>CM075071.1:80023847-81521347 GCA_037428765.1 Rubia yunnanensis | reverse complement strand
TTAGGATGTGCCACATCATCGATCCGTGCCTTTCTAATCCCACCATCCATTTACTTTATGTTATTAAATTTCCACCGTTGATAGGAACATAGGAACAAATCAAAATTCGTGCCTTTATAATTTGAGCCCGTCTCTTGAAAGACGGTCTTTCCATTAGTCATGAAAAGACCAAGGTTTAAAGTGTAAATTAAAAGAAATGAAGATAAAATTTTCGGGTTACATGAACCGGGTTGTAATTTTATAACTATTACATGTTGCATACTAAACTTTTAATATTGCAACTAAGACCTTTTACCTTTTATTATTCTAATTAAATCCCGTCTTTCCAGAAAGACCGTCTTTCCCAAGACTTTGCCTTATAATTTATTCTCCTCAAATCCTTGTCCATACTGCTGAAAATAAATTCAATAAAGTAAAATTTTCTTATCTTTTAAATTGAAGATAAACCAGATTGCTGATTAAATTATAATTTATTATAATTAGAGTTATTTCCTTATTACATCTCTGTTAGAGTTCTTTTCATATTTAAAATTTTCTTATTTGAAATTTTTCAATTTCCGAAACATGAATTTCGGAGATAGGATGAAGTTTCAAATTAACAACCACGGAAGGATGAAGTTTCATTGTAAATGATGAAAATATAAGAACCTTTCAAAAAGAATTGGTCCAAAATATTATCCTAGCACTGAGCTATGACCATCTGAATCGTCTTTTTCATTAGCTGGGTTCAATTTTGGGAATTTTATGAAGTTACTAATTAGCAAACACGAAAGATATCATACTGTAGACCATGACATTATATGAACTTTTTAAAAAATGAATCAGCCCACAATATGATCTTAGCGCCGAGTTATGGCTATCTGAATCGCCTTTATCGTTAGATGGATTCAATTTCGAGATTTCATGAAGTTACTAATTGGCAACACGAAAGGTATCATATTGTAGACCATGAAAATATAAGAACTTTTGAAAAAAGAATCGGTCCAAAATATGATATGAGCACCGAGTTATGGACATGTGAATTGTCTTTTCATTTGATTGGTTCAATTTCAGGGATTTTATGAAATTACTAATTAGCAATCACGGAAAGTGCCATATTTAAGATCGTGAAAATATAAGAACTTTTGAAAAAGGAATCGATCAAAATATGATATGAACACCGGGTTATGGTCACCTGAATCATCTTTTTCATTTGATGGTTTCAATTCTGGAGATTTTATGAAGTTACTAATTAGGAAACACTAAAGATACCATATTGTAGACCATGAAAATATAAGAACTTTTGAAAAAAGAATCGGTCCAAAATATGATATGAGCACCGAGTTATGGACATGTGAATTGTCTTTTCATTTGACAGGTTCAATTTCGGGAATTTTATGAAATTCCTAATTAGCAATCGCGGAAAGTGCCATATTGAAGACCATGAAAATATAATAACTTTTGAAAAAAAATCAGTCCAAAATATGATATGAACACCGGGTTATGGTCACCTGAATCATCCTTTTCATTTTATGGTTTCAAATTCGGGGAATTCAGTGAAATTACTAATTAGTAAACACGAAAGGTAACATATTGAAGATCATGAAATTATAAGAACTTTTCAAAAAGGAATCGGTCCAAAATATGATTTGAGTACCAAGTTATGACCACCTACATCGTCCTTTTCATTTGATGGTTTCAAATTCAGGAATTTTGTGAAATTACAAATTAGCAAGCACGAAAGATACCATATTGTAGACCATTAAAATATAAGAAATTTGATCAAAGAATCGGTCCAAAATATTATATAAGCACCGAGTTAATACCATCTGAACAGTCTTTTTCATTTGATGGGTTCAATTTCAAGGATTTTATTAAGTTACTAATTAGCAAACACGGAAGGTGCCAAATTGAGTTCATGAAATTATGAAAACTTTTTAAAAAGGAATCGGTCCTAAATATGATCTGAACACCGAGTTATGACCATCTGAATCGGCCTTTTCATTTGATGAATTCAATTTCGGGGATTTCATAAAGTTACAAATTAGTAAACACGAAAGTTTCCGTATTGTAGATCATGAAAATATAAGAACTTATGAAAAAAAAGAGATCCAAAATATGATACAAGCACCGAGTTATTGCCATCTTAATCGTCTTTTTCAAAATTTTGGTCGAGTAACTTACTAGCAAATACGAAAGGTACCATATTGTAGAGAACGAAAATCTAAGAACTTTTTGAAAAGGAATTGGTCTCAAATTATGAATTAAACACCGAGTTATGGCCATTAGAGTTGTCAATTTCATTTGATAGGTTGAATTTCGAGAATTTGATGAAGTTATTGATTAGCAAATACGAAAGAACCGTATTGTAGATCATGAAAATGTAAGAAACTTTCCAAAAGGAACCGGCCCAAAATATGATACGAACACCGAGTTATGACCGTTCGGATTGTCATTTCCATTTAATGGATTGAATTTTTGAGATTTGTGAAGTGACTAACAAGAATATATGTAAAGTACCATATTGTAAACCCTAAAGTATAACTTAAAAAAATGAATCAGTCCAAAATATGATCCGAACATCGAGTTATGACCATTTGAATTGTCATTTTCATATGATGGGTTCAATTACGGGGATTTGGTGAAGTGACTAACAAGCAAATAGAAAATGTATCATATTGTAGAATATGGAAATATAAGAAATTTTCAAAAAGGAATCAGTCTAGATTATGATCTAAACATCGAGTTATCACCATTCAATTTGTCACTTACATCTAATAGGTTGAATTTTGAGTATTCGGTGAAGTTAATAACAAGCAAACACAGAAGATATCATATTTTAGAGAATGAAAATGTAAGAGCTTTTCTAAAAGTAATCAGTCAAAAATATGATCTCAACAGCGAATTATGACCATACGAATTGTCATTTCATTTGATGGGTTGGATTTTAAGTATTATGTGAAGTGACTGACAAGCAAATATGAAAGGTACCATATGATAGTGAATGAAAATAAAATAATTTTTTGACAAAGAATCAGTCCAAAATAAGATTCGAACACTGAGTTATGTTCATTCGATATGTCATTTTTATTTGATGGGTTAAATTACACAAATTTTGTAAAGTAACTAACAAGCAAATACGGAAGGTACCATATTACAAAGAATGAAAATATACGAATTTTTCAAAAATAAATCGGTCAAAAATTCTATACAAACACTAATAGGTTTTATGTAATTAAATCTGCATGGTTGATGGGCATTCTTGTGCTTTCATGTTTACGCACTTTGCCCTCATGGCTTGAGTATTTTTGCAGGCCTAGGTTCAGGCCTTTTCAGGTTATTATTGCCATTTCATTTTATATATTTCAATGTCATACACACTTGGAAACTTTTTCTCATAATTTATGCTGGGTTTTCATCAAATCAACCGTCTGTTCGTATTGACATGTATTTTCATTGAAATTTAGCCCATCAGTTTTAGGAATTTTTAAAATTTACTAATTAGCAAACACGAAAGGTAGCATATTGTACACCATAAAAATATAAGAACTTTTGAAAAAAAAATATGTCCACCATACGATATGAACATCGAGTTATACCCACCTGAATCGTCCTTTTCATTTGATGGATTCAATTTTGGGATTTTATGAAGTTATTATTTAGCAAACAAGAGAGTTATCATATTGAAGACCATGAAAATATAAGAACTTTTAAAAAAAAATCGGTCCAAAATATGATCCGAGCACTAAGTTATGACAACCTGAATAGTATTTTCCATTTGATGGGTTCAACATCGGGGATTTTATTAAGTTATTATTTAGCAAACACGAAGGTAACATATTGAAAATTATGAAATTATAAGAACTTCTTAAAAAGAAATATGTCCTAAATAAGATTTGAGCACTGAGTTATGACCATCTAAATCATTTTATTCATTTGATGGGTCCAATTTTGAGATTTTATGAAGTTACTAATTAGTAAAAAAGAAGGATACCATATTATAGAATATGAATATATGAGAACTTCTAAATAAATAATCGATCCAAAATATGATTAGAGCACCGAGTTATGACCATCTGAAACGTCTTTATCATTTGATGGGTCCAATTTTGGAATTCATGAAGTTACTAATTAGCAAACACGAAACTTAACATATTGTAGACCATGAATATATAAGAACTTTTGATCAAAAAATCGGTCTAAAATATGATATGAGCACCGAGTTATGACCATATGAATCGTCATTTTCATTTCATAGGTTCAATTTCGTGGATTTCATGAAGTTACTAATTAAGAAACACGACAGGTAACATATTCAAGATCATGAAATTATAAGAACTTTTCAAAAAGGAGTCGGTCCTAAATATGATATGAACACCGAGTTATGACCATCTGAATCATCTTTTTCATATGATGGGTACAATTTCGAGATTTTAAGAAGTTACTAATTAGCAAACATCAAACATACCACATTATAGAATATTAAAATATGAGATCTTTTAAAAAAAGAATCGGTCCTAAATATGATCTGAGCACCAAGTTATGACCATTTGAATAATTTTTTTAATTGATGGGTTGAATTTCGGAATTTTATGAAGTAATAATTAGCAAACCTGAAAGGTGCCATATTGTAGACCATGTAATTATAAGAAATTTTCAAAAAGGAATCGGTCCTAAATATGATCTGAGCACCGAGTTATGACCATCTGAATCATCTTTTTCATATGATGGGTACAATTTTGAGATTTTAAGAAGTTACTAATGAGCAAACCTGAAAGGTGCCACATTATAGAATATGAAAATATGAGATCTTTTAAAAAAAGAATCGGTCTAAAATATGATATGTGCACCGAGTTATGACCATTTGAATGATTTTTTTCAATTGATGGGTTCAATTTCGGGATTTTATGAAGTAATAATTAGAAAACACGAAAGGTACCATATTGTAGACATGTAATTATAAGAACTTTTGAAAAAAGAATCGGCTCAAAATATGATATGTGCACCGAGTTATGACCATCAGAATCGTCCTTTTCATTTGGTGGGTTCAATTTCGGGATTTTATGAAATTACTAATTAGCAAACATCAAAGATACCACATTGTAGATCATGAAAATATAAGATCTTTTAAAAAAAGAATTGGCTCAAAATATGGAATGAGCACCGAGTTATGACCACCTGAATGGTCTTTTTCATTTGATGGGTTCAATTTCGAGATTTTATGAAATTACTAATTAGCAAACATAAAAGATACCACATTATAGAATATGAAAATATGAGATCTTTTAAAAAAAGAATTGGTCCAAACTATGGTATGAACACCGAGTTATGGCCACATGAATCGTCCTTTTCATTTGATGGGTTCAATTTCGGGATTTTATGAAGTTACTAATTAACAAACATGAAAGGTAACATGTTGAAGATCATGAAAATATAAGAACTTTTCAAAAAGGAATCGGCTTAAAATATGATATGTGCACCGAGTTATGACCATCTGAACCGTCCTTTTCATTTGGTGGGTTCAATTTCGGGATTTTATGAAATTACTAATTAGCAAACCCGAAAGGTAACATGTTGAAGATCATGAAAATATGAGATCTTTTAAAAAAAGAATTGGCTCAAAATATGGTATGAGCACCGAGTTATGACCATCTGAATCGTCTTTTTCATTTGATAGGTTCAATTTCGAGATTTTATGAAATTACTAATGAGCAAACCCGAAAGGTACCACATTGTAGATCATGAAAATATGAGATCTTTTGAAAAAAGAATCGGCTCAAAATATGGTATGAACACCGAGTTATGGCCACCTGAATCATCCTTTTCATTTGATGGGTTCAATTTTGGGATTTTATGAAGTTACTAATTAACAAACATGAAAGGTAACATGTTGAAGATCATGAAAATATAAGAACTTTTCAAAAAGGAATCGGTCCTAAATATGATCCGAGCACCGAGTTATGACCATCTGAATCGTCCTTTTCATTTGGTGGTTTCAATTTCGAGATTTTATGAAATTACTAATGAGCAAACCCGAAAGGTACCACATTGTAGATCATGAAAATATGAGAACTTTTGAAAAAAGAATCGGCTCAAAATATGATCTGAGCACCGAGTTATGACCACCTGAATGGTCTTTTTCATTTGATAGGTTCAACTTCGAGATTTTATGAAATTACTAATTAGCAAACATCAAAGATACCACATTATAGAATATGAAAATATGAGATCTTTTAAAAAAAGAATTGGTCCAAAATATGGTATGAACACCGAGTTATGGCCACATGAATCATCTTTTTCATTTGATGGGTTCAATTTTGGGATTTTATGAAGTTACTAACTAACAAACATGAAGGGTAACATGTTGAAGATCATGAAATTATAAGAAATTTTCAAAAAGGAATCGGTCCTAAATATGATCCGAGCACCGAGTTATGACCATCTGAATCGTCCTTTTCATTTGGTGGGTTCAATTTCGGGATTTTATGAAGTTACTAATGAGCACACCCGAAAGGTACCATATTGTAGATCATGAAAATATAAGAACTTTTGAAAAAAGAATCGGCTCAAAATATGATCTGAGCACCGAGTTATGACCACCTGAATGGTCTTTTTCATTTGATAGGTTCAACTTCGAGATTTTATGAAATTACTAATTAGCAAACATCAAAGATACCACATTATAGAATATGAAAATATGAGATCTTTTAAAAAAAGAATTGGTCCAAAATATGGTATGAACACCGAGTTATGGCCACATGAATCATCTTTTTCATTTGATGGGTTCAATTTTGGGATTTTATGAAGTTACTAACTAACAAACATGAAGGGTAACATGTTGAAGATCATGAAATTATAAGAACTTTTCAAAAAGGAATCGGTCCTAAATATGATCCGAGCACCGAGTTATGACCATCTGAATCGTCCTTTTCATTTGGTGGGTTCAATTTCGGGATTTTATGAAGTTACTAATGAGCAAACCCGAAAGGTACCATATTGTAGATCATGAAAATATAAGAACTTTTGAAAAAAGAATCGGCTCAAAATATGATCTGAGCACCGAGTTATGACCACCTGAATGGTCTTTTTCATTTGATAGGTTCAACTTCGAGATTTTATGAAATTACTAATTAGCAAACATCAAAGATACCACATTATAGAATATGAAAATATGAGATCTTTTAAACAAAGAATTGGTTCAAAATATGGTATGAACACCGAGTTATGGCCACATGAATCATCTTTTTCATTTGATGGGTTCAATTTTGGGATTTTATGAAGTTACTAACTAACAAACATGAAGGGTAACATGTTGAAGATCATGAAATTATAAGAACTTTTCAAAAAGGAATCGGTCCTAAATATGATCCGAGCACCGAGTTATGACCATCTGAATCGTCCTTTTCATTTGATAAGTTCAATTTCGGGATTTTATGAAGTTACTAATTAGCAAACATCAAAGATACCACATTATAGAATATGAAAATATGAGATCTTTTAAAAAAAGAATTGGTCTAAAATATGGTATGAACACCGAGTTATGGCCACCTGAATGGTCTTTTTCATTTGATAGGTTCAATTTTGGGATTTTATGAAGTTACTAACTAACAAACATGAAGGGTAACATGTTTAAGATCATGAAATTATAAGAACTTTTCAAAAGGGAATCGGTCCTAAATATGATCCGAGCACCGAGTTACGACCATCTGAATCGTCCTTTTCATTTGGTGGGTTCAATTTCGGGATTTTATGAAGTTACTAATGAGCAAACCCGAAAGGTACCATATTGTAGATCATGAAAATATAAGAACTTTTGAAAAAAGAATCGGTCCTAAATATGATCCGAGCACCGAGTTATGACCATCTGAATCGTCCTTTTCATTTGGTGGGTTCAACTTCGGGATTTTATAAAGTTACTAATGAGCAAACCCGAAAGGTACCATATTGTAGATCATGAAATATAAGAACTTTTGAAAAAAGAATCGGCTCAAAATATGATCTGAGCACCGAGTTATGACCACCTGAATGGTCTTTTTCATTTGATAGGTTCAACTTCGAGATTTTATGAAATTACTAATTAGCAAACATCAAAGATACCACATTATAGAATATGAAAATATGAGATATTTTAAAAAAAGAATTGGTCCTAAATATGGTATGAACACCGAGTTATGGCCACATGAATCATCTTTTTCATTTGATGGGTTCAATTTTGGGATTTTATGAAGTTACTAACTAACAAACATGAAGGGTAACATGTTGAAGATCATGAAATTATAAGAACTTTTGAAAAAAGAATCGGCTCAAAATATGATCCGAGCACCGAGTTATGACCATCTGAATCGTCTTTTTCATTTGATGGGTTCAACTTCGAGATTTTATGAAATTACTAATTAGCAAACATCAAAGATACCACATTATAGAATATGAAAATATGAGATCTTTTAAAAAAAGAATTGGTCCAAAATATGGTATGAACACCGAGTTATGGCCACATGAATGGTCTTTTTCATTTGATGGGTTCAATTTTGGGATTTTATGAAGTTACTAACTAACAAACATGAAGGGTAACATGTTGAAGATCATGAAATTATAAGAACTTTTCAAAAAGGAATCGGTCCTAAATATGATCCGAGCACCGAGTTATGACCATCTGAATCGTCCTTTTCATTTGGTGGGTTCAATTTCGGGATTTTATAAAGTTACTAATGAGCAAACCCGAAAGGTACCATATTGTAGATCATGAAAATATAAGAACTTTTGAAAAAAGAATCGGCTCAAAATATGATCTGAGCACCGAGTTATGACCACCATTTGATGGGTTCAACTTCGAGATTTTATGAAATTACTAATTAGCAAACATCAAAGATACCACATTATAGAATATGAAAATATGAGATCTTTTAAAAAAAGAATTGGTCCAAAATATGGTATGAACACCGAGTTATGGCCACATGAATGATCTTTTTCATTTGATGGGTTCAATTTTGGGATTTTATCAAGTTACTAACTAACAAACATGAAGGGTAACATGTTGAAGATCATGAAATTATAAGAACTTTTAAAAAAGGAATCGGTCCTAAATATGATCCGAGCACCGAGTTATGACCATCTGAATCGTCCTTTTCATTTGGTGGGTTCAATTTTGGGATTTTATGAAGTTACTAATGAGCAAACCCGAAAGGTACCATATTGTAGATCATGAAAATATAAGAACTTTTGAAAAAAGAATCGGCTCAAAATATGATCTGAGCACCGAGTTATGACCACCTAAATGGTCTTTTTCATTTGATGGGTTCAACTTCGAGATTTTATGAAATTACTAATTACCAAACATCAAAGATACCACATTATAGAATATGAAAATATGAGATCTTTTAAAAAAAGAATTGGTCCAAAATATGGTATGAACACCGAGTTATGGCCACATGAATGGTCTTTTTCATTTGATGGGTTCAATTTTGGGATTTTGTGAAGTTACTAACTAACAAACATGAAGGGTAACATGTTGAAGATCATGAAATTATAAGAACTTTTCAAAAAGGAATCGGTCCTAAATATGATCCGAGCACCGAGTTATGACCATCTGAATCGTCCTTTTCATTTGGTGGGTTCAATTTCGGGATTTTATGAAGTTACTAATGAGCAAACCCGAAAGGTACCATATTGTAGATCATGAAAATATAAGAACTTTTGAAAAAAGAATCGGCTCAAAATATGATCTGAGCACCGAGTTATGACCACCTGAATGGTCTTTTTCATTTGATAGGTTCAACTTCGAGATTTTATGAAATTACTAATTAGCAAAAATCAAAGATACCACATTATAGAATATGAAAATATGAGATATTTTAAAAAAATAATTGGTCCTAAATATGGTATGAACACCGAGTTATGGCCACATGAATCATCTTTTTCATTTGATGGGTTTAATTTTGGGATTTTATGAAGTTACTAACTAACAAACATGAAGGGTAACATGTTGAAGATCATGAAATTATAAGAACTTTTGAAAAAAGAATCGGCTCAAAATATGATCCGAGCACCGAGTTATGACCATCTGAATCGTCTTTTTCATTTGATGGGTTCAACTTCGAGATTTTATGAAATTACTAATTAGCAAACATCAAAGATACCACATTATAGAATATGAAAATATGAGATCTTTTAAAAAAAGAATTGGTCCAAAATATGGTATGAACACCGAGTTATGGCCACCTGAATGGTCTTTTTCATTTGATAGGTTCAATTTTGGGATTTTATGAAGTTACTAACTAACAAACATGAAGGGTAACATGTTGAAGATCATGAAATTATAAGAACTTTTCAAAAAGGAATCGGTCCTAAATATGATCCGAGCACCGAGTTATGACCATCTGAATCGTCCTTTTCATTTGGTGGGTTCAATTTCGGGATTTTATGAAGTTACTAATGAGCACACCCGAAAGGTACCATATTGTAGATCATGAAAATATAAGAACTTTTGAAAAAAGAATCGGCTCAAAATATGATCTGAGCACCGAGTTATGACCACCTGAATGGTCTTTTTCATTTGATAGGTTCAACTTCGAGATTTTATGAAATTACTAATTAGCAAACATCAAAGATACCACATTATAGAATATGAAAATATGAGATCTTTTAAAAAAAGAATTGGTCCAAAATATGGTATGAACACCGAGTTATGGCCACATGAATCATCTTTTTCATTTGATGGGTTCAATTTTGGGATTTTATGAAGTTACTAACTAACAAACATGAAGGGTAACATGTTGAAGATCATGAAATTATAAGAACTTTTCAAAAAGGAATCGGTCCTAAATATGATCCGAGCACCGAGTTATGACCATCTGAATCGTCCTTTTCATTTGGTGGGTTCAATTTCGGGATTTTATGAAGTTACTAATGAGCAAACCCGAAAGGTACCATATTGTAGATCATGAAAATATAAGAACTTTTGAAAAAAGAATCGGCTCAAAATATGATCTGAGCACCGAGTTATGACCACCTGAATGGTCTTTTTCATTTGATAGGTTCAACTTCGAGATTTTATGAAATTACTAATTAGCAAACATCAAAGATACCACATTATAGAATATGAAAATATGAGATCTTTTAAACAAAGAATTGGTTCAAAATATGGTATGAACACCGAGTTATGGCCACATGAATCATCTTTTTCATTTGATGGATTCAATTTTGGGATTTTATGAAGTTACTAACTAACAAACATGAAGGGTAACATGTTGAAGATCATGAAATTATAAGAACTTTTCAAAAAGGAATCGGTCCTAAATATGATCCGAGCACCGAGTTATGACCATCTGAATCGTCCTTTTCATTTGATAGGTTCAATTTCGGGATTTTATGAAGTTACTAATTAGCAAACATCAAAGATACCACATTATAGAATATGAAAATATGAGATCTTTTAAAAAAAGAATTGGTCCAAAATATGGTATGAACACCGAGTTATGGCCACCTGAATGGTCTTTTTCATTTGATAGGTTCAATTTTGGGATTTTATGAAGTTACTATCTAACAAACATGAAGGGTAACATGTTTAAGATCATGAAATTATAAGAACTTTTCAAAAGGGAATCGGTCCTAAATATGATCCGAGCACCGAGTTATGACCATCTGAATCGTCCTTTTCATTTGGTGGGTTCAATTTCGGGATTTTATGAAGTTACTAATGAGCAAACCCGAAAGGTACCATATTGTAGATCATGAAAATATAAGAACTTTTGAAAAAAGAATCGGTCCTAAATATGATCCGAGCACCGAGTTATGACCATCTGAATCGTCCTTTTCATTTGGTGGGTTCAACTTCGGGATTTTATAAAGTTACTAATGAGCAAACCCGAAAGGTACCATATTGTAGATCATGAAATATAAGAACTTTTGAAAAAAGAATCGGCTCAAAATATGATCTGAGCACCGAGTTATGACCACCTGAATGGTCTTTTTCATTTGATAGGTTCAACTTCGAGATTTTATGAAATTACTAATTAGCAAACATCAAAGATACCACATTATAGAATATGAAAATATGAGATATTTTAAAAAAAGAATTGGTCCTAAATATGGTATGAACACCGAGTTATGGCCACATGAATCATCTTTTTCTTTTGATGGGTTCAATTTTGGGATTTTATGAAGTTACTAACTAACAAACATGAAGGGTAACATGTTGAAGATCATGAAATTATAAGAACTTTTGAAAAAAGAATCGGCTCAAAATATGATCCGAGCACCGAGTTATGACCATCTGAATCGTCTTTTTCATTTGATGGGTTCAACTTCGAGATTTTATGAAATTACTAATTAGCAAACATCAAAGATACCACATTATAGAATATGAAAATATGAGATCTTTTAAAAAAAGAATTGGTCCAAAATATGGTATGAACACCGAGTTATGGCCACCTGAATGGTCTTTTTCATTTGATAGGTTCAATTTTGGGATTTTATGAAGTTACTAACTAACAAACATGAAGGGTAACATGTTGAAGATCATGAAATTATAAGAACTTTTCAAAAAGGAATCGGTCCTAAATATGATCCGAGCACCGAGTTATGACCATCTGAATCGTCCTTTTCATTTGGTGGGTTCAATTTCGGGATTTTATGAAGTTACTAATGAGCACACCCGAAAGGTACCATATTGTAGATCATGAAAATATAAGAACTTTTGAAAAAAGAATCGGCTCAAAATATGATCTGAGCACCGAGTTATGACCACCTGAATGGTCTTTTTCATTTGATAGGTTCAACTTCGAGATTTTATGAAATTACTAATTAGCAAACATCAAAGATACCACATTATAGAATATGAAAATATGAGATCTTTTAAAAAAAGAATTGGTCCAAAATATGGTATGAACACCGAGTTATGGCCACATGAATCATCTTTTTCATTTGATGGGTTCAATTTTGGGATTTTATGAAGTTACTAACTAACAAACATGAAGGGTAACATGTTGAAGATCATGAAATTATAAGAACTTTTCAAAAAGGAATCGGTCCTAAATATGATCCGAGCACCGAGTTATGACCATCTGAATCGTCCTTTTCATTTGGTGGGTTCAATTTCGGGATTTTATGAAGTTACTAATGAGCACACCCGAAAGGTACCATATTGTAGATCATGAAAATATAAGAACTTTTGAAAAAAGAATCGGCTCAAAATATGATCTGAGCACCGAGTTATGACCACCTGAATGGTCTTTTTCATTTGATAGGTTCAACTTCGAGATTTTATGAAATTACTAATTAGCAAACATCAAAGATACCACATTATAGAATATGAAAATATGAGATCTTTTAAACAAAGAATTGGTTCAAAATATGGTATGAACACCGAGTTATGGCCACATGAATCATCTTTTTCATTTGATGGATTCAATTTTGGGATTTTATGAAGTTACTAACTAACAAACATGAAGGGTAACATGTTGAAGATCATGAAATTATAAGAACTTTTCAAAAAGGAATCGGTCCTAAATATGATCCGAGCACCGAGTTATGACCATCTGAATCGTCCTTTTCATTTGATAGGTTCAATTTTGGGATTTTATGAAGTTACTAATTAGCAAACATCAAAGATACCACATTATAGAATATGAAAATATGAGATCTTTTAAAACAAGAATTGGTCCAAAATATGGTATGAACACCGAGTTATGGCCACCTGAATGGTCTTTTTCATTTGATAGGTTCAATTTTGGGATTTTATGAAGTTACTAACTAACAAACATGAAGGGTAACATGTTTAAGATCATGAAATTATAAGAACTTTTCAAAAGGGAATCGGTCCTAAATATGATCCGAGCACCGAGTTATGACCATCTAAATCGTCCTTTTCATTTGGTGGGTTCAATTTCGGGATTTTATGAAGTTACTAATGAGCAAACCCGAAAGGTACCATATTGTAGATCATGAAAATATAAGAACTTTTGAAAAAAGAATCGGTCCTAAATATGATCCGAGCACCGAGTTATGACCATCTGAATCGTCCTTTTCATTTGGTGGGTTCAACTTCGGGATTTTATAAAGTTACTAATGAGCAAACCCGAAAGGTACCATATTGTAGATCATGAAATATAAGAACTTTTGAAAAAAGAATCGGCTCAAAATATGATCTGAGCACCGAGTTATGACCACCTGAATGGTCTTTTTCATTTGATAGGTTCAACTTCGAGATTTTATGAAATTACTAATTAGCAAACATCAAAGATACCACATTATAGAATATGAAAATATGAGATATTTTAAAAAAAGAATTGGTCCTAAATATGGTATGAACACCGAGTTATGGCCACATGAATCATCTTTTTCTTTTGATGGGTTCAATTTTGGGATTTTATGAAGTTACTAACTAACAAACATGAAGGGTAACATGTTGAAGATCATGAAATTATAAGAACTTTTGAAAAAAGAATCGGCTCAAAATATGATCCGAGCACCGAGTTATGACCATCTGAATCGTCTTTTTCATTTGATGGGTTCAACTTCGAGATTTTATGAAATTACTAATTAGCAAACATCAAAGATACCACATTATAGAATATGAAAATATGAGATCTTTTAAAAAAAGAATTGGTCCAAAATATGGTATGAACACCGAGTTATGGCCACATGAATGGTCTTTTTCATTTGATGGGTTCAATTTTGGGATTTTATGAAGTTACTAACTAACAAACATGAAGGGTAACATGTTGAAGATCATGAAATTATAAGAACTTTTCAAAAAGGAATCGGTCCTAAATATGATCCGAGCACCGAGTTATGACCATCTGAATCGTCCTTTTCATTTGGTGGGTTCAATTTCGGGATTTTATGAAGTTACTAATGAGCAAACCCGAAAGGTACCATATTGTAGATCATGAAAATATAAGAACTTTTGAAAAAAGAATCGGCTCAAAATATGATCTGAGCACCGAGTTATGACCACCATTTGATGGGTTCAACTTCGAGATTTTATGAAATTACTAATTAGCAAACATCAAAGATACCACATTATAGAATATGAAAATATGAGATCTTTTAAAAAAAGAATTGGTCCAAAATATGGTATGAACACCGAGTTATGGCCACATGAATGATCTTTTTCATTTGATGGGTTCAATTTTGGGATTTTATCAAGTTACTAACTAACAAACATGAAGGGTAACATGTTGAAGATCATGAAATTATAAGAACTTTTAAAAAAGGAATCGGTCCTAAATATGATCCGAGCACCGAGTTATGACCATCTGAATCGTCCTTTTCATTTGGTGGGTTCAATTTCGGGATTTTATGAAGTTACTAATGAGCAAACCCGAAAGGTACCATATTGTAGATCATGAAAATATAAGAACTTTTGAAAAAAGAATCGGCTCAAAATATGATCTGAGCACCGAGTTATGACCACCTGAATAGTCTTTTTCATTTGATGGGTTCAACTTCGAGATTTTATGAAATTACTAATTAGCAAACATCAAAGATACCACATTATAGAATATGAAAATATGAGATCTTTTAAAAAAAGAATTGGTCCAAAATATGGTATGAACACCGAGTTATGGCCACATGAATGGTCTTTTTCATTTGATGGGTTCAATTTTGGGATTTTGTGAAGTTACTAACTAACAAACATGAAGGGTAACATGTTGAAGATCATGAAATTATAAGAACTTTTCAAAAAGGAATCGGTCCTAAATATGATCCGAGCACCGAGTTATGACCATCTGAATCGTCCTTTTCATTTGGTGGGTTCAATTTCGGGATTTTATGAAGTTACTAATGAGCAAACCCGAAAGGTACCATATTGTAGATCATGAAAATATAAGAACTTTTGAAAAAAGAATCGGCTCAAAATATGATCTGAGCACCGAGTTATGACCACCTGAATGGTCTTTTTCATTTGATAGGTTCAACTTCGAGATTTTATGAAATTACTAATTAGCAAACATCAAAGATACCACATTATAGAATATGAAAATATGAGATATTTTAAAAAAATAATTGGTCCTAAATATGGTATGAACACCGAGTTATGGCCACATGAATCATCTTTTTCATTTGATGGGTTTAATTTTGGGATTTTATGAAGTTACTAACTAACAAACATGAAGGGTAACATGTTGAAGATCATGAAATTATAAGAACTTTTGAAAAAAGAATCGGCTCAAAATATGATCCGAGCACCGAGTTATGACCATCTGAATCGTCTTTTTCATTTGATGGGTTCAACTTCGAGATTTTATGAAATTACTAATTAGCAAACATCAAAGATACCACATTATAGAATATGAAAATATGAGATCTTTTAAAAAAAGAATTGGTCCAAAATATGGTATGAACACCGAGTTATGGCCACCTGAATGGTCTTTTTCATTTGATAGGTTCAATTTTGGGATTTTATGAAGTTACTAACTAACAAACATGAAGGGTAACATGTTGAAGATCATGAAATTATAAGAACTTTTCAAAAAGGAATCGGTCCTAAATATGATCCGAGCACCGAGTTATGACCATCTGAATCGTCCTTTTCATTTGGTGGGTTCAATTTCGGGATTTTATGAAGTTACTAATGAGCACACCCGAAAGGTACCATATTGTAGATCATGAAAATATAAGAACTTTTGAAAAAAGAATCGGCTCAAAATATGATCTGAGCACCGAGTTATGACCACCTGAATGGTCTTTTTCATTTGGTAGGTTCAACTTCGAGATTTTATGAAATTACTAATTAGCAAACATCAAAGATACCACATTATAGAATATGAAAATATGAGATCTTTTAAAAAAAGAATTGGTCCAAAATATGGTATGAACACCGATATATGGCCACATGAATCATCTTTTTCATTTGATGGGTTCAATTTTGGGATTTTATGAAGTTACTAACTAACAAACATGAAGGGTAACATGTTGAAGATCATGAAATTATAAGAACTTTTCAAAAGGGAATCGGTCCTAAATATGATCCGAGCACCGAGTTATGACCATCTGAATCGTCCTTTTCATTTGGTGGGTTCAATTTCGGGATTTTATGAAGTTACTAATGAGCAAACCCGAAAGGTTCCATATTGTAGATCATGAAAATATAAGAACTTTTGAAAAAAGAATTGGTCCTAAATATGATCCGAGCACCGAGTTATGACCATCTGAATCGTCCTTTTCATTTGGTGGGTTCAACTTCGGGATTTTATAAAGTTACTAATGAGCAAACCCGAAAGGTACCATATTGTAGATCATGAAATATAAGAACTTTTGAAAAAAGAATCGGCTCAAAATATGATCTGAGCACCGAGTTATGACCACCTGAATGGTCTTTTTCATTTGATAGGTTCAACTTCGAGATTTTATGAAATTACTAATTAGCAAACATCAAAGATACCACATTATAGAATATGAAAATATGAGATATTTTAAAAAAAGAATTGGTCCTAAATATGGTATGAACACCGAGTTATGGCCACATGAATCATCTTTTTCATTTGATGGGTTCAATTTTGGGATTTTATGAAGTTACTAACTAACAAACATGAAGGGTAACATGTTGAAGATCATGAAATTATAAGAACTTTTGAAAAAAGAATCGGCTCAAAATATGATCCGAGCACCGAGTTATGACCATCTGAATCGTCTTTTTCATTTGATGGGTTCAACTTCGAGATTTTATGAAATTACTAATTAGCAAACATCAAAGATACCACATTATAGAATATGAAAATATGAGATCTTTTAAAAAAAGAATTGGTCCAAAATATGGTATGAACACCGAGTTATGGCCACATGAATGGTCTTTTTCATTTGATGGGTTCAATTTTGGGATTTTATGAAGTTACTAACTAACAAACATGAAGGGTAACATGTTGAAGATCATGAAATTATAAGAACTTTTCAAAAAGGAATCGGTCCTAAATATGATCCGAGCACCGAGTTATGACCATCTGAATCGTCCTTTTCATTTGGTGGGTTCAATTTCGGGATTTTATGAAGTTACTAATGAGCAAACCCGAAAGGTACCATATTGTAGATCATGAAAATATAAGAACTTTTGAAAAAAGAATCGGCTCAAAATATGATCTGAGCACCGAGTTATGACCACCATTTGATGGGTTCAACTTCGAGATTTTATGAAATTACTAATTAGCAAACATCAAAGATACCACATTATAGAATATGAAAATATGAGATCTTTTAAAAAAAGAATTGGTCCAAAATATGGTATGAACACCGAGTTATGGCCACATGAATGATCTTTTTCATTTGATGGGTTCAATTTTGGGATTTTATCAAGTTACTAACTAACAAACATGAAGGGTAACATGTTGAAGATCATGAAATTATAAGAACTTTTAAAAAAGGAATCGGTCCTAAATATGATCCGAGCACCGAGTTATGACCATCTGAATCGTCCTTTTCATTTGGTGGGTTCAATTTCGGGATTTTATGAAGTTACTAATGAGCAAACCCGAAAGGTACCATATTGTAGATCATGAAAATATAAGAACTTTTGAAAAAAGAATCGGCTCAAAATATGATCTGAGCACCGAGTTATGACCACCTGAATGGTCTTTTTCATTTGATGGGTTCAACTTCGAGATTTTATGAAATTACTAATTAACAAACATCAAAGATACCACATTATAGAATATGAAAATATGAGATCTTTTAAAAAAAGAATTGGTCCAAAATATGGTATGAACACCGAGTTATGGCCACATGAATGGTCTTTTTCATTTGATGGGTTCAATTTTGGGATTTTGTGAAGTTACTAACTAACAAACATGAAGGGTAACATGTTGAAGATCATGAAATTATAAGAACTTTTCAAAAAGGAATCGGTCCTAAATATGATCCGAGCACCGAGTTATGACCATCTGAATCGTCCTTTTCATTTGGTGGGTTCAATTTCGGGATTTTATGAAGTTACTAATGAGCAAACCCGAAAGGTACCATATTGTAGATCATGAAAATATAAGAACTTTTGAAAAAAGAATCGGCTCAAAATATGATCTGAGCACCGAGTTATGACCACCTGAATGGTCTTTTTCATTTGATAGGTTCAACTTCGAGATTTTATGAAATTACTAATTAGCAAACATCAAAGATAGCACATTATAGAATATGAAAATATGAGATATTTTAAAAAAAGAATTGGTCCTAAATATGGTATGAACACCGAGTTATGGCCACATGAATCATCTTTTTCATTTGATGGGTTCAATTTTGGGATTTTATGAAGTTACTAACTAACAAACATGAAGGGTAACATGTTGAAGATCATGAAATTATAAGAACTTTTGAAAAAAGAATCGGCTCAAAATATGATCCGAGCACCGAGTTATGACCATCTGAATCGTCTTTTTCATTTGATGGGTTCAACTTCGAGATTTTATGAAATTACTAATTAGCAAACATCAAAGATACCACATTATAGAATATGAAAATATGAGATCTTTTAAAAAAAGAATTGGTCCAAAATATGGTATGAACACCGAGTTATGGCCACATGAATGGTCTTTTTCATTTGATGGGTTCAATTTTGGGATTTTATGAAGTTACTAACTAACAAACATGAAGGGTAACATGTTGAAGATCATGAAATTATAAGAACTTTTCAAAAAGGAATCGGTCCTAAATATGATCCGAGCACCGAGTTATGACCATCTGAATCGTCCTTTTCATTTGGTGGGTTCAATTTCGGGATTTTATGAAGTTACTAATGAGCAAACCCGAAAGGTACCATATTGTAGATCATGAAAATATAAGAACTTTTGAAAAAAGAATCGGCTCAAAATATGATCTGAGCACCGAGTTATGACCACCATTTGATGGGTTCAACTTCGAGATTTTATGAAATTACTAATTAGCAAACATCAAAGATACCACATTATAGAATATGAAAATATGAGATCTTTTAAAAAAAGAATTGGTCCAAAATATGGTATGAACACCGAGTTATGGCCACATGAATTATCTTTTTCATTTGATGGGTTCAATTTTGGGATTTTATCAAGTTACTAACTAACAAACATGAAGGGTAACATGTTGAAGATCATGAAATTATAAGAACTTTTAAAAAAGGAATCGGTCCTAAATATGATCCGAGCACCGAGTTATGACCATCTGAATCGTCCTTTTCATTTGGTGGGTTCAATTTCGGGATTTTATGAAGTTACTAATGAGCAAACCCGAAAGGTACCATATTGTAGATCATGAAAATATAAGAACTTTTGAAAAAAGAATCGGCTCAAAATATGATCTGAGCACCGAGTTATGACCACCTGAATGGTCTTTTTCATTTGATGGGTTCAACTTCGAGATTTTATGAAATTACTAATTAACAAACATCAAAGATACCACATTATAGAATATGAAAATATGAGATCTTTTAAAAAAAGAATTGGTCCAAAATATGGTATGAACACCGAGTTATGGCCACATGAATGGTCTTTTTCATTTGATGGGTTCAATTTTGGGATTTTGTGAAGTTACTAACTAACAAA
The DNA here is from genome assembly GCA_037428765.1 of Rubia yunnanensis. NCBI lineage: Eukaryota > Viridiplantae > Streptophyta > Magnoliopsida > Gentianales > Rubiaceae > Rubia > Rubia yunnanensis. The sequence continues at coordinate 81,500,864 of CM075071.1, read as the reverse complement.
CATGAAGGGTAACATGTTGAAGATCATGAAATTATAAGAACTTTTCAAAAAGGAATCGGTCCTAAATATGATCCGAGCACCGAGTTATGACCATCTGAATCGTCCTTTTCATTTGGTGGGTTCAATTTCGGGATTTTATGAAGTTACTAATGAGCAAACCCGAAAGGTACCATATTGTAGATCATGAAAATATAAGAACTTTTGAAAAAAGAATCGGCTCAAAATATGATCTGAGCACCGAGTTATGACCACCTGAATGGTCTTTTTCATTTGATAGGTTCAACTTCGAGATTTTATGAAATTACTAATTAGCAAACATCAAAGATAGCACATTATAGAATATGAAAATATGAGATATTTTAAAAAAAGAATTGGTCCTAAATATGGTATGAACACCGAGTTATGGCCACATGAATCATCTTTTTCATTTGATGGGTTCAATTTTGGGATTTTATGAAGTTACTAACTAACAAACATGAAGGGTAACATGTTGAAGATCATGAAATTATAAGAACTTTTGAAAAAAGAATCGGCTCAAAATATGATCCGAGCACCGAGTTATGACCATCTGAATCGTCTTTTTCATTTGATGGGTTCAACTTCGAGATTTTATGAAATTACTAATTAGCAAACATCAAAGATACCACATTATAGAATATGAAAATATGAGATCTTTTAAAAAAAGAATTGGTCCAAAATATGGTATGAACACCGAGTTATGGCCACATGAATGGTCTTTTTCATTTGATGGGTTCAATTTTGGGATTTTATGAAGTTACTAACTAACAAACATGAAGGGTAACATGTTGAAGATCATGAAATTATAAGAACTTTTCAAAAAGGAATCGGTCCTAAATATGATCCGAGCACCGAGTTATGACCATCTGAATCGTCCTTTTCATTTGGTGGGTTCAATTTCGGGATTTTATGAAGTTACTAATGAGCAAACCCGAAAGGTACCATATTGTAGATCATGAAAATATAAGAACTTTTGAAAAAAGAATCGGCTCAAAATATGATCTGAGCACCGAGTTATGACCACCATTTGATGGGTTCAACTTCGAGATTTTATGAAATTACTAATTAGCAAACATCAAAGATACCACATTATAGAATATGAAAATATGAGATCTTTTAAAAAAAGAATTGGTCCAAAATATGGTATGAACACCGAGTTATGGCCACATGAATGATCTTTTTCATTTGATGGGTTCAATTTTGGGATTTTATCAAGTTACTAACTAACAAACATGAAGGGTAACATGTTGAAGATCATGAAATTATAAGAACTTTTAAAAAAGGAATCGGTCCTAAATATGATCCGAGCACCGAGTTATGACCATCTGAATCGTCCTTTTCATTTGGTGGGTTCAATTTCGGGATTTTATGAAGTTACTAATGAGCAAACCCGAAAGGTACCATATTGTAGATCATGAAAATATAAGAACTTTTGAAAAAAGAATCGGCTCAAAATATGATCTGAGCACCGAGTTATGACCACCTGAATGGTCCTTTTCATTTGATGGGTTCAACTTCGAGATTTTATGAAATTACTAATTACCAAACATCAAAGATACCACATTATAGAATATGAAAATATGAGATCTTTTAAAAAAAGAATTGGTCCAAAATATGGTATGAACACCGAGTTATGGCCACATGAATGATCTTTTTCATTTGATGGGTTCAATTTTGGGATTTTGTGAAGTTACTAACTAACAAACATGAAGGGTAACATGTTGAAGATCATGAAATTATAAGAACTTTTCAAAAAGGAATCGGTCCTAAATATGATCCGAGCACCGAGTTATGACCATCTGAATCGTCCTTTTCATTTGGTGGGTTCAATTTCGGGATTTTATGAAGTTACTAATGAGCAAACCCGAAAGGTACCATATTGTAGATCATGAAAATATAAGAACTTTTGAAAAAAGAATCGGCTCAAAATATGATCTGAGCACCGAGTTATGACCACCTGAATGGTCTTTTTCATTTGATAGGTTCAACTTCGAGATTTTATGAAATTACTAATTAGCAAACATCAAAGATACCACATTATAGAATATGAAAATATGAGATATTTTAAAAAAATAATTGGTCCTAAAAATGGTATGAACACCGAGTTATGGCCACATGAATCATCTTTTTCATTTGATGGGTTTAATTTTGGGATTTTATGAAGTTACTAACTAACAAACATGAAGGGTAACATGTTGAAGATCATGAAATTATAAGAACTTTTGAAAAAAGAATCGGCTCAAAATATGATCCGAGCACCGAGTTATGACCATCTGAATCGTCTTTTTCATTTGATGGGTTCAACTTCGAGATTTTATGAAATTACTAATTAGCAAACATCAAAGATACCACATTATAGAATATGAAAATATGAGATCTTTTAAAAAAAGAATTGGTCCAAAATATGGTATGAACACCGAGTTATGGCCACCTGAATGGTCTTTTTCATTTGATAGGTTCAATTTTGGGATTTTATGAAGTTACTAACTAACAAACATGAAGGGTAACATGTTGAAGATCATGAAATTATAAGAACTTTTCAAAAAGGAATCGGTCCTAAATATGATCCGAGCACCGAGTTATGACCATCTGAATCGTCCTTTTCATTTGGTGGGTTCAATTTCGGGATTTTATGAAGTTACTAATGAGCACACCCGAAAGGTACCATATTGTAGATCATGAAAATATAAGAACTTTTGAAAAAAGAATCGGCTCAAAATATGATCTGAGCACCGAGTTATGACCACCTGAATGGTCTTTTTCATTTGATAGGTTCAACTTCGAGATTTTATGAAATTACTAATTAGCAAACATCAAAGATACCACATTATAGAATATGAAAATATGAGATCTTTTAAAAAAAGAATTGGTCCAAAATATGGTATGAACACCGATATATGGCCACATGAATCATCTTTTTCATTTGATGGGTTCAATTTTGGGATTTTATGAAGTTACTAACTAACAAACATGAAGGGTAACATGTTGAAGATCATGAAATTATAAGAACTTTTCAAAAAGGAATCGGTCCTAAATATGATCCGAGCACCGAGTTATGACCATCTGAATCGTCCTTTTCATTTGGTGGGTTCAATTTCGGGATTTTATGAAGTTACTAATGAGCAAACCCGAAAGGTACCATATTGTAGATCATGAAAATATAAGAACTTTTGAAAAAAGAATCGGCTCAAAATATGATCTGAGCACCGAGTTATGACCACCTGAATGGTCTTTTTCATTTGATAGGTTCAACTTCGAGATTTTATGAAATTACTAATTAGCAAACAGCAAAGATACCACATTATAGAATATGAAAATATGAGATCTTTTAAACAAAGAATTGGTTCAAAATATGGTATGAACACCGAGTTATGGCCACATGAATCATCTTTTTCATTTGATGGGTTCAATTTTGGGATTTTATGAAGTTACTAACTAACAAACATGAAGGGTAACATGTTGAAGATCATGAAATTATAAGAACTTTTCAAAAAGGAATCGGTCCTAAATATGATCCGAGCACCGAGTTATGACCATCTGAATCGTCCTTTTCATTTGATAGGTTCAATTTCGGGATTTTATGAAGTTACTAATTAGCAAACATCAAAGATACCACATTATAGAATATGAAAATATGAGATCTTTTAAAAAAAAGAATTGGTCCAAAATATGGTATGAACACCGAGTTATGGCCACCTGAATGGTCTTTTTCATTTGATAGGTTCAATTTTGGGATTTTATGAAGTTACTAACTAACAAACATGAAGGGTAACATGTTTAAGATCATGAAATTATAAGAACTTTTCAAAAGGGAATCGGTCCTAAATATGATCCGAGCACCGAGTTATGACCATCTGAATCGTCCTTTTCATTTGGTGGGTTCAATTTTGGGATTTTATGCAGTTACTAATGAGCAAACCCGAAAGGTACCATATTGTAGATCATGAAAATATAAGAACTTTTGAAAAAAGAATCGGTCCTAAATATGATCCGAGCACCGAGTTATGACCATCTGAATCGTCCTTTTCATTTGGTGGGTTCAACTTCGGGATTTTATAAAGTTACTAATGAGCAAACACGAAAGGTACCATATTGTAGATCATGAAATATAAGAACTTTTGAAAAAAGAATCGGCTCAAAATATGATCTGAGCACCGAGTTATGACCACCTGAATGGTCTTTTTCATTTGATAGGTTCAACTTCGAGATTTTATGAAATTACTAATTAGCAAACATCAAAGATACCACATTATAGAATATGAAAATATGAGATATTTTAAAAAAAGAATTGGTCCTAAATATGGTATGAACACCGAGTTATGGCCACATGAATCATCTTTTTCATTTGATGGGTTCAATTTTGGGATTTTATGAAGTTACTAACTAACAAACATGAAGGGTAACATGTTGAAGATCATGAAATTATAAGAACTTTTGAAAAAAGAATCGGCTCAAAATATGATCCGAGCACCGAGTTATGACCATCTGAATCGTCTTTTTCATTTGATGGGTTCAACTTCGAGATTTTATGAAATTACTAATTAGCAAACATCAAAGATACCACATTATAGAATATGAAAATATGAGATCTTTTAAAAAAAGAATTGGTCCAAAATATGGTATGAACACCGAGTTATGGCCACATGAATGGTCTTTTTCATTTGATGGGTTCAATTTTGGGATTTTATGAAGTTACTAACTAACAAACATGAAGGGTAACATGTTGAAGATCATGAAATTATAAGAACTTTTCAAAAAGGAATCGGTCCTAAATATGATCCGAGCACCGAGTTATGACCATCTGAATCGTCCTTTTCATTTGGTGGGTTCAATTTCGGGATTTTATGAAGTTACTAATGAGCAAACCCGAAAGGTACCATATTGTAGATCATGAAAATATAAGAACTTTTGAAAAAAGAATCGGCTCAAAATATGATCTGAGCACCGAGTTATGACCACCATTTGATGGGTTCAACTTCGAGATTTTATGAAATTACTAATTAGCAAACATCAAAGATACCACATTATAGAATATGAAAATATGAGATCTTTTAAAAAAAGAATTGGTCCAAAATATGGTATGAACACCGAGTTATGGCCACATGAATGATCTTTTTCATTTGATGGGTTCAATTTTGGGATTTTATGAAGTTACTAACTAACAAACATGAAGGGTAACATGTTGAAGATCATGAAATTATAAGAACTTTTCAAAAAGGAATCGGTCCTAAATATGATCCGAGCACCGAGTTATGACCATCTGAATCGTCCTTTTCATTTGGTGGGTTCAATTTCGGGATTTTATGAAGTTACTAATGAGCAAACCCGAAAGGTACCATATTGTAGATCATGAAAATATAAGAACTTTTGAAAAAAGAATCGGCTCAAAATATGATCTGAGCACCGAGTTATGACCACCTGAATGGTCTTTTTCATTTGATAGGTTCAACTTCGAGATTTTATGAAATTACTAATTAGCAAACATCAAAGATACCACATTATAGAATATGAAAATATGAGATCTTTTAAACAAAGAATTGGTTCAAAATATGGTATGAACACCGAGTTATGGCCACATGAATCATCTTTTTCATTTGATGGGTTCAATTTTGGGATTTTATGAAGTTACTAACTAACAAACATGAAGGGTAACATGTTGAAGATCATGAAATTATAAGAACTTTTCAAAAAGGAATCGGTCCTAAATATGATCCGAGCACCGAGTTATGACCATCTGAATCGTCCTTTTCATTTGATAGGTTCAATTTCGGGATTTTATGAAGTTACTAATTAGCAAACATCAAAGATACCACATTATAGAATATGAAAATATGAGATCTTTTAAAAAAAGAATTGGTCCAAAATATGGTATGAACACCGAGTTATGGCCACCTGAATGGTCTTTTTCATTTGATAGGTTCAATTTTGGGATTTTATGAAGTTACTAACTAACAAACATGAAGGGTAACATGTTTAAGATCATGAAATTATAAGAACTTTTCAAAAGGGAATCGGTCCTAAATATGATCCGAGCACCGAGTTATGACCATCTGAATCGTCCTTTTCATTTGGTGGGTTCAATTTCGGGATTTTATGAAGTTACTAATGAGCAAACCCGAAAGGTACCATATTGTAGATCATGAAAATATAAGAACTTTTGAAAAAAGAATCGGTCCTAAATATGATCCGAGCACCGAGTTATGACCATCTGAATCGTCCTTTTCATTTGGTGGGTTCAACTTCGGGATTTTATAAAGTTACTAATGAGCAAACCCAAAAGGTACCATATTGTAGATCATGAAATATAAGAACTTTTGAAAAAAGAATCGGCTCAAAATATGATCTGAGCACCGAGTTATGACCACCTGAATGGTCTTTTTCATTTGATAGGTTCAACTTCGAGATTTTATGAAATTACTAATTATCAAACATCAAAGATACAACATTATAGAATATGAAAATATGAGATATTTTAAAAAAAGAATTGGTCCTAAATATGGTATGAACACCGAGTTATGGCCACATGAATCATCTTTTTCATTTGATGGGTTCAATTTTGGGATTTTATGAAGTTACTAACTAACAAACATGAAGGGTAACATGTTGAAGATCATGAAATTATAAGAACTTTTGAAAAAAGAATCGGCTCAAAATATGATCCGAGCACCGAGTTATGACCATCTGAATCGTCTTTTTCATTTGATGGGTTCAACTTCGAGATTTTATGAAATTACTAATTAGCAAACATCAAAGATACCACATTATAGAATATGAAAATATGAGATCTTTTAAAAAAAGAATTGGTCCAAAATATGGTATGAACACCGAGTTATGGCCACATGAATGGTCTTTTTCATTTGATGGGTTCAATTTTGGGATTTTATGAAGTTACTAACTAACAAACATGAAGGGTAACATGTTGAAGATCATGAAATTATAAGAACTTTTCAAAAAGGAATCGGTCCTAAATATGATCCGAGCACCGAGTTATGACCATCTGAATCGTCCTTTTCATTTGGTGGGTTCAATTTCGGGATTTTATGAAGTTACTAATGAGCAAACCCGAAAGGTACCATATTGTAGATCATGAAAATATAAGAACTTTTGAAAAAAGAATCGGCTCAAAATATGATCTGAGCACCGAGTTATGACCACCATTTGATGGGTTCAACTTCGAGATTTTATGAAATTACTAATTAGCAAACATCAAATATACCACATTATAGAATATGAAAATATGAGATCTTTTAAAAAAAGAATTGGTCCAAAATATGGTATGAACACCGAGTTATGGCCACATGAATGATCTTTTTCATTTGATGGGTTCAATTTTGGGATTTTATCAAGTTACTAACTAACAAACATGAAGGGTAACATGTTGAAGATCATGAAATTATAAGAACTTTTAAAAAAGGAATCGGTCCTAAATATGATCCGAGCACCGAGTTATGACCATCTGAATCGTCCTTTTCATTTGGTGGGTTCAATTTCGGGATTTTATGAAGTTACTAATGAGCAAACCCGAAAGGTACCATATTGTAGATCATGAAAATATAAGAACTTTTGAAAAAAGAATCGGCTCAAAATATGATCTGAGCACCGAGTTATGACCACCTGAATAGTCTTTTTCATTTGATGGGTTCAACTTCGAGATTTTATGAAATTACTAATTAGCAAACATCAAAGATACCACATTATAGAATATGAAAATATGAGATCTTTTAAAAAAAGAATTGGTCCAAAATATGGTATGAACACCGAGTTATGGCCACATGAATGGTCTTTTTCATTTGATGGGTTCAATTTTGGGATTTTGTGAAGTTACTAACTAACAAACATGAAGGGTAACATGTTGAAGATCATGAAATTATAAGAACTTTTCAAAAAGGAATCGGTCCTAAATATGATCCGAGCACCGAGTTATGACCATCTGAATCGTCCTTTTCATTTGGTGGGTTCAATTTCGGGATTTTATGAAGTTACTAATGAGCAAACCCGAAAGGTACCATATTGTAGATCATGAAAATATAAGAACTTTTGAAAAAAGAATCGGCTCAAAATATGATCTGAGCACCGAGTTATGACCACCTGAATGGTCTTTTTCATTTGATAGGTTCAACTTCGAGATTTTATGAAATTACTAATTAGCAAACATCAAAGATACCACATTATAGAATATGAAAATATGAGATCTTTTAAACAAAGAATTGGTTCAAAATATGGTATGAACACCGAGTTATGGCCACATGAATCATCTTTTTCATTTGATGGGTTCAATTTTGGGATTTTATGAAGTTACTAACTAACAAACATGAAGGGTAACATGTTGAAGATCATGAAATTATAAGAACTTTTCAAAAAGGAATCGGTCCTAAATATGATCCGAGCACCGAGTTATGACCATCTGAATCGTCCTTTTCATTTGATAGGTTCAATTTCGGGATTTTATGAAGTTACTAATTAGCAAACATCAAAGATACCACATTATAGAATATGAAAATATGAGATCTTTTAAAAAAAGAATTGGTCCAAAATATGGTATGAACACCGAGTTATGGCCACCTGAATGGTCTTTTTCATTTGATAGGTTCAATTTTGGGATTTTATGAAGTTACTAACTAACAAACATGAAGGGTAACATGTTTAAGATCATGAAATTATAAGAACTTTTCAAAAGGGAATCGGTCCTAAATATGATCCGAGCACCGAGTTATGACCATCTGAATCGTCCTTTTCATTTGGTGGGTTCAATTTCGGGATTTTATGAAGTTACTAATGAGCAAACCCGAAAGGTACCATATTGTAGATCATGAAAATATAAGAACTTTTGAAAAAAGAATCGGTCCTAAATATGATCCGAGCACCGAGTTATGACCATCTGAATCGTCCTTTTCATTTGGTGGGTTCAACTTCGGGATTTTATAAAGTTACTAATGAGCAAACCCAAAAGGTACCATATTGTAGATCATGAAATATAAGAACTTTTGAAAAAAGAATCGGCTCAAAATATGATCTGAGCACCGAGTTATGACCACCTGAATGGTCTTTTTCATTTGATAGGTTCAACTTCGAGATTTTATGAAATTACTAATTATCAAACATCAAAGATACCACATTATAGAATATGAAAATATGAGATATTTTAAAAAAAGAATTGGTCCTAAATATGGTATGAACACCGAGTTATGGCCACATGAATCATCTTTTTCATTTGATGGGTTCAATTTTGGGATTTTATGAAGTTACTAACTAACAAACATGAAGGGTAACATGTTGAAGATCATGAAATTATAAGAACTTTTGAAAAAAGAATCGGCTCAAAATATGATCCGAGCACCGAGTTATGACCATCTGAATCGTCTTTTTCATTTGATGGGTTCAACTTCGAGATTTTATGAAATTACTAATTAGCAAACATCAAAGATACCACATTATAGAATATGAAAATATGAGATCTTTTAAAAAAAGAATTGGTCCAAAATATGGTATGAACACCGAGTTATGGCCACATGAATGGTCTTTTTCATTTGATGGGTTCAATTTTGGGATTTTATGAAGTTACTAACTAACAAACATGAAGGGTAACATGTTGAAGATCATGAAATTATAAGAACTTTTCAAAAAGGAATCGGTCCTAAATATGATCCGAGCACCGAGTTATGACCATCTGAATCGTCCTTTTCATTTGGTGGGTTCAATTTCGGGATTTTATGAAGTTACTAATGAGCAAACCCGAAAGGTACCATATTGTAGATCATGAAAATATAAGAACTTTTGAAAAAAGAATCGGCTCAAAATATGATCTGAGCACCGAGTTATGACCACCATTTGATGGGTTCAACTTCGAGATTTTATGAAATTACTAATTAGCAAACATCAAATATACCACATTATAGAATATGAAAATATGAGATCTTTTAAAAAAAGAATTGGTCCAAAATATGGTATGAACACCGAGTTATGGCCACATGAATGATCTTTTTCATTTGATGGGTTCAATTTTGGGATTTTATCAAGTTACTAACTAACAAACATGAAGGGTAACATGTTGAAGATCATGAAATTATAAGAACTTTTAAAAAAGGAATCGGTCCTAAATATGATCCGAGCACCGAGTTATGACCATCTGAATCGTCCTTTTCATTTGGTGGGTTCAATTTCGGGATTTTATGAAGTTACTAATGAGCAAACCCGAAAGGTACCATATTGTAGATCATGAAAATATAAGAACTTTTGAAAAAAGAATCGGCTCAAAATATGATCTGAGCACCGAGTTATGACCACCTGAATAGTCTTTTTCATTTGATGGGTTCAACTTCGAGATTTTATGAAATTACTAATTAGCAAACATCAAAGATACCACATTATAGAATATGAAAATATGAGATCTTTTAAAAAAAGAATTGGTCCAAAATATGGTATGAACACCGAGTTATGGCCACATGAATGGTCTTTTTCATTTGATGGGTTCAATTTTGGGATTTTGTGAAGTTACTAACTAACAAACATGAAGGGTAACATGTTGAAGATCATGAAATTATAAGAACTTTTCAAAAAGGAATCGGTCCTAAATATGATCCGAGCACCGAGTTATGACCATCTGAATCGTCCTTTTCATTTGGTGGGTTCAATTTCAGGATTTTATGAAGTTACTAATGAGCAAACCCGAAAGGTACCATATTGTAGATCATGAAAATATAAGAACTTTTGAAAAAAGAATCGGCTCAAAATATGATCTGAGCACCGAGTTATGACCACCTGAATGGTCTTTTTCATTTGATAGGTTCAACTTCGAGATTTTATGAAATTACTAATTAGCAAACATCAAAGATACCACATTATAGAATATGAAAATATGAGATATTTTAAAAAAAGAATTGGTCCTAAATATGGTATGAACACCGAGTTATGGCCACATGAATCATCTTTTTCATTTGATGGGTTCAATTTTGGGATTTTATGAAGTTACTAACTAACAAACATGAAGGGTAACATGTTGAAGATCATGAAATTATAAGAACTTTTGAAAAAAGAATCGGCTCAAAATATGATCCGAGCACCGAGTTATGACCATCTGAATCGTCTTTTTCATTTGATGGGTTCAACTTCGAGATTTTATGAAATTACTAATTAGCAAACATCAAAGATACCACATTATAGAATATGAAAATATGAGATCTTTTAAAAAAAGAATTGGTCCAAAATATGGTATGAACACCGAGTTATGGCCACCTGAATGGTCTTTTTCATTTGATAGGTTCAATTTTGGGATTTTATGAAGTTACTATCTAACAAACATGAAGGGTAACATGTTGAAGATCATGAAATTATAAGAACTTTTAAAAAAGGAATCGGTCCTAAATATGATCCGAGCACCGAGTTATGACCATCTGAATCGTCCTTTTCATTTGGTGGGTTCAATTTCGGGATTTTATGAAGTTACTAATGAGCAAACCCGAAAGGTACCATATTGTAGATCATGAAAATATAAGAACTTTTGAAAAAAGAATCGGCTCAAAATATGATCTGAGCACCGAGTTATGACCACCTGAATAGTCTTTTTCATTTGATGGGTTCAACTTCGAGATTTTATGAAATTACTAATTAGCAAACATCAAAGATACCACATTATAGAATATGAAAATATGAGATCTTTTAAAAAAAGAATTGGTCCAAAATATGGTATGAACACCGAGTTATGGCCACATGAATGGTCTTTTTCATTTGATGGGTTCAATTTTGGGATTTTGTGAAGTTACTAACTAACAAACATGAAGGGTAACATGTTGAAGATCATGAAATTATAAGAACTTTTCAAAAAGGAATCGGTCCTAAATATGATCCGAGCACCGAGTTATGACCATCTGAATCGTCCTTTTCATTTGGTGGGTTCAATTTCAGGATTTTATGAAGTTACTAATGAGCAAACCCGAAAGGTACCATATTGTAGATCATGAAAATATAAGAACTTTTGAAAAAAGAATCGGCTCAAAATATGATCTGAGCACCGAGTTATGACCACCTGAATGGTCTTTTTCATTTGATAGGTTCAACTTCGAGATTTTATGAAATTACTAATTAGCAAACATCAAAGATACCACATTATAGAATATGAAAATATGAGATATTTTAAAAAAAGAATTGGTCCTAAATATGGTATGAACACCGAGTTATGGCCACATGAATCATCTTTTTCATTTGATGGGTTCAATTTTGGGATTTTATGAAGTTACTAACTAACAAACATGAAGGGTAACATGTTGAAGATCATGAAATTATAAGAACTTTTGAAAAAAGAATCGGCTCAAAATATGATCCGAGCACCGAGTTATGACCATCTGAATCGTCTTTTTCATTTGATGGGTTCAACTTCGAGATTTTATGAAATTACTAATTAGCAAACATCAAAGATACCACATTATAGAATATGAAAATATGAGATCTTTTAAAAAAAGAATTGGTCCAAAATATGGTATGAACACCGAGTTATGGCCACCTGAATGGTCTTTTTCATTTGATAGGTTCAATTTTGGGATTTTATGAAGTTACTATCTAACAAACATGAAGGGTAACATGTTGAAGATCATGAAATTATAAGAACTTTTAAAAAAGGAATCGGTCCTAAATATGATCCGAGCACCGAGTTATGACCATCTGAATCGTCCTTTTCATTTGGTGGGTTCAATTTCGGGATTTTATGAAGTTACTAATGAGCAAACCCGAAAGGTACCATATTGTAGATCATGAAAATATAAGAACTTTTGAAAAAAGAATCGGCTCAAAATATGATCTGAGCACCGAGTTATGACCACCTGAATAGTCTTTTTCATTTGATGGGTTCAACTTCGAGATTTTATGAAATTACTAATTAGCAAACATCAAAGATACCACATTATAGAATATGAAAATATGAGATCTTTTAAAAAAAGAATTGGTCCAAAATATGGTATGAACACCGAGTTATGGCCACATGAATGGTCTTTTTCATTTGATGGGTTCAATTTTGGGATTTTGTGAAGTTACTAACTAACAAACATGAAGGGTAACATGTTGAAGATCATGAAATTATAAGAACTTTTCAAAAAGGAATCGGTCCTAAATATGATCCGAGCACCGAGTTATGACCATCTGAATCGTCCTTTTCATTTGGTGGGTTCAATTTCAGGATTTTATGAAGTTACTAATGAGCAAACCCGAAAGGTACCATATTGTAGATCATGAAAATATAAGAACTTTTGAAAAAAGAATCGGCTCAAAATATGATCTGAGCACCGAGTTATGACCACCTGAATGGTCTTTTTCATTTGATAGGTTCAACTTCGAGATTTTATGAAATTACTAATTAGCAAACATCAAAGATACCACATTATAGAATATGAAAATATGAGATCTTTTAAACAAAGAATTGGTTCAAAATATGGTATGAACACCGAGTTATGGCCACATGAATCATCTTTTTCATTTGATGGGTTCAATTTTGGGATTTTATGAAGTTACTAACTAACAAACATGAAGGGTAACATGTTGAAGATCATGAAATTATAAGAACTTTTCAAAAAGGAATCGGTCCTAAATATGATCCGAGCACCGAGTTATGACCATCTGAATCGTCCTTTTCATTTGATAGGTTCAATTTCGGGATTTTATGAAGTTACTAATTAGCAAACATCAAAGATACCACATTATAGAATATGAAAATATGAGATCTTTTAAAAAAATAATTGGTCCAAAATATGGTATGAACACCGAGTTATGGCCACCTGAATGGTCTTTTTCATTTGATAGGTTCAATTTTGGGATTTTATGAAGTTACTAACTAACAAACATGAAGGGTAACATGTTTAAGATCATGAAATTATAAGAACTTTTCAAAAGGGAATCGGTCCTAAATATGATCCGAGCACCGAGTTATGACCATCTGAATCGTCCTTTTCATTTGGTGGGTTCAATTTCGGGATTTTATGAAGTTACTAATGAGCAAACCCGAAAGGTACCATATTGTAGATCATGAAAATATAAGAACTTTTGAAAAAAGAATCGGTCCTAAATATGATCCGAGCACCGAGTTATGACCATCTGAATCGTCCTTTTCATTTGGTGGGTTCAACTTCGGGATTTTATAAAGTTACTAATGAGCAAACCCGAAAGGTACCATATTGTAGATCATGAAATATAAGAACTTTTGAAAAAAGAATCGGCTCAAAATATGATCTGAGCACCGAGTTATGACCACCTGAATGGTCTTTTTCATTTGATAGGTTCAACTTCGAGATTTTATGAAATTACTAATTATCAAACATCAAAGATACCACATTATAGAATATGAAAATATGAGATATTTTAAAAAAAGAATTGGTCCTAAATATGGTATGAACACCGAGTTATGGCCACATGAATCATCTTTTTCATTTGATGGGTTCAATTTTGGGATTTTATGAAGTTACTAACTAACAAACATGAAGGGTAACATGTTGAAGATCATGAAATTATAAGAACTTTTGAAAAAAGAATCGGCTCAAAATATGATCCGAGCACCGAGTTATGACCATCTGAATCGTCTTTTTCATTTGATGGGTTCAACTTCGAGATTTTATGAAATTACTAATTAGCAAACATCAAAGATACCACATTATAGAATATGAAAATATGAGATCTTTTAAAAAAAGAATTGGTCCAAAATATGGTATGAACACCGAGTTATGGCCACATGAATGGTCTTTTTCATTTGATGGGTTCAATTTTGGGATTTTATGAAGTTACTAACTAACAAACATGAAGGGTAACATGTTGAAGATCATGAAATTATAAGAACTTTTCAAAAAGGAATCGGTCCTAAATATGATCCGAGCACCGAGTTATGACCATCTGAATCGTCCTTTTCATTTGGTGGGTTCAATTTCGGGATTTTATGAAGTTACTAATGAGCAAACCCGAAAGGTACCATATTGTAGATCATGAAAATATAAGAACTTTTGAAAAAAGAATCGGCTCAAAATATGATCTGAGCACCGAGTTATGACCACCATTTGATGGGTTCAACTTCGAGATTTTATGAAATTACTAATTAGCAAACATCAAATATACCACATTATAGAATATGAAAATATGAGATCTTTTAAAAAAAGAATTGGTCCAAAATATGGTATGAACACCGAGTTATGGCCACATGAATGATCTTTTTCATTTGATGGGTTCAATTTTGGGATTTTATCAAGTTACTAACTAACAAACATGAAGGGTAACATGTTGAAGATCATGAAATTATAAGAACTTTTAAAAAAGGAATCGGTCCTAAATATGATCCGAGCACCGAGTTATGACCATCTGAATCGTCCTTTTCATTTGGTGGGTTCAATTTCGGGATTTTATGAAGTTACTAATGAGCAAACCCGAAAGGTACCATATTGTAGATCATGAAAATATAAGAACTTTTGAAAAAAGAATCGGCTCAAAATATGATCTGAGCACCGAGTTATGACCACCTGAATAGTCTTTTTCATTTGATGGGTTCAACTTCGAGATTTTATGAAATTACTAATTAGCAAACATCAAAGATACCACATTATAGAATATGAAAATATGAGATCTTTTAAAAAAAGAATTGGTCCAAAATATGGTATGAACACCGAGTTATGGCCACATGAATGGTCTTTTTCATTTGATGGGTTCAATTTTGGGATTTTGTGAAGTTACTAACTAACAAACATGAAGGGTAACATGTTGAAGATCATGAAATTATAAGAACTTTTCAAAAAGGAATCGGTCCTAAATATGATCCGAGCACCGAGTTATGACCATCTGAATCGTCCTTTTCATTTGGTGGGTTCAATTTCAGGATTTTATGAAGTTACTAATGAGCAAACCCGAAAGGTACCATATTGTAGATCATGAAAATATAAGAACTTTTGAAAAAAGAATCGGCTCAAAATATGATCTGAGCACCGAGTTATGACCACCTGAATGGTCTTTTTCATTTGATAGGTTCAACTTCGAGATTTTATGAAATTACTAATTAGCAAACATCAAAGATACCACATTATAGAATATGAAAATATGAGATATTTTAAAAAAAGAATTGGTCCTAAATATGGTATGAACACCGAGTTATGGCCACATGAATCATCTTTTTCATTTGATGGGTTCAATTTTGGGATTTTATGAAGTTACTAACTAACAAACATGAAGGGTTACATGTTGAAGATCATGAAATTATAAGAACTTTTGAAAAAAGAATCGGCTCAAAATATGATCCGAGCACCGAGTTATGACCATCTGAATCGTCTTTTTCATTTGATGGGTTCAACTTCGAGATTTTATGAAATTACTAATTAGCAAACATCAAAGATACCACATTATAGAATATGAAAATATGAGATCTTTTAAAAAAAGAATTGGTCCAAAATATGGTATGAACACCGAGTTATGGCCACCTGAATGGTCTTTTTCATTTGATAGGTTCAATTTTGGGATTTTATGAAGTTACTAACTAACAAACATGAAGGGTAACATGTTGAAGATCATGAAATTATAAGAACTTTTCAAAAAGGAATCGGTCCTAAATATGATCCGAGCACCGAGTTATGACCATCTGAATCGTCCTTTTCATTTGGTGGGTTCAATTTCGGGATTTTATGAAGTTACTAATGAGCAAACCCGAAAGGTACCATATTGTAGATCATGAAAATATAAGAACTTTTGAAAAAAGAATCGGTCCTAAATATGATCCGAGCACCGAGTTATGACCATCTGAATCGTCCTTTTCATTTGGTGGGTTCAATTTCGGGATTTTATGAAGTTACTAATGAGCAAACCCGAAAGGTACCATATTGTAGATCATGAAAATATAAGAACTTTTGAAAAAAGAATCGGCTCAAAATATGATCTGAGCACCGAGTTATGACCACCTGAATGGTCTTTTTCATTTGATGGGTTCAACTTCGAGATTTTATGAAATTACTAATTACCAAACATCAAAGATACCACATTATAGAATATGAAAATATGAGATCTTTTAAAAAAAGAATTGGTCCAAAATATGGTATGAACACCGAGTTATGGCCACATGAATGGTCTTTTTCATTTGATGGGTTCAATTTTGGGATTTTGTGAAGTTACTAACTAACAAACATGAAGGGTAACATGTTGAAGATCATGAAATTATAAGAACCTTTCAAAAAGGAATCGGTCCTAAATATGATCCGAGCACCGAGTTATGACCATCTGAATCGTCCTTTTCATTTGGTGGGTTCAATTTCGGGATTTTATGAAGTTACTAATGAGCAAACCCGAAAGGTACCATATTGTAGATCATGAAAATATAAGAACTTTTGAAAAAAGAATCGGCTCAAAATATGATCTGAGCACCGAGTTATGACCACCTGAATGGTCTTTTTCATTTGATAGGTTCAACTTCGAGATTTTATGAAATTACTAATTAGCAAACATCAAAGATACCACATTATAGAATATGAAAATATGAGATATTTTAAAAAAATAATTGGTCCTAAATATGGTATGAACACCGAGTTATGGCCACATGAATCATCTTTTTCATTTGATGGGTTCAATTTTGGGATTTTATGAAGTTACTAACTAACAAACATGAAGGGTAACATGTTGAAGATCATGAAATTATAAGAACTTTTGAAAAAAGAATCGGCTCAAAATATGATCCGAGCACCGAGTTATGACCATCTGAATCGTCTTTTTCATTTGATGGGTTCAACTTCGAGATTTTATGAAATTACTAATTAGCAAACATCAAAGATACCACATTATAGAATATGAAAATATGAGATCTTTTAAAAAAAGAATTGGTCCAAAATATGGTATGAACACCGAGTTATGGCCACGCGAATCATCTTTTTCATTTGATGGGTTCAATTTTGGGATTTTATGAAGTTACTAACTAACAAACATGAAGGGTAACATGTTGAAGATCATGAAATTATAAGAACTTTTCAAAAAGGAATCGGTCCTAAATATGATCCGAGCACCGAGTTATGACCATCTGAATCGTCCTTTTCATTTGGTGGGTTCAATTTCGGGATTTTATGAAGTTACTAATGAGCAAACCCGAAAGGTACCATATTGTAGATCATGAAAATATAAGAACTTTTGAAAAAAGAATCGGTCCTAAATATGATCCGAGCACCGAGTTATGACCATCTGAATCGTCCTTTTCATTTGGTGGGTTCAATTTCGGGATTTTATGAAGTTACTAATGAGCAAACCCGAAAGGTACCATATTGTAGATCATGAAAATATAAGAACTTTTGAAAAAAGAATCGGCTCAAAATATGATCTGAGCACCGAGTTATGACCACCTGAATGGTCTTTTTCATTTGATGGGTTCAACTTCGAGATTTTATGAAATTACTAATTACCAAACATCAAAGATACCACATTATAGAATATGAAAATATGAGATCTTTTAAAAAAAGAATTGGTCCAAAATATGGTATGAACACCGAGTTATGGCCACATGAATGGTCTTTTTTCATTTGATGGGTTCAATTTTGGGATTTTGTGAAGTTACTAACTAACAAACATGAAGGGTAACATGTTGAAGATCATGAAATTATAAGAACTTTTCAAAAAGGAATCGGTCCTAAATATGATCCGAGCACCGAGTTATGACCATCTGAATCGTCCTTTTCATTTGGTGGGTTCAATTTCGGGATTTTATGAAGTTACTAATGAGCAAACCCGAAAGGTACCATATTGTAGATCATGAAAATATAAGAACTTTTGAAAAAAGAATCGGCTCAAAATATGATCTGAGCACCGAGTTATGACCACCTGAATGGTCTTTTTCATTTGATAGGTTCAACTTCGAGATTTTATGAAATTACTAATTAGCAAACATCAAAGATACCACATTATAGAATATGAAAATATGAGATATTTTAAAAAAAGAATTGGTCCTAAATATGGTATGAACACCGAGTTATGGCCACATGAATCATCTTTTTCATTTGATGGGTTCAATTTTGGGATTTTATGAAGTTACTAACTAACAAACATGAAGGGTAACATGTTGAAGATCATGAAATTATAAGAACTTTTGAAAAAAGAATCGGCTCAAAATATGATCCGAGCACCGAGTTATGACCATCTGAATCGTCTTTTTCATTTGATGGGTTCAACTTCGAGATTTTATTAAATTACTAATTAGCAAACATCAAAGATACCACATTATAGAATATGAAAATATGAGATCTTTTAAAAAAAGAAATGGTCCAAAATATGGTATGAACACCGAGTTATGGCCACCTGAATGGTCTTTTTCATTTGATAGGTTCAATTTTGGGATTTTATGAAGTTACTAACTAACAAACATGAAGGGTAACATGTTGAAGATCATGAAATTATAAGAACTTTTCAAAAAGGAATCGGTCCTAAATATGATCCGAGCACCGAGTTATGACCATCTGAATCGTCCTTTTCATTTGGTGGGTTCAATTTCGGGATTTTATGAAGTTACTAATGAGCAAACCCGAAAGGTACCATATTGTAGATCATGAAAATATAAGAACTTTTGAAAAAAGAATCGGTCCTAAATATGATCCGAGCACCGAGTTATGACCATCTGAATCGTCCTTTTCATTTGGTGGGTTCAATTTCGGGATTTTATGAAGTTACTAATGAGCAAACCCGAAAGGTACCATATTGTAGATCATGAAAATATAAGAACTTTTGAAAAAAGAATCGGCTCAAAATATGATCTGAGCACCGAGTTATGACCACCTGAATGGTCTTTTTCATTTGATAGGTTCAACTTCGAGATTTTATGAAATTACTAATTACCAAACATCAAAGATACCACATTATAGAATATGAAAATATGAGATATTTAAAAAAAAGAATTGGTCCTAAATATGGTATGAACACCGAGTTATGGCCACATGAATCATCTTTTTCATTTGATGGGTTCAATTTTGGGATTTTATGAAGTTACTAACTAACAAACATGAAGGGTAACATGTTGAAGATCATGAAATTATAAGAACTTTTCAAAAAGGAATCGGTCCTAAATATGATCTGAGCACCGAGTTATGACCATCTGAATCGTCCTTTTCATTTGGTGGGTACAATTTCAGGATTTTATGAAGTTACTAATGAGCAAACCCGAAAGGTACCATATTGTAGATCATGAAAATATAAGAACTTTTGAAAAAAGAATCGGCTCAAAATATGATCTGAGCACCGAGTTATGACCACCTGAATGGTCTTTTTCATTTGATAGGTTCAACTTCGAGATTTTATGAAATTACTAATTAGCAAACATCAAAGATACCACATTATAGAATATGAAAATATGAGATATTTTAAAAAAAGAATTGGTCCTAAATATGGTATGAACACCGAGTTATGGCCACATGAATCATCTTTTTCATTTGATGGGTTCAATTTTGGGATTTTATGAAGTTACTAACTAACAAACATGAAGGGTAACATGTTGAAGATCATGAAATTATAAGAACTTTTCAAAAAGGAATCGGTCCTAAATATGATCCGAGCACCGAGTTATGACCATCTGAATTGTCCTTTTCATTTGGTGGGTTCAATTTCGGGATTTTATGAAGTTACTAATGAGCAAACCCGAAAGGTACCATATTGTAGATCATGAAAATATAAGAACTTTTGAAAAAAGAATCGGCTCAAAATATGATCTGAGCACCGAGTTATGACCACCATTTGATGGGTTCAACTTCGATATTTTATGAAATTACTAATTAGCAAACATCAAAGATACCACATTATAGAATATGAAAATATGAGATCTTTTAAAAAAAGAATTGGTCCAAAATATGGTATGAACACCGAGTTATGGCCACATGAATGATCTTTTTCATTTGATGGGTTCAATTTTGGGATTTTATCAAGTTACTAACTAACAAACATGAAGGATAACATGTTGAAGATCATGAAATTATAAGAACTTTTCAAAAAGGAATCGGTCCTAAATATGATCCGAGCACCGAGTTATGACCATCTGAATCGTCCTTTTCATTTGGTGGGTTCAATTTCGGGATTTTATGAAGTTACTAATGAGCAAACCCGAAAGGTACCATATTGTAGATCATGAAAATATAAGAACTTTTGAAAAAAGAATCGGCTCAAAATATGATCCGAGCACCGAGTTATGACCACCTGAATGGTCTTTTTCATTTGATGGGTTCAACTTCGAGATTTTATGAAATTACTAATTAGCAAACATCAAAGATACCACATTATAGAATATGAAAATATGAGATCTTTTAAAAAAAGAATTGGTCCAAAATATGGTATGAACACCGAGTTATGGCCACATGAATGGTCTTTTTCATTTGATGGGTTCAATTTTGGGATTTTGTGAAGTTACTAACTAACAAACATGAAGGGTAACATGTTGAAGATCATGAAATTATAAGAACTTTTCAAAAAGGAATCGGTCCTAAATATGATCCGAGCACCGAGTTATGACCATCTGAATCGTCCTTTTCATTTGGTGGGTTCAATTTCGGGATTTTATGAAGTTACTAATGAGCAAACCCGAAAGGTACCATATTGTAGATCATGAAAATATAAGAACTTTTGAAAAAAGAATCGGCTCAAAATATGATCTGAGCACCGAGTTATGACCACCTGAATGGTCTTTTTCATTTGATAGGTTCAACTTCGAGATTTTATGAAATTACTAATTAGCAAACATCAAAGATACCACATTATAGAATATGAAAATATGAGATATTTTAAAAAAAGAATTGGTCCTAAATATGGTATGAACACCGAGTTATGGCCACATGAATCATCTTTTTCATTTGATGGGTTCAATTTTGGGATTTTATGAAGTTACTAACTAACAAACATGAAGGGTAACATGTTGAAGATCATGAAATTATAAGAACTTTTGAAAAAAGAATCGGCTCAAAATATGATCCGAGCACCGAGTTATGACCATCTGAATCGTCTTTTTCATTTGATGGGTTCAACTTCGAGATTTTATGAAATTACTAATTAGCAAACATCAAAGATACCACATTATAGAATATGAAAATATTAGATCTTTTAAAAAAAGAATTGGTCCAAAATATGGTATGAACACCGAGTTATGGCCACCTGAATGGTCTTTTTCATTTGATAGGTTCAATTTTGGGATTTTATGAAGTTACTAACTAACAAACATGAAGGGTAACATGTTGAAGATCATGAAATTATAAGAACTTTTCAAAAAGGAATCGGTCCTAAATATGATCCGAGCACCGAGTTATGACCATCTGAATCGTCCTTTTCATTTGGTGGGTTCAATTTCGGGATTTTATGAAGTTACTAATGAGCAAACCCGAAAGGTACCATATTGTAGATCATGAAAATATAAGAACTTTTGAAAAAAGAATCGGTCCTAAATATGATCCGAGCACCGAGTTATGACCATCTGAATCGTCCTTTTCATTTGGTGGGTTCAACTTCGGGATTTTATAAAGTTACTAATGAGCAAACCCGAAAGGTACCATATTGTAGATCATGAAAATATAAGAACTTTTGAAAAAAGAATCGGCTCAAAATATGATCTGAGCACCGAGTTATGACCACCTGAATGGTCTTTTTCATTTGATAGGTTCAACTTCGAGATTTTATGAAATTACTAATTAGCAAACATCAAAGATACCACATTATAGAATATGAAAATATGAGATATTTTAAAAAAAGAATTGGTCCTAAATATGGTATGAACACCGAGTTATGGCCACATGAATCATCTTTTTCATTTGATGGGTTCAATTTTGGGATTTTATGAAGTTACTAACTAACAAACATGAAGGGTAACATGTTGAAGATCATGAAATTATAAGAACTTTTGAAAAAAGAATCGGCTCAAAATATGATCCGAGCACCGAGTTATGACCATCTGAATCGTCCTTTTCATTTGATGGGTTCAACTTCGGGATTTTATGAAATTACTAATTAGCAAACATCAAAGATACCACATTATAGAATATGAAAATATGAGATCTTTTAAAAAAAGAATTGGTCCAAAATATGGTATGAACACCGAGTTATGGCCACATGAATGGTCTTTTTCATTTGATGGGTTCAATTTTGGGATTTTATGAAGTTACTAACTAACAAACATGAAGGGTAACATGTTGAAGATCATGAAATTATAAGAACTTTTCAAAAAGGAATCGGTCCTAAATATGATCCGAGCACCGAGTTATGACCATCTGAATCGTCCTTTTCATTTGGTGGGTTCAATTTCGGGATTTTATGAAGTTACTAATGAGGAAACCCGAAAGGTACCATATTGTAGATCATGAAAATATAAGAACTTTTGAAAAAAGAATCGGCTCAAAATATGATCTGAGCACCGAGTTATGACCACCTGAATGGTCTTTTTCATTTGATGGGTTCAACTTCGAGATTTTATGAAGTTACTAATTAGCAAACATCAAAGATACCACATTATAGAATATGAAAATATGAGATCTTTTAAACAAAGAATTGGTTCAAAATATGGTATGAACACCGAGTTATGGCCACATGAATGGTCTTTTTCATTTGATGGGTTCAATTTTGGGATTTTGTGAAGTTACTAACTAACAAACATGAAGGGTAACATGTTGAAGATCATGAAATTATAAGAACTTTTCAAAAAGGAATCGGTCCTAAATATGATCCGAGCACCGAGTTATGACCATCTGAATCGTCCTTTTCATTTGGTGGGTTCAATTTCGGGATTTTATGAAGTTACTAATGAGCAAACCCGAAAGGTACCATATTGTAGATCATGAAAATATAAGAACTTTTGAAAAAAGAATCGGCTCAAAATATGATCTGAGCACCGAGTTATGACCACCTGAATGGTCTTTTTCATTTGATGGGTTCAACTTCGAGATTTTATGAAATTACTAATTAGCAAACATCAAAGATACCACATTATAGAATATGAAAATATGAGCTCTTTTAAAAAAAGAATTGGTCCAAAATATGGTATGAACACCGAGTTATGGCCACATGAATGATCTTTTTCATTTGATGGGTTCAATTTTGGGATTTTATGAAGTTACTAACTAACAAACATGAAGGGTAACATGTTGAAGATCATGAAATTATAAGGACTTTTCAAAAAGGAATCGGTCCTAAATATGATCCGAGCACCGAGTTATGACCATCTGAATCGTCCTTTTCATTTGGTGGGTTCAATTTCGGGATTTTATGAAGTTACTAATGAGCAAACCCGAAAGGTACCATATTGTAGATCATGAAAATATAAGAACTTTTGAAAAAAGAATCGGCTCAAAATATGATCTGAGCACCGAGTTATGACCACCTGAATGGTCTTTTTCATTTGATGGGTTCAACTTCGAGATTTTATGAAATTACTAATTAGCAAACATCAAAGATACCACATTATAGAATATGAAAATATGAGATCTTTTAAAAAAAGAATTGGTCCAAAATATGGTATGAACACCGAGTTATGGCCACATGAATGGTCTTTTTCATTTGATGGGTTCAATTTTGGGATTTTGTGAAGTTACTAACTAACAAACATGAAGGGTAACATGTTGAAGATCATGAAATTATAAGAACTTTTCAAAAAGGAATCGGTCCTAAATATGATCCGAGCACCGAGTTATGACCACCTGAATCGTCCTTTTCATTTGGTGGGTTCAATTTCAGGATTTTATGAAGTTACTAATGAGCAAACCCGAAAGGTACCATATTGTAGATCATGAAAATATAAGAACTTTTGAAAAAAGAATCGGCTCAAAATATGATCTGAGCACCGAGTTATGACCACCTGAATGGTCTTTTTCATTTGATGGGTTCAACTTCGAGATTTTATGAAATTACTAATTAGCAAACATCAAAGATACCACATTATAGAATATGAAAATATGAGATCTTTTAAAAAAAGAATTGGTCCAAAATATGGTATGAACACCGAGTTATGGCCACATGAATGGTCTTTTTCATTTGATGGGTTCAATTTTGGGATTTTGTGAAGTTACTAACTAACAAACATGAAGGTAACATGTTGAAGATCATGAAATTATAAGAACTTTTCAAAAAGGAATCGGTCCTAAATATGATCCGAGCACCGAGTTATGACCATCTGAATCGTCCTTTTCATTTGGTGGGTTCAATTTCGGGATTTTATGAAGTTACTAATGAGCAAACCCGAAAGGTACCATATTGTAGATCATGAAAATATAAGAACTTTTGAAAAAAGAATCGGCTCAAAATATGATCTGAGCACCGAGTTATGACCACCTGAATGGTCTTTTTCATTTGATAGGTTCAATTTCGAGATTTTATGAAATTACTAATTAGCAAACATCAAAGATACCACATTATAGAATATGAAAATATGAGATCTTTTAAAAAAAGAATTGGTCCAAAATATAGTATGAACACCGAGTTATGGCCACATGAATCATCTTTTTCATTTGATGGGTTCAATTTTGGGATTTTATGAAGTTACTAACTAACAAACATGAAGAGTAACATGTTGAAGATCATGAAATTATAAGAACTTTTCAAAAAGGAATCGGTCCTAAATATGATCCGAGCACCGAGTTATGACCATCTGAATCGTCCTTTTCATTTGGTGGGTTCAGTTTCGGGATTTTATGAAGTTATTAATGAGCAAACCCGAAAGGTACCATATTGTAGATCATGAAAATATGAGAACTTTTGAAAAAAGAATCGGCTCAAAATATGATCTGAGCACCGAGTTATGACCACCTGAATGGTCTTTTTCATTTGATAGGTTCAACTTCGAGATTTTATGAAATTACTAATTAGCAAACATCAAAGATACCACATTATAGAATATGAAAATATGAGATCTTTTAAAAAAAGAATTGGTCCAAAATATGGTATGAACACCGAGGTATGGCCACATGAATCATCTTTTTCATTTGATGGGTTCAATTTTGGGATTTTATGAAGTTACTAACTAACAAACATGAAGGGTAACATGTTGAAGATCATGAAATTATAAGAACTTTTCAAAAAGGAATCGGTCCTAAATATGATCCGAGCACCGAGTTATGACCATCTGAATCGTCCTTTTCATTTGGTGGGTTCAATTTCGGGATTTTATGAAGTTACTAATGAGCAAACCCGAAAGGTACCATATTGTAGATCATGAAAATATAAGAACTTTTGAAAAAAGATTCGGCTCAAAATATGATCTGAGCACCGAGTTATGACCGCCTGAATGGTCTTTTTCATTTGATGGGTTCAACTTCGAGATTTTATGAAATTACTAATTAGCAAACATCAACGATACCACATTATAGAATATGAAAATATGAGATGTTTTAAAAAAAGAATTGGTCCAAAATATGGTATGAACACCGAGTTATGGCCACATGAATGGTCTTTTTCATTTGATGGGTTCAACTTCGAGATTTTATGAAATTACTAACAAACATGAAGGGTAACATGTTGAAGATCATGAAATTATAAGAACTTTTCAAAAAGGAATCGGTCCTAAATATGATCTGAGCACCGAGTTATGACCATCTGAATCGTCCTTTTCATTTGGTGGGTTCAATTTTGGGATTTTATGAAGTTACTAACTAACAAACATGAAGGGTAACATGTTGAAGATCATGAAATTATAAGAACTTTTCAAAAAGGAATCGGTCCTAAATATGATCCGAGCACCGAGTTATGACCATCTGAATCGTCCTTTTCATTTGGTGGGTTCAATTTCGGGATTTTATGAAGTTACTAATGAGCAAACCCGAAAGGTACCATATTGTAGATCATGAAAATATAAGAACTTTTGAAAAAAGAATCGGCTCAAAATATGATCTGAGCACCGAGTTATAACCGCCTGAATGGTCTTTTTCATTTGATGGGTTCAACTTCGAGATTTTATGAAATTACTAATTAGCAAACATCAACGATACCACATTATAGAATATGAAAATATGATATCTTTTAAAAAAAGAATTGGTCCAAAATATGGTATGAACACCGAGTTATGGCCACATGAATGGTCTTTTTCATTTGATGGGTTCAATTTTGGGATTTTATGAAGTTACTAACTAACAAACATGAAGGGTAACATGTTGAAGATCATGAAATTATAAGAACTTTTCTAAAAGGAATCGGTCCTAAATATGATCCGAGCACCGAGTTATGACCATCTGAATCGTCCTTTTCATTTGGTGGGTTCAGTTTCGGGATTTTATGAAGTTACTAATGAGCAAACCCGAAAGGTACCATATTGTAGATCATGAAAATATAAGAACTTTTGAAAAAAGAATCGGCTAAAAATTTGATCTGAGCACCGAGTTATGACCACCTGAATGGTCTTTTTCATTTGATAGGTTCAATTTCGAGATTTTATGAAATTACTAATTAGCAAACATCAAAGATACCACATTATAGAATATGAAAATATGAGATCTTTTAAAAAAAGAATTGGTCCAAAATATGGTATGAACACCGAGTTATGGCCACATGAATCATCTTTTTCATTTGATGGGTTCAATTTTGGGATTTTATTAAGTTACTAACTAACAAACATGAAGAGTAACATGTTGAAGATCATGAAATTATAAGAACTTTTCAAAAAGGAATCGGTCCTAAATATGATCCGAGCACCGAGTTATGACCATCTGAATCGTCCTTTTCATTTGGTGGGTTCAGTTTCGGGATTTTATGAAGTTACTAATGAGCAAACCCGAAAGGTTCCATATTGTAGATCATGAAAATATAAGAACTTTTGAAAAAAGAATCGGTCCTAAATATGATCCGAGCACCGAGTTATGACCATCTGAATCGTCCTTTTCATTTGGTGGGTTCAACTTCGGGATTTTATAAAGTTACTAATGAGCAAACCCGAAAGGTACCATATTGTAGATCATGAAAATATAAGAACTTTTGAAAAAAGAATCGGCTCAAAATATGATCTGAGCACCGAGTTATGACCACCTGAATGGTCTTTTTCATTTGATAGGTTCAACTTCGAGATTTTATGAAATTACTAATTAGCAAACATCAAAGATACCACATTATAGAATATGAAAATATGAGATATTTTAAAAAAAGAATTGGTCCTAAATATGGTATGAACACCGAGTTATGGCCACATGAATCATCTTTTTCATTTGATGGGTTCAATTTTGGGATTTTATGAAGTTACTAACTAACAAACATGAAGGGTAACATGTTGAAGATCATGAAATTATAAGAACTTTTCAAAAGGGAATCGGTCCTAAATATGATCCGAGCACCGAGTTATGACCATCTGAATCGTCCTTTTCATTTGGTGGGTTCAATTTCGGGATTTTATGAAGTTACTAATGAGCAAACCCGAAAGGTACCATATTGTAGATCATGAAAATATAAGAACTTTTGAAAAAAGATTCGGCTCAAAATATGATCTGAGCACCGAGTTATGACCGCCTGAATGGTCTTTTTCATTTGATGGGTTCAACTTCGAGATTTTATGAAATTACTAATTAGCAAACATCAACGATACCACATTATAGAATATGAAAATATGAGATCTTTTAAAAAAAGAATTGGTCCAAAATATGGTATGAACACCGAGTTATGGCCACATGAATGGTCTTTTTCATTTGATGGGTTCAACTTCGAGATTTTATGAAATTACTAACAAACATGAAGGGTAACATGTTGAAGATCATGAAATTATAAGAACTTTTCAAAAAGGAATCGGTCCTAAATATGATCTGAGCACCGAGTTATGACCATCTGAATCGTCCTTTTCATTTGGTGGGTTCAATTTTGGGATTTTATGAAGTTAATAACTAACAAACATGAAGGGTAACATGTTGAAGATCATGAAATTATAAGAACTTTTCAAAAAGGAATCGGTCCTAAATATGATCCGAGCACCGAGTTATGACCATCTGAATCGTCCTTTTCATTTGGTGGGTTCAATTTCGGGATTTTATGAAGTTACTAATGAGCAAACCCGAAAGGTACCATATTGTAGATCATGAAAATATAAGAACTTTTGAAAAAAGAATCGGCTCAAAATATGATCTGAGCACCGAGTTATGACCGCCTGAATGGTCTTTTTCATTTGATGGGTTCAACTTCGAGATTTTATGAAATTACTAATTAGCAAACATCAACGATACCACATTATAGAATATGAAAATATGATATCTTTTAAAAAAAGAATTGGTCCAAAATATGGTATGAACACCGAGTTATGGCCACATGAATGGTCTTTTTCATTTGATGGGTTCAATTTTGGGATTTTATGAAGTTACTAACTAACAAACATGAAGGGTAACATGTTGAAGATCATGAAATTATAAGAACTTTTCTAAAAGGAATCGGTCCTAAATATGATCCGAGCACCGAGTTATGACCATCTGAATCGTCCTTTTCATTTGGTGGGTTCAGTTTCGGGATTTTATGAAGTTACTAATGAGCAAACCCGAAAGGTACCATATTGTAGATCATGAAAATATAAGAACTTTTGAAAAAAGAATCGGCTAAAAATTTGATCTGAGCACCGAGTTATGACCACCTGAATGGTCTTTTTCATTTGATAGGTTCAATTTCGAGATTTTATGAAATTACTAATTAGCAAACATCAAAGATACCACATTATAGAATATGAAAATATGAGATCTTTTAAAAAACGAATTGGTCCAAAATATAGTATGAACACCGAGTTATGGCCACATGAATCATCTTTTTCATTTGATGGGTTCAATTTTGGGATTTTATGAAGTTACTAATTAACAAACATGAAGGGTAACATGTTGAAGATCATGAAATTATAAGAACTTTTCAAAAAGGAATCGGTCCTAAATATGATCCGAGCACCGAGTTATGACCATCTGAATCGTCCTTTTCATTTGGTGGGTTCAGTTTCGGGATTTTATGAAGTTACTAATGAGCAAACCCGAAAGGTACCATATTGTAGATCATGAAAATATAAGAACTTTTGAAAAAAGAATCGGCTCAAAATATGATCTGAGCACCGAGTTATGACCACCTGAATGGTCTTTTTCATTTGATAGGTTCAACTTCGAGATTTTATGAGATTACTATTTAGCAAACATCAAAGATACCACATTATAGAATATGAAAATATGAGATCTTTTAAAAAAAGAATTGGTCCAAAATATGGTATGAACACCGAGTTATGGCCACATGAATCATCTTTTTCATTTGATGGGTTCAATTTTGGGATTTTATGAAGTTACTAACTAACAAACATGAAGGGTAACATGTTGAAGATCATGAAATTATAAGAACTTTTCAAAAAGGAATCGGTCCTAAATATGATCCGAGCACCGAGTTATGACCATCTGAATCGTCCTTTTCATTTGGTGGGTTCAATTTCGGGATTTTATGAAGTTACTAATGAGCAAAACCGAAAGGTACCATATTGTAGATCATGAAAATATAAGAACTTTTGAAAAAAGAATCGGCTCAAAATATGATCTGAGCACCGAGTTATGACCACCTGAATGGTCTTTTTCATTTGATAGGTTCAACTTCGAGATTTTATGAAATTACTAATTAGCAAACATCAAAGATACCACATTATAGAATATGAAAATATGAGATCTTTTAAAAAATGAATTGGTCCAAAATATGGTATGAACACCGAGTTATGGCCACATGAATCATCTTTTTCATTTGATGGGTTCAATTTTGGGATTTTATGAAGTTACTAACTAACAAACATGAAGGGTAACATGTTGAAGATCATGAAATTATAAGAACTTTTCAAAAAGGAATCGGTCCTAAATATGATCCGAGCACCGAGTTATGACCATCTGAATCGTCCTTTTCATTTGGTGGGTTCAATTTCGGGATTTTATGAAGTTACTAATGAGCAAACCCGTAAGGTACCATATTGTAGATCATGAAAATATAAGAACTTTTGAAAAAAGAATCGGCTCAAAATATGATCTGAGCACCGA
This sequence comes from Rubia yunnanensis, assembly GCA_037428765.1. Taxonomy (NCBI): domain Eukaryota; kingdom Viridiplantae; phylum Streptophyta; class Magnoliopsida; order Gentianales; family Rubiaceae; genus Rubia; species Rubia yunnanensis. Next base: position 81,469,914 of record CM075071.1, on the reverse strand, counting down.
GTTATGACTACCTGAATGGTCTTTTTCATTTGATAGGTTCAACTTCGAGATTTTATGAAATTACTAATTAGCAAACATCAAAGATACCACATTATAGAATATGAAAATATGAGATCTTTTAAAAAAAGAATTGGTCCAAAATATGGTATGAACACCGAGTTATGGCCACGTGAATCATCTTTTTCATTTGATGGGTTCAATTTTGGGATTTTATGAAGTTACTAACTAACAAACATGAAGGGTAACATGTTGAAGATCATGAAATTATAAGAACTTTTCAAAAAGGAATCGGTCCTAAATATGATCCGAGCACCGAGTTATGACCATCTGAATCGTCCTTTTCATTTGGTGGGTTCAATTTTGGGATTTTATGAAGTTACTAATGAGCAAACCCGAAAGGTACCATATTGTAGATCATGAAAATATAAGAACTTTTGAAAAAAGAATCGGCTCAAAATATGATCTGAGCACCGAGTTATGACCACCTGAATGGTCTTTTTCATTTGATAGGTTCAACTTCGAGATTTTATGAAATTACTAATTAGCAAACATCAAAGATACCACATTATAGAATATGAAAATATGAGATCTTTTAAAAAAAGAATTGGTCCAAAATATGGTATGAACACCGAGTTATGGCCACATGAATCATCTTTTTCATTTGATGGGTTCAATTTTGGGATTTTATGAAGTTACTAACTAACAAACATGAAGGGTAACATGTTGAAGATCATGAAATTATAAGAATTTTTCAAAAAGGAATCGGTCCTAAATATGATCCGAGCACCGAGTTATGACCATCTGAATCGTCCTTTTCATTTGGTGGGTTCAGTTTCGGGATTTTATGAAGTTACTAATGAGCAAACCCGAAAGGTACCATATTGTAGATCATGAAAATATAAGAACTTTTGAAAAAAGAATCGGCTCAAAATATGATCTGAGCACCGAGTTATGACCACCTGAATGGTCTTTTTCATTTGATAGGTTCAACTTCGAGATTTTATGAGATTACTATTTAGCAAACATCAAAGATACCACATTATAGAATATGAAAATATGAGATCTTTTAAAAAAAGAATTGGTCCAAAATATGGTATGAACACCGAGTTATGGCCACATGAATCATCTTTTTCATTTGATGGGTTCAATTTTGGGATTTTATGAAGTTACTAACTAACAAACATGAAGGGTAACATGTTGAAGATCATGAAATTATAAGAACTTTTCTAAAAGGAATCGGTCCTAAATATGATCCGAGCACCGAGTTATGACCATCTGAATCGTCCTTTTCATTTGGTGGGTTCAGTTTCGGGATTTTATGAAGTTACTAATGAGCAAACCCGAAAGGTACCATATTGTAGATCATGAAAATATAAGAACTTTTGAAAAAAGAATCGGCTCAAAATATGATCTGAGCACCGAGTTATGACCACCTGAATGGTCTTTTTCATTTGATAGGTTCAACTTCGAGATTTTATGAGATTACTATTTAGCAAACATCAAAGATACCACATTATAGAATATGAAAATATGAGATCTTTTAAAAAAAGAATTGGTCCAAAATATGGTATGAACACCGAGTTATGGCCACATGAATCATCTTTTTCATTTGATGGGTTCAATTTTGGGATTTTATGAAGTTACTAACTAACAAACATGAAGGGTAACATGTTGAAGATCATGAAATTATAAGAACTTTTCAAAAAGGAATCGGTCCTAAATATGATCCGAGCACCGAGTTATGACCATCTGAATCGTCCTTTTCATTTGGTGGGTTCAATTTCGGGATTTTATGAAGTTACTAATGAGCAAACCCGAAAGGTACCATATTGTAGATCATGAAAATATAAGAACTTTTGAAAAAAAGAATCGGCTCAAAATATGATCTGAGCACCGAGTTATGACCACCTGAATGGTCTTTTTCATTTGATAGGTTCAACTTCGAGATTTTATGAAATTACTAATTAGCAAACATCAAAGATACCACATTATAGAATATGAAAATATGAGATCTTTTAAAAAAAGAATTGGTCCAAAATATGGTATGAACACCGAGTTATGGCCACATGAATCATCTTTTTCATTTGATGGGTTCAATTATGGGATTTTATGAAGTTACTAACTAACAAACATGAAGGGTAACATGTTGAAGATCATGAAATTATAAGAACTTTTCAAAAAGGAATCGGTCCTAAATATGATCCGAGCACCGAGTTATGACCATCTGAATCGTCCTTTTCATTTGGTGGGTTCAATTTCGGGATTTTATGAAGTTACTAATGAGCAAACCCGAAAGGTACCATATTGTAGATCATGAAAATATAAGAACTTTTGAAAAAAGAATCGGCTCAAAATATGATCTGAGCACCGAGTTATGACCACCTGAATGGTCTTTTTCATTTGATAGGTTCAACTTCGAGATTTTATGAAATTACTAATTAGCAAACATCAAAGATACCACATTATAGAATATGAAAATATGAGATCTTTTAAAAAAAGAATTGGTCCAAAATATGGTATGAACACCGAGTTATGGCCACATGAATCATCTTTTTCATTTGATGGGTTCAATTTTGGGATTTTATGAAGTTACTAACTAACAAACATGAAGGGTAACATGTTGAAGATCATGAAATTATAAGAATTTTTCAAAAAGGAATCGGTCCTAAATATGATCCGAGCACCGAGTTATGACCATCTGAAACGTCCTTTTCATTTGGTGGGTTCAGTTTCGGGATTTTATGAAGTTACTAATGAGCAAACCCGAAAGGTACCATATTGTAGATCACGAAAATATAAGAACTTTTGAAAAAAGAATCGGCTCAAAATATGATCTGAGCACCGAGTTATGACCGCCTGAATGGTCTTTTTCATTTGATGGGTTCAACTTCGAGATTTTATGAAATTACTAATTAGCAAACATCAACGATACCACATTATAGAATATGAAAATATGATATCTTTTAAAAAAAGAATTGGTCCAAAATATGGTATGAACACCGAGTTATGGCCACATGAATGGTCTTTTTCATTTGATGGGTTCAATTTTGGGATTTTATGAAGTTACTAACTAACAAACATGAAGGGTAACATGTTGAAGATCATGAAATTATAAGAACTTTTCTAAAAGGAATCGGTCCTAAATATGATCCGAGCACCGAGTTATGACCATCTGAATCGTCCTTTTCATTTGGTGGGTTCAGTTTCGGGATTTTATGAAGTTACTAATGAGCAAACCCGGAAGGTACCATATTGTAGATCATGAAAATATAAGAACTTTTGAAAAAAGAATCGGCTCAAAATATGATCTGAGCACCGAGTTATGACCGCCTGAATGGTCTTTTTCATTTGATGGGTTCAACTTCGAGATTTTATGAAATTACTAATTAGCAAACATCAACGATACCACATTATAGAATATGAAAATATGATATCTTTTAAAAAAAGAATTGGTCCAAAATATGGTATGAACACCGAGTTATGGCCACATGAATGGTCTTTTTCATTTGATGGGTTCAATTTTGGGATTTTATGAAGTTACTAACTAACAAACATGAAGGGTAACATGTTGAAGATCATGAAATTATAAGAACTTTTCTAAAAGGAATCGGTCCTAAATATGATCCGAGCACCGAGTTATGACCATCTGAATCGTCCTTTTCATTTGGTGGGTTCAGTTTCGGGATTTTATGAAGTTACTAATGAGCAAACCCGAAAGGTACCATATTGTAGATCATGAAAATATAAGAACTTTTGAAAAAAGAATCGGCTAAAAATTTGATCTGAGCACCGAGTTATGACCACCTGAATGGTCTTTTTCATTTGATAGGTTCAATTTCGAGATTTTATGAAATTACTAATTAGCAAACATCAAAGATACCACATTATAGAATATGAAAATATGAGATCTTTTAAAAAACGAATTGGTCCAAAATATAGTATGAACACCGAGTTATGGCCACATGAATCATCTTTTTCATTTGATGGGTTCAATTTTGGGATTTTATGAAGTTACTAATTAACAAACATGAAGGGTAACATGTTGAAGATCATGAAATTATAAGAACTTTTCAAAAAGGAATCGGTCCTAAATATGATCCGAGCACCGAGTTATGACCATCTGAATCGTCCTTTTCATTTGGTGGGTTCAGTTTCGGGATTTTATGAAGTTACTAATGAGCAAACCCGAAAGGTACCATATTGTAGATCATGAAAATATAAGAACTTTTGAAAAAAGAATCGGCTCAAAATATGATCTGAGCACCGAGTTATGACCACCTGAATGGTCTTTTTCATTTGATAGGTTCAACTTCGAGATTTTATGAGATTACTATTTAGCAAACATCAAAGATACCACATTATAGAATATGAAAATATGAGATCTTTTAAAAAAAGAATTGGTCCAAAATATGGTATGAACACCGAGTTATGGCCACATGAATCATCTTTTTCATTTGATGGGTTCAATTTTGGGATTTTATGAAGTTACTAACTAACAAACATGAAGGGTAACATGTTGAAGATCATGAAATTATAAGAACTTTTCAAAAAGGAATCGGTCCTAAATATGATCCGAGCACCGAGTTATGACCATCTGAATCGTCCTTTTCATTTGGTGGGTTCAATTTCGGGATTTTATGAAGTTACTAATGAGCAAAACCGAAAGGTACCATATTGTAGATCATGAAAATATAAGAACTTTTGAAAAAAGAATCGGCTCAAAATATGATCTGAGCACCGAGTTATGACCACCTGAATGGTCTTTTTCATTTGATAGGTTCAACTTCGAGATTTTATGAAATTACTAATTAGCAAACATCAAAGATACCACATTATAGAATATGAAAATATGAGATCTTTTAAAAAATGAATTGGTCCAAAATATGGTATGAACACCGAGTTATGGCCACATGAATCATCTTTTTCATTTGATGGGTTCAATTTTGGGATTTTATGAAGTTACTAACTAACAAACATGAAGGGTAACATGTTGAAGATCATGAAATTATAAGAACTTTTCAAAAAGGAATCGGTCCTAAATATGATCCGAGCACCGAGTTATGACCATCTGAATCGTCCTTTTCATTTGGTGGGTTCAATTTCGGGATTTTATGAAGTTACTAATGAGCAAACCCGTAAGGTACCATATTGTAGATCATGAAAATATAAGAACTTTTGAAAAAAGAATCGGCTCAAAATATGATCTGAGCACCGAGTTATGACTACCTGAATGGTCTTTTTCATTTGATAGGTTCAACTTCGAGATTTTATGAAATTACTAATTAGCAAACATCAAAGATACCACATTATAGAATATGAAAATATGAGATCTTTTAAAAAAAGAATTGGTCCAAAATATGGTATGAACACCGAGTTATGGCCACGTGAATCATCTTTTTCATTTGATGGGTTCAATTTTGGGATTTTATGAAGTTACTAACTAACAAACATGAAGGGTAACATGTTGAAGATCATGAAATTATAAGAACTTTTCAAAAAGGAATCGGTCCTAAATATGATCCGAGCACCGAGTTATGACCATCTGAATCGTCCTTTTTATTTGGTGGGTTCAATTTTGGGATTTTATGAAGTTACTAATGAGCAAACCCGAAAGGTACCATATTGTAGATCATGAAAATATAAGAACTTTTGAAAAAAGAATCGGCTCAAAATATGATCTGAGCACCGAGTTATGACCACCTGAATGGTCTTTTTCATTTGATAGGTTCAACTTCGAGATTTTATGAAATTACTAATTAGCAAACATCAAAGATACCACATTATAGAATATGAAAATATGAGATCTTTTAAAAAAAGAATTGGTCCAAAATATGGTATGAACACCGAGTTATGGCCACATGAATCATCTTTTTCATTTGATGGGTTCAATTTTGGGATTTTATGAAGTTACTAACTAACAAACATGAAGGGTAACATGTTGAAGATCATGAAATTATAAGAATTTTTCAAAAAGGAATCGGTCCTAAATATGATCCGAGCACCGAGTTATGACCATCTAAATCGTCCTTTTCATTTGGTGGGTTCAGTTTCGGGATTTTATGAAGTTACTAATGAGCAAACCCGAAAGGTACCATATTGTAGATCATGAAAATATAAGAACTTTTGAAAAAAGAATCGGCTCAAAATATGATCTGAGCACCGAGTTATGACCACCTGAATGGTCTTTTTCATTTGATAGGTTCAACTTCGAGATTTTATGAGATTACTATTTAGCAAACATCAAAGATACCACATTATAGAATATGAAAATATGAGATCTTTTAAAAAAAGAATTGGTCCAAAATATGGTATGAACACCGAGTTATGGCCACATGAATCATCTTTTTCATTTGATGGGTTCAATTTTGGGATTTTATGAAGTTACTAACTAACAAACATGAAGGGTAACATGTTGAAGATCATGAAATTATAAGAACTTTTCTAAAAGGAATCGGTCCTAAATATGATCCGAGCACCGAGTTATGACCATCTGAATCGTCCTTTTCATTTGGTGGGTTCAGTTTCGGGATTTTATGAAGTTACTAATGAGCAAACCCGAAAGGTACCATATTGTAGATCATGAAAATATAAGAACTTTTGAAAAAAGAATCGGCTCAAAATATGATCTGAGCACCGAGTTATGACCACCTGAATGGTCTTTTTCATTTGATAGGTTCAACTTCGAGATTTTATGAGATTACTATTTAGCAAACATCAAAGATACCACATTATAGAATATGAAAATATGAGATCTTTTAAAAAAAGAATTGGTCCAAAATATGGTATGAACACCGAGTTATGGCCACATGAATCATCTTTTTCATTTGATGGGTTCAATTTTGGGATTTTATGAAGTTACTAACTAACAAACATGAAGGGTAACATGTTGAAGATCATGAAATTATAAGAACTTTTCAAAAAGGAATCGGTCCTAAATATGATCCGAGCACCGAGTTATGACCATCTGAATCGTCCTTTTCATTTGGTGGGTTCAATTTCGGGATTTTATGAAGTTACTAATGAGCAAACCCGAAAGGTACCATATTGTAGATCATGAAAATATAAGAACTTTTGAAAAAAAGAATCGGCTCAAAATATGATCTGAGCACCGAGTTATGACCACCTGAATGGTCTTTTTCATTTGATAGGTTCAACTTCGAGATTTTATGAAATTACTAATTAGCAAACATCAAAGATACCACATTATAGAATATGAAAATATGAGATCTTTTAAAAAAAGAATTGGTCCAAAATATGGTATGAACACCGAGTTATGGCCACATGAATCATCTTTTTCATTTGATGGGTTCAATTATGGGATTTTATGAAGTTACTAACTAACAAACATGAAGGGTAACATGTTGAAGATCATGAAATTATAAGAACTTTTCAAAAAGGAATCGGTCCTAAATATGATCCGAGCACCGAGTTATGACCATCTGAATCGTCCTTTTCATTTGGTGGGTTCAATTTCGGGATTTTATGAAGTTACTAATGAGCAAACCCGAAAGGTACCATATTGTAGATCATGAAAATATAAGAACTTTTGAAAAAAGAATCGGCTCAAAATATGATCTGAGCACCGAGTTATGACCACCTGAATGGTCTTTTTCATTTGATAGGTTCAACTTCGAGATTTTATGAAATTACTAATTAGCAAACATCAAAGATACCACATTATAGAATATGAAAATATGAGATCTTTTAAAAAAAGAATTGGTCCAAAATATGGTATGAACACCGAGTTATGGCCACATGAATCATCTTTTTCATTTGATGGGTTCAATTTTGGGATTTTATGAAGTTACTAACTAACAAACATGAAGGGTAACATGTTGAAGATCATGAAATTATAAGAATTTTTCAAAAAGGAATCGGTCCTAAATATGATCCGAGCACCGAGTTATGACCATCTGAAACGTCCTTTTCATTTGGTGGGTTCAGTTTCGGGATTTTATGAAGTTACTAATGAGCAAACCCGAAAGGTACCATATTGTAGATCATGAAAATATAAGAACTTTTGAAAAAAGAATCGGCTCAAAATATGATCTGAGCACCGAGTTATGACCACCTGAATGGTCTTTTTCATTTGATAGGTTCAACTTCGAGATTTTATGAGATTACTATTTAGCAAACATCAAAGATACCACATTATAGAATATGAAAATATGAGATCTTTTAAAAAAAGAATTGGTCCAAAATATGGTATGAACACCGAGTTATGGCCACATGAATCATCTTTTTCATTTGATGGGTTCAATTTTGGGATTTTATGAAGTTACTAACTAACAAACATGAAGGGTAACATGTTGAAGATCATGAAATTATAAGAACTTTTCTAAAAGGAATCGGTCCTAAATATGATCCGAGCACCGAGTTATGACCATCTGAATCGTCCTTTTCATTTGGTGGGTTCAGTTTCGGGATTTTATGAAGTTACTAATGAGCAAACCCGAAAGGTACCATATTGTAGATCATGAAAATATAAGAACTTTTGAAAAAAGAATCGGCTCAAAATATGATCTGAGCACCGAGTTATGACCACCTGAATGGTCTTTTTCATTTGATAGGTTCAACTTCGAGATTTTATGAGATTACTATTTAGCAAACATCAAAGATACCACATTATAGAATATGAAAATATGAGATCTTTTAAAAAAAGAATTGGTCCAAAATATGGTATGAACACCGAGTTATGGCCACATGAATCATCTTTTTCATTTGATGGGTTCAATTTTGGGATTTTATGAAGTTACTAACTAACAAACATGAAGGGTAACATGTTGAAGATCATGAAATTATAAGAACTTTTCAAAAAGGAATCGGTCCTAAATATGATCCGAGCACCGAGTTATGACCATCTGAATCGTCCTTTTCATTTGGTGGGTTCAATTTCGGGATTTTATGAAGTTACTAATGAGCAAACCCGAAAGGTACCATATTGTAGATCATGAAAATATAAGAACTTTTGAAAAAAAGAATCGGCTCAAAATATGATCTGAGCACCGAGTTATGACCACCTGAATGGTCTTTTTCATTTGATAGGTTCAACTTCGAGATTTTATGAAATTACTAATTAGCAAACATCAAAGATACCACATTATAGAATATGAAAATATGAGATCTTTTAAAAAAAGAATTGGTCCAAAATATGGTATGAACACCGAGTTATGGCCACATGAATCATCTTTTTCATTTGATGGGTTCAATTATGGGATTTTATGAAGTTACTAACTAACAAACATGAAGGGTAACATGTTGAAGATCATGAAATTATAAGAACTTTTCAAAAAGGAATCGGTCCTAAATATGATCCGAGCACCGAGTTATGACCATCTGAATCGTCCTTTTCATTTGGTGGGTTCAATTTCGGGATTTTATGAAGTTACTAATGAGCAAACCCGAAAGGTACCATATTGTAGATCATGAAAATATAAGAACTTTTGAAAAAAGAATCGGCTCAAAATATGATCTGAGCACCGAGTTATGACCACCTGAATGGTCTTTTTCATTTGATAGGTTCAACTTCGAGATTTTATGAAATTACTAATTAGCAAACATCAAAGATACCACATTATAGAATATGAAAATATGAGATCTTTTAAAAAAAGAATTGGTCCAAAATATGGTATGAACACCGAGTTATGGCCACATGAATCATCTTTTTCATTTGATGGGTTCAATTTTGGGATTTTATGAAGTTACTAACTAACAAACATGAAGGGTAACATGTTGAAGATCATGAAATTATAAGAACTTTTCAAAAAGGAATCGGTCCTAAATATGATCCGAGCACCGAGTTATGACCATCTGAATCGTCCTTTTCATTTGGTGGGTTCAATTTTGGGATTTTATGAAGTTACTAATGAGCAAACCTGAAAGGTACCATATTGTAGATCATGAAAATATAAGAACTTTTGAAAAAAGAATCGGCTCAAAATATGATCTGAGCACCGAGTTATGACCACCTGAATGGTCTTTTTCATTTGATAGGTTCAACTTCGAGATTTTATGAAATTACTAATTAGCAAACATCAAAGATACCACATTATAGAATATGAAAATATGAGATCTTTTAAAAAAAGAATTGGTCCAAAATATGGTATGAACACCGAGTTATGGCCACGTGAATCATCTTTTTCATTTGATGGGTTCAATTTTGGGATTTTATGAAGTTACTAACTAACAAACATGAAGGGTAACATGTTGAAGATCATGAAATTATAAGAACTTTTCTAAAAGGAATCGGTCCTAAATATGATCCGAGCACCGAGTTATGACCATCTGAATCGTCCTTTTCATTTGGTGGGTTCAATTTTGGGATTTTATGAAGTTACTAATGAGCAAACCCGAAAGGTACCATATTGTAGATCATGAAAATATAAGAACTTTTGAAAAAAGAATCGGCTCAAAATATGATCTGAGCACCGAGTTATGACCACCTGAATGGTCTTTTTCATTTGATAGGTTCAACTTCGAGATTTTATGAAATTACTAATTAGCAAACATCAAAGATACCACATTATAGAATATGAAAATATGAGATCTTTTAAAAAAAGAATTGGTCCAAAATATGGTATGAACACCGAGTTATGGCCACGTGAATCATCTTTATCATTTGATGGGTTCAATTTTGGGATTTTATGAAGTTACTAACTAACAAACATGAAGGGTAACATGTTGAAGATCATGAAATTATAAGAACTTTTCAAAAAGGAATCGGTCCTAAATATGATCCGAGCACCGAGTTATGACCATCTGAATCGTCCTTTTCATTTGGTGGGTTCAGTTTCGGGATTTTATGAAGTTACTAATGAGCAAACCCGAAAGGGACCATATTGTAGATCATGAAAATATAAGAACTTTTGAAAAAAGAATCGGCTCAAAATATGATCTGAGCACCGAGTTATGACCACCTGAATGGTCTTTTTCATTTGATAGGTTCAACTTCGAGATTTTATGAAATTACTAATTAGCAAACATCAAAGATACCACATTATAGAATATGAAAATATGAGATCTTTTAAAAAAAGAATTGGTCCAAAATATGGTATGAACACCGAGTTATGGCCACATGAATCATCTTTTTCATTTGATGGGTTCAATTTTGGGATTTTATGAAGTTACTAACTAACAAACATGAAGGGTAACATGTTGAAGATCATGAAATTATAAGAACTTTTCAAAAAGGAATCGATCCTAAATATGATCCGAGCACCGAGTTATGACCATCTGAATCGTCATTTTCATTTGGTGGGTTCAGTTTCGGGATTTTATGAAGTTATTAATGAGCAAATCCGAAAGGTACCATATTGTAGATCATGAAAATATGAGAACTTTTGAAAAAAAATCGGCTCAAAATATGATCTGAGCACCGAGTTATGACCACCTGAATGGTCTTTTTCATTTGATAGGTTCAACTTCGAGATTTTATGAAATTACTAATTAGCAAACATCAAAGATACCACATTATAGAATATGAAAATATGAGATCTTTTAAAAAAAGAATTGGTCCAAAATATGGTATGAACACCGAGTTATGGCCACATGAATCATCTTTTTCATTTGATGGGTTCAATTTTGGGATTTTATGAAGTTACTAACTAACAAACATGAAGGGTAACATGTTGAAGATCATGAAATTATAAGAACTTTTCAAAAAGGAATCGGTCCTAAATATGATCCGAGCACCGAGTTATGACCATCTGAATCGTCCTTTTCATTTGGTGGGTTCAGTTTCGGGATTTTATGAAGTTACTAATGAGCAAACCCGAAAGGTACCATATTGTAGATCATGAAAATATAAGAACTTTTGAAAAAAGAATCGGCTCAAAATATGATCTGAGCACCGAGTTATGACCACCTGAATGGTCTTTTTCATTTGATAGGTTCAACTTCGAGATTTTATGAGATTACTAATTAGCAAACATCAAAGATACCACATTATAGAATATGAAAATATGAGATCTTTTAAAAAAAGAATTGGTCCAAAATATGGTATGAACACCGAGTTATGGCCACATGAATCATCTTTTTCATTTGATGGGTTCAATTTTGGGATTTTATGAAGTTACTAACTAACAAACATGAAGGGTAACATGTTGAAGATCATGAAATTATAAGAACTTTTCAAAAAGGAATCGGTCCTAAATATGATCCGAGCACCGAGTTATGACCATCTGAATCGTCCTTTTCATTTGGTGGGTTCAATTTCGGGATTTTATGAAGTTACTAATGAGCAAACCCGAAAGGTACCATATTGTAGATCATGAAAATATAAGAACTTTTGAAAAAAGAATCGGCTCAAAATATGATCTGAGCACCGAGTTATGACCACCTGAATGGTCTTTTTCATTTGATAGGTTCAACTTCGAGATTTTATGAAATTACTAATTAGCAAACATCAAAGATACCACATTATAGAATATGAAAATATGAGATCTTTTAAAAAAAGAATTGGTCCAAAATATGGTATGAACACCGAGTTATGGCCACGTGAATCATCTTTTTCATTTGATGGGTTCAATTTTGGGATTTTATGAAGTTACTAACTAACAAACATGAAGGGTAACATGTTGAAGATCATGAAATTATAAGAACTTTTCAAAAAGGAATCGGTCCTAAATATGATCCGAGCACCGAGTTATGACCATCTGAATCGTCCTTTTCATTTGGTGGGTTCAATTTCGGGATTTTATGAAGTTACTAATGAGCAAACCCGGAAGGTACCATATTGTAGATCATGAAAATATAAGAACTTTTGAAAAAAGAATCGGCTCAAAATATGATCTGAGCACCGAGTTATGACCACCTGAATGGTCTTTTTCATTTGATAGGTTCAACTTCGAGATTTTATGAAATTACTAATTAGCAAACATCAAAGATACCACATTATAGAATATGAAAATATGAGATCTTTTAAAAAAAGAATTGGTCCAAAATATGGTATGAACACCGAGTTATGGCCACATGAATCATCTTTTTCATTTGATGGGTTCAATTTTGGGATTTTATGAAGTTACTAACTAACAAACATGAAGGGTAACATGTTGAAGATCATGAAATTATAAGAACTTTTCAAAAAGGAATCGGTCCTAAATATGATCCGAGCACCGAGTTATGACCATCTGAATCGTCCTTTTCATTTGGTGGGTTCAATTTTGGGATTTTATGAAGTTACTAATGAGCAAACCCGAAAGGTACCATATTGTAGATCATGAAAATATAAGAACTTTTGAAAAAAGAATCGGCTCAAAATATGATCTGAGCACCGAGTTATGACCACCTGAATGGTCTTTTTCATTTGATAGGTTCAACTTCGAGATTTTATGAAATTACTAATTAGCAAACATCAAAGATACCACATTATAGAATATGAAAATATGAGATCTTTTAAAAAAAGAATTGGTCCAAAATATGGTATGAACACCGAGTTATGGCCACGTGAATCATCTTTTTCATTTGATGGGTTCAATTTTGGGATTTTATGAAGTTACTAACTAACAAACATGAAGGGTAACATGTTGAAGATCATGAAATTATAAGAACTTTTCAAAAAGGAATCGGTCCTAAATATGATCCGAGCACCGAGTTATGACCATCTGAATCGTCCTTTTCATTTGGTGGGTTCAATTTCGGGATTTTATGAAGTTACTAATGAGCAAACCCGGAAGGTACCATATTGTAGATCATGAAAATATAAGAACTTTTGAAAAAAGAATCGGCTCAAAATATGATCTGAGCACCGAGTTATGACCACCTGAATGGTCTTTTTCATTTGATAGGTTCAACTTCGAGATTTTATGAAATTACTAATTAGCAAACATCAAAGATACCACATTATAGAATATGAAAATATGAGATCTTTTAAAAAAAGAATTGGTCCAAAATATGGTATGAACACCGAGTTATGGCCACATGAATTATCTTTTTCATTTGATGGGTTCAATTTTGGGATTTTATGAAGTTACTAACTAACAAACATGAAGGGTAACATGTTGAAGATCATGAAATTATAAGAACTTTTCAAAAAGGAATCGGTCCTAAATATGATCCGAGCACCGAGTTATGACCATCTGAATCGTCCTTTTCATTTGGTGGGTTCAATTTTGGGATTTTATGAAGTTACTAATGAGCAAACCCGAAAGGTACCATATTGTAGATCATGAAAATATAAGAACTTTTGAAAAAAGAATCGGCTCAAAATATGATCTGAGCACCGAGTTATGACCACCTGAATGGTCTTTTTCATTTGATAGGTTCAACTTCGAGATTTTATGAAATTACTAATTAGCAAACATCAAAGATACCACATTATAGAATATGAAAATATGAGATCTTTTAAAAAAAGAATTGGTCCAAAATATGGTATGAACACCGAGTTATGGCCACGTGAATCATCTTTTTCATTTGATGGGTTCAATTTTGGGATTTTATGAAGTTACTAACTAACAAACATGAAGGGTAACATGTTGAAGATCATGAAATTATAAGAACTTTTCAAAAAGGAATCGGTCCTAAATATGATCCGAGCACCGAGTTATGACCATCTGAATCGTCCTTTTCATTTGGTGGGTTCAATTTTGGGATTTTATGAAGTTACTAATGAGCAAACCCGAAAGGTACCATATTGTAGATCATGAAAATATAAGAACTTTTGAAAAAAGAATCGGCTCAAAATATGATCTGAGCACCGAGTTATGACCACCTGAATGGTCTTTTTCATTTGATAGGTTCAACTTCGAGATTTTATGAAATTACTAATTAGCAAACATCAAAGATACCACATTATAGAATATGAAAATATGAGATCTTTTAAAAAAAGAATTGCTCCAAAATATGGTATGAACACCGAGTTATGGCCACATGAATCATCTTTTTCATTTGATGGGTTCAATTTTGGGATTTTATGAAGTTACTAACTAACAAACATGAAGGGTAACATGTTGAAGATCATGAAATTATAAGAACTTTTCAAAAAGGAATCGGTCCTAAATATGATCCGAGCACCGAGTTATGACTATCTGAATCGTCCTTTTCATTTGGTGGGTTCAATTTCGGGATTTTATGAAGTTACTAATGAGCAAACCCGAAAGGTACCATATTGTAGATCATGAAAATATAAGAACTTTTGAAAAAAGAATCGGCTCAAAATATGATCTGAGCACCGAGTTATGACCACCTGAATGGTCTTTTTCATTTGATAGGTTCAACTTCGAGATTTTATGAAATTACTAATTAGCAAACATCAAAGATACCACATTATAGAATATGAAAATATGAGATCTTTTAAAAAAAGAATTGGTCCAAAATATGGTATGAACACCGAGTTATGGCCACATGAATCATCTTTTTCATTTGATGGGTTCAATTTTGGGATTTTATGAAGTTACTAACTAACAAACATGAAGGGTAACATGTTGAAGATCATGAAATTATAAGAACTTTTCAAAAAGGAATCGGTCCTAAATATGATCCGAGCACCGAGTTATGACCATCTGAATCGTCCTTTTCATTTGGTGGGTTCAATTTTGGGATTTTATGAAGTTACTAATGAGCAAACCCGAAAGGTACCATATTGTAGATCATGAAAATATAAGAACTTTTGAAAAAAGAATCGGCTCAAAATATGATCTGAGCACCGAGTTATGACCACCTGAATGGTCTTTTTCATTTGATAGGTTCAACTTCGAGATTTTATGAAATTACTAATTAGCAAACATCAAAGATACCACATTATAGAATATGAAAATATGAGATCTTTTAAAAAAAGAATTGGTCCAAAATATGGTATGAACACCGAGTTATGGCCACATGAATCATCTTTTCCATTTGATGGGTTCAATTTTGGAATTTTATGAAGTTACTAACTAACAAACATGAAGGGTAACATGTTGAAGATCATGAAATTATAAGAACTTTTCAAAAAGGAATCGGTCCTAAATATGATCCGAGCACCGAGTTATGACCATCTGAATCGTCCTTTTCATTTGGTGGGTTCAATTTCGGGATTTTATGAAGTTACTAATGAGCAAACCCGAAAGGTACCATATTGTAGATCATGAAAATATAAGAACTTTTGAAAAAAGAATCGGCTCAAAATATGATCTGAGCACCGAGTTATAACCACCTGAATGGTCTTTTTCATTTAATAGGTTCAACTTCGAGATTTTATGAAATTACTAATTAGCAAACATCAAAGATACCACATTATAGAATATGAAAATATGAGATCTTTTAAAAAAAGAATTGGTCCAAAATATGGTATGAACACCGAGTTATGGCCACATGAATCATCTTTTTCATTTGATGGGTTTAATTTTGGGATTTTATGAAGTTACTAACTAACAAACATGAAGGGTAACATGTTGAAGATCATGAAATTATAAGAACTTTTCAAAAAGGAATCGGTCCTAAATATGATCCGAGCACCGAGTTATGACCATCTGAATCGTCCTTTTCATTTGGTGGGTTCAATTTCGGGATTTTATGAAGTTACTAATGAGCAAACCCGAAAGGTACCATATTGTAGATCATGAAAATATAAGAACTTTTGAAAAAAAGAATCGGCTCAAAATATGATCTGAGCACCGAGTTATGACCACCTGAATGGTCTTTTTCATTTGATAGGTTCAATTTCGAGATTTTATGAAATTACTAATTAGCAAACATCAAAGATACCACATTATAGAATATGAAAATATGAGATCTTTTAAAAAAAGAATTGGTCCAAAATATGGTATGAACACCGAGTTATGGCCACATGAATCATCTTTTTCATTTGATGGGTTCAATTTTGGGATTTTATGAAGTTACTAACTAACAAACATGAAGGGTAACATGTTGAAGATCATGAAATTATAAGAACTTTTCAAAAAGGAATCGGTCCTAAATATGATCCGAGCACCGAGTTATAACCATCTGAATCGTCCTTTTCATTTGGTGGGTTCAATTTCGGGATTTTATGAAGTTACTAATGAGCAAACCCGAAAGGTACCATATTGTAGATCATGAAAATATAAGAACTTTTGAAAAAAGAATCGGCTCAAAATATGATCTGAGCACCGAGTTATGACCACCTGAATGGTCTTTTTCATTTGATAGGTTCAATTTTGAGATTTTATGAAATTACTAATTAGCAAATATCAAAGATACCACATTATAGAATATGAAAATATGAGATCTTTTAAAAAAAGAATTGGTCCAAAATATGGTATGAACACCGAGTTATGGCCACATGAATCATCTTTTTCATTTGATGGGTTCAATTTTGGGATTTTATGAAGTTACTAACTAACAAACATGAAGGGTAACATGTTGAAGATCATGAAATTATAAGAACTTTTCAAAAAGGAATCGGTCCTAAATATGATCCGAGCACCGAGTTATGACCATCTGAATCGTCCTTTTCATTTGGTGGGTTCAATTTCGGGATTTTATGAAGTTACTAATGAGCAAACCCGAAAGGTACCATATTGTAGATCATGAAAATATAAGAACTTTTGAAAAAAGAATCGGCTCAAAATATGATCTGAGCACCGAGTTATGACCACCTGAATGGTCTTTTTCATTTGATAGGTTCAATTTCGAGATTTTATGAAATTACTAATTAGCAAACATCAAAGATACCACATTATAGAATATGAAAATATGAGATCTTTTAAAAAAAGAATTGGTCCAAAATATGGTATGAACACCGAGTTATGGCCACATGAATCATCTTTTTCATTTGATGGGTTCAATTTTGGGATTTTATGAAGTTACTAACTAACAAACATGAAGGGTAACATGTTGAATATCATGAAATTATAAGAACTTTTCAAAAAGGAATCGGTCCTAAATATGATCCGAGCACCGAGTTATGACCATCTGAATCGTCCTTTTCATTTGGTGGGTTCAATTTCGGGATTTTATGAAGTTACTAATGAGCAAACCCGAAAGGTACCATATTGTAGATCATGAAAATATAAGAACTTTTGAAAAAAGAATCGGCTCAAAATATGATCTGAGCACCGAGTTATGACCACCTGAATGGTCTTTTTCATTTGATAGGTTCAACTTCGAGATTTTATGAAATTACTAATTAGCAAACATCAAAGATACCACATTATAGAATATGAAAATTTGAGATCTTTTAAAAAAAGAATTGGTCCAAAATATGGTATGAACACCGAGTTATGGCCACATGAATCATCTTTTTCATTTGATGGGTTCAATTTTGGGATTTTATGAAGTTACTAACTAACAAACATGAAGGGTAACATGTTGAAGATCATGAAATTATAAGAACTTTTCAAAAAGGAATCGGTCCTAAATATGATCCGAGCACCGAGTTATGACCATCTGAATCGTCCTTTTCATTTGGTGGGTTCAATTTCGGGATTTTATGAAGTTACTAATGAGCAAACCCGAAAGGTACCATATTGTAGATCATGAAAATATAAGAACTTTTGAAAAAAGAATCGGCTCAAAATATGATCTGAGCACCGAGTTATGACCACCTGAATGGTCTTTTTCATTTGATAGGTTCAACTTCGAGATTTTATGAAATTACTAATTAGCAAACATCAAAGATACCACATTATAGAATATGAAAATATGAGATCTTTTAAAAAAAGAATTGGTCCAAAATATGGTATGAACACCGAGTTATGGCCACATGAATCATCTTTTCCATTTGATGGGTTCAATTTTGGGATTTTATGAAGTTACTAACTAACAAACATGAAGGGTAACATGTTGAAGATCATGAAATTATAAGAACTTTTCAAAAAGGAATCGGTCCTAAATATGATCCGAGCACCGAGTTATGACCATCTGAATCGTCCTTTTCATTTGGTGGGTTCAATTTCGGGATTTTATGAAGTTACTAATGAGTAAACCCGAAAGGTACCATATTGTAGATCATGAAAATATAAGAACTTTTGAAAAAAGAATCGGCTCAAAATATGATCTGAGCACCGAGTTATGACCACCTGAATGGTCTTTTTCATTTGATAGGTTCAACTTCGAGATTTTATGAAATTACTAATTAGCAAACATCAAAGATACCACATTATAGAATATGAAAATATGAGATCTTTTAAAAAAAGAATTGGTCCAAAATATGGTATGAACACCGAGTTATGGCCACATGAATCATCTTTTTCATTTGATGGGTTTAATTTTGGGATTTTATGAAGTTACTAACTAACAAACATGAAGGGTAACATGTTGAAGATCATGAAATTATAAGAACTTTTCAAAAAGGAATCGGTTCTAAATATGATCCGAGCACCGAGTTATGACCATCTGAATCGTCCTTTTCATTTGGTGGGTTCAATTTCGGGATTTTATGAAGTTACTAATGAGCAAACCCGAAAGGTACCATATTGTAGATCATGAAAATATAAGAACTTTTGAAAAAAAGAATCAGCTCAAAATATGATCTGAGCACCGAGTTATGACCACCTGAATGGTCTTTTTCATTTGATAGGTTCAATTTCGAGATTTTATGAAATTACTAATTAGCAAACATCAAAGATACCACATTATAGAATATGAAAATATGAGATCTTTTAAAAAAAGAATTGGTCCAAAATATGGTATGAACACCGAGTTATGGCCACATGAATCATCTTTTTCATTTGATGGGTTCAATTTTGGGATTTTATGAAGTTACTAACTAACAAACATGAAGGGTAACATGTTGAAGATCATGAAATTATAAGAACTTTTCAAAAAGGAATCGGTCCTAAATATGATCCGAGCACCGAGTTATGACCATCTGAATCGTCCTTTTCATTTGGTGGGTTCAATTTCGAGATTTTATGAAGTTACTAATGAGCAAACCCGAAAGGTACCATATTGTAGATCATGAAAATATAAGAACTTTTGAAAAAAGAATCGGCTCAAAATATGATCTGAGCACCGAGTATGACCACCTGAATGGTCTTTTTCATTTGATAGGTTCAATTTCGAGATTTTATGAAATTACTAATTAGCAAACATCAAAGATACCACATTATAGAATATGAAAATATGAGATCTTTTAAAAAAAGAATTGGTCCAAAATATGGTATGAACACCGAGTTATGGCCACATGAATCATCTTTTTCATTTGATGGGTTCAATTTTGGGATTTTATGAAGTTACTAACTAACAAACATGAAGGGTAACATGTTGAAGATCATGAAATTATAAGAACTTTTCAAAAAGGAATCGGTCCTAAATATGATCCGAGCACCGAGTTATGACCATCTGAATCGTCCTTTTCATTTGGTGGGTTCAATTTCGGGATTTTATGAAGTTACTAATGAGCAAACCCGAAAGGTACCATATTGTAGATCATGAAAATATAAGAACTTTTGAAAAAAGAATCGGCTCAAAATATGATCTGAGCACCGAGTTATGACCACCTGAATGGTCTTTTTCATTTGATAGGTTCAATTTCGAGATTTTATGAAATTACTAATTAGCAAACATCAAAGATACCACATTATAGAATATGAAAATATGAGATCTTTTAAAAAAAGAATTGGTCCAAAATATGATATGAACACCGAGTTATGGCTACCTCAATCATCTTTTTCATTTGATGGTTTCAATTTCGGGTATTTTATGAAGTTACTAATTAACAAACACGAAGGGTAACATATTGAAGATCATGAAATTATAAGACTTTTTCAAAAGGGAATCAGTCCTAAACATTGTCTGAGCACCGGGTTATGACAATCTGAATCGTCTTTTTCTTTTGATGGGTTAAATTTTGGAAATTTTATGAAATTACTAATCGACAAACACAAAAGGTACCATATTGTAGACCACGAAAATATAAGAAATTTTTATCAAAGAATCGGTCTAAAATATGATATGAGCACCGAGTTATGACTATATGAATCATCTTTTTCATTTGATGAGTTCAATTTTGGAGATTTTATGATGTTACTAATTAACAAATATGAAAGGTAACATATTCAATAGCGTGAAATTATAAGAACTTTTCAAAAAGGAATCGGTCCAATATGTTATCCGAGCACCGAGTTGTGACCATCTGAATCGTCATTTTCATTTGATGGATTGAATTTCAGTAGTTAGATAAAGTTACTAATTAGTAGATATGGAAGGTATAATATTGTAGAGCATGAAAATATAAGAACTTTTTAAAAAGGCATCATTCCAAAATGTTATCTGAGCACATAGTTGTGACCATTTGAATCGTCATTTACAATTGATGCGTTGAATTTTGGTGATTAGATGAAGTTACCAATTAGTAGAAATTGAAGGTATTATATTGTAGAGAATGAAAATATAAGAACTTTTCATAAAGGAATTGGTCCAATATGTTATCCGAGCACCGAGTTATGACCACCTGAATCGTCATTTACAATTGATGCGTTGAATTTTTGTGATTAGGTGAAGTTACTAATTAGCAAACATGTAAGGTATTATATTGTAGAGCATGAAAATATAAGAACTTTTTAAAAAGGAATCGATCCAATATGTTATTCGAGCACCGAGTTATGACCATCTAAATCGTCATTTATATTTGATGGGTTTGTTTTTTTGGTGATTAGGTGAACTCAATAATTAGCAAACATGGAATGTATCATATTCAATAGCATGAAAATATAAGAACTTTTCAAAAAGGAATCGATCCAATATGTTATCCGAGCACCGAGTTATGACCATCTAAATCGTTATATTCATTTGATGGGTTGAATTTCGGTGATTAGATGAAGTTAGTAATTAGCAAATATGGAATGTATCATATTCAATAGCATGAAAATATAAGAACTTTAAAAAAAGGAATCGGTCCAATATGTTATCCGAGCACAGAGTTGTGACCACCTGAATCGTCATTTTCATTTGATGCGTTGAATTTTGGTGATTAGATGAAGTTAGTAATTAGCAAACATGGAAGTTATCATATTGTAAATCATGAAAATATAAGAACTTTTAAAAAAGGAATCGGTCCAATATGTTGCGGGAGCACAGAGTTGTAACCATCAGAATCGTCATTTTCATTTGATGGGTTGAATTTTTGTGATTAGATGAAGTCACTAATTAGTAAACATGGAAGGTATTATATTGTAGAGCATAAAAATATAAGAACTTTTTAAAAAGGAATCGGTCCAAAATGTTATCCGAGCACCGAGTTATGACCACCTGAATCGTCATTTTCATTTGATGGATTGAATATTGGTGATCAGATGAAGTCACTAATTAGCAAACATGGAAGGTATTATATTGTAGAGCATGAAAATATAAGAACTTTTTAAAAAGTAATCGGTCCAATATGTTGTGGGAGCACCGAGTTATGACCATCCAAATCGTCATTTTCATTCGATGGATTGAATTTCGGTGATCAGATGAAGTTACTAATTAACAAACATGGAAGGTATCATATTGTAGAGCATGAAAATATATGAACTTTGCAAAATGGAATCGGTCCAATATGTTGTGGGAGCACAGAGTTGTGACCATCTGAATCGTCATTTTCATTTGATGGGTTGAATTTTTGTGATTAGATGAAGTTACTAATTAGTAAACATGGAAGGTATTATATTGTAGAGCATGAAAATAAAAGAACTTTTCAAAAAGGAATCGGTCCAATATGTTATGGGAGCACCGAGTTATAACCATCTGAATCATCATTTTTATTTGACGGATTGAATATCGGTGTTTAGATGAAGTTACTAATTTGCAAACATGGAAGGTATTATATTATAAAGCATGAAAATATAAGAACTTTTCCAAAAGGAATTGGTCCAAAATGTTATCCGAGCACCGAGTTATCTGAATCATCATTTTCATTTGATGGATTGAATATCGGTGATTAGATGAAGTTACTAATTAGTAAACGTGGAAGGTATCATATTGTAGAGCATGAAAATATAAGAACTTTTCCAAAAGGAATCGGTCCAAAATGTTATCTGAGCACCGAGTTATGACCATTTGAATCGTCATTTTCATTTGATGGGTTGAATTTCGGTGATTAGATGAAGTTACTAATTAGTAAACATGGAAGGTATCATATTGTAGAGCATGAAAATATATGAACTTTGCAAAAAATGAATCGGTCCAAAATGTTATCTGAACACCGAGTTATGACCATCTGAATCATCATTTTCATTTTATGGGTTGAATATCGGTGTTTAGATGAAGTTACTAATTAGCAAATGTGGAAGGTATAATATTGTAGAGCATGAAAATATAAGAACTTTTAAAAAAGGAATCGGTCCAAAATGTTATCCGAGCACCGAGTTATAACCATCTGAATCGTCATTTTCATATGATGGATTGAATATCGGTGATTAGATGAAGTTAATAATTAGCAAACATGGAAGGTATCATATTGTAGAGCATGAATATATAAAAACTTTTCAAAAAGGAATCGGTCCAATATGTTTTGGGAGCACCGAGTTATGATCATCTGAATCGTCATTTTCATTTGATGGTTGAATTTTGGTGATTAGATGAAGTTAGTAATTAGTAAACATGGAAGGTATCATATTATAAAGCATGAAAATATAAGAACTTTTCCAAAAGGAATCGGTCCAAAATGTTATCCGAGCACCGAGTTATGAGCATCTGAATCGTCATTTTCATTTGATGGATTGAATATCGGTGATTAGATGAAGTTACTAATTAGCAAACATGGAAGGTATAATATTGTAGAGCATGAAAATATATGAACTTTTAAAAAAGGAATCGGTCCAAAATGTTATCCGAGCACCGAGTTATAACCATCTGAATCGTCATTTTCATATGATAGGTTGAATTTCGGTGATTAGATGAAGTTAATAATTAGCAAACATGGAAGGTATCATATTGTAGAGCATGAATATATAAAAACTTTTTAAAAAGGAATCGGTCCAATATGTTTTGGGAGCACCGAGTTATGACCATCTGAATCGTCATTTTCATTTTATGGTTGAATTTTGGTGATTAGATGAAGTTAGTAATTAGTAAACATGGAAGGTATCATATTATAAAGCATGAAAATATAAGAACTTTTCCAAAAGGAATCGGTCCAAAATGTTATCCGAGCACCGAGTTATGAGCATCTGAATCGTCATTTTCATTTGATGGATTGAATATCGGTGATTAGATGAAGTTACTAATTAGTAAGCGTGGAAGGTATCATATTGTAGAGCATGAAAATATAAGAACTTTTCCAAAAGGAATCAGTCCAAAATGTTATCTGAGCACCGAGTTATAACCATCTGAATCGTCATTTTCATTTGATGGGTTGAATTTTGGTGATTATATGAAGTTACTAATTAGTAAACATGGAAGGTATCATATTGTAGAGCATGAAAATATATGAACTTTGCAAAAAATGAATTGGTCCAAAATGTTATCTGAACACCGAGTTATGACCATCTGAATAATCATTTTCATTTGATGGGTTGAATTTTGGTGATTAGATGAAGTTACTAATTAGCAAATATGGAAGGTATAATATTGTAGAGAATGAAAATATATGAACTTTTTAAAAAGGAATCGGTCTAAAATGTTATCCGAGCACCGAGTTATAACCATCAGAATCGTCATTTTCTATTTGATGGGTTGAATTTTGGTGATTAGATGAAGTTAATAATTAGCAAACATGGAAGGTATCATATTGTAGAGCATGAATATATAAAAACTTTTCAAAAAGGAATCGGTCCAAAATGTTATCCGAGCACCGAGTTATGACCGAGTTATGACCATATGAATCGTCATTTTCATATGATAGGTTGAATTTTGGTGATTAGATGAAGTTAGTAATTAGCAAACATGGAAGTTATCATATTGTAGAGCATGAAAATATAAGAACTTTTCCAAAAGGAATCGGTCCAAAATGTTATCTGAGCACCAAGTTATGACCGAGTTATGAGCATCTGAATCGTCATTTTCATTTGATGGGTTGAATATCGGTGATTAGATGAAGTTACTAATTAGCAAACATGGAAGTTATCATATTATAGAGCATGAAAATATATGAACTTTTCCAAAAGGAATCGGTCCAAAATGTTATCTGAGCAACGGGTTATGACCATCTGAATCGTCATTTTCATTTGATGGGTGATCAGATGAAGTTACTAATTAACAAACATGGAAGGTATCATATTGTAGAGCATGAAAATATATGAACTTTGCAAAATGGAATCGGTCCAATATGTTATCTGAACAACGGGTTATGACCATTTGAATCGTCATTTTCATTTGATGGGTTGAATTTCGGTGATTAGATGAAGTTACTTATTCACAAACATGGAAGTTATCATATTATAAAGCATGAAAATAAAAGAACTTTTCAAAAAGGAATCGGTCCACTATGTTTTGGGAACAACGGGTTATGACCATCTGAATCGTCATTTTCATTTGACGAATTGAATATCGGCGTTTAGATGAAGTTACTAATTAGTAAACATGGAAGGTATCATATTATAAAGCATGAAAATATAAGAACTTTTCCAAAAGGAATCGGTCCAAAATGTTATCCGAGCGCCGAGTTATGAGCATCTGAATCATCATTTTCATTTGATGGATTGAATATCGGTGATTAGATGAAGTTACTAATTAGTAAACGTGGAAGGTATCATATTGTAGAGCATGAAAATATAAGAACTTTTCCAAAATGATTCGGTCCAAAATGTTATCTGAGCACCGAGTTATGACCATCTAAATAATCATTGTCATTTGATAGGTTGAATTTTGGTGATTAGATGAAGTTACTAATTAGTAAACATGGAAGGTATCATATTGTAGAGTATGAAAATATATGAACTTTGCAAAAAATGAATCGGTCCAAAATGTTATCTGAACACCGAGTTATGACCATCTAAATAATCATTTTCATTTGATGGGTTTAATTTTGGTGATTAGATGAAGTTACTAATTAGCAGACATGGAATGTATCATATTGTAGAGCATGAAAATATAAGAATCTTTCAAAAAGGAATCAGTCCAATATGTTTTCCAAGCACTGAGTTATGACCATCTGAATCGTTATTTCCATTTGATGGGTGAAATTTTGGTGATTAGATGTAGTTACTAATGAGCAAACATGGAAGTTATCATATAGTAGAGCATGAAAAAATAAGAACTTTTCAAAAAGGAATTGGTTCAATATGTTATCTGAACA
Source organism: Rubia yunnanensis (assembly GCA_037428765.1). Taxonomy (NCBI): domain Eukaryota; kingdom Viridiplantae; phylum Streptophyta; class Magnoliopsida; order Gentianales; family Rubiaceae; genus Rubia; species Rubia yunnanensis. The sequence goes on along the minus strand of CM075071.1, from coordinate 81,443,801 downwards.
CCGAGTTATGACCATCTCAATCATCATTTTCATTTGATGGATTGAATATCGATGATTAGATGTAGTTACTAATTATCAAACATGGAATGCATCATATTGTAGAGCATGAAAATATAAGAATTTTTCAAAAAGGAATCAGTCCAATATGTCTTCCGAGCACTGAGTTATGACCATCTAAATCGTTATTTCCATTTGATGGGTGAAATTTCGGTGATTAGATGTAGTTACTAATTAGTAAACATGGAAGTTATCATATTGTAGAGCATGAAAATATATGAACTTTGCAAAAAAGGAATCGGTCCAAAATGTTATCCGAGCACCGAGTTATGACTATCTAAATCGTCATTTTCATTTGATGGGTTGAATTTTGGCGATTAGATGAAGTTACTAATTAGCAAACATGGAAGTTATAATATTGTAGAATAAAAATATAAGAACTTTTCAAAATGGAATCAGTCCAATATGTTTTGGGAGCAACGGGTTATGACCATCTGAATCGTCATTTCCATGTGATGGATTGAATTTTGGTGATTAGATGTAGTTACTAGTTCACCAACATGGAAGTTATAATATTGTAGAGCATGAAAATATAAGAATATTTCAAAAAGGAATCAGTCCAATATGTTTTCCGAGCACTGAGTTATGACCATCTAAATCGTTATTTCCATTTGATGGGTGAAATTTCGGTGGTTAGATGTAGTTACTAATTAGTAAACATGGAAGTTATCATATTGTAGAGCATGAAAATATATGAACTTTGCAAAAAAGGAATCGGTCCAAAATGTTATCTGAACACCGAGTTATGACCATCTAAATCGTCATTTTCATTTGATGGGTTGAATTTCGGCGATTAGATGAAGTTACTAATTAGCAAACATGGAAGTTATCATGTTGTAAAGAATAAAAATATAAGAACTTTTCAAAATGGAATCAGTCCAATATGTTTTTAACGGGTTATGACCATCTGAATCGTCATTTCCATGTGATGGATTGAATTTTGGTGATTAGATAAAGTTACTAATTCACCAACATGGAAGTTATAATATTGTAGAGTATGAAAATATAAGAATATTTCAAAAAGGAATTGGTCTAATATGTTATACGAACATCAAGTTATGATAATCTGAATTGTCATTTACATTTAATGGATTGAATTTCGGTGATTAGATGAAGTTACTAATTAGTCGACATGGAAGTTATCAAATTGTAGAGCCTGAGAATATAAGAAATTTTCAAAAAGGAATCGGTCCAATATGTTATCTGAGCACCGAGTTATGACCATCTGAATCGTCATTTTCATATGATGGGTTCAATTTTGGTGATTAGATGAAGTTACTAATTAGCAAACATGGAAGGTATCAAATTGTAGAGCATGAGAATATAAGAACTTTTCCAAAAGGAATCAGTCTAATATGTCATTCGAGCACCGAGGCATGACCATCTGAATCGTTATTTTCATTTGACGGGTTGAATTTTGGTGATTATATGAAGTTACTAATTAACAAACATGGAAGGTATTATATTGTAGATCATGAGAATATAAGAACTTTTAAAAAAGTAATCGGTCCAATATGTTATCTGAGCACCGAGTTATGACCATCTGAATCCTCATTTTCATTTAATGAGTTCAATTTTGGTGATTAGATGAAGTTACTAATTAGCAAACATGGAAAGTATCAAATTGTAGAGCATGAGAATATAAGAACTTTTCCAAAAGGAATCGGTCCAATATGTTATCTGAACACCGAGTTATGACCATTTGAATCGTTATTTCCATTTGATGGGTTGAATTTTGGTGATTCGATGTAGTTACTAATTATCAAACATGGAATGTATCATATTGTAGAGCATGAGAATATAAGAACTTTACAAAAAGGAATCGGTCCAAAATGTTATCCGAGCACTGAGTTATGACCATTTGAATCGTTATTTCCATTTGATGGGTTGAATTTTGGTGATTAGATGTAGTTACTAATTTGAAAACATGGAAGTTATCATGTTGTAGAGCATGAAAATATAAGAACTTTGCAAAAAGGAATCTGTCCAAAATGTTTTCTGAGCATCGGGTTATGACCATCTAAATCTTAATTTTCATTTGATGGGTTGAATTTCGGCGATTAGATGAAGTTACTAATGAGCAAACATGGAAGTTATCATATTGTAGAGTATGAAAACATAAGAACTTTTCAAAAAGGAATCGGTTCAATATGTTATGCTAGCACTGAGTTATGACCATCCGAATCGTCATTTCCATGTGATGGATTGAATTTCGGTGGTTAGATGTAGTTACTAATGAGCAAACATGGAAGTTATCATATTGTAGAGTAAGAAAACATAAGAACTTTGAATATTGTAGAGTATGAAAACATAAGAACTTTTCAAAAAGGAATCGGTCCAATATGTTATGCTAGCACTGAGTTATGACCATCCGAATCGTCATTTCCATGTGATGGATTGAATTTCGGTGATTAGATGTAGTTACTAATGAGCAAACATGGAAGTTATCATATTGTAGAGTAAGAAAACATAAGAACTTTTCAAAAATGATTCGGTCCAATATGTTATCTGAGCACCGAGTTGTGACCATCTGAATAGTCATTTTCATGTGATGGGTTCAATTTCGGTGATTAGATGAAGTTACTAATTAGCAAACAAGGAAGGTATAATATTGTGGTGCATGAAAATATAAGAACTTTTCAAAAAGGAATCGGTCCAAAATGTTATCCGAGCACCGAGTTGTGACCATCCGAATCGTCATTTTTATTTGATGTGTTGAATTTCGATGATTTGATGAAGTTACTAATTAGCAAACATGGAAGGTACTACATTGTAGAGCATTAAAATATAAGAACTTTTCAAAAAGGATTCGGTCCAATATGTTATCTGAGCACCGAGTTATGACAATCTGAATCGTCACTTTCATTTAATGGGTTGAATTTCGGTGATTAGATGAAGTTACTTATTAGCAAACATGGAAGGTACTACATTGTAGAGCATGAAATTATAAGAACTTTTCAAAAATGAATCAGTCCAATATGTTATCCGAGCACTGAGTTATGACCATCTGAATCGTCATTTTCATTTGATGGGTTGAATTTCGGTGATTCGATGTAGTTACTTATTAGCAAACATTGAATGCATCAGATTGTAGAGCATGAAAATATAATAACTTTTCAAAAATGAATCGGTCCAATATGTTATCCGGGCACCGAGTTATGATCATCTGAATCATCATTTTCATTTGAAGTGTTGAATTTCGATGATTGGATGAAGTTACCAAATAGTAAACATGGAAGGTATCATATTGTATATCATGAAAATACAAGAACTTTTCAAAAAGGAATCGGTCCAATATGTTATTTGAGCACCGTGTTATGACCATGTGAATCATCATTTTCATATGATGGGTTGAATTTTGGTGATTATATGAAGTTACTAATTAGAAAAAATGGAATGTATCATATTGTAGAGCATGAAAATATAAGAACATTTCAAAAAGTAATCGGTCCAATATGTTTTATGAACATCGAGTTATGACAATCTGAATCGTCATTTTCATTTGATGGGTTGAATTTCGGTTATTAGATGAAGTAACTAATTAGTAGACATGGAATTTATCATATTGTGGAGCATGAATATATAAGAACTTTTCAAAAAGGAATTGGGTATAATATTGTAGAGCATGAAAGTATAAGAACTTTTCAAAAAGGAATCGGTCCAATATGTTATTCGAGCACCGAGTTATGACCATCTGAATCGTAATTTACATTTGATGGGTTGATTTTCGGTGATTAGATGAATTTACTAATTAGAAAACATGAAAGATATCATATTTTATAGCATGAAAGTATAAGAACTTTTCAAAAAGGAATCGGTTCAAAATGTTATCCGAGCACTGAGTTATGACCATCCGAATCGTCATTTCCATGTGATGGATTGAATTTCGGTGGTTAGATGTAGTTACTAATGAGCAAACATGGAAGTTATCATATTGTAGAGTAAGAAAACATAAGAACTTTGAATATTGTAGAGTATGAAAACATAAGAACTTTTCAAAAAGGAATCGGTCCAATATGTTATGCTAGCACTGAGTTATGACCATCCAAATCGTCATTTCCATGTGATGGATTGAATTTCGGTGATTAGATGTAGTTACTAATGAGCAAACATGGAAGTTATCATATTGTAGAGTAAGAAAACATAAGAACTTTTTAAAAAGGATTCGGTCCAATATGTTATCTGAGCACCGAGTTGTGACCATCTGAATAGTCATTTTCATGTGATGGGTTCAATTTCGGTGGTTAGATGAAGTTACTAATTAGCAAACAAGGAAGGTATAATATTGTGGTGCATGAAAATATAAGAACTTTTCAAAAAGGAATCGGTCTAAAATGTTATCCGAGCACCGAGTTGTGACCATCCGAATCGTCATTTTTATTTGATGTGTTGAATTTCGATGATTTGATGAAGTTACTAATTAGCAAACATGGAAGGTACTACATTGTAGAGCATGAAAATATAAGAACTTTTCAAAAAGAAATCGGTCCAAAATGTTATCCGAGCACTGAGTTATGACCATTTGAATCGTCATTTTCATTTGATGGTTTGAATTTCGGTGATTAGATGTAGTTAATACTTAGCAAACATGTAAGGTATCATATTATAGAGCATGAAAATATAAGAACTTTTCAAAAAGGAATCTGTCTAATATGTTATGCGAGCACCGAGTTATGACCATCCGAATTATCATTTTCATTTGATTGGTTGAATTTCAGCGATTAGATGTAGTTACTAATTAGCAAAGATGGAAGGTATCATATTGTAGAGCATGAAAATATAAGAACTTTTCAAAAAGGAATCGGTCTAATATGTGAAAATATAAAAACTTTTCAAAAAGGAATCGGTCCAAAATATTATTAGAGCACCAAGTTATGACCATCTGAATCATGACTTCATTTAATTGGTTTAATTTTGGGGATTATATGAAGTTAATAGTTAGATAACACGGAAGGTACCATAATGTATAGCGTGAAAATATAAGATTTTTTTCAAAAAAGAATAGGTCTAAAGTGTTATATGAGCACCGAGTTATGACCATCGGAATCGTTATTCTCATTTGATGAGTTGAATTTTGGGGATGGGATGAAGTGACTTATCAGCATACATGGAAGGTGACATATTGTAGAGCATGAAAATATAAGAACTTTTCAAAAAGGAATATGTCCAAAGTATTATTTGAACACCAATCTTTTTCATTTGATTGGTAGAATTTTGGGCATTGGATGAAGTTACAAATTAGCAAACATGGAAGGTATCATATTATAGAGCATGAAAATATAAGAACTTTTAAAGAAAGAATCGATCCAAAATATTATCTAAGCGCTAAGTTATAACTATCTGAATCGTTATTTTTATTTGATGAGTTGAACTACGGGGATTTGATGAAGTTACTAATTAGAAAACACGAAAAGTACCGTATTGTAGAGCATGAAAAAATAAGAAATTTTCAAAATGGAATCGGTCAAAAATATTATCTGAGCAAAGAGTTATGACCACATGAATCGTTCTTTTCATTTGATGGGTTGATTTTGAGGGATTGGATGAAGTTATTAATTACAAATACAGAAGGTACCATATTGTAGAGCATTAAAATATAAGATTTTTTAAAAAAAGAATCAGTCCAAAATATTATCTGAGCACCGAGTTTGACTATCAGAATCGTTATATTCATTTGATGGGTTGAATTTCCGGGATGTGATAAAGTTACTAATCAGCAAACCCGAAAGGTACCATATTGTAGAGCATGAAAGTATAAGAACTTTTCAAGATGGAATCGGTCCAAAATATTATCTGAGCACAAAGTTATGACAACCGGAATCATTATTTTAATTTGATGGGTTAAATTTCTAGAATTGGATGAAGTTACTAATTAGCAAATATGGAAGGTACCATATTGTAGAGCATGAAAATATAAGAACATTTAAAAAAGGAATCGGTTCAAAATATTATCTGAGCATCAAATTTTGACCATCTGAATCGTTATTTTAATTTGATGGGTTGAATTTTGGAGATTTGATGAAGTTACTAATTAGCAAACACAGAAGGTACAATATTGTAGATAATAAAAATATAAAAACTTTTCAAAAAGGAATCGGTCTAAAATATTATTTGAGCGCCAAGTTATGACCATTTGAAACATCTTTTTCATTTGATGAGTGGAATGGGAATTGGATGAAGTTACTAATTAGAAAACACGGAAGGTACCGTATTGTAGGGCATGACTTATGAGAAATTTTACTAAAGGAATCGGTCAAAAATATTATCTCAGCACCAAGTTATAACCATCTGAATCGTCCTTTTCATTTAATGAGTTGAATTTTGGGGATTAGTTAAAGTTAATAATCAGCAAACACGGAAGGTAGCATATTGTAGACCATGAAAATTTAAGAATTTTTCAAAAAGGAATCAGTCTAAAATTCTATCTAAGCACTGAATCATAACTATCTGAATCATCTTTTTCATTTGATGAGTAGAATTTCGGGGATTGGATGAAGTAACTAATTAGAAAACACGGAAGGTGCCGTATGGGCATGACTTATGAGAAATCTTACTAAAGGAATCGGTCCAAAATATTATCTCAACACCAAGTTATGACCATCTGAATCGTCTTTTTCATTTAATAGGTTGAATTTTGGGGATTGGTTGAAGTTCATAATCAGCAAACACGGAATGTAGCATATTGTAGACCATGAAAATTTAAGAACTTTTCAAAAACGAATCAGTCTAAAATTCGATCTAAGCACTGAGCCATGACCATCTGAATCGTCTTTTTCATTTGATTGGTTGAATTTTGGAGATTGGATGATGTTACTAATTAGCAAATATGGAAGGTACCACATTGTAGAATATGAAAATATAAGAACATTTTAAAAAGGAATCGATCCAAAATATTATCTAACCACCGAGATATTACCATCTAAATCTTCATTTTCATTTGATGGGTTGAGTTTTGGGGATTTAATTTAGTTACTAATTAGCAAACTCCAAAGTTACCATATTGTAGAAAATGAAAATATAAGAAATTTTCAAAAAGAAATCATTCCAAAATATTGTCTGGGCAGGGAGATATGACCATCTGAATCTTCATTTTCATTTGATGGGTTGAATTTATGGGATTGGATGAAGTTACTAATTAGCAAAATTGAAAGGCACCATATTTTAGAAAATGAAAATATAAGAACTTTTATAAAAGGAATCGTTCCAAAATATTATCTGAGCACCGAGATATGACTATCTGAATCTTTATTTTCATTTGATGGGTTTGATTTGTTGGATTGGATGAAGTTACTAATCAACAAACACGAAAGGTACCATATTTTTCAGCATTGAAATGTAAGAACTTTTACAAAAGGAATCGATCCAAAATATAATATCAGCACCGAGGTATGAATATCTTACTAATCTTTTTCATTTGATGGGTTGATTTTGGGGATTGGATGAAGTTAATAATTAGCAAACACGTAAGGTACCATATTGTAGAGCGTGAAAATATAAGAACTTTTTAAAAAGGAATCTGCACAGAGTTATGACCATCTGAATCATCTTTTTCATTTGATGAGTAGAATTTTGGGAATTGGATGATGTTACTAATTAGCAAACACTGTTATAGAGCATGAAAATATAAAAACTTTTACAAAAAGAATCCGACCAAAAATTATCTCAGCACTAAGACCATCTGAATCATTTTTTTTTCATTTGATGGATTGAATTTTGGGGATTATATGAAGTTACTAATTAGAAAATATGAAAGGTACCATCCGGTAGAGCGGGAAAAAATTAGAACTTTTCAAAAAGGATTCGGACCAAAATATTATCTAAGCACCAAATTATGGCTATCTGAATTATCTTTTTCATTTGATGGGTTGAATTTCGGAGATTGGATGAAGTTACTAATTAACAAACACGGAAGGTACCGTATGTAGACCATGAAAAATTAAGAACCTTTCAAAAAATAATTGGTCTAAAATATTATCTGAGCACCGAGTTATGACCATCTTAATCATCTTTTCCATTTGATGGATTGTAGACCATGAAAATTAAAGAACTTTTCAAAAAGGAATCAGTCCAAAATTTTATCTGAGCACCGAGTTATGACCAGCTGAATCGTCTTTTAATTCGATGGGTTGAATTTCAGAGATTGGGTGAAGTTTCTAATTAGCAAACACGGAAGGTACCATATTGTAGAACATGAACATATAAGAACTTTTAGAAAAGGAATCGGTCCAAAAAATTTATCTGAGCACCGAGATATGACCATCTGAATCTTCATGTTCATTTGATGGGTTAAATTTTGGGGATTGCATGAAGTTACTAATTAGAAAACACAAAAGTTATCATATTGTAGACCATGAAAACTTAAGAATTTTTCAAAAAGAAATCAGTCCAAAATTTTATCCAAGCACCGAGTTATGACCATCTGAATCGTCTTTTTAATTTGATGGGTTGAATTTTGGGGATTGGATGAAGTTACTAATAGCAAACACGGAAGGTAGCATATTGTAGACCATTAAAATTTAAGAATTTTTCAAAAAGAAATCGGTCCAAAATATTATCTGAGAACCGAGTTATGACCATCTAAATCGTCTTTTTCATTTGATGAGATGAATTTTGGTGATTGGATGAAGTTACTAATTATAAAACACAAAAGGTGTTATTGTAGAGCATTAAAATTTAAGAACTTTTATAAAAGAAATCGGTCCAAAATATTATCTGAGGACCAAGTAATGACCATCTTAATCAATTTTTTCATTTCATGGGTTGAATTTTGGGGAGTGGATGAAGTTACTAATTAGCAAACATGGAAGGTGTCATATTGTAAAGCATGCAAATATAAGAATTTTTACAAAAGGAATTGCTCCTAAATATTATCTTACCACCAAGTTATGATCATTTGGATTATCTTTTTCATTTGATGGGTTGAATTTCGGGGATTTGATGAATTTACTAATTAGCAAACGTGGAAGGTACCATATTTTAGAGCATGAAAGTAAAAGAACTTTTCAAAAAGGAGTCGATCCAAAATATTATCTGAGCACCGAGTTATGACCATCTGAATCGTCTTTTTCATTAGATTGGTTGAATTTCGAGGATTAGATGAAGTTACTAATTCGCAAATGCGGGAGGTACCATATTAAAGGCCATGAAAATTTAAGAACTTTTCAAAAAAGAATCGGTCCAAAATATATCTCAGCACCAAGTTATGACCATCTTAATCATTTTTATTTTGATGGGTTGAATTTTGGGGACTGGATAAAGTTACTCATTAGCAAACACGAAAAGTACCATATTGTAGAGCATTAAAATATAAGAACTTTTACAAAAGTAATCGGTCTAAAATATGATATGAGCCTTGAGATATGAAAACCCGAGGTACCATATTGTAAAGCATGAAAATATAAAAAAAAAAATCAATAAGGAATCGGTCCAAAATTTTATTTGAGCACCGAGTTATGACCATCTAAATCATCTTTTTTATTTGATGGGTTCAATTTTGGGGATTCGATGAAGTTACTAATTAGCAAACACAGAAGGTAGCATATTGTAGAGCGTGAAAATTTAAGAACTTTTAAAAAAGGAATCGATCCAAAATATTATCTGAGCGCCGAGTTATGACCATCTAAATCATCCTTTTAATTTGATGGGTGGAATATTGAGGATTGGATGAAGTTACTAATTAGAAAATACGAGAGGTAACATATTGTACACCATGAAAACTTTAGAACTTTTCATAATGGAATTGGTACAAAATTTTATCTGAGTACTGATTTGTGACCTAATGAATCATCTTTTTCATTTGATGGGATGAATTTCAGAGATTGGATGAAGTTACTAATTAGCAAACACGGAAGGTACCGTATTGTAGAACATGAAAATATAAGAACTTTTAAAAAAGGAATCAGTCCAAATGATTATCTGAGCACCGAGACATGACAATCTGAATCTTCATTTTCATATGATGGTGACACAGTCGAAATAATCGAAAAGATTCGCAAGCACCAATCTTAAAGAACAATCAAGGATTGCAAACACAAACCCTAGATTTTGGTTCTGGAATCCACTAGAGAGAAAATAATTCTCGAAAATATTATTATCAAAACTGAAATATACGAAAAATATAAGAGATCCTTAAATACTGAATTCTAATGAAAAATAAAATAATTTAAAAAAAATTGGAATTAATAAATTCCGAAATTAAATGAAAATCGGAAAACAATAAAAAAATCAATGTGCTTTTTAGAGGCCTTAAACGACGTGCTCGTCGAGACGGTTCCAACACCTCCAAAATCACCTGATTCTGAGTCCGGATGCAAAAGTTATGCTTAAAACTGTATCGGACATTTGCGACCATTCTCCCTGCATCAGATGGGTTGAATTTTAGGGATTGAATGAAGTTACTAATTAGCAAACACGAAAGGTATCAAATTGTACAACATGAAAATATATGAACTTTTAAAAAATGAATCGGTCCAAAATTTTGTCCGAGCACCGAGTTATGACCATCTGAATTGTCTTTTCCATTTGATGGGTTGAATTTTGAAGAATGAATGAAGTTACTAATTAGCAAACACGGAAGGTACCATATTGTAGAGCATGAAATTATAAGATTTAAAAAAGAAACCAGTCCAAATATCATTTCAGCACCAAGTTATGACCAACTTAATCATTTTTTTCATTTGATGGGTTGAATTTACGGGATTAATAAACATGGAAGGTACCATATTCTAGAGTATTAAAATATATGAACTTTTACAAATGGAATCGGTCCAAAATATTATCTGAGCCTCGAGATATGACCGTCTGAATCTTTATTTTCATTTGATGGGTTGAATTTCTGGAATTTGATGAAGTTTGCAAACACGAAAGGTAGAGCATGAAAATATAAGAACTTTTTAAAAATGAATCGGTCCAAAATTTTGTCTGAGCACCGAGTTATGACCATCTGAATCGTTCTTTTCATTTGAGGTGTTGAATTTTGGGGATTTGATGAAATTACTAATTAGCAAACACGGAAGGTACTATATTTTAGAGCATGAAAATTTAAGAATTTTTCAAAAAGGAATCGATCAAAAATATTATCTGAGCACCGAGTTATGACCACATGAATCGTCTTTTCCATTTGATGGATTGAATTTTGGGGATTTGATGAAGTTACTAATTAGAAAATACGGAATGTACCATATTTTGACCATGAAAATTTTAGAACTTTTAAAAAAAGGAATCAGTCCAGAATATTATCTGAGTATTGAGTTATTACCATCTGTATTCTCATTTTCATTCTCATTTTCATTTTAAATGAAGTTACTAATAAGCAAATACGGAAGGTACAATATTGTTATTTAAACTTTGATCACATTGTTTAAAATTATGAGTGGGTCTCCTGACAGGCGGCCTGTCCATAAGCTTATAGACAGGCCACTTATTTCTTACCTTATATACTGCATTTGTTAAATTACATACAAAATTTAGAATTTTTGAAAATATTTTTTTATATCATATATTTTTATGTTTTCACCTCCAAATACATATTATTACTTGTTTTAACTTTAAAAATATAATATTTAAATTTTATTAAAAAAATACAACATTTAAGGTGACAGCCCATGTGGACAGACTGCCCATAAGTTTATGGAAAGGTCGTCTTTCCTGAGACCTACTCTACTCTAAAATTATTAATCTGAATTATGACTATCTTAATAAAACATTCAAAAAATGGTAAGTATGTCAAATTTGAAAAGGCAAGCGGAATATGAACTGCTTTTAAAATGAATCGTTCGAAAGTAAATGTTGCACATCAAGTTATGACAATTCAACCATATTAATTTGATAGGTTGAAATTTTCAATTTTCTAACAAATGATAAATATACTGATAGGACAAATTCGACTGAACATGAAAATATAATAACTTTTAAAAGAAGAACTATGTAATAATATGTTATGAGAAAGTTTCAGAAAAGACGGTATTTCCATAAGTTTATTGTCCATAAGCTTATTGTCCATAAACTTATGGAAAGACATGAAAATATCATTTCAGGGATTTTTACCTTAAGTCCACATGGATTTTTACCTTAAAGGTTGTAATTTTTTCATAAATTTAAATATTGTATTTTATAACTTAAAACAAGTAATATTGTGTATTTGAAGGTAAAAATATAAGAATTATATGATATAAAAAAATTCTAAATTCTATATGTAATTTAACAAATGCATTATAGAAGATAAAAATGAGTGGAAATACCGCATGGCAGGAAACCCCTCATATGTTATACGCCATCAAGTTACGGTCACATGAGAACTTTAAAAAAGAGTCGTTTATAAAATATGTGACGTTTAAGTGAAAGTGGGAGTTGTAGTTGAGACGAAGCTTATATAAAAGGTTTTTCTTTTCTTTTTTAGAAAGGCTGAGACGAAGGAAATCCACACTTAGCAATGATGAGACAATGAGGAGGAAATTAAATATTGCCATAACCAGATGCGTGGAATGTAACTGCATGGGCTAACGGTATTTCTGATCATTAGTGTAACTGGGTATCATTGATCACTTATGCCCTGGCCAGTAATGAATTAGATCGACTCATAATTAATTATTTATTCATTTGCAATCATTAACCAAAGAATGAACCAAAGCAGGAAAACCTAAAAAAATAAAGAATGGATCAAAGTAGGTGAGTACACAGAGTCTTGTAATATTAAAAATAAGTCAATATATAACTCAAAATATAAATAAATATAATCTGATACTGAGTTGAGTGTGTCTCTTGAAAGACGGTCTTTCCATGATTTAAATTTATCAATTAAGGAGATTTTTTTTTGAATCTTTTAAAAAAAGTGTCTCAAAAATTTGAATCACGAGCATTGAATACGTTATGATGATCAAGATGAAGAGTAATTAAGTGGGATATTGAGGGATGGGCTATATGATGCGTCCCCAAATGGCAGCCATGATACTTGCTTTTGCTCAGTAAGTGATGATGAAGAATTGGATGGCCCAATCATGAATACTGGAAAGAGAAATAATTAATTGAGCTTGTACATCAGGGCAGGCGAGTAAAGGATGCAACTGATGAGGAATGAATAGAAAAGGCGGGAGACTGCGGGGCTATATAAGGACGAGGAGAGAGCATGCAAAATGTCAACCAAGAAGCGGAGGATTCAGTGAAAATGGAGAGCGGCTCGTCTTCTAGTCGTAGGAAGAGCAAAAGAAAGAATGAGGCACAGCAAAGAGACGATGGCAGCAGCATCAGGTTTGTGGGAGTGCGGAGAAGGCCGTGGGGAAGATACGCGGCTGAGATAAGAGACCCCAGCACCAAAGAGAGGCACTGGCTGGGGACTTTCGACACCGCAGAGGAAGCAGCCCTGGCATACGACCGCTCTGCTCGCTCCATGAGAGGCTCCGCAGCTCGCACCAACTTCATCTACTCCGACATGCCTCCCGGTTCATCCCTCACCTCCATCCCATCCCCCGACGACCCACTCCTTTCTGCGCAACAAAACCATGTCCTGCAACAAAATCCCATGCACTTTGCCAGCACTCATGTTTCACAACAAAATCACACCCACTTTTCCAGCTCCGGCAGCAGTACCTATGTAAACTTCCAAGACCAAGCATTCCCGGACATGTACGGTATGAAAGAAGATGATGAGATGAGCGGTGCTGAATTGCCTCCACTGCCACCTGATATCACTTCATGCTCATGGAACCAACCGCCCGTCCTTTCAGAAACGGGCTGCGGTGTCCTCAATCACATGACTTATACTGAGACCACGGGATCACCATACCCCATCACCACCACTACTCCACAGGGATATGCCGACGACTCCACCACCAACTTCCAATGGTTTTGAACCTCGCGACTCTTATTCTCTACTTTTTCCATTTCACACCTTGTTACAAATATTTGCATCTTCAATTTTCTACCTTACTCGCCCATTTTGCTTTCTTTTAAAAACAAGACTCAAAGCGAACCAATGATTTGATGGCGCAACAACTGACTAAAGGATAAAAATGAATTCATACACTAATATAAAAGATTGCACCAAACATAAACTTCCGAGATTCACAACCTAGCATTACATGTAAGCATCACTTGGGGTTGTGGCGGCCATTATAGACTCTTACCGCTCCTACCATACCCCATGTCCACATAAAATAACAAAGGAACGCCAAAAGTTTTGATCACAGTATATTTACGAAAGAGAGCCACTAACGAGATCGTCACTAACTAAGCCATCAACATCATCAAAATTCAAGGCGCCCCTCAGCTTCCGATTACTGTAAATGGTAGTTTAAAAAATAATGCACTTAGTATATTCTAAATTTGTTTTGTGCGTCAAAAAACAACTTGTCAAGGATTAGCTATTCATACCCATTCAATCGATTGTTGATGGCTGTCAGGTCTTTTGAGGGGCTCTGGTATGCATGCGTACTTTCTCCAACACATGCATAGTAGCTTTTGGAGCTATGAGATATCAAAGCATCCATCTGCAACCAATAACCCATTCTACGTCAAGATAAAAGATCCACCACTAAGTCACATTTTCTGAGTTTGATGAAAACACTGCATAAATCACTCCATAAAACTTGATAAAATCAAGAAATCAAAGGCTCTTGGAACATCAGCTTGCATAAAAGATTAAGCCAAAAGCAAATAGGAAGCTTATTGTGGGACGAGCAATTAGTATTTAGCACAAGACATACAAGGACAAAAGTTCTTCCATCTCCCTATTCCTTCTTACTACACTATACTTCATCTATCCCAGTGTTTTCTTCCTACTTTCCTTTTTAGTTTGTCCCACTAATTTCTTTATTTCCTCTTTTGACAGAAGTTCATTCATTCTCATTCACTTCTTTAAATAACTAATTTTGACCACATATTATCAGGCTAGTAAGAATCTGAGAAATCAAGATGTAATGCATGACTAATCCGGTACAGAGGAGGCAACATCCTCAATTAGTTCAAGAGAATACCAAGACTCCTCTGAACGTCTCCAAATTCAATACAAACCGACGCGCATATTTACAACATATAACAAGTCCTTCATCGAGCCCCAACTAACATCTAACATCTAACATCTTATGTACTTAATGTCTTGATAGAAAATGAGGAAAAATAATCACAGAACAAGTAAGAATATACCTTAGATGATCGTAAGGGAGACACATATACATTGTGCACTGCAGAGACTTTCTTTGGTGACATATCAGGGAGACTGGGAAATGGTGATGTCTTTGGAGATGAAGGGCATTGACCTATTTAGAGCACCACAAATTATTCCAGCCCAGAAATTTTCCCAGGAAATTTGTTTGGGAAAGATGCATCCATTGCCTCTAGCAATTAATTGAAACTGAAACTTTCTATGACAGAAAATCCAAAGAAGATGCTTACCATCATTGTTACTTGAGTCAGTAGCATGATTATCCTTGACAGTTGTTCCAGCCGGGGAGAGTTCAACTAAAAGAGGTTTAACAGCTGGAACAAATATTTCATTGTAGAATGTGATGATGTCAACATGATCTTGCCCAGTTTTCTGTAACAAATGCATAAAAGGGCTTAGTACTTGAAAATGTGACTTGGAGAAACAAATGAAGGTGACATACTCCACCACGGCGCGTTGCTGTCCAGTCAATGAAAACACTGCGAAAGACTTGTGGTTTGCACTGGGGTTGCTTTCTATAGTTGTAAATAATTTCTTTAAATGTCAGGTTGAGTAGTGAAATCTGCATGGAGAAACCATACATGTTAATTTTCATCACAGCAGCATCCTCCATTATCATCATAACAGAGAAGTACCTTAGCAACTCCATAGAAACAGCAGAGGATAATTTGGTCAATATGGCGGTTAAAGAAAAGGCCTGTTCGTTGGCTAAGAATTTTCTGAAAGAAACAGTAAACACTCTCCCTCATGTGCTGAGAAAGCTGCAGTCGCTCAACCATCCCATTGATTCTAACAGCTGCTAACTTCACAATCTGGACAAGATAATTAATTTTAACTTGGTTTCAGCACCAAAGGGAGTATTGATATGATCAAAAAAACAATCAGCTTCAAGCATGGGAAGCTTATGAAACAACCTATTGAAACAACTGATGGGATCAGAAGGATATGGCCAACCACTGGAACAATTAATTACACGACACCTTATGTATGAGTAAAATATAAGCAAGTCAGACAAATCCACTTTTTTTGTTGATCCAAATTTTTTTAAAAAAAATTTCCCGTCAAACAATAACATTAATTCAAGTGTATCGTTAATATGCAGGCCTTAGGAAGAGAACTGGTCATTCAAGCACCTATAAAGCAATAGGCACTATTCGCAATGAAATCCAGTCAAAAAGAAACCTCACAGGATTTAATTGTCATCTCTCCCACTAAAATGGTTAAAACATTAGTTAGCAATCTTACAAAACCAAAGCAGCTAACTAAAATGTTCATAAATGCTTAGGCAGCACAGGTCATGGACTATTTCTGTATCCCAATTATAAGACGACTGAAACCCAGATAATCATAAAAGAAAAGGAGAGTTTTTTAATGGACTAATCATACCTTTCCAAAGAATACAGTCACGGCCGTTTCTGCACATGTTTCCCCTCCACCACCCGGATGTGGCCGTGTAGGACTGCATAAGAAATTAAAGAAGACATATTTACCAATGAGAATAACATAATCCTAGTTCACAAATAAAAATGATCCATGCTCTTAACACCACACCTGGCAAAAGCTGACTGCAGGGCAGGGGGTGGAATCTTTGTTTTGAGATTGTTAAGAGCTTTTAGCCTATCTTTGACTGGTGAAGTGAAAGAATTTCGCTCTACCAGCACACTGCGAAGCTCAGTGCACACTCTTTTAGGAGATTGGACATCTCCATTCTGAACTGTAAATATAAGTTACAAACAAGTCATCAGTACATTATCACTATCTGCAGTTTGAACAAGTAATCATACTAATTATGTGTCAAAGAAGCTTGGAAATCCACATTCTTCTTCATGCAAAAGAATGACTGATAATAAGATTCAAAAATTCAGAAGTTCATATTAGAAAATATCTAATCCCAACAAGAGCATAAGCAGGGACAACATTAACTAAAACAACTTTAAAGAAAACTTTTTTCCAATCCCTACTCTAGATTTTTTTCAATTTCTAGTAAGTTGCTATGTGATAGGGGCGGAACCAGAATTTTATGAAAGAGGGGGCTGAAATGATGGGGAGATTTTGAACTTTCTATTTTTAACCAAAAAACTGACCCAGAAGGTAACTGTCTTTCAAACTCATCTGCAATATAAATCAACATGTAGCCGTTAAATCCTCAATTTTCAATTTGTTATAATGACTTGCTCTCACAATTTGTACAATTTCTTTAATACAATATTCATTCCGCGTAAAAAAATTGTTTTTCAGCATTTTTTGCTGCACGTAAAACTGTAAAAGTTTTGTTTTGAATTTATAAACACTCGAACTAGTGCCGTTCACGAGTTTTCCATAATTGAAAGTAAGGACATTAATGAAACAACAAGAGACAATATATTGTTACCAAGTATTGAATCCTCTGGTTCTTAATCAAATGCATTTTAGACAGATAATGTGAAATGCATGTTAGTTATGTAATAGTAATTGCATCATAAAATATGTTAAGTTATTGCAAACTTTAGGGGGTCAAAAAAGAAAAGGTGTGCACTGATAAACAGTTTAAAAGAGAGAGAGATGGTACTTGTGATTACCAGTGGTTATTTCATGCTTCGGCAGTGAAGAAAGAGAGGACGTATTAATGTGTATAGCAATTGCATCCAAAGATGGCATTGGCTCTGCCAACAGTCCAAGACGGTTTATATCAGCAGAGAGAGATGGCCTTGCAACTGTCAGGGAGTTGTACATAGAAGATCCATTCTCCCATACCATGCTCTCCAGAAGTCGTTCTTCCAAAGAATTTAGATGCCTCCTCAACTCCCTTGGAAGACTTTCTTCATGTCTAATAAAACTCTCTATCACCTTGCTGAGGTCAAAAGCTGTAATACCTGTTCTTTCCAAAACTGCTGGAAACAGCATCGTCGCTGTCTTATGTGTGGCAAGAACCAGTTCTGCAGAACAAGCAAGCATGCACCTATGGAACCTCTCATTGGTTAGCAAAGAGGTTAAGTTGTTTCCATGCAGAATTTGGGATTCAGCCACACACATAGCATAAAGAACCCTATAGTACAACTTCAGTGCCTCAAGCCTGCGTTGTTCTGCCCATATGTTGTCCATCGAGCTTGGCATATGAGGTCCTCCAGCAGAAGAATACTCCCCCAAACCACAACCGGGAAATATAGCCTCCAGTATGATCTGAGCCCTCCGTACAACATCAGCGGTGACATCTTTGTCACATGATGAAAGGAACCTCTCTAGCTCCAGTGAGGGTCTGGGTGGAAGTGGAGCTATGACAGCACGGAGCCATTTTGCAGTTGTCATTGCTGTGCTTACAGGAGTACCTGCCAGTTTAAGAATGCCACCTCCCACAGCAGCATTCATATAAGAGGCAGATGGAGATCGGAAAGGAGACGCTTGGGTTGTGATTGTTTTCACTGGTGATGCAATCATATCAATCTTCCTCTATAGATTACAGAAACCATGGTAAATAAGAACTTAGTAAACCAAACAATATAATAATTTTCAAACATAATGACATCTTGCATGAAGACAACACACCTTGCCACCATTCAAGTTCATAGGACCACCAGATAAACTACCAGATCCAAGCAAACTCTCTTCATTATTAACAAAAATTCTTTCATCTAATTCAACTTTATTTTGAATTGCATCGTCGTGATCTCTTTCTAGTATTTGCAGGCATGCAGATATGGATGATTCGTCCATAAGGTCGTCAAAATAGACCAGCCCATCTGCCTCATGGTAACAAAACTATTAGAAAAAACACGACTTGAAGATGCCCTATTTTCACAGTGTTAGTCAAACATCAAATGGTTCTCACCTGTTTCAATGCTGTCCAGATTTTCCATTTTGCATTCTGTTCCCAGGTGGGACGGCTTCTTCAAGAGATCAACTATAAGATGGTTTGTCTTCTCTAACATTTTCTTCAACTCATCTTCGGAGGACTCATACAATTTGCAAAGTGAAGCAACTATATCCACCCTATCACCTTTCCTGACTGTTAAAACACATTAACAAGTTGCGAAAGACATGCATTAATTTCCTTAAGAGAGAAGAGCAATCGAAAGGTATATAATATATCTATAGGATAATGCCATGATAGAGATAGTTACCAAAGCGTGACGAGTCACTGAGACTGAACTTTCTGTAGCGAAGGGGAACGTGTATGATAAGAATAGCCTGAAGGGAATGTCAAGAAGCGTTAGAAAAACAAAAGTCTGAACATCACAATCACCAACTGATATGATTGACATGACAATAAACAATGCAGATAAAGCAAGATGTACAATTCATGTGTAACTCCTTTTATATCCTCTTTTGGTGTAATTATATCAGTTCTTTCATCGTACATTCTAAAAAACACATTAAAGGTCGAAACTTAAAACAGTTGAATTCCTCTGGACAGAACTAACCAAAATTGAAACCAGGCCATTGGTACAGGTCACCATGTCCTTGAAACGGCTGAATACATGAACACGTAATGCAAGAAATAGCAACCATCCAAAACGATAGTAGTCCATGCAGCCTGTGTGATGGTCAACCGCAGAGTCTTTGCCATTGGTATCACTTGTCAAGAAAAATTCTTGGAAAGCCTTAGTGTAAAACCTGTCATCAGAAAAACAACAGTGAATTAATTGCAGTTGCCAAAATTTTTTTTTTTTAAAGTGCAACAAGCAAAGAACTGAGTGGCATACCAACTTCTTATTACATGCATGAGATGTTCCACTGAACATATGCATCATGGAAACAAGGCAGATATAAGAAACGACTGTAGAGCCAACTTATGGACATGACTGACTGAATTCTCAACATCTACTGAAAATGCATATTATAAAATCCAACTCCTAAATTGATGGGAGGCGTGAAATTATGCAGAATGAATTACAAACATAGGAAATGAACTTCAAGTGCCAACTGTATCGCCCACGGATAAGTAGTCAATCAAAAAGAAGAGAATACTCACTTGCTCAATAAGGTCAGGTGAAGAAAGTTTGTTTGCAATTCTTTTGCCTGAAAAGGGATGGGGGGGAATCTAAGATGCAAGCTTGTACATGGTAGTAAAAGGCAAAGATCAAATGATACCTCAAGCTTCTTCTCCCAATCTTGACCGTAGGTATTGCATAAAATGGGCCCAACTTTAACAATAAAGTGAGAAGATAGCTCTTTGAAGAAATCTACCACACTGTAAAACGAAGAAAAAGAAAGGACTCGTGAGGCGTAAATAGATGAAACTGTGGGGAGGGTAAGTAGGGCTAGACAGCATACTTGAGCTTGGCCAGTCTTAATATGTGGCATAGACTAAAGGTTTGATCTCTGGCAGTGAATTTCTTCACAGAGAAGAGTAGGGATGCAAACCAATACCGTTCCGCTTCCTCGGGCTGCCAAGGAAGTAAAATAGAGAAGATTAAGCTGATGCAAGAATGGTTTGATCTAGTCCAACAAAAATGTTTTGAATGCCAAGGAAGTAAAATGTTTGAACGCACAGTGAGAGTTCCAATAGAGGAGGCGTTGGATGACAAGAGATGCTTGCTTTCATTGAAGAGCTTCAGCGAATGGGTGAAGGTGGAATCATCCACTGCCAGCGTTTTCTGCAGAATTCACAAATGAAATCAGCATTCAGCAGATGAGAGTGGGAAGTGGGAAGAAGATGACCTTGCAGAAATCATGGAAGCGAGCTTCAATGCCAATAGCAGGCTGATGATTAGACGTTTTGGGAGGGGTGGAAGGTCTGTCGACGTCGTGCTCCATGTCCATCCAGCTCACAGATCTGATTTGAAACCCTAAGCCCCCAAATTACCCGATGCCTGCCGCCGTCTCAACCTAACCTAGCTCACTTCACCCCCAATTCCTTCTATTTTCCCTCGCTTTTTTTGTTTTCCCTCTCCCTCTCTCTCTGCCTATCCAAACCTATGCATCATGATGGATCTATCTATGTATGGTATACCCTATTTTCCCTTTTAATTACCCTCCAACACCCTTCAATTTTGCTTTAACTGTAATTTAAGGCCTCCACTTTTCCATAAAGCTCTTTTTCCATATATTAGAGGCGTGTTTTTACCCAAATAATATTATAACAAATGACGTCGATGACCCCTTAACTATCATCACTCTCCCTTGTCGTACACTCTGCCCCCTCAACTTAAAAAATTGTTGAGTCGTGATCATTCTGTCAGGTCAGTCTAGTCAAAACGCCAGACGTAAGGGTAAAATATTTATTTCCCAATTTTATTTTCTAGTTTTCCTCCCCCCCCCCCTCCCCTTCCCCTTCCACTTTCCGTTCCATCGCCCCACCACCCCCAGTTGATCCCGATCCTGCCCGATCGGATTTTGCATCTTACGAAAAATGAAGGATCCCTGTACGCTCGAGGCACTGCAAGGTATCATGAGTTGATAAGATTGTTTTTTAGTAAGGGTGAACTTGAAAATTTGGGCGGACCCGGTTGATCCTGACCCTATGCCATGGCCCAGGCCGGATTTTAACATTCATCCACTACTAAAAAATAACCTAGAAGCACAATCCACTTTCCCCTTCTTTCTCCCCATTCCCCTTCCGTCGCCGCCCCACCATATACCCAATCAAATTCACCTTATTATCGGCGTCTCTTCCACCTCCACAAGCCCCCCTCAAAATCCACCTCCATTTAAACTATAATTCTCTCTGGCTCTTCAACCGCCCAAACCCGACAACGTCCAATACCTCATTCTCCATTCCCTCCTCTAAGCCTGCCTCATCCAGCCGCCCAAACGAGCAGCTCTACCAGCATTGTTGTCCCACACCATCTCAGTGGCATAGAGTTACTGTATAAGCTCGGGTTTTTTAGTGCTTTGCAGCGAACCGCCGTCGCGGGGTATTTAGTTGCGAGCAGGGAGAGGGGGAGAGGTGGTTGTCCTGAAGGTGAGGAAGCAGTGGGGAGGTTAAAATATGGGAAGGGATGAGTTGTAATTAAAATAAAGGGCAAAATACATATATGACCATATGTTTTGGTTGAGAATGCCAATATGACCCCGCAAGATCATAAAGTGCAATTATAACCCTAACTTTTGCTTTAGAAGTGCCGATATAACATTTTGGCACCATTCTGACGTTGACTTTCTAATTCCCAACGTTGACTAGGAATAAAAGGACAAAAATAAACCTAGTCTTAAAACAAAAAATGTATAAACAAAAATACCCTGGTTCTTCTTCTCTCCACAATCATAGTCATTGCCGTCCCACCACATCCGTCGCCGCTCTGCCACATCCGTCACCTCCACCGGAGTCGGTGTTTTCGACCTTCCGTTGCCGGAAAAACTTGGTCAAAATATGCCCTGTCGTAAATCCATGGAATCCATAATCCCGTTCCGCCGTTCATCTTTCAAGCGCCGCCCTGAACCGAGGAGATCCAAAACCGTGCCTTTTCGGAATCCATGAATCCGACCAAGATGTTTCAATAACAATAATCCCACAACAAATCTAACCAATAGGTTTCCGTCGAATTCCATAGTAACGAATCTGACCCAGTCAGCCCAAAGATAATCAAAACCCATAAACCGAGAGCAATCTAACCTTTTGAATCGCATACCAATTTCGAGTTGGTGCTCCCGATGATCTCGAACTCCGTAGCGAGGGTTCCATCTCTCCGATTTTGCACCAAAAATCCTAAACCCTGCGACGTGATATCACCTCGTATTGTTTCCGGTCAAGAAGAAGAACTGGTGTGTGAAGAAGACTGATGTGCTCAACAAGGGTAAGGGCATAATTGTCCTTTCATCTTATTAAAATTTAATTATTATTTAAATAGGGGCATAATAGTTAATTCACACAATTCCGCCCAAATTGAGGCATCTATGGTCCTATTGGCACCTTCGAACAAATAATGAGGTTATAATCGCACATTCTGATGTTGCAGGGTCATATTTGCACTTAACTCTAAAATAAAAGGGGGGGGTTATAATTAAAAAGAGACGCATGGGAGTTAAGTTTGTAGATAAAAAATATGAAAAATCAGCTTTACCCTTAGTTAACAGAATAAATTTCAGAATTAATGGTTTGACTTGACGAAGTGACCATGACTCAACAACTTTGTAAGTTAAGGGGCTATGAGTGTTTTAAAAACATAGGGATAAGTGCCAATATAATCCTATATATTTTAGTATGTGCCAATATAATCATATGATAATTTTTAGTGCAAATATAACCATAACTAGTTAATGAAAGTGCCAATATAACCCTCAGACCCCATTTTCGGCATTGACCTTAATTTTTCAGCGTTGACTCTATGTAAATTGACCAAAATACCCTTTGGCTAACTCTGAAATTGGGTGGATAATTTTACCATCATAGTTAGCCGGAACGCCATAGTTCGTTGAAATTAGGTAGGGTTATATCAACACATTATGCAATCTTATTGGGTCATATCAGCACATTCCTAATGTTTGTAGGGATATATCAGTACATTTCTAATGTTTGTTGGGTTATATAAGTACATCCTTAAAACTTATAAGGTTATGTTGACACTTTCACTAACTATATATGGTTATATTAGCACTTTCGAATATTGAAAGATTATATTGGCACTTATGTTAACTAGGTAGAGTTATAAAAGCATTTTTTTCAAAAAAATAAAAGGCCAAAAGTGGACGATGGTATAGTTAAGGGGACACGAAATAGTCTATCACTTGAAAGACGGTATTTCCATGAGTCATGCAAAGACCAGTGTTTAAACTGCAAATTATAAGTAATGAAGATAAAATTTTTGAATTTCATTAATCGGGTCATAAACTTATAAATACTGCACGTAGCATAATAAATATTTAATATTGCAATGAAAACTTTTTATCTTTTTATTATTATAAACTTTGTATTTTCATAAGTTTATGAAAAAATTGTCTTTCCCAATATTTTGCCAACACAAAAATACATTTGCTCTAAATATTAATGTTAAACTAATTCATTATGAGCGATCCACTTTCCCTCTCGCCCAGTTAGTATTCGTTGCGCGGGAAAATAACATTCCACGGCTCATGGTCATGGTTGGATGATGGATGGATGGATGGATGGACATCCTAACATGACCATCACTCATCAATCAGACATATATCCACGAGAAAAGTTAGATTGGGATTAGTAAAACCCAAATTAAAGTGATACAACATTTTCCTTCTTTGGTGAAGGGTGGATTATCTAGTATTTTCTTCCTTGCACTTTACACAAGAGTTCTTCCCATAAGTGCCTTCATTTGTTTAAATATGTAAAATTGATAAGTCAAAATAAATGCAAGAGTATTAGCTGACAAGAATATTGTAGTTTAAATAATTAATTGTACGTACTAGTCATTTGAAACGATGAAACAAATATAAACTACTACCACCTCCTTCTCAACCAAAATTTCATACTTTTTCTATCCCAATCTATTCTCCACGATTTTTTTCACGATCTCCAGTAAAAATGTTTGACTGTAAAATATGCGTACCTATGGATAATAATGACACACAAAAAATTGATATTTTGAACCTACATGTCAGACGAATATAATCATATCTCATAAGATAAAATTATTGTTCATATACCCATTCAAATATGTTGTCAAAGTTTGACATATTTGACTGAAAAAATTCTATGCAGAATAGACTAGGACGAAAGGAGTATCACATTTTTGCACATACATTTATGTATGACAGACTAAATTTCAGCCAAAGTGGCGAATTGAAATTAGTTGACCAAATTCCAACCCAAATAAAGAAATTGTAGAGTCCTTGGGAGTTGGACTTCTTTATGGCATATTGTGAATACTGGGATCTGGTGTTTTAACACCACTGCGACAGCAGGTTTCTGGAGAGCTGGTGTTTTAACACCACTGCGACAGCAGGTTTCTGGACAGCAGGTTTTAGCCACGAATTATGGAGCTAATTATGGAGTATGATTATGCGATCAGATCAGAATATTGTGAAGATAAGTATGTGATTTCGTGGCTATCTAATTCTGGTAAACGAATATTCCTGTAATAGTTAGGAATTGATTAAATAGTTTATTTATGGTACAAGTCCTATTAATAAAGGATTGTCCATTTACAAACCAGATTAGGATTAGATCTTTCCTTAGTTTAGAAGTCTATTCATGGTAGAGTTAGACAAGGAAAGAGTTTGATTGAAGGCAGGATTGCGATGGATATAAATACAATAAGATACAACGCAATCAATTAAGCGACCAAGGATTATTCTCTACGTGAGAAGTTTGGAGCGATCTGCCTGTGGTGTCTGGAGACGAAGCGACCAAGGATTATTCTCTACGTGAGAAGTTTGGAGCGATCTGCCTGTGGTGTCTGGAGACGAAGCGACCAAGTTTTATCTCTACGTGAGATACGTTGGTGGAGAAGTTCGTCTCAGGTTTTGGAGGATTGTTTAATCTGACCAAGTTCGTAAAAAGTTGAGCGAAGCAATCAAGTTTTTATCTCTACGTGAGATACGTTATTGAAGCTCTTCGTCGTGGTTTTTGGAGGTTCGTCAAAACAACCGACCAAGTTCTTAAAGATCAGAAACAAGGAAGCCTTAATTCCTCGGGAGGAGGAGATCCAGAGAGACGTGTTGATCGTGGGGGTTCAACGGCGTAGGATCGGCAGTGAGGGGATCTCACAACATTCACTCTATAGGTTAGCAATGGATTAGTATTTAAGTTAAGCTTCTTGTACTAAAGACTGCTTTCTAGTGAATGGTTTCTGATCTGGGCAAGGCCCCGCAGACGTAGGTGTATTCGCACCGAACTGCGTAACCAAGTTGTGTGTGCACTGCGTTATTTCGTTTTGTGTTTTAAACATTAAACTGAACTTGGTGTTTCAACACCAAACGGTTAAACAACTTGGTATAGAGTTTTGGAATTTAGGTGAAACGGAAATTCAATTGGTATCAGAGCAAGGCACTTGCTGACCCCTATACAGGGAGAGTGAGATCAGGTTTCACCATGGCACCAAAGGAGGGGGCATCAGTCACGCGACCACCATTGCTGGAACAAGGAAATTATGCTTACTGGAAGGCACGTATGAAAGTGTTCATTGGAGCTCTAGATGATCAAGCTTGGAACTATGTCATAAATCAATACACTCCACCTGCTAGTGACACAACTGAAGGATCAAGCTCCACTGCCACTAAACCATTCTCTAGGTATTCCACCGAGGAGCATAAAGCGCACGTGTCCAACTCAAAAGCATTGAATGCCATCTTTACGGCTGTGGACGAAGATCAGTTTAAAATGATTTCAAACAGTGAGACTGCAAAGGAAGCGTGGGATGTGTTACAGACTTACCATGAGGGAACAAGCTCTGTAAGAGAATCAAAGCTGCAGTATTACACGACCAAATTTGAAGAACTGAAGATGCGTGAAGATGAAACTATTTCTGAGTTCAATGGACGAGTCCGAGATATTGCAAACAAAGCGTTTCAGTTTGGCAAAAAGTACAAAGACCAAAAGCTTGTTAGGAAAGTGTTAAGAGCTTTACCTCCACGGTTCAACATGAAGGTTACTGCAATTAATGAGAATGGAAGGATAGGGACAATGACACTTGACGAACTGATGGGATCACTGGAATCTTATGAGATGGAGATGCTGCAAACAAAAGCAGGAAAGAAAGAGTTGGCTTTCTCGAGCAGAACTTCTGAAAAGTTGGAAGATCATTCAGATAATGAAGAGTCCGTTGAAATTGCAAACATAACCAGGAACTTCTCCAGATTTATGAAGAAGGTGGGCAAGAAGCCACAAGAGAAGCCAAGTGGAAGCAAAAATACAAACGCAATTGGCCAAGAAATTGGTGTTGAAACACCAAAGTTCAAATCAACGAATCCAAACCTGAACAGGAAAATCCAGTGCAAAGAATGTGAAGGTTTTGGACACATACAAGCTGAGTGTGCCAATACGCTTAAAAGGCAAGGAAAATCGTATGCTACAACCTGGAGTGATGATGACGGAGGAGATGATTTTAAGGATGGAGAGGAGTATACAAATCATGTCGCTTTCGGTGTGTCGATGATGGAGTTAGAAGACTCTAGTACGGAAGGTCTTGGTGTGCTGAATGAAGTAGACAGTAGTAGCTCAGATGAAGAGACTAGAAGCATTAGTGATGATGATATTCGCAAGGAAAGCATGGAGATGTACAAGATGTGGTTAAAAGTGGCAGATGAAAACAAAGAGCTCAAGCTTGAGAATAAGAGACTATGTGAGAAGGTTAAAGTGAATGAACTTGAAAAGGAAGAGGCAATTGGAGAACTTGAAAAGATTAAGAAGGGATTCAATGAAGCGGTGCAAAGAGCAGAGACAGCAGAACAAGCCATTAGACGTCTCAATACAGGGAAAGCTAAGCTCGAAGATTGTCTACGAATGGGACAGATGACCAAACACGGAATTGGTTATGAAAGGACAGTGAATGTGTTGAAAAACAAGGCAGATCAAGGTGTACCAGCTCCAAGAACAATCGAGAAGAATTATCCCACCAAAAGGATCAGACGATGTGGATACTGTGGAGTTCAAGGCCATGTGAGAAATAGGTGCTTTAAGCGGCTTAGGACAATGTCTGTCAACACAGCAGATCGAGGTTTCAACACCACAGATCGGTGTTTCAACACCATGCCAGGATATAATGCAAGGCATCAGTTTAATACTGGAGGATACAGAACCGGATTTCTGAACACACGTGTCAATCAAAATCCTAATCACATCCATCGATCAGTAAGCCAGGTATGGGTTCGAAAATCTCAAGATGTTTGTTTTTCAAGTTTCGTATGTTTTGGGGCAAATACAGGAAATTCCTGGTATTTCGATAGTGCCTGTTCAAGGCATATGACTGGAGTCCCTGAATTTCTACGAAAATTCAAACCTGGATTTGGCGGATATGTTAGATTTGGTGATGGGAAACGCAGTAGAATAATCGGCAAAGGTGAGTTAGCCATCAAAGGGCTTCCGGTGTTCCAAGATGTGTTGTTGGTGGAAGGTCTGAAAGCAAACTTGTTGAGCATCAGCCATATATGTGACAATGAAATGACAGTGTTTTTCGACAAGGAGAAATGCGTAGTAAA
This sequence comes from Rubia yunnanensis, assembly GCA_037428765.1. Taxonomy (NCBI): domain Eukaryota; kingdom Viridiplantae; phylum Streptophyta; class Magnoliopsida; order Gentianales; family Rubiaceae; genus Rubia; species Rubia yunnanensis. Next base: position 81,415,561 of record CM075071.1, on the reverse strand, counting down.
CCATGGAACTGGAGTATTCACTGGATCTAGATCAATGGATAATTGTTATTTGCTCGATCAAGATGTCACCTGCTTTAGCTCGAAAAAGGAAGTCATGGAGTCTATTAATGTGATTGTTGATGATTCAGAGGTATATACTATGGGTGAAAGTGATATCCTCGACACAGTGAATCCTACTGGTGTTGAAACACCAGCACAGTCAACCGGTGTTGAAACTCCGGAAACAGTAGCATATGAATCTGAACAAAGTCTAACCAAATACATGCAGTTAAGGGATAAAGGAGGAATCGTGGCCAGGTTGGAGTCGATGAGGCTAATGTTGGAAGTATCATGCATTCTGGACTTTACTCTTCATCAGATGGATGTCAAGAGTGCATTTCTGAATGGTCTAGTAAAGGAGGAAGTTTACGTGGAGCAGCCTAAGGGGGTTGAAGACTCACATTTTCCTGATCATGTCTATCAGTTGAATAAAGCATTTTATGGACTCAATCAGGCATCACATGCATGGTATGAGCGACTGACACCCTTTCTGAGTCAGAAGGGATATCGTCGAGGGGGAGTGAATTGTACACTGTGTGTGCTGCATAAGGGGACACATCTTTTAATCGCACAGATTTACGTTGATGATATTGTCTTTGGATCCACCTCTTCAGCATTGGTGAATGAGTTTGTTGACTTAATGAGTATGGTAGGTCTCAGTGACTCTGACTGGGCCGGGAATGCTGATGATTGTAAGAATACCACTGGTGGATGTTTCTTTGCTGGATCAAATCTGGTGGGCTGGTACAGTAAAAAGCAGAATTCTATATCTTTGTCTATGGCTGAGGCAGAATATCTAGCTGCAGGGAGTTGTTGTGCGCAGCTATTATGGATGAAGCAGATGATGAGAGACTATGGATTCAATGATGTGACTTTTGAAGGTCTCAGACCGCACTTGGGTGTGTGTCGAATGTAAGGTACCCAGATCTGTCCATTATGCTGTTTTTTTCCGTTCTGTTTTTTCTTTTAAATATAGTTGGAAAAGAAAAAAAAATTAGAAAAATCGAAAATCTCAAAAATATGAGATTTGGTGTTTAAACACCGAGGGCTAGTGGTACTGAAAAAAAAAACAGCTTGATTGGGAAGTAGATCAGACGAGCTAACCTTGGGCCAGAAATCTGTGATGATGGGCTTGGTTGTTCACGAAATTGGACAGAGCCCAGTAAGAAAAAGAACAGAGCTCGCACAACAGTGTCTCCGGTGACCTGAAATCTTCATAATCCCACAAATTTGCATTGCCCACACCAAAACCCATTGACAATGGTGAACTTTACCTTCAAGAAACGGTTTGGAGGTTTCTCGAGTGAGCGAGTTCCAGAAAATTCGTGATTTGAAGAAATTGATTCGGATGTGGACTTGAATGAGTGCTGTGGAGGTTATGAGCAGAGGTTGGCAAAGTGGGACGGAGTCAATCGTCGCCGACCGAAGACCAGGTCCAGAACCAAGATTATGTTGATCTCAGGAAGTTTAAGAGCTTGCATGGAAAATCAGTGTTTGTGCTTCAAGAATATCTCAGACATTTGCCCTTTCCGGTCGTGGAAATCAGTGACAGTGATGAGGAGACAGTGTATGCAGGAGGAGCTGTTGAAATTGAAACAGTGTCTATGTTGAAGGAATCTGAGAGTGCATCTGTGATAGTCGAGAATGTGTCTGAGACAAGAGAAATCAAGGATGATGTTATGGATCAGCAAGCAGGTGCTGACAATGAGAACTATGAAGTGGATAATACTGGTATTGCTACACCAGGAACTGTTATGGGTGAGACCGTGTCAGTATTGATGGAACCAGCCTCTGAAATGGAGAAGATGAGGATAGAGCTTTCTGGTATTCAAACACCAGATGTGATCTCCAATGTTGATGAAAGTGGAAAATCCAGAGTGTGATGGTGTGATTGTTTCTGGTATTCAAACACCAGATGTGATATCAAATGTTGATGACCAGGTACCTGTGAATTAAGCACAGGATGTGGATTTTGCTGATATGGAATCAAATTCTGAGGGGTATGACCTTGAAAACTTGGCAGAGTTGACTGAGATAGCCAGTGGTGAAGGCAACTTAGTGGGTACTGGTGTTGGTGTTGAAATACCACTCAAGACCAGAAAGACACGTGGATCAAAGAGAAAGTGCAGGAAGTGGGTGTTGAAACACCACCAGAGTATGTGGGAACCCATGTTACTCAAAATTCAAAGAAGGCCAGGGACAGTGTGGTCTCATCTTCCAAGGGTGTGCGAAACTCGAAGCGATGCAGGGATAAGAATATGAAAGCAGGTGAACACAACGATGAACTGATTGGGAAGAAGATGAAGAGGCTCCGTGCTGCCAGACAGCAAAGACAAGCTGAGACAATTGAGTCTAGTGCACAACCTCTACCTGAAGCGAGTGAAGCCATTAGCCCTGAATTCTTTGATGATGCAAGTCAAGAAAAGTGGGAGTTTGTCTGTGACAGGAAGATATTGGCGGAAAGGCCAGCTGGTGCTGTAAAATACAAGGAATGTGGATTCACGGATTATTTGCACCATCTCGAGGTGTTTAAGGCGGCTACCTGTTTCTGTGACGATAACAAGAAACTTGTGCTGGAGTTCTATTCGGATCTGAAAGCTGAATGTGAAGATGTAGAATCACCCTGGTTTCATAGGGTTTATGTGCGTGGAGAGATTGTTGAGTTTTCACCAGAGGTGTTGAACAAGTGTCTGAAGCATAGCTCGTCAAGGGATGACAAACCGGTGTTCCAACACCAGATGCCAAAAAATTATGATTAGGTGGCTGTAGAGCTTACTGGTGAAGTGGAGAGCACATGGCCTGTGACTGGTCGACAACAGATAATTGCATCTAACCTCACGTCCAGGTATTATTGTTTGTATGTGGTCGCCGTGCATAATTGGATTCCCTCTGTAAACAACACGAGTGTCACCAAAGAGATGGCTACATTACTATACAGTCTGGGAGCGCATCAAAAGTGCTGCAAAACGGAAGAGATTTGCTCGGATGTTGGTATGGCGAGGTTGAAAGCTATTGAGGATCGAGTTGGAGTATACCAGGAACTGATTGAACGACATCAGGCTATTTTGGCAAAGCTTCAGGGGGAGTTGACTGCTTTGGATACTGAGCATGGAGTCTTGTTGGCTGAAGCTACTTAGGATGGTTCAGAGGCACATGATGGTGATGATGATGCTAATAACGATGATGCTAATAACGATGATGCACATAATGGTGATGGTGATGCAACTGCTTTTACTTGCTGAATTTTATTAGTAAACCTGCATGACCTGTGTTATTGCTGAATTCTTGGTTGTTTTAGTGGAGTTGAATTCAGGGGGAGTTGGTAGGTCAAAATCCAGTGTTGATGAATTCACAAATATGCCAAGGGGGAGATTGTAGAGTCCTTGGGAGTTGGACTTCTTTATGGCATATTGTGAATACTGGGATCTGGTGTTTTAACACCACTGCGACAGCAGGTTTCTGGAGAGCTGGTGTTTTAACACCACTGCGACAGCAGGTTTTAGCCACGAATTATGGAGCTAATTATGGAGTATGATTATGCGATCAGATCAGAATATTGTGAAGATAAGTATGTGATTTCGTGGCTATCTAATTCTGGTAAACGAATATTCCTGTAATAGTTAGGAATTGATTAAATAGTTTATTTATGGTACAAGTCCTATTAATAAAGGATTGTCCATTTACAAACCAGATTAGGATTAGATCTTTCCTTAGTTTAGAAGTCTATTCATGGTAGAGTTAGACAAGGAAAGAGTTTGATTGAAGGCAGGATTGCGATGGATATAAATACAATAAGATACAACGCAATCAATTAAGCGACCAAGGATTATTCTCTACGTGAGAAGTTTGGAGCGATCTGCCTGTGGTGTCTGGAGACGAAGCGACCAAGGATTATTCTCTACGTGAGAAGTTTGGAGCGATCTGCCTGTGGTGTCTGGAGACGAAGCGACCAAGTTTTATCTCTACGTGAGATACGTTGGTGGAGAAGTTCGTCTCAGGTTTTGGAGGATTGTTTAATCTGACCAAGTTCGTAAAAAGTTGAGCGAAGCAATCAAGTTTTTATCTCTACGTGAGATACGTTATTGAAGCTCTTCGTCGTGGTTTTTGGAGGTTCGTCAAAACAACCGACCAAGTTCTTAAAGATCAGAAACAAGGAAGCCTTAATTCCTCGGGAGGAGGAGATCCAGAGAGACGTGTTGATCGTGGGGGTTCAACGGCGTAGGATCGGCAGTGAGGGGATCTCACAACATTCACTCTATAGGTTAGCAATGGATTAGTATTTAAGTTAAGCTTCTTGTACTAAAGACTGCTTTCTAGTGAATGGTTTCTGATCTGGGCAAGGCCCCGCAGACGTAGGTGTATTCGCACCGAACTGCGTAACCAAGTTGTGTGTGCACTGCGTTATTTCGTTTTGTGTTTTAAACATTAAACTGAACTTGGTGTTTCAACACCAAACGGTTAAACAACTTGGTATAGAGTTTTGGAATTTAGGTGAAACGGAAATTCAGAAATAATCAAAATATGAACCTCTAGTTCGGACAGATGGAAATGAAAACTATGAACCTTTTGATGAGACTGGCAGAGTATGTTAATCGCTAAACATTACTGTGCAAAACATATACTCCATTTATCTCAATATATATTGCTTATTTAATTTTTTACGGCATTTAATGAGCATGACGATCGTAAATATCTCTAGTCAGGGGTAGAGCCAGAAAACTTTTATGGTGGGGGCTAGTTACCTGCGAATAATGTCTTTTAAATGTTGAATATTTCCTCGGGGAAGTGTGCAGAATTAGATAGCCAAAAAGGGAAGCGTGAGATTAGTACAGCACTTTGGTACATTATTTAAAAAAAGGGCAAAAAAAGAATTAGGCCACAATTGAGTGGCAGCGGTGTAATATTGGGGAAACCCCCCCCAAAAAGAGCAGAATGGTGTAGTCTAGGTCATTTGGATGGAGCGATGGGAAGGTGGGGGTCAGCGGTAGCGGTGTTGGGCGTGGTGGCAGTAATCGGCGCGGTGAGAGGGGTGAGTTGGGACAGGGACGCCGCCGTGGGATGGCTTCAGAGGGTGTCTGATGGATTGGGTCTGTGGGCGATGCCGGCATACGTTGGCGTCCACACCCTGACTCTGTCGCTGTGCCTGCCGTATGCAGTGTTCTTGGAGGCTGCGGCGTCGCTTCTTTTTGGATTCGTCCCGGGCGTCTTCTGCGTCTTCTGCGCTAAGGTCCTCGGGGCTTCGCTCTCATTCTGGATCGGCAGGTGCGTTAGTCATTTCTCCATTTACCTATTATTATTATTATTATTTTTAAGGTAAAACATCCACTGAACTCCATTTACCCATTAGAAGATGTAGATTATGTATGTGTGTATTGACTTCTGGGCAGGGTGGTGCTGCGGATGTCCCGGTCTAGCGGGGAGTGGGCTCGCGAGAACAAGTACTTGAGCGTGGTATCCCGTGGAGTGGCGCGCGATGGATGGAGGTTCGTTCTCCTGGCCAGGTTCTCGCCCATACCCTCCTACGTCATCAACTACGCACTGGCTGCCACACAAGTCCGATTCGGCCTCGATTTCCTGCTTCCCACCGTCATCGGGTGCCTGCCTATGATACTGCAGAATGCATCCATCGGGAGCCTTGCAAGTGCTGCCGTCAACACTACCAACTCCCAAATCCAATCCTATCTCTTCCCCCTCGTGGGGATTCTCTCAAGCCTCCTCATCTCTCTCAAGATCAAAAACTACTCCGCCCACATCTTTCAACCAGCTCCTCCCCCAACCAAGAACAATTAGCCTCTGTTTCTCTCTTTCTTTGTTAGTTTGTCGTAAATTTCGCACTTCTTCTGTTTGGATTCCTACGCACTCCTTTCTTCATTTAATTGGGACACTTCTCGTTTTGCTGGGTAGAGAGCTTTAGAAGATGCTAATTGCGTAGTTCAAATCGGATGGTAAAACGAACCATGCCATAATTGTGTAGTCCCAAAATGATAAAACTCTGTTTGGCCGGACTTTTAAGCCGAACGGAAATTTCTTTTACTTTATTCTTCATTCATATATTCAGACTGCCATACAAAAAATCAAATGCGTACCAGGTCTAATTTTGCAAAAAGAAAAAACAAATACTATACATTTGAATAACTAACATTATTTTTGAACAACTAACTTAAAGTAAAGAAATAGATTTTAAAAAAACAAAATATGGAAACATTCTCTCCGTCTCCGATGAAATTACTCACTTGCTTTTTCGACACTATTCTTTATTACAGTTTGTTCATAGATATTTGAGCAGCAATATTATCATATGTAACATTATTTTATTTATCATAAAAAGTACTCCCTCTGTCCCAGCCAAATCTGCACACTTACTATTTGGAGGTCAAAGTTGTTAAAATTTGACCACATATTTGAGTAGATATATGAAAAATAATATTATCGTATGATATATTGTTAGATTCGTCATAACATGTAGTTTCTAAATATCAATTTTATATGTGTCGTTATTGTCCGTAGTTACATATATTTACAGTCAAACATGTTTTTTGGAGACCGTGAAACAGATTCTGTGCAAATTCCCCTGGGACGGAGGGAGTAGTTTATAAGTATCAACTTTTTATTTACGCGTGAGAAACATGCTTTAGAACCGTTTGCTTGCACTTTCAAATGACTCATGGATTGATTCTGGCAATAAAATCAGTTTGTAGTTTGGGCTGGGCCGGGCCCTCACAGTAACATTAGATGGGCTAGGAGAGGCATATGGCGTGGTTGAGGGAGCAGCTGCTAGGAGCGCCGTAGGAAATCAGAATATAAACAGAGGTGGAGGCGGCGGGGTGTGAATCAGAAGAAGATGGCTCTGAATCCTCAGCTGTTCCCGAACTGGATGCCCGTGCCTTTCGTCAACGAGATATTCGTATTGGCCAGGGACGGCGTTGAGTTTGAAATTGACAAGATCCCCGGGTAAGCAATCAAACCCCCTTCTTATTTCGATTGTTTCATCATCATCATCCCATATGAATATGAGTATGGATATGAATATGAGTATGGATATATCATCAGGGGGGCTCATGGAGGCCACGTCAAAGCAAAGGGTACTATCTACTTGTCCAATATTCGTATGGTCTTCGTTGCCAAGAACCCCGTCGCTGATTTTTTTGCCTTCGATATGCCCCTCGTAAGTTGGCGCCCATCTACTTTGATTGAAGAATATATAGGGAAAACCTGTTTAGCCTGATTCCGGAATTGATTTGCTTCTGCAGCTGTATGTTCGAGGCGAAAAATTCAACCAACCCATATTCCACTGCAACAATATATCTGGATCCGTGGACCCCGTATGTTCAGTTTCCATGCTCACTTATATCTCCCTTTGATCTGCCACTCATTGTCAGTGTTTCTTCATGATTCCCAGGTTGTACCCGACCATGAACACAGGGCATTATATTCACCTCACTCATTCAGGATCTTGTTCAAAGAAGGTGGTTGTGGAACCTTCATCCCCTTGTTCTTCAACCTTATTGGATCTGTGAGACAATTCAACCAGCAGACATCAAGAGCAGAGCCTCAACTGGATCCCCTGCAAGCTGCACAGACTCCCGTGGATGAGATGATGAAACATGCGTGAGTATTCAATCTTGACATCTAGTTTCCCGTGGTGGTTCCTAGCATTTTAACATGGTCTCTTCTGCAGATATGTTGACCCCAATGATCCAACCAGGATATATCTGCAACAGCCCACCCCTCAATCGCAGCTGAGGCGCCGTGGATACCATTCACAGCCTGCTGAGCCTGGCATTTGATGCGTCTAGTCTCACGGTATGCAAGAACCTAAATAAAGACATATTGATGCAACTAAGTTGTTTGTAAAGGGTTACATGCGTGTGTTGTGGTGGATGATAAATGTGATTTTAAGCTAAATTTGATTTTCATTTGGAATAAAAGTGGCTCAAAATGAGACATGAGTTTAAATAGCTAGTCGGGTGAAGCCCCTCCTTAGCCATAGCTGGTATGCTGTCATGTAGAAGGCATCGTACGCTGTTGGAGTTGTGTGCCAGACAAAGTGTCTCCTAACGCGGCAGAGGTTCCTGTGTAGCCTCTGGTACGTTTGGAGGGATATGGACAGCAATATCTGTTTCAGCTGCTTGAATTCTCCTTCTGTGATGATGATGGAGAACTCATTCCAGTCCAGAATGTTGGCGAATGGAAGGTCGTAGTAATTGGAAATTATGACTGGAATGCACCCATAGTGTATGGCATCACTGACTCTGGCAGTATTGACCTCGTATCCTTTGAGATGGAGGCAGTACTTGCTTCTTTTGAATCCTTCTTCGTAAGGAAGGTGGGATGATGATATGGCAAACGAGGTATCGTTGCTCCATGCATCCAGTATCTTCTGGCGAATGGGGGAATTCTGTGCTCGCCCAGCAAAGAAAGCCAGTATGTTCCTGCCGAGTGTGAAGGCAAACACTCTCACTCTATACAATGCGAAGCCAGTAGCGAATAGCAATGCATGTGTTGTGTTACCTGTTGGTGTGGAGAGAAGGGTGGTGCTGGCGGGGCCAAACTTGGGGTAGTCCGATGTCCTTGTGGGCAATGTAGAGCCTCTGGAAGTAGCTGGATGAGCATGTGATTTGAATAGCATTGCTATTGAGAGCAGGGTGTCTGGAGGCGGCTTCTCTTCCCACGGAATGACAGTGGACGTAGAAGTGATCAGCACCAGCGGAGGCATTCCAGTATGGGGAGTGGGAGGCAATGGCGGTGGTGTAGTTGGCCACGAAATCGGAAATGGAGGAGGCGGAGTGAAGCTGGGGGTGGTTGCGCATGGCATTGATGGAGAAGGGCATGTAGAAAAAGGTGGCGGCCTCGGGCTGATTGGTCACCAGGGAGCTGCGGAGAAGAGCCACCTTGAAAGAGTGCTCGCTGTAGTAGTTGCCCAACTTTGGGTTGTTTCTGGCCGCGTCTGATAGGGGGAGGAAAATGGTGTCGTATGCAGGTGGATGGACATGTGGATACACAAAGATCTTGAGACTCTTCACCATTTCCTGGTAATCCCTGGAGAAGACGGCCCAGTTGTGGTAGGGCCTTGAGTCCGAGTCTTCTCCTTTCGACTGGAATTGAGATGGCGGCGGTTTGCTCCATGGGAGAGCAATGAAAATGATAAGTAGCGTGCAAGCTAACCAAAAAAGTAGCGTGCGCCGACGGAGGGCTTGCTGCCGCCCTCGACCATATCTCAGCCCGCCCATGGATAAACCAAATGCCCAGCGATTACTACAATGCCACTGAATGCCCTCGTCATTAAATACCACCCACCCCCACATAAAGTTGAACTCACTGCAGGCCATTTTTACAAGAAAAATACACTTTTACCCAAGTACTATCTCCTCGTCCCATAATTAATTTAATTGTCACTCTCTTTTTTACTCAATATTTTAGAAAGTTGATGTGTCCACCCATTTTTTGCTCAATAATCAAGAAAGCGGATGTGGTTCAACAAGTGATCACTCAGTTTTACTAAAATAGGTAAGTTTCAAAAGTGGTCAAGGCTAATGATTACCACTCAATTTTACTAATCCAGGTGCGTTTTAACAGTGGTCAAAACTAAAGATGGCCAAAACTTATGTTTTACTAAATATAAAAGTGACAAAGTCAAGGGATCGAGGGATATATAAGCAGCGAGTCAACGCGCTTTGACCATTTGCAGTTCATGCTAATTTTATTGTAGAGTCGTGCAGGAGGCAAAGATAGCGAGCAGTTTGGGCAAAAAGATATAGTCACGCATCCCACCTTTTATTTTTGAAACAAGCATGGGGAGTTGGGCATGCCAGGTGCAGGGCAGTGCCTCCGCTTGCGTGTTCAACGGCGGCGGCCTTAGGTCACGGAGGAGCATCGGCAGTATCAGCTACGGCGTCAGATCTCGCAAAGTCACAGTATGTTCAGCTTCCACTTCCAACAACCAACCGGATGCTACCGGAATTCAGCTCTACAGAGATATCGAGAGGTCTCTCTCTCCCTCTCTATTCATTTACTATCCTATTCAAACATGCTACTCAATTGCTATGCTCTGCTTGCATCTCAGGCTACTCACCGAAACTGTGAAACACTCTCAGCCTACTTCACCTTCTGCCAACTGGACTGAGATTGAGGTAGTATCTCAGTCACTCCCTTACCATTTACAATTCAATCCCTAATTACTTTAGTCTTTAGCTGCTTCTGAATCATCCATCCCAGGGCGCATGGATACTGAGACCAACGACCTCAAAGCCTGTGTCAATTGCACATTTCATCGGCGGCATGTTTGTAGGTGCGGCCCCTCAGCTCACCTATCGCCTCTTCTTAGAGCGCCTCGCACAAGAGTGCGTGCTTTATTCTACATACCCCTTTCTTACATTTGTTCAATTCATTGATTGCTGACTCTTATCCCTTTCTGTGTTGGGACAGAGGTGTATTGGTGATCGCAACGCCCTTTGCTAGTGGATTTGACTACTTTCTCATTGCAGATGAAGTGCAGTTCAAATTTGACAGATCCCTTCGTCTTCTTCATGAGACTGTGAGTCTTCGCTTCTCTTCTCTCACAGATTTCTCTCTCATGTTTGTGGATTTCATTACTTTCTCATCTATTGATTGTTTCATAGGAACAAGGCCTTCCTAGTTTTGGCATTGGCCACTCTCTTGGTTCTGTGATTCACCTTATGATAGGTAAAGTAATTCAGTCCTTGTGAATCACTTATGCTCATTTCAGTCTCTAAATAACTGGATGAATCGCAGGATCAAGATACGCTGTGCACAGAAATGGGAATGTCTTGATGTCATTTAATAATAAGGTATTCAACGGCACATTTTAATCCTCAACACTCTCGAGGTATGTCTTTTCATAAGGAACTCAGCATTTTTATTGAAATTTCCAGGAGGCCAGTGTTGCTGTTCCATTATTCTCACCTGCTCTCTTACCAATGGCTCAGAGCATAGGACCAGTATTGTCACAGATTGCATCATCACCATCTGTACGCCTTGGGGTTAGATTCTTGACCGTGAAAGTCTTTGTACGGTTAATATATATCTGTATGATAGTCTCTCTATTAGATATTTCCTGCGATATACTTTAAATTGGGATGAGATTTGATCATCTTTGCAGGGATAAAGCTCCCCACTTAGCCTATTCCTAATATCTAGCCTTACCAGGATTCAATTACTGTCAGTTTGTATCTAATCTCTGTCGTTGTTGACACCATCACGTTAATACCTGAATGTCATCTGAAAATTCGGGATTGAGGTTTGGTAAAATTTAGATTGGGTTGAAATTGACAGGCAGAGATGACTCGGAAGCAGTTAGAGAACCTCAGCCCTCCAATTGTGAAGCAGTTTCTTCCCCTAGTTGAGCAGCTGCCTTCCTTATACATGGACTTGGTTAATGGAAGGGAAAACTTCTCCCCAAGACCAGAAGAAACAAAGCGATTGGTATGCATTTCCCGTGATCCTGATTGTTATGAATATGTTTTGCCAAGATTCCTGACATTTGAATATCCACACAGATAAGGTCCTACTACGGGATTTCAAGAAATCTTTTGATAAAGTTCAAAGACGACATGATTGATGAAACATCAGTTCTAGCCCAGCTGCTTAGCTCAGATGCGGCTGTCAGTTCAATGCTTGATATGTGTATTCGCTCAGTACCAGGGGATCATGGACTTCCCCTACAACAGGTTGATTTTCTTTTCTAAGCTACCAATCAGCCTTATTATTGGGATGTCAAGAGATTGAATGCAAAAGGAATTTTGATGATTCAGGGTCTCCCAGATGTTCCCCCAGTAATGGCAGATGCAGTGAACCGGGGTGGTGAGTTTTTGACATCTTTGACAGCAGGGACGCCGTGGGAGACCTTTACTAAGGATGTTACAACCAGTATCGGGATGGAATCGATGAATGTTCGTGCGGACATGTCCAAGGACATGGACCTCCTTGTGAATGTAATAGTGTCATGGATGAGGGCCAACACGGGTTTCAGCGTCTTGAAGGCCTGATCAATGCTCAGGTCGTATTTTTATATTTGTACAGTTCCCGTGCGTGTAATCGAGCAGGTGCAATGTATATGCATTAGTGAGTGAAAACATACTTTAATAGGGCGATGATATAGTTATATACTCTAATATATTCCATCTCTTCCACTGAGTTGTCATTTAGATGAAGGATAGGTCTTTTAAAATTATATGGCCTTGTTCATTTATATATACGTATTTAACTTTCAGAGATTTACTTTTATGAAATAAAACTAAGTTAAAACTAAGGATAGGTCACACTCTGTCATTTGTTGGTGTTCATCTTCTTCAATTAATTATGTCGAAGTAAAAAGTGCCGTGTTCATTGATTAATCAATAGTAAAGCGTGTTAAAAGGTGTGTGAGTATTGGTTAAGTTTGAATAACAGTGTGTGACCGCCATTACGCTCGCTAAACCTTTCATCCTTCACTCATTATGAGGCGTGTTAAAAGGTGTGTGCGGTCATCTGAAACCCAAATCTGAAGCTACACGGAGGCAATGGAAGGGAAGGCAACCACGCCGCCGCTGTACGGACGGCGGTGGAGCAGCGAACATGTACGGAGTGAAGCTGCAGCTCACTCTCGGCCGGCCCCCATTTCCAACATAAAGCGCAATCAGCACTATGCCGCCAAAGCTGCAGCTCAGCGCCTAGCTCAGGTCATGGCTGCTTCTTCCGCCGTCGACGACAATGACGATGAAATTGACATCGACTTCCGAATTGGCCCCAAGATCAGTAGATCTGCTTCAACTGAGGCAATTTTCTTCCACTTTACAAATTTACATTCTCACTTCTTGTTTGCTGATTTCTAACCTACTCATGATGTATTGTTCAACTGAGCTTATTCTTTGATGTTTCATTAGCTAACTCGCAACATGCTCGAGGATGCCTCTTCCAATCGCTCTGCATCTACTGGAAGACCATCCATGTCCATATCAGGACCAGCTGCCAGACTACCACCAATTGACCCTCCTACTAGGCACAAAAAGTCACTACTCTATCATCTCAAAATATTATATCTTATTTCTTCAGTTTCCAACAACCTCTACTCTGATACAGGTTCTTCTCGCATGATCTTGGCCAATTCAACTTGGGAAAAGGAACCACACATCCGCCTCAGGCTTCTGCACTGCGTGACAATGTACGTTTATGCTCTACTTTATACACACTACGCCCCCCCCCCCCCCCCCCCCCCCCCCCCCCCCCCCCCTGAGGTAATGGCCTTATGGCTGCTTGCTTCTTTTTGACTTCTAAAACTCTGACGCCTCCATTTATTGGACAGCTAGATATGCTACAAGAAGAAAACGAGAACCTTCTGGAAAAAGTAAGAGTTTCCACATCTGATGTTGAGGGAATTTCTTTAATAAAATCCCCCCAGGTATTCTATGTTTCAAAATTTTGTCATTTCTTTCACAGCTGAGGGTTGCAGAAGAGAGCCGCGTAGAAGCAGAAGCTAGGGTAAAGGAACTCGAGAAGCAGGTCATATTCTTATCATCACATATCTGTTGTACAAAGAGCATAAGGAATAACTTATACCATATCTTTTTTTCCTCTCTTCATGGAACTTGGAAGGCAGCTCAATAAACATAAGTTAAAAGGTTTCGTCAAGTCACTTGATTTTTTTAATGATATAAGGTACTCCTTTTTTCCCTCTTAAGTGCTGCATGACTTGATAAGAACATGATAAAGTGAACGCTGAGATGGATGAGTGATTACACTAAATTAGAATTAGTAATTTTGTAAAACAGTATTAAAAAGTGGACCTTTCATGGACAGAGGTAGTGTTATACCATGAAATAGTACTCAGACTAGGTCACTTGCTTTCCTCCAGAAAATGTAAGTGAGTTGTCACCTAATCTCACCCCACTCCATTTCATGGAGGGAGGGAGGGAGCTATGAAATATTTTCATCTTTTTTACGAAGTTCTGATGAGTTTTCAAGATAATCATATAGATACATTCCTCCTTTGGTTTTCATAGGTTGCTGCTCTTGGTGAAGGAGTGTCTTTAGACGCTAAATTGTTAAGCAGGTACGCAAGTGATCTTTAGTTGTCCCCATATCTTTCATCTCAGTGTGTGCTGATTATTGGTGTCCATTGGCAGAAAAGAAGCTGCACTGCGCCAGAGAGAGGTTAGTAACGGACTTTCTGACTTCTATTATCTGAAATTAAGTCCAGGATCTGAAATGAAAAAAATGAAAATTTTGTTCTTTTGTTCAACTTTAGTTGCTTGTGTTATGCTGCCATTATCATTTGATTACACCAAATATATTAAGATTTTACATTAACTGCTCATCACAGGGTGCACTTAAAGAGGCAAGGCAAGCAAAAGACGGAACAGATGTTGAAATTTCATCGCTGCGATCTGCTGTTAAGGTAGACAATTAGGACTAGCTACGTATGTGCTGGTCCATCCTTGCTACAGCTTCGCACTCCCCCCCTAATTTGTTGATTCTTGTGCTAATTTAGAATGCAAAAAATGAGGCTGTCGCTGCAGCGGATCAGCTTCAGGAAGCTGAATCCGAAGTCAGAGCTCTCCATGCAATGACTCAGAGAATGGTCTTGACACAAAATGAAATGGTGTGAAGCTAAGCCAGTAGTTTTTATCGCTAAGTGAATTACATTAGAGGTAATGAACTTACATTTTTTATTTACTGTTCAGGAGGAAGTTGTGCTTAAAAGATGTTGGCTGGCACGTTATTGGGGTCTAGCCGTGAAGTATGGTAAACTATATGGGAACATATATTCTCGTGCCATGTTATCTTAGAGTTAAATTTTTTCTTTTTCCCTTGCTAATCACATGGCGTGGTTCAGACTGGTACAGTAATTATGTGCTTAAATTATCTGATTTTAAGAAGCTATAGAGCTGATGCTAATGGTTTTAATTTCCCAGAAATTTCTTTCCAAATGATCTCCAGTCCTGTTCTAAACTTCTCATGGTTTTTGTTTTTGTGGACTAACACAACTTATGAATTGCTTTTTGTCTCATCATTGAATGCTTATTCTTGGAATTGTGTTTCAGGTGTTTGTGCTGATATGGCCATTGGGAGGCACGAGTATTGGTCATCGTTAGCACCTCTTCCCTTTGAGGTTGTCATTTCGGCTGGACAGAAGGCTAAGGAGGAATGCTGGGAGAAAGGTTTTAAGAGAAACTTTCTCCTTGATTTTCTGTATGGGAAATGATGATTTATTTGATTATACACTTTTTGCTAGTGGTTAATTCAGTCAATTTTATTTTTTCAATGTTGAGCAGGCAATTCCAACCTAGAGAGAGCGAAACAAGTTCAGGACTTGAACGATCTTACTGGAGAAGGTAATATTGAGAGTATGCTTTCTGTAGAAATGGGCTTGAAGGAGCTTGCTTCGTTGAAGGTATTACCCTTTTGTTGAGATGCTGAAACCTTATTTTCTCAAGCTGTTGAGTTCCATTTTGCAAGTCGTTTCAACAGCTGCATTCTTCAGGGACTGTTACAATAGAAATTTTTCTCCCTCTAACAATATTCAACTTCTTTTATTCTTCATTTTCAAAGGTTGAAGATGCTATTGTGCTTTCATTGGCACATCAAAGGCGTCCAAATTCTTCTAGGATTTCTTTTTCAGGTAAAGCTACACTTTGGCATGCAAGCTCTGCTGGTTGATCTGCAATTTTCACCATAAATCTTGATGACCACATTTCTGAAAACTTTTAATTGTGCTTTACAACACTATATAGCAACAGATTATTTCTAACCAAATATGTAATGCTTTACTCTAAATATGTAATGTTTCTAACAAAAACTCAAATATTGTTGGCGTGTGAGTTTACCCAAATAGCTTATGACCCGAATTTGACCCGGATTTTAATTGCCTTAACCCGCAAATTTTTATCTTTTTGTGGTAAAATTGCACTTGAATTCCTGATCTTTCCATAGCTTATGGAAAGACCGTCTTTCAAGTGACGGACTCTTTAACATATAGTAGCTTATAGTTATTTCAAGCTCTGCTAGTTGATCTGCAATTTTCACCATAAATCTTGATGACCACATTTCTGAAAACTTTTAATTGCACTTTACAACACTATATAGCAATAGATTATACCCATCAATAAGCACTAAAACATGTTCTTTTTGGTTCTTGATGAAGACAGCTTATTAGTTGAAGCGTATTGTGCCACTGACGGTTTTTTATGTCCTTTGTAATGTAATTATGGCATTCTTTAGTTTGCTGATATTGTCTGCAATAAGTATCTAGAATGGGAATGCCATGTCTGTTGTTGGTTGGTTGGGTATGAACTGTGAACTTTCATTTAGCTCTTGTAGGGTATGAACTATGAACTTTTATTTAGATTTTGTTGCATGAGAAAGTTCAGTCAGACAATGATACCTTCATTGCCTCAATATGAAATGCTGGCTCTTGTATCACTTTGCCAGACATCAAGTCACCAGGGGATCCGAAGTTCATCGAAGCATTTGGTAAGTTTTCCTCAACATCATCTCCAGCCTTCCTTATTCCCTTTTCTTTGTTTAAGTAGCTTATTCACTGGGAAATTGCTGTGTGGCCAATATGGTGGTTGGTCCTGGGGACCCCCCTGATGCAATGGCGACACAATGATTGTTTTTATACAACTGCAAGATCTATGTAACCCTAGAGAAGTTCTTTTTATTTATTTTGTTTATTTTCCCCCAGAACTAGGTCCTGAAGAATCTGAAGATGTCCTGTTTAAGGAGGTATGCTACCGGCAACATTGGACATTTCTATACGCTGTTGAACTATTAGTTTGTATGTCTCATTTATCTTTAATCGCCATACCCTCAAGCTGGATTCCTGGAATGGAATTTTATTCTTGCATACGTAACACAAACTTTATAAATGGACTCACCTTAGCATGTTGCACAGAACCATAATTTTGCTATGAATTCACACACTTTTGTTCCATGTAGTTGATTATATTTGACAATGATACAAACAACACAGGCATGGCTTGCTTACTTTTGGATGAGAGCTAAAGTTCATGGGATAGAGGAGGATGTAGCTGATAAACGAGTAAAATTTTGGATTAGCCGCAGTGGGCAATCACCAACTTCTCACGATGCCGTGGATGGTTAGATAATTTCTGCTAATTGATATTACCATCATCGTACATGGTTCTAGGAAATGCATTAATGATATCTGAAACTTACTATGTATCATTTAGTTGGAAGAAGTCGTGAACTAAATTCTGAAAGACTCAAAACAGTTGGATAGATGTACTCGAGTAATATGCTGATTATGCCTTGTTGATCTTTTGCAGTAGAGCAGGGCCTGATGGAACTCAGAAAATTAGATATTGAGCAACGACTATGGGAGGCATCCCGGAAAGAAACTGACCGCAAGTCAAATGAATGTTAAGTCCAGGCAGAAATCCAACCTATCTGATGGGCAACTGAGTGGTTGCTTAGATTCCCATCTTCATTTTGTTATGGTTGTATAAATGGTTAAAGTGCGCTACTTAAACAAAGATGGAAGTCAAAACTCAGAAGTTGTACGTACTCTGGTTTTATAGCACTGTGTCATTCTGGTGTTTGGATCCTTCCTGCTCGGTAAACTATTCTAGTATGGTGAGAGCTACATTTGGGAGGGAACTTGAGCTGGTACATTTCACAAGCAAGATGTTGTCAAGTCCATGGTCCAATGCAAGCTTTACGGATTGTATAATTCCAACTAACAAGAAAAATTTGTGCGAAACTTGACACACTTTTGAGTGACAAAAGTCGGAGAGAGGGAGCTAATGTGTCGAGGGGTTTTGTGAGGCAAGTGTAGGAGCTTCAACCTTCATGTTAAGACAAGTGAACTCCAATGCTATAATTGGCTTGGATAACAAAACTGAAATGTTGAGGTTTCTCTTCTTTCCCAGAGATTTTGGTTCATCCGGATCTGTATCAGCGGGGGTGGCGGCCCTAATACTCTGGCAGGTGCCACTTCTCTCACCCTGATTACGAACAACTCCGTCAAGGGAGAAACACACAAGTCTCTACCAAATGAATCAGGCAAGGAAACAAACAAGAAATTATACAGACCTGCATTTAATCTCACAAGAATACTCGAGGAGCTCCGAGTTATACTTGGTACGCCCACTGCACCCACCATACACCTATCCGTAGTGAGTTTCTTCTACTCAAATAAAACACCTAAAGATCATATAACACCTAAAGCTCGGAAAGTGACATCTTGGTATTCGGACCCATCCACCTGCTGGATTGTTGGAGGTCTGCCACGGGAAAAGGATATAACAAGAATACATGATGCCCCTGGTTCTAGTGTTGCAGACATTCCATAATTGCTGCTGACCTGCCGTGATGTTGCACAAGTTGAGAGGTGAAAGGCCCTTCATTTCAGTTACTTGTACTTCCATGGAGCTGCATGGGGTATCAGAATCAAAGACGCCAAATGTACCAACCATTATGGATTTTGGTTTCCTGGGAGTTGTTCCCGTAGTCTGCTGCAGGAGAAATAAACACTAGGAATTACTATATGGGAGATGGTTCAGCCTCACACACCACAAAAGAAGAAGATAAGGAAATGAAAGATGTGTTCCGAGGGGAAAGAGTGAGTAACCTTGGAAAATGTGGCAACCCCGCCTGTAAGTCCGACATCCTGTGGAGATGCAACCAAGTCTCAACACAGTTTCCTCTTCCATACCCATACGAGTATATTTTGGAAATTAAGTTTGATGGACCTTTTGACCGTGAATGCAAGCCTCGATGCTGCTCACCAGCACCCTTGCAGCCCATCTGTTACGGGAAATGGTAGATCCAAGTAAGCAAGAAAGTAGAATCACACTTCAAAAGCAACACTTGGTGGTGCTTCTAGTGTAAGAGATGTAGCAAGTATAATCTGAAGCAATAAAACCCTTTAGATAGCAACTTACGCACAAGAAGTGGGAGGATTCCAGACAATGCCTGCGATGACCACGGGCCGAGGGTTTTGAAGTTAGTAAATTTAAGTTTAATTGAGCCAGTAAAAAGTGGAGGGTGTGCATCATCAAAACTCCACCGGGGCCGTCATCATAAGAAGCCAGAAAGAAGCCACCCAGACTGTACCCAAAAGCCCCAGCCAATCGGAATTCCTTGGGAATCAAACCTCTCGCCGTTTCGGCTTTAACCAGATGCGGCTGGTACAGTGCTCTACAGATTGAAATTAAAATCTCAGATATGGCCCAGCAACAACTAGCAACGATAAATACCTCACACTTGCCTGCCTTTGAATATCCAAGGGGGTTTCCCATATCCATGCCCAACCGCTTCCATCTAACTGTGAGAGTGAGAGGAGATGATTTGGAAGAAGATGAAAGGAATGGAATGGATAAACCAAGACATTGAAGTCAAATCAGGATCTGCTGTCCCACAGTACTAAACTATCCCCCGCCATCTCCTTTTCATTTCCCAACAAACTTAAAATTTTAATTTAAATACATAGTCGTACATAATGAATCCGATATGAGGTGTGTTGGCAGAGTTATACTTACAAGCAAAGCGGACTTATCTTCTGTTTTTCATCCAAAAATAGATTTTGCTTTCAAAAGTTTTTGATTTGGAGATTTTCAGGCCTAGGTTGTTTGGGTTAAGTTTTTAGACCTGGTTTGTCGGCTCGAGTATAGGCTTCATTTTAGGCCCGGGTTTTTAACTGGGTTTTAGGTCCGCGTAAGTCGGATCTGGCTCAAGTTTGGGGAAGCCATAATTCAGTTGTCGAGTCGTGTTACATGCCCGGGTGGTCGTGTCCAATTTTGGGCTCGGGTTAGTCAGGTTGGGGTTTAGGCCTGAGTTGGTCTTGTAAGATTCTGACCAGAGTTAGTAAGGCATGGTTTCATGTTTAGTCTGGCGGGTCTAGTTTTGAGCCCTGGTTGTTGATTCTGGTCTTAAGCTCAGGCAAGCCATGTCAAGCTTTGGAACCATATCGGGTTTAGGGTTGAAACTTAGCCCAGATTAATATGGTCAAGTTTTAGACTCGGATTGTCGGGTCATCCTCCAAGCTCAGTATCAGGCCGGGGTGTTGGGCTTGGGTCGAGTTTGGGTATGGGTTGGCTAGAATTTTAGTTTTGGTTCTGCGTAATTGAGTTGAGTTTTGGGCCCGAGTTGTCATGTCAAGTTTTGGGCCCGTGTTAGTCGGGTCAGGTTTAGGGCTCAGGCTAGTCGGGTGAATTTTTTTTGTCGGGGTTGGTAGGGTTGCATTTTGGTTTTGGTTTGTAGGGTTAGGTGTTGGGCTCGGCTTATCGAGTCGAGTCTTAGACCGGGGTAACTTGGATAATGTTTAAGGTCCTGGTCAGTCAAACTTCTTGGTTTAGGGTTGTCAGGTCAGGTTTCGAGCTCCATACTTAGTCATGCCAGTAAATCGAACTTGGTCGGATCAGATTTCTAACCTAGGTTAGGAAGGTCGGGTTTTCAGTTTGGTTTTTTGAATTAGTTATTGGGCATGAGTAGTTGAGTCGTGTTTTAGGCTCGCGTAGTTGGGTCAAGTTTCGTGTTTGTATCGGTCAAAGTTTTAATTTTGAGCTTGAGTAGTCGGGCCAGGTTTTGGGCACGGGTTGTTAGTTTGGGATTTGGGCCCGAGTTAGTCGAGTCAAGTTTATGATTGAGAATAGTGGATTTTAAGGACCCGGTTGGGTGGGTCAAGTTCTTAGGCCAAAGTTAGGGTTTTTTAATGAGATCCTGGCTAGATTCTAGGTTTTTAAATCAGGTTTTAGGCCTAAGTGAAACCTAGCTCGAGTCCAGCTCGGCTCCGGGTCAACGAGAATTCAGATTTTGGACTCTCGTTTTTGGGTTGGGTCTTGTGCCTGATTTTCGAGTTAAGTTTTAGGCCCGAGTTAATCCGGTCAATTTTCTGGCCTATGTAGGCCGGGACAGATTTCTAGCCCGGGTTAATATGGCAGGGTTTTGTGTTTGGTTTGTCGAGTTTTATTTTGGATCCGGGTTGTCGAGTCGAGCCTTAGGCCCTGGTAAGTCAGGTTAGGTTTCAATATCAGATCACCCATAATTTGGGTTTCAGACTTGGGTTGTTGTGGTGGGTTTTGGCCTTGGGTTGTCGAGACGGTTCTAGGTATGAGTTTTTTGGGTTGAGTTTCGAGCCTATGTTGGTCGGATCAAGTTTCCAATCCATGTTAGTAAGGTCTAATTTTCCACCTAGATTGGTCGGGTAAAGTTTCAGACCCAATTTTTTGGGTCAATTTTTGGCTTAGGTTTTTGTGTTTGGTTTTAGGCTCCGGTAAGCCGAGACAGGTTTGGGTATGGGTCGACCAAACTTTGGGTTTCAGCCCTGGGTTATTCGGTCGGGTATGGGCCCATGTTATCAGGATGAGTCAGTTCAGGTTGCAGGCCTATGTTGACCAGATTAGACTTCTGGCCTCGGTTAGTAGGGTTGGGTTTTAGATTCCGTTTGTCGTGTTAGGTTTCTGGTTTGGGTCGATTAGAATTTGGATTTTGGGCCCAAGTTGTTGTGTCGGGTTGTGAAGTCAAATTTTGGGTCAGAGATAGTTGGATTGAGTTTGAGGCCCATGTTGGCCGGGTCAAGTTTCCGATTTGGGTTAGTATGGTAAGATTTTCAGGTCAAAGTTGGTTGGGTCAAGTTTTGGACCCAGATTTTTGGGCGAGTTTCAGGTTCGGTTTGTTGGGCCTGAGTTTTTGAGTTGAGTGGTAGGGCTAGGTGGGGGTTAGTTTGGGTTTGGGTCGGCCAAACTTTGAGTTTCAGGCTCGGATTATGAGGTCGGGATCCACACCCAGGTTATCGAGTTGGTTCTGGGCTCGAGTTAGTTGGGGCAGGTTTCAAGCCCATATTAGTTGGGGTTAAGTTATGTGCATGGGTTAGAATGGCTGAATTTGAGCCAAGGTTGGTCGTATCAAGTTCTAGACCCGGTTTTTCGGAATAGATTTCGAGTATGGTCAAATCGAGTTTTGTGATTGAATTTTCTAGTCGGGTTTTAGCGTCAAGTTTTCGAGTTGGTTTAGGCCCGATTAAGTCGGATAAGGCATACTTTGGGTTTTGGTTTCCAAGTTACTGGGTCAAGTTTTGGGCCAGGGTTGTCGAGTCGAGTTTCAGACTTCGATTATTCGAGCTGGTTTAGGGTCCAGGTTGATCAAGTTAGGTTTCGAGTCTGGTAGCTCTTTATGAATATGATAGTATATGTTGTTGAGAAAAAACAAACCTCTCATGATTCTATATAATTTTTTTATAAAAAATGAATTCGTTTACCTTAAAAAAGGACTTACGAGCACACGTTTGGTTAATTAAATTCCATAGGCCAAATTTATTGTTAAATAAAGCCCATTAGGTTAAATTTGCAGTTAATTAAATCCAGTTTGGTTAAATTTGAGGTTAATTAAAGAGTTAAGTGCTCATATGATCCTATGTTTTGGTCGAAAGTGCCAATATGACCCTGTAAAATTTGAAAGTGCGATTATAACCCTATTATTTGGTCGAAAGGTACAATCTAACCCCGACAACCTGATTTGGCCAGAAATCAATAAAATGGCCATTATACCCCTATTTTTTAAAAAATAAAATTTTCAAAAAACTTAAAAGTGCGGTTATACTCTCAATAACCAAACATTTTTCTTTCCATTTTTTCTCCTTCTTGGATCTTCATATGGTGCGGAGGGATCTAACTCTAATCCCTGCAATCTCAAATGTTCCTGAAACTCTGAACCAATATACAAGGAGCCGCCACGTCAGCAATCACCACTAGCAGCGCCGCGGATTGCACCAACAAGGACGCCACCATCACCACCATAAAAAACCGTCCTCACCACCCACCACACCTTCTCCGTCCTACCATCACCACCACCACCAAACCACCCCATCATCAAGCATTACAGGAACTCTTTAAGATTGAAACACAATTTCCCCCCGGAGGAGTGCATCGGAGGCAACGACAAACCCTAGCAGTTTCTAAAGTAGAGACTGGAGCAAATGTGGCAGGAGACGGCGGGGGAAATGCCATCTCCAGCGGGGGAAGAAAAGTCATCGTTGCGCGGTAGAGGGAGAGAAAGTGACGTCGTAGTGTAACTTCTCTTTCTGTTTGTCCATTGAAATTACCGGCGAGAGTCTTTGATGAAAAAATAAGGGTAATGATGTGTGTTTATTCATGACCTCGGGGTCCATTATATAGTAGTACAAAATACCTATATAAGCTAGGAAAAGGAAATATAATTTGATTATAATTACAAGTAATATTTATATTCCTTAATACCCTCCCTCAAGTTGGAGCATGAGGATCAGAAATGCCCAACTTGCCAAGTAATGAATAAAACTGGTTACGTCCGAGAGCTTTGGTAAACAAGTCCGCAGGTTAATCTGTAGTGCGGATATGATGAGTAGCTATAGTACCAGACTGCACAAGATCCCGGACAGAATGACAATCAACTTCAATATGCTTCGTACGTTCATGGAATACTGGATTTGTTGCAATATGAAGAGCATATTGACTGTCACAAAACAAATGCATAGGAGCAGTATGCGCAATCCCTAAGTCTTTCAGTAAAGACCTAAGCCATAACAACTCACAACAGGTAACAGCCATAGCACGATACTCCGCTTCAGTAGAAGACCGAGAAACTGTAGGTTGCTTCTTGGTCTTCCAAGAAATTGGAGAATCACCAATCATCACAATCATAATCTTCCAAATAATGAGAAGGTCGGCGAGCGCGAACACTCTGTCTGATAGGAGGCAACTCAGCGGCGGGAGGAGACGTCGAAACAATCGACGAAATAGGTGGCGGAGCTGACTGAGGCAAACGGTGAGAAGAATTAGTCGGGGTCGGAGACACCGCACTGGGCAGCGGAGCAGAAGGAGTCACCGGAGCTAGCGGTGCGTGAGGCGCATGATCACCAGTTGCTGGTGGTGTCTCGGGCGGTGCATCGTCAGACCGGACTGTCAAGGGTTACCAGAGATCTGGGTCGATTGCTGGAACCGGAAAAGTGACAGTATAGGTGCGGTGGCATTCACCGGTAAGGGTACGACCGGCGGGACAAGAGCTGCGACGACCGGCGACATAGGTTCGGCGGCGTTCGGCTGGACCGATGGTGCCACGATCTGGGCATGCGATGCCGGCGGTGAGATGGTGGTGCCTCCAGGATCTACGAAAGAGGCTGATGTCGAAGTTGCTGCATATGGGAACTGGTCTTCAAAAAAATCAGCATCCCGACTGTTAAAGATGACGCGGGATTCCAGGTCAAAAAGGCTATAGCCTTTCTTTCCAGCAGGATAACCAAGAAACAAACATTGCCGATTTCTTGGTGCAAACTTGTCGCGGTATCTGGGAACATGAGCAGCAAAACACAAGCATCCAAATACCTTTAAAGATGAATAATTTGGAGCTTGTCCATATAGTATCTCAAAGGGAGTGTGACCATTGAGATGTTTTGTCGGTATCTGGTTAATCAGATAAGCAGCAGTAAGAACACATTCCCCCCAAAACTCAATTGGAAGACTGGCTTGAAACCGTAAGGCACGTGCCACGTTGAGTAAATGATGATGCTTTCTTTCAACTCTACCATTCTGCTATGGTGTATCAACCATAGATGTCTTAAAAATGATCCCAAATGCAGCAAAATGAGATCTCAAAGGCAAAAATCATGTCCCGTTGTCAGCCCGGACACGCAGTATAGTTCAACCTCATTGATTCTTGACCATAGCACAAAATTCCAAAAATCTAGAAGCTACTTCTGACTTAGCCCCTAATAAATAAACCCAAACAGCTTGGGAATAATCATCAACTATTGTAAAAAAAATAAAATGCACCACTAGAAGATGGTGTTCTATAAGGGCCCCAAACATCACAATGTACTAATTCAAATAATGCAGTAGCATTTGTAGAACTCAATGGAAAACTATGTTTAGTCTGTTTTGCTCTATAACATACAGAGCAAGGTATAGTAGTATTATTTGTGCTAATATCAAGAGTAGGAATAGAAGACAACACCGTAGATGATGGATGACCAAAACATTGATGTCATAAATCAGAGGAAGAAACTGAAGCAACTGTAAGAATAGAATGCAGGATATGAGACAAACACGAGTATCCAAGAGATGAAGCCAATAAACCCCCCTTGCTGTTCACCCACGCCAATCACAGTCCTCGTACTGATTTTCTATAAAATGCAATAATTTTCAGTAAACAAGCTAGACAATTTAAGGCAGATAACAATCTAGATCATGATAATAAATTGCATCGCAAAGTAGATACCTTTCTTCTCAACATTGCTGGCATAATGATTTCACTGGCCACGGCTAACCCGGGTTTCAATCGGTCGGCAGGAGGTGGTGAGGAATCTGGGTGCGGGTTTCGATCCGAGCAGGTTTTGATCGACGAGGAACCTAGATGTGGGTTTTTTATCTGGGTGCGGGCATAAATCCAGTGTGAGTTTCGATCAGTGAGGAATATGGGTTGGAGGGCAGGATGTGGTGAGGAGTTGATTAGTATAATGGAAGGAAGGGGAAGTTGTGAAGACTGGCCATGAAGAAGGCCTGCATATGACCACTTCACTGGTGGAAGAATATGAGCTCCCGACAAGCTTCTTCCCTTGGCCGACGAGTTTGGCTAAGGGAGGTGAGGCGGGTCGGGTCGGGACGAGGAGAAGTACTGGGTCTGGACGGAAGGCGGAGGTGGTGAGGTAGTGTAGGTAGTGAATCCATATTAAGGCGGTGGGTTGGGGTGAGGGTTATTTTAATCTTTTTTTATTTGGTCAATGTCAAAAAATATCAAGTGAATACCGGAATAGCGCCAAAAGGTTATACATGCACATTTGATGCAAATGTTAGGGTTATAATCGCCCTTTCAGATTATACAGAGTTATATTGACACTTTTAAAAAATAATAGGGTTATATTTGTATTTTACCCTTAATTAAATCATGTTAGGTTGAATTCGTGGTTAATTGGATCTAGTTAGATTCAATTTGTGGTTAATTAAATCTCATTAGGTTCAATTTGTGTTTAATTAAATTCGGTTAGGTTCAATTTGTGGTTAATTAAATCGCATTAGGTTCAATTTGTGTTTAATTAAATTCGGTTAGGTTCAATTTGTGGTTAATTAAATCGCATTAGGTTCAATTTGTGTTTAATTAAATTCGGTTAGGTTCAATTTGTGGTTAATTAAATCTCATTAGGTTCAATTTATGGTTAAATATTTTCCATTAGGTTTAATTTGAGGTTAATTAAATATCATTAGGTTTAATTTATGGTTAATTAAATTCAGTTAGGTTCAATTTGTGGTTAATTAAATATCATTAGGTTTAATTTATGGTTAGTTAAATTCCATTAGGTTTAATTTATTGTTAATTAAATTCCGTTAGGTTCAATTTGTGGTTAATTAAATATCATTAGGTTTAATTTATGGTTAGTTAAATTCCGTTAGGTTCAATTTGTGGTTAATTAAATATCATTAGGTTTAATTTATGGTTAATTAAATTCCGTTAGGTTCAATTTGTGGTTAATTATATATCATTAGGTTCAATTTGTGGTTAATTATTTTCCGTTTGGTTTAATTTGTGGTTAACTATATCACATTAGGTTCGATTTGTGGTTTTTTTAAGGAAAGTTTCAAATCGTGGTTAATTAAACAACCTTAGGTTTAATTCCCGCCCAAATATTTTTATTTAAGGCATTTTGATTGGGGCTGGGGTTCTGGAACGGTCCATTTGTGTGTCCCATTTTGGGGAGTTGGGCCCAAACGAGCCGGGCTGTATCATTCGTGGGCTTCATGGCCCGTTTGCCAGGCTGACTAGCAGTGGCTCAGCACCACGTCGGCAGTGGCTCAGCACCACGTCGGCAGTGGCTCAGCACCACGTCGGCAGTGGCTCAGCACCACGTCGGCAGTGGCTCAGCACCACGTCGGCAGTGGCTCAGCACCACGTCGGCAGTGGCTCAGCACCACGTCGGCAGTGGCAGCACCACGTCGGCAGTGGCTCGCACCACGTCGGCAGTGGCTCGCACCACGTCGGCGGTGGCTCGCACCACGTCGGCGGTGGCTCGCACCACGTCGGCGGTGGCTCGCACCACGTCGGCGGTGGCTCGGCGCCACGTCGGCGGTGGCTCGGCGCCATGCCACTGTTGCGTTGGCGTCCTAATCAGCATCACGTCAGACCAATCCAGTCAGCACCACATCACAATCCTAGTCAGTATCAAGAGACGACATAGCAGCATCCAAACAGCGCCATGTCACTAACACGTTGGCAATCCTTTCTCCCCTCCACGTTGTCAGCAAGTCGCCGGGAAATGGAGACGGTCTTATTACTCAGCCCATGGCATCTCCGCTGCGACGGCGGCGATCTCTGAGCCGTGGATCGGCACCGGGAAAAAGCGAAGGGGATTTTCGACGCTGTGAGGGCTCGTTGCTTTCCGTTGAAATTCTCGTCGATTCGACGCTGCTCGTTTTTCCGGCGATCCGAATGGGGCAACGTGATTCGGGCGAGAACCAGCGGCGGCGGCGGCGACGAGAGGGGCTGGGTGGGTAGGGTTCCGGTGATGTGGTGGCTCTGAGCCTTATACAAGTAGAGAAGAGTAGTTTTATTTTAAATCAATATTAAGGCGTGAAATAAACAAGGCTTGAAATCCAGAGCAGGTGTCAAGTTTCAGAGTGTTGGTTATAAGTAAGTTGCAAGTTACATCTGTGGAAATGGTGGAGAGATTCTTCTGTGTGCCCCAAATAGAACGCGGTGAAGATGAGGGCCCCCAAATCCTACTGCTCTCCGGGCCACCATCCTGGTACGCTACACTTATTCGCGCCATAGATATGGAAATACCGACTAACACCACACTTTGGCAGCGGCAAATCATCGCTGCTTTTCCAGTTTGCTTTTAACTCGGCCGCCAACGACAACGGCAGCGTGGTGTTCCTGTGCAGCCGCCGCAAGCTGGAAGGCCATCCCCCCCTCCTCTCCCACGGCGTTCATCCCTCTTCTCAACCATTCCAGCGGGTCCACATCAAGTAAACCCTAAACGCTCTATTCCTATTTCCACATGCCCTAATAATAATGCCTCTAAAATTGAAGGTACGTAGATGATGGTGAGGCAATTAAGAATTACTTTGCTGCGTTTCACTTGCATCCCGCTCTTCCTCTTCTGGTTGTGGTCCATGATTTTGCCCATTTCTTCCCCCACAGGCACACGCTCCTCACGCTTGTCGATTCACTGCTCTACTTGTTGTAGCAATTGCAATCCTCACACTCGACGATTCTTTCTGACTCACTGCTCTACTTGTTGTAGCAATTGCAATCCGAGGGGGAGAGAACTGGCAATTGCTGGAGCATTAGCCCTCTGCCAAAGCGCCTTAGCTCATGCCAAGTAATGCCCGATACACCTATGTCCCCTATGTCTCTCACAAGCTCTCCTATCTAATCCATCCACAGGGACGCAGGATGCCGCTGCACCCTGCTTCTTTCTGACACGCACCAAGGCGGGGATCCCAGGTTTCTCTACATCTTCAAGAGATGGGTCTCATCAATCTACACTATTCAAGGCAACCTTCCTCCTACTTTCTCTATATGCCCGCCTCTCTTCTGCCCAGCTGTAATCGTGAGTGTGTGTGTGGTTAGTGTAGGTGATGGCTCTGGATCCTTCTTCCTAACCAAAACCTATCAATCTGGAAATGGAAATGGAAATGCCAATGCAACTGCCAAGTACTCCATCGCCCTTCAGCATCTGGTGTTGGAAGCTATTGCAGAAGAAGACTGAAGTATCATTGCGTGTGTGGTGTGTTTGTCAACTCATGAATACGGCATCTGCTATTTGATTCAATTTCAAGCTGTTGCCAGCAATGGCAATGGCAATAGCAATAGCAATGGCAATAGCAATGGCAATGGCAATAGCAATGGCAATGGCAATGGCAATGGCAATGGCAATGGCAATGGCAATGGCAATGGCAATGGCAATGGCAATGGCAATGGCAATGGCAATAGCGATAGCAATAGCAATAGCAATGGCAATGGCAATGGCAATGGCAATAGCAATGGCAATAGCAATAGCAATGGCAACAGCAATAGCAATGGCAACAGCAATAGCATAGAGTACAAACTACCAGTAGTACAGAGTTCAGAAGCTGTTGAGTTGGGTGAGCATTGACACCAGCTCATCGGTGGAGGGGCGATCCGCGGGCAGGTGGGAGAGGCAGACGAGAGCAATCCTGACAGCCATGAGCATTTCATCTTGTCGGAGTTGTGCCCCAGCCACCATACTTTTGTCCAGTGCCTCCCTTCCGTCCCCACCCTGCATCAAGCGTGTGAGCCACTCTGCTCCTCCATCCGGCTTCCTCCCAGTGAGCAGATACCCCAGTATGAGTCCGAAGCTGAACACGTCACTCTTGTCGCTGTACCTGTGCGTGTGCATGAATGTGACTGAACGGCTCAGGCAGCATTTGGAAAGAGAAGAAATGCAGACCTGGGTGTGCGGAGAGCAGGGATGACGTTGGCGAGCCCGAAATCAGTGAGCCTAGGCTCGAACTGGGCGTCCAGCATCACATTGGTGGGCTTGAGATTGTAGTGCAGCACGGGGGTGGCACAGCAGAAGTGAAGGTAGTGGAGCGCAGTGACGACCCCGAGAGCAATCCTGAGGCGGATTTCCCAGGTGAGCTGGAGGTGCTTGTCCCGCATGGCGTCCTCGAGGCTGCCGGTGGGCACATAATCGTACACCAAGCACACCCTGTCGGCGTCGGTGTTGATGTATGCCCTCAAGCCCAAGAGGTTCCGGTGGCTCAGAGCAGCCAGCATCTGAAGCTGGTGCTGGGTCTTCCTCTGCGGGGGGGTGGGCTCCAGCCGCTTGACAGCGACGGTGAGGCCGTTGGCAAGAAGGGCCTTGAAGTAGGTGCCATTGGGGCTGGAGCCAAGCAGCTGGGTGTGGGCGTGGTTGGCGAGAGCTGCAAGAAGCGTGCTTGGAGGAATCTCAGGGGAGAAGACGACAGGGCCCGTGAGGATGGGAGTCCTGTTGATGTACCCGACAAAGCATCCAACCGCAAAACCAAGGAGGAGGGAGGATGCAAAGCCGGCCAGGGCTCCAAGAAGCACGCTCAGGGCGATTCTAACAGGGGTGGGGGTGGGGGTGGGATTCTCCCTTTCCTGGCACTGCGCACAGCTGCACAGTACCAGTGCCAGGACCCAAACCAGCAGGAATCGTGCCATGCTCCGAGGACAAGGGGAAGCACAAGAGTGCGTGCTTTACTATTTCTGTGATAGGAGTCAAAAAGGACCATCACCTGGCATAGAGTGGTCCAAAGTATAAAGCGCACATTATCATTGGGCTTCCCGCCCTCTCATCACTATAAAATTCCTGCTGCCATGAGTAGACGGAATGATTCGATTCTTCCCAAATTCCCAATCTCGTGCAATCAAGCGACAACTCGCCAATTTATAACCAAGGCAACTAACGCTTACATAATCCAGGTTTTTTTACAATCCTCAAGCTCCATTTCCTCCTGCCTATCAATCACACGCACCTCACCTCACCTCACCACAGAAAAATTCAAAATCAAAATAAAAATAAAAAACAAAATCTTCAAACCTTGTGCAGCAAACATTACAATCCTAGATAAAGATCCACCAATGCGAGGAATCAACAATAGGTACAAGAACTGACTGGATCCTAAACCCTACATTCCCTCCTATCACTATTTTAACACACACTGGAAAACATAATTACAGGCAAAAAAACCTTCAAAATCTTCATTCTTTAAACCTCTCCACCATCAACCTCTGGGGATCCACTGTACATATGTTTCGAGTGTTATCACCCATTTGACTCGGATAATACAGCAAGGATGTCATGATCTTCAATTTTTGATTCCACAGCAAGCTCCAATGGTGCTTTACCATCCCCACTCAGTTCCTGTGGATCAGCCCCCCTGCAATTTTCACAAACTCTTAACCACATTTTCCACAATTCAACATTCAAACGATAGACAACCCAGGTCATCATTTTCTACAGCTCTCAAATAGCAGTTGCACCGATGTCAAATGCTACATATTTACAAATAACATGTCAGTTGTCATCCTAGATGTATTGTTCCGAGCCAGTGTGTGCATTTCAACTTGCATGTTAATTGAATATTCCGACACAAGCAGCTGCCATAGTAAACACCTACTACATTTTCAACAAAAATAGAGATTGTCACCTGGCAAGGAGCAGCTTGATAAATGCAGTTTTGCCTCCCAGTATGCAGCGATGAAGCGCTGTATCGCCTCTTGAGTCAGATGCATTTACATTTGCCCCATACTGCAGAAGCAGCTCCAGCATTCCAATATCTGCAGTTTCACATGCAAGGTGGAGCAAGGAGGTACCATCGAGATCGTCTGCTGACTGACACCCACTTGTACTTGCTGTACTGTTAGAGCTAGTGCAAAATTTGTCATTGGCATCCAAGTAGCTAGCATGTGGATCAAGAGATGCTTGCTCTGGCAACAGCATTGCCTTGGCAAGGGTCAAAGAGGAATTGCAGGAGGCTTGCTCGTACATAGCATTAACATTAACTTCAGAGCTGACAATGAGACGGTACACAGCTTTTTTATCGTTAGTACGCACCGCCTCCCACATCTGTTGTGCAACTAGCCGCATATCCCTAAGCCTCCGAACAAACATTTTATCTGCATACTGCAAACAATGAGAATAGTTATGCATTTGTACAAGTTCAAGGAATGAAAATTTTAGGTCCACAACCAGCCCAACAGTTACCAGAAAATTTTGAGTCCTAAACCCTGTGTACCTCCAAAAAAAAAAATGAATATATAATTTCAAACCCAAGTTAAACTAGCTGTGACATCTTGTCGGTCAATAGATCCTGTAGCCTTATTAGCCACACTAAGAAGCATCTTACTCAATTAAAAGCTCATTCACTATGAAGAAATACCTTTGCATGGATAAATTTTTCCTTCCTGGCAATAGGATCATCGGGACTAGGCTTGCTAACGTAGAGCAGTTGTGGTCTATCAGACTTGTACAACCTTTAGTATCAAAACACAACAGTACATGCGCCAGAAGATGTTAATAAGCTAATCTCAGTTCATAGGCTCGATAAGATAAGCAATATAAAAAGTAATATACCCTTGGGGACCAAGATCATTTTGGACGCTGCTTCTATACTGCAACAAATCCTCCCAAATAGAATTTGCAAAACTGTTTCCCAAAGATTGAAACATAGTTAAAACGGACGGCTCCCATACTTTCACATCAAGGGTCAGTGATCTAACCTGCATCAAAATAACCATGAAGGAAGCAAAAAAAGAAAGTAAATCAAAAAACAATAATCGATCCATGCCATATAATGGGAGGATCATACACAATAATGTAATTTCAGTAGAAATGAAAATGTAAGAAAAACTATAAGTTAATTTCCCTTCTTACGAAGACCCATGTCTACAAGACGTGATTATCAGTATGGAAATGATTTGGGTTTAAGACGTCTCATGTCACATATACGAAACTACCCTTGTTACCTTCGATATGTGCACACCAAGATTACGATGAACACCTGAACACTCAATGCAGACAAGAACTCCCAAATTTAATGATGCCCAATCTGGTTCAACAGCACCACAGTCAGCACATCTATCATTTCCGCATACTTTACGCAGAACATCAATCGGCTTCTCGCTTTTTACATATGATCGTAGTTGATGAGAATTTCTAAATGGCCGCTCGAGATGAATGGAGGAAAGCCTTTCAGATGCATAGTCTTCAACTGTTGTGTGATCAAAATCAGAGCTCTCAAAAGAGCTACTCTCACTGGCAGATCGATGGTGCCCACTCCCCATGGGGCTGGCAGACAAGCACTGAAGCAAAACACAGGAGGGGAAAATTATTAAATGAGGGGGAAATAAACATTAAGCAAGTCAACTGTCAAATAGATTACCCTCTCCGGAGCCTGTGAACTCAGCAACGAAGCAATGACCCCGGTTATTTTCTCGATCCAGTCCATTTGATCCAGGGCACTTTCTGCCTACCATTACAAACAAAACAATTATTTAAATGGGATCTAGAGGTTACAATTATTATACCCGCCAAAAATACTATACAGTGAAAACAGTGTCTTTAGCACTTAAATGCTATAAAGAGAGTAAATTTACCTGTAAGGTATAGTTTTTTGTAGGGGAAATAATTCTAAAGCAAAATCTAAGATCTGATTGGTCAGCGTCAACTTTTATTGTCGATGTCAGCAGGTTGACAGTGTGATGGGCAACAGATTTCTCATCATGTACTCCTCCATGATGATGATGGTGGTGGTGGTGATGAGAAGAAAGCCATCG
Organism: Rubia yunnanensis; assembly: GCA_037428765.1. Taxonomy (NCBI): domain Eukaryota; kingdom Viridiplantae; phylum Streptophyta; class Magnoliopsida; order Gentianales; family Rubiaceae; genus Rubia; species Rubia yunnanensis. Next base: position 81,382,270 of record CM075071.1, on the reverse strand, counting down.
ACTAAGCAATCCAGAACCCAGCTCTGAACTATTTCTCTGACCAGAAAGTTGACCACCAGACCCCTAAGCAGTGAATTGAAAGATAATGCCACAGAATGAGTTCAAACATCAAAAGTAAAATATTGTTGATTCCTATGTATTGTTGTACATCCATAGTGTTACTTACAGATGGTTTGCTAGTTTGTTTGCGATAGTAATATAACATCCCCCTACTATCAAGAACAAAGAACCTTCTTTTCCAGTCACCTCTCAAGCTCGATGACCGTTTTGAGAGATAGCCTTGCCTAATGGTTTGAACCTGAAAAGGATAGTCAAGCGGAGAAATTAACATACAAATGAAATTAAAAATTAAATTTTCCTACACATATAATAAATATCTAACCTTTCCCCTTGCTCCAGATTGCATGATGGCCTCAATCTTTTTGTGTGAACTTCTACCAATGGCCTGTATGCCATCTCCATTAGGAGAACCATTCGAAGATAACCTGCTATCCAGATCAATTTGTTGTTTATACTTTTGCATCCTCTCATTAAGCTTTGCCTGCTCCTCGTTTGACCGTTCTCTTGACTGCTGCGCATATGTCAAGACCTGTAGCAGTAGCACAACTGTTGACTAAATATTCCAGAGTGTAATGGTAAGAAACGAACACGTACAACTGCCAAGCATCCCTAGTAGTTCGATGATGCATTAGACTATTTCATTAAAAAAAATTGCTTTTTTTCTCATTCATCTTATTTGAAAAATATACAAGAGATTTTAGGTTAATTTCAATTTGGACTGGAAACTTAAAAACATAATCCAGAGATGCAGCAATAACACTTCCCATCAGCTCTACCAAAATGCTCAGAAAAATAAGCATCACATCAAAAACTCAACTAAAATGGTAATAGTTTGCTGAAGGCTTATCAATCAAGCAAACACCTCACATCCAATGGCAACCAAGAAAGTATATCACAAACCTGGTTTATATAAGGCTCCATTTGATGCAATAGCTCATAACCCTGGACAAAAGAAATTTTAAGGAACCTCAAATAATAAACAAACCTCAGCCGCAAACTAAGAGGTGCAATAAATTATTTACCTGTTTGAAATAGCGAAGTTGTGCATCCATTGTACCACTAACTGCTTCCAAAAAATCAAACCTCTTCTTGGCTTCAATGTTAGAGAGAGCAGTTACCTGGACATTCAAACATGACAACCATAATAATGTCATCAAGATTGTACAGCCATTAGATTGCATGTATCTGGAGTTAAAATAAGCCAATTATCTATCAGTAAAAGGTAAAGAAAGTTCACCAGATTGAACCGAGCCTGCTCAAAGGTTGACCTGGCATTATAAAGATCCTGCATTCAACTCCATGATGGTTAGATTGAATCACAGCCATTCAGTAATAGTGTAATTCAATACACTGATGAAAATTTTGTATTGGTTTCAGTGTAATGCCTTACCTCTTCTAACATAGCAGCTACATCGCTCTTTGTGCCTTTTCTCAAAGATAGGTATTTCTCCCTAGCCTGCAATAGTAGCCTGCATAAGAATTTGTACATTGATTCCCCCCGCCCACCCAGAGTATAATTTGCCTCCAATTGTTAAGAAAGAAGGCGGAGCATAAGTAGGAGAGAAAATATTAGGAGACCAACACCAATTTTATCCTTAGCCTAACTAGATGTCTTGGGTATCACTAACAACATCAAAACAAAGAAGTCTATGGCCAGCAGCGAAAACAAATTCACACTTGATGGAAAAAAAAATCTATGCTCAACGAAATTATTATCATCATCATCCATGCCATCAGGAGCAAAAATCACCTGATCATAAAGAAGGCTAGCCTTGTCAAACCGCTTGCGTGCTTCCTGCATTGTAGGGGAAAAGGACAGAAAATGAAATACAACATTTGCATGACAATGGGCTGTCGTTGCCATCTACTGCAAGTAACATTGCTCAACAGCTTACTAGTAAGAGGGGAAGCTAAAAAGTATACTCCCCCGGCCCCCCTATAAGTGTCTTACTTGCCTTATTTGGTGTCCCTTTATTAGTGTCTTACTTCCATTTTGGCAAAAAAGTTTAATGTGAAAATTCAAGATGATATAATTTTTAGTCCACAAATCATTTTTATGCTATTTCAACGACTTTTAAATAATTAACCTTTTTTTTTGTGGTGAGACGGTTATAGAGGGACGGAGGGAGTAGATCTTTTATGGCATTTAAACTGAAGAGTTGACCAAGAAAGGATAGAATGGAAAGAAATCAACAAAAATATAATACCTTGACATCTAGCAAATCTATATTGACAAATTGAAGCAATCTCTCATTCAGCATGTGCTCAACCTGAAAAGGTAGCAATAACAAAAATCCTCAATCAAGAGAGCTGTCACCGCCCTATATATGTAAAAATCATTTGCCATTTTCCACACTGAATCCAGGTGTATAAAGGAACAACCAGCGAAAAATAGAGAAAGGGCACACAGAGACCCAAAATGAATTACAATACTGCCAGGCAGGCTTACATTTTCTCTATACCGTGGATAGGCTAACATACAGCCTAATTGTTTGATACTTATGAAAAACAAATTAATGGCAGCAATATAACTTAAGGCAGGATCGGATCACTAAGCACGTGATTTCCATTTAGAAATAAAGACAGCTTATATTGCAAAATTATGCAAATAATTAACCTGAGACCTAAGGACTTCCTTGTATGTTCCAATTTCCCTCAATGCAATGGTAAATTTTGTCATGGTAGGGCCTGCAAAGAATAAAGAACGTGAAGTTTGATAGGTTAAGTAAAAAATATCCTCATTGATTTCCAGTAAATATAAATGGAAGCAACGGGTGACTTGTATGAACTTGCAAAAAAAAAACAGGCACTGGAAACTGAGTTTGATCACTCAAAGAAGGGATTAAGCAGACAAGGCATACCTCCAAAGGCAACACTGATGGGGTCATTATGCCCTCCCCCAAAAGTTTCCAATGCACTAGCAAAAGCAATATCCCCATCATATGCCTCTCCAAGTCCTTCACTGCAAAATTAAAGACATGGGTATTGACATATTCAATAATGTAAAGGTCACAGGAGTGGTTAAAACAACCTCCATCCAACATTTCTGAAATTTAAGCCTAAATCAGCAGAGTTGTGCGGCACAGGGGGGGTAAGAGAATAAATGAGCAAAGTTATCCAACAAACTATTTGCATAAAATTCAGCACAACGTGTGTTACATAAAATTCAGCATTTGCACAATTTACAGTAGGGTGAAGTGAAGCAATGTCGGAACAGGCAAGCCCATGTTCACACATAAAAGAATGGTGCGCAGGTAAGTTGGATTGAAGGAAGAATGGGAGTTACGTGTATTTTCGACAGCCTTTGTAGAACTTCAAGCATCTCTCCCTCAAAGCTTCCGCACTTTCCTCGGAGGACTGTATCTAACGTAATATGAAGTGAAATTAGAAAAGGGAAAGAGGTAAATGTGCAAAGGAAGAGAGGAAACCTGTTTGCGGAACATGGGAGAGTCGTCAAGCTTAGGGAAGTACATGTCTGCCATCGATTTCCTCCGCTCCTCAACCATGTACGGTGCGCCCTACACAGATCTCGCCATTCGGAGCTGATAAAACCCTAGCACCGCGAAACAAGTCTCCCCTTCTCCTCCTCCTCCTTCAATTAACAAGGACAGTATTGGGAAATAGTCGCAGGCCACGCTCGTGCGATTGGAATAATCGCAAGTAATATTAGTAAAGTGTGAAAAAAAAGGCAGATGGATCAAACTTTACTAAACCTCTGATTGATCATTTAATAAAGTAATGGCAGACTGGCATGACCAGTGTTTCTTTATTTGTTTTACAGCGGCATCTTTGTTCTCCTCGCTCCTAGTTGCCGTTATTGGTGCTCTGGTAGTTAATAAAGCTTTATTTGGAGTACGTACGTTAATAAAGCGACGGGCAGAGACAGAGAGGGACAAGTCACAGACACAGAAACCTTTTCTTTCCGTTTTCCTTTAGACAATTAGACTCCTCCTTTTTCTTCTTTTGACTGCACAGACTACAACACGATTGCAGCGTGAATGAATGGAGTGGGCACAGGATCAAATAAGAAGAGCATAGAGAGGCAGTTTTCCCACCGTCCAACAAAACCAAAGTCCACTACTTGAACTCGTAGTTGACATCTGTACATGCCTAGAGCTAAGAAGAATTGCCTAATTTTCCCAGCAAAAACATCCACCCAGTATATTTCAAAAACAAAACCGAAACCAAAAATGACCCATAATCCCATCCCATGTGTGCCGGCTACATCTTATCAGCAATGCGGCCCATTGCATCTGCGAGCTTGTGAAGAACTGAAATCAAGTTGTTGACGTGGTCCTTGCGTTGCTCCCTCTCCAGCTGCAAATGGATGTTCTGAGACTCCAGCTGGGAGCTCAGCAGCTTGCCGTTCCTTTCCATTACTTGAATTAACTGAGCATGCACCGACTTGGCTGCATCTCCTTCCTCGACTACTTCCTCTTCTTCTCCTCCCTGCCTCTTCCGTTTCTTGGCCCCTCCTCCCATCTCGGAGCTGGTCCCTGCGCACAAGGGGAAGGTGAGCCCAATGCCCTCTGGTATTTTATATTTATCGAAAATGCGCACTCAGTAAGAGGGATTCATAGTCACGTGTTAGGTTGCATAATAGTCAACGGAATGGAAGGTCGAAGGCAGTGGGGAGTAAGCGAAGAGAACGCGGTCAAACAGGGCAGATGGGGTTTGGGATCATACCTGGAGCCTGATGCGTTTGCTCCCCTGCAAATTCAGAAATCAAAGGCTCGGTCGCTGAAACAAGAATAAAACCAGTGTTAGGTTGGGGGATCGGAGACAAAGGCCAGCAAATACAACATAAAACACGTGCACAGTCAGGTCATGGGACTGAGTTCACGATTTGATTGGTCAAGCATCAGCAGGCGGAAACGGAACAAACTACCCGAAACAGGGACGGGAATGGGAATCTGAGGAGCGGGGTGGCGGAATTCCTTGTCAGGCTCCTCCTCCTGGACCGACTGCTCAAAATCGGAGAAGAGGCCGTCATCTGGCCCCGCGCTCCGACCGCTGTCAAACACGGGATCCTCCTCGGGCGCGGTCGACGGCGCAAGAGCCAATTCCAGTTCCTCCTCCGGCGCCGCCACGCCGCCGTCCAGTATATCAAAAACCTCCTTATCGAAGAACCCGGGAAGCTTTCTCTCCCGCCTCAAGTCATTCCTCATCAGCCAGAAGGAATCGGTTTCGTCCCTCATGCGAGACTCCCACTCTTTGATCTTCTTGAAATCCCCCGCCAGATTGCTCCAGCGCTTGCGGCACTGAACGGGGCCGCGGTTGACGCCGTGCCTCTTGCAGTAAGAGGAGACGGATGCCCACTTGGGCTCCACCTGCCCCGAACCCAACGCCAGCCCCGCGCTGCGCCCCCTCCGCACCCTGTTCTCCGCCACTCTCTTCCCCTGTATCAGCACCAGGATTTCCTGCCTCGTCCACCGGGGAAGCCGGGGGACTTTGGGGCTTTCATCGCTGCCGTCGACGCACACCAGTTGACGCCCGTTAACGGACTGGGGTCCTGGCGCAAGGCTCAGTTGTTCCAACGCCGCCATATGGCCAACGAAGTCGCGGTCTTTTAAAAAAAATTGGTGTATGATTTTGGGGTTTCGATAAATAAAAAAATTGGCCAGGAGGGCACGTGTCTGGAGTGGGGGAGGGTTTAGGGTAAACGGCGTTTTGGGTTAATTTGTTCGGCGGCCCCGTTGGGTGCTCTTAAGCACGCACCTCACTGTGGACTGCGTGAATGTGTGTGGCCTTAAAAGGGAAGGCCAGGTGAAGAAGATCCCCCCCGCTCTCTCTCTCTCTCTCTCACACACACACACACAAATCAAATGATAATATGGAAAGAAATAAAGAGTGAAGATTTGTGCGTAATTAATAAAGAGTGGGACTTGTTTTGTATTTTACTACTGGACTTATGGGCTATGTCTAGGGCCAACCAATTGTTTTGCTGTGGTTGGTGGTGGAGCCTTTTGTTAACCTTGGGGTCAAGCCAGGATTATGACACTTTTAGTTGAGTGATGATGATGATTAAGGTCATCATCACTGCCTTATCTTTTTCTAATTAACAACTAATCTCCTAGTAATTAGGATCACCCAGTACCTCTCTTTTATCTTTATTTCTTCTCATTTACATTTCGAACCTTGGCGTTCCTCTGACTTATGGAAAGAGAGACTGACTCTCTGTTTTATCATGCATGATTTAACAAATTAAAACTTCAAAATTACTTATGAATTGTTTACAAAAATAAGTAAGACAATTATAGAGGAGGAGATTAACTCTAGTTAGTCATGGTTGCCTAGGATGGATATGCTTTTTTCTTTGTTAATCATCTATCTGGTCCTCGGGGGAGTGTTTGGTGTTTATGGGGGTCCTTTATTAGTCGTATTCCAACATCATTTCACTTGAATGGGGGGTCATTATCTTAATTCCCTATTTCCCTAGTGCGTGTTCCTCTGCAATTCGCACACCCACTTTTGTTTACTTTCCTCCCTGGTTGCCTTTCTTCTCTCTACTTCTCTCTTATAAATTATACACCATGCTCTTTGCTTTTCATCTCCTTCAAATCTCTTTCTAATTACTTGCCATTGCCAATATCCCACCATTTAAGCCGTTTTCCCCTTTCAAATCTTTCCTTTTGCCCAATTTCTACTTGCATCGCTTTATTTCCATCTTTCAATGTGCCATATATTCATTTCCCGTACAAATGTCTGTCTCTCACTTCTTGTTCAGTTGCTCCTTTCATTTTTTGGCCTCTTCCTCTCAAGTTTTATATTTCATCAATTAATTATACAATTATAAATTAATTGCAAAACTTGCTCAAATAATTTTAAAGTCTTATGAGATATTGTGAATCCTAAACATAATTCGGTGGTGCTTTTTTTGTCTGGTCATTTTGAATTGCAAGGATGTAGTTGGTATTATTAGTTCACCCTGCTTACTCAGTTTTTAGTATCAGCTTGAATAGGTATCATGGGTATGGATCACGCTTTATTTGTTACCCGCTGCCCTTCCATTATGTAATTCCCGCTTCTCCCCAACCCCGGCAAATTTTTATTTCCATATGTTTCCCACTTTTATGTATTTATTAAGGAGATAATTAGTGACCTTCCTTCATCCTCAATCTCGATCAAAGAGACGTGACAAGCATCTGACTCATTACTAAAACAAGTAAACCAACTTTGTTAGGTTTAGTTAGCCATTACAAGAGTTGTGGAGGTGGGAAAGGTTACCATTCGAAATATCTCACGTCAGAAATAACAAAAGAGAAATTGATATTTTTGCCGTTCTGTAGGCATATGTAAAGATATAATGCACACTCAAAATTTTCAATGTGAAACAAAAACCATCCCGTGTTACAAGAAATCAAGAAAATGACAGTTCGCGTATCCACTTTCATGCGAAATTACATATTTTGTTTCTCTTTATGTTCCATATCCCTAGCACAATTCCAAAATAGTATGAAATGTTATCAATTGGTTCCTTTAACAAACATGATCCACTTAAATGAAGTCAACAAACTAATCAATGGTTATTGATACTTCAAAATTTCTAATTTATAAACTTTTTAGATTAAACTGACGTATGAAAAATGTTATCTTCTTTTAATGCTTTCTCCACAACCCCCACCATCAAGTTCCAAACACTGTCAATCTAATCATACTTACCATATTTGATGCCGTCGCTACTTTACACGTTCCATGTTTCTTGGTGCTAAAACAATCATTAATATAATTATATAAGCATTAACTTAACGTTGACTCATTGAAACCGACTAATAGTACATGAGAAACAACTGAGAATATTTCATAATAACGTGAAAACGTTTAAGGCATTTTGGTTATTTTTGGTCGGTTAATGACAAGTCAATGCCGAAATATACTATGGAGGGACATATTAGCACATTCATTAAGTAATTAGGGTTTTTTTTGCATTGAAAATCATCTAAGGGATATATTGTCACTTACTCAAATACGTTGGGTTATACTAGTATATATCCCTAATGTTAATGTAAATATTACCCGCTGAACAGTTATTATGGTAATTAAAAGAAAGATTGAGTTAAAATTTTGAAAACTCAGATAGTAGAATGTCACGCAACAATGTCAAAATGTAAAGTGTCAACATTTTAACATAAAACACACGGTTTTACTTCAAAACATAGAAAATTTATTTTAAAATGCATGATTCGAATGATAAAGGTGCTTATGAAAACCCTTCACAGTATTTGTTGAAAAATAAAGTATTTTATGAAGCATCATACTATTTGTTCAAAGGGTAAGTCTCAGGAGAGACATAAGCGTATGTATAGTACTTATGAACTTTTACCTTAACATTTTTTCATTTTCTATAAAATGTAAGTACTATATTTTATAACTTAAAACAATTAATAATATGTATTTGAAGGTGAAAATATAAAAATATATGATATAAATAAAATATTTTTAAAAGTTCTAAATTTTGTATGTAATTTAACAAATACGATAAAAAATAAGTGATTTATCCATAAACTTATGGACATGCGGACTGTCAGTACACCCACTCTTGATCTAACGCGAGCAATGTGCGTGTATAAGAAGGAAAATACACACTCAAATTATTGATCCGTGGAATTATTGTAAATTGGAAATACTTGTGTTCGATATCCCAGACAAATAATATTTAAATACTAATATGCCGCTATGTTTTGAAGGTTTGTGTTGATATGACCCTGTAAAGTTGAAAAGTATTATTATAGCCCCGTGTTTTGCATCAAAAGTGCCAATATAACCGCGTGGCACCATTTCAGTGTTGACTTTGTAATTTACGGCATTGACCAACAATAAAAAGACTAAAATACCCCCAGTATTCAAATTACAAATCTAATGACTAAAATACCCTAGATTTCGTCCTCTTCACCGCCACTATCACCACCTCCGCCATTATCACTGCCGCCGGCTGCCACCAACCACCAGGCATTGCCACAACCACCCGAACCTAAACCTAGCTCTGCCACCACTACCAGTCATTGCCACCACCACCAGCCATTGCCACTACCACCAGCCATCGCCACCACCACCAGCCACAGTCACCACTCATCCCAACCACCACCAACACCACCCACCCTAGAACTCGTCCCAACCATCATCACCACCGCTCAACCCTAGTCCCACCACCGCTCGTCCCTAACCCCGCCACCACTCGTCCCAACCACCACCACCACTGCTCAACCTAGTCCCACCACCGCTCGTCCCTAGCCCCGGCACTACTCGTCCCAACCACCGCTACCAACACCGCTCAACCCTAGCCTCGTCATCGCCACCGCCACTGCTTAACCTAACCTAGTCGCGCCACCGCGCTCCACCTCTCCCCCTTGCCTAACCCCGCCACCGCGCTCTACCTCTCCCCATAACGCTGATTGGAAACCCGATTGGGATGCCACTTCAATTCACCTCCACCGCCGTCTTCGACTCACCTCCACTACCGCAGCTTTGCATTACCAATGAAAAAAGATAGCTCGAGAAGAAAAGGGAGAAAACAAGAGGGAAAAAAAGGTTATGACAAGAAGAGAAGAATAAGAGGCAAAGAAGAAAGGTTCTGACGAGAAGAGAATAAGAAGAGGGGAAAACAGATCTAACAAGGGTATAGATGTCTTTCTAGCTTTTCTAATTCTTTATTTTTTAATTACGGAGGGTATAATAGTCATTTCATATCTTTCCGGCCAAATTTAGGCCGACAGGGTTATATTAGCACATTCTAGCAAAACACAGGGCTACAGCGGCACTTTCCAACTTCACAGGGTCATATTAGCACAGACCCTCAAAACATAGAGTTATATGAGCACCTTACTCTAATATTTACACCCACATCCTCTCATTATACTCCTACCTTTTTTATGATTTTAATCTACTTATATTCCTATTATACATACGTGTATATATATATATATGAGAAATTTTCATGTTAGACTAACTAATAGTTAGGATCAATCATGAAGAACCTCGTTTCAATATCATACAGAGTCAAATTATAATTATTTATACACTGCGATACATTTTAAAAGATTTTAAAAGTTATAGAATACTCATGACAATAAATAAAAATAACATGAAATCACCCCATTAGTTCCATTAATTTATAAAATAACATCTTAATTACTGGTCTAAAGCAAGACATTGTGACATTACATATATATATAATTAATTTTTTTTTCCAAATCAAGAGCATAGCACCACAATCATCCTGTGTATATTCCCTCCGTCCCACTAATAACTTTATACTTTCATTTTTGGTCTGTCCCACTAATAATTTCCCAGTGCTAAACTTTCTACATTTAATCATAAATATGTGATGATAACTTTCCAGTTCATTTGATTTATGTTGATCCACCGTCATCACTAATTAAAAAAATGTCACTTATGTTAAAATGTGTGCAAAAAAATAACTAAGAACTTATTAGAGGAACTGAGAGCGTATATCTATACCCCCCACCCCTACGTTCTACTCCAATCATTATTCAGTTTTGTTGGAATAAATATTTACAAAGCAGTAAGTCACATGTACTTTCATACTGTTTATCAATTACTCAATTATATATTCCCTCTATTTAGACACATCATTTTTTATGTTAGAATTTATGAGATCCTAAATGAGTGGATGAAATTGAATTGAAAGAAGAAAAAATAAAATGAGTGGATGTAATAACCTTAAACTTGCCATAAATAGAAAGTGCCAATATAAAAGAAACATATCAACTTAGAAAGTGTGCCACTATTAAAGAAACGGAGGGAGTGCTGGTATATTGAGCGTAATTGGCACCGCAATTTTGCAGTTTTGATGTGGGGATACTCGTGGAACACAGAGGGTTCCTTAGAGTTTAAACGAGTGCAAGATCTGGATACTGTTTTGGTTCGTTAATTATGCACACTGTAATTGCACGATATGAATGGGATTTAATGATCTGTGATGATTATGGATTAAGGTGTGAGCAGAATCAGAAAAAAAGGGGGGAAATGAGAGCGGGATGAATTTGGTTGGAGGGAAACGGGCACGCATGCCAAAGCAACCAAATCCAAACTTAACCGTAACACATGCCAACCGCGTGTTTTCCTTAAATTACCAACCTCCATAGGCTGTAACCAAATATTAACTGCTCCCTACGTCCTAGCCAGGGTAAACTTTTTGATTATTTTGTGTGTGTTATTTTTGATCACCCGTAACTGTAATTATTAGTGTATTAAAATTTAATATTTAGAAACTATATAATGGAGAAAATTTGATAATATTTTACGTAATGATATTGATATGTTAATTTAAATTTATGGTTAAATTTGTCATGAGAAAGTTGATAAAATGTGTGGAGATTTGGATGGAACGGAAGAGTACGTGTGCTCAGTGAAGTAGCATCTCTGAGCAGAATATTCGATCAATTCAAATATGGCCCTACTAAAACTTCAAATTCAACCATAAACAAGACGATGGCACTGTACTCTAATAAAATATAAATATAATGTTAGAGAGGTAAAAGAAGATAAAATTAGGGGAGGAATGGGTTAGCATTAATAAAGTTATCCGCAGGAGTATTAATGGATTCAATTAATTTAAGTAAAATAGGGGCGGAAGGCCAGCTTTGAGTTTCTCTCTCTACACTTGTCGTCTCTGGCTGATACCGATACCGATACCGATACAGATACAGATACAATCGGGGTTTCTCTCTCCCACACCAGGAGGAATCGGGAGTTGGTGGTGGTCGCGTAGTTCGCCTCCGGGTCCGGTGCTTCGGAATTGGCGGTCAATTGAGAGTCCAATTCAACGCTCCATTTATACTAAAACCTGCGATCTTCCAAGGCAAGCAGAAAAGAAAAGAGTCTCTCTCCAATTTCCTCCAACCACCATCACCTTCTCCTCCTTCTCCTCCGGGGAGGGAGGAAGAGGGCGGAGCCTCCACTCTCTCCGATCCGGCCACCAGGTTCCTCTCTTTTTGTGTATTTCATTTCAACCGGAATTGGCGTGCATTGTAGGAAACGGGGGAGGGTGGAGGTACTTGCACGCCACAGATACCCTAGATCTCTCCTTCAATTTTCCTCTTCCCTTCCTCCCTAATTTATTCCTTCCTTTCGCTCTCCCCTCGCACCATTTTCCCTTCCTTTTTATACCTCTCCACCTTGCTCTGTTCTTTGATCTGCCCAACGCTGCCCGCACATGTATGCTTCATTTCTGTGTTTTTGTCATTCACACCTTTGTTTTCTTGTTTATGCTGGTCCACTAAATTACCCCCCTCATTTAACAACTGCGTGATATCTATTTTATTTTATTTGGACTCGCATTTTGAACTGCATCACAATCCTTCAAACCCAGCTTGTTCATCTCGCTTAGCATTCAAACATTTTCCTATTTCGAACAACCGTTTATTCAGCTAGGATGATGCCTGTTGGTTGACCTACCACCATTTATTTCAATCCCAGTCCGTCGCCTTCTGCCTTTTCTCTTTTTCGCACGTCCCACCATTCTCTAGTCTCTGTTACCTCGCTCTTCTGATAATTGTATAGTTTCCGTTTACCAGTGTCTGTTGCTTGTATAATTGTGTTCAATGTACATTTGCCGTCTTCTAGTTCCTCTTTTTGGTTCGTTGGCAATTGTCTAGTTACTAGTTAACTAATGGCCGTTGCTTATATTCATCAACTTTACTCTGATATGCAGCTTTCCATCCTTTTCTTTTTCTAATTCTTTACAAATGATCTTTTGTGCTTTCATTGCAGATCATCTTCGAGGCCCAATCTTCTTTCACTTCCTGGTGATATGTTGTATATACCTAGTTCACCAATTTAAGCCAATCACAGTAAATTTTCAATTTCCGTGCTGCTTCGCGCCATGCCATCTGAAATGATGGACTCACAGGGCTTCTCTCCATCCTCTTTTTTCACTGAGGAGTTGCGCCATCCTGACGAGGTATTCACTTTCCTTATCTTCTTGCCAACTCACTTGCTAGCAATGGATATGAAAAATCCCTTTGATTTGTATATGGTTACTATTTCTATATTTTTTAATAGCAATCCGTTCCCCTGTAGAAGAGTAATTAAAAAAATTTGCAATAGTTATTTGATATTTTATTACATTTTGCAGAGGCAGGTTGGATTCTGGAAGACGGATACGGCACCTAATCATTATGGTGAGTAATCACCCTCTTTGCCGACAATAATTTGCCAACTGTAGTTTGCACTGCTTATTTTACACGGATACCCTTGGGTATGCTAGATTCCTTAGTATTCTGTATGTTACCCTCATGCCATCGGATATCGAGAATGTGACAATTTTTTGTGTCAACTGTTATTATCTGGCGTTACCGTGTTAACTTTATTGCTTCTTTTGATTTCCTTCCAAAACTGGTTTATTCGGAACTTTTCTTAATACAGCATTCAAGTGAGATTATACCGAAATTGTCATTAGATCTTAGGGTTTAAGATTTTTGTTCGCTATCTGTTCTGCTGGCCAGTCTCTGGGAAATGGAGGCCCTGTGCCACAAACTTAAAATAGGCCCTAAATATTTTAACATGTCATTTTTATAATTTTATTTTTGGGTCCTTTTCCTATTTTTTTTCTTCTGAAAAATGGATAATTTATTGCTTAAAATTTTTGAGCCCTAATAATTTTTAACCTATAATTAGTGGTCTTTAAAACAAGTTTGGTGCCCTAACTAAAATGGGGCCTTGTGACATATGTCACTTTCTGCCTCATGACATACGGGCCTGCGGTTCCGTTGTTTGTTGTGTATGGGAGTGGGACTGTGAGGTTTGGGTAAACCTCAATTATCATGCTGTTCTTTGGTGGTCGAGTATTGGTTTTTATTAGTTGGCCTCGTGTTGATTATTTTAAAGACTTCTGGATCTGTTCTTACTGCTTAGTTTGGTGAACACCGGATCCAGCATGTTATATCCTCGACGTTCGGTCTATTGATCACATAACATACTGAATCACTGAAGAGGGAAGGAACTAATGATAAAAAGGAAAGAAAGAAACTTTTGGTAACACATTAAAATGATTCATTCACTGAGATATTATGCAGATGACTACTGATGAGTAAAGTTGTTTTAATGGAACATAATGTTTGTATGCAATTTTTTAATTTAATTTTTAAAGAATGTAATTTGAAGTTGTGAAGATCATCATATTTCTTCCTATGGGTTTTAATTGGGTAACATTTCATTTACATATTCACGTTGTACAGAAATGGATGAAATGTAATAGTACTACGCAGTCTGTAAGATTTTATTGTTCATATGGTGCCTTCGCCTCTGGAGATATATTTGCCAGTTCGATGTACTCTTGCAGCACAGTAACGATGCAAGAGTTCAGGGACCAAACTATGGGTTAACTATGGTGTTTAGTGTCCATGTCAAAGAACTAATATCATCGTGTTGATGTTTCAATTTATCAGAGTGATTGGTTTGTCTGAAAGTGTGAGTAATGTTTGGTCTGGTTGATTTCAATGTAGGTTCAAAAATGGATGGATCATTGAGAACAACCGGTATTGTTTCATCAGCTCTGGAGAGAAGGATCCCTTTGGATTCTCGATCAGCAATGTCTTTTGGCCCTCAAGATTCACATTACAGCCAAGACCAGAGAGCTTCTCTTAACATAGACAAGTTTGTTACTGGAACTACAGGGGCAGCCAGTCACTCTGTACCTAGAAATTTCGACCATGATATGGGTACAAGAATTAACATAAATGCTGTGCCTGCATCTTACTTCATGCAAGGAGACAAATTGAATCCTAATGGAGCTCAACGTGAGAATGGCCTATTTTCAAGCTCACTGTCACAGCTGTTTAGCAGAAGATGTGAGTTTCTTTCTCTTTTAGGATATTGATGAATAACATGTTCCATAGTTTTCTTATTGTGCGGGCATGTTTTTGAAATGTAGAGCTGCTATGGGGTTCAGTTGTTTTCCCAGGGTCTTTTTTTTTAATCTACCTGAACTGGGTGACTTTAAATTGTAACGCTCATAGATATGCGAGTTACATATTTTTTAATATTATATATTCGCTCAAAGAGAGGCCTAATAATTTGCTCTTTCCCAGTGCGACTATCATCATCAAATAACAATAATCCGCCTTATGGGCATTCTGTTGGTGCTGCCACCTCCCAGTATGAGGAAGAACCATTTGAGTCTCTTGAAGAACTTGAGGCTCACACCATCGGGAACCTTCTCCCAGATGATGATGATTTGCTGTCTGGTGTGACTGATGGCATGGATAATAGTTTGGGGCATCCTGGTCACGGGGATGATATAGAAGAATTAGATGTTTTCAGCAGTATTGGAGGGCTGGAATTAGGAGACGAGGGCTTTTTGTCAGGACAAATTAATCCCGATCTCTCTGGTGGAAGCTCTAATGGTCAGTTGGCAAGTACAGCTGGAGGGGAACACCCATTTGGAGAACATCCTTCAAGGACACTCTTTGTGAGAAATATCAATAGCAACGTCGAGGATTCTGAACTGCGAACACTCTTTGAGGTATGTCAGTCCAGGTCTAACAAATATTGAACACCAACCTGCACCATTTGTTTCTTTAAACACTAGTTTTTATACACTTCTATCCTGCTCTCATGAAATTGGCCCCATTCTGAACTTTGATTGCAGCAATATGGAGATATTCGTATGCTATACACTGCCTGTAAGCATCGAGGTTTCGTCATGATTTCATATTATGATATTAGAGCTGCGCGAAATGCAATGAAAGCACTTCAAAATAAGCCATTGAGACGTAGGAGACTTGACATACATTACTCAATTCCAAAGGTATGTTCAATCTTCCAATAAATGAATGTCAAGTTCAGTGTGCATACCAAACTGTATTATTGCTCGTTTCATATTTTTCTCTTATGAGACCGAAGTTACACATAGAAATGGAACTAAATGGTTTCCTGATGTCTTTCATGACTCTAGGACAATCCATCAGACAAAGATGTCAATCAAGGGACTCTTGTAGTTTTCAACCTTGACTCTTCTGTTTCAAATGATGAGCTTCGTGAAATTTTTGGTGATTACGGTGAAATTAAGGAGGTAAGACTTGGTCTCAAATAGACATATGTTGTTTAGGTTGGTGTTCAAGGTGAAGTGTATGAGCTTTTTCTCTTTTTTTTTTCTGGAGTGCAGATTCGTGAGACTCCACACAGAAGTCATCACAAATTTGTTGAATTTTATGATGTGAGATCCGCAGAAGCTGCACTCCGAGCGTTGAACAGGAGTGACATTGCTGGGAAGCGTATTAAGCTAGAGCCAAGCCGGCCTGGTGGTGTTAGACGGTAGGTGGGATCTGATAAAGTTTCATATTTTGTGTTATAAGTTTTTTGCTTCGAATGAGTTGAGAAAAATATTTTGGGTACCTGGGAAAAGAAATCTGTGCTTCCTTGATGTTCCTTGACCCTATGTCTCCTACAGCCTGGGAGAGACATGTGAATCAAATAGCCAAACTTACATAATGGTATCCATGGTTCGTTCGTTGTTATTGATGTAATAATTTTACCCTGATTTAATTTTTACCTTTTGCAGATTATTGCAGCCGTTTACTTCAGAGTTAGAACAAGAAGAATCCGGCCTTCTATTACAGCAGGCTAGCCCTCAGAATGCGTCAACTGGATTTTCTGGTATAGCCTCTTCTTTAGATATATGTTGCTTCTTGTAACAGTTATAAGTGATCATATATGCTCATAAATAATGTTCAACCAGGTTCATTTCCAATTGGGGCAATATCATCTAGTGTAGACAATGGAACAATCTTTGGGTCCCATTCTGCCGGTGGAAACAATGCCACATCTTTTTTTGATAATGTCTTCAACCATGGAGTATCTTCTTCTGTTCCTAGCAGCAGCTTATCCTCGCTGGTTAGGGTGGCATCTGATGGAAGTTATGCCAATGTTGGTGAATCTGGCCATGCACAGGGCGAGAGGAAGTTTGACTTCCAGGGTGTTCATAATTTCCAACCTCATTCACTTCCAGAATTTCATGATGGCTTAGGTAATGGAATGTCCAGCAATTCGCCAGGCCACATGGCTGCTAATATGAGTGTGAGGCCCTCTGAAATTATTGAAAACCCACAGTTCTGCAGAGTTGGCTCAAATGGGCTTCCCGTCGAGTTGAATGAAGGTATGAAGTTCTATAAATAATGTGTTTAGGAACATTTTTTGAGTGATTGGTAAATTTCAGAGATGTAGTTGCACAAAGAGCGGATTTTAGTAGTATTAGCCCTTGGCGCTGATTTTCTACCTTTCAGTTTTTGGTTCGTCTGGAAATGGGAGCTGTCCACCTCCTGGGCGACATTACATGTGGAGTAATGCACATCATTCTCAGCCTCCTGGCATGATATGGCCAAACTCACCCTCATTTGTTAATGGGGTTTGTTCTCCTCATCCTCCACAGATGCATGCAGTCCCTAGAGCACCAAACCAAATGCTGAATGCTCTGTTGCCTATTAGCAATCCCCATGTGGGATCTGCACCATCCATGAATCCTTCTATCTGGGACAGACGCCGTTCATATGCCGGAGAATCTCCCGATGCTTCTGTTTTCCATCCAGGTTCTGTTGGAAATATTCGGGTTTCTGCTAACTCTGCACATCCTTTGGAATTTGTTCCACACAATGTTTTTCAAAGTGCTGGGGGAACCTGTGTGGACCTCGCAATTCCTACCAAAACTTCTGGATTAAACTCATTTCCGCAGCGGTGCATGATGTATCCTTCGAGAGGTCAAATGATTCCTGTGATGAATTCATTTGATTCTCCCAATGAAAGGACTCGAAATCGTCGAAGTGATGCTAATTCAAGTCAGGCAGAAAACAAGAAGCAGTTTGAACTTGATGTTGAACGAATTTTGAGAGGAGAAGATAAACGAACAACTCTCATGATTAAGAACATTCCTAACAAGTAAGTAATTAACAAGAAATTTGGGTTATGCATTTTACTAAATTCATTTTCTAGACTTACATATTCTGACCAAATCATGAAGGTTGCATTTAGAGTTAAATTATGTTGGTTGTCTTTTACTGTTTAGTTAGTAATGTCCTTGTTCATATAAAGTCTTCATATGCATTTTTGCTTGCAGTTAGAATTGTCCTCCTCTATTATGTTTTCAAACTTTGTACAGTTTTCTATCTTTTCTCTAGGATGTTACTGTGTTGTGGGGCTAGGTTACATGCTCCCTTGAATATGATTGATCTTAATACACCAGAATCTTATGTGACATGCATAGATCTACAAGCAGAATAATATCATGCATGGTAGGTTCTGTAAGCATTGTACACCTCAGGCTATGCTAGTGAGTTATTTTTGTGTCTACATAGGTGCATATTAGCTTCTGTCCGTGTTTTGCTTATTTATAACAATTACTGTGTCAGCATGTGTTAGTAATGCTCCTCGTAATCATGCTTTTATTTGTGATTCTGTTTTAATAGATTTGTAATACATGATACTTATCTTGCTTAAACTGTAGATATACTTCGAAGATGCTCTTGGCAGCGATTGATGAACGTCATAGAGGAAGTTATGATTTCATTTACTTGCCAATTGATTTCAAGGCAAGTGACAAATTGAACGTCAATTTCATTATTGTGTACGGGTATCTGAAGTAGTTTTTTTTTTTTTCATTCTTGCAGAATAAATGTAACGTTGGCTATGCATTTATCAACATGACCGATCCGTCATTAATAGTTCCTTTTTATCAGGTATGTATTGATATAGGTTTTATTGTTTTATTTGTTTCTTCTTTTGCTGTAGAATCAAATTACCAAATTAGCATGAGTAACTCCCTTTTGTGCAGGCATTCAATGGCAAGAAGTGGGAAAAATTTAATAGTGAAAAAGTGGCCTCCCTAGCTTATGCTCGCATACAGGGAAAAGCAGCTCTGATTGCACATTTCCAGAACTCGAGCTTGATGAATGAAGACAAGAGGTGCAGGCCAATACTCTTTCACACTGATGGTCCTAATGCTGGTGATCAGGTACGAGTACTTCTGTCCCTGTATAGGCAAGCATTTTCAGAGGATTAAATTGATAGTCCACTAGACCTGAATAGTGTCTGGAAGAAAAATAGGCATAAATTTAGTATAATGGTTGCAATATCCCAACCAAAGGGGAACTTTGGCGCAATGGTTGGAAGTTGCAGCCACGTGGCTTGGGGTCACAGGTTCGAGCTGTGGAGGCGGCCTCTTGCAAATGCGTAGTGGTTGCTCTTGTTTTTATCATCTCTATTATGTCAAAATTATATTCAGGGACTGGCCTTAAATCTGTTTTATTTATCCTTTACAGGTGCCTTTTCCCATGGGCGTTAATGTTCGACCCAGAACAAATAAAAGTCGAGTAACCAGCAGTGAGGAAAATAACCAAGAGAACACTCAGAACTGGTCAGATGGGGAGTTGTCATCTAATAATGTGGACTCCATGTCAAGCTGTGTAAAGGAGTCAGATTGAGGAAGCTACATGGAGGAAGAATTAACTTTGTAGAATTGAGTAATTGTAAGTGATTCCGCCCAAATTTTACTGATGTATATTAGGGTGGTAGATAGAGGAGAGAAACCAAGGCTGCTTTTCATGATTTTTGGGGAAAAGAAGACTCGTATTGCTTGTGGAGAGCAGCATGTTGTTCATTGGGTTCTGAGGCTGGCCATCAAGAAAAAAAGGAAGCTTCAAAATTTTGGATGTTGATGCCAATGTGTTGTGTATAGGAGGAGGAGCTGTGGAGCTACCGCTAAATATTTGCTGCACAGAGGGAGGCCGCTTCTCATGGCATTTTGCTTTTTTTCCTCTGCAGTTTATTCGGAGATAATTAGCGGCGCCAGATGATTTTTAACATTTTTTGTACAACTGTTGTTGTCTTGCCTAATTACCCCTTACTCTCGCCGTATGACTATTTCTGGGCTATGCTGCACAGATTGTTATGATGATCATCATCTCCGCTTTCGCTAAATATTTTTGCCTTTCTTTTTTTTTTGTTGAGAAAAGGTGCTTAAATAACTCTCTTTTCTTTTTAAAGTGCCAAAATGACCCAAGATAATCTATGAAAGGGCCAATTCTGTATATTTTTTTTTGTTGGAATTTGAAGTAATGATGCTTTTGTCCCTCTTTAAAAAAAACAAAGGGAAAAACAGGAAATGATATACTGTACTCGTCTTTTCTCTTTTCTATTTCGCAAACTCTAATTTTCTTCTACACAAATCGTCGCTGGACTCCCATATCACCGTCCTCTCTATCAGACGTGACATTGCCTCCTCCAATTACTCATAGACTGCCTCCATCGCACTGAGGAATCCACTCTCTCTCATTGCCGTTTCCATTTTTGGGCACAGAGATTGGGAGGTGGTGGTGGGCGAGGCTGGGTTTTGGGCGGTGGCACATTCAATGATGAAATCGGTGGCGCAAAGAATGTGTGCTGAGCAGCGGTTTTTGACAATTTCAGATTTAAAACCAATTTTTTATTGACTCACATTAGTAAGGATAAAATAGTTCCAAAAAATTCATTTTTAGGCGGGGGATATTTTTGTCTTTTTGGGTCCCGGTCAATCCTGCCTATGTTAGAGTTAATGAAATGGTAAATGAGAGTTATTTCAGCATTTTCATTAAAAACTTGGGGTTATTTTCGAAAACTTGAGTGTTATGTTGTTAGTTTTACAGTTATATAGGCGTTGCATCAAGACACTCTGAATCAACTCGAACCATCCAACTTGACTCTACCAGATAGGTGAGATGAGACGCATATTAAAGGGGAAAATAAAGAGCATTAAACACCAGGGGTTCGCCATCCGATTGAACTTGGAAAAGGGAAAAAAAACACAGCAACAGAGGAGGCTCTTCGCTTCCCGCGTTGACTAAGGTGGAGAATTCCTCTTTTTAAAGCTCAATATGTTGCACATGCGATGACGAGTTTCATGAAAAACTGGTACAATCTCAAGACATGCATTCACTAGCAAACGAAAAAAGCAAAATGTTTGAAGTCCACAGGAATATACAATTACATTCCAGATCAGAATCATTCACAATGAAAAGTTACTGTCAGATGTCTTGCCTGGCATTCCTTTTTTGGTTTTGCCTACATGTAAATGTATATGTTTGTAGAAACAAAAACCACGCCACCGTTTTCAAATGATGAATATTGAAGCAGTACGCAGATGAAAACACGGAGTAGAAAATGTTACTTGGAGTAGAGAATGTCATAATGCCCAGGTCGGTATAGCAAGGTAATGAATGGCGATGTCTGCTCCCGGTCTCCACTTGCAGCACTGGCTGGAATGAAATCGTGATGATTGACACTGACACTGCCATTTTCACAAGAACTGCGGTCCAGGTATACCACACGAATTGCAACTCCTAATGCATCTGAGAGTGCCGTAATGTGAACATGATCACTTTCCTCACCCATTGGTTCCACTGATGACTTGACAAACTATCATCAACAAAGGATACTTACTATATCAAATGCTTTGCGCACATTATCGCTTATTTCAATAATTGTAAAATTCAGGTTATTGCAGACTAAGGGGTTTAATCTATAGAAACAGACCTGCTCAACAGAGGTATTTGCTAGCCCAATAATGAAAGGTTCAAAAAACTCTGATCGCTTCCGGATTTCACTGGAGGTAACAAATCTGAAGAACATTACAACTGACCAAGAAGTAGTATTAGGACACAATATAAATTCACCATATCCATTTATACATATACTTTGACAAATGTAACCCACCATAATCAGATACTGATTGATCCCGACATCTCTGCACTAGCTCATCAGGGCTGCAACCAAGAAATATTCGTATAAGCACGCATACAACGATCAAAGATCATCAAATAAATTTGAAAGCAAAACGTAAAAGTTGGGCCTCAAACCTTATTGAAGAATCACCCCCTTGAATTACATCATCCAGTTGCTCAAGGAACAGCTGAAAAGTCATGAAATCCCTCAGGACAGCCAAAAACCCTTGTAATGGAGTCAAAGTAAAAACAAAAATGACAGACTACTGCATCAAGACTCAAGCATAAAAGTAGTGGCTACCAACTTTGCATCACCCGTACGCAGTGGTGAAACAAGATAGTACACTCTTCTTGCCACTCAACCTCACAAAGTTGCAGATGCATCAGACATTTAAACTATTTATAATGAAAGAGAAGGGAAAACAAAACCCTTTCAGCAGTGAATAAGTACCCTGCATGGTCAACTTAAGCTCAGTTATCCATCAATGGGTCAAGACTTTCACATGCAGATAGGAGTAGAAATGGATACTTACTGCAAAGAAATCTTCAAAGGTGAATTCCACGTAACCCAAACTCAGCAGCGTAACTTTGCATTTTTCCACACTAATTTTGATCCGATCAACTTCAGCTTTATCTCGAGATTTCATCAGATGTTCCTAAATCAATGTATGATGAACATCAGGAAAATAAGAGTGAAAACTAATTATAATCCGATCAACTTCAGCTCTATCTCAAGATTTCGTCAGATGTTCCTAAATTAATGTGTGATGAACATCAGGAAAATAAGAGTGAAAACTAATTCTATCTCAAGATTTCGTCAGATGTTCCTAAATTAATGTGTGATGAACATCAGGAAAATAAGAGTGAAAACTAGCGTATGTATGAAGATCCTAGAGGTACACCAGGAATGGGAAGGAGATGACATACTAAGTAGGCAAACATGAAGCCTCGGAAAAAGCAGTTGCCATCACCCCTTGTCCGCCTGATGGCTGCATATTGCTCATTCAGTATCTGCAGAAAATTGTCACCAGGATTACAGGGCAATCAGGAGCACTATGCATGCCTATATTACAAGTACCTGGATCTTTTCGAGCAGAATTGGACTTCCTGACTTGTATTCATCTGCCAATGCAGAAAGAGGCTCCTACAAACACGGGATCAAAAGACTGTGACCTAGCCAATCGTGGAAACACAAGAAAGAAACCGGAAACGCAGTAAAATCCCGTCGATAAATACAATGCATAGGGGGTGGGGGCTGGAAATTGAATAAGATCCCAGACAAGAACCGTAAAAGAAAAGGAAGAGCAAGAACTCATGGTATACCCTGTCTCCGAGATATGGAATCTTGGAGGCTTCAGCAGCTTGAATAGCAGAGTGCTGCTCATCCATTTTGGAGGCTTCGCGTCAAATCACATCCGGTTTAGGGCAAAATCGCAATAATAAACAGCTGCATACAATCAAATCGGAAGTTGAGAACCAACCTGTTCGGCCCCTTCCAATAGCATCCGCCGCAGTCGCAGAAATGCACCACCCAAAAACCAACTTATCAAATCAACGTCTCCACCTCCCACTCCAATTTACTATTTATAGATTTGAGCGGCGCTGCAAACCGGAATGCAAATGCAAATGCAAATGCAAAAGCTCTGGTGTAACTGGACTGGGCTGAAAACTGGGCCTCCCAGGATTGGACTGGGCTTGGTCCCTTTTCAAAACATTTAGCAGTAGTGTTGACATTTCGTTCTCATCTCTTTATCCCTGTGGCTAAGATCAAAACTTAGATCATGACACAATGATCCAACCCCTTCCTTGTCAATATTCAATATTCTCCCACGGCCACAACCAATCAACCATATTGTAGCTAGCGGTTGCATCAGTTTGTTCTTGAGCTACTTCCGTTTGTACCATTATTTTCGAATTTATTTTAAATAAATTGAACTGAAGAGTCTGTCTCTTTCCATAGCCATGGAAAGGCCACAACATAAGCTAAAAATGAGAAGGATTGAAGACAAAAGTTTTGGATTTCATGATCATAAATATTTATATGCACGTTGCATAAGATAAATTTTATTAGAGTAATTAAACCCGTGTTTCCCGAGACTTTGCAATGATATTTAAGGGGTCAAATATTTAAGTGTCAAAAAACATTGATCAACAAAGTGTTGTTGAGAAAGGGATCCTCCATTAAATATTGATTTTCTGGAGAGTTCAGGAAGCGCTTTAATAAAAAGGCAGGTGAGCAAGTTAGGAGGTGAGGTTGATGAGCATCAGAATAGGGGTGTATAAATAGGAGGGTTGGGAGACTTATTATTACACATCACCATCAGCTCCAAAACACCACACCTCTCTATTCTCTTTTCTGCAACTTCCGGTGATGTTGATGACGATCCACCCCCAACCCCAATTTTATTCCGGTTAACTATGGAACAAAACCCTCCCAATAATCCTCAAGGTACTCTTACTTGCTTTTACAACTCCCATCTCCTCGATTTTACAATCTTGCCCTAATTTCATTTGATCCTTTTCATGTTAGGTATGCAAATATCCAACCATGTTTTCTATTTTCCTGTATATATGCTGTAATATTCAGACAAAACGTTTGCGTTGGACTGGATCCAACCCGTACTTTAGAATATCACAAAATTGGGCAGGTTCGTTGTATACAGTAATGACGACGACTTTCCGTAATGGATCATCTCTCTTTTGATTACAAAACTGTGGTTCCCTTTAATTTGTACCCAAACCATCCTCTTCCGTAATTATTAATATTGCTCTCTATCTCTATTCCCCTCCTTTTTTATCGATAGTTTAAAACCAATTTAATTTTTTCTTGATTTATAGAGCAAGGGCTGAGTTTGATTTTACCGTCCAATTTGATATCCGTGCTGTAGCGTATTAGCTAGTCACCTTGAAATTCGATAATCTTCTAATCGCATCATCAACCTCACCAATATCTACATGGTGGGTGCATGGCTCTTTTACTTGCAGTTTTTTAATTAAAAAGGCGGTGGAATTAATTAAATCTCGATGTCCAAGCATTTATGCTTTGTGGTGAGGGTACTCGCTAGGGCCATCTAGTTAGCCTTACCTTGACTCCCTTTTTAAAAAACAACTGTATATGAACATGCATGCTTGTTTGTCGAAATACATGGTGCATTGGGGTTTCATTTACCGTCTCCGCATGCATAAATGAATGGAACCTTGAATTCAACAAGAGAGGGTGGTCGGAATTGAGTGCGTGATCGATGAAGGTGTATTGTGATTTTGGTCTGCCCTCTTATTTATTAATTGCGGTGTGAAAGTAGTGCGCCCAATGTGTACAGAGATTAGTTTAAATAACAAAAAACGGAAGTGGGTTTGGCACATGTTTATAACGTGTGGAGAGAATACGCATGCTTGTTATATATAGGATGTGGGATTGGGTATAAGATTGTATGTACTGAAATGGCAGGGGGAGAAAGAAGACACTACAGGGGAGTTCGACAGAGGCCGTGGGGGAAATGGGCGGCGGAGATAAGGGATCCTCAGAAGGCAGCTCGGGTGTGGCTGGGGACCTTCGAGACGGCGGAGGATGCAGCCATCGCGTACGATGAAGCCGCCGTCAAATTCAAAGGTAACAAGGCCAAGCTTAACTTCCCCGAAAGGTATCAGCAGGGCCACCCCGTGTACCTCCAACCGCCGCCTCAGCCCCCAGCCTCCGCCCAGCAGCCGCCACCTCAGGACGTGAGCAGCTACCCTCACCTGTTCCAGTACGCGCAGCTGCTGTCCAGCACAGATGCTGAGATGCCTTTCTTCACCTCCGCGCTCTACAGTCAGCAGCAGGGTTCTCAAGGCTTCGCCACCTCTTCGTCGTCTTCTTCTTCTTCTTCTTATCAGCAGCAGCAACAGCAGCAGTTTGATTCGGACCAGTACCTTAATACTAGCAGCAATAATTACTATTATCCGCCCAGTCATTTCGACGGCAGCAATCATCCATAGAGATATCTCGCGGACAATGGGCATGCATATGCAATGTACAGTGTTCTAAACGGGTGTGTGCTCATGCACGCGCACGTGTCGACACCAGATCAATTTCATGTATTGGCTTCCGTCCTCCGATTATGGTCCCCTTTTTATGGTATATTTTTTCATTCTATTTTAAAGGATCCATAACTTTAAATTTCCTGTGATATATAATTTTTGAAAAGTAAAATTTTATAGTTGAATACACAGTAAGCAACCAAACTTAAACTCATGGCCTCTGATTGACGTGCGACTCCAGATGAAATGAATCCAGTTTGGCCGGCACGCATATGCATCACAAATTTTAAGTATTTAAAAGGTTTGATCGGTGGGAGTGCCCTGGCCTCAAAATAAACTATGGATCGATGACTATTAATTTAACAAACTTTATTCCCATTCCAAAAAAAAAAAAAAAAAAAAACAACTTTATTCATTACATTTTTGGTAGCGGAGGATCATTCCTCCGCGTGATCATCGTCACTATCACAAATATCTCAACATGCGAATCTAACTACTCTGACAATCTTTGTGCTTTTATTCCCTGCTTTGTATTTACATCATCCGATCTACTAAAATCACCTCACACACTGTTAAAAAGTCTCCTTTCTTCTTATCCTAGTCTCACTTCTATTTTAAACTTGTAGTCTACGCTATTTCTTTTTTCCTACAAATTTGCACTTCACTTTTTACATTTGCTCGGTCTCATTTTAGATTACATATTTTCACTTTCATCAATCTTTTTTTTTCTTAATATATTTTGTTAAGAATAATTAGAACTTTCTGATATTTTAAAATGCATGTTGTAACGCATTTAATATTGTGTCATTCAATAATATTTATATTTATGCATTAAAACTAGGAACTTTTAACTACTAGATGAATAGTTTGATTGCATTTTAAAATGAAATAAAGGAAATGGTTATTTTTATTTTTCTCATACGAATTTATACTGCCGTAATTGATGCAAAAGATATAAAAATGAAGAGATTGAGCTTTGGTAGTGGCAGAACACCAAATTTGTTGTAGTTTAAAAAAAAGTGGAAAAAGTGGAAAAAGAGAAAAGGGAAAGGAAAATACAAAAGAGAAGCCAAACTTATCATTCCAATGCAAGCGTGATCTACTTGACTGAGGGGACCCTCCATTTTTTCATTCTTTTTTTTTTCCCATTTGCAGTCAAATTCAGTGCGACCTGCTCAATCTGATTTCTCTCATTTTAATTCAGACTAGTTTATCTACCTTACTTTAATTTATTTTAATTACTTAATTCAATTCATTTCAATTATTCAGTGTAATTCAATTTAAGTCAGTTTTATGATTTAGTTGATTCCAATCCAGTTTGATGAATCCAAACCCTATATTAATTCGTTCGGTTTCACTTCAATTTATTATGTTTTCATTCTATTGAGCCCAATTCAATTTAATTTAGTACTCCCTCTGTTTCTCTAATAGTGGCACATCATTTTTTGTGTTAGAATTTAGGAGATACGGATGAAATTGAATTGAAATAAGAAAAAGTAAAATGAGTGGATGTAATAACCTTAAACTTGCCATAAATAGAAGGTGTCAATATAAAAGAAACATCTCACACTAGAAAGTGTCAATATAAAAGAAACATCTCACATTAGAAAGTGTGCCACTATTAAAGAAACGGACGGAGTATGGCCTACGTTCTAGATCCAATCATTGCATTCAACCTAGTTCATGTTGTCTGATTCATAGCATCTTATCATAATTGAATAAAAATGAGTTCAATCCAAATCATTTTAACTTAATCCCGTGTCACCAGCCCAGATTTTGGTTCAATTCAACAAACTCATCGTCCCAGATTAGTATGTTTTATTCGAAGCAGATCTGAGTTTGTGGGGAAGCAGATCTGAGTTTGTGGAAAATAGGAAACGTCAAACATTGCGGCTGGGTATGGGTGATTGTGAAGGTGCATGCATGTTTGATGAGTATATTATATCTTGTTTGGCAGTTTGGGGCTCCAATTGTGCGATGGTGATGTGATGATGATGGTACACACTCCGCACTACCACACATGCATAGCCCATAGCCTGCAACCTTTTCCCTGAACCGCAATATGTATGTACGGAGTGAAGCCGTGTTTACACTGTCTTTTCCAGCCCTACTGTTTTTCCGGATTTCCGGCGGATCCACATCAAACCTCCACCCACCCTTCCATTCTAACAGTCTTCATTATTGAGCCCAGTCTCGTGGTCCCCTGCTTCACTAATATTGACTCACCTCCTTTCGACACTTAGATTTAAAAAATACATTAAAATAGTACACAACAAATTGATTAGATGAATGGTGGGGTCTTAGCTAGTTAGCTATTTTTACAAGACTGTGCTACTTACTAACCCTATCCAACAATTACGTATTGACGGAAATTAGATGGCAGGATTCTAAAAACATTTAAGTTGATCGGGCCTAAACATATTAGAAATAAAATTCAACCAAGAACATGCAAGAATTAATTACAATGCGATTAGACCTCACAATTTATAAGCTAATATTTATTATTCTCTGCCGATATATGACTTACCTGCTCATAATAATTAAACCAAAACAAATAAATAATATAAAGATTGAACATATTTTATCTAAATAATAAGGTCGAATGAATGAAAACCAAACCCGGAAAGCCGTGCACTGGAATGCAACTCACTCGTCATTCACTACCGAATGCAATTTAAACAAGGATTTTGAAATAAAAAAAGCTGAGCATAAAATTCTTCAACCAAAATAAAACCTTGCAAAAATATTTTCTGCCTAATAAAACAAAACAAAACCAAGCTCACGTCTCTCCGTGAAGTAGCGTCCAAAATATATTCCAAAAGAAAAGAATACCCTGTGGTCTGTCTTCATGCGTAATATATATACGCAACAATTACCAAAAATCACGTTCATATTGTACTCTTTCAAATAAAATAAAATTCTTTTCAAATTTGAATTCTGATTTGAAGAGATAAAATCAAATCTCTAAATTATCTCCAAATATCTTCAAAGCTATCTCCATAAGTATCAGTCCAATTTGCTCCAATATAACTGCTACAATTCTGCTCTGCTTTGACTACTTTATTTGCCATAATTGCTCAATACTCCTTACTCTCCTCTAAATTCTTCTTGAGCCCGAAACTGTGATCTGTTACAAATAAAACATTTAAAGTGCACATTACTCACGTAAAATCATAATTAATCCCAATAAAATAAACAACAAAATTAACACACATCTATGAAAACAAAAGGGAAATGACATTTATACGCCTAGCCCTAATGAAATTATGGCCACCCTCTTCTCTTCTCTTTCACTGTTCCGCCGTCTATTATACTGACAACAACGCAACAGAAGGCTACTCCCATCGCCATAATATACACAAATGTTCGCTCCGGGCAACCAATGAGAAGTCCGGATGCTTTTCTTCTCCGCCACCGCCTTAGCATCACCAACAACCACCTCACGTCCTAGCACCACCACCACCCGTCCTAGCACCACCACCACCCGTCCTAGCACCACAACCACCTGACCTAGCCACCAGCCCCAGCACCACCACCTCTGCTACCGCCACCACTCTCCCTAGCCACCGCCACCACTCACCCCACCTGCCCCACCACAACCAACCTCAATACCACCACCGCCAGCCACCACCACCACCCCTAGCCCCAAGATGACGGAACCCTAGCCCAAGACGACGATAGCAATCCCGGTCTCCTTCGCTCCGACGCCAATCAAATCAGATCTCCAGGGCACCAGCGCCAAACAAATCGGACCTCCAATCAAATCCGAAGCCACTTTGATTCACCTCCACTGCCTCACTCGATTCACCTCCGCCACCATTTTCAGCACCGCTCAGCCAAGCGTCGGCAAGTGGAGACCTCGCCCCAGTGCGGAGGGGTCAAAAAGGCCAGAACACGGAACGCTAAAAGGTTAAAGACGGAGGGTTCTGGTCAATTCGATTTGTGGATGAAAGAAGAATGTGGAAGGGCATAACTGTCCTTTCACATTTTTTGAAATATATTTTTTATATCAGGGGTATAATCACCATTTCATATTTTTTCGGCTAAATTCAGGCCTGCACGGTTATATTAGCACATTTCAGGAAATCATAAAATTATAATAGCACTTTCTGATCTTGCAGGGTCGTATTGGTACATATTATCAAAGCATGGGGTGATATGAAGAAGTAGCAAGACGTAAGAGGAGAAAGCTGGGATTCCCATTGAGTCTTACGCTAGAGGGGCCAGTAAACATTGAACATCTTGGGCTGGCTAACGGACAGAAGAAGCCCTTTCCAGTTTCAGCCACAAACAATCACCGCTGCATCTAATTAAAATTCAAATCCCATCTGAGTGGCAATCGGTGTGAAAGGATGATGAATTGCTGCAGCTGCCTGGCTACGCCGGTGATTGTCAGCGTCCCCCCATACACATATTCTATGCTAAACCACCTTCCCTTATCCAATACTTTTAGATGCCCGGTAGCAGTAACTTCTTCTTCTTCTTCTTCTAGAAGGAGGAGGGAGAGAGTGGCTGTGAAGTCGTCCAGCAGCAGCGGGGAGGAGGAGGTGTATCCCGGAGTTTACGGCCCCTGGACTATTCAGCCCTCTGATGTTCAGGAGGTTCTAATTCTCTTTTCCGTACTCAGCATACCCTGGTCTTCAATTTGGGCGAATTGTGATGTTTTGATTGGCAGGTGATTCTGTACAGGTGTGGCTTGGTTACTGCTGCCTCCTCCTTTGTGGTTGCATCCTCCGCACTTTTCCTGCCTCGCGACTCCGAGCTTGCCGCTTTCCTCGGGAGCAACCTGGACTTGCTTTATGCGTCTGGAGCTTTGGGGCTGGGACTGTCGCTCTTTCTTATCCACATTTATGTCGCTCAAATCAAACGCACGCTTCAAGCATTCTGGCTCCTCGGTGTGATAGGATCTGTGGCTGCCTATCTGAACTCTGCGCAGCCAGATGGAATGCATTTGGTTGCTTATGTGCTTCAGAACCCCGCGGCTACCTGGCTTGTTGGCCCCCTCTTCGCCGCCCTCACCGGCCTCGTCTTCAAGGAAGGTCATCGTTTCTCCATGCTCTTTACTCTACATACGAGTTGGTCTGATATCTGTATCAAACTGAAACCACGGTTTTACTCTGCCTGGATGAAATAGGCCTCTGCTATGGCAAGCTTGAAGCTGGCATTCTCACATTCATTATTCCTACTCTTCTGCTTGGACACCTGGTACTACTCTTGTTTATCACCTAGCGCATGATAAGTTATTAGCTCTTGCACTTCTTCCTAAGTGAGTGGGTTTGTGAGGTGTAGACGGGACTGATGGATGCCGCAACAAAAACCAGTCTGCTTGTCGTGTGGATGGCGCTCTTCACGGTGTTTGCTGGAAGGAAGTTCTTCCAGCCCATTAAGGTACGGCCAAAGCTATCCTCTGTGGTTCCTCAACATGTGACATACTAGGTGGTTTTAATTGTTGCCAGCCTGTGCTGCTGGATGCAGGATGATATAGGAGACAAGTCTGTGTTCACGTTCAACAGCTTATCGGAAGAGGAGAAGCGAGCACGGATTTACCAACTCGAGCAGCAGAAGCAGTTGGAATCATTCAAATTAGGCAACAGCTCATCGGACGAATGAGCAACCCGTCTATTATGCTGTAATCTTTTTTGCTTCAAACTAGGCAATACACCGATACATATGATCAAGAAGAAGTGTAAAAGATGCAATCGAACGACAATGACCATATCGTACGTTGATGATTTAGGAGTGTTTGGATTACTAACTGGGGACTAAGCTGCCCTTCTCACTTGTTATTAATTGTCACGAACTAAATGTTGGAGGAGAAAGAGAGCAGATTCAAAGAGTATAACCAGTTGTTCTCACCAAACAATTACAGAGGATGTGAATTCCACTTCTTATAAAAGTGAACCGAATAGATTAAAAATTCAGGAATTATTGGTATTTTGGAGCACAAAAAAAAGGAAGGGAGAGTGAAGGCGTGGTTTGTAAAACCCTAGGGAAATGGAAATAGACCTGAGTGAGGTGTCAAAATCGCATGCGGATTAAATCGCTCTTCCGCTCAGTGCCGCCGATCACCGCCTTATCCTCCTCACCCTTCCGCCGCCTCTGCCACTCTCTTCCTCCAATGGAGGACTCACTGCGCAAGGAAATAGCACAGAAGGCAGACAGCATCCAATCCCAAGGCAACCTCGTCCGCCAACTGAAGGCTTCCGGCGCTCCCAAGGCCGACATCGACGCCGCCGTCCAATCCCTGAATGCGTTGAAGCTGGACAAGTCCTCCCTCGAGTCCCAGCTCCAGTCCTCCTCCGGCCTGGCCAACAGAGGCGCCTTCCGCCAGTCTGTCGCCAACACCCTCGAGCGCCGCTGCTTCTACATCCCTTCCTTCAACATTTATGGCGGCGTCGCCGGCCTCTTTGACTACGGCCCTCCCGGCTGCGCCGTCAAAGCCAACGTCCTCGCCTTCTGGCGTCAGGTATCTATATCTTCATCCCATCTGTCCGATGCTATCCTTTTCTCATCGCGTGATTTAGCCATTGTGTGCGTGTTTCAGCATTTTGTACTGGAAGAGAATATGCTGGAGGTTGATTGCCCGTGCGTCACGCCTGAGCTTGTGCTCAAGGCATCAGGCCATGTAGACAAGTTCACTGATCTTATGGTCAAGGATACTAAGACCGGCACTTGTTATCGGGCTGATCACTTGCTCAAGGATCACTGCAAAGACAAGCTCGACAAAGATTTGACTCTGTCACCTGATAAGGTTGCTGAGCTCAAACATATTCTTGCAGTTCTCGACGATCTTTCCCCCGAGCAGCTCGGTGCTAAGATCAAGGAGTATGGAATCACTGCACCCGACACTAAGAACCCGCTCTCCGATCCTTACCCTTTCAATCTCATGTTCCAGACTTCCATTGGCCCCTCTGGTGCAAGCCTCGGGTGAGCTGCTTTCTATTTTAAATGGTGCTGATTTTCTATTGTTGGATGATTTATGTTGATAATAATTCAGGTATATGCGCCCTGAAACTGCACAAGGCATTTTCGTCAACTTTAGAGATCTTTATTATTATAACGGGAACAAGCTCCCTTTTGCTGCTGCTCAGATTGGCCAGGCCTTCAGGAATGAGGTATCTTGTTTTAAAAGCCTCATCTTCCCTCCACATTCTTTTACTCCAGTATAATGCTACTCTACATGCTTTCTCTTCCACAGAAAGGAAAACTAGTTCTTAAAAAACATATTACTTTGAAATTTGATATATTCCATACTTCTAGTTTATTTTGTTCTATTTAAATATACTGCCAGTGTGCAGATTGAGGTGCATCTCCTTCTATTATGTAATCCTTTACCTAGGCTAATTGGATTGTTTGTGCAATGAGTGCCAATTAATTGGGTTTTTCCTCTTCCCCTTTAACCAATTATGTCTAGATATCTCCTCGGCAAGGCCTCTTAAGAGTCCGCGAGTTCACGCTGGCAGAAATTGAGCATTTTGTTGATCCCTTGGACAAATCACACCCAAAATTTTCTAAAGTTATGGATTTGGAGTTCCTAATGTTCCCAAGGGAAGAGCAAATGTCTGGTCAGTCAGCAAAGGCACTACAAATTGGTGAAGCAGTTAGAAAGGTAAGTTCCACTTGATGATATGACCTGCTTGCTTCTCCTCTCCAGTCTTTAGATTATCCATGGATATGTTACATTAAATTCTGATACTTGCTAATGCCGCGATGTTCATAGGGAATTGTTAACAATGAGACACTTGGTTACTTCATTGGGAGGGTCTACCTTTTTCTAACTCGGCTTGGAATAGACAAAGAAAGGTTGCGATTCAGGCAGCACCTTGCAAATGAGATGGCTCACTATGCTGCCGATTGTTGGGATGCTGAAATTGAATGCTCCTATGGATGGATTGAGTGTGTTGGAATTGCAGATAGATCTGCGTATGATTTGCTTGCCCACTCAGTAAGGCCCTGCTTATGATGTTCATGCTAAATTGATATCTTCATCACAAATGTTGATTGTTGGTTATCCTGTTTTTACTGAGGCTATTAGCTTAAATAGTAATGATCACAACACATTCCTTTCTACATTATCACCAGGCAGAGATACATGTGTTCTTGAACTTCTCATGCTGATTATATACTTGTTTTATTTGTTAATAGGAAAAAAGTGGTGTTGCTCTTGTGGCTCAGGAGAAATATTCGGAACCGAGAGAAGTTGAGGTAACTGATTTAATTGCGTTGCAGGACTAAAGGTGATAGTTTTGTGTGCCACTATATGACTGACCCTTTCTATATGTACCAGAAATTAGTGATCACTCCATCTAAAAAAGAATTAGGCCTTGCGTTCAAAGGAAATCAAAAGAAGGTCACTGAAGCCTTGGAGGTACGTCGGACTGAAACCCCAATGAGATTACACATTCAACATATATCGTTTAATGGCCCGCCTTCCTTTGCTTTTCTTCTGCTCTATTAGGCTATGGATGAAAAGGATGCTTTGAAGATGAAGGCTGATTTGGAATCAAAAGAGGAGGTGGAGTTTTATGTCTGCACTCTTGAGAAGAATGTGACTATCAAGAAAAGTATGGTGTCAATATCCAAGGAAATAAAGAAAGAGCACCAGAGAGTTTTTACTCCTTCTGTGATCGAGCCATCTTTTGGAATTGGACGCATTATTTATTGTCTTTTTGAGCATACTTTCTACATGAGGTCAAGTAAAGCTGGGGACGAGCAACTGAATGTGTTCCGGTTCCCTCCTCTTGTGGCACCAATCAAATGCACCGTGTTCCCTCTAGTCGTGAACGAGCAGTATAATGAAACTGCAGAACTAATTTCCAGTTCGTTGACTGCCTGTGGAATTTCACATAAAATTGACAAAACAGGTATGTATGGGCATGGATTTGCTTTCCTGTGTTTCATTTTTTACTAAATATGGAGAGAATTGCATTCCCGTCAATATTAAATTATATAACCGACCAATTTTACATGATTGATGTAGGTACTTCGATAGGAAAGCGTTATGCGAGAACAGATGAACTTGGCGTGCCACTTGCAGTTACTGTGGATTCTACATCATCGGTGACAATTAGGGAGAGAGATAGCAAGGATCAGATCCGAGTTGATGTGGAGAAGGTGGCGCTAGTTGTGAAGGAGGTGACTGATGGACACCGCAGCTGGACTGATATTTTAAAGACCTACCCACTTCATTCATCTGGATCAGCTGATGAATGAAGCTCTTCTTCTCAATTTGCAGTACCAGAAACACTCGCTGGATATCATTCATGTTTCGTTAGGCTTATGAATGTTTACATCGAAATATGTTTTGCTACCGAACTTGGAACCACACACATATTGTTTTCCTCCCTTTTTGCACTTGGTTGAAAATTCTATATGGGCAACAGTTTGTACAAACCACGTGACTATTTTGTCTGTTTAAACATGTTACCCAACTGATTTGATTTCAGCGAAGAATGCGGAATTTCTTTATTACACTAGCAAATTGTTCCATTGTTAAGACCTCGGCTGTGCTCAATCCATAGAAGTGCCCAGTGATATTGGGATGAAGGGGATTATCAGTGCAGTGAAGATGAAGGGGATTATCAGTGCAGTGAAGATGAAGGGGATTATCAGCGCAGTGATATTGATTTTTTTCAAAATTCAATTAAATAAAATTGTTTTGGGTTGGTATCAAAAATACCGCCGTCTGTGGGACTCGAACCCACGACCACGTGGTTAAAAGCCACGCGCTCTACCAACTGAGCTAAGACGGCAGTTGTAAAGGAGCGAGGTATTAACAATTATTGGAAAAGGAAAACGCGTGGAAGAGTTGAAAAGGGAATGAAATAAGAGGGTGAGGTGGAATAGGTTTATACCATAAAAAACAAAGAAACGAAGAAACAAAATACTAGTCTCTCTCGAAGCGCCGGTGCGGTAGACGGTGGCGGTTGTTGTAATTATAGGCGAAACCCTATTCTGATCTGAATCCATCGGAAAAATGATGCGTGTAGCTGGTAGGAGGCTCGGCCTTTCATCTCCTCTCCACTGGTGCAGGAGCCCTGCCGTCGCCACCACTCACATCCACGGTGGCGCCGATTCCTCTCCGACCAGATCCCCTATCGCCTCTCCCTTTTCCCTCGCACCCCCCTTCCTCGATCACATCAGAGGTCTTACTTTTCCCTCTAATCTATTTATTTCTCTATCGTTTTTCTGGCACTTGAATCATGGACTCTTGATATTTCAATTTTGACTAGGGGTCACGTTTGGGTATCGCAATTGATGATAATTTAGGGCTTGTTTCAACCTCTCTGTTTACCCTGTACTTTTGACTCCTGCAACTACCCTGGCTTGTTTGTATGTATTTAGTTTTTTTTTTCCCGTTTTTCCTGGCAGAAGGTGAATCCCCGCACTAGCTTCTCAATCGGTTGTGTTCGTGTTTTAATCGTTTCGTTTTTTAACTAGCCATTCTTAAATTCAAGCCCTTAACTGACTTCTGGATGCCATCCGTGTTCTCATTATTTTGATGAGGGAACAATTCTTTCTATGCTTCAATAAAAGCGTTTTTAACCTGTAAACTTTAGCCTTTCACCTTGGAATGTCAATGCATAGCTAATTTATAGTGTTGTGATATCCACTGGGTTACATGTCCCTTTAATTCAACACTAGTTCTTGCAGCATTGTGGGATTAAGGTTTATTGTTGCTCTTGCAAACACTTCTTCTCAGTTTATCTTTTGTTCAATGCTACCTGTCTGTCTAGATAAGCTGATAATTTGCTAATGCCTACAACAGGAATGTCTTCTGGTTCTCTTGCCTCACCTCAAGAAATGGGCTTAGTTCATGACATCCCATCCACCGTGGCTGCTATCAAGAATCCAACTTCAAAGATTACGTATGACGAGTCCAACCACGAACGTTATCCTCCTGGAGACCCCAACAAGCGTGCATTTGCCTACTTTGTTTTAACTGGAGGAAGGTTTGTATATGCATCGCTTATCCGTCTTCTGGTGCTGAAGTTTGTCCTTAGCATGTCTGCCAGCAAAGATGTGCTTGCCCTTGCTTCCCTGGAGGTGGATCTATCCAGCATTGAACGTGGCTCAACTGTGACTGTCAAGTGGCGTGGGAAGCCAGTTTTCATCAGGCGTCGAACTGAGGATGACATCAAATTGGCTAACAGCGTCGATGTTGGTTCACTTCGTGATCCACAGGAAGATGCTGTTAGGGTGAAGAACCCGGAATGGCTTGTGGTTATTGGAGTATGCACCCATCTGGGGTGTATTCCCCTGCCAAATGCTGGTGATTTTGGAGGCTGGTTTTGTCCCTGCCATGGTTCACACTATGACATCTCTGGTAGAATTCGCAAAGGTCCCGCTCCGTACAATTTGGAGGTCCCAACATACACTTTCTTGACTGAAGAGAAGTTGCTCATCGGTTAGAGAGACTTCAGCAGCATCTTGAAACTAATGTTTTGTTTAGAGCACGCATACTCTCATCGTCTATTTATCTTTTCTCTGGCCGTCTTATTTCGTTTCCATTTTACAATATTTCATATGGATTTTGTATGAACTTGCCAGTGGAGGCATGGAATTGCTGTCTTGAATAATTCAGCTGGCTGTCTTTAGGAACCATATTGGAGCAATTAGGTTATATTCGTGTCATGTAGAACTGAGTTCTACATCTCTGTAGCAGAATTGGTTTAGTTACCCATCGGGATTGGATGATCTACGTGAGTTGATAATCACGAAACATTGCATTCATTTTATTGTGCTGTCTTTCTTTTTCTGAATGAAGGATGCTTAACTTTAAACAAAAGGCTGCTTGTACAATCTAATCTGCCCTTGCCCGAAATAACAAAATGACAAGATTCCCCGAATCCTTGTCTCAAACACGCTAGCCACAACAGATATTGCAATGCCATACGCACAGATAATCAACGTTGTATCTCTATGAATATATCAAGGTAGCTTGGTTTCATGAAATACAGCAGAAAGTCTAGTTCCAAGTATAACGACGATGATGTTTAGCCAATAAAAAGAAGACAGACACAGCAGAAAGCAGGTAGTAATTGGAACATAGATTGGCATTCAACAGTCCTGAATGGGGACCAAAGATAGTTTGCCCCCGTATTCCTGGGGAAGTTGATCCTCATCAATGTCGTTGAGCAAGGTTGATGTCAGTTTCTTGTCCTCAATGAAAACAATCTGCAGAACAAATTGAGGATTAGGAAGTGTCCATATCTCTCTAGTCTGCAATGTCACAGGAAAACACGATATGAGCGGTACCTTCTTCTTAGTTTTGCTGTCAATGAAGGGGTAAACCATCTTCCACGCCGTCATGAAAATGTAAGGCACGTGAACAATGAGCAACTTCCCTAGCCTCTCCGGGTAGCAATCCTGAAAACCAGTCCAATTCCATCATAAACACTTGTACCCACAGCATACGTTTACAGTGATTAGAGGTTTAAACATGTGGGTAACCTGCAAAATGGAGAGAGCTGCAACGTATCCACGAATATCGCTGTTAGTGTATCCCCAGCCTTGAAGATCAGCAATGGAAACAAACTTCTCTTGCCCACTAGGCATTCTGCAATTCAATTCCCAATCAAAACAGTGTACTGGCAGAAAGAATATCAAACAAGCAGAAGCATATTACCTAGAACAGATTGTGTCAAGGGTGAAAGTAACAAAACCTGTTGAAAACAAGAAGGCGAAAAATGAAGCATGACAACAATAAGAAAAGCAGTGGATAGCGTTGTACATACGCTTGAAGTCTTCAAGATTGTTGGGCATATGGCGGCCGCCAAAGACCACCACAATGGGGCGCCCCAGCTTATCATGCCCCTGCATGAATAGTTTGTTATGAGCAAGCTCGTTTTGTATCTGGGACACGGAAATGGCGCCACTGGGAACGAACTCTTTCCTCCAGCTCAAGTACTTGAGGAGCATGGCGGAAGCCTTGTCAATGTCGAGATCGCGCGCTCTCAGAAACCTTCTGATCGTTAGATCGTCCACATACTGCAATTAAAACCAATTCCTCACTCCCACAAGCATCAAAATCTGATCTCTAACAGCTGAGAGGAAATGTGACCTGGGAAGAGGGGTCCTGGGCAATAAGATGGGCTCTCATGGCCTTGATTTTGGTGCGCTCGAGCTCCTCCATTTCCTGCTGGTCGCTGTCGCCATCTTCACCGGGTGAGGAAGAAGAGGAGGACCAGATTGAAGAAATCTGGAGCTTTTGCTTGAAATAGGAACTCATGTTCTCTTCTTCTTGAAGTCTACAGCAGCCCTTGCTCGTGTATTGCTAATAAAATATGTATGGTGAGACCACGTTCACAAACAAATTAGGGCGGTGAATTTAAGTCAGTGGTTGGGCATAACTGAAATGGAGCCAGCGATGCGCAAAGATTGATTATTCTCCAGAAATTAACCGAATGATGGTGCTAATGCTAGGTGTCGTTATTAGATGGGTTTAGGTGGGTTTAGGTGGACACACAATACAAACATCTCCCTTTCAGCTTCATATGCTGACAACAAACACGCTCTCCCTCCATTCCAGGGACTCCCCAAATTCTACCCTTCCTCTTCTTTTCTTTGTTTTGTTCCGAGTCCACTAAATCCGGCCATTCCAACTCCTGTACACTGCCTAAAACCAAAATAAGCAAAATAGCTTTGACTTTCCTTTTCATACACGGGATGGAGCGCTGTGATTTCCAAGTCTATATTTGATCTTAATGGATACTTCGTCGTAAAACATATTCTAACTACATTAGATATATTAATAATTAAATATAAATGCAGAAAGTCATGATTAATAAGTGTGCAGTTTGATGCAGAACGGATGGAGTTGGCAAACATTTGTGTCTGTGAGGTGTGATGAATGGGAAATGTTAATTGCAAACCCTCCAAAGTAGCTGCTGCGGCCCTCCCCACCGCCATTTTGGACTCTCAAACCCACTAGTTTCGCTTCTGGCTTTTGATGGCCCAGAGAAAAAGTATGGGTTGGGCCATGATTAGGATTAAAATAATGGGCAAAGGCCATTTGTGATTTGTCCACACCGGAAGCCAAAACCGCCTGGGAAAGCGAGCAGCCAAGTGCTGGTAGGTGGTGCTGATGAGACACGGACTTTTCTACATTTCTCCCTTCTTCTCCTTCGACACACTCATTCAACAGCGTACGTTTGACCTTTCCATGGCCTCCATTTCCAAGCTTTGCACCCCCGCCGCCGCTTCCCGGCCGTGCGCCGTCACCAGATCATCCTCTTCCCGCCTGCTTCCCCACTCCATATTTCTCGGAACCACCCCCAACACCCTTCGTTTGTCCGCCGCCAGCTTCGCATCCCCTGCCAATCTCACGTGCGTATTCATCTTATTGATCTGTTCAACTTGCTGCTGCTGCTTTCGATTCACTTTGCTTAAGATCATGCTTGATTGATTTTCACTTCCTAAAACTAGAATTACTTGGATTTGCGTTTATGAGCACTGAAATCAATGTTTGCCTAATTGCATGCCGATGATTGTATTTTTTGTCAGCGTGAGGTGCTCAAAAGGTGATGCAAATGGAACCCCCGTGAAGAGGACAGCGCTTCATGAGCTGTATGAGAAGCAAGGGCAGAGTCCGTGGTATGACAACTTGTGCCGTCCTGTTACTGATCTCATCCCCTTGATTGACAGCGGAGTCCGAGGTGTCACAAGCAATCCCGCGGTAATCTTAGCTCTTACATCTCGCATCTCTTACAATATCTTTTAATTGCTATCCTGATCCCACACACATGCCTCCATCTGCAGATCTTTCAGAAGGCTATATCAACTTCAAATGCCTACAATGACCAGTTCAGGTACAGATTCCATCTCTTTGTTTGCTCATTTCTTGTGTGTTGCTCAGTGGTCAACATTCCTACTGTGATTGGGGTGGACTCTTTTACTTTACAGGTTAGTTATTAGATTTTTGAGATCTTACAGCTCAACTTGTAGAGTATCCAATGGGAATTTTGAGTCATTTGAAATTTATACGCATTCAACTAGTGTAGTTATATGGCTGGTACATGTATGGAGTTT
The DNA here is from genome assembly GCA_037428765.1 of Rubia yunnanensis. Classification (NCBI taxonomy): domain Eukaryota; kingdom Viridiplantae; phylum Streptophyta; class Magnoliopsida; order Gentianales; family Rubiaceae; genus Rubia; species Rubia yunnanensis. The sequence continues at coordinate 81,341,456 of CM075071.1, read as the reverse complement.
AATCGTTCCATCTATGTTTTAAGTTTGCCGTTCCATCTCTATTATATTCAACTTGTTTCGGGCTAAATTACAGCTGATTTGTAATATGTAACAGTTGACTAGCATATGATATAGATGGCTCTGTTTGTTGTTTAGTTTTCCACATCTGTCATTTTGTCTTTATTGTGCAATTCACTTATCATGTATGTGTCAACTCCACAGAGAACTAGTGCAATCCGGAAAAGACATCAAGAGTGTTTACTGGGATCTTGTGGTCAAGGACATCCAAGATGCTTGCAAACTCTTTGAGCCCATATATGATGACACGGATGGTGCTGATGGATATGTTTCCGTTGAAGTGTCACCAAGACTTGCCGATGATACTAAAGTGACTATAGAAGCAGCAAAGTTACTTCATAAGAAGGTTTCTCGGCGTAATGTTTACATTAAAATTCCTGCTACAGCTCCCTGCATCCCTTCAATCAAGGAAGTGATTGCAAACGGGATAAGTGTCAATGTGACGGTATGTTCAATCACCAATGGTCACTTCACGAGTGACACCTCTCTTTTTTTTTCTAGTGTGTGCATGTGGTAAATATTAACTGGTATTTGAATGAAGAAATGGAGGAATGCGTTATGCTATCTTCAATTGCTATTCTGATAGTGTTTTTTTTGTGTGTTGTGATCTTGAATTTATCTTTGTTTTTGGACAACAGCTCATATTTTCCCTAGCAAGATATGAAGCGGTTATTGATGCTTACCTGGATGGCCTTGAAGCCTCTGGGCTATCAGACCTCTCGAGAGTTACAAGCGTGGCTTCCTTCTTCGTTAGTCGAGTAGACACCCTTGTTGATAAGATGCTTGAGAAAATTGGAACTCCGGAGGCTCTAGATCTCCGTGGAAAGGTAATTAAAAACACCGCTCAAGCTATCAATTCTTCAATTGTGGCATGCTTCTATTCTTAACCATCATCTTGTATTCCAGCACAGGCTGCAAATGCTCAAGCTGCTCTTGCTTACCAGCTCTATCAAAAGAAGTTCTCTGGTCCAAGATGGGAGGCTCTGGTGAAGAAAGGTGCCAAGAAGCAGAGGTTGTTGTGGGCTTCAACCAGTGTGAAGAATCCAGCATACTCCGATACTCTCTACGTGGCACCTCTCATTGGACCTGACACGGTATATCTATACTTCACCACATTTCGTTCTTGTGTGATGTGTAGTTTCCAGCTCTAATATTCTGTGCATTCTTCTGAACTACACAGGTTTCAACCATGCCGGATCAAGCACTTCTAGCCTTCATCGACCACGGGATTGTTGGAAGGACGATCGATGCAAATGTGTCAGAAGCAGAAGGGATCTACAGTGCCCTGGAGAAGTTGGGGATTGACTGGAGCTATGTGGGGGATCAACTGGAAGTTGAAGGAGTGGATTCTTTCAAGAAAAGCTTTGATAGCCTGCTGGATAGTCTGCAAGAGAAGGCAAATTCTCTTAAGCTAGTCAGCCTTTGAATGCTCAATTGGAGGACGCCCTTTTGAGTTTCTTGGAAGGAAGAATAAAACAAAAAGATGAATGAATGGTGTGTAAAGAGAGTGGATATTTAGTATTTGTACTGAGAGCTAAATTTTTGCATCTTGACAATATATTTCATCTGGTTGATTCGTGATTGTCTTACATTGTCTTACACTTTGATGAATGTGTGCTCTGGGAAGAATTTCCACAAAATAATAAGAAGTATAAATGCGGAAGAGGATAAGGAATTAGTAGCTGATCAAAGATATGAAAGGTCCTGTAAAGACAATTTGAAAATATCTCGTCCTAGCTGATATTTTTTTTACATGTAAAAGGGGAATTGAGGATAAGTGGAGTTGAGTGGATGCAAACCCCCCAAGCCATTTTGTTCATCTGCTCTGGAAACTTCATCTTTCTTTGTATTTGGTCGATGGCTGCATCGTTTGGATCTCCTCTTCCAGCTTCCTGTTCCTCGTCTCCATCCCGGGTACGATGGATGCATTAAGATTGCAGTTCATTGTGGTTGGAAAGAGTTGTCAGTTTAATGGTGATCATGTTTTAACGTCTCAGTGTCGGCACAGGCTCCCATTTCAGAGCTTCAGCCCCAATTGCGTTTTCAATAGAAGCGCTGAGTCATCCCCGGGTTGGTATTATATTTATGCCCACAATTAGGCTTGCTTGCTCATCCTGTGTTATGGCTTTCAGTTGCTGCACTGCCGCTTGTTGATCGTCGGAAACTTGTGCTCTCATCCTCTGCTGCCCTGCTCCTCCACTTGGGTGGAGACGATGCCTTTGTCCTGGCTTCTGAGTTTGCTGATAGTGAGTGATTTCACGAGTTGGATTGTGTTTCCCATGTAGGAGTGCATCTGATTAGCATTTGAACCCTCCAGCTCACTGTTTGAGCATACAGTGCCTGCATTGAGGGGGAAGGACTACGGCAAGAGCAAGATGAAGTTTCCTGACTACACCCAAACCACCTCGGGCCTTCAGTACAAGGTCGCCCAACTCTTTCTCCATTATCTTCCTCCTCCGACACCTTCATGTCTAACTCTTCAATCACAAAGTATGGCAGGACCTGCGTGTCGGGAATGGACCAACACCGCAGCCAGGACAGACAGTCGTGGTAAGCCTCGCGCTGTTTGGTTTTGTTTCAATCACAGGGAAGATTTTCTCAGATCATCAAAGTGTAAAAGCATTGTACTTTTCAGGTTGATTGGGATGGCTACACTATCGGATATTATGGGCGAATTTTCGAAGCTCGCAACAAGACAAAGGGTGGCTCCTTTGAGGTCTCACACCTTCTTCCCTTCACTTCGTATCTCCGCCTCTTTTCTCAGAATTTGGTCATCTTTTGTTGTTTGTCGAATGCAGGGGGGTGAGAAGGATTTCTACAAGTTCAAAGTGGGATCTCAGGAGGTGATACCCGCATTCGAGGAAGCTGTTACAGGCATGGCACCCGGTGGTGTCAGAAGGTGGTGTTTACAATCTAGCATCAACGAGGAATGGATGATTCAAAAGTTGGTTCCGATTTCATCAGCTTTTCCTTCTTTGTTTACAGGATCGTTGTTCCTCCGGAGCTAGGATATCCGGACAATGACTACAACAAGAAGGGTCCGAGGCCTACCACATTTTCGGTAATAATGCCTCCATTTCCCTCTCATTTTCTTCAGAGTGTACTTGTACCATTAGGGGACTCAATAAATGAAGTGGTGATGCTTGAATTTGCCCGCAGGGCCAGCGAGCACTGGACTTTGTTCTGAGAAACCAGGGATTGATAGACAAAACTCTCTTGTTTGATATTGAGCTCTTGAAGATTGTCTCCAACTGAAGAATGTACTTTCAGACATATCTGTCCACATTACTTAGTACCAGTAGGATTTTCATGTGAGGATGCTTTTCTCAAACTGGTAGATCAGGTTTCCCTATGCAGTTCTGATTGTTCTGTAAATCATGTGTACAGTACAAACTCCAATGCAAACTAAAGAAAGAACAAATTTCTGGATAACACAAATTGATTCAGAGCAGTATTTGTCCTAACAATAAGATTACCAGCGAACTTAATAATTGCAGAAAAGGCAAAAATGCAGAAACGCCCAGATGACTACAGATGTCAAAAGGGCGGAGACTAAAGTGGCTGAAACATGGCAAGCTAAAGAAATGGTACTTGTGTGAATCATGCCAGAAACATAATGGCCATCAATCCACCTGAAGCTTTCGGCGCTTGTATCGAACCATCACATTGCCTTTCACACCCACAACCATGGCATTCCAGTCAATCTCGGGAAACGGTGAAATCAATTCAAACTCAAAGTTCCTCAGCAGATGGCTCCATATTGCTTTAATCTGCAAATACGCAAATGGCTCGCCTAAGCATCCGTGTCTGCCACCACCGAAAGATATATAAGAGAATGCTCCAGCAACCTTGTCCTCCTCTCTTCCAGGAGCAAATCTGTCGGGATCGTACATATCAGGCTCTTTGAAAACGCGTGGCAGCCTATTTGCGAAAGCAGGTGATGTAGCAACGATGTGACCCTTGGGAATGTCGTATTCTTTCCCCTCCTTGGTGGTGACAGAGAAATCTGAATGGGAGCTCCGCAGCAGCATGATCAGTGGAGGGTGAAGTCTAAGAGCTTCCTTGATGCAGCGGTAGAGAACTTCCATCCCAGACAGAATATCATGATCAACCTTGTCTCCATGCTCCTTGACAATCCTCTTCTGCTCATCAACAACCTGGGACATGTACTTAGGATTGCAGAGGAGGTACGCCCCTGTCCACGTGGACGTGATGGAGCTGGTGTGCTGGCCAGCGAAAAGAGCAGCAATGAGAAGGCCGGTAACCTCATCCTGAGTAGTTGGGCGACCGTCTTTGTACTTGGAGTCTATGAAGCATTGCAGCATATCATGTTCCGTCTTGCCACTTTGTCTCCGGGCATTGATGATTGTAGCGAAAATCTGAGCAAGCTTCTTGCGGGCCTGGTCACGTCGGCGATGAGCTGGTATAGGAAGGTAGGGGAAGATGACGCTGATGGGGAGCATCCCATTGTCGAGGTCGTGAAATAGGGCAGAGACATCGTCAAAGAGCTTGTTGCGCACCTCTTCACCCAAAAGGCATCTACTTGCTGTGAGTATAATCAGATGCTCCAGTTCATACTTCAAGTCCACCTCCCCACTGTCTCCCCATTTCGCAAAGTAATCCTTCACAAGGCCACCCAAAACAGTAACATCAGTAACATTTCAGACACATATCAAGGGTTATAGACTGACAACACAAGCATGAAATCCAAATACAAATCATCGCATGTCCTCGTTATGCAATTTAAATCATGAAAATGATCGCGAGTACAATAGCATTTGCATTCTCATCCATTATCCCTAGCCATTCAAAGCTAGATTCTATTTTGCCTTCAAAAGTAAATCAAATAACGCAACGCTCCAATTCCAATTCCTTCGCTGACAATCAGGATACAGGTTCCATGACAAAACGAAACAGTAAAATAATGATGATAAAGCACCTCCGCTTCGAGAACCATCTGATCAACATAGCCCCTGAGCTTGTGGACGCGGAGGGATTCAGTGAAGAACCTGAACTGCTCCTGGCGGATGGAATAATCGACATCGAAAACCACGCCGGGGCCGAAAGTAGGGACATTGAACTGGTAAACCTCCTGCTGGCTGAGATCCGATTCCGGGGCCTTGAAAAAATGGGCGGAAACCTCAGGGCCGATGAAGAACGTAATGTTCTTGTTGAGCAGCTTCAGGGAGAAGACGCTCCCCAGCTTCGGGTACTCCTCCCGGAGCATAACCACCGGGCCCCCCAGGAATTTGAGCAGGCCGCCGATGAATGGCGGCGACGCCTTAACCACCGGGGGGAGGCGTTTGCTGGATCTGGGCATGAAAAGCAGGGACATGAGCTTGGCCACCACGAGGGTGGCGGCCAGAATGAGGCCGGCGTTGATGAATTTGTCGCCGCTCTCCATCGTGGTCGTCAATTCCGACAATGTTTTTGATACGCCAGTGCCACAAGTGCTACTCCTCCAGTGAGTCAGTGGACTCATTCGCTAAATATGGCAATCAACAGGGGCCACGCAATAATTTACTTTTGCTCCTGTTTGTTTATTTTTACTACCTTTATTTTTAAAAATGACGAAAGTATGGAGAAAAGGTTTAGGAGATTCCAAATGACAGCTGTGAGAGAGGCACACACACACCAATCTAGATGTGCTGTGGGGTTAGTTGGAGGAATAAAGAAGTGAGTTTGGATCTGTGTGATTTGGAGGGTGTCAAACAGTGGGCTTTCTAAAAGCCCATCCACATGGAGTGCCTGGTTTTCTGACACCCCTGGTTTTCTGACTTTGGATCTCTGCCTCGTTTTGGTCCCTATCAAAGTCACGCATTACACCTTGCGCAATCTGTGGTCGTGTTACTTGTGGGTGATAAGGGCGTTTGTGGAGTGATACACGTCATGTTGGCGTAGAGTTTAAGTGGAAGGTTCACCCCGCTCGCTCTCTCTCTCTGAGTCAGTCATGTCGCACCTTTGATAGATCGATTTTCTCATTTTGATTACGATGTTTTATAATTTACCAATTCATCAGTTGTAACATGATACAGGCTAGCAACAATACTAGTTTATCGGTTGAAAGTAGATAGGCTAACAATAGGGATTGTTCATACAATCGACCTCAAATTGTAATTCATTTCTAAATCTTAACAAGTGGATTTTTAAAAAGAATGTAATAAAATAAGGGCATATGAGAATCTCTCATCCTCGACTTCTTGTTGCCGCTTACTTATTTTTCCTATTATTGTAAATTGTAAGAGTCTCGGGTAAGGCAGTATTTCCTTAAACATACGGACAGTTAACAGTGTTTTTACCTTAAATGTTGTAATTTTTCTTAAAATTTAAATATTGTATTTTTTAAGGTAAAATAAGTATTAATATATATTTGAATGTCAAAATATATTTTTTATATTTCTAAATTTTGTATGTAGTTTAACAAATGTAGTGTATACGGTGAGAAATAAGTGGTTTGTCTCTATCAAAGTTTGACCGCATGTTTAAATAGAGATATGATACATAATATTATCGTATGTGATATTGTTGAATTCGTCGTAACAAGTAGTTTCTAGAAAGTAACTTTTTGTTTGCCGTTATTGTACGTAGCTAAACATATTAACGGTCAAATCTATTTCTCATATGGTGTGCAGTGATTAGGCTGTTGGAGAAGAAGATAGTGCAATTCTAATACAGGGACACAGGCCCTGAAAAGAAACGGGTCTGGGCTTTGCAGAGGATCAACTAGCCCAAAAGGTTGGAGTTGTTACGTTGGTAGTGGGCTTCATAGCATTCAACAGTCCACACTCTACAGCTCAACTATACACTGCCACCTTCCACTGCTTGGACTTATTGCATTTAGTGTGATATTTACACCACAGCTCAATCAATACTAATAGTGCTGTACTGGAGATTAAGGATATGGAATTTGTTTGCACGCCTAATAAATACCACCACACAATTTTTAACTACGTTTTTTTCCAAATAACCATCCATAATGATGCAACTTTAGGAGAAGGGCACTGGGGTTTAGGGTTTAGGGGGACAATAATAAACGCATAATGACATTGCATTTGAATCAGCCACGTTGTTGTCAAATGCATAACCATCCATCTTATTTGGCATCTAATTAATGCTGTTAGTTGGATCACTATTTCTGCTCTTGGTCTTACATTGCATGCATTCCTCATTTCCATTCCATCATCCCATGTGAATGTTTGCATACATTGTCATTTGTCAAACACTCATATCATATTGCAGTAGTATCTATCACTACTTTATCCATATATCAAATACTCATATAACCAGTGGCCAGGGCATTCGCCCATGCGCCCCCTAGTTCAATTTTGACCTAAGGGATTATTATGGGGTTAAGTCTCCAAAATACACCGTGTTCGGTGTAGGGGCTTTACTTCATGTGAGTTATGTGAGAGCCTTACCCCATCTTTGTGTGAGACACGGAGGAGTCCCACCCCCTTTGTGTGAGGCAACTTGGGCGTGGTAATAAAACTGGAGTGTGTATTAAAAAAAACACTCATATCATTTATTTATTTATTTTTCAATGAACTGAACTCAAATTAAGCAAAGTGAAGAAACCAAAATAAAAGGAATTGAACCGAAATGCAGATAAGTTGAGAAAAACAGTGTTTCAATGCATTGAATTCCAACTTGATTTCTAATGGAATGAATTGATGTGAACTGAAATTGAGACGCATGCAAGTGGAAAAGAAGATGGTACACTCCTACTACCCATCAACTACTACCGCTGCACAGCACGTATCATCAATTGATGACTGACCTATTGACCCATGATCATGTTCACATCCATGGTGATGGATGGGGCATTTAATGCACAGCCTGCCTAACGGTCCACCTTAAAATTCAATATTCTGCACCATCAATACCATACTGTTATACCTCCACTGATTGAGCACCATCAATACCTTTCATCCATGGCTGCTGAACCAGAAATCAGGTCTCCTCAAGGCCTGCCGTCTCCTTCCCCACACCATCCCAACCGGAGCAAGCGACTCGGAGTCTACTTCATCGAGTCAGACGACCGGAGGACAGCTTTCAGCGGCGGTTACATTAGCGGAGCTACACCGGTCAACATACACGGAAAGCCCATCCCCGTTTCCACCATATCCAAGACTGGCGGATGGATTGCTGCTTTCTTCATCTTCGGTGCGTGCGTAATGCGTATGGTAGAATCCCTTTCAAGTGTAGAAAATACTAACCTCATAGCTTCTGGTGCAGGGAATGAAATGGCGGAGAGAATGGCCTACTTCGGCCTCTCTGTGAACATGGTGGTGTTCATGTTCTACGTGATGCACCGCCCCTTCTCAAGCTCTGCCAATGCCGTCAACAATTTCCTCGGAATTTCCCAGGTTTCCTCTGTTCTTGGGGGTTTTCTTGCAGACGCATATCTCGGAAGATACTGGACCATTGCCATCTTCACCACCATCTACCTAGCGGTATCATATATCAGAATTCACATACAAACATTTCTGGTTCGAGTTCTGTAATGTCAAACTGAAATCTTGTTGTGCAAATCTAAGGGGCTTACAGGAATAACGTTGGCTGGCACTATGAGCATCTTCACGCCAAATCAAGCTCAGTGCAACCAGATTGCTCTGCTCCTAGGCAACTGCGAACCAGCTAAGTCATGGCAGATGGCTTACCTCTACGCTGTCCTCTACATCACAGGGTTTGGGGCGGCGGGTATAAGGCCATGTGTCTCTTCCTTCGGTGCTGATCAGTTCGACGAAAGAAGCAGGGATTACCAGTCCCACCTCGACCGCTTCTTCAACTTCTTCTACCTGTCTGTCACCGTCGGAGCCATCATTGCCTTCACTGCCGTGGTCTACCTCCAAATGCAGCATGGATGGGGGTCTGCATTCGGCGCATTGGCCATCGCCATGGCCATTTCCAACTTGGTCTTTTTCCTCGGTACACCCCTCTACAGACACCGCCTGCCTGGAGGCAGCCCGCTCACGCGGGTGGCTCAGGTTCTGGTGGCTGCATTTCGAAAGAGGAAGGCTTCTTTCGACAGTGGTGACTTCGTAGGCCTGTATGAACTGCCTGGCAAAAGATCAGCTATAATGGGAAGCAGGAAGATTGCTCATACCGATGATTTCAGGTAACGTACTGGCACATGAGAACAGAAGGATGGGTAATTCAGTACCTGGTTAATTTGATGTTGATTTACTGATGCAGATGCCTGGATAAAGCTGCTCTGCAACTGAAAGACGATGGTCCTGCCCCGAGTTCTTGGCGCCTCTGCACTGTAACTCAAGTGGAAGAAGTTAAGATTCTGATCAAGCTGCTTCCCATTCCAGCATGCACCATTATGCTCAATCTCTTCTTGACAGAATTCCTCACCCTCTCAGTTCAGCAGGCATATACCTTGAATACTCAGATGGGTCATTTGAAGCTCCCTGTCACCTGCATGCCTGTCTTTCCTTGCATCAGCATCTTCCTCCTGCTCTCCTTGTACTACTCCGTTTTTGTCCCGCTCTCAAGGCGAATCACGGGTCACCCCCACGGCGCATCTCAGCTTCAGAGGATAGGCATTGGTTTGGCAGTTTCAATCCTGTCCGTGGCTTGGTCCGGGGTGTTTGAGAGGTACAGGAGAAACTACGCCATCAAAAATGGGTACGAGGTCAGTTTCTTGACTCCTATGCCGGACCTGAGCGCCTTCTGGTTGTTGATTCAGTACTGTCTGATTGGGATCGCGGAAGTCTTCTGCATCGTTGGGTTGTTGGAGTTCCTGTATGAAGAGGCTCCCGACGCCATGAGGAGCATAGGATCTGCATATGCGGCTGTTGCTGGAGGACTGGGTTGTTTTGGAGCTTCCATACTGAACAGCATTGTGAAATCTGCAACAGGGAATGCACAAAATAGAGAGCAATCATGGCTGTCACAGAACATTAACGCGGGCCAGTTTGATTACTTCTATTGGCTTCTTACAGTGTTGGGAGTCATCAACTTCGCCGTGTTCTTGTATGCATCCAGTAGGTATCAGTACAGGAGAAAGGAAGGGAGTGAGATGAAGGAAATACCAGAAAATGTACAACTATAATGTACTCATCCTAGATACTACCCGATAAGATTATAGGAACTTGATTCTTACTATCCTGTATCCATAGAAGAGCAAAAGTGCTTTTTTTCTATGATAAAAACAGATTCAGGCAAGACATCAGCAAACTTTGATCCATTCCTAGTAACTAGACAGCATTGTGCCGAATGTACTTCTATTAGATTGTGCTTCTGTAGTCCTCTATCAACATATCAATGCCTACAAAAGAGAATGCATCCCCAAACTTGTTGGAAAAGTAGCATAACAATGAGGTTAAGTCAACAAGGCTGTAAATTGCAAAACAGACAGAGGACGAAAGCAACATGAATTCAGGTTCAGAACAAGTTCATCTATGAACTAAGAAGAAGGACAACAAAAGAACTGACAATCTTATTCCATACAGAGATGAACTGTGTCATTTGATAATACATCTGAAACTGATCATTAGCTTAATCAGCACTATGATGGTGACGACGCTCCCACAAATCCACATCCAAAATGCTTCTTGGTTTGGTGCCAGTTCTGCTCAGTTTCTTGTCAAAACAGTAGAGAGGCGCCTGCCATTTCGCATCCTCGAGCGCTGCTCCTACTTCAAATGTCATAACATGGATTGCCCTTCCTGCCAAGATGGACAAACTTTGTCGCAACACTCGTTTCAAGTAGTAGATTAATGACAAGAAAAGGCAGATGCAATTCCATTTCAGCATCACCCAGAGTAGTAATAACTCATAATAAATGGATGAAGGCGCCTACGTTCTTTCCAACTGATTTTTGAACTGAATTACGCTAAAGCTAAGCTGACATTCATCAAGTCAAGTCTCACAGAACTGAAACGTAGATAAGTCCGAAAGAAGTTTGTTGAAAGAGGATTGAAGAATACCTGTGTAGAAGAGCCAGAAAACAGGCCTTTTGGTGACGACGTCCTCGTAGTACCAAATGAAGTCGGCCTTGGTCCACACATTACAGAGGAAACCGTCGACTTGGTGCTGCCCCAGGTAGGTGGAGTCATCCACCAGCCAATCTGGGCGGAGAATCCCAACACCGACGGCCAGCGTGCTGCAGGCGCCGCCGGGAGTGTAGACAAAGGAGGTGCCGTTGTTCCACTCCAGGTCGTAGGTGGTGTCGGCGGCGGCGGCGAGCTGGTCGCGGATGATGTTGAAGTTGCGGCCGTTGGGCCAGTCGTACCACAGGTCTATCTGGGACAGAGATCCACTGGTGTTCACCCACAGTCTCGAGTGGAATTGGTGCGGCCATGGAGTCGGAGTCGGCGCCGGCGCCGGCGACGCAAAGCACAGCCGGGAAATCCATGCCAATGACGTCAAAATCACACTCACACACCGACGCTTCATCCTGTCTGCGGATAACGTTTCCCTTCTAATTAATGATTGATATGGTTTCTCTCTCTTCACCAAACTACGTGCATTTTATTGTTTGCAATGGAAAATTAAACAGAGAACATAATGTGTGATTATTCTTCACAGAATGTATGAGAGTCCAGAGCAACGGTAGAGAAAAATTGCCGATTTTCAGTTGGTATCTGTTCATAAGTAGAGCACAGCTAAGGTACAAACACAGACTCATTTGGTGACAAAATTTCCAACAATAAACACCTCTTCTTCTACAAACTTGCTTCTTTTCTATCTCTAAATATACTTTAGACCTGAAAGGTGCTGCTGCTTGGAAATTAGATACTGAGCCAGGGAGTAAATAACCCCAAGCAGCCCTAATATCTTAACCTTGAGTACATCTGTTATGATGATTGCTGGCAAGTTGAGAGGTATGGTTAGCAATGGCCCTGTGTCCTTCTGTTTTTGGTAACTCCACACAAACCTAAGGAAAAGGATGTGGCTCGGGAAGGTGAGTATGAGAAGCGCCAGGTTCTTGATGGCGAACAACCAATCCGCTCCCCCGATTTCCATCCCCCATCCTCCGGCGCTCCCCAGCCATACCTCTTCCCATATGCTGTACAAGGCGGTCAGCACCAGGTAGCCCGAGATGGCTGCCGTGACCGGGAAATACCTCTGCTTGTCCCCAAATCCGGCAACGAAATCAGAGTCCTGGTTCAGAAGTAGCAGGATAGGGGCTAGGAAGAATATCGCTCGGTTTGATCCCCCTGTCAGGTTCACATTCAGAATCAAGCATATCGCGAAGCACATTATGGTGGCGACATTACCAACTGCTGGCATCCAAGCCCCCTCCGCGGCTATTCTCTTTATCGTGAAGGTTGGAACGGTTGATGCCCGCCGGTGCTGCATGAATCTTAACCTTGGAGGAACGCTGGCAGAACCCCCGCTCTGGCCGGATTGACTCTGTCTGAGTCCACCGGCCCTTTCTGTCACCTTTTCTCGTAAGAGTGAAGCCAGCTCGAACTTTATCTCCAGAGCGATAAGCATAAAGATTGCAGCATACAAGCCCAGAAGGGATGTCCTTGCACCTTCAACTGCCAGCAGTGTTGCGAGTTTGTTGTCGTCCAATCCCACATCTCCAACCTCGTCTACAAGCATGCTCCGGCTGTTTCTCACCTGGCCTTCCAACAGGTAAGTCACGGGGAAAAGAGCGACCAGCAGTGCAAATATCCAGGGTAGAAGTTTTGTGCTCGACGCAGAAGGCAAATGCGTGAAGACAACAAACACTGAGGTGCAGATCATGGTGACAATAATTAGGATATGCAGCATTGCAGTCTGCAAGAAGTACTCTGCAGATATGTATACTCCAAGAGCAATTCCAACCGCGATGGAGTAAAATGTTCTCAGTTCAACAAAGTACTTGACAGGGAGGACAGAGGAAACTGCTGCCAGTGTAAGCAAGATTGCAGCAATCAGCAACCACGAAGGCCATGTGGGCTTTGATGCCATAAAACCATATATTGAGATGTCATCCGAAGACTGCCTAGCTGCTCTGATCAAGTCAGAGCGATAAGTCCAGGACATGGGAATTGGAGGCTGCATCAAGATGAATAGAGCTCCAGTTGCTAGCACAAGCAGCAAGCATCTTTTGGCAGTCTGCATAGCACGTGAGAGGATGGAATTAAGAATAACAGTGCAGGAAAGACTGAGGGAACTGAAATGTAAGCACTTGAATGACTACAATCACTTATTGTTCTTTCAGTAATAATACTCTGAAATAATGGGAATCAAAACTTCTGGCCATCACTTTGTAGGAAAAATGCTGAGGTAATATTAAAATAATATGCAGGGAGAACAAATAGAAATGGAAACATATTACCATCGCATGAGAGAAGTGAAGCGCAACTATAGGCACACAAGCTAATCCCAATGAAAGAATGCAAGACCCCAACAGTAATCCATCGGATGGAGGTCTACCGTTCCACCATTGGAGAGCTTCGAAAATGGTTTCCCTGAAAAACCATACTGACAAAGCAACCACACCTGCATGCACATAACCCTGCCAAGGTTTCATCTTCGAGGCAGCTTTGGACTTTTCTCTGCAAAGTTAAGCAAGGATGTATCTTATCAGGTAATATCACAGGAGAAACTAGATACACATTCTAGGGTAACCAAATTATTAGAGTAAATGATTCGGTGATTACTTGTACAGAAGTAGAGGTGGCGAAACAGCCAGCAGAAGAACAGCTGACACCCAGACAACAGTCTTTGACGTCATCAAGAGCATAGTCAGCTTCGAACAATAAAGACAAGTGAGAATCCAAACAGCTTTTGGACCGATTCTTCCATCCACAGAAAGTCTTCTAACCAGAGCCAAACCCAATAAAGTAGTCAAGGCCACCAAATAACTTGGATACACTACCTCTTCATCCACCCCATAATAATATAGATTAGAGAAATTGAAGAAGCGATTTTCAATGTAGCATATGAGCAGAGCATGGCCCACCAAGCTAGCCTCAGCCAAGAAGTGAAGTTTCGGAGGCAAAAGAGCTAACCCAGGAACTGCCATTGCTAAAATAACACTGCCAACAATGAACTTACAAAAGGATTTTAAAGACATCCCTGCAGTCCAGATATTGAGATCCCAGTAATTGTGCCAGACAAACCAGGTAACCATAACGCTGCCAAGCAATACAAATGCAAAATACGATGATAGACTCTTTTTGGTGAAAAAACGGGCCAGGTAGAACCCAGCAACCGATGGCAGGGGAATGAACTGCAAAGAACATGTCAAAGGGAACACTTGAGCATAGATATCACTTTGCATAGCTGCATATAAAACTACAATGTGGTATAAACAGAACAGAACAAGCACACATCGACCATACTACTACCTCCGTCCGAGACAACAAAGCCACATTAAAAAAACATGACAGCAATAATATGTAAGACATTCATTGACAAGGCTTCCCAAGTGAGCAAACATACCAACCAAAAATAAGCAAAACAGATGATGATAATGCTGATTTTGATGAACTATAATTAGCTCAGCCCAGTTAAAAATGACCAGACAAATATAAGTTGATGTGAAAGGGGATAGGACGACATACCCATAAAGGAAATCCGACAACAATAGCCCCAGCAGCGCTAACAATGACGGCTGCGCTGGTAAAGGTTTTGGAGCTGATATCATCTGAGACCATCCCAAGGGCATATGAACCAGCAGCGGATGCACCTCCAAGCATAGTAACGGTGACAAGCAAGTAGTTTAAAGGAGGAGGCACCTGAATGTACCTTCCAAATGAATGGAAAACCACCCTGACCTCCAAGCACAGAACAACCACGACCAGGGCAATAGCACCATTGACCAATTGGATACTACGGAGCTGGTTCTCGTTCTTTGTAACCCACCACAGGGCACCCCTGGAGGAGGCGTACAGTTGAAACAAAAGCGGCACGAAAAAGAGAAGAAACACATCGGAAATGGCAGCAACCGAGGAGAATACGAGGGAGTAATGTGAAGCCAGGTGAAACATCAAAGGGAAAAACAAAAGGCTCAACGTGTGGAAACAGCTCTCCAGCTGCCCCAGAATGAGGCTCTCATCCGGAACCTCACCACCATGGTAGCTAACTTCCTGCTTCACCTTGAAGGAGGAGACTCTGGGTACAGAGAAAAGCCAATAGAAAACGCAATTGAAAGCCATGAAATAATACGCAGCGTTGAACATACCAACGGCGGAGACGGTGGCCCAAGTGAATATAGTGGACGCGACCACAGGGGCACAGGCGAAGAGGATGCGTTCCAGGGCGAGTACGATAGTCGGGTGCTCAATTTGGACCCACTTGAACTGCAGCGACACCCACACGCCGACGAGGAAGTTAGTGATTGCGCAGAGGAAGCACGCCAGTAAACCCAGGGGCACCGAATTGAAGGTGTAGACCAGTGAAGAGCTGAAGAAGAAGGCGATTTGGGCGGCGATGAGAGAGAACCACACGGCGAAGAAGGACCCGGGCTTGAAGTTGAGTGAGTCCAGGATGTACGCGAGCATGAGCCCTAGAGTTATGGTGGCGATCACCGGAGTTCCGCCGAGGTCGACGAGGAACACCGCGGAGGGGACCAGCGCGACGGCGATTCTGGCGTTGTGGACGAATGAGGAGGGAGAGAATCGGGACGGATTCTTGAGGGATCGGGAGGAGGCTCCGGCGCCGGCGCCAGGGCCGACGCTGCGGGCCCGGGTGTAGTGGGATGTGGAAGGCGAGTAGGAGGCGTGGTTAGGGCTGGGGTAGGATTCATCGTTGGTGAAGGATTGAGGGAAGGAAGGGGCGCTGATTGAAGGGCGGAAGGAACGGGGTTGGAGCTCCGGC
The DNA here is from genome assembly GCA_037428765.1 of Rubia yunnanensis. Lineage (NCBI taxonomy): Eukaryota > Viridiplantae > Streptophyta > Magnoliopsida > Gentianales > Rubiaceae > Rubia > Rubia yunnanensis. The sequence goes on along the minus strand of CM075071.1, from coordinate 81,325,631 downwards.
GGCAACATCGGACCGGCGGGAGGTGGGAGACGGAGACTCGGTTGACTATTGCGTGCTGCAGCTGCTGCTCAGTGGAGAGTCATTGGATCGGATCGGATACAGTGCTGACGTGTTTGGGTGTGTATCAGCCGTCCGATTTCTTTCTGACGGTTTTGATTGCTTTTTTCAGTAAGATTTTGGTGTTACAGTGACGCCACTCCTAGTCCGGTACTCAATTTTTCTTCCTCTTTTTTTTATTAAGCATAGATATTAACCGATTTGCCATTCACCGGGGTTTTAAAATAAGAGGTGAATCAAGCGATATTCAAAAAACAATAAATGTGTTAAAGGGCATGATTTTAATGAGAATATTTTAATAAAAATTATTTGTTATGCTGGCCTATATGTGCATCGTAGTATATTTCTGAGGAAAAGTATATGGTGATTGATGTGCAGCGGTGAGGCAATAATTTTCTTAACAATTAAATTAAATATGATTTATCTTTCTTGAAATTATTGCCTGTTATAATAGATAGTTTCTCATCGTCGGTGTATAATTGCTAGTTAATGATGGTAGGTGCATGGCTATTTTCGACCAACTACCAGCCTTCGACACCTTTGCCATAAGAAGAGGTGCCGTAGACAGTGGACCCCGGTCCAATTTTGATCGGCGACGGTGCTATGTGAGATGACTTATCAATGGTGGTTGATGGACAGCCATTTCGATCAACCTCGGTTGTTATACTCTTCTGGTATCATATAATTATAAGACATAAAACTGCCATCGACTTTGGAAATTCAATCCCTGCGACTTTCCAAAATTATCTCTCATTCCAACATTACCGATCTCCTTCCTTTATTCCCTTGTCATTTCCTCTTCGTTCTCTAACTTTTCATCGACTGCAATGTGATTTCATCGGTCGGGCATAATTCTCTAACTTTCTCGCCTCCAAAAATCACATAGCTTTCGACCTTCAATCAACGACATGCTAGATCGGCTTAAATTTTGATGGGTAGTTAACATTGTTGTTGCATACTTGAGGATGGTGGTGGTTCTCGATTTTGTTGTGTATCGTATATGAAACCTCACACGGTGATGCAGTGTTGACTGTGTAGTGGTTTACATTGGTAAGGTTGTTTGTGATTTGGTGGTTCATGGCAAAGTTGATTACGGTAGTAGTGTGGATATTGATGATGGTGCGGTGGTTTGCGATGACATTATTCATGGTCTGGATCGTTGCCCATGTAGATTCTAGTATAATTTTTTTATGTTCCTAGAGAGGTCACGACATTATAACCATTTCAAAGGTGGTTATACAAATCGTCGTTCCCACTGTGACGATGGGCGATGGCTTCAGAGACGACAATCCAATTTCGCAATCCACATCCCTGATAACCGTCGTTCACAACATATCGGATGGTGAGTACATGTGCGCTTTTATCCATACCAGGGCATTGACTATTTTTTTTTGTTTCCGTACAAAATATCTGATACCATGTTTTGGTTCCCGTTTACAAATTAACTCTCAGACAGTACCAAACAAATTCAAAACGCTTTGTTTGGTCCCCAATGGTGGTTTTTAGGGAAACTGGAACTGTTTTTCGTTATAGTCAGGAGTATTCTTGTATTTTTACCTATTTAAAAACATTTTCAATTAAATGATGGGGTCAAGACACAAATATTCTATATTGTTGAGGGCCATAATTGCAAATAAAATAAATGTTTGTTGAAAACGCCGGAAGCTCCACCAGCACTGATATTTTCTGGCGCCCTTGAAGCTCCGCCGGCATCTTAAAGCTCGAAGCTCCTCGCCGACATCAACCCTTGAGAATGCTCTGCCATCACTTGGCTCGTTGGTGGTACACTCGACTCGCCTTGCTCCATATATGATTCCAATGGCAGACGAAGAAGGTTTGAGCTTAAGAAACGTGTTTTCCAGATCTTCCCCCTGTTGGGCCCTTGAGAATCGCGTACCCTCGACCGGTATTCAAGTTTCTCCAAACTATCGCAAACCCTTTTTTATTGTGAAGAAACCCTAGAAGGAAGAAACTTGGATCAATCTAATTTGGAACATTCCAATTGGGGGTTTCTTCTGTTTTGTCTTCTTCAGCAAGCAGGGTCTGGCCGGATAGAGGTAGAAGGCTTTGTTCGCCACCACCGGGTGGCCCTGGTTTGGGGCGGCGGTGGGCGTTTATATACCGGTAGAGAAGACGAGCGAAGAAGACGGAGCGAAGAAGATGAGGCGAAGAAGACGAGCGAAGAAGACATAGACCTTTTTTTTTTGAAACTCAGAGATATAATGGTTATTTTACAGATTTTGACCAATTTTACTGTTGACTTAACTTGAAAATCACCTTTGGGGACCAAACAAAACGTTCTGAATTTGTTCGGTACTGTCCGAGGGTTGATTTGCAAACAGGGACCAAAACATGGTATAAGATCCTTTATAGGGAACCAAAAAAATAATTTAGTCTAACTATTTTGTTGAAATTTGGACATCTTAACTATACACATTTATATAATAATGTGATAATTGCATTAGATAATAAGGCACTGATCACAAGTTTTTAGTTAATTAATAAATATTTTTTAATTAGTGTCCTAATTTTATTTGTATACCCACTTTATTGCTCTAAATTTAAAAAAATCAAAATTTTAACACTACATTCTTTCAAAGACAAAATCATCAAATTAATTGATCCACCATTTTTTTTCTAGCTCCGCCCCTAGTTTAAATGTACCTTGTATGTAATTATTATGAGAAGTTAAATAATAAATACCATCAAAGTGGAATATGAATTGTAATCTCTTTGACACGCTTACCATATTTGTAAGTTTTTCTAAGTTTGTGACATTTCCTTTTATGAAAAATTGCACATCAGTCGCAATCACTCATTAAAATTTACACTCTTCACTAAATTTGCTCCACACGTTTCAACTTAAAAAAAAAAATATCACATAAACCTATTGTGCCAAACATAGTGAAACACTGAGAGTATAAGAAAAAAAAGAGAGTACAAATTGTATGAGGAGCCCAAAGTACGAAAATGAGCCCACGTGTCATTAAATCAGCCCATCTATCATTAAATCGGCCCACCAATCAATGCTAGGTCATAACTTTTGGATTCTTAAAATCCTAAGGAGCTCACTCTCCTTTCCCTCACCTTAAGCAGTGCGGCGCTGTTATCTTGCCTCAGGCGATCCGAACCTCCAAACCCTAAAGATGGTGCGTTGCTTTCTCTGATTCGTTTTGATCCCGATTCACACGTATTTGGTGACAATCAATTCTGTGTTTGCAGGTGCTTCCGAACGACGTGGATCTGCTCAACCCGCCGGCCGAGTTGGAGAAGAGGAAGCACAAGCTCAAGCGTTTGGTTCCGTCTCCCAACTCCTTCTTCATGGTACTTTTCAACATCTTTTATTTACATTTCCACGGAGATTCAATTGATTTTCTTATTCTCATCCGCTCGCTTGTTTCCGCAGGATGTCAAGTGTCAAGGCTGCTTCAACATGTAAGTATATTGCTATTGCAGCTACGGCTTTATCGGATTTTGTATCCTCGTTTTTATTATCGTAGTGCTTATAATTGTCTTGCAGAGTTTTTTAGCTAGTTTTTATAATTGTCGGGTTTGGAATTGTTCTACAGAGTTTTTTCAGCGAGTTCTCATAGGCTGTGGTGTCTACATGAGCATAATTGGAATTTTGTTTGTTTGTACAAAGCTTGATGCTCTGTTTTTAGGCATACTTGCATTTATTTGTTTCTGGAAGATGTCTTTGTTTCCTCTGGTCCGAAATAATTAATATCTTTTTAGTATTGCTCTACCTTTTTGATATGGATATACATATATGTATGCATGCGTGTGTTGCTGTGATGGCGGTGGGTATGGTATCTCTTCCCATGCTGCAATTAGGTTTCCAGTTCTACTGTGTGGTAGAAAGCTTTTCGTTTTTTTGGTTTCAAGGGAATAATATTAGTGAATCTTGCATGCTGGGTTATTGGTCGCATTCTACAAGTTGCTTAGTAATTTTATCGGTGTATATCTATTCCAGAATGATGATGTGTGTCTTTTCGATTGCTCTAGAGAATGTTTTTGCAAGTTCGATGTTAATGTGGTATCTGGTGGTATTGTATTGTGAAAAGCTTGTTTGTTCGCTAGACTTCAATAGGGGGTTGGTTGTTATTGTTTAAATCCTCTGGTTGCATTATTCCAAATTGAACGACTGATGTGATCTCTACTGCTCTTCCTGCAGCACTACCGTGTTTAGCCATTCCCAGACTGTGGTGGTTTGTGGAAATTGCCAGACCGTCTTGTGTCAGCCAACTGGTGGACGCGCTAGACTCACCGAAGGATGTTCTTTCAGGAGAAAGGGAGATTGAGAGAGTTTATTCAAGTTAGAGAATGAGTCCAGTCTCCCAGATTTTGTTAGCTTTAAGCTTGTAACCCTTTGGGATTAGCATTATGTTTTGATTCTACAGACTATAATGACTATGAATGCTTAGTATCTACACTGGCTATGTGGTTTCAGATTATATGATGTTGGAAGTTATTTTGCTTGGTTTGATTAAGCAGCGAATATTTTTAACTCTGTTTGGTTCCTTTTATATTTAGTGCTGTGATTCGTATGATTAATTAGTATTATGCTTTCAATTTTTTGTTTCTTATGATTAATTATGTTCATATATGCTTGAGAAAGGCAATGAATGCATCAGTATTTTAAGGCCTGCAGTGTTCCAAACTATCATTTTTTAAAATAAAAAATGTTAGATTGTACAGTTTCTTAGACCCAGAGGGCTTTTGTTGGATAACCTAAGTGTCCTTTTATCAACTGAGAAAAAAAACCTATTTTTCTGCCTATATTTTGTTCAGGATTCAAGGGAAAACGATGATAAGGACCCTCCTTTTCTTTTCATAAGGACCATCCACAGTTCCTAAACTGTTTTTGAAAACCAGCAACCACGATTTCATTAATTATTAGCATACTGGTTTTAAAGTATCTATATTAATAAAATATTGGAACATATTGATATATAAATACTGACACTTTAAAGTGTCCCTATTTATGATATATCGGGACTAGTTTACTCTATCTACTCCTTCTGTCCTATTTTAATCAACACATTTTAACTTTCAGCAGTTTGTTTAGAAAATGTTTGGTCCTTAATATCTCTCATTGAGAATAACTAAAACTTAAAATTGATATTTTAAAAATACATGTTGTGATGAATTTTAACAAGATATCACACAATAGTTTTTATAATTATACATCAATTCAATTTTGTGGTCAAAGTTAAGAAAAATTGATTAAATGAATTAAGTTGGGGATTGAAATGGGACAAAGAGAGTATAATATATTGACACTTAAAATGTCCATATTTTTGTCATAAATGGTTTCTATTTTATGAACATATTGGGTCCTATTAAAGTTTCCCAATATGTGTTTGAAACCATTCTTTTTAAAGTATCTATATTTATAAAATATTGAAACACATTAAAATATAAATAATTATATTTCAGAGTGTCCCAATTTATGACATATCGAGGCAATTTTACTCTCTCTATAATATATTGACACCTAAAATGTCCATATTTTTGTAATAAATGGTTCCTATTTTCTGAACATATTGGGCTTATTAAAGTGTACCAATATTCGTTTAGGACGATTTTTGCGCCCCAATTTTCCTCACATATCGAAACACTTAAAGTGTCACTATTACGGTATCATGAATCCTAATTTTTTCTAAACTTATTGGGACACATAAAGAGTCCTATTATCGGTATACATTGGGACACATTAAAGTAATGTCATTTTCATAGCATATTGGGAACTCAGAAAAGTGTTATTTTCGTGACATATTGGGGCACATAAAATTGTCCCATTTTCGTAGCATATTGGAACACATAAAAGTGACCATGATTTCTCAACATATCGAAGCACTTAAAAATGTCACTATTCCGGTAATGTTAATCCTATTTGTGACTTATTTGGACACATAAAAGTGTCCCATCTTCGTAACATATTGGTACAAATAAAAGTGTCCCTATTTTCTTAACATTTTGAAGCTCTTAAAAGTGTCACTATTTCGGAAATATTAATTCTATCAAATGTCGTACCCGATAAGCACAGCTGAGAATCTGTGCGTATATATTTGCTATAACGGAAGGCAAACAAGCTCACGCATAAGAAATTAAACTTGGGTTCGGGTCGGATTTGTATGTGAACAATAGCTTGATTCATTTTTATTCCTCTTGTGGAGGATTGGAGTATGCTAATAGGTGTTTGATAAAATTCCTGAATGAAACGTTGTTTCTAGGAACGCTATGATCAATGATTAACGGTTGGGTCTGGTGGATTTTTGACACAGGCTGCAGGTTGGAACATTGTTGATATGGCCAATTGTGTGTTTGTTATGGAAGTCCCATGTAGAAATTGTACACTTACACATTAAAGCTATGCAGCAAAAGGGAAAATCTTTTAGTTTCTAACTAGTATTTAGAAGATGTGTCGAACTTGAAGCAACCCTTGAACCAGGTTGAGATCCAACGAGGAAGAAGATGTCGGCGCTTCTTGTTTCTCCTCACTTGATCATGCCTGTAATGATTTCTACTGAGTAGTAGCGACTGTTTTAGTTGAGCGTTGTCGGCGTTGAGCTGTTCCAGCCGAACCCCAAGTCTTTCAATTTCTCCTCTTTTCATATCGTTTCTCTTGATCAGCTCCTCCTGCTGCCTTAAGTTATCCTCCATCAGTTCCGACACTGACATCCTCATCTCATCCCATGCACTCAATCTCGCACTGACGTCCTCGGCAGGACCTGTCCCTGCAACGTTTTCTTCTCCTGATCTCGACGGGGATGAAGAAGTGAAGTCCGAGGACTGAGATGTTTGGTTCATGAGAAGCAACGAATCACACTTGTCGGCTATATCGTGGTATGACCTCCGAAGCTCTGAGAGTAGCGAATGAAGGAGCAGTGGACTGGGTATCTCAGTAATGGGCGTATCTCTGTTGTCTTCAAGCACCCCGAGCACTGTCTCCGTCTTTCTGTCCATGTCTGCACCATCCAAAAATCAAACATCATTTACAGGCATATCAAACTGATCCTGTTTTAGGGTAGCGTGCAAGAATATTGAATGAAAATGTGGAACTTGGGGTACCTGTCAGAGTAGAACGAAGCCATTCAGAGTAATGGCGACGAAGAAGAAGAGGGCGGTTATTGTACAACTCGTTGGTTATCTCCTCGGTGGAAAAGCTGGTGAATTTCTGCATTTTGGCTCTAATGCTCGGCTTCAGTTCAGTGTGTTGTCTATCGAATGATGCAGCTCGGCTTTATATATACTTCCTGAATACTTACCGTTGCTGAATGCTAGCATTAGATTGGCTTATATTTTGTGCAAAATTCAGGGCTTGATTCTAGCCTTCTCAATCTGAATACATGTATTGTCTTGGACATTGCTTAATGAGGAAACTGGCTTTAGATTGCCTAGAATTTTGTTCAAGAATGTTACTTCAGTTTTTGATGAGGAATACGCCAGTCAAGTCCTTTAATCCAGCACTTATATTCAGCCACACTTTGATGCCATTCACATCCTTCAAATGCGCCTCAACATAAATAGATTTTTGTTTTTGAAATATTTAACATTAATCGATAATTTTGTGGTTTAGCTCTAATTAATTTGTCCTGTTACTTCTATTTTAGTTTTTAAGCTGACGAAGATTTTTGCTTTCCTAATTATATTCATCATAGGCAGATGATTCTTAATTACTTTTCCTCTGAGTTAACAGCACCACCTTTTACACTGCATCCTTCACTTATTTTACCAAGTTCATCTTTTGAAGCATCAAAACTGTAATTTCGTTCAGCCTGAATTGGATATTGGTATTGGATTACCCTATATTAAAAAGGTTGCTTAGTCATATGTAAAAATATTAGCTTCTAGAATACGTTATAATATGTTTTTGAATTATCCTATATACATAATACCATATCCAATTTTCTAAAAGGCGATGCCCTAGCCCTCAGGGCCCCAGTCGCGCCGACACCACAGTCATTAGTGAAGAGGTAAACCACAGCAGACACCAGAGTCAAATCCCAGACCATATCCAATTTTCTAAAACTGTGGGATGGTGGTACTATACAAGTTCAATTCGGCCTATGAAGTCCATGCTCTTCTTCCCTGGTTTAGACTTACTACTGAGAAAAAGGATTTATCCAACTTTAAATCAACTGGTGTTGGAAGCAAAGAATGACATTCTTTTGCGAACTCTCTGAATATCTTTGAAATTGGATTGACCTCAACCCCAAATGGAGCGAAAACAGAAAAGGAGCTCCCGAATTACAAAGGTTGACCCACCCCAGAAACTGAAAACTAAAGTGAAGCATACAGGCTATCATTTTCAACACGATTTCTTACAGATTTTGTTGGGGTACTCTTTGTTTAGTTTCATCCTCCATTTATGTGTTATTTCAGATTGATTTTATGCATCTTCTCTCAAATTAGCGAGATCATTTATGCATTTTCTCTCATCTGTATACCACCATTTCTCCCGTTCATGTATTATATCCATTTCCCCCCAGTTTTTACTTAGTAGATTTTGCACAGTATTACTCCTCAGCAATGTCTCCCAGATTGCGCCAACCAAACCACTTTATAAGGGCTTGGTCTGAATTAAGGACTGAGGTTATTCGGATTCCAGCGAGTCCAAACCCCAGTATCGGTACTGATACTTATTCTCGTCATCACCCCCATGCTTCTTTCCATCTCAAGTTTTCGGAATGATGGATTTTTATGCGTTAAAGTTTGATGGTAAAATCCACCTCATTCGCTCTCCGGTAAAGCAAGGCTGATGCTTCAATCCTGAAATGTTGATTCCTTATATTTTTTGAGACCAGAAGAACAACTAAACTTAACTAATAGATGCTTAGATAGTAATAGGGTGGAAAAAAGTCATACCAGCCGGGATATACCACAAATCTGTTATTGTTACGCGCCCAATGTACCTGTTAAAGAGTTCAAATTTCACATTTAGCATCATCATTAATCCAATTGTTATTGCAACCCACTCCTAGCGAAAACATCGAAAAGCTAGTTACCTTATCGGTTCCACCTGAGTTGGCTACGACATGGGTGACTTTGTCATCTATGGTGTTGGTGCAAATGGCACCAAACTGTTCTGCAGTCTGCCACAAGGGATGCAGGTGCGGATTGGCTTCAGCAACTGGAATTATCCTGCTAAAACAAACGCGACAACCAGCCAAGATCTTCCTTTGCTCAGAGGCTAAGATGTTTCTTACATCAGCCTCATCTAAGGACTTATGTGTGAAGAATGTTTCATGGATTCTCTCAATAACCTACATGACAGCACAAGTAAGGGTGTTAGTAAGTGGGAAAACTCAGAATCTGCAAGCAGTAAATTAACACTCAGCAAAAATCATCTCACCCCCAAACACGATGCCAATGTGCCATCCTCTGGCCTCTCATCATGATCAATCTCAAGGAGAGAAGGACCAGGAAGCCCAAACTGGCGACGACTACAAGGAAAGTATATGTATCTGCAAAATAAAACAAAAAATCACAACTAATTCCAACGAAACAAAAAAGCATGCTTGGAAAAGACCACCAAAGCAAGGTTTACCTTTCGACAGCTATCAGGTTTAGCTTATGGTGTGGCCATACACGCACAGAATCATCGATAATTAAAACAGATGACTCCATACCCATTACACCCTCCAAGTCCTTAATCTTAGGAACCCTTTCATCACCATCAAGAAGATCGGTATCATCCCCTCTGGAAATGACTCGTCCAGCAAACAATTCCCCTTTTGGATCAAGTAATTTTGCCATCTCTGTAGCATAGAGCTTATTTCCCATGGTATACAGATGCAGCTCAAACAACTTGCTTACCTAAGACACAAAAAGTATAAAGGGAGGTTTAACAAAAAAAAAACAGAAAGGAAATGTAGAGTTTATGCTAGAAACATCCCAGCCTCCTCACCCTCTCTAAGAAATTCCAAATCCCTGGTCTTAATTTAGTCCACATCGCCATGTGAGGAAATCGGAATAGATGCCTATGCAATTTTTCACGTTCTTGTTCCTCCTTTTGCCTCAGCTTCTCATCATCCACTGGATCAACTTCAGCATACTGAAAAGTCAAAAGTTCGGAATTTTTAATACCACTATTAAAAGAACTGTTTTTTAGGGTTTATTATGGACATGATCATAAGAGCAATAAGTTTCATGCCTTTGCCGAATTTAGAAGAGTGTGATCCAGATCCAAGACCAGACAAAGTTTCCGTCCAGCAAACATTTTTTTCTGCTCAGCCAATCTTCTGGCTCTCTCCTTATGTATGGCAGCTTTTTGCCGGTCATCAAATCCATCGAAAAGATGCTGAACATCACGCCAGTCATTCTGAGATTGAGAGGAGACTGAAGAAACTTTACCATCCCGGACAGGCACATTCTGAAGGGTACCTAAGCCCGAAGTTGTTACTACGCCCGTCCTACCTTGTTGTGCTTGAACTGGGGCAGATGAAGCAATATGGGAAGTTACTGGTTCAGACACGGTTGCTTGAGAAACAGAAACAATATCAGCGATATTTTTCAAACTTTGAGTGAACTGCCCAGCAATATTGGGTGGGGGAACGGAACGGGAAGCGGTACTTTTGTTATCCAGCAGACCATCTTGTCTTTGAGAATTCATGGTAGCCAAAATCCCTGGAGTGCCTGGAGCACTGGTTTTCACTAGAGATTGATTCAACTCCATGTTTCCTCCTTTTGGAACGGTGCCACTATGAAGAAACCTACGAGGATCACGTGGTTTCATACGTTCCTGCAAGTTTTATTAATCAGTAACCACTCCCTATTTTAATCATTCAAAACATACTGAAATAAAAACCCATTTCCTTCAACATACAACATAATGCAGTAAAAGCACAACACAATAATCCCATGAGAAATATCACCAAATGCTACTCTCTTTTTGTAGTTGCAAGCTGATAGAGGCATGTAAATGATTAGTTAAACCAAGTAACTCCTTGAAGTAAACACAACATTCACATCCCTATACTAAAGCTCACCACTGTAGATACTTGGGGGTTTGTCTGGAGCGCTCCTGCTGATGCAAATGCCCCAGTACTTGGGTTTGAGACAATAGGTTGAGTCGCCATTTGAAAAAGATTAGCAGACTTCTGTTGTTCCATTTTAAATTTATCCATAAATTTAGATGGATTGTCAGTGATTTCTTTCAATAAAGAATGCAGATTGGCTGCAGCACTAGAAGTTGTTGCTGGTATATGCGCATTTGAATCGACAGTTATCTTGCCTAGGCTGCTGCCAGAAGTGACTCCAGTTGCTGCAAATTCAGGCCGTCTTCTAGGATCACTTCCAGTGCTCCTTAGATCAGGGCTTTTGTTACTTAATCCCGCACTTGCTATAACTCTATCCTCCAGCCAACCACCGGTTCCAGTCATACCCTGCGAGCTAGTTACAACCTCATCAAATCTCTGTCTCTTGAATGCAGGGCCATCAAAAACCAGATCTTCAACATTCTTCTGCTTTCTTGAACTAATCATACTCCCAACAGGCTCCGATTTAGGTTCACGATTGACCACAGGCAGAACGCCATTTGCAACAGATACATCAGAATGTGCCAAACGAAGCCTAGGGTCTCTACTTCTAGCTGAAGATGTTTTAAGAGGGGGATTTGGCCCATTACTAGAGTGGGGATCATTCCAGGCACTGGTAACTGCATGCCCACTAGTAATCTCCATCTTGGGTGGGGAAGAAGAGCTTGACAAACACGGCAATGACGTCTTGACAAGGTTGACATTCATGTTAGAAGAGCTGGAGATCTCACCACTGATATCATCATCCCCAGCATCACCATCATCTGAAGGGGTTGGGCTTGGAAGTCTATCATGCATAAAAAAGGAGCTTCGCCCAAATTTCTGCTGGTAAGAAGAAACGGCCTTAACAGCATCAGTTTCATAAGGATGCATTGGGGCACTATCCCTTCTACTATCAATAACTACTCTTGGAACAGGCCACTCTGGTTTCAACAATCCATATCCAACTGAAAGCCCTTTCTCACTGGGCGCACAAGGTGGTCCTCCTCGCGTTGGAGAAGGGAGACTATCAGCATCATGATCCTTGTGAAGGTCTAGCAAAGGAAGCGATGATCCTCGCCACTTGGAATTATCTAACTTTATATCCTCTTGAGCTGATGTTTGAGACGAGGGATGATCAGATATGTCAACAGAATTGGAATCCACGCCAGTAGCATCTTCAGTATCTAATTCTTTCATCTCTTCGTCACTGTAAGAATCTTCACAGCCCAAAGATATGTATAAAGAATCCAGATCACAAATCATAGCTTCTATCTGCAACACCCAGACAATACATTATAAGATGACAACACTAGCAAAATTTTCACGGCGAATGCATCAGAACAATAAACCAACCTCATTCAGCTGCTGACCAGAGAACAGACCACATGTTAGGTTTGAGGCATGAGCTAATAATCTGTCAATTTATTCAGCAGTATCCAAATAAGTGACTATTCCCTCTATTTCACGGAAGTTGTACAAAGGACTAAAAGTGAAGGATTTTTAGTAGCACCAACCTTAACATCATATCCTTGTGGAATATCTTTTGAACACGGTTCATGGAGCAGAACACCTAAAATCAGACACCAACTAAAAATGTAACTAAAACGTCATCCGATGGAAGGCCAAATAAATCATTCTACTAATCTTACAGTATTCACCATCTCCATAGCAGAAAATGCAAGTGCAGCAATGTCATGTTTGGCAGTTAGTAAATCCTGGTCGGGCAATTCTTGCACACTGTCCAAAAGGTTGTGCATCCTAGAACAGACTTCATCCAATGATCTACATGAATTAGAGGCATTATAAGGGTTAAAGAGGCATTCTTTATCAACCACATTACCCAAAGTTGATTGATTATGAATGAACTTACTTCACAGCCTCCTCCATAGTCACTGACTCAAGTCCTTTCTTAATAACAACAACAGCTTGTTGCTCATCTTCCTTCAAATCTTCGCCTGTCACCATAACTGGGGAGTCGAAATCAATCTCCCCTTCTTCCAACTCCCCATCCTCCCTCTCCTCATCAACCTTCCCTTCTTCAGCTTCACCTTCTGCATTACTACTAACAGGAGTTCCAGAGGCAGCCCCATCCCGCTTCAAACTGGAATTGGGATACTCCATCTCTAGAACATCATCCAGAGGCTTATTCTGGACAGCAGAGGCCCAGGCAAGATTGTACAAGCCGTTGCCGGAGTAGTTACTGGACAACTGATACTTATACAAATCCCTCATCGTCCACACCTTCTGCATGCTACTATTATCCTTCTCGTTGGAAGAATTATAATTGAATTGAGCAAGCGGCGGAGCAGAAACGGTGGCTACGGCGGACGCCGGCGGCTGCGGCCCTTTGATAAAGGCCTCTTCACTGATCTCCTCCACCGATGAAGCCGAATCGGAGATCTCCCCTTCTTCAACGTCATGAACTAACGCCAACGGTTTACATTCTTCCATCATAAACCGTTTCACCCAAATTCCCAAATCCGGGATTAGGGTTTCTTCGAGTTTTCAAAGTATTTGATTTTGAAACCTAAAAAACTAATCTCCTCCTCTTTTCTTCCAACCACAACAGCAGCAGCAGCAACAACAACAGCAAGATCAAATCCGAACACAGATCTTGACGGACCAAATCAACAGGGAGCAGAGAGAAAAGCAAATTCAATTAGATTTTGGGGGTTTTTTGTTACATAAACTTGTTTGCCATCGAATCAAAGGAATGATTGTTCGAATCGAATGGCGAAATTCGGATCAGGAATTATGCAGAACCTTAATTTGTGAGTAATCGTTTTATTAGCTTTTCTGAGATCGAGATTTTGAAATCCTAGAGAGAAGAATGAAAAGGAGCGGTGGGGGTCTAGAGAGATATTAAAAACAAGCGCCGATCCACATTTGGACTTGGCCTCACTTTGGGCCGATTTTCTAAATCCTTCACCCAATTTGCTTCGTTCTGGGCCTTCTTTTCCTTTCTTCTCCCCCTTACTTCGTCACAATTATATACTCCTACTCTTCAATTTTTGTATAATTACACAAGATCTTGGTATATATACACTTGTATACTCCCCCATCTCACTCTGAATTGCTTATTTACTTTTTGAGAGTTAAATTTTATGAACTCTGACTCTAAATATAAATTAATATACAAATAATAAATATATAATGTGAGATATTGTTATAGTTATCTTAACATCTATTTTCTAAGTATTAACTTTTTATGAAGAATTATTATGTGTAACCAAAAATATTTACCGTTAAAGATCCTTATTGAAAACCGTGAAAAGTATATAAGCAATTTAGAATGTCACTGGTTGTTGGAAAAAACGTGAGTAGAAAGTAAGTGAGAACAAACAAAATTGTGGCTCATAAGATCTGAAATCTTATTTTATTGCATAAAAATAATGCTTTTGAGAATTAAAGATGGAAATTTTAAATTGAGTGGAGGTAAAAAGCAGTGAGTTTGTTAGTGAAGCATTGAGGATTGTCATTTTATAAACTTACAGCTAATTTTGTATTTTTAATTGATTTCACCCGAATTCACTTATAACTAAAAAGTTTAAGGAACATGGATTTCAAAGAAAAAAGTTGAAGGAAAATACTCCCCCGTTTCACCATTAATTGCTTACTTTGACTTTTGGAAGTTAAACCAATTCAACTGTTAAATTCTATTATTATATATAGAAAACTATTATCATATTATATGTAATTGGATCCATCATAACATGTATTTTAATGTTATAGTTTTTCTAATTCCTTTTTAAACATACAAATAAAGATATTAATGGTTAGAAATTAATGCAATTGACTTTTAAAAGTTAAATCGATCGATTGACAGTGGGAAAAGGGAGTAATGTTTTTGGTTTTGGATACAATAACTTGGATGCAAGGGTCTGAACCTATATTTCGGTGGAATCGGAAATGGAGAAGACCCAACAATAGTACAGCCCAGAGTCTGAACTTATACTGTCTGAACCTCACACTTTACTAATTGGTAATTTACCCCTACTAATTTCATTAATTACTACTTTACTCTTCATGGATGAGCTGCAGCCACCGGAGGGTCCACTTTCACCCGACCCGCCGCCCATCCCCGACGCCATCCCCTCCCCCTCCGCCGCACCTCCTCCATCTCCGCCGCACCTCCCTCCCGCCGAATTAACCCTCCCCCCTTCCGCCGCCGTCGCTAGCACCAGCAATCTGGCCGGAGCTCCGGGTCTGGCCACCAAACGGCAGCGCCGACCGAGCGTCCGGTTGGGAGAGATCGGCGACCAATCCTACGACCAGTCCCAATCGCGGCGACCCAAAACCTGGCGCTTCCACAAACACCCATCAGTCGCTGCCAAGACTTCCAAGACTCGGCCTTTGACCAACTTGGTCAACGTCAACGGCGGCGGAATCAGCAACCAGTACGACTTCGCGAGCTACGAATTCGGCGCGAAGAAGTCCAAATCCAAGAGGCCCACCAAGAGGGCGAGGTCCAATTCCAGCTGGGCTTCCGCCGCCATGAAATTCGACGCCGGCGAGAATGTCGACAAGGACGAATTCCGGGAGCTGGACGAGGCGGCGGCGGCGGCGGCGGAGCAGGAGGAGGAGGAGGAGGAAGGTGGGTCCCAGAGCCCAGCTCACTCCATGGGGCTTGAATTCTGGGACAGGAGGGCGGTGCGAGGCAACGTTGATACCGCCGCCAATGGAGCTATTGACGACCAAGCGAATGCAGTGGATGAGAACAGGGGAGTGCGGGAGTGGTTGGTCGGAATGGGGCTGGGAAGATATGCGCCGGTTTTCGAGGTCCACGAGGTTGATGACCAGGTTCTGCCCATGTTAACCTTGGAGGATCTCAAGGACATGGGCATCAATGCTGTGGGATCCAGGAGGAAAATCTACTCAGCCATTCAGAAGCTGAGACAGGGCTTTTCTCGAGACAACTTGGTTTGACTTGTTTGCTTTTCTGAGTACTCTGTCTGTGCTTTTAACATGTGTTCCTTTTGTTGCATCTCTGCTCTACTCGTAGCTCGTGTGTAATGTAATTGTGGATATAGGCAAAGTTTTGATGTCCTAAGCAAACTGAACGGAGCAATAAAAGGTGTGTCTTGATGATAAGTTTGGGCTGGTGTTGGCCTGCGGCATATCTACTTTCAACTACTTATGGTTGGTTAGTTTGGTGCGTCTATTAATCACAGTACCTTATTTGATTGAATGGCTGTTTTGAAAGTAATTTAGAAGAGGTTGTCCGCTCTTAGTATAGTCTTAGGAGCCTGTTTGTATTGAGCAATACCAATGCAAGAGATGCGGAGTATAATGCAGCAACGGGTGAAGCTGTCGGTTAGACATGATTCTGCCGGTGAGGGATTGCGGCTGGTGCAAACTGATGTTAGCGTTTTCTGATATCCTATTTCATTTGCAAGTTTGCTGCTTTTGGTAGTGAGGTTTAGCTTTCTCGAGATTCCAAGGTTTGCAGCCCTTCTCTTATCTGTAGGAAGTTGATGCAGATGTTTTCTCAAGATTACTGCTTTATCAGTGAAGCTGTTGCCAGAAATGGGATCCTTGTTCATTGTTTGATTTGGTCGGGACTGAATTTCATGCCGTCTTTGCTTGCTTTAGTCTTGATTCTGGTGAGTACGAGAGAGCATTTGAAAGAGAATCGGGCTGGGCTTGGGCCAGGGCCAATTGGCAAAATTGGGTCGGATATCCTTTAGCCCAGTACGAACAAAGATTTTTATTTCGAGAATGTCTTTTATTTTACACCAAAAACGAAATTATAATTCATTTTATATTGAGATTCAAGATTTTTATCACCATAGGCACATCATTGCAATTAATTGGTCTAAAACAAAACTTTGTGGTTTTTTTTTCACTTTCTTTCACAACGCAAGCTTAATTATAAATTTAAAATATTACATAAACGGTAATATGAGAAATATTTAAATTTGTCGAACGTGTAATCAGTATAACTTGGGAAGAAAAGGTTAGAGGGAAGTAAGAAAAGCCAAGTCTATTAAACGGTAATGATTGAAATGAGAAGTTTGAAGCAGTTTTTCAAATAGGACAGCAAACTCAAAGCAAATAAATACTATTGAAATCTCATCAGTCAAACAATGCGAAATAGGCACCGAGACTGTTCTGTACTCAAAAAATATACAGGTAAAGTATGAACGCATTCATCACCAACAAAAAAGATGAATGCATTCATCGCGTGTTACTAGGAATTAAGGGTAAGATTACGAAGGGTCCCAAAAAAAGAAGGTGAAAACCTAAACATATAAAAATCAATAATTAATAACTTATGCTTCATCTCTTTCTCACTTAAATAATTAGCAATAACTTCAGCGAAATGATGGCATAAAACATGGATTAAGCCGAGCTTCTGGCGTACTGTAGCACCATGACATGATCAGCGGTGGAGGAATGTGGATGCAAAGTTAGAATCCGGTTCGGGGAAGATGAAGGTGTGGTATTCCATATGCTGTCTCTCACATGCTGCAGCGTTAGCACTCCTTCCATCTGCCTCCCTCTGCATCTTATTTCCACCTGAAAATAAATTCGTCTCAGCTGTTTTTCTAAACCATCAAACTTTTTTATAAAAAATAAATTTTGAGAAGACCTCTGCATTTGTTCTCGTTCGGTCATTAATCTTTTCATCTCGTTCCTAATTTCCCAGTGTATGTATTAACTTACGTAAGAAACCGAGAAAGTTGTCAGGTGGAGCACTATACATACGGGGGTGTTGAGGTCATGCTTCGGTATTGCAAACGTCTTCCATGAATCTAGATTGGAAAGAGCACGATGGCTTGCCCTTTCTCCCTCTTTTCAACCTTTTAGTTTTCCCATTGCGAAGAGAAAAAACTTTTTAAAAGTTAACATAGTGACCCAACAATTTGGTTTTCCCTTAAAGAGGTATACTATATATGCATGTTTCATGGGCATCTCAGCACACATAAATTGTCCATTAAAATGCACGACCCTCTCACTTCGTAATCATTCTACGCAATGCCCCACTTAGACTTTGATCCCAAGCCAGAATCATTATACCTTAGACTTTTCCCAACATTTTATAATACTATTTTCAGCACTAATTCATCCTACGTACCACATACCATAGTTATAATATAAAAAGCGTTATTAATTGGGAGTAATATATGGCCAAGTCATGATGTGAATTCCGAAGAAAACAAATAATTATTAATTATGAGAGCCTCATGAGATGAAAAGGCTCAAGCCAAAAAGGCATGGCGTGGAATCGACACTACCTATTTCATTATTTTTATTTTCTTTGCTCCCATATATAATAGTGCAAACTCTAGCTTTCAATGACCTAATTATTTCCCATGCTCTCAAGTAATGGAATGGAATATGATTACTCTAGCAAGATGTGACAAATTTCCATGCACGTCTTATTCATCATATATACCTACTTGACTTCGTCAATTTTTTACCACAAATTTATAAACATTTTGTTCTTGTATTATATGCACTTATTCGTGAGTTGCATAAATTAATGTTCCATGCAACTAATGTGCACTCCGTTCACACGCAATAGAAGTCCAATAAAAGATGAAATAGTACATGAAACCAAGACGAGGTGGATGTTTTGAAATGATTGAGATGAGAAAATAATCAGTTCCATGCCCTCATGCATTGCTTTCCACGAACGTTAAAATGGAATGATGCGATAAAATTCAACTTTAAAGAGATATCAATCTTTATATTCACGGCATGTAAAAGGGATTGTTATTTTGGAAGAGCTAGCTGCTACAAGATTGATTGATGTGGAGTAATGATTAGCTGATAAATGTCATCAAATTCCATGAAAGTGCTGCAATACTTAAGGAGGTTTGATATCAATTGTATGCTGACACAAAGAAAGCACAATCCAAGAATACTAAATTACAATATAGGAAAGATTTTGGGTCGGGATCCAATCCTAAGAAATATACGGAGATTTAAATTGTATTGGGATTTGCAGGGTCTTAAAATTGTAAACTCCAATCTAAATTCTATGAATCTTATGAGCCGTGTGTTTAAATCTTAATATTTTGACCTGAATTCATATTTGCGAATTCCATCCGATCTCGAAAGATTTAGAAAGAAAAAAAACCATACTCAGAGCGATAGAATATGAATTTTACGGGTTTGGATCGGGTTCTAGACCCATAATCAACATCCAAGTGAAGGAATAAATTGAAGGGCCCACCACACTATAAAACTAATATTATAGACTTAGAGCATCTCCAATGTAATCTTCTGTCTTTTAAATAGGATTTGATGACCCCAGCTCTACATTTGCTCTCCAACCCAAGGGTCAAATACCAGAGTCAGTATTATGTGGACAAAATTTACATCGACCCTGTCAAAGTGACCTTCTCTTCTCTGAAGGTGAAATTGACGCTCGCTCTTTGCCAAATCAACCACAAAAATTGGGCGCTGACTCAAATTTCGCTCTTTATGTGTGTACACGTCAGGAAAAATTTATTCATTTGATGTTTGGATTGGAGAAGAGTTCTAAAAGAATCCTGCAGTCAAAAGTTTAAATATTACATCATACCGAAGGTGTGTGCAAGTTCCAATAAAAATTTGCCATATGTTCCCGATAAAAGGGGAAGACTCTCTATGCATTGGAGAGGGTGAGTTGAGTTGAAGCAGTCGAAAGCATGACGAATGGGATGCAGCGATAATAGCGCATGCAGATTAGGGTTAAATCACCAACTTGAGAACGACGGGTCCACGTGTGCCTGCCCCTCGTACAATCTACTAATCTAAATTATCACCCGTTTAATCATCATCCTCTTTCGACTTTTCCATGTCTTACCTAAGCCTTAACACAGGTTTACGTCAACATCCCCTACGCCCCTATCCTTAATTTCTTCACATAAGCTCCTTCTTCCAAATTTTCCACATGACCTTCTAAAGTCAATGTATATCGAGACTAAAGGATTAGCTTAATTAGGGTAGCTTAATTTCCTCGATTAATGCATGCGACCCTGCGTTTCGAATTATGGTAGCATTACACTCGTGCCCATGATTGCAATTCTTCCACTCGACTGCAACCCTATGATTTTCTCCGAACTCATTTTGCATTTCTGCTTCCTAAGCTAATCATGCGACTCATTGAAGTTTTGGCCGCGTGCACTTATGATGGTAAACATGCATTTATATCCCTTCCACAAATTGGAACCAAAAGTCAACATGAGTACGTCCAACCCCATCACTTACACTTGATTAATCATCCACGTCCCTTCCAAATATATAATTCTTCCTATCATATATTCCTCCCTCTCACGAGTTTTGGCCTATTTATTTAGTTATATTAAATAAACTTAATTTAGTTATATTATTAATAATTTTTGACATACTTAATTATTTTAGTTCAATTTAATTCAGGAAAGATGGACTCGGAACAGCAACGCCCTAAAGTTAAAAGATGCCTAGTATTTACTTAATTTGAGTGTATTAGGCTTTGAAATTATTGTGATGGAATATCAACACTAGAATGACCGGCTGTCGACGGCATCACTTTTCTAACAAATTAAGCACTTTAGATAATAGCAGATTAGCTGTGCTGTTTCATAGAAAGACCATGGCGGAGCATTTGTACCAATCTGTGCATACACACTAATCATCATCGTTAAGTCGTAGGTCTTCAATTAATTTAGAAAGCTGTCTTAGTTCTATGCCTAATTCTACGGAATTAACTAGTTCCGTCTGTGCTTATGTGTAAGCATAGAGAGTTGACCCAACAACTGAATCATATTAAATGTCGGAATATTCCATCTCCGTTAATTAGCTACCTCGTAATCAAGACAAAACATAGGAATGTTTGTGATCATAAACAGATAGATTTTAACAACCTAGCTAGCCAGATAATCTGGTACAGATAACCGACAGACAAAAATAAAAATGAAATAAAATCAAAGTCTACGTGTATTAAACTACACTAGTTTGATTAAAATTGAGAGCATGCATTTTTGTATCCTGGTATTTCTCAGTTAATGTCAATTAATGAATGATATGTATGGATTTCTTGTGGAGTTCATTCCATCACGTCATACCTGATGAATGACAGGTAATATTAATTCGGGCACGACTATATAGTATATTGTTGGTAGGTACCTTTCATGATTTTCTTCTTCCTAATTCCTATATACTATGTACTGATGTAAACATGCATGCAACTTCTCTCTACATTAATTATCAACATTATTGTCTTCGCCAGAACAATATGGTATTTGTTTAGGAAAAGAATCTTAGTTTTACGTGGAACAAATCAGGCTGCTGTGAGTTTAGTTGTGGAGTTCATCATATGAACATAATTAAACCTGTCGTCGGTTATAGCGTTTGAGCCCCATAACTTTGTTTTGCATGTCTCGAGTAACACCATTTACAAACCATATATAAAAGTCAATGACATTTGTAGCAACAATTAATGTTTGATATTGATGGTATTATATTGATGATATAGCTAGCTAGAGTGGGGCATGCGAAAACGCAGGTAGCATACTTTCGCCTAAAAATGTCAAAAATTTTTTATAAAAAAAGTGAAAGCATGACAATTTTTTAAAATCTACAAATTTTAAAAAGGCTAAATTATTTTTTTAAGTTCCTTACCTATTGTCCAATGCTTTCTTTTGGTCCCCCAACCCCAATATTGCGTTTAATCGGCAATGAACATTTTGAAATTGAATCTTTTGGTCCCCAGAGGTGGTTTACAGGTAAATTTAATGGTAAAATTGGTCAAAATATTTAAAATGACCATTATACCCCTGAATTTAAAAAAATTAAAAAAGAAAATCAGATCCACCTTCCACGGCCCTCGCCGTCTCCTCTGTCTCTCACCACCGGCGCCGCTGCAACACCGCATGATCCAAAGCCCACACCATCAACCCCATCCCTAGCCCATGGCCTTAACCCATACCATCAACCCCATGCATAACCTCTCTGTCGCGGGCGATTGAATCACCCCCATCCCCAGTCGATGCTTCGCCAAAGGGCTTCCGGGAGTACCAGTCGCCAATGGACCAGGCTCCGAGGAAGGCAAAGATGCCTTCGTTGGAGTCGCGGCTGGTTCCCTATAAGCAATTTAGGTCATGCTCCGATGCCATCATGAAAAATTACGAAAGCAATTTGACTAAACCTGACGTCGAATCATCCTCACCGACTGTGAATCGTAGCCGGGAAAGGGGTCTTCCATTTTCAAATTAGGGTTACAAAGAAGAGCAGGGTTTAGGTGGCTTTGAAGAACAATGGTCGACGGTAAGGGTTTCAAAGTCAGCGGCAGTAAGGATTGAAGAACAGCGATCAATGGCGGTGTAAGAGTAAGGGCCGACAGCGGTAAGGGTTTCTAAGAAAACCCTAAAAGAGAAAATTTTAAAAAAAGATTAAAAATAAAGAAAAGAGAAATATTTTAAAATTAGAAGTTTTTAATTGAAAATGTTTTCTAATTGTTAAAATTACTAAAATACTCCCGGCTATATCAGAAAACCATTTTGGTTTACCTGAAAATCACCTCTAGAGACCATAAGATTCAATTTCAGAACATTAATTGTCGATTAAATGAGGTATTGAGGTTGGGGACCAAAAGAAAGTATTGGACAATAAATAAGGATTTAAAAAAGCATTTTAGTTATTTAAAAATTGCTCCGTATAGCATTCCTAAATTAACAACCAGTTAGAGTAGGGTAAAAAAGCTTAAGAGTTAAAAGTCAAAAGTCAAATTCAAAAGACACGTAACAAAATGCAAGACAAGGTTGTGCACTTAATTATTTAATTAATATACTTGGTCTCGAAAATGGAATTCTATCCTGTATGCTCTTCCCTCTTATTGACACACTTTTTTTGAATTATTTTTTAATATTGACACCATTTTATTTTTGGCAATATCTTTTAATTTTATCCATTTATTCTATTTTTTAATTTTTATATTTAATTTTATCCAATCATTTTCTTTAGATAAATTCAAGTAGCTAAACCCATGATGCCAATATTAGGGAAACAGAGGGATTATCATGTTCACCTCTGATCATTATACAAAACAATATAATTTTGTTTAAAACAAATACTTGAATTTTAAAAGCATATTAAATAAAATACTTTTCAGTTCCCCCTAAAATGTACTGAAATGCAGTTGTACGGAGTAACAAAAAGTCAAAAAATGTAATATAATCATCTAATTAAAATTACTACTACCTCCGTCCCATGGGGAATTTGCACAGAATTTTGTTTATTGTCACCAAAAAATATATTTGACCGTAAATATACATAACTATGGACAAGAATGACAAATATAAAATTGATATTTAGAAACTACGTGTTACGATAAATCTAACAATATCTTATGCGATAATATATATCTATTCAAATATGTGATCAAAGTTTGATAAGTTTAACTGTCAAATAGTAAGTATACATGTTCGGATGACACGGAGGGAGCAGTATAATCAGTTAACAGACTAATCAGCGCTCATCCTCTAAATTCCAAACAACTCCTATACATCAAAGGAATGGCTTTCGAAAAACTAATGATCTCTAACTCACAGAAAACTACGTAAAGCCCACTCTACCAACAGCAAGAGTGACTGCTTATGCATCTAGCTACATAGCCTCACCCTTAATTCAGCACATATATGTTTAGCTTTCACGATTTGCTTATAGATATGGGCCTCATACGTTGCTTTCTATATTTCCCCCTTTCCCACATTTACATTTCTTCACTTCTCCCCCACACTAGCTACTTTCTTTAGAAATATAATATCCCGGTTTTTCTGATAAATAGTAAATCTAAATTGAGTATGTCCCATAATTAACAGGCTAATTGTGACACTGTTAGTTTGAGGTTGTGTGATGCAAAGACATATGTAGCTAGGAAGTCGCGTTCTCCATTCGATTGACATGTTAAACGTTTGTCATGGTCTGAGAAACTCAGCATTGATCTAAATTAGGAGCTAATTAGCCTTAATGATGCCAAGAGATATACTTATGTGGTTCCCTAGAAATGAGCCTGGCACCTAATTTCTGATGTTTCATTCGCAAGTCATCACCAACACATCGATCCTAGAAATAATTAATTCAAGAAAAACCCCTTAGCTCTCACGTTTCTTTCATCCCGTGGTTCCAACACCAACCATCCCTCTAATGTACATGTTTTTTGTTTGAAATTCTCTTGGACCCAAATCAATTGGACACATTTTTAGTATAGGACAAAGCTATATGTCTCGCGCAAACAAATGACATTCCCAAACGAGGATGGAAATTAGTTTGTGAAAAGGGGGCATCCGTATAATTACTTGCTTCGCAATTAATCCCACAGCATGCAGCGAAGTGCATAATTAATCAAGAAATTAAGAGATCAACATACCTCAGATTCGTCTTCCAGCTTCAGCTTACTAACCAGATACTTCATCACTATTCTAATCGTCATCTTTGCATCCCTAATCCCACAATTAATCAGTCATTAACAACACACCAATTCATTTCCTAATAATCATGACAAAAACAAATAAAGGTTGATCAGTTACTTGATTCTGAGAAAGCTCTTGGGAATTTGCGGAAGGTACGGCTCTTTTGCTCTGAACAAGAATGTATAAATCAGCAACAATGTTACTGTAAGGAACTCAAAAAAAAAAAAAAAAAAAAAAACTTAACTGGTTTTGAGCAGCTTGAAGAATGAACCAAATGCCGGAAGAAGAAGGCTGCCGGGGAGGCGGATCAATCACTCTGAAATCAATACTGTGCCGCTGATGCGGCGGTTGCCGTTGCGGCACCGGTCCGGCAAGACCTAGCCCCGGATGGTAGAAAAACGGCGTTTGCCCGAAATAAACACCCCCATGCGGGGGAGGAGGCGGCGGAACTAATCTAGAAGACGGCGGCGATGGCGATGGAGACGATCTTGTACCGGCGGGACGAGTAACACTAGCCTGCCGAAAACCGCCTCCCCAGTTGAACTCAATATTCTCGCCGTGATGATGCTGCTGCATAAACAAATTAGACGTGTTGTAGTTGTAGAAGCTGCAGTAATTAGAAGAGGCGGCGCCGCCGTTGGTGTTCATGGCCGGAGTCGGAATTGGAACAGCAGTCCCGGGCGGCGGGAGCAGATCAAGCTCAACTGCGGCGGTGGCGGAGGAGGAAGAGATTCCGCCGCCGATACTAAGCTGCAGCCAATCCTTACGGTCTTGTTCGTCGTGGTTGAATAACAACGAGGTGGAGGCGGTGGCTTCATTAACAGTACTCTCCGTAGTTCTCGACTGATCGTCTTCCTGATCCGCCATTATTTCCGACAACGAAGACGATGATCCTAATCCTACGCAGTGATCGAATTGGGTATTACAACCATACCCTTCTACCCGGCTCATAACAACTTCGTGAGCTGACGAATTGGGGTTAATCATGGTCATCTCGAACAGCATGAACTGAAACCTCCTGATCCAAAACCACCCTTCTTAACATAAACACACGAGCTAGCGGAGATGAAGGTCAAGAATCTGTTAGGCTCATCAAAGCAAGCCATGGATATGAAGTGGATTCAGAAAGATTGAAAAGGGCATTTACAGGTGTTGAAAATTATCGGCTGAGAAGATGGAAGCTAGAAGAAGAAGGCGGTATCTTCACGTTCTGCGGAAACCCCATTGACCGGACCCTCTCTCTCTCTCTCTCTCTCGAGGAAGAAACGAAGAAATGCAATATAAAGAAGAAGACCAGACCACACCGGTACTGTGTGTCCGTGTGTGGGCGCGTGAGAATCAGACAGATACTAAAAATATTTCCAAGTCTCACTTTCTCCTCATTCTCTTTCTTTGGAACTACATGAATAGTATATGGGTGGCCTGTCAGCTCATTTATCCTCTTCCTTTTCTTTTTTCAATTCAGATATACATATATATTCCTAGGCTAGTTTGTATTATAATCCCTTTCACCTAAATTAGGCGGAAAATGTTCTGTTTATTTCTACCTTTATGTTTTTAAGAAAAATGCTGTTCGACTTGTACTGCCAGAGCATCATGTGTGCGGAAATTAAGACACAAAGTTGCTCCTTTCATGAGATATCACAGAAAGCCCCTTTTAGCGACACTTTTTTGGTGTTAATCTGTTTCTTTATATTTTATTTATTGCAAAAATGGCAGTACAAAGCAGAACTGCTTATCTGTATGTTACCTAATTTCCTCAGAGTATAAGTAATTAATAACTGAGGCTCTCCTAATAAAGCAATAATCACTCTTAATTTCATGGTTAATCTGCATGACTGGAGCCTTAATTGTGCTGGTGCAAGCATGCACAGGGTGAGGTAATCAGTGCAAGCTGATGATTATAAGAAAATGGAATAATGATTAATTTAATTATTGAAGCAGTAGTGTTAATTAATTAAAGAATACTTTACACATGAATGAATGGGCTAGGAAGAGGGAGAATGGTGCATGATGATTATGTTTCCCCTAAGCCCAATACAAGCTTAGCACAAATTAATTAGACAGTCTGGCTTATTTAACCCTAACCATGTGCCTCCCACCTTATATATTCTCCTCATTGTCATAACATCCCTTCGCCTGCAACTTGATTAATCACCAATTTACTGTGCAGTTTACAAACTTCTTCTAAAAAACGTAACCGTCTTACTCTTTTTTTTTAAACCACCTCTTTCAAAATAATCAGTTTTGCTTATAATAACAGCTCTACAAATAGACCTATAAATCAGCTTACTTGTGAGTTAATCAACTTTGAGTACTAGAAGTAATTATTTTAAAAGCAGGATGTGTAATCTACCTTTACTTTTAAAATAGGTCGGCTTAATTCCCTCAACTCATCTCAGCATATTTAAGCGTATCACAGTTGAGCTAAACTGGTGTTAGCATGATCGACAAGAACTGGAAAAAGCACAGTTTGTACGCACTGCAATTCAGGAGTATAGTAATGGTGGGAAGTACAGTGAGAGTTCGGGAAGAAACAGAAAGGGTAGAGAGGCGTGACCTTGGGGACAGTGCATTCCTGCATGGGCATGGATCATCACATGATCATGCTACCCTTTATTACTAATCAATTACACTTTCCCTGGGGATCCAATACCCTAATCACTTTGAATTACTCTGTCCGATTTCTAAAACTGTCACTTTTTTCATTTTAGAGCGGTCCCCTAAGGGTGACAGGTGTTTTTTTTGTTCAATTTCATCAACTCATTCTACCAGCTTTCATGGGTTAACATTTTATCTAAATTCAAATATCATTACAGAAAGTGATACTTGTAGAAAATGAGAGGGAGTGCCACCTCCTTCCCACTAATAATGGCGATGATGCTGTTTACCAGGTGGAATAATAAGAAAATCCACAGCTTTTAACTGCTGCCTACATAGAGTAAGAAAAGAGGCAGAGTGCTTTCTTTTAACTTGCTTACGTTCGAATCTTGCCGGAAAATGAATAGAAATGCTAGAATGTATACTAGTCATTAGTCAAACGCATAAATAAATTCTGCCGATGCCTGCTTACATCTATTTCATACACTCTGCATCAATCTCGCCCGGCCCCCACTCAACGAACAGTGAAAGAGCACTTTGGTTAAACGTGAAAAAAATGAAAAAGCAACACACACACTTACACACACTGCTCTTTAACCTTAATCTCGTCATCTTGCCATCATCAACTCCATCATCTCCCATCAAAATACGTCTCTAATTTGTTATCATCATTTACGTCCATCAAAATACGTCTCTAGTTTGTTATCATCACTTACTCCCAAAACAAAATACTCCACCTCAGCCAACTGTTCAAAGTCAAACTGTGCAGGAATGCAAGGTCAGTGAAGAAAAGTGCTTAAGAGCTGTAGGTTTCTGATTTTGTACATTTGGTTTGATGGAAGGAGAAATGCATGGAGGGTTGCATGTGTGGTGTGGCACTATAATGAGTGGTAAATGTCAGTCCCATTTGCATGTGACTCCACGACTGCATGCGTTTGCTGCATCACCCAAAACACACTTCCGACCTGAAATTTGGTTTTACCTAATTAATTCAATTATTACTACTGGTGTGTTCCAACACTCCTAAATTAACCAAGTGCATAATAACGTAAAACGTAAAAGACACACGACTTGGTTACGCAGTTCGGTGAAATCCACCTACATCTGCGGGGCCTGGCCCAGTTCAGAATGAATCCACTAATTAGAAAGATAGTACAGAGTACATCATACAAAATACTTATCTTTAACTAACTATGACGTGTGGACTCTGCTAGCTCCCCTAGCTACCGATCCGCCTTGATCAGACTCCCTCTGACCTCGAACTCCGTCGACGCTGGATCTCCTCCTCCCGAGGAATTAAGGCATACGATTCTGAGCTTGTGCAGCAGGACAGTGTTGGAACACAGTATATTGACTCTAGCAACTTCTCGAAAGATAAAATCTGTATGCAGATTTTTCTATTAAAATCGTCAGTATTGCAGCCGTGTTTGTCCCATATTTATAGTCCACGAATCAGATCTGAATATCCATGATTATCTCCACAATATTCCTATTCCAAATCAGATTCTTAAAGCATATCCAAATCCCATAAATAAAGGGATTTACCTTATATCATACGATCCCATATATTCTAATAAATCTTCTCCATATAAGTAGGGATTTTCCATAAACCAATTATGCTTCACACGTCTGATATATATAGTCAAATATTCGAATTCCATTTATACCAAACTACTGCAATATTCTGACTTTGATTTCCATAAAACCTTTGCAGTAAATCTGCTGCAGCAGTGTGTTGGAACATGGTAAGATTTTCTGTTAACAACTTTGGCTGAATATCCATATAAAACTTTATACCAAACGTACATCTTTTTCCGTAAAGCTTCTATACTGAATATTCCCAATTCCATAACATTAATCCAATCCCACATATATAGGAATTGATATATTCTCCAACTCAAATACAACTTGGACTAGATGTATCCTTCTTGGATTCAATCTTCAACCTTTCCTTATTTCACCAAAATTCTTCTTTGATGTTACAACTCAATAATACTATATTTGCATAATTTCCACAAATTGCCAACTAGATAAATCTAGACTTTACAATCTCCCCCTTTGGCATTTTGTGGACCAATCACCTTTTGGCATTTCATCACAAGAGCTTATGCAAATAAAGACATCAACTTTAAAACCACTCTGGATGTTGGAACATAGAAACATAATGTCTCCCCCTGAATTCCGCATTCTTTCAACATCCAGGAATAATAAGCATGTTGGAACATCAACCCAACGAAGCCAATAAAGTCATCCAAGAAATCCAAAACATCTCCCCCTTGGGACCATAAACATGCCACACGCAATAGACACAGGAAACCAAAATCTCCATTAAATGCAGCTCCCCCTGAAGCAAATACCTGGCCTATGTTGGAACATAGCCATAGCAGAACCTTTAAACCTCTTCAGGAGCAGCTATCTGTGCCTCATATAATCTGGAATTTTCTACCTCCAAAGCTACCTTATAAATGAATTGAGCTCTCAACTTCACACCAATGTTTGTCAAACTAGATCAATGTTGCCTCCATAGAATTCTTCTACAATATCTCGGTTGTACTTCTTGTAGATTGAGGTAGCAGTCTTGAGACCCAAATAGTCCAGGTACGCTGTAAATTCATACTCCTTATATCCACCCAGATCAGTTGTCCTTTCAGCTCAAATCATATCTCTCATGGCAGTTTGATCAGAAGTACCTTCAAAAATCTGTTCACCTTGTGTTGGAACACAGTCTCCTTGTGTTGGAACACAGTCACCTGTGTTGGAACATAACAGCTCTCATTGCTTCAGAATCAACTACTCAGCTTCCTTCACTTCATCAGTACTTTCTCCCCCTATCTGGTGATGAAACATAGATTTGTTCACCATCCAGATCATAATCTTCTCAAACCACAGTTACTGATGCTTGATCAGCTGAATCTGTAATCCATGTCCACGTCTTCTCAACCTGTCTCAAAACTCTGTGTTGGAACATGACCAGCATCATTGCCTTCCAAACTTCTCATCATCCTAAACCAGAATACCGGGAAGAACCATCTCTCTGATCTATGTATCCCATCAATCACCATAATATCTTCAACACCAACTTCCAACATGTCCAACTACGCCTCCATTTTTTTCTTTTTCTTCTTTCTAATTTTTTGTGTTTTTCTAATTTTCTGTACACAAAATAAACAAACAAAACTTCTACTGCTAAATAAAAGCTTTAAAGAAATACCTCAAATCTGACAAACACCTAAGTGTTGTCTGAGGAGCTCAACCATAGCAGTGTCCAACAGCTTTGTGAAAATATCCGCAATTGGTCTTGATGTTGGAACATAGGCTACCGCAACTTTTCTCTCAACCCGAATTATGCTTTTGACTTCATTCAAGTGAGATTCCTTAAGATCATCCTGAATTCTTACAAATACTCCAACCATACTCATCTTCAATTCAGCTTGCATCAAAGTCACAAAATCTTGTTCTTGAAAAACATGCAAGTTGTGATCTTCTCCCCCTCGACGAGAACCATTATGAATAGGAAAGGTTGTGAGTCGCTTATACCGCGCATGTGGTGCTTGTTTTGATCCATACAACGCCTTCTTGAGTCGATGATATACTTCCACATTAACCACACCATGCAGGGGAGTACTCTGGATAGCTTTTTGGTACATCGTAAAATTCATAGTGTAAGCCATAACAAGGAGAATGCGAATAGGTTCGAACCTGGCAACTGAGGAAACGACCATGAGGGAGAGAAAATATTGTAGACCAGCAAGTTTCCAATAATTAACCCAAGGGATCGATCGAGTCATTCTTCCACTTGATTCAGCATTCACCGATGTTGGAACATGGGAGAGTTCTGGAGAGGACAGTGTTCCAACATTGCTGAAGTTATAAGAGTCATCACCTTCATCTTTAAGATCTGCCTCATATGATGTTCCAACATCATTACGTCCTTGATCTGAGAAATCAACCGATGTTGGAACATGGTCAGCCGTACGATACACTTCATCACATTTGACAACTTCTTGTTCCAATAAGTAGCATTTGTCTGATGACTGAATACCAGTAAGCACCTTGTTGTTGCCATGTTTCACTATGCACTTTTCCTTGTGAAATTCCACAGTCATATTATAATCACATAGCTGGCTGATACTTAGAAGATTAGCCTTTAGATCTTCCACCAACAAAATACCAGTGAATACGGGGAATCCTTCAATATGCAGTTCACCTTTTCCAACCACTCGACTCTTCTTTCCATCGCCAAACATAACAAAACCACCATCATATGGCTGGATGTTTGTTAGTAATTCCCGAGTTCCAGTCATGTGGCAAGAGCAACCACTATCAAAGTACCACAAGTCTCTAGAATGTGCAATAGGAGACGTATGAGCAAAAAGACAAGTACTCGTGCGTTTAACAACCCATACCTTTCTAACCATTCTTGATCGCTGGACATCGTTTATGTTGGAACACACTGAGAGTTGTCGCCCTGTCATGATATCTCTGAGCAATTTTCGACATTGTTCCTCTGTATGACCTTGATACATGCAGTAGTTACAGATGAGAGGTTTCCTTTGATGAGTCTTGATAAACTTTCTTTTCACCTCTTGAACCTTCGACTTGAGACTGACCTTGCTCCCTGATAAATTATCAAACCCGATTCCATGTCGATCTCCAAAGTTTTTCCCCATGGTCAGAATGTCATCAAGTTTCGCCTTTCCAGTGTTTAACTTGGTAATAGCTGCTTCAGCCATTTCAGCTCTCTTAGTTGTTGAGCTTAGATTCAAATTTAGCTCTTCAATCTCTCTTCTGAGTTCACCAACTAAAAATCGCAACTCCTTCTCCTTCTCGCCTAGATGATTTTTCTCTTCTTTCAGCACTCTATTTGTATCAACAACTTGAATCCACATGGAATACATCTGCTCATATGTACTGTAGATATCTTCATCACTCACAACTAGTCCGTCATCGTCACTGGACGTGCCATAAGAACCTGTGTTGGAACATACAGCTTCGTCATTTTCTGACATGTTGGAACACACCTCAACTGATCCACTACGAATTTTTGCTCCAAATGCCATATAATTGCTTGTAAGTTCCTCTTTGTCTTCTTCATCATCTTCACTCCATGTGGTGACATGTGATTTTCCTTGCTTCTTTAGAGTATTAGCACATTCAGCCTGGATGTGACCGTATCCTCCACATTCTCGACATTGAATTCTTTCAGACTGCTTTCCTTCACCACTTTGGTTTCTAGAGAATTGCTGACTTCCTTGTTCCATCCGAGTTCCACTATTACCAAAATCTTGAGGACGATTTTTATTCCCTCCAGATCTTTCTTGTGAATTCTTGTTTACCACCTTCTTCAGCATTCTTGATAAACTCTTGGCGATAGGAGCAAGTTCTTCAATTCCATAATCACTATCAGATTCATGGATGACCCTTGATGAAGAGGATTTGAAGGCCAACTCCTTCTGGACTTTCTTTGCAGGCTGTTGCATTGTCATCTCATAGGTCTGTAGTGATCCCATTAGTTCATCCAAGGTCATGGTGGCTACATCTCTTGCTTCTTCTATTGCCGCAACCTTCATAGCAAACCTTTTAGGAAGTGATCTCAAAGTCTTTTTCACCAGTTTTGCCTCTTTGTATACTTTTCCAAGTTGGCATGCCATATTGGAGATATCCCTAACTTTTCCATTGAATATAGCAATTGTATCATCTTCCTCCATCTTGAGTTCCTCAAACTTTGTGGCCAACATTTGTAATTTAGATTCTCGAACTCTACTGGTTCCTTCATGCACAGTTTGCAGAATATCCCATGCTTTCTTTGCTTGTTGGCACGTAGAGATGAGTTTGAACTGATCTTCATCTACTGCAGTAAATATGGCATTTAATGCTCTGGAATTCGCCAAGCTTCTCATTCTTTCACCCGGTGTCCACGACTCTTTAGGCTTAGGTTCTCCTCCTTCAGAACTTCCAACAACAGGGGGTTTCCATTCTGTTTCAACATAGTACCAAGCCAATTCATCCAGTGAATTTATGAACACCCGCATGCGAGCCTTCCAATAGTTGTAATTTGTTCCTTCCAGCAGTGGTGGCCGAGACACAGAAGCTCCTTCTCTGGTCGCCATTGGTAAAACCGGATCTCACTTTCCTTGACACAACCAAGGGAATAATAAGTGACCAAGCTCTGATACCAATTGAAATTTGGTTTTACCTAATTAATTCAATTATTACTACTGGTGTGTTCCAACACTCCTAAATTAACCAAGTGCATAATAACGTAAAACGTAAAAGACACACGACTTGGTTACGCAGTTCGGTGAAATCCACCTACATCTGCGGGGCCTGGCCCAGTTCAGAATGAATCCACTAATTAGAAAGATAGTACAGAGTACATCATACAAAATACTTATCTTTAACTAACTATGACGTGTGGACTCTGCTAGCTCCCCTAGCTACCGATCCGCCTTGATCAGACTCCCTCTGACCTCGAACTCCGTCGACGCTGGATCTCCTCCTCCCGAGGAATTAAGGCATACGATTCTGAGCTTGTGCAGCAGGACAGTGTTGGAACACAGTATATTGACTCTAGCAACTTCTCGAAAGATAAAATCTGTATGCAGATTTTTCTATTAAAATCGTCAGTATTGCAGCCGTGTTTGTCCCATATTTATAGTCCACGAATCAGATCTGAATATCCATGATTATCTCCACAATATTCCTATTCCAAATCTGATTCTTAAAGCATATCCAAATCCCATAAATAAAGGGATTTACCTTATATCATACGATCCCATATATTCTAATAAATCTTCTCCATATAAGTAGGGATTTTCCATAAACCAATTATGCTTCACACGTCTGATATATATAGTCAAATATTCGAATTCCATTTATACCAAACTACTGCAATATTCTGACTTTGATTTCCATAAAACCTTTGCAGTAAATCTGCTGCAGCAGTGTGTTGGAACATGGTAAGATTTTCTGTTAACAACTTTGGCTGAATATCCATATAAAACTTTATACCAAACGTACATCTTTTTCCGTAAAGCTTCTATACTGAATATTCCCAATTCCATAACATTAATCCAATCCCACATATATAGGAATTGATATATTCTCCAACTCAAATACAACTTGGACTAGATGTATCCTTCTTGGATTCAATCTTCAACCTTTCCTTATTTCACCAAAATTCTTCTTTGATGTTACAACTCAATAATACTATATTTGCATAATTTCCACAAATTGCCAACTAGATAAATCTAGACTTTACAATCTCCCCCTTTGGCATTTTGTGGACCAATCACCTTTTGGCATTTCATCACAAGAGCTTATGCAAATAAAGACATCAACTTTAAAACCACTCTGGATGTTGGAACATAGAAACATAATGTCTCCCCCTGAATTCCGCATTCTTTCAACATCCAGGAATAATAAGCATGTTGGAACATCAACCCAACGGAGCCAATAAAGTCATCCAAGAAATCCAAAACTCCTAAATTAACCAAGTGCATAATAACGTAAAACGTAAAAGACACACGACTTGGTTACGCAGTTCGGTGAAATCCACCTACATCTGCGGGGCCTGGCCCAGTTCAGAATGAATCCACTAATTAGAAAGATAGTACAGAGTACATCATACAAAATACTTATCTTTAACTAACTATGACGTGTGGACTCTGCTAGCTCCCCTAGCTACCGATCCGCCTTGATCAGACTCCCTCTGACCTCGAACTCCGTCGACGCTGGATCTCCTCCTCCCGAGGAATTAAGGCATACGATTCTGAGCTTGTGCAGCAGGACAGTGTTGGAACACAGTATATTGACTCTAGCAACTTCTCGAAAGATAAAATCTGTATGCAGATTTTTCTATTAAAATCGTCAGTATTGCAGCCGTGTTTGTCCCATATTTATAGTCCACGAATCAGATCTGAATATCCATGATTATCTCCACAATATTCCTATTCCAAATCTGATTCTTAAAGCATATCCAAATCCCATAAATAAAGGGATTTACCTTATATCATACGATCCCATATATTCTAATAAATCTTCTCCATATAAGTAGGGATTTTCCATAAACCAATTATGCTTCACACGTCTGATATATATAGTCAAATATTCGAATTCCATTTATACCAAACTACTGCAATATTCTGACTTTGATTTCCATAAAACCTTTGCAGTAAATCTGCTGCAGCAGTGTGTTGGAACATGGTAAGATTTTCTGTTAACAACTTTGGCTGAATATCCATATAAAACTTTATACCAAACGTACATCTTTTTCCGTAAAGCTTCTATACTGAATATTCCCAATTCCATAACATTAATCCAATCCCACATATATAGGAATTGATATATTCTCCAACTCAAATACAACTTGGACTAGATGTATCCTTCTTGGATTCAATCTTCAACCTTTCCTTATTTCACCAAAATTCTTCTTTGATGTTACAACTCAATAATACTATATTTGCATAATTTCCACAAATTGCCAACTAGATAAATCTAGACTTTACAATCTCCCCCTTTGGCATTTTGTGGACCAATCACCTTTTGGCATTTCATCACAAGAGCTTATGCAAATAAAGACATCAACTTTAAAACCACTCTGGATGTTGGAACATAGAAACATAATGTCTCCCCCTGAATTCCGCATTCTTTCAACATCCAGGAATAATAAGCATGTTGGAACATCAACCCAACGGAGCCAATAAAGTCATCCAAGAAATCCAAAACTCCTAAATTAACCAAGTGCATAATAACGTAAAACGTAAAAGACACACGACTTGGTTACGCAGTTCGGTGAAATCCACCTACATCTGCGGGGCCTGGCCCAGTTCAGAATGAATCCACTAATTAGAAAGATAGTACAGAGTACATCATACAAAATACTTATCTTTAACTAACTATGACGTGTGGACTCTGCTAGCTCCCCTAGCTACCGATCCGCCTTGATCAGACTCCCTCTGACCTCGAACTCCGTCGACGCTGGATCTCCTCCTCCCGAGGAATTAAGGCATACGATTCTGAGCTTGTGCAGCAGGACAGTGTTGGAACACAGTATATTGACTCTAGCAACTTCTCGAAAGATAAAATCTGTATGCAGATTTTTCTATTAAAATCGTCAGTATTGCAGCCGTGTTTGTCCCATATTTATAGTCCACGAATCAGATCTGAATATCCATGATTATCTCCACAATATTCCTATTCCAAATCTGATTCTTAAAGCATATCCAAATCCCATAAATAAAGGGATTTACCTTATATCATACGATCCCATATATTCTAATAAATCTTCTCCATATAAGTAGGGATTTTCCATAAACCAATTATGCTTCACACGTCTGATATATATAGTCAAATATTCGAATTCCATTTATACCAAACTACTGCAATATTCTGACTTTGATTTCCATAAAACCTTTGCAGTAAATCTGCTGCAGCAGTGTGTTGGAACATGGTAAGATTTTCTGTTAACAACTTTGGCTGAATATCCATATAAAACTTTATACCAAACGTACATCTTTTTCCGTAAAGCTTCTATACTGAATATTCCCAATTCCATAACATTAATCCAATCCCACATATATAGGAATTGATATATTCTCCAACTCAAATACAACTTGGACTAGATGTATCCTTCTTGGATTCAATCTTCAACCTTTCCTTATTTCACCAAAATTCTTCTTTGATGTTACAACTCAATAATACTATATTTGCATAATTTCCACAAATTGCCAACTAGATAAATCTAGACTTTACACGACCCTTTTCTACTTTTAAAAAAAATAAAAACTAAACTAATCTTAGGATACTTAAATAAAAACTACCCATTCCTTGGATATTTGTGTATTCATATATGTTTACACGGTGAGGTGATAATATATGAAAGAGTAGCATCACATCTCACCAGCATCGAACATACGTATGAGAGTCACTTAATCACTTGACTGCTCACGTGAACTATTGATAGTGTAGTAAGAAGTAGGGGGTGAAGTGGAGATAACAATGATTCTAAAGTTTGAAGAGAAGAGAAGGAAATTGAAAAGGGTCCCAACTTTTATTCCAAAGTCCGAAATTCCTCCTCTTTGTCTGTTTCGCGCCTTTTTTAACTTTCCGACAGCCGCATTGCCTGCGTTGCGTTGCGTTGCATTGCATGTAAACCCAATTTGAAATTCCGGGACCAGTTCCCATATTCCTCACATACTACCAAAATGCAATCATACTCCACAGAATATAATCATTTTCTACAGCCGATACAATTCACCAATACACATATTTAGTGTCAAAAAAGAAAAGAAAAGAAAAGAAGTGCATTTATGGTAGTTTTTCTTGTTTGGGATGAGTAGGAAGGTGCAATCATTCGCTTGCGTCGATGCATGGCCACGCTTGCCTGATAAAAGTAGGAAGCACACAAATGGTCCAAACTGATTCTCACTGTATATTAATTAACGGAACAATTACTACTCAATTCCATTGCTAATTTGGCATGGACAGCTCTACCACTCTTCTCAGTATACTCTACTCCTTTCTCCTTTCTCCTTTCTCTTGTGCGCAAAAAATTGAAAGGAGCAGTGCTAGATGGATCAATGGGGAAAAGGACAGGCAGCATGGGATAGTTTAAGGACCAGATTAGTTACGTCTCCCAACATGCTATTCCTGGGTTAATTACTCACTTTGATTACACAATTCAACAGACTTCAGTCCGAATATGCGCACCTCAATTCAATGTAGTTTAGGAAACAGCATTCTGATTATGTCTGTAGTAAAGCGCTAACTGAATTGTTAAGAACGAGATAAAACTTGGGTCTGCGATTCATTTCCAACCCACTGTCTCCTTCCTCCATGCATACTGCCGCGGGCCCCTACTGGTTTGGTCTGAGTAGCATCATCAGAAACCTTTTATTTGTTCAAACTTTTGATGATTACATTAGATGTTACTACGTCCGGTTTCCTCTCATTATCAGTCTTCTCTACCAACATCTTCCTCTCCTCTCTCTCTCTTATTATGAGCAACATAAACACACGTATGCCTGTTCATTTTCACAAGTGATGAATTCCCACCATAGCCGCGGGGACACTCATCTGATCTGATCTAAACTGAGATGCGCATGAGAAATTAAGAATGGGAAATGCGAAAATTTAGAAGGTTGAATGAGAGACTCGTAAGTCCCGCCGACACAGGTTGTGGGAGATGAATTAATAATATAGACGCACGCTGTTTGGCCCTGGGCGAGATGGAGCTTCCCCTGTCGGGTTCGGGTCCACCGGCGCTTCCGGTGTTCTCTCTCACTACGCGTGCAATCTCCCCTTACCCCCGGCCCCACATCCTCCCTTATTTATCCTTTTTCTTTAGGCATTGCTATATCACGCCCTGTATTTTACTAGTTACGCCCCAATACGTATATATATGTATAATACTAATATTAAGATTTTAAAATAAAACAAAAATCAACAACAAAAATTTAAAATCAAAAATCAAAAACAAAAAAAAAACCACAGCCACCACCGAGCCGCCGTGCGCCGCCGAGAGCCACCGCGCGCCGCCGTGCCCTGCGACGCCACCGCGCGCCACGCCGCCGTGCGCCACGCCGATCTCCGCCGCTACGTGCTCCAGCGCCACCACCGTGCACAGCGCCGCCGCCACCAATTTCTCTTCTTCTTCGTCTTCTCCGGCGGTTTCGTCTTCTTCTCCGCCACCGCCACCGAGCAAAGCCCTAACCCCTCCGTCTCTCCTCCTTCGTCGCCGTCGATCGAAGCCCGCCGTCGATCGAAGCTCTCCGTCGTCGATCGGTTCGCGCCCGGTCCGTGGCGAACGGAACGGCGCCCGGTCGCTCCCAGGCCGTGGCGAACGGGACACCGTCTGGTTCGCGCTCGGTCCGTGGCGAACGGAAGGCGGCCGGTTCGCGCCCAAACCGTGGAGAACGGAACATGGAGAACGGAGCCGCGGCGTCGCCGGAGAGGGAAGAGGAACGGCGGAGGAGAAGGAGGAGAAGGAGGAGAGCGGCGGCGGCGGCCGGAGGAGAAGGAGAGCGGCGCGGCTGCGGTGGCGATATGCGCGGCGGCGGCAGAACAATTAAATAAATAAATAAATAATTTAATTAATTAATTTAAATTATTTAAATTAAATTAAATTAAAAATACATATTGTATATAAAATAGTATAAATACAGGGCGTAACTAGTAAAATACAGGGCGTGATATAGCAATCCACTTTTCTTTTGATCATAAAATGCCCATTGTTTATTTTGAAATGAGTCAAATGCATGAAAGATGCGAGTAGTAGACGATGACTTTTTTAAAAAAAAATTAAAAAATGATTGAATAAGAATGTGGTTAAGGAGAAAAAAGGGTTATTGTTGCTACAACAAAAATCGCTTTCACTGACCACCATAATTCATCACCAGAAGACTGAAATTCCTGACTAAAATCCTTTTGTGCATACATAAACGGCAATTTCACTACTCAGTCGTCACTTAATAATACATTTAACCCGTAGATATTTTGTGACTATCTTCTCCAATATTATTGCATATTAGATAGAATCATACCTTAAATAAAATATTTTTTGTGTCTTAATTTTGTAAATGTTATCTATATATCGTACCATTATATCATCAAGGAAAACATACATTCATATTTTGCATGGTATCAGAGCCTAAATCTTAAAACCCAAAGCTTTCCTTACTCATAAAAGCCATCATTGCCGCCGCCCTCCCTTCTCCGTCCGCCACTGAGAACCCAGCACCACCGCCGTCGCCGAGAACCTAGCACCGCCGCCGCGTTCTGTCTCCATCCCGGACCAACGCTCGCCATTCCAGCCCGTTACTCCATCCCACTCTAGGCCTCCTCAAACCAACGCTCCACGCTCCATCCCGCTCCGGGCCTCCTTAGACCGCCGCTCCAAACAACACCGCTTTGTGCCTCCACGCACCGTCGGCGCCCTGTGTCCAAATGGAACTGATCAATCAAGTCATGATTGAAAATCTTGATGTTGAGACCGAGGCTCCTGTCGTTCCCATCATTTCTGCCGCCGACCAACCGCTCCAGCCGGATGTTCTGCAGCAACCAGACGACACCGACCTGCTTCGCAGGGCCATCCGCCTGCTCTTGCTCGGCGCCGATGGTTCGACCTCTACCAGTTCTCGGAGTTATATCGGGGATTCCGCCTCCCTGCCTCCATCGCATCCATACTATGTTCACCCCTCAAATCATACAGGTTTGATTATTTCCTCTACGATCTTGAAAGGTACTGATAATTATCCTGATTGGAGTGCTGCCATTTGTCATGGTTTTAATTCTAGACATAAGCTTGGTTTCTTGGATGGTTCCATGCTGATATTTGGAGTAGTTTAAATTCCATGCTTATTGGTTGGATCGTTCAAACATTCGATCCATCTGTTCGTTATGTTGTTACTTATTATGAACTTTGGGATGATCTGTATCTCCGCTACTCAGTTGGGAATGACCCACGCATGTGTCAGATTCATGCGAACAATTACAATTGTCGTCAGAATAGTCAGACTGTTAATGCCTACTTTAGTCGTTCAAAAAAGTTGTGGAATGATCTGCTTGCTTACATGCATCCCCGTACTTGTATGTCTTGCCCCGATGCCGCCATTGCTCAGAGTGATCGTGAGAAGGATATGGTTCATCAATTTCTCATCGGTCTGGAACTCTGGATGATGGTTATGCTACTCTTCGCTTATACATTCTTACACAGGAACCATTGTCTTTGCTCGACAAGGTTTACTCCCTTGTCTCTCAGAAAGAGCGTCAGAAGACTGTCATCTTAGCTCGTGATTCTGTCATTTCGGCAGACACCATGGCTTTTGCTGCTCATCGTCAGGCGCAATCCTCCGCTTCGAAGTCTGCTCCCTGATGGTTCTATTTCAACTGATGTTGAACATGGAAAGATTTGTTTCAGAAATATTGTCGTGAATCATGTTCTTTAATATCCGGCATTACGATGCAATTTGCTATCGTTTGTCAAGTTAACTGCTGCTTTAAAATGTCTAGTTTTGCTTACCATAAAATTATGTGTACTACAGGATATCAGCACTAGGACAGTGATTGGTGTGTGTGAACAACGAGGAGGGGATTATTGGTTGAGCAGATTGGGAGTTTCTGGGTCTACACAGCCGTTATTGTCCGTTGCTGCTTCAGTGTCTTCGTCTGCTTTATGGCATCAACATTTTGGGCATCCGTCCTCATCGGTGTTGTCTTCTATCCCAGTCATTTCTTTACATAATAGTGATTTTAATAAATATGTTCCCTGCTCGGTATGTCATCGTGCAAAATCGTCTAGAAATAGTTTCCCTGTTAGTTCTGTTAAGGCTAGTCATTTGTTTGAACTTATTCATTATGATGTTTGGGGGCCTTATGGGTCACCCTCTTCTAGTGGAGCATTTTTATTTTTGACCATAGTTGATGACTATTCCCGGGCTGTTTGAGTTTATTTATTAATTTCCAAGTCTCAAGTACCAACCATTGAAGATGAAGAAGTTCTTTGCATTTGTTCAGACACCGTCCTGCCATCCCATTCAACAAGTTCGAGCAGACAACGGAACTGAATTCCTACCTCTCAGATCATTTTTTCTGGAGAAAGGTGTTTGTTTTGAGACCACCGCAGTCTACACACCTCAGCAAAATGGGCGTGTGGAATGGAAGCACGGATATATCCTTAATGTTGCTCGTGCTCTTCGTTTTCAAGCTCATTTGCCTATCAGTTTTTGGGGAGAATTCATTCTCATAGCGGCTTACCACAGTCTACAATGCAAATCCCGTTACCGGGAATCTGTTGGACTTACTCTAATAAGTGTGGCTAGCTTTTATAATTGACCGTTAATTACATAAAGTCCAACCAGTTACTAACTTTTATAGAAAGTTAATGAGGGTTACCCATGATTATCTAATTAACTCTAATTACGAGTATTTAAAGAAAGTCAAGCAAGGTCGGACATAAAGTCAATCTATTCGTGTATTTATAGAAAAGTATGAGGTTGACCACTTATGAAATATATGCACGTGAAGAAAAAAGTATGCAGTTGTACTAGATCTA
Organism: Rubia yunnanensis; assembly: GCA_037428765.1. NCBI lineage: Eukaryota > Viridiplantae > Streptophyta > Magnoliopsida > Gentianales > Rubiaceae > Rubia > Rubia yunnanensis. The sequence goes on along the minus strand of CM075071.1, from coordinate 81,283,515 downwards.
TGAAAACCACTCGTTCTCACTTGGACAACATTATCTGGAGTTGAACTATTGAGATGGTAGTTCCAAACTTGCCAGAAGTCGCATCAAATTTTCCATTTTAAAACATTAGTTAATACCCTTTTGTAATTTGCAATCATCAAACAAATCTCAGTACAAAAGTTCGCAAAACCATTGTTTCTAGCAAATAATTATACATAGCTTCACTCAAATCTCCCACATCGGAAGTCTGTGTCTGATTTTTGCTCTACAATGTTTCAATCTCAACTTTTATGCACTACAATTGCTATAACCATTTCCCCCAGCTTTACTTAACATATTGACAGAATTTCCACTCTTTACTTCAGCTAACTAGAAGTCCTTCATTGCTGCCAACCAATTACACAATCTGAACATTAGACATCCTTTTTCTGGTCTACTTCATCACCTCAATGTCCTGGAGGGAAATATAAATAACAACACAACAGCAACAAATATAAAATCTTCACAGAATCAGTCTTCCCTATACCGACCAATGACACCTTACTATTTTTGATACTACTGATTTGTGTAGTCAAGCTTTTCTTTACTTAGTTGGTACCGAAAGGCAGAGAAGAAGAAAAAAAAAGCCAATAGTTACCTAAAAAGAAAAACATTCACATCCAGCATTACGAACAACGCACCACTTAATGTCAAAGAGTTTACCTAACGCTAAAATTGACATGGATATAGCTCATGATTCACAGTCTTAAAAGATAGCCGGAATTATATTCATTAAAACAAATAGATGCATGGGAGAACAAACTGCAATTCTCTTGTTGGTATGTCACTTCCATTCAGCAACATGAGTATAACCTCACACCATATCCATGTAACAAGGTGACAAGTTGCTTTCGTAAGCTAAAAATGTTTCTAATAAAATAAGGAGATTGAGAGCTGCAGTGAACGTATTAAGAGGTCAAGCAATCATTACTCGAAAGAATTTTTGTGTAATAGTTAGCCGAAAACCTAAGCTAAACGCAATTATGGTCTCCACATAATGGAAACATGATCATCACCACTAAGATTCAGCCGAGTCTTACTCCCCTTTCTTAAATTTCAACTAAAGACAATTTACGAGCAGTTAAATGTCAGCATCCAACTATAATGATGGTAGAATATAATCCAGCCACCAATTTCTGTACATTAGACTCCAAGAAATCTTGTATTTTCTTATCGCACTCAAACGCTTTCCACATATCAAAGCATCGTTGGTTTAATACTACCCAGTCTAAGTGGTGCTTTGCCTTAGCGCATGCTTCGGATAAGATAGGTATGAAAAGGATTTATATTTTAACAAAAGACAATTTCTAAGCAGTAAATTAAGTAATGTGTGCACATATAGCTAATATTCTCCCAGCCGGCCCCTCATGTAACTCCACTACAAGTTTAACGCATATCCTACAGGAGCGTGGAACTATTTTCAAAACTATCAAGTGATAAAAGTTAAAGGAAGCTCAATACTGAATCAGTCATCTTCACACCTCAAGTATTATGTTATCAGAAAAGAATGATTGCTCGGGAAAAAGTATCTGATAGAGAATGGCTACAAGAACAGTTGATTTACATCAGATGCAGCTACTGCATAACAATAAAAGATAGAAAATTTTAGTGCGTTACTATAACCATGGCTGTAAACAGTGAAGAATACAACACCTCTAAATTAAATGCCTGTAATTGCGCCACAATCCTATTGTCATACTGAATCCAACATTTACACAAAAGCAAGCAGGGCTTCCATTTCCTAATCAATCTTTCCCTTGTAGAATACCCCAAAGATTCTAAGCAAACGAGGTATCACGAAGGCTATTCCGACTTCCATAGATTCATATCAAGAGTAGGCTTAATTTACATTTTCCTCTTCAGTATTATCAAATGTATTCCAAAAATCCAATCAATATGAAATGAACCTAAATAGCAAGTACCAAACTCCAAATAGGAAAGTTCAACATCACGCCCCTTGGAATTGAAGCCATAGACGTTTCAAATTGACAGCTTAGTCAAAATCAGTCCACAAGTTACAGCATTTAGTGCATGCACAACCATTGAATCATCCCGAAGTTCAGAGGACACAATAAAGATTCAATTTTTATGGTAGAAAACAAACAACAGACGGGATTCCTAACAAACGCATACAAATCAACCCCAACTCAGCCGACCATTTGCTGAGTTTTGAAGCAAATACCAAACCAAGAAATTTCTAATACCAGGAAAAAAAATTAAAATCCAAAAGGACAGAAAATGGGCAGAATGGCAAACCTAAATTTACCGGCGGGCAACTACATGGTCTCCTTCTCTGCCATTGGAACGCGCTATTCGATCATTCAAACGTTAATAATTCATGATATCCAGGAGATGACTAATCAATCGAGAGAGTCAAAAGGAAAAGCATTATCCATTAAATTGTCAAACATATTTGCACCACATGTGCATTTCAGTTGGGCTTGCAGAATGACGCTCTCCATTACGTACAATAGAGCGTACATTTGGACTTTGACCTCAACATATTTGGTATGGACTTGGGGCCTTGCGTGGGTCGTGATCCATTATTTGCAGCACGCGACATTGGGGGCCCATTAGCCCGTTAGTGTTCACGGGTACATTTACCTTGTTTGGGTAATTGATGGGTAGTCGTACATTGTATGGAATAAAATATAGTAATTAACACGTTAAAGGTAAAAGTTAATTTTAAAAATGCTTTGAACACTTTTCCTTTCTTCTAAAAAAAATTTTGTTGCAAAAATGTGAATCGATATCATTATTTTTTATTTTCCTATTTCAACAAAAGAAAAATCAGCAAACTGTTAGTTGCCAAAACGTGAAATGACAGTCACCTCTATTTTCACATTTCAAAAAAAAAAAGAAGAACGTGATGGATGCCAAAACGTGAATCAACAGTCACCTCTATTTTCACATTAAAAAAAATGTGATAGCTGTCAGAACGTGGATCGACACTTCCATCTTACGGATAGCTGCCAGTTAATTTTTAAGCATTTTTCCTTTAAATTTGTTGGGAAAAACGAGAATCGACAGGTCCATTTATTTCCTTACTTGGATAAAAAAAGATAAACTAATTGTTAGCTAATTTTCCAATTTAACAGTTAGCCGGAAAATTTTGTTTTGATTCAATTGATTGACATGTGAAACTAGACCGAGTTTGTAAGTATTTTTAGATTTGTGAAACTAGACCGAGTAGTACTTTTAAATTAAAATATTAAATATAAGAGTATGATATTTAATTTTTATTAAAAAAATGTGTTTAAGTTTAAAAAAGCAAAAGTTGTTCCATGAGTAAAAATAAATCAATTATAAAAATATATGGCTAAGTGAAAAGTTATAAATCAAGTAAAGGTGAGATACGTTACATAGCTGCAGTCGACGTAAATAAAGAGAAAAGGGAACGATGATGAGATTAAAAAAGGAAAGAAAATGGCTGTGTGAAGAATTATGGCGCCATTGTTGATGTTGTTGAACGAAGACCAGATCCTTCCTCCTTTTGACCACAGACCATTCATTCAATATTACCCCCCCTCTCTCTCTCTCTGCCATCGCCTGCTCCCGCTGAACAAAGTCAATCCCATCTTCTTTACCATCACATCTCCTGCTTCTTTAATCTTGACCTAAAAATCCCATCTTTGCAATCGCCATGAAAACCTCCCTCAAGAAACTGCGTGGGGCCCTCAGGCATGACCGGAGGCACCACCACCATCATCATCGGCTCGCTAAGTCCAGGACCCAATTGGACGAGCTGGAGCAGGCTTCTCAGGTTATTCATTTTCGAAAATTTTGCTTTTTTAGCTCAAGTTTGTGTTTTTTTTGGGGCTCTGAAATGGGAATGTACCTGAATCTTTACAACTGTTTAGCTGAATTTGGTTGTTGGGTATGAAGATCCCACCTGTAGGAACCGATGTGTGATTTAGGATTGAGTTCGTTGCATTCACTGGAGCTGAATGTCGGAATGCACATTCAGGAATTAGGGCAATTGAATCTCAGTAAAAATGTGAACTTTGCGCAGATTTTGTGCAATGTCTGTGTTCAGATGCTACTTAGGTTACCTACTTCATGCTAATGGTTGGACTAGTTAGACAATGCAAGAGTCATTTCAATAGTTTTATAGATTATTCTTGCGAAGGAAGGAAGCTCGTCCGCTGATGATCATATCTCTTTTACAGGATATGAGAGATATGAGAGATTGTTATGACAGATTACTTTCAGCTGCAGCGGCTACTGCAAACAGTGTTTATGGTAAGTTAGCGCGTTGGTACTTTTGTGTGTGTGTGTGTAGCTTGCAAGGGATATCTTTGCTCATGGGGCTGTTTCATGTTCAGAGTTTTCGGAGTCACTCGGGGAAATGGGTGATTGTCTTCTTGAGAAAAACTCTTTGACTGAAGATGAGGAAAGTGGTAAGCAATATTCTTTCAAATTGTTAACTTTATGAAATGTCACAAATGCTACTCTCGTCGTTCGGTTGAAGATTTAAAATATTAACTTACTTGGTGGTGTTTTCTTTTTGCCACTTCAATGTCTGGGAGCTTCTGCTGGTAGTATCTGAATTAGAAGAATATGTTCCAACACTGCCCTCTCAATGAGTTGTTGGCGTTTCCTTGTATAGAGGGGATAGTAAATGCACTCCTAAGATTCTATGCAGTTTTAGAAAAGCATTGTGATTATGTGCTTGTGAATTCCTTGGTTCAAAAGCGATTGGTTTACTTTCTAATTATGTTGAAACATCTAGTCGGAAAGATAAGCTATGGTAATGTTTAATCTGTCTAAACTATAGTTGCTTCTGCTCTATGCAGGTAAAGTTCTTCTGATGCTTGGAAAGGGGCAGTTAGAGCTTCAGAAACTTGTTGATGGCTATGTAAGGAGGAAACCTATGCTTACATTACTATGAACTTCTTGTCCTGGCTGCATCTGTAATAAGTTGTTTTTTGTGTCTCAGCGTTCACATATCTTTCAGACAATCACAATTCCATCCGAGTCCCTACTTAATGAACTTCGCATAGTTGAGGTTGGTACCGCGATGACTACTGTTTATAAGTGCACGGATTTCTGTTTGCCTCTATGCGCTGACAATTCATGACTTTTGATTTCTCTGCAGGAGATGAAGAGACGATGTGATGAGAAAAGGTGAGAATTGGGTACTGTATTATTTCCGTAATCTGTGATATCTACCTATAATAAATGTTTCTGACTGTTAGTGCCTAATGTTCAGTGGAATATACGAGGACCTCGCAAGGCAATCGAGAGAGAAAGGGAGGTTAAGAAGTAGCAAAGGTGAGTGCTGCTCCTCTCAACACCTGGAAGTAGCTCATGATGAGTATGCTGAGGAGGCAAATGCATTTGTCTTCCGGATGAAATCTCTAAAGCAAGGACAATCTCGTAGTCTTCTGACACAAGCAGCTCGACATCATGCTGCTCAGGTTAAGCTCCAGATTCTTGGTTTTCACTATGCTCTGCCTAATTTAAATTTGGCTGATGATTGTAACATGTTTTATATTTTCTTAAAACAGTTGTCTTTTTTAAGAAAGGCTTGCAAATCTCTCGAGTCAATTGAGCCCCATGTGAAGCTAGTTGCTGAAGAGCAACATATAGACTACCAATTTCGTGGACTTGAAGATGATGGAAATGATGACTACAATGAGGATGATGATGATGAGGAAGATGAGGATGATTCTGACTCTGAATCTTCAGATGACAGTGAATTGAGTTTTGACCAAGGGCAAACTTACCAGGGGGGAGATGTTTCGGCTACAAATACCTCAATGGAGGTCAGCATCTATTTGTGGTCTTATGCATCCTTGCTTTGAAACACGAACACATTTTCTGTAATTGAGTATCAGACCGCCCTTATTATTCTGCTCCGAGTTCCTCGTTGGATAATGTATTTTGGATGTTTTGCCATGATGTTAAGTGTTTAGAGGTCTAAACTTCATAACATTGGATGTTGACTAAAGTATATGAATAATCTTCTGTTTTGTGCAGTTGGATATCGTGGATGTTACATTTCCTCAAGTTTCTACAACGAATGCAGCTAAGGTATTTATATTGCTCTGGCTTCATCCTGCATATTGTTTCAATTGTTTAAACTCGCTTTGTCTGTGTATTTGTAGGAGTATTTTGACTCGAGTCCTATTTCAAATTCTGTTCCATACCGGACAGACATTATGATCGGCAGTAAATCAGGTCCACTACAGACTGAAAAGAAGTTTGATGCTTCACAAATGCGCCATTCACCATCACAGAAGTACAACACTTATGTGTTACCTACACCACAGGAGGCAAAGCTGAAGTCTCCTCAAGCAAGACGGGCTAGCCTGAGTAGTATTCCAGCTCACTTGTGGCATTCATCGCCTTTGCAGCAGACCAAGTATGAGAAGATTGCAACTCATTACTCCGGACCTATAAGGTCAAACACACAATCAGTACTCAGAGAGAGCAACAGCAACTTCAAATCCAGTCGAACAGCCACTCCAACAGGAGGAGGTTTCTCTCCACCTCGGATCGATTCTCACAGCCGGCCTGATAGCAAGAAAGCCAAGAAAGCATTCTCCGGTCCACTGACTGTCAAACCATGGCCAAACAAAATCTCTGCCAGTGGTCCTATAGTCGGGAACGGGTACAAGCCATTCTCGGGCCCTCTCTTGCGTACTCCTGTTCCTACATCATCTTCGCGTGTTTCCCCTCCTAAATTTGTGTCCTCTCCAAAGATCAGTGAGCTGCACGAGCTTCCGAGGCCTCCTGCTCATCTATCTAGGCCTCCAAATCGAGCTATTCATTCAGGGCCCTTGATCTCCAAAGGACAGGATTTATCGGCTCCAGACAGATTTGCAGTGCGCAATCCAGCATCTACCCTCCCGATGCCTCCTAAGGCAATCTCTCGTAGCTATTCAATTCCATCCAGTGGTCAAGTGGAAGCAACACTGCATGGATCAAAGCCACTGGAAACACCCAACACTTTGAAGATTGATGAGCTTCCTCCTTCACCACCGCTCACACCTATAGCTTTAACAAAAGCGGAGACTTTATCACCCGGTTCCTAAGTCAGTTCAGGTGGTATTCATATGGAAATGTGCTTCTTGTTGGCTGGAGTTAACTTTCGAGTGTTGCTTCATTGTTAGCTGCTGGCTCGATGATCCTAGTCGTTTCTACGCTCACATTTTGCAGGTAAGCATGTATAGGTTGTTGTGAGTGTGGTTGAAGCCAGAGAAGAATGAAGACTGTTGAAATTGTAGATATTGTTTTGTTTTAGTTTCTTCTCTAGGGTTAGTCAGAGAGTAGGTTAACTCCCATGGGATCAAAGTACCATCTCATGGCTAGCATCTTTGTCTGGGAATTTTGTATAATGGTTCGAGTAAATCTTATAGCATTTGTTTTCTGATATCTTATTAACTGAAGTTGTCGAAACACCAACTTTCCAACAGTATAATGAACAGAATTACAGCAGAGATTTGTGCAGGTATAATAAACATCCACTTAGGACTAGCTTTTGCAGTTGCCATAAACTCGAGCATTTCTTCTTGTTCACCATCACCGTTACTGTCACTAAGAGATCAATGTGACGCGATAGTACTATATAACTACGGGTTCAAGATCATAGCTCAAGTGATTTTGATCGTCCGAATAGTTAGAGTGTAGATTAGTTTTACATGGTAGAATTTATTTTACACGATTTTCAAACCTATGATTCTAATTTATATTTATCCGTTCCCATGTCAGAGTCTTAACAAATCTGATTGAAAATAAGTACGTACCAATTTAACTGATCTCTTCCGTTCGTTTGCAGTGTTTGTTTGACTGTTAAAAGCAATCTTTTTTTTAGTCTGGGTCCCATGTAACAACAAGGTTCTATGGTGTAGTGGTTAGCACTCTGGACTTTGAATCCAGCGACCTGGGTTCGACTCCCGGTAGGACCTTTTTTTTCTGAACTTCACAACGAATAGATTACTTTTGAAAAGAAATTGACTTGGGCCAAGTTAAAAATGATTCTGATGCTATTTCATTTCAAGCTAAGACATAATTCAGCCCAAACAAATGCATTGATCACTAGTATACTCCAACGGTGGGCTTTTTGAGCATCTCTCCCCTCTTTTCCTTAATAATATTAACATTTCATTTTGAGTTCATCTACGATCTTTCCATGATCATTAGATAAAAATTTTGGGTTGTATGAATCGAATTATAAACTTTATAACTACTGCACGTTGCATGGTAAATTTTTTGCATTGCAACAAAAACCTTTTATCTTCTTTTATTATTCTAATTAAATCCTGTTTTCCATAAGATTATGGAAAGATGGTCGTTCCTAATACCGTTTCTTCATTTTTTCTAATTTTATGTTATAAGATATATTGACGATCAAAAATATCATAATCAGTCTAAAATAATCAATTTTTACAATTCCATTTGAAACAGAAGAAGTACGTCTTATCATTTTTTTTAAAAAAAAATCCAGAAACACTACAAAAAAATAATCCAGTGGGAATGCATATTTTGTGACAGATAAGAAAATGTCACAAATTTTGCTCCATATTCAGGTGTCACCAAATATTTTTGACATGTGCACGTGTCAATAAACTGAATTACTGCATCAATCCAAGTCACAAAATTGAATAAGACTTCTAAATTGAACTGCATTTAAAGCATCACGATACTTTAACGCGGCACTATATTTTAGTGACTGGTTGAATAGAGTGACTCCACAAGGCGTTACTAACAATTTTAGCAACGCCTTTAAGTGTCACGAATGCTTAAAAAAACTATCACAACTGGATGTTTGTTTAAGTGAATGCCAATCATATCATTAACAAATATTGTTCTACGGTAAAAATACCCATGCTTAACTGGGATATATTTTTCAGTACTTCATAATTTTCAGAGCAATAAAATGGAAAGTCTGGCCTCGAATGGATAATTAAAAATAGTTCATCTAAACTAAAGGAGAAATAACAAAGGTGCGCGTTCGTTGGATTCGCCCATCAAACTCGTGTTGATGAATGTTAGAAACGTGAACATATTCCGGAAGTCGTAATGATGAATTAATCCTCAAAAACTCAATTCTTAAAAGCTACTAATTTTTGTGACTTTTTATGTTAGTAAAGTAGTGAAAGCAGGAGCAAAGGAAGCACACGCACGCCTTTATCTGCTCTAAAGTTTTACATGAGAGCTTCATTTCGCCCCTCCCAATTAGTCAATGGCAAAGTTGGTTAAAAAGAAAGGGGACAGCATTGGATTTACTTTATTTAAATAGCATAAAAGTTTGGGTGATTTTTAGGATAAATACTAATTGAAGGGGAAAATATATATTCCCTAATTTAGATGCTTGCTTCCTTTTTTGTTGTCATTTATGTGGAAATTGCTTTTCTTCAATTGCTGAAGATATAATAATGATGCCCTTCGCCATCATTCAAGTTTATTTCTGTTGGTGCATCATCACAATTTGACTTTGACATTTTTAAAAGTAGGCCAAAACAATTGATGGATTGGTACCAAAATTAATTTTAACATAGTGTGCGGAGATGAAAATGGTACTATTATTACATATTATGATGAAAACAATGAAAATTTCATCAACCATCGATTTAACTCCCATCCAACCCATGGTCATAGATAAATGGAAACAACAAAATGGTGAAATATGATAAGTCACGATAATTCATCACTAATAATTTGATATCACATGTTGTAGAAGGTAGAAAGTTACAGTAGAGCAGCGTTAGTGGATTGATATCGCTCGATCACAGCAATTCCAGATCTCAGATAATGGCGGATATGATAAAATAGTTTGGTGGCAGCAATCTTTTTCAACTTGGTTGGACGAGAAAGTAGAATGGTACGAAAAACTGGGAATTTAAGAAGGTTGCCTCTTGGCGAAGAAAGGGAGCGATCCCATTGTGTGTTTTTAACAAAGTCTGGGTAGCTTTAGAGTGAAGGAAAGGGAGGAGGCCATTCCCATTCGTGTTCAAACCTTATTTTCTTCATTTTTCCAATAAAGAATTTACTCTTTCTTCTCCTCAACTTTGAAATTCTTTCATAGTCACGTTCTCATCACTCTCAGCTCGCTCAATTTTTCCCATTTTTATCTAGAAGGAAAAATAATAATCGGCTTAGTACTTCTTTTTTTTTTGAAAAGTGGAGTGTTCTCTTTTTATTTAAAATTTTAATTAAATGATTGCTCAATAATCATACTCCACTTAGTGATTTGTAGATGATGATGGCCATGTATCTGTGATCGTGGCCCTTGAATATTTAAAAAAGGAAGTGGAATTGTACACATAATATGAGTTGCTCCCAACAACAAGAAGAACAAATCATTATTAATAAAATACACAAAAAGAATATTGCTGTAAAGGATTCCCATTCTAAAGTTAAGCCACATGTGCGATGATCCCTCTATCTTAACACTCCATTTTTTCAGCTTATTTACTTTTAATTCAATTTTATTCAGATTAATTTAGTTTAATATTGCATAATGTGCTTTATATTTTACTTTGTGCTTTTAAATATGTTTAGGGCGAACGACTTACCAGGCCCCCTAACTCTTGTCATTTGGCCCCTTTGGTCCTTCATGTTTTTTCGATCACTTTCGTCCATGAACTAACAAAAGTGTTGAATCATAACCCTCCTGTCCGGTCAAAACGTTAAATTTAAGGGTAAAATAGTCATTTTCTTTTTTCCTCTTTTCTCTTTCTCCTTTTCTCATTTCTTTTTTCCTTCTCTCCATTTTCTTATTTCTTTTTCTTTTCCTCTTCTTGCTGGTATCTCTTTCCCTTCTTCTGTTGTCTGTGTGATGTACGGATTAAAGGGCCCTTTTGAAAGGCGATGCCCTCGCCCTCAGGCCCCATTATCCTGGCAGCACAGTCGATGGAAGGGTAAATCACAGCGTTCTGAGGGTCAAGCACTACTGGTCCACGATTTATGCTGGTGCACTACAGCGTTCCGGCGAGATCCCTCCTCACGTATGTTGTCGCACCCTCAATGTCAAGCTACATGTAAGTCTTCAATTTTTGTGTTTGTATAATTCTATGTGTGTTTTATTCTCGCAATGTCTGTTTGTTGCTAACTTTGCTTTGGGTAGGCTGAGACAAGCAATGACGAGGTGTACGCTCAAGTTTCACCGCTTCCAGATTACCGGGTTCGTTTGGATTAGCTCCCTTCATGTACTTTTGTTCAATTTTCTCAGTGTCTTTGGGTTTTCAACGAATATGAAATTGGATGTTGTGTCCAGTTTTTGTTAGTGCGAGCAGAGGTGGTGTCGCAAGGGTGCGATGATGGCGGAAGACGGTGGGTGGTGGCGAAAACGGCGGAGCTGGCTGGGGGTAGCGACAGCGGCGGAAGCAGAAATGGGAAAGGTGGAGGGAAATTGGGAAAGGGGGAAGAAAATAAAGGAAATAAGGAAAATGGAAAAAGGAAAAAGGAAATGGAGAAAAAAAGAGGAAATATATGAAATTACTCATTTGCCCTTGAAATTAATGGTTTGACTAACATTTGATGTTTTGACCAAACGGAAGGGTTGCGATTTAGGGTCAAATCTTTCAGGGTTTAGGCTAAAGCTATGGATTTAGGGTCAAATCGTTAAAGGTTTAGGCAAAAATGGTCAAATAGCAAGCGTTGTAGGGTGTGGCAAGTTGTTTGCATATATTTTGTTACTATACGTTTACCGTTCAAGGAGAAAATGTAGAGAAGTATACAAAATTTATTAACCATTGGCATAGGGGAAATATATAGAAAAGGTTGTGTCAAACATGCATACTAAGCTAAAGCTAGCGTATAATTATTAATTAGCATGGCTTTTAAGCCTACCGGGCAATTAATATTTACTCCATCCCAACTTAAAAGTAATGCTTAAGCTACCGATTCTTGTATGCCTAATCTTCCTTAAATCGCGAAGAATGTTTGTCTACATTATGTAACATACTTCCTTAAAGGGTAAGGCTTACCCTTGTAAAAACCTTCAGTTTTTTTCTTATTAATTACTATTTGCGTGCTACAAAAACAAGTATAAAAGCTCAACAAAGCATAACAGTATATGATATACATACCGATCGTGTGTAAGACAATATAATTGGATAAAATGTCTAATGCCTTTAATAATATATTTTTACATTTTTTAAAATTATTACTGTGGATTTCAAATTGAATAAATTAGATGGCTGCGTGAAAATCTGTCTTGGTGCTTGATTATTGTATATTTGAGTTCTTTGAAAACTGGGTATCCATTAGTTCCATTTTAGCACATAATCAGAACCTTTAAATAAATGGAGTGGGAAGCACGTAGAAGAATGAAATCAAGTGACTATATTATAATGTCATAAATAATGAATGAATGAATGAATGAAATGCGTTCTGGACATAGTGGGAAAGAAGATCAATGTACCTTCGGAGCACCGAACATACAGAATAAGGCATTATACAATCATTAACTCGAAACACGACTTTTCTTAAGTCATTCAAACGTTAATGTATAAAGTGTAAATAGGAAAAAATAATGATAAAATATCTGGGTTATATAAATTGGATTATAAACTTTTTGTAAAAGACCATTTTTTGAATTACATAAATTGAAATAATACTACACGTTGCATAATAAATTTTTAATATTGCAAATAACACATTTCACCTATTATTAATCAAATTAAACTCCGTCTTTCCATAACTGAATTGAATTGAATTGAATTGAAATGCAGATAAGCTCTGGAGAACAAGACCTTATAACTACTACACGTTACGTAATGAGGTTTTTATATTGCAACTAAAACATTTAACATTTTTATTATTCCTTATGTACACCGTCTTTCAATTAACTTATCGAAAGGGTAAAATAATAAACATATAAGAAAAATAGTGCAATCGAGGAGCACGTTGGAATGTAACAACGAAAAATATACAAATACACTAGTGATAGGAGTAACAAAATAAAATTTTAAAATTATATTATATTAAATTAAAGCACGAATGATATGAAAATAACTCATATACTTTGTTTAGATTTTATTTGAATTCCAGTTCAGCTCAATATGAGTTTAATTTTGTAAAAAATAATTTAATTAGGCCATAAAATACTGTTTTAATACATTCATTTTGGTTCAGTTCGGTTCAAATTATATTAAATTACTTCAATTCAGATAAACTGCAGAGAACATAATCTCAATCCATACTTAATTTGATACAATAGTCCGGGTGAGACGATCTCACGTAATTCTATTATGAGATGGAATCTTATCATAGGTTATGATTAGACGAATATTTGTGTTAATTTAATTTTGTTAACTACGGGTAGAGAATGGGGAGAGAAGAGCATAAAGAGCTGTTGGAGTGGACAAACACTGCATTAACATGGGTTGTTTATATTAATGGGAGAACAGTGACAAATCACAATAATTGCAGCCTTTGACGTTTCCCCATTTATTTATTTGAAATTAATTAATGCCACTCTATCGAAAACCCTCTTCTACACACTCACGCAAACTCCTTTGACTCGCAACCTTACCTACGGCATATGCTACTCACCTATGCACAAATAAATACCAAGTAGAATTATATGTTTGATCGTTAATATGTTTAGTTGTGTATAATAACGGCAAATCAAAAGTTACTTTCTAGAAACTACTTGTTACGACGAATTCAACAATATAACATTATGATCCATATATGTATATATATCTACACATATATTCAAATATGTGGTCAAAATTTGATAGAAAATAGTATCATGGAGTGAGTGAATAATTTGAGGTGGGACAGAGGGAGTACCATTCCTTCAAAATATGATTTCTTCTCATTTTAGATTTTCCCAAGCCTATGGAAATTAATTTGTATTGTTCCAACTTAATTTTGTCAATTTTTGAGGCTCTCAGCAATTCAACTCTCATTTCCCATGGGCATTAATATTGTGGAAACGTAATTTATAAAGTCTATATTAATGGCTGAATGTGTCATTAATTTGTTGATAATTGAAGAAGGAGACGTGATGTAAATAAATAAATTCAGATAGACAAGAAGATATACGGCAATCTTGAAATGGGGTATGTATTAATTGCGATGAAGTTGGCTCATTTGTCATTTTAAATCCAATGCTCTCCAACCTAAATTAACTAGGACCCTCGAAATAACAAGTTAATAAATTCCATTTTTATTTTAAGTTATTGGCAAAAACCTCCAACAACAATTATAACAAACCGGACCAAACTCTGACAATAACTAATATATTGCAAAGATATCTGAATTACAAAAATATTGATCTCCACGCAAAACGATTTGAAATAATGTACACACTTTAGCTTTGATATCAGGGATCTGCATGTATTAAAGTTGTAAACTTTATAATAATTAAAATATATAAATATAAGATTGATCATAATTAGTGTATCCATATCTATAAATTAATTTCATGGCACTTATTATATGGAACATCTAGCGATCAATAATAAATTTTGCTAGATTGATGATCAAACCACCAATACAAACAGACTAGAAAATATATAGTCTAGCAATCAAATGAAACAGTTTACAATCAATCGTAAACAACTATCCAAAAGGAGTAATAAGTATCAAATATAATATTTTTTTGGTCCATATATAGAAACCGAATATGAAAGAAATTAACAAAATATATGCTGTAGCAGGTAGTGTCAATACAGTATAAGCTGAATAAAGCATAAATGTTACTCCATGCTTAGGTATTGATATTTTAATGCAAGTACATTTTGTTTATTTTGATAGAATCTAGAATAATTTAGTTTTATAATAAATACTCCTCTGCCCTGGGGAAATTCGCACATAAGTTTTTTAACGGTCTCAAAAAAACACGTTTGACATATAAATATATGTAATCACGGAGAATAACGGTGGCATAAGAATTGATATTTATAAACTAAGTGTTACGACGAATCAAACAATATCTCATAAGACAAAATTACTGTTCATATATATATATATATATTCTAATATGTGGTTAAAGTAAGACAACTTTGACTGTCAAATAGTAAGTATGCAGAATCAGTTGGGGCGGAGGGAGTATTTATTTTTAAAAAATATTTTAAATTTGTATAAATATACGTAATTTAATTTAATTTTAAAATTTTCCTAAAATAAATATGACCTCGGTGTGTAAAAAAAATGGTTACGCTACTTTTGCTTACTTCATCTTGCATGCTAACAAAAAAAATGGATGCAAAATGTTCCCGTTTGTACTTCTTTCTCGCTAACTAATTTTCTTGTTGGGAAAAACAAATTGTGACGTGGATTATCGAGAAACAAAATTTTCCATTGGAATAAAATATTCATCATATTTTGTTCAATTAGTATGACATAAATGCCATGTATGTGTCCACCTCATTAAAAATAAAAGCAAAATGATAATAAACTCTTAAATCTGTCGGTGTAAAATTTATACGTATTTTAAATACAATAAAAAATGGAAATTCGTTTTCATGCTAGATATATTATAACCATAATCTGTCTTTTAAAATATATTTCATAATAATACTCAATCTGTAATACAAGTCAACTGCAAATTCCGATCGAAAATCAAATACAAAACGTAAGGAATAAGTAATATTTGAATTCTCAAAAAAATATTAGAAAGGTCATTTGAAAATCAGAAGATTTCTCTATCAAAATCTAATACAAAATGCGCAGTGAAGTGGACACTATGCATATCATAATCAAACGGAGAGAAACCGTAGTTGTAAGCCTGACGCCAAGTGACGACTAACACTTGTAGTTTTAAATTTTATGAAACTTTATTTTTTGTTCTTTGCCCACCAAATCCTAAAGAGACATTGAAAGACACTATTACTATAAACTATTAAAAATCAAGGTTTAAACGACTTCAGGGGCCATATTGGGGATTTGAAGGCGGTGGCGCTAGATATTGAGGACCTCGCGTCGCTAGGGCATACTGGCGGCTATGGAGATGATGGAAGAGAATCAGAGGAGAAAGGGAGAAAAGAAAAGGAAAGAAAAAGGACAATTAGGAAGAAAAAAATGACAAATGGAAAAAGGGGAAATTGTGAAATGACCATTTTGCCCTTAAATTTAATAGTTTTGACTGAACTTGGCGCTTTGACCGGATGAAAGGGCTACAATTCAACACTTTTTTTAGTTGAGGGGACAAAAGTATTAAAAAAAAAGGGAATGAAGGGGTACGATGGAGGAAGTTCAGGGGCCCCTGAAGTCGTTAGCCCTAAACTTTATAACCACTACACGTTGTATAATAAATGTTTAGTATTGCAGCTAAAACATTTTACTTTGTTATTATTCAAATTAAGACTCGTCTTTTCATAAGTCTGTGGGAAGACGGTGTTTTCCAAGAGTGTGATCATTTTAGGCAAATTGTGCAGGTAGAAATGGTACAGAGTGAGTATTATTTTGAATTGAATTTAAATCAATTACATGTAAGATGGAGAGGATGGGAAGATATGGAGTATGTAAGATCAATTCAATGAGGCCATATTCTCTAGAATTGATCTGAATTGATATGATATGATATGATCTGATTTGAACTGAACCAAGGCCCTGCTCCCTAGATCTTATCAGCATTCCAGTCCAGTTTAGTTCAAATCAGTTCAGTGTGAATGTAATTTTGGTAGCTCAATTTAGTCATAAACTACTATTTTTCGGCACGCTTATTTCAGTTCAGTTCAAATCAGATCAGATCAGTTCAGATAAGCTTCAGAGAACATGGCATACAAATAATTGTGTTGAACATTAGTAATGGATGACTAGCTTAAATTATATTTCCCCAAATTAATTTTTGTTGAATTGAACTGGAACGTAGATAAGTTATAAAAAAAAGCAGGCCCGAGTTTTTGGATACTTTAATATTGGTCATTATAACATTGAACTATCTAATCTAAACACTTCACATAATAAAAGAGGATATATTTCGTGGATTTTGTTTGATGGTGTGATCCATGCCAAATTTAGACTCAATCCTACAAGCAAAGCATTGTATCGAGCAAACAATTGATGATGAGAAGAGAAAAAAAATCCGTGTTGGATTAAAATGGAAGAGGGAAACGGAGACTGAGATGCATTAACCATAAAACATTGTTTATATGTTTAAAGACAATATAAATGGTAATAACTTAAACGTAATCGCACTCGATAAACAGGGTTATTAACTTTTTGGGTTTAATGATGATAATTATTGAACCCTTTCTTGTGGGCATGGAAAAAAGTCCCAAGCATAATCAAAAGGATGTAAACACTGAACTTCCAATTTCCCAAGCATAAGATCCGAAGGGCAATATAGAGGATAAGAATTTCCAAACACATCAATTACAATAAATTACTACTTACATAGTGATATTGATTGAGTCACTCCTACAAGAAACCCATAAGAGTATATATTTTGCACAATTTTAGGTATCCTTTCCTTTTCTCAGACTGAAACCTATATAAAAAATAAAAATAAATTAAACTCAGTTATTTATAGTTTTTTTGAACAGAACTAAATGAATATATATATACACAAGTACAATTAATTATTAAACTCATTTTCAATTGAAATGAATAGAAGTGAAAATAATCGCAGGAGAATATGACCCCAGACCTTTCTTTGACTTTTCGGTTTATCCACACTCCATTTCAGTTCATCTTACTCTTCTATTATTCCTTTTAAAATTTAATTCCAGCTTAATTTAGTTCAATTCACTGAGAAAATTAATTTGAGAGGATGAACCCTTGAACTATTTATGGTACAGATAGATTACATTTGCATATATCTCAAAATTTAAAATAAATCGAAGGAGACAATGCTTATAAAACCATTATAAACGTATTACTTCAAAATCCAATCATTTATAATTTACCTGCATTTTAACTTGAAAATAACGTAACCTGTCTCGCAGAAGAAAAAGAGAAAACTTAAAATCAAAACCTCTCCTCAAATAAATGAAAGAAAAATCGGATGAAACTGGCAAGGTTCCGTCCTAAACATGGCAAAATTATTGAAGCATACAGTATTTGAATTTGCTAGATAGTAGAAGAAATAGAAAGAATAGAGAGGAATGTCAAAAGAAAACAAAAAATCGTCAAAGTAAAAGAAGGGGATGGAGTCTGGTTTACGCCAACTCCGTCGCTCACTCTGGTTAGCCATCAATTGTCCCATTAATCTACTCATTAGTACATATTTAGCTCCATTAACCTCCCCTCCTTCCTACTTTGTTCTAGTTAAGGTGACGTCAACTGAACTCAACTAAATTGAACTCTGCCCGACCAAAAGTAAATATAAAACATAATAATAGAAGTGATATAAACATCGCAACTCATTTCTTAGTAGCTGGATTGAACTAAAAGTAAATATTACAGAGATAAAATAATAGACTAAAACCTTGTTTTTTAGTACCGAATTGGATCGATCCAAAAATACGTCTGTTAGATAATAATAATAATATGAATGAATCATTAAGCTACACCAAATTAAAATATCTGAATTAATTGGAGAGAGTTTGTTGTAAACATGAACTGAACCGAAACGGCAGAAAGAGAAGTTAAAAAGGAACGAGTTCCAATCCCCAATCCCATTACTATAAAAGGAGGGAAGGCTCCCTCACTTCCCTCCCAACACACCCGCCACTCCCTTCTCTCTTCATTCATTCATTCCGACGCGCCCCATAATTAATGCTTTAAACTGTAGGCTTCGGGTTTTCATCATTCAACGGCGAGGATGAACTTCGTGAAGAATGGAGTGCTCAGATTGCCGCCCGGGTTCCGGTTCCATCCCACCGACGAGGAGCTGGTGGTACAATATCTGAAGCGCAAGGTACTATCCTGCCCTCTCCCGGCCTCCATCATCCCGGAAGTCGATGTCTGCAAATCCGACCCCTGGGATTTACCCGGTAATCCATCTCCATTTCCGATTTCTCCAACATTGTATTTACTGTTCACGGTGTTTTCGTTGAGATTAAGGATGGTTTGTGTTGCTGCTGTTGTTCTGTTCAGGTGGTTGGGAGCAGGAGAGGTACTTTTTCAGCACCAGGGAAGTGAAGTACCCGAACGGCAACCGGTCCAACCGGGCGACCGGGTCCGGGTACTGGAAGGCGACCGGCGTTGACAAACAGATTGTGGGCGGCGCAGCCGCCGGACGGCCGCGCCAGGTGGTCGGCATGAAGAAAACCCTGGTGTTTTACAAAGGGAAGCCGCCGCACGGCGTCAGAACTGACTGGATAATGCACGAGTACCGGCTTGCGGCGGCGCCCCAACTTCCGGTGAGACATTCAACCATTAATTAATGTTCCATGAAATCCATGTTCCTAAATTGACACGTGTGCAATTTACTTACCTTTTCAGGGAAACTGGGTGCTTTGCCGGGTATTCCTGAAAAAACGGAGCTCCGGAAAATCCGAGGACGAGAGTGTGGAGTCAGTGGTAGACAGTTGCAATATAGAGAAAAATGAGGGGGAGAAAATAAATAGCGGGAAAAAAGGGATTGTTTACTACGATTTCATGGCAACGAATAACCCGCGGGTTTCCGGTTCGACCAGTTCGGGTTCGAGCGGGATTACGGAGATATCCGGTAACAGCGAACATGAAGAGAGTAGCAGCGATAGTTTCAGCCCGACCCGGAGAAAGCCGTTTTCTTCGAGTAAATTAACTCCAGATTACTACTAGTAATTCTTAATTAGAGCCTGTAATTTTGGCGTTTGAGTTTGCGAGTCTTTCTATAATTATGTTTTAAATTAATCAAAGTATGCTTAAGTTAAGAGGTGGAGTAGTAGTATGGAGTTTATAATTAATTAATCATGTCGCGAAGAAAATGTTGTTCTTACAGTCTCGTTTGTGCGCGCGCGTGTTTTTTTCCTTGTCTTTACTAGTTATTGGGTTCATTATCCTGGTCTTCACGGAACCTATTGCTAACACGCAACTAAGTGAAATTACAAGTCTTCAAAAGCCGTTGGTTGCAACTAGCTATTCAATATTGAAATATGGCAGCATTTTCAATCACGTACTGCCTATTCCGTCCCATCTATAGTTGAGTTTTCCGTACTCTTTTCCGATTTTTAAGAAATATGTTGAATCGCTAATATATTCAATTACGTACAATGATAATAAATAAAGAAATGATAATCTCTTATTCAGATATAATATTTTGTGTAGTTATAATAATAAAGAGAAACTCCAATTACACGAGGAACAAAATGTTTTTTTATAATGTTTCATTGTACTTCAATCTTGATGAAAATATAAAGGATGGTGCATTAATATCACATCAATGACACATCTCATCAATGATGAGAGTTACAATATACAGGGATATAGCAAATCAAAGTCTGACAGAACTAAGATTTTAAGTCTATAAGAAAATTAATGTCTATAACTAATTCTATAAGGAAACTAATTCTATAAAATAACTGACATTTATAAACTTTTCTACAAATGAATTTTGATATTACTTGTACTCCTTCCGTCTCAGCCAAATCTGCACACTTTTTGGTCAACTTTCTCAAGACACGTTTGACCATAAATTTCAACTAGTATATAAATATCAATATCATCATGTGAGATATTGTTGAATTCTCTACATGCTATATTTTAAAATATTAAATTTTAACACACCGTTAATATACGTAACTAAAGTTATCATTGGTCAAACATGCATGAGAAAGTTGACAAAAAAGTGTGAACATTCGGCTGGGACGGAGTAATAGTACAAATACGTCCTAAATGATACACACTATAATTTGTTATAAACTTCGTTTCATTTAAGATAAGGGCAAGATAGAAAAATCTTGCATGGAAAGGAATAAAAAAATATTGGATTTCGTGAGAAAGTGAATTTGCTTTCAAAAGAATAAGAACATGATATTAGGAAATCAAGTTGGTATTCGGTTCTCCCGACCCAAATATCAAGAATCTGGGAAAAGACACAACTCCTACTTCCAACTATTTGCTTTCGAAGAATCCAGTTCCGTGATACTCTTTCAAACCTTTGATGCTTACGTTTCTTTCTCTGCCATTCATATTTCTCATTTATCGCTCAACCGTTTCTTTTCTTTTAAAATGCTCCCATTATTTGATCTTCAACTGTTTCTTTCTTCTAAATTTTCACTTTAAAAAAAAACTTTGATCCCAGTAGTTTAACATGATTATTGGAAAAAACAAAATAAGAAAAAGATACCTTGCATCTTGGCGCAAGTAATAATAATGTACGACTCTCCCCACAGCACCTAATTGACCCCAAAATTAATGAGAAAAAGAATCCCATGCATTTGGGGTCACTTCCATTTCCTAGTTAATTTAATTTTTCTTGTCGGGGAAATGGTGGGTACGTAGCAATATTATTTATGCCCCCAGTCCATCATCATTACTCCCTCTCCGTCCCACGTTAAATTCCGCGCTTACTTTATATCATTATTTTCTATTAAAATTTAACTGCATATTTAAATAGATAATAAGACATAATACTATCGTGTCTGATATTATTTAATACATCGTAACAAGTAATTTTTAAAAGATAATTTTTTTTGTCGTTATTATAAACCGTGTCTCGAACCATGTACACTGACTATGATATAATTTAACATGAGACGGAGGGGTATTCTTTCCTCACCTAACGGAAAGTAATTTCGCATTGGTACATAATGAACTGATGTGAATTAAATCAATATAAAACTAAATAAATTGAACTATGTATGAATGGGATATATATCAGCCAAAAACATTTCATATACACATCATATTTAATTTTAGTTCTAGTTCAATAATATAATCTAAATCTAATCATGAATTTCCTTTTTCCCCATGTAAATGCACCTTGTTTATAGATCTTCACAAAAGGGAAAAGAACAGTAGTAACTGAATAGTGTTAGCTGAGGGTCAATTTAAGGTTGAAAGAATGTAAAATCGTTTGGTCGCCACGTGTTGGTTGAAGAATGCCTTGACGGCTTCATTACGTTAGTTATTTGCGTCAACGGATATTTAAAGTCGACTACATTTGATTAATTAGTGATCAGTGATTAACGTTGTTTTGTTTTCTTATTCGGCAGAATTACAAGGAAAGACCACTTCCAAATTCTCAACCTAGGTTGGAGTTTCGTGTTTATTCTTGCTTAGTTTATACAAACAACGGAGCTCTCTTTTTTTATGATTACGAGGACATATTTTTGTTTGATATGAAATGAAAAAAAAACTGACAATTTATTAAGTATGTTAAAGTAAAATGTTCTTAAACGGAACTGAACGTTTTCTGATATCTAAAAATGAAATTCTTTACCGGTCAAAAAAATCCTTATACTCCCTCTGGTCCACTTATATTGGCCCCCTCTCAAATGACACAATTTTTTTAAAAAAAGTTAAAAGAGTGGCATGAGTTGAATTGGGAGTGTAAAAAGTAAAATGAGTGGATGAAAACATTCTAGGATTTACCAAAAGGGGAAAGAGGCATAAATAAAAAACCATACCAAAATGGAAAGTAGGACAATATTAGTGGACCAGAGGGAGTATTTCATACGCACTTTTATTGAGTCAATCTCTTGAAAGATGGTCTTTCTTAACTCATGGAAAGGCCAAGGCTTAGAGTGCAAACTGAAAGAAATGGAGATAAAATATTCGATTTGCATGAATCGGGTTATAAAGTTTATAACTACTAGATCTTACATGATAAAATTTTAATATAACACCTTTCACCTTTTATTATTCTAATCAAACACCGCCGTCTTTTCATAATCGTATGGAAAGACGATATTTCCCAAGAGTTCGCCTTTTTTATTCTAGTTTTACTCATTATAATTCAGCTCATTTGAATAACAAATCATGAGAAAAGGACCCAAAATAAAGTTATAATCCGTTTGAAAGAAAATAATAAGCCTTCTACTTTTCTGTTAGTCCGTTCCTCAATAAACTTTGTAATTGAGTTTTTCATGTATAATCATTCAATCTGCCAAATTTACCGCCCAAATTTGCCATTATTTACTAATTCTCGACCCTGTTCACAACATTGCGAATACAAAAGCTTACAAAGATATAAACAAGACTTGGGGTAAAAGTAGTGGCGACCAAAGTTTATTGTGAAAAATAATCACCACGTTTCGCTATCAAACATACGACCTGAGGCTGGTCTTGAGATAGTAGTTCACGTCAACCTTTTCCTGTCTTCTGTCTCTTGGGTACGGTAATGGTTGGAGGGCCAAATTAACATTAGGATAAGCAGTAATCAGGCTCACTAAACATCTTTTTCCATTTCACTCTTTTGTGTCCACAGGTAACTGCGTCTCCTTTTGTCAGTCGCATTCACGTGTTCGGACTGCCTCTTCATGCAATCACAAACTCTCAAGTCCTCTATTTCATGCACTAATTTCTACCGAAAATGACCTTTTCTAATCTCACTTTGGCTGTCCCACCGTTTCACTCAATCACGGATCTAAGTTGTGTTTCGCAGCTCAAGGGTAATAAACAAACATCTCCCTGTTTGAACAGTCAAATGACTGGAATCTGTTGGTTTCACTTTTTACCCGGAAACATATATTCTGCACATTCATGAAATCCTGACGCAGGATGAAGTGACTCCTCAAAAACATAAATTGCAGAACAACTAGTCTCCATCTTCACCGCACGTAAAACCAAACTTCTGACTATTCCATGGTCAAAGAGCCTCTGCTCAAGTTCAGACATTGGCAGTTTCGAATCTACTCCTCATAGCATCCATCTTTTTACACTCGCATGTAAAAACTTCAAGAAAATGTAGCACTTCGTTCCACACAAATAATCTGCTTCTTCGCCTGTCATGGCTACAGAAGCAGGACTCTTTGTGTGGGACGGAGTGACTGCGGCACTGAGGTTAGGGCTCCATCCATATGAAAATTAGGATTAGGTTGGCATCAGGGAATGTCAATTAACATTTGGTGTAGTATAAGCTTGAGTCGAAAAAACAACGTTTGTTTTTGTATCCCAAGTGGACCACACGATCTAGTCATAAGATTGGGTATGATCCTAATGTATGGACCTAATAACAAGAGTAAATGGCTTTACTTCTTTAATTCACCATCATCACCATGTCATAATCAGTAAACAATCACCAACGCAACAAACCAAAAAAACACTTCTTTCCAAATCCTATCTTATCAAACTGCTCCCTGCAAATTGATCAAGTTGCTGATATAGAAGCATTTTCAACCCTCTGTGAGCATCTCTTTCACAATTAGTCTAATCTAGTTTAAAGCAGAGTGACAGCCAAACAAGACTGAAGAAGCAATCACACACAACTAAATAGCAAATCAAGTTAATCAACAGCAAAGATTAACATCATTTCAACAGCATATCTAACTCTACAACTCGAAACATCAGACACGGCTCAGTAATTAGTATACTGCCAAGGGCGACGACAAACATAGGGTACGACAGCCCATTTACACCACCGGGGACACGAGTTCAAAGTCACTGGTCACAGGAACCTAAACGCTCACGCAAAATAGTTCGATAAACCCGTAGAAGCTTCATAAAAAAAACTACCATCCTCACAAGATTATAAATGGACAAGTATCTAAACTTGCATTCAGGGGAGATGTAAAAAAAAAGGTCTGAAAACAAGACCATGTCTACAATTCAGCTCAGCTAGCAGTCTCTTTGGAGAGAATATCTCCAGCTTCGGCCAATGACTTTTCAGCCGGAGGTGGATCAGAACACGCCCTCAGGACAGCTTCATTCTACAAGGAAATTTCCAAACACCTCAGAATAACTTGAAATGAATCAAGAACCTTAGTTTCAGCCGACCAATCAAGCTATTTCCACACTATCCCAGACCAAGAGAAGACTGAAGTTCAAAATTACAAAATGAAGAAACCTTCTAATCGCTCACTTCTCTTACTCTGCTAAAGCCAGGCTTGTAGTTTTTTAGACAAATCATCAATCCGCTAATGAAAAGATAAATCTTTACAATCACAACAACGATACAACATAATGTCAACAGTCTGGTATGATTGGTATATGGTGAATATCATTCAGTCATGGTTGGGACATCTTCTTCAGGCAATTGAAACTATAGTTTCATCACGCATTCTATCGAAGGATTCCAATCTATTCTAACAATATAATCACAGGCAAGCTAACTAAGCAAAATTAATTGGGCGTTGTTAGCATTTTGGAAGCAGGAGAAACATTACATGCTCCAACTGAAACCCTATACAAGAATTCTTTTTCATCAGCAGACAAGTAAAATTTGTAATTTCAGTTCAGTTATAAAATAGAAACATTAACATTCCCAAACACTGAAATTAGGGCAGCAAATCAGCAACCATAACATCGGAAGTGAAAGTACCTGCCAGACGCGGCGGAGGCGCTTCTTGGCGTTGGCTTTACGGGTGGGCGTGAGCTTAATTCTCTTCCAAATAACGCCTCCAGAATCATGTTTCTTCACTATCTCCATGATCGGACTCTTCCAGAACGCGCCCCATCTCATTTTCAGACAAAACACACAGTATCTTCCTCCGAGCGCCGCCGTATTTGTTCTTGTTCAACGAGGAGAGCAAGTCGTTCCCTCGCTTTCTAGTTTCTGGTCTGGATTTGGGCTGACGGAGGATGCTGGCCCATTTAGGATTATTTATTTATTGGGTCATTTTGAAGTGCATTCGGACCAAGCCCACATTATTGGAGAGCTGTTTTCCGTGTCCGATGAAGTGCTGGATTCAAGTTTTAGTGTCCCCATTTGGGAAGGCCAAGATTGAGAAACAAGGCGGGGGATGTTACCATTCTCAAAAATGGTTGGACATGCTCTCAAGGTTAAATGTGTTGCCTATTTTATACTTGATTTGATTGGGTGAATTGGGTAACGAGTTAAATAGATAAAATGGGATGAGTTTGCGGGATGACCGCAATGCCGATTTTGTAAAATATGTGCAATAGTGATGGAGGAGATATTTGAGTACCTGGTTGCTCTTGTGGAGATAATTGTTGGTGATGATGTCCATGTACCTTATGCGTCTAATCTCGAGAGACTCGCTCTTCCACAGGTTAGTTTGTCATACTCTCTCTGTCCCTCTAATGATATTTTTACGCTAGACTTGTATTATAATGGACCGATGTGATTAGGTATCAAAACTCAGCATTTAAATTGATTTAACATGCATTTTAACTTCTGAATGACTCGTTATGCTTTTCAATCACTTGACACGATTTATTGGTGGCCTATGATGTCATGTTATTTTATAAAATGTTGCAAATTGAGGATGTGATTCGAGCAACTAGGTGAGCATGCTACAAATCATTCTACTCCCTCCGTTCATTTAATACTATTGGCACATTTTTATAACTGGGATGTTATTTTAATTCTCACACCTTCCATATATAGTGTTAGACCCTTTGTCACGGCCTAAACTCTTCTTATGATTTTAACCAACAATTCGTGAGGGAACGAGGTTTGCATGTTGTAAGCTAACAAAGAACGCTAAAATTTACGGAGCCAGGCTCCAACCCTTATCTTTATTGATCAAAGGAAAGTTTTCAGTTGGCAAAACACACCACCTGAACATGCTGGGGTCTTTGCTCGAAGTGGGAGTATTTATAGGCAAATCTACACTTGGCGGTTAACACCCTTAACCGTCAAAGGGAAGTGACTGTTCAGAACCAGCCTAGCAACTAATCAACGGTTTCAAATAACCATCGTGTTTTTCCTTACTTCCAGCCACAACCCACAATTACTCTCTAGCCGTTAGCCCTGTAACCGTTACCCGAAGGGACGCGCGTCTATTAGGCTGTGCGGTTTGCAACCCGCACAAGTGACCGTCGCTCCATCCTCGAACCGTCGTGTCTTTGAGACATGAAACCCGAAACCTTGCCACAAAGTCGTCTTGAACTAACTCACCTTCCCAAGGTTAGCCTTCACCTTAACCGTAGGTAACTCGCACCGCTTTCAGTCGTTTTTGTCCTTTGCCTTAATTCTCCCAATCAACAGGGCAAACCATCTAAGCCTTGCCTCAAAAACACTTGGTCTCGGACCAAGAACCGACCAACTCTCACAAAGTAGGCATCTTCACACCCCTGTCCGGATCATTGCTCAACAAAAATATGGTCCGGCTAACCGTGGAAAAATAAGGGTGTACTCCCCTCGTCCCAACTGTTTTTGCACTGTTTCATTTTTGGGACGTCCTAGTTGTTTTTGCACTCTTCACTTTATTTTCTTTTTTGTTCAGCTTTTATTCATTTTTTAGGTTGAAAAATGATGAAATAAAATGGAAAAGGAAATAAAATGAAGGTACCCCTACTAGCACATTGAAAAGAAAGCATATAATAATGGATTCTTAAAGAAACTTCACCTTTCTCTCTCCGCAAAAATAGCTGGGATGGCAGCAACATCAAAATTATTCTTATCCACCAATTTTAGTTTTTCAAATTTTCATTCAATTTAAATGACATCATTAGTTGAATCGAGAAAGTATAGATGTTGCATCTTTGATGTGGGCTTTGGATGATTTGTAGTGTGTGCATTGGTATGGTGATGGTGCTCTAAGGAATTTCACCGAAAAAAGAAAAGAAAAAAAAGGCTAGTTGTAAGAATAGTGAAGTGAATAATGGCATTGGATTTGGGAAGAAGGTGTCAAAAAGAGGAGCTGACAAGCGGGATAGCAACAAGCAGGGGAACAGATAGATTCTCTATACTCCATCCACTCAATAAAACCTAAAATGACCCCAATACTTATTCCCAAAATTGCCTGGTGCTCTGCGCTCCTTCCACCTTCTCCAGACATATTATTTTAATCCATTCGCCATACTATTCTATGTGAACAAATAAAACTGTTAATTAAATAATGGCAATACTCACTGTGATTGGCTAAGAGTGGCACTCTGGTAAATTTGTATTCGAAAGGAAGGATATAGAGAATGCGACAGGAGCATTTGAAAGGGTAGCAAAAGCCAAGTGGTGTGTGGTACAATGTTTAAAGCGGGAGGTACAAGCAGATATCTGAAACACACTGAGTCTAGAGTCTGCATCATCCATCCCTTTCTCCGGTGGTCATAATTCACCAAGACTACAATTGCCCTTTCTGCATAGATTCCTTTTGATCACCCATGCAAGCCCCAGCTCCAACCATAAAGCTGCCTCTTCTCTTCTCACATTCCCACTTTTGTTTTCTTCTCTTCAAATTCAAATTACTTTACACCTTATTTCATGCCCCATGACTCTTGCATCAAGTCATAGCACTTCACAATTGTTGGATTTGATGTTGGGAAAGAGAAAGGTTGGAATGGCAGGGTTCTTGCTCGCTTACTTGGACCGTGTTTAATTTGCATGACTTATTAGCGGTTTTATGGACTTATGATCACTTCACGTAGAACGTGCTCTGCATGGCCTGTTAGTCAGTTTTACATGGCTTTTGAGATCACTTCACTTAGAACGTGCTCCACATGACCTGTTAGTCAATTTTACATGGCTTTTGAGATCACTTCACTTAGAACGTGCTCTGCATGACCTGTTAGTCAGTTTTACATGGCTTATGATCACTTCGCTTAGAGCGTGTTATGCATGACCTGTTAGTCAGTTTTACATGGCTTATGATCACTTCACTTAGAGCGTGTTATGCATGACTTATTAGCGGTCTTATGCCATTCAAAATATCGTGATGGACGTAACTCTTTTATTGCACTAGATGGCTGAATTGGCTCAATTAGAAGTTTTCCCTCCAACCATTGGGAAGGAGTAGGTTCAGTTTCTAAGCTTTTTAAATAGTACAATAACTTCTTTCAAAGAGTCTCGTATGTGGTTTGAAAATAAACCAACGTTACTACAGAATTATTCTAGCCAACAAAGCCCAAGTATCTTCAATAAATGCATTTCATTTTCTTAAGGTGCTCCCTCTAACCCAAGTTGACATGCAACGCCACTATGATCAATCAATAGTTCATATTCATGAACCATTATGGATGACACATAATGACATTGCCAATATTAGGTGTTAAATCACATGATAATGAATGGAAGCTTAAACAAAAGTAGTTGACTAACTAAATGATTCGTTTTGCTGATATAATGATTGGATAAACTTGCCAAATCAAAAACGTTACCATAAACTAGTGGACTTGAGATATTGCATCCAATCTATCCAAGCATTACATCCATAAATAAACATAAAAGACGCGTATTGAATGATGCAACGAACTGCCCAAAAAGAAAAAGAAAAACAAAAAAAAACTTCTTCAACCTGGACAATAATTCCAGGCAACAAATTTAAAAAACAAAAAAACTATGATAATCAAAGAAAGAATGAATCAAGTGTCGGAATCGGACCGGTCGAAATGAATAAGCTGGCCGTAGCACTTTGGGCATTCCTCCACCTGTTTCGGCACCATGAGATACATGAAGCACGCTTTGCATCCCGCCACCACCAGCACCTCCTCTCTCCTCCCTCCTCCTCCGCCGCCGCAGCCACCGCCATTGTTGCTGCCGCTGCTGCTCTCGTTCTCGCTGTAGTAAGGCGGCGCCTGAGCCCTAGAATTGGTAGTAGTGGAGGAAGACGAAGAAGGCGACGACTCTTCCTCCTCCTCCTCCTCCTCATCATCTTCCTCGGAATACGAAGATTCCTCGCCGCCAACATACCCCTGTTCTTCCAACGTGCTCTCCTCTGCATCAGCAATGTCGCGACTCACCATCCTTGGATCCTCGAACGATTTCTCCCCAGTCTTCCAGTTTATGTAGTACACCTCCCCGGTCTGCATTCATCACATCCTCAAACAATTCAAACAAACGGAAAACCAAAAACAAAAACAAAAAAGAGAGAGTAAATCAACGGTACTCACGTTCAGATCGAGGCATTGCTCCCAGTAGTGCGGGAGGCGGACATGAGAGTTGAGTTCCAAGGCGTCCTCACGGCGGCGGGCGGTGGTGGAGAGAGAGCAGTTCTGCAGCGATCTGCCGATGGAGTCCATGTCCGCAATCGTCCTCCTCGTATCCTTCATCGTATGTGAAACGCGGCAAGTGGAGGTTATATAGCGGGAGGCTTAATTTAGGTTTGATGGATTGAGATTCATATGGAAAGGAGAGAAAGAGCGAGGAAGTTTGTTGGGGCGAGAAAAAGGAGGAACGAATTTTGAACAAAAGGTGGGATTGGTGTGTTGTGGTGTGTGACTCTGACTCTCTGTTTTGTGTGTGGGAATCTTTTCCGTGGGCCCGCTCGCTTCCATTTGGGCCCAACTTTTTGGGCTTTCACATGCACGTGACATCCTCTTCTATCCCTAGCCAGAGTTTTTAGTTAAATATAGTTTAAGATATTGATGCCTTTTTAAAACTATTTTTACGTGGAAATTAGTTTATCAGATAAACTGTAATATATTATCAAGAGGAGGTGACAAATACTTCATCAAAAACATGGTTTTCAAATGAGGGGGGAGATGGAACAGTACTTCATTCGTGGCGTTCTATGGTTTGAATTAATGTTTTATGTTTGTTAAAATGTTTGGAAAGAATTAGATGGGTAGAGTTCGCGATTAATTAGTGGTTACCCATATCTTTTACCCACAAAAAGGTGAAACACTGTTTGAAAAATAGACTAATTTTTGTTAAAAAAACAACGTGACAACTTTAAAATCACTGTAAAAGCATAGAGTGTCATGAGACTTACTCCTTTCATCTCGGTTCAAATTTTACAAGCATAAAAAAGTTACTCAATCATTTTTTTGTTTAGGCGGTAAAAATGAATACACAGAATTAAATATAAGGCTAAAGATGGAAGAATTGTAAATGAGTAAAAGGGAATGAGTATACAAAAATAAATTTTATCGTACAAGAAAAATATGCATCTCAATTTAGAACGTCTTAGGAAAGACATCGTTTAATCAAAACAATAAAAAAATAAAGGTTTTAGTTGCAATATTAAAAATTTATTTTGCAACGTGCAGTAGTCATAAAGTTTATAGTCCGATTAATGCAACTCAAAAATTTTATATTTATTTATTCTAAGTTGCATGTTAAACTTTGATCTTTCAATAGTTTATAAAACGTCCGTCCGTCTTTCAAAATGCAGACTCATTTAGAACAGTTAAAGTATGTCGTTTAAGTCGGAACAGAGAAGTATTTGTTTATTTACAACTACGATGGGAAATAGGCATAAAAAAGGGCGGAACATGGTCTTTTCGGGCGTGAGCATCGGGGGGAATGGAATTAGCAGCAGCTTCATGAGATTTGGTAAAAGCTCGATTACCAAAGGAAATGCTGTTTCTGTTTCCTTTCATTCTTTTTTTACTAATAAACAATTCATAATCCAATGAGGCCAAGGATTGGTTAAACATACACACACACACAAGATTGAGAAAGAACGAGACAATAGTTTCCAATGCAACCAACTTATAGGTATGATAACACAAAGCATCATTCATCTTTGATTGAAATTTGATCCTCTTTCTCTCTCTCTTTCTATCATGAAACGTCTATTCTCCAACAAGGACAAATTATATGCCCGATTTGTCCTACAATTTCTTTGTCATTTTTCGCAGCTTGATTGTAACCAAACATGTGATAAGGTATTCATGATAAAATGATTTCCGAAAACATATGAATACTGAGTTTTGGACAAACAGTGTCATTGGCCCAATATTATTTGCAGTGGTTGGTCCATTATCAGTGTATCTATTTAAGCCCAATGTCATTTTCCAGCCTCTTGCTTTTAAATGAGCATTAAAGGAAAATTAGAATTAAGTGAAGTTGAAGTTTCTATGAATGCTAATTCTAAGACCGCGTTATATTTAAAGATATTTTCTTTAAAGACCGCGTCAACTATTTTTCCATGATGCGATTTAAAGTTGGAGGATCATAGCCAAAAGCAAGTACTCTTCAAGTTAATCCTTAACCGAATTTTTTCCATTAATAATTTTCCATCAATCCGCACAATCTAATTGGATTAGTTTTAACCTTTTTATCATCAATATTTGTTACAATATATTCTTTTCATATATGATCTATAGGTCATATTTTTTGGAGTTTATCTCACCCGATTTTTTTGATTTAATCTGATACGATCTTATTTGAACTAAATTAAACGTGTAATGAAAAATAGTAATGTACGACTAAATCAAGTCGAATTTTCGCAAATTAAATTTATGTTGAATTGAACTGAAACGAAATAAACTGAAATGCTATTAAGTTTATCAATTAGAGTGCATCTCTTGAAAGACGGTCTTTCCATAAGTCATGGAAAGACCAAGGTTTAAAGTGTAAATTAGAAAAAATTAAGATAAAATTTTCAGGTTGAATGAACCGGGTTATAAATTTTATAACTACTACATGTTGCATACTAAATTTTTAATGTTGCAACTAAGACCTTTTACCTTTTATTATTAGAATTAAACCCCATCTTTCCATAAGCGTATGGAAAGACCGTCTTTCCCAAGACTTTGCCTATCAATTATATAAGATATTATAATTATTGTTGTTGTTGGATTAGTAATAGATCAGTAATAAATCCTACAGTAATTTGAAACTATAAGTCAATTTTTTATTATTTTTAAGAATCTATTCTAATCGAAAATTCAAATCCCTATAGGTTTTGAAGCTTCTAAGAAGTAAGATATTTATTAATTGTTTTGAGAAAGTAGTCAAATTATAAAGCGCGAGAGCAAATTACAGAGACATTCCATCCTCCAGACTTGCGAATACCAAACTTGTAAATGGCGGCAAAGACTATGTCAGATCAGCCGGCGATGGGGATACCTTATAATCCGGCGGCTTACAACCACCAATACAACACCCACGCGCCGCCGCCGCCGCCGCAGCAGTTCTACTACGTTGGCAACAACAGCCATCAATCTGGGACGATTCCTCCAAACGCCGTGTTTGGGGATCCCAAAGGCATTCCCCTTCAGCAGACTATTTACAGAGATACCCCCGCCCCTTTCAATTGCCTCCACTGCGGCTCCTCCGCTCTCACCACCGTCAAGTAAGAACATAAACCCTATCCTTGCTTATTTTGCCTTTTGATTCTGGTTCTGATTCTGATTGATTGGGCGAATTGAGGATGTAAAATGCTTTTGATGATCCAATTTAGTTGTGATTGTGCTGTTTTCATGCTGGAGTAATCAAATTCAGTTTACCTGTTCAATCTGCACTTTGAATACTGATTTTGACTGTAAAATCCAATTGATGTATGAGTAAAAGTAACCGCGGTGTTATATTTCAAGCATATTAACTTTGATAATTTCAACAGAGTAGATTTGGTATGCTTTGTAGTAACATACTGATGATAGTCAGTAGCACCATATTGTGAAACTTGTGAATTGTATCTACTAGTGAAATCTCGAAGCTTCTTCTTCATATGGCTTATCAAAGGATAATACCTGTTTAACTTGTTTCCCGGCTAACCCAAATGAAACCTGTGAATTATATTGAGTTGTGAACTTGTGATCATGATTGTATTGAGTTATGAACTTGTGATCATTGAGTGTTGTTATCAACTTTGACTTATCGTGTAATGGTTGGGGATTGGCTTCTCGATGTGCATTGCAGATCAAGAATCAGTCTGGCCGCGATAGTAGGTTGCATGATGCCTATGATGCTCGGAGTTTGTTGTCTGTGTCCTTGCATGGATTGCCTCTGGCATAAGTACCATTATTGTCCAAGTTGTGGACAGAAGGTAATAGCTGCTCTTCCGTTTCAGATAAAGATTCTTGTTTGTGTAACTATTTCAGTTTTAGGAACGTGATGGAGCGAGTATGATGAAATGGCATTGGAATTGACTGGTGTATTTTGTGTGGTACTGTGTAGGTGGCTGATTTCGAGAAGTCGGATCCTTGTTTGGTGATGGATCCTCCTTCCTGGACCCAACCAAGCTTTGCACTGCCGGCTTGATTGGACGAGTATACATGAACATAGTGTGTTGGTAATTGCTATACTTTTGTGTGATTTTCTTGATATCGATGTCAATATGGTTAGTACGGTTTTTCTTAATAGTTGGGATGGAGTTGTGTATTGTGGATCTGGCAATTTGTTTTTATACTGCAACAATACAGACTCTCTTAGCTCCTCTTTTTTTCAATAATGAGAGCTGTTGCAGCTACAATAGTTGCTCTCTCTTTCTTAATGAAATACGCCGAAGTGATTGTCTTTTTTAATGAACTCGTTACGAAATGATTGGGCAAAAGACATTCATGTTATGGAACTGATACTAGATTCCCTCCTCATAACTACACCACATCAAAAACATTGATGAATCTTTCCAATGTGTTGCGTCTCAAAGATGTACCGAAAGTTTCAAGATGATGTCCAGACCTATACAACTACTTAGATAGCCCTCAATTGTCCGAAAACATGATGCCCTATATATACATGTTCAGATGGACAACAACTACTGGTTGATAATCATACCACAAGAAGAATTTTTGAACTCGCTACTAATAAACAGCTAGGCATAAAATCAAGAAAATGCAGAATGGTGAACCAGACAAGTAAATCATTGTTTTAAAAACACAAACAGGCCTCATTCTCAACTACGAAGACATTGCTTCCAGCAATGCTGCTACCTCTCCAAGTTAAAAGGACATTTGGAATCTGTTTACGATAGGAGCAGTAACAGTAGTGTTGCCATAAATTTAAATCTGTGATTTGGCATTTCTTTGGGGCTGGCAATCGGCTCCTCTATATCTTTTGCATTCTTGATCCGCGATTAGTACAAGAACTTAGAGTTAATGGTGCACGAGGTTAGAACAGATTCATCCAAAGTAATGAACGGAGCACCAACATTAGATGAACCAGAAAAAGCTTCAGCGAAACCATTCAGATGCATATCAAATTTGGTTCAGCATTAGATAAACAAAAATTTGCAGAAAGCTTGGGGGAAAGTCCGATATTAATCACAAAACAATCCAAAGATCAAGTAAAAGGCCTCATATCATGGCTGCTCGGGAGCGCAAAGTTCGGGCCTTATACTGGGGATGACCCCTGCGAAATCCATTGGTGGGATGAACAACGATTGATCTCTCTCCTCTGCACTCTTCGCAGCCATCAGTAGTAGTTTTAGTTCTACCTTCTTTCAAGAGACGGCAATTAATGACAATCAGACGTCTTGGCTTGGAACGAGAGTCATGCATCTCAGCAAAGAAGAGCTGCGGTTGAGCGTCCATTTGCAGCTTGGCAGTAAAGTTGCAGTGCACCCAAAATCCATCATCTAGGAAGGTGACGTAATCCAAAGCCTCAACCAGTTCATAGTTTGTACCCTGCATCACATTATACATGTATAAATGAATGAATATATATGAGAAAACGACTGAGATAGGCAGGGATGGAGGCATACGTTTTTCTTGTTGTAGTACTGCAATCCTGCCTCCGCTTGGAGGCGACTCTGACGATGATACTCGGCCACCTCCTCCGGGGAGGGAGTGTAGTTGTCAGAACCTGAGTATGTTTCATGATTATCTGCGTCCCTCCATTCTTCACGATCCCACACTGGGCGGCGTCCGTATTTCAATTCTTCCAACGTTGGCCCCAGATCCTTCAGTTCTCTCGGCTTCCTCTTACTTGATGTCTGCGTCTGCTGCACAACGGAATCACAGCTTCTCGTCGGGGAGACACATGAGTATGTTTGATCACTGTATGTCTGCCTTCTTCCCCACGTGTCTTCATCATCGTAGGAGTGCATCCAAAAATAGTCTGGGGCCAATTCTTCCGACGTCGGCCCCATATCCTTCGATTCTCCCGGTTCCTTACTTGAATTCTGCTGCACAGTGGAATCGCGGCTACCAGAGCTCCTCTTCCCCATCTTCTGACCGTACCCTAGGTTTAGGAAATTAGGCACCCGAGACGGATGTTTTTGATTCACAAAATCAGAGGAATGATTTCTGATGTGCAACAAATTAGGGAGGTGCTGTGCATTTATAGAGGAAAGATTTCCTTATCCGAATACACATGGAAAAGGAAAAGGAAAAGGAAAACGCGTGTATATTGGGCCTCGGAAAACCAATTCGGCCTATTAAGAGAGATGATTGGGAGCCATCCAATTTTTTCCGAAAACAAAAATGTTCCAATTTTAAAAGAATGTTAAAGTAAATAGAAAACAGATAATCCTTCCAGACAGCCATTTTTTCCTAAACTCTATGTTTTTATATTATGGAATGGAGAATGCAAGTACTCATCATCACCATACTAACAATAATGGTAGGTAATTTTTGCATTTCATCTTCACCATTTATAGCCGCAACACTTATAATTATACCAAGGAGTTGATTCGATTTATTCTTATTTTTTGTACTTGCAGGGTTCGGCAAGAATATTGTCGTGATGTAGATAAAATGGTATAGTTCGCAAGAATATAACTTACTTGGAAAACTATGATAGGGTTTCACCATTGTGTAGATAGAATTGTACTATCTCCGAAAACAGCTCCCTCAACAAAGAATAGCAAAACATTAACGAAAAATCATAAAACATCAACTAAAAACTATTGCAAAATGAAGGTTTCTATACGTTGCACATGTTGG
The DNA here is from genome assembly GCA_037428765.1 of Rubia yunnanensis. Lineage (NCBI taxonomy): Eukaryota > Viridiplantae > Streptophyta > Magnoliopsida > Gentianales > Rubiaceae > Rubia > Rubia yunnanensis. The sequence goes on along the minus strand of CM075071.1, from coordinate 81,247,107 downwards.
AGAGTATGATGGTTTCTATATGTTCCGAAGAGGGTTATCGTTCCTGCTCTTAGATTGATTAAATTTTGTATTAATTTAGTTCATCTTCCAATTCGTTTCCATTATGGTTTCGATTTAGCTGATGTGTTGCTAGGATTTTGTTGTTTGATTCTTGCAGGTATGAGCTCCAAATTCAATAAAGGCAGCTTCAGTTTATATACACTTCTGGTATAAATTTGTCCTTACAGGATGTCTAATTAATGGCTTTACATGAACCTTAGGGAAGAGATACAGAGACTGAAGGCCATGCATCCAACCATAACTCACAAGCAAGCATTTTAGCATGTCTGCTAAAAATATAAGTTTGCGTAACAAAATTAATCTATGATTTTCTGTGTAAATTATCTTCTCTTTATTTTTTGCCAAAAACCAAGACTTCACCTGACTAGATTTCGAACTGTTCGACTTTTTACAGTGGGTTCATTTTCCATTGACTGAATGGAGAACAAGATCTCCACTACTGATCTTCAATAAAGGCAGAATCGGAATGAGGCGACTCACCTTAGCAAGATGGGAGCTAGAATTAGTACAGAAAAGAAACATAATTATTTCAAGCAAGCGTTAATTAAGATTAATGAAACTGAAGGAGCAATATTTCCTGAAGTACTAAACCTTCAAACTTGTTCAAAACCTCAAAATTGTTCAAAATATATTGCAAACCTAGCTCATTCGCCTTTGTAGTTTGTACCTATATGGTAGAAGAAATGTCCACAGACACCCTATGCAACTCCACCCTATACAAACACCTATATCCAATCGGGATATACTGTTTCAGTTGGGTTTTAAGCTGAAAGTTACAATCAAACAATTGTTGATTCATTCAATTCACCCTCAGAATGACAGGTATATGAACACTGATATTTTCCTCCACCAAACTACTCATGAATACGCCATTTTAACCAATGGGAAAATTCCAGAACAACACTTAGAGAGTAATAACCTTGATATGTTCCACAGTTCGACAACATACTACTCCAGTAGTCATTAATGCTGAGAGCATGACTGCTCAAAACAATAAGGTTGGCAGAGGAAATCCATGGCGTGCGCATCAGCTTTGACCGTGGCCCGACAACATGAACACCTTTATCCTTGAGACAACAGTAACCATCTCCGAGACTCTCTCATTATCAATGTCTGCTATGACCTGAATCGCGCTAAATTTTATTGAAGGAATGAAAAAAAAATGTTCAAGAATCTTTCATGCTAGGAAACCCTACTGGAGTACACAGTAGATGTGAAATATAAGCCAGGTTTCACAATTTTTTTTAATCAAAGTCCATATACGAGAGGTATCACAACCATTTCTATCACTTAAAAGGGCATGGGAAAAAAAGATACAATCCCACGTAGCTTTCACCAAAAGCTAAAGTTGAAGTCTCATTACACTGGACAAAGATTCCACATTAAACTGGAAACCCATCAATAAAATTCAGTCGACAACATCATAAACACACACGTTGAAAGGGAGCGAGATGATTCAATTTGAACTGCATTGAAAGAACATGAGAAGAGAGCATGGAAGACGATCATGGAAACATCAAAAGAGCAGAACATATAAGCCAGTAATGCATGATGAAAGCTAAGAATTAACTTAATCTGCCGACTTCTAGTGAAAATCAGTAAAATAGCAACAATGGGGTGCAACAAACTGAATGAATGACTCTGAATTGAAGGGGAAAACGGTATGCAAATCACATTTGGATCAACAACTAAAATAGGGACTACACAAAAACTTAAGAAACAGAGAAACATCAATATATGCAAGCCAATACTGGATATGAAAATTTAAGAACTTCCAACTTTGCATGCAATAAACAGCAAGAGAAAACACGAAAGTGAATATTGCATGGTTTCGTTGAAAATGTGGGACAAGCAGAACTTAAGAACATTCAAAGATGAGACTATAACTAATAAGATGTGAACATCTGGATTATCAAATGCACTTCAAACATTGGAGTGTGATTTTTTTAATTTTAAGTTTCAAATGTGCAGAAGAATTCAAAACCGTTGAGAGCTTAATACATACACTTCAGAGACCAAATGCATAATGTAGCCCCTAAGAACCCGACAACAAAATCACAACTCAAAATTTACAACACTTCATGATCCAGACCATACCAGAAAGCACCATGAAGTACCAAAAAGAAGTAAGAAACAGGATCAAGACAACTACAGATTACCTATGTTCAACTCAAACACAACTGTCATTGAAAAAGTGAGTGAAATATTTACACAGTGAGACCTAACACAACATTGTCTGAGCACCTAAGTCAGAAAACAGTACATTTATCGTAGGATTTTGGCTTTGGAATAAATGGTACAGCAGAGGCTAAGGCTGGCTAGGTTTTCATTCACCAAAGGAAGCACTCACTGATGTACTACTTGAAGCGTGCAGTGATGCTATACAATGTCATGTTTGAATTTATCAGAGGTAATCACTGACTACATGTTACTTTCATGGAAAAATTAAGCGAGGTAGAGGTAGCGTTGGTTCACAAATGAATGAAACTGGTCTGTATTTTCCTTCTCACTTGGATACTAAGGTAAAGCAATCAACCTTACCAGATGTGGACTACAACGAAGATCCTGTACAGCGTATAGTTGTTGGCCAGGAAAAGCTGTATTTAATTCTAGGCTCTGAATCTTCCAAGGATGAGTCTTCTCTCGAATAAAACTAGAGGAAAAGGATAGGCTCGAGCAAACAATGTTTTCGGAAGTATGTATATGTTTGCGGAGGGAATCGAGTATCAGTTCCATACTTCATACCATTAATGTTTTTTGCCCAATCACTCCGTAACGATTTTCATTATAAAAAAGAAAAAGTGAATCACATCAAGAGAGCTATAGCTTGACTATATTCAGCTCTCCTTGCGTGATCACAAAAGCTATCCCATCTACCATAATTTACATCCTTTTGATGCCATCTCAACAAATAGACCGGGTTCTCAATGGAGGTGTAAAGGAAATCCCATCCGACGATTTTGGCGCAAAGTTATGTATCATGAAACATACCTTTTACTTGGTGTTTTGTTCACCAAGAATTTACTATCACTGGGCTAAGCATATCATGGGGAATCGTCCTACTTCTCTACACACTTCATGTTCCCAATGGAAAACAAGAGACAAAATGGTGTGTTGTTTATCTTGTCCAAGTTTCAAGGTCCCAAAGATTTCTTGAGTTCTGTTATGCTCATTTAAAAGTTATGTATCGGCAACCGTTTGCACATGACTATTTTATCCGACTTGATTTCAGTGAAGAATGCGGAATTTCATTGCATAGATGATTCTCATCAACTAAACGAGTGTTTGCTGAAGTGGTAACAACTCACATAAAGAAATATCAAACTTGTAAGCACAAAGTTCACAGCCGAGCCGATTGGAATCACAAGATGGCTAACATGGGTAACTGATTGGTCAAAGATAACTGAAATTTAGTTTTACCAATTTTCCTAGTTCTTACTAGTGTGTTCCAACATAACTAGTTTAACCAAGTGTAAAAATAACGTGAAACGTAAAAGACACACAACTTGGTTACGCAGTTCGGTGTGAATCACCTACATCTGCGGGGCCTGGCCCAGTTCAGAATGAATCCACTAATTAGAAAGATAGTACAAAGTACAGCATACAAAATACTTATCTTTAACTAACTATGACGTGTGGACTCTGCTAGCTCCCCTAGCTACCAATCCGCCTTGATCAGACTCCCTCTGACCTCGAACTCCGTCGATGCTGGATCTCCTCCTCCCGAGGAATTAAGGCATACGATTCTGAACTTGTGCAGCAGGACAGTGTTGGAACACAGTATATTGGCTCTAGCAAGTTTCGTAAGATCTCAAAATCTGGGTGCAAATTTTGCTCTGTAAAATCGTTAGTTTTGCAGCCGTGTTTGTCCCATATTTATATCCACAAATCAGATCTGAATATCCATGATTATCTCCATAATATTCCTATTCCAAATCTGATTACAGAAGCATATCCAAATCCCATAATCAAGGGATTTACCTTATCTCAAACTCTCCCATATATTCGAATGAATCTCCTCCTTATATGTAGGGATTTTACCATAAATCAAATATGCTTCTTACGCCCAATATATAGCCAAATATACAGTTACCATAAATTCTAAAACTCTTCAATATTTTCGGCTTGAATCCGTTAAACCCTTGGCGTAAATTCTGCTCGTAAACTCTGCTCCAGCAGTGTTCCAACATGGTCCGATTTTGTTCACACAAAATTGCCAATTAAATAAGTCCGTGACTTTACAATCTCCCCCTTTGGCATTTTTGTGGACCCATAATATTTTGGACTACGAGCACATAGTCAACAACATTCAAAGAGCAGAAAAATGATCATGATACTGGAATGAATTAATGAAAGCCGAAATAATGAAATCCGAAATCCAGTCATACAACCAAACCCAGAATGAAAACCAGAAATCCAAAATCCAAATTTCTCCCCCTGGGCCATACAAAGGCCAAAGGGACCCAAAACACCAAAATAAAATCAGTTCTTAAAAAAAACTCCCCCTGAATCATCCTTCCAGCTTTGATTTTTCTTCTTCCAACCTTGCTTGTTCTGCTTGTAGGGCAGCAATCTGAATTCCTACAGCTTCAAGTCTAGCCTGTATTGCCATCAACCGCATCTTCTTGTCTGCAGTTGCTGATGAGGATGCTGATCCTGAAGCTTTCCACGGGAGATCATGCACATGTCTGAGTCCGAATGTCTTCTTGTTCGGCCGCAAGTACTCCGTGTCAACTATCACATCTGTAGTCTTTCCCTTCACCTTTGCACTTTTGGCTAGTGCTGAGATCAAACATGGGTATATTACTGCGTCATTCACCTTCGGAGATGTGGCCTGTCGCACCAAATGCTGCTGAATTAATAACCCAAGGTTGACTTCCTGCTGTGTTCCAACACAGTAGAGCACCTTGGCCATTTCTCTGGTTAAAGCCGTGGTGTTGCTAGATGGCAACCAGCAATGGACTGCAATCTGATACAGTCCGAAGAACCTGGATGTCAAACATGATGCCTGAGAATATCCCACAGCCGGCCACTTCTCCTTATACCCTCCAGAAATCACAGCCAAGATTTCATCATCATTCAACTCTAAATCATCCGGAAAAACTCCCCCTATGTCCGGAGTCTTGAGCCCAAACAACATATTTATCCTTGAAGCAGACAACTCAATAACCTTCCCCCGAACATAAACTCTCCCGAACCACTCAGATAAAATGTCTAAATTTTCAGGCATGAGATTAGCATATACCTCAAGTACCACCTGTCGATTGTATTGCCTTTGAAGTGTGGCAGCCTTCGTCATCCCCATTGCCTTTAAGAAGCTGGTGAATCCGCTCTCCTGATATGCCTTCAAGTCTACTGGTCGTTCAGCAATGAATTTCTTCTCGGAGAAGAAATTTTCCATCTCAGCTCCCTTCACATCAAAGTAATCCGTCGAGAAAGCCTGGGAGATAGATGGTGGTGGCAAGACCTTCCTTTGAGTGTTATCACTTCTCTTCTTTCTCCTTTTTCCTGCCTTGGTATCCATGGAAGCACTGGCCTTCCTTTTTCCTTTAGCCTTTTGAAAGAATTTATCCAGGACCTCGTCACTGGAGTAAGTCAAATCTGGAGTGTCCTGTGTTGGAACACTGTCAGCTCTTTCAGCCTGCTCTCCTTCTGAATCACTGCCCTGAACTGGTAGATCTTCATCAGCTCCTTCCATCTCCTGATTCCCTTCTTCATTAGACTGATCAGTGGCTCCATCATTCAACTCTTCTTGAACCTCATCACCTTGTGTACCCCCCAGATCAGCATCAGATTCGACCTCCATATGCACAGATTCTTCTGAGTGTGTTGAAACACTCTCCTCATCATCAGATAGTTCAATAAACACAGGTTCTCTCAATTTATCCATCCTCTTTGCATTCACTCCATCATAAAATCCGACCTGTAGCTTATCTCCATATTTTACTTTCTTTAACCCAACAGCCTGTTCCTCATTGACCTCTCTAATCCACACATAACTATGAGGAGTCATACGACAAAAAACATGAAATTTGTCTTTCCCTTTCCCATTCAACTGACCGTACATCCCTCTCAGAAACTTCACAGTCTTATACTCAATATCCCAGACATCAGTAAAGTGACCAGACACAAACTCCTTAATTTTGACATGCAATACTTCTAAATCCTTTCTTATACTCTTGATTTTGCTTAAATCCACAGAATATCTATTAGCTTGTAACCACTCAAAAATATCATCCACACTTCTACTTTCAAAGCCCAAGAATTTGAATGGTCGAGGGTCAGGACCAGTTACCTTAGGTTTTTCTTGTTTCTTGCCTCCAGACGCATGCTCTTGAGCATCTGAATTTTTATTCTGGTTCTTGACAAATGTCTCCTCCTCTTCCTTTTCTTCTTCAGTTTTCTCAGGCTCTACTTCAGCCATCTCCTCATCCTCTTCATGGATAGCGCTTACTTTGTTCTGTTCTTGATTTTGTGACTCACCCACTTCAACATGCCTTCTCGGCTCATCAAACACTACCAATCCCGAATTCACTAAGCTCCGGTCTTCTTCCAAACTTTCTGGCATTGAAGCTTCTTTTCTCGGAGAATTTGGGTTTGACATTATTTGGAACAATGCCGAGATAGAGGAGAGTTTTGAGGCAAGATTTTTGGCAAGAGTTTTTGGGGAAAAATCGGCCAGAGGTAACAGAATGCGAAAGGGAAGTTTTAGAGTTTGAGACAACTTTCAACTCTTCATAAACTTACCTCTTTTCCCGCGAAGATCCTTTTTAGATTTCCCAAAAGTTGTCATGATAGCCTTTCCTCTTCTTGTCCCATCAATGAGTTATTCCTCATTTAACTTCCAACACTCTATTTAACTTCTCCTATTTTTGGTCAGCTTTTGCTTCCTTCCATTTTTTTCTTTTTCTAATTTTTGACATAAATAACAAACACAAACAAATTATTTACACGAAGAATTCATCAAAGGTAAAAGTTACCTCAGATTTGACAAACACCTAAGTGTTGTCGAAGGCTCTCGAAAGTGGTAGCATCAAGTGGCTTTGTAAATATATCGGCAAGCTGCTCGTGTGTTGGAACATAGGCCACTTCCACTTCTTTTCTTTCCACCAAATCTCGAATAAAATGATGCCTTATGTCAATATGTTTGGTTCTTGAGTGTTGAACTGGATTCTTCGAAATATCGATTGCACTTGTATTATCACATAAAATCTTTAGGGGGCCTTGATGAATTCCATAATCTTTCAGCATTTGATTCATCCATAATAATTGTGCACAACAACTCCCTGCTGCAAGATACTCTGCTTCTGCAGTAGATAGAGAGATCGAGTTCTGTTTCTTGCTATACCAAGACACCAAATTTGTTCCAATAAAGAAACATCCACCGGTAGTACTTTTCCGATCATCTGCATTACCAGCCCAATCAGAATCACTGTATCCTATCAATTCTGAATCTTGATTCTTTGAATACCAAACACCATATTCTGACGTTCCACTCACATATCTAATAATTCTCTTGACTGCAGTAAGATGAGATTCCTTAGGATCAGCCTGAAATCTAGCACATATTCCAACACTGAAACATATATCTGGTCTGCTAGCCGTGAGATATAACAAACTTCCGATCATGCCTCTATATAACTTTTGATCGACTGACACTCCTTTTTCATCTTTCACCAACTTATCAGAAACCCCCATAGGAGTTCGAACCGCACGAGCACTACTGAGTCCAAATTTTTTAATCAAGTTCAAGGCATACTTACTTTGATTGATGAATAGACCATTCCGTCCTTGTTTGACTTGTAACCCCAGAAAGTAAGTCAATTCTCCAACCATGCTCATTTCAAATTCAGACTGCATTGGGATGACGAAGTCCTGTACCATAGATGGTGAAGTAGAGCCAAATACTATGTCATCAACATATATTTGAGCAATTAGAAACTTTGATGACTTGTCAAGCACAAATAAAGTGCGATCTACTCCCCTCGACGATAACCTTTCTGAAGCAAGAAGTTAGTAAGTCGTTCATACCATGCTCGAGGTGCCTGCTTTAATCCATATAAGGCTTTCTTGAGGCGATATACATGATGCGGATAATGAGGATCTTCAAAACCTTTAGGTTGTTCCACATAGACTTCCTCATTCACCACTCCATTTAGAAACGCACTCTTAACGTCCATTTGATACAACGTAAAGTTCAAGAAGCAGGCAATAGCTAGTAGAATACGAATAGATTCTAACCTGGCAACTGGTGCAAAGGTTTCGTCAAAGTCAACACCTTCCACTTGCGTATATCCTTGAGCAACAAGTCTGGCTTTGTTCCTGGTGATTAAGCCATCTGCATCGGACTTGTTCTTGAAGATCCATTTTGTACCAATGACATTGATGCCTTTGGGACGAGGGGTAAGGTACCAAACATCATTCCTGGTAAACTGTCCGAGTTCATCTTGCATTGCAGCAATCCAATATTCATCAAGTAAAGCTTCCTTATAGTTCTTCGGTTCAATTAGTGACACAAAACAGTGTAGACCAGCCAGTCGTCGATAATCAACTCGAGGAACTGATCGAGTATTTCGCAAATTTGAGCCAGGTTGAATGTGTGGTGCAACACGGTCATTAGTAGGAGATAGCAGTGTTGGAACATGGTCATGTGTTGGAACATGGTCCGCTTCAGCAGAGTGAGGATCCTGGTGCTCATTTGGTTCTGACGGCTTTTCTCTATCCGGAGTTTGAGACTGTGTTGGAACATGAGTGTTGGCGGATTCTTCCTCTACTGCTTCTGGAAGTTGCTCCTTTCCTGAATCATCCACAATGACATTTATGGATTCCATGAGAGTGTTAGTTCGATGATTGAAGACTCGGTAGGCACGACTGTTGATAGAATACCCTAGAAAAATTCCTGGATCACTTCGATTATCAAATTTTGCCAACTGTTCTCTGTCTCTGAGGATATAGCAAGTGCTTCCGAACACATGAAAATACGAAATATTTGGCTTCCTGCCTTTCCAGATCTCATAGGCTGTCTTATCAGTGAACGGTCGAAGATACACTCGATTAATTGTATAGCACGCTGTATTGATCGCCTCTGCCCACCATTTCTTATGAACATCCTTCTCTGCCAACATAACTCGAGCCATCTCCTGAAGAGTTCTATTCTTTCTTTCGACAATACCATTCTGTTGAGGAGTGATAGGAGCCGAAAACTCATGTTGAATCCCCGGTTCATTGCAGAAAGAACTGAATTGTTCATTTTCAAACTCTCTGCCATGATCACTTCGAATCCAAATTATCTTTCCTACAGGACTTCCCTTTTCCGTTTGTAGCTTTACTACAAGGCTACGAAATACCTCAATCGTATCAGATTTCTCTTTCAAGAAGGCTACCCATGTAAACCTGGAGAAGTCATCAACACATACAAAAATATATTTCTTTCCTCCTATGCTAGGTGTGTGCACTGGCCCCATTAAATCCATATGTAATAATTCCAGATTTCTAGAAGTAGTAATAAACTGTACTGAAGAATGAGGAGCACGAGTTTGTTTACCTTGCTGACATGGTCCGCACATGATTTCATCATTCCCGGTTAAGGTAGGCATTCCACGTACAACTTTCATGTTAGCAATTTTCACCAGTGTTTTATAGTTGATGTGTCCGAGTTTCCTGTGCCATAGAATTCCCTCGTCCTGCTTTGAAAGCATGCATCGAACTTCTTGTTCCAAAAGATAACAATTGTCTGAAGATCGTATTCCAGACAGGACCCTGTTTTCTCCATGCTTCACTACACATTTGTCCTTCTCAAACTCAACTATCATGTTGTCATCGCACAGCTGGCTTATACTTAGCAAATTTGCTTTTAGATCTTCAACAAATAATACACTTGTGAGGACAGAAAACCCTTCAATCTTTAATTCGCCCTTGCCAATTACTCTGCTTCTTTTTCCATCTCCAAAAGTTACATACCCGCCATCATATGGAGTAAGATTTGTAAGGTATTTTGAACTGCCAGTCATGTGGCGAGAGCAACCATTGTCAAAGTACCATGAGTCACTGGAATATGCTGATAAAGAAGTGTGTGCGACCATACACGTACTGGACCTTTTAATGACCCATATCTTCCTGATTCTTGTATGAGTATCGACTGTGTTGGAACACAGTTCTCTTCCTGTCATTTGGTCTCTGATCAGCTTTTTACACTGATATTCAGTATGTCCTTGATACCTGCAGTATCCGCAGATTAGAGGCTTTCTTTGAAACGGTTTTCCATACTTCCGTTTTATTTCTCGAATCATTGCTTTGAGAGTTACTGGTTTTTCATGCAATTCAACCTCTGACTCTTTCCTGTATCCAATTCCGTGTCTATCACCAAAGTTCTTTCCCATATCCAGTATGTCATCCAGTTTCGCTTTCCCGGAATTCAATTTTGAGATAGCTGCTTCAGACATCTCAGCCCTCTTGACTGCTGCTATTAATTTCTGACTCAGTTCTTCATTTTGTTTTCCAAGTTCTGCAATCGTGGACCGTAACTCCTTTTCGCTGTCAATCAGCTTCCTTTTTTCTTCAATCAGTTCTTTGTTTTTGTCTGCTACTTGAACCCACATGGCATACATTTGTTCGTATGTACTATATATCTCTTCATCACTTACAGAAAGATCATCTTCATCACTGCGAGCCTCGTCCAGATTCATATCGTAACTTACACCTTTCCCTTTGTTTAGTGTGTTGGAACACTGACTTTCTGAAGTATCATGGACCTTTGCTCCAAAGGCTACATAATTACTGGTTAATTCTTCCTCATCTTTTTCATTCTCTTCATCATCACTCCAAGAGGTAACATATGATCTTCCTTGTTTCTTTCGGGTGTTAGCACATTCGGCCTGAATATGACCAAATCCTTCACATTCTCTACATTGAATTCTTCCAGCCTGTTTTGATTCATTGTACTGATTTCTCCCATACTGCATATTTCCTTGTTCAAACTCAATCCACGATTGTTGTTCGAATCTTGTTGCTTTTGTCTGTTTCCGCCAAACCTCTCCTGAGATTTCTTGTTGACCACCTTCTTTAACATCTTTGAGAAATTTTTTGTAATAAGTGCCAGTTTTTCAAACTCATCATCGCTGTCAGACTCATTACTTCCTTTGGCTGAAGAAACTTTAAACGCCAAATCCTTGGATACCCTTTTTGTAGGTTGCTGGAATGTCATCTCATATGTTTGCAGTGACCCCATTAGTTCATCTAGGCTCATTGTGGATACATCTCTTGCCTCCTCTATTGCTGCTACTTTCATTGCAAACCTTTTAGGTAGAGATCGCAAGGTCTTTTTCACCAGCTTGGTTTCTTTGTACACTTTTCCAAGTTGATAAGCCATGTTGGAGATATCTCTAAGCTTTCCATTGAATGTGGCAATGGTGTCGTCCTCCTCCATTTTGAGTTCTTCAAACTTGGTAGCCAACATCTGTAGTTTGGACTCCCTCACTCGACTGATTCCTTCATGAACCGTTTGTAGGATGTCCCATGCTCTCTTCGCTTGGTGGCATGTAGATATAAGCTTGAACTGATTTTCATCAACTGCCGTGAATATTGCATTAAGAGCCTTTGAATTTGCTAGAGATTCTCTAAGATCACCTGGAGTCCATTTAGACTTGTCTTTGAGTTTTTGACTTGACTCCCCTTCCATATCCTTAGAGCTGGTAGCATCTTCTGTAGGATGATTCCATTCATTCTCAACATAAAACCACGCCAGTTCGTCCAGGGAATTAATAAACACCCTCATACGAGCCTTCCAATAGTTGTAGTTGTTTTCTTAACAGTGGTGGTCGAGAGATTGAAGCTCCTTCTCTTGTCGTCATGGTAAAACCGGATCTCACTTTCCTTGAAACAACCAAGGGAACAATAAGTGACTCAGCTCTGATACCAATTGAAATTTAGTTTTACCAATTTTCCTAGTTCTTACTAGTGTGTTCCAACATACCTAGTTTAACCAAGTGTAAAAATAACGTGAAACGTAAAAGACACACAACTTGGTTACGCAGTTCGGTGTGAATCACCTACATCTGCGGGGCCTGGCCCAGTTCAGAATGAATCCACTAATTAGAAAGATAGTACAGAGTACAGCATACAAAATACTTATCTTTAACTAACTATGACGTGTGGACTCTGCTAGCTCCCCTAGCTATCGATCCGCCTTGATCAGACTCCCTCTGACCTCGAACTCCGTCGACGCTGGATCTCCTCCTCCCGAGGAATTAAGGCATACGATTCTGAACTTGTGCAGCAGGACAGTGTTGGAACACAGTATATTGGCTCTAGCAAGTTTCGTAAGATCTCAAAATCTGGGTGCAGATTTTGCTCTGTAAAATCGTTAGTTTTGCAGCCGTGTTTGTCCCATATTTATATCCACAAATCAGATCTGAATATCCATGATTATCTCCATAATATTCCTATTCCAAATCTGATTACAGAAGCATATCCAAATCCCATAATCAAGGGATTTACCTTATCTCAAACTCTCCCATATATTCGAATGAATCTCCTCCTTATATGTAGGGATTTTACCATAAATCAAATATGCTTCTTACGCCCAATATATAGCCAAATATACAGTTACCATAAATTCTAAAACTCTTCAATATTTTCGGCTTGAATCCGTTAAACCCTTGGCGTAAATTCTGCTCGTAAACTCTGCTCCAGCAGTGTTCCAACATGGTCCGATTTTGTTCACACAAAATTGCCAATTAAATAAGTCCGTGACTTTACAATAACATAAAACTGTATGAAGATAATGATTTATTCAACTGAAAACAGAAGAAAGAGAGGGAAAAGGAGATGTTTCACAGGCGGCCTGCTCGGGCATGGGAGCGCAAAGTTCGGTGGTTTGGCAACACCAGATACTCATAATAACCCATACGAAATCCATAGGTGGGATGAACAATGGTTGATCTGGGCCCACCGCAGGATTGGCAGCCATCAAAAGCCTTAGTTTTACCTTTCAAGAGACGACGACAGGTAAGGACGATGAAACGTCTAGGAAAACCATCAGCGCGATACAGCTCAGCAAAGAAGAGCTCCGTGCCTCCACCAGGTTTCATGGCAGTAAAGTTGCAGTGTACACCAAGTTCACGATCTACGACCAAGTCGTGATCCAAGGCATCAACGAGCTCATAGTCGGTGCCGTTTTTCTTGTTGTAGTGCTGCAATCCTGCCTCCGCGTGTGGGCGAGTCCGACGACGATGCTCTGCCACTGCCTCCGGGGAGGGGGTGCGGTGGTCTTCATCATCTGACCCATGTGCTGCCCACCGTTGCCTCATGGCTTCAATATGCTCGGGGGTATTCCAGGAACAGGGACCCGACACTGTTCCGTCTGGCTCCAGCCCGTATTTCAGTTCTTCCAACGTTGGCCCCAGATCCTTCAATGCCCTCGGTTTCTTCTTAATTGATGTCGGCTGCACAACAGCATCACAGCTTCTCGTCGGGGACACATCTACGTATGTTTGATCACCATATGGCTGCCTTATTCCCCACGTGTCTTCATCAGCAAAGGAGTGCATCCAAAGAAAGGCTGGGTCCAATTCTTCCAACGTCGATTCTCTCGGTTTCTTACTCGAATTCTGCTGCAGACTATAATCACGGCTTCCCGAGCTTCTCTTCCCCATCTTCTGACCGTACCCTAGGTTTAGGAAATTAGGTACCCGATCTTTAGGATGTTTTTGATTCACGAAATCAAAGGAATGATTTCTGATGTGTAACCAATGAGGGAGATCTGCTGTGTATTTATAGGGGAAAGGTTTCCTTATCCGAATACTCATGGGAAAAGGAAAAGGAAAACGCGTGGAAACTGGGAAAAGGAAATTGGGCCCCAATTCGGCCCATTAAGAGAGATGATTGGGGAGCCATCCAATTTTTTCCGAAAACTAAAATGTTCCAATTTTAAAAGAATGTTAAAGTAAATAGAAAACAGATAATCCTTCCAGACAGCCATTTTTTTATCCAAATTTAATTTTTTTAATTATGGAATGGAGAATGCAAGTACTCATCATCATACTAACAATAATGGTAGGTAATTTATGCATTTCATCTGCACCATTTATAGCAGCGAGACTTGTAATTATACCACGGAGTTGATCTCATTATTCTTTTTTTTTTACTAGCAGGGTTCGCAAGAATAGTATCGTGACACTATATAGAATAGTGTCGTGATGTAGATAGAATATGACTCTCTTGAAAAATTATAATAATAGGATTTCAATGTAGTGTAGATAGAATAGTATTGATGATAGAGATTATTAAAGTTTTTCTCTCCAGTGCAAGCATTATAAACCAATCTTCAATATGGCGTGTAACAATAGTTTATTATTATTAAAATAATATATTATTTTTATCCACTTTATATTGACGCATATTTGAATAATAGAGTAGATGAATTCTATTTTTATTTTATTTTAAAATTGCGTAATTATATAATAATTATTTAAAAAATAATACACATAATCACAATTTTAAAGATTTTTTCTAATTATTTATAGTTTATAGTTGTATGAGTGTTTCAAATTTCATATAATATTTATTTAAATAACATATAAAAATGTATTATAATTGAATTAACATGTAAAATAAAATGTGTAGTTGAATAAATTTACTACACGTATGTTTGCGTAATAAAATTAAAGTTAAATGTAAATAAATATACAAAATTGATCATTATTGGTAAGTTCGCAAACTAGATGAAATGACGGTCTCACTTTCACCCTCTGAAAACATAAGCTAAATCTGAATAGGTCACTTTTAGTTTTGTCCACGTCGCAATTGACGCCCTCATTTGACCTAAAATTGGAGATGATATTTAAGGTTGGGAGTCACTTAGCATGAAAGACTTACCTAATTAAAGCTTGCTCTTAAAGCAACCAAACCATAATCAAAATATTTTTTAAGGCAAAATATATTTCTAACTCTAACTTTATGATGAAAATGTCAATATAATCCTTCAATATGAGATAGTGTCAATCTAACCCTAACTGTTGGTCGAATTGTGCCGATATTACCAAACTCCCCACTTCCATCATTAACAAAAAAAATTCAGGCATAACCAAAAACTAAAATAACTAGAATACCCCTTTATACCTTGTGATGTGGAAGCTCTGTTTCTTTCTTCTGCTCCACCGCCATCACAAGAACCCTCGCTACAATACAACCGACCTTTCGCCACACCACCACTGCCGCTGCTCCCTTTGTCTTCCCCCGCCACATGCCACCCTGTTGTCCCTTCATATTCCCCACCACACTGCTACCACCGCTCCCTTCGTCTTCCCCCACCACATCTCCACTGCCACTACTCCCTTCGTCTTCCCACACCACCGATTCACAACCCCCACCACCCCCAAACCCTAGCTCAAAGCACAATCACCGATTTGCTACTAGAGAAGACGACAATGAAGAGAGAAACAGGAGAAGAAAGAGTGTACAGCAAGCCGTTTTTGGGAAATGCAATATTGACAGCTTGAGCGTAGCGCGGGCAAACCTAGTTTTCCGTAAAATTGCAATAAGATGTAATAAGTAGCATAGTAGAAGAAGCCAATGAAATGAACGAGTATAGATATCAGCAGCAATATCCTTGTAAATGATCTAAACCTTAGAACTTTGAACTGTAATGAATTTGTTAATAACAGCTATCCTTTAAGTCTGCATTGTGAATCAAAGAGTATTAATTTTGAAATAAGGTCTCCCTGATGCACTTGCATTCATTAACTTGACTTCTCCTATGTAATTTTCTGATGTTCTCTAAAAATATATAAGATCGTAGTTTTGAGAGACCGTTGCTTATGAGGTTATATCGAACAAATATGACATCAGATTTAGTAGAAGTGCGCAGAAACCTAAGTGGCTAAGACTGACTATAAGATTTACAGTTCTAAGTCGGTTGTTGACATTGTGTTAATCTTCAATTTTAGAACAGTAAATCCTTTCACTCAGTGTTTTATATCTCAATAAGCATATGAGAGTAATTAAAGAATGGCACTGGTGCGGATATATATGACACCCATATTTAGAGGGATTGCGAAATATGTAAAGAAAATAATCTAATTAAGGAAAATGATCTAAATAATATGGATAGTATAAAAAATAAATTTTATTATATTTATTATTTAATGAGTTTTAACTAAATTGATTATGCTGTTTCATAACTTTGAAATGTAACACAATTATTTGTTTTAAATTTAATTATGAGGCACAAAGTAATTTAACCTCATAAGCATAAATAAGAATAAATAAATGGTATCAACTTAATGGTAGAAAATGGATAACTTATTAGTCTTCCTGCTATAAATGGTGAAGATCAAATGCAAAAAATTTCACAACTCAATACAATATTCACCAATTCACAAGTTTCACAATTCAATACAATTTAGTGTCACTGCCTATCATAATACAAAGCACTGCTCACCACACATCTGCTGTTGTAAATATCAAGCTACTGAGATTGACATATAACCCTTCCATTGCGCATACATCAATTGAATTTTACAGTCAAAATCAGACAAGTTCACGAATTATCAAATTACAGCTTGAACCGGTAATCTGAATTTGATTACTTCAGCGTGATAACAGCACAATCACAAAGCATCAACATTAAAGTATTGACCGAATCAATCAGAATAGGGTTTATGTTCTTACTTGACGGTGGCGAGAACATAGTGGAGGCAATTGAAAGGGGTCTCTGTAAATAGTCCGCTGAAGGGGAATGCCCTCGGGATCCCCAAACACGGCGTTTGAAGGGATCATCCCTGATTAATGCTGTTGTTGCTGACATAGTAGAACTACTGCGGCGGCGGCGGCGGCGGCGGCGGCGGCGGCGGCGGCGGCGGAGCGTGGGTGTTGCAGTGTTGGCTGCCGGATTATAGGCTATTCCCATCACCTCGGATTAGGTGGGTTTCGGGTATTCAGGTTTTCTAGTTTCAATTTCCACATTAATTTACATTATGACTTGGGGTCATTTATTCGAACACACAGGGAAAAGGAAAAGGAAAAGGAAAACGCGTGGAAATAGGGAAAAGCCTCGGACAACCAATTCGGCCCATTCGGAGAGACATCTAAGCCCGTCAAACGGGTTGGGTCACCCGTTGGATAACCGTTACCCATATACTAATTTCACTTATTGGATAAGATTTATTGGATAATAACCCATTGGGTTAATGGATATAATTGGGTTGTAGTTATTGGGTTTAGTTGGGTTGGATAATTGGTTATCCGTTGGATAATTTTGGGTGGGTCGAGTTGGATTGGATAACGGGTGACCCGTGGATAATTTCATATCATAAGATAACAAAATTTTCACAAATTTGATTAAGAATAATTTAATTTTTCCGTAACACATATAATCAACTTAGAAACGATCAAATTCTCGATTCATCATATTTGTCGATTTTGGTTCATGTTTTGATCAATTTTAATTTGAACCAATTAAAATTTGATAAATGATCTTGACGAAAGAAGTAGAAGTAGTATTTAAGAAACTTTTACTAAATTTGAAAAATCTCGAAATATGAAGATTTTTAAAAATATTTTCTTTTATTGAACATAAGAAAATAATAAATGAAATTCCCACATTCGGCCACTCGAATAAATATTTCTTTTTTTTTTAGTTATGTACACGATTCAGCCTACATCAAAGAATGATTACGGTTAATCGTAATTTTTCACTCAAAGTAAAATGTTACGTGGCTTATCCATTTAAAGTTTAAATGGTTGAAAACACCAATTATCCATTGAGTATATACTGAATTATCCATTGAGTATATACTAATTATCCATTGGGTCTATACTAATTATCCATTGGGTCGAACTAAATGATCAATTGGGTATATGTCATTTATTTGGGTGAAACGTGAATTACCCATCAAGTCCGTGTTCTTTCTCAGTTCTTAGTTCTCACTTTCCATATTGCGTTTTGTTTCATCAGTCCGCATTTTGTTCATCAATCAGTCCGCATTTTGTTCATCAATCGGTCTGCGTTTTGTTCATATTCGAGTTCATAATATTATATTATGTAATATAATATTATATTTAATAAAAATAAAAAATATATAATATGTTGGTTTTGTAAACTCGACGAAACTAATGAACAATATTACTTGGGATCGAGCTCGAGCTCAAATACTGTACGAACTCGAATATTGTACGAACTCATCAAATACTGTACGAGATTGAACTCGAATACTGTACAAACTCGAATAGTGTACGAGATTGAGCTCGAATACTGTACAAATTTGAATACTATACAAATTCGAATACTGTACGAGATTGAACTTGAATACTGTACGAACTCGAATACTGTACGAGATTGAGCTTGAATACTGTACGAGATTGAGCTCGAATACTGTATGAACTCGAATGCTGTACGAGATTGAGCTTGAATACTGTACGAACTCGAATACTGTACGAGATTAAGCTCGAATACTGTATGAACTCGAATACTGTACGAGATTGAGCTCGAATACTGTACGAACTCGAATACTGTACGAGATTGAGCTCGAATACTGTACGAGATTGAGCTCGAATACTGTACGAGATTGAGCTCGAATACTGTACGAGATTGAGCTCGAATACTGTACGAGATTGAGCTCGAATACTGTATGAACTTGAATACTCTATGAACTCAAATACTGTACGAGATTAAGCTCGAATACTGTATGAACTCGAATGCTGTACGAGATTGAGCTCGAATACTATACGAGATTGAACTCGAATACTGTATGAACTCGAATATTGTACGAGATTGAACTCGAATATTGTACGAACTCGAATACTGTACGAGATTGAGTGCAAATTTTGTACAAACTCGAATACTGTATGAACTCGAATATTGTACAAACTCGAATATTGTACGAGATTGAGATTGAATAATTTGTAAATTCTAATTTGTATAATTTGTGAATTATAGTGAATATTTATGTTAAATATTACACATGCATTTAATTGGGTAATTTTGGATATTTATTGGATATTTGTTACGTTTTTATTGAATTAACATAATATGGGACCCATGAAGATTAAAATTTTCCATTAACACAATTATTTTCATCCCGCTCAATCCCAAAAACTAATGAGCATTTAATACCTGATCTCATTGGATAATGACAACTTGTAACCCAAATCGATAGAAAATGTTTAATGATAACTTATTGGGTTAATTATATAATGATTTATTGGATAATGACTTATTGGATAATATATTTTAACTTATTGGGTCATATGAATATCTCATGGGTTATCCAATGGGTTATCCATTTTATGACCCAACCAATTTATGACCCAACCCATTATGACCCATTTAATAAACGGGTTAATTGGATAATGACCCATTGGATAATGATCTATTGGGTTTGGATAACGGGTTTACCAATTAACCCATTTGACGGGCCTAGAGACATCCAATTTTTTTCGAAAACAAAAATTTTTCAATTTTACATAATGTTAAAGTAAATAGAAAACAGATAATCCTTCTAGACAGCCATTTTCCCCTAAACTAATTTTTTTTTTTAATTATGGAATGGAGAATGCAGGTACTCATCATCATCATACTAACAATAACGGTAGGTAATATTTGCATTTCATCTGCACCATTTATAGCAGCAACACTTATAATTATACCACATAATTGATCCCATTTATTCTTATTTTTTATACTAGCAGAATTTGCAAGAATAGTATCGTGTACGTGAATCAAAACTATAAATGTTGGCCACAAAATTCGAAGAGTTGAAAATGGAAGAAGAAGAGACTATTGCAGTATTCAATGGAAGACTCAGAGACATCACAAATATGGCGCATCAATTGGGAAAAACTTACAAAGAGTCAATGTTGGTGAAGAAGACGCTTAGATCACTTCCCCAAAGATTTGACATGAAAGTAACAGCAATAGAAGAAGCGCGAGGTGTGGCCATAATGATTTTAGATGAGTTGATGAGATCACTACAAACCTATGAAATGACGTTGGAACATCCAACGAAGGAGAATAGCGATGATGAAAATGAAGACTGTGCCTTTATCACAAACAATTTCTCGGGGATGCCGAAGAAAGTGGTAAATAATAATTTACATGAAAGGTTTAGTGGGAATAGATCACAATTTCAATACTTTGGAAACAATCATGGATCTAGGATGGAGAAAACCACCCAACAATCCTCAAGAAATCAAAATGGCAAATTGAGACAATCAGAAAGGATACAATGTAGAGAATATGAAGGGTATGGACATATCAAGACTGAATGTGCCAACACTCGGAAGAAGGATGGAAAATTATATGCACCCTCATAGAGTGAATATGAAGAAGAGGAGAACTATGAAGAGGAACTGAAAAGCAATTATATGGATTTTGGAGCAAAACTTCAAGGAGACTCAAAACTTGGTACTGAATGTTCCAACATCGGACAAGAAGAAGTGGATCAATGTTCCAACATGGTTTAGATTGCTGAAGTCCGATGTTCCAACATAGAGAAGGCATGTGAAGAATACTTCTCGAGTGATGATGAAGACAAGAATGTGAGTGATGAGGATGTCTATGCTTCTTATGAAAAGATGTATGAAATGTGGATGAAAGTTGCTGATGCTAACATACTCTTGAAAAGGGAGAAAAACATTTTAGCTGAAAAAGGAAGAGAGATGACATCCCTAGTGGAAGGACTCCGAAAGGAAGTTAAGGTGTTGGAATTAAATCTGAGTTCGATGACAAAGAGGGCTGAAGTTGCTGAGACGGCTATTAAAAGATTGAATTATGGAAAAGCAAAATTGGATGACATTCTCACTATGGGTCATTATAGACTTAGAATTTCATTCCTGTTAGACTTTGGTTTGTTCTAACCCTATATATTGTAATCCTCATGATTGATGAGGTGTGTCACTGATTAATATCAGTGCACCATAATAAAGTACATTATATTTTATCAATATTTTTGCATTCAAACACTCTATATTACTTATTTTAACTTTTAAAATATAATTTTATAAAAATTACAATATTTAAAGTAAAAACTACTTGAATTATTCATAAACTTATGGAAATGCCTACTCCTCTGTTGCAGGTCAAATTGCACAGAATCTTTTCACGCTCATCAAGTAACTTGTCTAACCATTCATATGTTTAACTACATATAATAACGGCAAACAAAAATCTACTTTTAAAAAACTATTTGTTATAACGAATCCAATAATATCACATACAGTAATATTATTACTTATATATCTAATCAAATATACAATCAAAATTTAATTAAATATAAACTAAATAGTTATTGTACCGTTTGAGCTGGGACATAAGCAGAACGGATAATGAATTTTCGTACGTGAAAGTAACCATATCAGATAGCTGCATATCTTGTTGAGATGGCGTGGGACCTTCTTGAAACATACACACACAAATTACGTACTCCTTCCGTTTCTTTAATATAAATATTTTTTTCTTTTATATTGATACATTTTTTATTTTTGATAAAATTATTTTAATTTTATTTACTCATTCTATTTTTTACTTTTTACATTCAATTTTCTCTACTTATTTTATTTATCTAAATCCATAAGTATTAATGAAATGTATGGAGTACATCCAAGCCTAATAGTATCCACTTATACAATAATAAAGCCTTTTTATTACTGCGGCACCGATATTCTTTGCTTCCGTAATCTATGACGTAATACTCATACCAAGCCCGGTTCACCCTTCCATATGTCATCACTATCCACGTGTCTCTTAACCCTCATTATTGCATTAATATTAATTTCTCTACTTTTCATCTACACTCAATAACAAAAGGCAAAATATTGGGAAATATTTTTCCATATGCTTATGGAAACATGGAGTTTAAATTGAATAATAAAAGGTAAAAGTTCTAAGTTATAATATTAAAAATTTAGTATGTAGCGTGTAGTAGCGGTAAAGTTTATAGCCCGATTATGCAACCGGAAATTTTATCTTTATTTCTTCTAATTTACACTTTAAACATTACTCTTTCCATGACCTATAAAAAGACCGTATTTCAAGAGACGGATTCATAACAAAATATTCCTTGTCCACATAATTGTAACACTTCATTTTGCTAATAATATTTTAAAATATATTAATTATGTGGAGTAAATTAAATTAAAAGAAGAAGAGTCTGTTTCTTGAATACGGTATTTCCATAAGTCATGGTTAGACAAGGGTTTAAAGTACAAATTATAAAAAATGAAGATAAATTTTTTGGGTTGTATGAATCGGACTATAAACTTTATAACTACTCTACGCTGTATAATAAATTTTTAATATTGAAACTAAGACCTTTTTCTTTTATTATTCTAATTAAATCCATATTTCTATAAGTTTATGGAAAGACGAGATTTATTTAGAATAATCAAAGGCAAAAGGTCGTAGTTACAATATTAAAATTTAGCATGCAACGTGTAGCAGTTATAAAGTTTATAACCCAATTCATGCAACCCGTAAATTTTATTTTCATTTCTTCTCATTTACACTTTAAACATTGTTCTCTCCCTAACTTATGAAAATACTGTATTTGACTCAATATATAATAGCTAAAAACATATAAAAATTAAAAATGAATATAAGTACTAAATAGGATATGTGATATTCCATTATTATAGTTTTAAAAAAATTACGACAAAATTGCTGGAGTTTATTGTTTCACAAATACTCGTGTGAAACTATCGAACCATTGGACGAGATCATTATGTAATCTATAGAGCTACCAAATCGGACATGTGACATTAATTTATTGGGTAATTATTTGTGTTATGATCCTGTAAATAAAAGAAAATAGCCATGATCGTTTAACTATCAGGCGGTCTAATATTGTTACGAATAACTCTTTATTACTAGTTTGCCTTCCAATGCGAATTCATGCACATAAATTTTTAGTTTCTCTCCAAAAGGCGTTTAATCGGCATGGCCGTAGCCACCCCATCCACTCGACACCACATGCCGCACCGGAGAGGTAAGAAAACATGCATAGGATTCCGGGTTCAAAATCAGAAGGTCGAATTCATTCGTTCAAAAATCAACGAATGAAAACACACACATAATCTTAAATGCGACTGATTCTTTGCCAAGAACAACAAAATCTGATTCACCACAAAGAGGGAAACGGAAGTGCCAAGTTCTTAAGAAGGAAGTGCTGATCAAAGTGCAGGATGCGTGTGCACATGAAGGATCGTGAGTGACATGCAGCAGAAAATGTGTAGGTGCTAGTGAAGGGAGGAAAAAATGCATTCCTACTGCTGCAGGGAAGCGGACAAAGAGCCCTGACATGAACAAAGCTTGTATGACTCAACTCAATATATTATTGCTTACCTCTATAGTAGATTTTGATCTGACTTAGGCACCTGCTTATGTGCAGTTGCTCCAAGCATCGGCTCTTCTTCTTCGCATTGTAGCTAAACTCCATGTTTTCTGGTTCGTATGAACACACCTACACAAAAGCACGATTGCTGGGTTAGCGTATTTGTAAGGTTGTATGATAGCATTCGGAAGAAGTAAAAACGGTTCCCAATGTATATGTCACGGCTGAGTGTCTGTTCTCCATTACCACATGCCAGACTCGCTTCAAAATAGTTCCAAGTTCAGTCAGAGTCATGGAAAGAACAATTTACGAAACAGAACTTAAGAAATGCACTGCATGTTTTCACTCAGCTAGATTCAGACTAAGAGGCAGAAAAAAAATCTAAGAAAAAGGATATCAGAAATTGTTAAAACTGAAAACATGATAACGCAAAAAAAAAAAAAAAAACTTTCCAGAATGAAGCTGACACAACACCATAGAAAACTACGTTAAGCTCAGCGTCGATGTGGTCAGCTCCCAACTCCATAGATAACGAACTACGTCCAGTCTACTTTTTTCATGACCTTCATACTGACCGCCCTTCCAATTAGGCCTGAAGGGGCTTTGTATCCCTTAAAAGGGGCTTTTAAAAATGAAATGAACATAAAAAATTATCAGAAGACAAATTTTTATTTTTTTTCAGATTCAACAACAAACAGATCCAGTCAATCAAATAAGTCAGCAAATAAACACATCATCAATTTTTTCAACGATTCTCAAAAACCCAGAAAAAAATTAATTCAAATGGGATTCAAACATCATTAAACACATAGCAAACTAAAATTTAATAACTCAATGCACCAGCTTACAGAGATTAAAGAAGAGGAATCCTGCTGGGAGTCTTCGACAGCAGTAGGATTAAAGTGATCCTTCAAAACTTTCTATGTGACCCGTACATCACCTTCATAGGAATTGGAGGACAGTGAATGAAAAGGATGAACAAATTGAAACCCCCAAATTCATCCGTACAGGAATCGAAAAAGCAGAATCGGAATGAGGCGACTCACCTTAGCTACTGGTGACTTACATAGAAGGTGTGTGGGTCTTGATGAAGTGACTGGGGAAAGCAGAGTAAATCCGCAAATCAATGAGTACCTTACAAGTTGAAGATGACCGGCCATGACCCGTACAAGAATCGTAAAGGCAGAATCGGAATGAGGCGACTCACCTTAGCAAGATGGGAACTAGAATTAGTACGGAAAAGAAACATAATTATTTCAAGCAAGCATTAATTAAGATTAATGAAACTGAAGGAGCAATATTTCCTGAAGTACTAAACCTTCAAACTTGTTCAAAACCTCAAAATTGTTCAAAATATATTGCAAACCTAGCTCATTCGCCTTTGTAGTTTGTACCTATATGGTAGAAGAAATGTCCACAGACACCCTATGCAACTCCACCCTATACAAACACCTATATCCAATCGGGATATACTGTTTCAGTTGGGTTTTAAGCTGAAAGTTACAATCAAACAATTGTTGATTCATTCAATTCACCCTCAGAATGACAGGTATATGAACACTGATATTTTCCTCCACCAAACTACTCATGAATACGCCATTTTAACCAATGGGAAAATTCCAGAACAACACTTAGAGAGTAATAACCTTGATATGTTCCACAGTTCGACAACATACTACTCCAGTAGTCATTAATGCTGAGAGCATGACTGCTCAAAACAATAAGGTTGGCAGAGGAAATCCATGGCGTGCGCATCAGCTTTGACCGTGGCCCGACAACATGAACACCTTTATCCTTGAGACAACAGTAACCATCTCCGAGACTCTCTCATTATCAATGTCTGCTATGACCTGAATCGCGCTAAATTTTATTGAAGGAATGAAAAAAAAATGTTCAAGAATCTTTCATGCTAGGAAACCCTACTGGAGTACACAGTAGATGTGAAATATAAGCCAGGTTTCACAATTTTTTTTAATCAAAGTCCATATACGAGAGGTATCACAACCATTTCTATCACTTAAAAGGGCATGGGAAAAAAAGATACAATCCCACGTAGCTTTCACCAAAAGCTAAAGTTGAAGTCTCATTACACTGGACAAAGATTCCACATTAAACTGGAAACCCATCAATAAAATTCAACGGACAACATCATAAGCACACACGTTGAAAGGGAGTGAGATGATTCAATTTGAACTGCATTGAAAGAACATAAGAAGAGAGCATGGAAGACAATCATGGAAAACATCAAAAGAGCAGAACATATAAGCCAGTAATGCATGATGAAAGCTAAGAATCTAACTTAATCTGCCGACTTCTAGTGAACCAGTAAAATAGCAACAATGGGGTGCAACAAACTGAATGAATGACTCTGAATTGAAGGGGAAAATGGTATGCAAATCACATTTGGATCAACAAACTAAAATAAGGACTACACAAAAACTTTAGAAACAGAGAAACATCAATATATGCAAACAATACTGGATATGAAAATTTAAGAACTTCCAACTTTGCATGCAATAAACAGCAAAAGAAAGCACGGAAGTGAATATTTCATGGTTTCGTTGAAAATGTGGGACGAGCAGAACTTAAGAACATTCAAAGATGAGACTATAACTAATTAGATGTGAACATCTGGTTTATCAAATGCACTTCAAACATTGGAGTGTGATTTTTAAAATTTTAAGTTTCGAATGTGCAGAAGAATTCAAAACCGTTGAGAGCTTAATACATACACTTCAGAGACCAAATGCATAATGTAGCCCCTAAGAACCAGACAACAAAATCACAACTCAAAATTTACAACATGACATGATCCAAACCATACCAGAAAGCACCATGAAGTACCAAAAAGAAGTAAGAAATAGGATCAAGACAACTACAGATTACCTATGTTAAATGGTCTGGCAAAGTTGCCGCATTCTACTAAATTCATAATTTCATACACAGTTAGCATAAGCCAAATAAATAAACATTCCCTCGCTCCTAATCTGGTATGAAAACATACAAATGTAACATAATCAGCAGAATTCTCATGTTGCAAGTGAAAACTACAAAAGTTGTCCATGTTCCAAATACCTGGGAATTGGAATCGAGGTACAGTTTAGTATGTAAGGCACACAACCCGCTCTATGAATTCCTCATTTCCATCATGGCTTAGAATTCAATCTTTCCACATGCATTAGGAGAGTCTAAAGCACCCAAACAAATCCTAGTTCATATCAACTTTTTTTTCGAAAACACCGACATAAGGTTTCAATCTACTCATATTTAACATGTAATCCTAAAGCACTAATCAAATGTTTAACAGTTTGAGCATCAATGCTAATTTTCAGCACAAGGGCCTCACACTGAGTAATATCTGATCCAACTGTCATTGAAAAAGTGAGTGAAATATTTACACAGTGAGACCTAACACAACATTGTCTGAGCACATAAGTCAGAAAACAGTACATTTATCGTAGGATTTTGGCTTTGGAATAAATGGTACAGCAGAGGCTAAGGCAGGCTAGGTTTTCATTCACCAAAGGAAGCACTCACTGATGTACTACTTGAAGCGTGCAGTGGTGCTATACAATGTCATGTTTGAATTTATCAGAGGTAATCACTGACTACATGTTACTTTCATGGAAAAATTAAGCGAGGTAGAGGTAGCGTTGGTTCACAAATGAATGAAACTGGTCTGTATTTTCCTTCTCACTTGGATACTAAGGTAAAGCAATCAACCTTACAAGATGTGGACTACAACGAAGATCCTGTACAGCGTATAGTTGTTGGCCAGGAAAAGCTGTATTTAATTCTAGGCTCTGAATCTTCCAAGGATGAGTCTTCTCTCGAATAAAACTAGAGGAAAAGGATAGGCTCGAGCAAACAATGTTTTCGGAAGTATGTATATGTTTGAGGAGGGAATCGAGTATCAGTTCCATACTTCATACCATTAATGCTTTTTGCCCAATCACTTGGTAACGATTTTCATTATAAAAAAGAAAAAGTGAATCACATCAAGAGAGCTATAGCTTGACTATATTCAGCTCTCCTTACGTGATCACAAAAGCTATCCCATCTACCATAATTTACATCCTTTTGATGCCATCTCAACAAATAGACCAGGTTCTCAATGGAGGTGTGGAAGCTAAATGCGATGCCGATAAGCATATCATGAAACACACCTTTTAATTGGTGTTTTGTTCACCAAGAATTTACTATCACTGGGCTAAGCATATCATGGGGAACTGTCTTACTTCTCTATACAATTCATGTTCCCAATGGAAAACAAGAGACAAAATGGTGTGTTGTTTATCTTGTCCAAGTTTCAAGGTCCTTGAGTTCTGTTATGCTCATTTAAAAGTTATGTATCGGCACATGACTATTTTATCCAACTTGATTTCAGTGAAGAATGCGGAATTTCATTGCATAGATAATTCTCATCAACTAAAAGAGTGTTTGCTGAAGTGGTAACAACTCACATAAAGAAATATCAAACTTGTAATCACAAAGTTCACAGCCGATCCGATTGGAATCACAAGATGGCTAACATGGGTAACTGATTGATCAAAGACAGCATAAAATTGCATAAAGATAATGATTTATTCAACTGAAAACAGAAGAAAGAGAGGGAAAAGCAGATGTTTTACAGCCAGCCTGCTCGGGCATGGGAGCGCAAAGTTCGGTGGTTTGGCAACACCAGATACTGGTAATAACCCATACGAAATCCATAGGTGGGATGAACAATGGTTGATCTGGGTCCACCGCAGGATTGGCAGCCATCAAAAGCCTTAGTTTTACCTTTCAAGAGACGACGACAGGTAAGGACGATGAAACGTCTAGGAAAACCATCAGCGCGATACAGCTCAGCAAAGAAGAGCTCCGTGCCTCCACCAGGTTTCATGGCAGTAAAGTTGCAGTGTACACCAAGTTCACGATCTACGACCAAGTCGTGATCCAAGGCATCAACGAGCTCATAGTCGGTGCCGTTTTTCTTGTTGTAGTGCTGCAATCCTGCCTCCGCGTATGGGCGACTCCGACGACGATGCTCTGCCACTGCCTCCGGGGAGGGGGTGCGGTGGTCTTCATCATCTGACCCATGTGCTGCCCACCGTTGCCTCATGGCTTCAATATCATCGGGGGTATTCCAGGGACAGGGACCCGACACTGTTCCGTCTGGCTCCAGCCCGTATTTCAGTTCTTCCAACGTTGGCCCCAGGTCCTTCAATGCCCTCGGTTTCTTCTTAATTGGTGTCTGCTGCACAACAGAATCACAGCTTCTCGCCGGGGAGACATCTATGTATGTTTGATCACCATATGTCTGCCTCCTTCCCCACGTGTCTTCATCGGCATAGGAGGGCATCCAAAGAAAGTCTGGGTCCAATTCTTCCAACGTCGATTCTCTCGATTTCTTACTTGAATTCTGCTGCAGACTAGAATCACGGCTTCTCTTCCCCATCTTCTGATCGTACCCTAGGTTTAGGAAATTAGGTACCCGATCTTTAGGATGTTTTTGATTCACGAAATAAAAGGAATGATTTCTGATGCGTAACCAATGAGGAGATCTGCCGTGTATTTATAGGGGAAAGGTTTGGAAAAAGGAAAAGGAAAACGCGTGAAAACTGGGAAAAGGAAATTGAGCCCCAATTTGGCCCATTAAGAGAGATGATTGGGGAACAATCCCATCAAAATCAGAAGGTCGAATTCATTCGTTCAAAAATCAACGAATGAAAACACACACATAATCTTAAATGCGACTGATTCTTTGCCAAGAACAATAAAATCTGATTCACCACAAAGAGGAAAACGGAAGTGCCAAGTTCTTAAGAAGGAAGTGCTGATCAAAGTGCAGGATGCGTGTACACATGAAGGATCGTGAGTGACATGCAGCAGAAAATGTGTAGGTGCTAGTGAAGGGAGTAAAAAATGCATTCCTACTGCTGCAGATAAGCGGACAAAGAGCCTTGATATGAACAAAGCTTGTATGGCTCAACTCAATATATTATTGCTTACCTCTATAGTAGATTTTGATCTGACTTAGGCACCTGCTTATGTGCAGATTCTCCAAGCATCGGCTCTTCTTCTTCGCATTGTAGCTAAACTCCATGTTTTCTTGTTCATATGAACACACCTACACAAAGATGACCATTTAAGGCACTAATTGGTCACGAAAAAATCGGAGTTGCTACGTAAAGTTAGCAACGTAAGATGGCCAAGAACACCCTAATCCTAAAGCACCAACAATGAATTCTAACAAAATATTCCCAATAGCAATATAAGCAATAAAATCATCCAATTCGATACAAGGAAAGGAAATGTACCCAATATCAACGAAAAAGTCGTTACAACAAAACACAGAGAAGCACGGAAAACCCAGAAATGGCCTATGAAAGCACGATTGCCGGGTTAGCGTATTTGTGAGGTTGTATGATAGCATTCGGAAGAATTAAAAACGGTGCCCAATGTAAGTGCCACGGCTGAGTGTCTGTTCTCCATTACCACATGCCAGATTCGCTTCAAAATGAGAGATTTCGTTTAGACCAACATTTCTTTCCTTTCCAACTTGGATATATTCAAGGTGGCTAGCGTTTCTAGCACGTAATCTATAATTGAAACTTGTAGAGCACACGTTTACTATCATATCAGTTTGTCAAAACTTTTCTTAAAAGATGAACATAAGAATCTAATTATCTATCAGAAGGTAGAGTTCGGCTGCTAAAACTGGGAAACAAATAAGTTTTTTTATAGAACTCACCAGCAGAGATGTCCTCACTTGAAGCTTTACTTACCAACACGAGTAATGTGTGGTGATGTCCTCACTCAGATTGATGCCACTTGAAGCTTTACTTACCAACACGAGTAATGTGAAATGTTTCAAATACATTGCGATGTCAATAATGGGACTTAGTACATCACAGTTAGCAAAGGCCAGCCGAAGCGCTGTCAGTTAAACTTCAGAAAGCGCATGTAATGCATCCAACCGTGTACATATTCACGGTGTACAAACGATCGTTTCTTCACTAAAATTCACAAAATAAAAATAATATAGCCATAAAAATCAAATATAGGAAATGTTGAATGTATTATTTCATTTCTTGCCTGTGATTATTATTGTTGTTAAGTAATAAAAAGAGTTTGGCTCAACAAAAGTGAACCCAATACGGCACCGCAGCAAGATCGGTGGTACATTTTAAACCTAGAAACCTCTTTCAGACAAAAGATCAAACACTTTGTATGCTACCATGAAAACTAAAAATATATTATATGAAAACATGAAAATAACCACCCCACTTACGAAACTTCGAATTCAATACGGCTCAGAGACATTTTTATGATACCCAGAAGGCAAAAGAAATTACCTTGGCGAGAAATATCCACTGCAATCAGGCTTTTCTCTGGCTCTACATGGGCTTTAAAGTCTAATTATTCAAAGTGAATTCGAAGCATTCGTTGTCAAAGCATTCATTGTCTCCACTTACAAAAGCATCGAGATCCTTGGCTATACAATGTTGCGCGCAGAGATTTTTCTTAATCCCGCTTTTGTTACAGAATGACTGAATTTCTCTGTGCAGTTTCCGAGAAAACAAAAATATTGAAGTTTGAACATGGAATCTTAGAGTGCTGAACTTGAGGTTTTAACATATTGAAGTTTCGCATAGGAACCTCTATAGCGGCGTCTTTGTCTATGTTGGTTGGGATTCTTCTAATCGTTTAACTGAGCTGCGTGTTTCCTTACTGTAATTAGATTTCAGACCGTAGCGATTGTTGAGGTTCTTGTTGTACTGCTATTGAATTCTGCAGAAACCATGTGCCATTTTGTTGCGTCGAAAAAATGTCCATACATAACTCATTTTTACTACATTCTTTGATGAAATAAAACCACCACACCAAACCGGTACGAAAAAAAAGAGGCACAGAAGTGTCTCAAACAAATATGTACTCCTCAGGAGCTCCCCAGTGTCTCAAACAAAACAACTTTAACTGATGAACATAATCATACATTAGATGTCAAAGAAAGTAATACCGACATTTCTACAAGATGGTCCCCTGTAGTGTGGAGGTCCAGATTATGCACCTTGGAAGAGATACTGACATTCTGCAGCTGCATTGCAATATTAAGAAGAGTTTGCGCTCGCTGGAAGCATTTACAACATCAACATCCTCCTGCAAAAGAGCCCGATAGAACTGCTTCTGCATCTGAGACATACCCACTTTCTTTGGCGGCAAACCTATCTCAACATCTAACTTCAACCTTCGGAGAACCTAGTGTGGCACATACAAAGCATTAGAAGCACTCATATAGGCATAACATACTTGTGTGTATATAGAAAGAGATCTGATAAAAGAAATCGCAAACATGTCCAGACAATTTAACAGCAGAATAGAGGTTGCACACAGAAGATAACTAGACATTAAAAATAAACATTTGAGGACAAGTTAAATAACAGAAAAGGATCCTCTGAAGGAGAAACCACACAAAACTACAGGAGAAACTTGACAGAGAAAGAAACTGAAATAACATACTCTAGTATTCCACTCATTGACCAGTAATTCCGTAAGCATACCTCTGTCAATACAAATTTTGGTACCCTGTTCTAATGAGAGGTTTCTAATTTCTAACCTTGCATTGCCAACTCCCATATGAACCGATCAGGCCCTCCTCACTCCTTGTTCAAAACCTTGACTTCCGGATGTTGAGCGTTGCTCACTGCTTCCCGATGCTGATCCTTGTTGTTCACGCCGCCGACGTTGTTCATTCAAATAAGCCCGTTGATGGTCGCGTCTAATTCCACCTAGTTTTCTAGTGAAACTGGTAACCTTCTGTTCTAAATCCGGATTTCCTCGCACAAACACAGGATCTGGATAAGACAATCCATAGGATATCTCTATCACTAATTTCGGATCGAGAATGTTAATCCCATTCCCTAACAAGCCATGCATATTCTCCTCCTCCTCGGGGAACGAAGTTTGGAATAACCAATAGGTCCCCTTTTCAATTCCATACTCATTGTCATCATCGGCTTCATAGAAGCCGACAAGTACCACAGAATGAGTTTTGGGCTTTAAATCCTCCTCATTACTTTTAGGCCTTTTCGATTTGTATGACGGGGAACGACAAACATAAGGAGAATGATTAAGAAAGTGGTAATCTGCTGTTATCACAATGACAGCAACAAGAGGAATTCTTCGACAAAGTAAGTCTTTGACCTTGGCAACGCTCAAGTCATTTTCGGGTATGGAATATACCTCGGCTAGCCAGTGGGGTGCCAAATTATCCAATGGTAGGCCAGCCCTCCGCAGTCCGTTTGGATTCTGGAGGTGTTCATGCAATATTTCCATAAGCAAATGGCGTGGCCACCATCTAGCCTTTCGCGGTGCTACAGAAAGCCGGACAAATTCCTCAAAACGCTTATAGTTGACAATGGGAAGAGCGGATTGAACCGGGACATCAAGCTCCGCATGAATAATTCTAATGTTATACTCTGACTGCCGTGCAACGGCTGCAAACGTACATGAATCTGTACAATGAAAGATGTTCAGAGTATTTTTAAGGCTAAACACCAAATATGACATCATTCTAGTATCCTACATCAAATTTGATGATGACAGTAATTTTACACTAATTTTCTCCGAATTTCAAACTAGATAATACACTACATACCGGGACCCTGAGTCAGGGCAGGCAACACTATGCTGCATTGGAGGCCATCCCAAATGAAACGGAACATTTTTCCTGAAAAAAATTATCAGAACACAGAAGAAAACTGTGACCATCAATTTAATGACCCCACACAGATGCCCAGCCCAATTTAATGTTTAAGGACCCTACAATCACAGTTCCATACCATGCGGCTCACAAACAAAACTACTACTCCAATTCAGAAAGCATGAGCTCACTTGGAACGAAGGAGAAGCCCAAATTGTTGTGTTTAAATGAGAACTACAAACAAGATGGAAGGAGTAATACCTGTTCAAGTAACTTGAGAGATGAAAAATGAGGAGAATGCTTGAGGTGAGAGTAGAAAGAGGTGATAACTGAGAATGGAGGACGTTGGGAGAAGTTTAAATGACAAGTGACATTGTTTTAAATGATGATAATAGACCATTGCTGCAGCAGAGGGTAATGATGAAGTCCTCCCTGCACTTCTGCTACGGTGACGACGAAACCTGTTTAAAATGATGATAATTGACCATTACTGCAGCAGAGTCACCAGGGGTAATGATGAAGTGGGCCCTGCACTTTTGGTACGGTGATGACGAAACCTGTTGACAATACAACAAAATGGGACTGGTTTCACTATCACCCGAAATATATGGACAGGGCAATATATTTCACTTTTACCCGATAGCAGGTTTCACTAAGGAAATTTCACGTAAACTATATTTATGTGTGCCGTGTGCGTGTGACGGACGTACGTAATAATCCCAAAACAGACAAAATAAGGCTAGATGTTGTCATCAGTCACAAGATATAATTAAGCAGCTGCCAATAATTAACTTAATCTGCATGTGTTTGTGTTTTCATTCCCTTAATTTCTAATGAAACATAAAGTGCAAATTAACATGTAAATGGTATCTTCTAAATACGCTAAGATAGTATAAATATAATCCATTATGTCTGCCCCCATCCAGTTTATATATTCTTGCATGGTCTTCATAATCATCCCATTTTATCATGCATGTGATCTATATTTTCTCTATTTAAACCTTTTACTTTGATTTTTCAAAGTTCCAAAAATATCAATTTAATTAGTATAAATTTTATTAATATACTCCCTATGTTTCTTGGTATTTGGCACTGTAGTTTCATATGCTTGGATTTAGATGAATGCAATTAGTGGATGAAATTAAATTTAGAAAATTAAGACTATAATTAGTGGATCATGAAATTGAAGAAATCTTGCTAGAAATAGAATTTGTGCAAATAAAAGAAAAATGTGTCAAATACAGTGAAATGGAGAAAGTATCCATTAAAATAATATCACCTAAAATATCACCAACATTTGTAAGTATAAAAAAACTTCAAACATCAAACTCAAAACAATAATTAAATGAGTTAAAAGTGGAAATCAAACACATCAATATAAACAATAATAGTAGTATTATTTAAACAGGTTAGGTATTTTTGGATTAATAAAAATACACATAACTGTAATTGAAAAATGAAAAAGGAGTTCTTTAAGTATGATGATCAAGGAAGTTGGCCACACATGCTTGACAACGAAAATACTCACACGTTCTAAACACAAAATTCGTGGCCTTAAACATTTATAGGTCAGAAATATGTCCTCGTATCACATGTACTTGTACGCGAGAATTATAAGTTTATGCGAAAGAAATATCAGTTATTTATTGTATTTTGCATGCTTATACCAAAGTTTAAAAGGTAAATTTTAAAAAATTAAGATAAAATTTTTGGGACTAATCGAATTATAAACTTATAAATACTACATACATGCCGTACAATAAATTATTAATTTTACAACTCAATCCTATGTTTTTTATACTCCCTTCATTTCTTTATTAGTGTCACACTTTCCTTTTTGGGTTGTTTATTTTATATTGACACACTTTCCTTTTTTAGCAAGATTCCTTCAATTTCATATACTCATTCTACTTTTTACTTTCTACCTTCAATGCTTTGCATTAATGACAAGACGATCTTTATCGATACTTTGCATTAAATTAGTAATGCCTTTATAAAAAAAAAACGAATTGCAGAAAAGTTTTTGGTTGTATAGCGGCACTGACCTACCTTAAGATACCATGTTTCGGTTTCAACTTGGTAATATTTTGTACTCCCTCCAGTTTCCTTGCATTGCCATTTATTCTTATTTGAAAATAATACTCACCATTAATAAGTTTTCTCCTTTAAAAATAACATTCTTTAACTTTATCCATTAATTTATAATTTTATTTACTTTCTTTCACTTATGCTATTCAACTAAATTTACGCATAAAAATGAAAGAATAACAATACTAAAAAATTGAAGAGAATATCATTATTCCATTACAAATATTGTTCTCTCTCAAGTCTCAACTAACCAACTATATTACACTTGGAGATGCCCCTAGAGAATAATTTGGGGGCAGAATCTAAGATCAAGGGCAGTGTTATAAATCACTGTCGATTTCTTATCAATTAAATATATTATTTCTCTCCTTCACTTAATCTTAAGAAACAATTATTTTTTAATTCTACAATGGTAAGAAATCAATTTTAACTATTCATTGACCCCACTTGATTTTCTCTATCATACTCATTAATGTTATCATTAACATTTAATTTAATTTACTTTGTTCACCCAAAATAAGTTGAATGTGAAATTTAATAATTCATTATAATTTTTATTAATATAATTTCGTTTTATTTAAAAAAGTATATATAATTCACTTTTTTTTTCGTGTTTTATTTTTCAAAAATGAAATGAAATTTATTTTTTCTTGTCAAGAAATTGTTAAATAATTTGTTATCTAAATAAATAATAAGACATATTGATTTTATAAAAAAAAGGATAACAAAGTGAATATTGGAGACAAACTTAGGAGATGAAAGATTGAAAGTGTGGTTAAATTGAGGTAGAAGTGTTGGAATTGAAAGTGGTGTGGTTAAATTGGGTGAATTGACTCTATTATAGGTTAAAAAAAGGTAGGGGATGAGAAGAAACAATTTTCTGAAATTTAATTTTTTTAAAAAATTGTATTTTTTTAAAAAATAGTCATTGGGACACGTGTCCCATTTAAAACCCACCAGCAGAAATAGCCGTTGAGATGGGACACATGTCGCCATATAAGTGGGACACGTGTCCCACTAATTTTGTCGGCCTGCTGCCACAGCTTTTTTAGCCGTTGGACACGTGGCCCAACCAGATTGCACCACGTGTCAATGGTTGTAAAACAAAAAAAGTAAATAAAATCATGCATGTGGGACACGTGGCC
Organism: Rubia yunnanensis; assembly: GCA_037428765.1. Taxonomy (NCBI): domain Eukaryota; kingdom Viridiplantae; phylum Streptophyta; class Magnoliopsida; order Gentianales; family Rubiaceae; genus Rubia; species Rubia yunnanensis. The sequence continues at coordinate 81,210,802 of CM075071.1, read as the reverse complement.
CAATGCATGAGTGACACGTATCCCACATGTTGAAAGGAAAATGGGCCGCTTGAAGCGGCCCCCTATGCCATATGATGGTGTCAGTAACCAATTTCTTGATCGGTTGCTACACTAAAAATTATTGGCCGGTTTCTTAACAAGAAACCTGCCTAGAAACCACCACTATGGGTATTTTTAGTTTTTAGAGCGGTTTTTTAAATTTAAGAAACCCCATTGCACTTACTCTAAGCCACCTTTACCTTGCAAAATTCGATCATTTCTCTAGGTTATCATTTTTACTGTTTGACTGTTAATATGTTGGGTCCGTCTCTTGAAATACGGTATTTCCATAAGTAATAGAAATGCCCAGGTTTAAAGTGTAAATTAGAATAAATAAAAATAAAATTTTCGGGTTGTATGAATCGGGTGATAAACTTTATAACTACTACATATTGCATGATAAATTTTTAATATTAGAACTAAGATCTTTTACCTTGTATAATTCTAATTAAATCTTGCATTTTCATATTCCCAAGATTTTGCCTCATATGTTTAACTGCGTATATAATGGCATAAAAAATTTTGTATCACAATTATTATAATGTTAAAAAATATGTTTGATCGTTAATATGTTTAACTGCATATAATAATAACATTTTTTTAATATTCATATACTACTTATTATGACAAATTCAACAATATCATATATAATGATTTCGTTGTTCATAGATCTATTTAAATATATTATCAAAATTTGATGGAGAATAATATCGAAAAAGTAAAAGTACTAATAAAATTGAGACAAAGGGAGTAGTTAATCATATTAATGGTGGAACATAGTTCTTCCTAACCGTGAAAAAATCATGTGAAACTTATCGTGGATGAGAGGGATTATTGTAAATTGCAATATACTTCCTCTGTTTCTTTAATATTGACACATTTTTCTTTTTAGGTTATTTCTTTTATATTGGCACCATTTCCATGTTTTGCAAAATTGTTTCAATTTCATTCACTCATTCTACTTTCTGCATTCAATTTCATCCACTCATTTTTCTTTACCTAAATTCAAACATCTAAACCTATGGTGCCACTATTTCATTAAATGAAACAGAGAGAGTGCAAAAGATTGAAAGAGTACACCAGTGAGAAGAGTGTTAAACTTGATTGAAATGAAAGGTGAGAAAGAGGGGAGAGGTGGATAGTACTCCCTTCATTTCTTTATTAATGATATTTTTTTGGCTTGTTTCTTTTATATTGGCATATTTTTTATTTTTGGTAAAATTCCTTTAATTTCTTTCATTCATTCTACTTTTTACTTTCTACATTCAATTTCATCAAATTATTTCTTTCACATAAATTTAAACACCTAAACCTATAATGGCACTATTATTGAAACGGGAGAGTTGTAAAAGTCAAGGGGGGACCAACGAATTAACCAAAGAGCAAAGGGATGCAAAATAAGTGTAGGGGTCCACAAAGTACAAATCCTGTCAAATTTATTACCTTAAAAGGCAGGCACCATCAACTTCACATATTGGACACCTGGACTCCTTTCCGTTTTAGGAAAACCAACATCATTTCATCAGAACATGGGCCCCCACTGGGCCTGTTATCGCCCTCAATTCAAGTCTATTTAGAATGTGGATTGCTATACCACACCCTGTATTTTACTATCCTCGCCCTAATACGTATACAGTATATATTTTTAATTTATTTTCAATAACTGAATTAAAATTAATTTAGATAATTATAGTTAGTTAATAGTAACTGAATTAATGTGAAATAAATCCCGCCGCCGCCGGACCACCGCCCGCCGCTGCCGGACCACCGCCCGCCGCCGCCGGACCACCGCCCGCCGCCGCCGGACCACCGCCCGCCGCCGCCGGACCACCGCCCGCCGCCGCCGGACCACCGCCCGCCGTCGCCGGCTCCGGTTCGCCACGGCCTGGGCGCGACCCTCCGCCGCGCGGCTCGCCACGGTCTGGGCGCGAGCCGCCATGGTCCGCTCGCCACCGCCTGGCCGTGAGCCGCCGCCCGTCCGGTCGCCGCGGCCTGGCCGCGCGCCGCCGCCCGTCCGGTCGCCACCGCCTTGCCGCGCGCCGCCGCCCGTCCGCTCGCCACGGTCCGGGCGCGAGCCGGACCGGCGCCGCTCGCCGTACCCTGGGCGCGAGCGGAACGGCCCTCCGCTCGCCGTGCCTTCGCCGCGAGCCATCCGCGGTCCGGTCGCCAGGCCACGGGCGCGAGCCGGACGCGCCTCGGCTCGCCGTGGCCTGGGCGCGAGCCGTGCCAGGCTGGCTCCCCAAATTTCTCCTGCTATAAAGTACCTCCGATTCTACTGATTTTGAGGGCACTCGAAATTTTTGCTATCCAAGACGAGCAAAAATTACTCCAAAAAGGGTGGTAGAAATTCCATGTCTTCGGAGGTAATTTTTCTAATTAGTTTTCTGTCCATAAGTAGTTGCTAAATTTATTTAATTATTGTTGCCGTAGAAATTTATGCTCGTCTTTGTGTTTTAATTTATTAACTGTTACGTAGAAATTATTGCACATTTATCTCCTATGAATTTATCTCCTATTAATAGCAGTAACGTTAATTTTGTTGGTAATTTTGTTACGTAATGATGTTTTTAATTTATCTACAATAATTTATGTCTTATTAATTATTGTAACATTAATTTTGTTGTTTTGTTAATTTTGTTATTTTGTTGATCGTTGTACCGTTAAGTTACGTATTTTTACGTTATTTTGTTATTTTAATTTGTTGAACTGTAAGAATGTAATATTAATTCTAGCCACAATGTTATTTCATGAAATAAAATTGTCACATTTTTTCCATTACATGTATTTTTTTCCATCAGGAGGACAGTTTGAAATGGATGAATGTAATTTTAGTTTAGGGAGTTAATTTGTGCACGGGAATTTTATAATTGTAATGGCATTTCATGTACTGTAATTTTATCTTTATGTTCTCTTCTTTAAGTATATTTTTTAACGTTTTGATTGTAATTTTGTCCTTATTCGTTCGTATGTAAGCGTTAATTGACGACATCATTGTCGTTGGTGTAGCAGTTGAGTGTAACTAATTACTTGATGTTTATTGCTGTTTAAGGATGACAATCAGTCATGTGAAGCTGCTGCAGGCCGGAATGGATACTCTCCATTTGCCACCTCAGCTGTGTTCCCTGGTGTTGCCGAGGCTTATTCCCACCTGCAACGGATTGCTCTGCAGGTGGGATTTGAACTTGTCACGGGGTCCTACAAACAGAATAGGAATGGTCCCCTGAGGTTATATTGCATTTGCAATCGGGGCCGAAAGGATAATGATGTAGATACGAGCGAATCTGATGTAGTTCGACGGAGTAGCAGCTCGACCAGAAGTTGTGACTGCCCATTCGCGATTGTCTTGAACCAGAGAATCACGGGGGATGGTTGGAATGTAGTGCTGTGCAAGGATCCTAGACGAGGGATACACAACCACTCTTTCTCAGTGTACCCCGAGGGTCATAGACAGAGCAGCAAGCTCCATGCGGACGCGAAGCAAATGATCAGAGATTTGACAGATTCAGAAACAGCCCCAAGGCATATCAATGCCAGCCTCAGTAATTCGTTTCCGGACCTGCATCAGAACATTAGGCAGGTGTACAATGAGAGATCGGCATATGTAACAGAAAGGCGAGGCGGGCGCAACACAGCGGAGAATTGTTTGCATCTAGCCACCGCGAAAGGGTACGTCACTAGTCACCGCTCAGCAGGTGATGGTACTTTGACTCATTTATTCATGGTCAATCCCGATGCTGTTGTGGCATTTCGCACGTTTCCGTGGGTTGTGGCCATCGACTCAACGTACAAGACCAATCGCTACGGCATGCCATTCATTGAGATGGTGGGGATGTCCCCTTGCAACACAAACTTCCTGATTGCCTACGCAATTGTCGTTGACGAAACGGCAGATACCTATGAGTGGGTGCTGAACGCGCTGAAGGACTTGCTTGTGGATGGACCGTTCCCTGAGGTTGTGGTCACCGACCAGGAGATGGGACTGATTAGGCCACTTCGGACTGTGTTTCCAGAATCGAATCATTTGCTCTGCACCTGGCATATTAACAAGGATGTGGAGGCACGTGTTACTGTGCTGACAGGGAATAAGAGGAACGGGGCAGCGTTCAAGAATGGTGCATGGTTCCGGGTTTGCAATGCGTCCACCGTTGCAGAGTACGAAACCGCCTTGGTAAATATGAGGGCTGGATGGTCTTGGAGCGAGGCTGTTATTAGTTACGCTGAGACGACGTGGCTCACCCCCATAAGGAGAAATTTGTGAGGGCATGGACGAACAGATTGCTGCATTTCAGGAACACAACTACATGCAGGGTCGAAGTGCACACTCGTCATTGAAAGGGTGGTTACAAACGTCGACTGGTTCACTGGACACGGTATGGAGGCGTGTCGACCTGCAGATAGCCCAGCAGATTACTGTGATCAAGACCGGCCTGGAGAAATCAAGAACGTGCATTGGAAGATTGCACCGTAGGGCCCTTTTCAGCAACTTGAACAACAATGTGTCCAAATACTGTCTGGATAAGTTGACGGTCGAGTCCGGGAGGATTGATGCACTCGGAGCACAGGTATATGCATACTGTGGCTGTGTGCTGCGCTCGACACACGGAATACCGTGCGTATGCGTCATGGCAGGGGCAGTTGCTGAAGGAATCCCCTTGTACTTGGATGAAATTCATCCGCTGTTTAAGAGCCTGGCATTGGGTGATCACGTGCGGAGCACGGAAAACATTGCGAGGGCCGAACAAGATCAGTCGCGGTTCAACACTCTGTTGGAGGAGCTGGAGCGCAGCGACCCTTCGGTCCGCCGACGAGTTTCATCCTACATAGATGCGCAGTTGCGTCCGGAGGAGAGCGGCATTGGCGAGCCGGACAATTGTACTAGTGCGCGTGGGAGACCAAGCGAGCAGGTCCCCCGGTCAAGATCAACCCGACGTTCACCGAGCTACCACGAGCACGTAAACAGGCGATACGGGCGTAGTTCAAGATCCCCGGGGCGTGCTTCAGGGAGCGGTCGCCGGCATGGTAAGTACAAGCACCATTCTTCCTAATGAAGTCCGCCTGAACAAGATATTAATCTTAATGTTTTCTCCTCCAGCGACATTCCCGTTCCTCGAAAGTGTCCCCCACATTGTCCGGCGTTACATCGAAGACTGGAACGATGTCGAGAGTGATGGAAACTGTGGCTTCAGATGCGTTGCTGATGCGTTCCACGTAGACGGTGAAGGTGAATGGTCTGCAGCACGTCGGGCAGTATTTAACGAGATTTCGGCACATTGGCCTGACTATGTTCCCATATACGGTTCGGAAGATAACGTTCAATTAGCCAGAGCCCGTATACACCACACCAGAGGTCCATGTGGTCCAGAGCATTGGTTTACGGTCATTGCAGACATGTTCCCTGTCGCCACCTACTACAACATGGCTACGGTTTTATATTACATTTTAGAGAATGGGTCGGCAGACTATTGTTGTACAGTCCTCCCACTGAGGGCAGGTGGGGGCGAGGATGGAGCAAGGAAGGAGCTACACATTGTATACGTTCGCAGTGCGAGCCATTTCGTCCGGATCCACGTGAAGGAAAACTGTCCCATGCCCCCCGTGGTTAATCTGTGGACCACGTTGAGGAAGTCTGATGTCGTAGGTTGGGAGTTACCCTTTTGTAGGAGGATAAGGGCTTGGACAAGAGCATACTCTGAGAGTAATTAACTGTTGTTACCCGCCTAAATATTTTGGCATGTACGCAACCGTTGCAGTTATTATCGAAGCGTCACAATTATTTTGAAAGCATTACTGTTGCAAAAATCGATGACTGACAAATTTGATATGCACAAACAGTTACCGATTACATAAATGAGCAAACTGTGGCAAAACTGTGGGCATTACTGTGACGGATTCCACCAGACGGGAGAATGTTAATTTCCGGACCGTCCCATGTTGGCATGGGATCGAACGCACGAACGCTCGGTGGAGAAGGCCGCTCCGCTCCTACATCACACTCCTGCGGGCGGGGCGACGGTTCATCCTCGACCACGCGGCCTCTAGCCTGTCTCGCCGAGGCACTAACACCCCTTCGTCGTATGGAACGACCATGGCCGTCAGGTTGACCAGCAGCGCTCATCTACAACACAAGATATGTAATTAGTATAACAACAATTGAATCAAACTGATATGATAAGATAAATTAACATACATTCCAACAACGTGTGAACTAATATTTTCGAACAGTGCATAATTTCAATTTACTAATGGAAACTACATATTCTATAATGCATAGGAAAAAGTGGATATAACATAAAAAAACCCCTCCACAAACGGCAAATTTAATTCTCGTACAATCCCATACAACGAACTACACATTTTTTTAAGTTACAAATTGGAAATTACATGACTAAATAATCTTATTTTTTTACCACATCACACTATTACTAACATTCAAGGAAACAATAGTTAAAACATATCATAATAATTTACTACACAATTGCTTACATCGGATTAATAAAGTTTATTTAAATAGAACTATATTCTATTATGTCACATAACTAAATAATTTCTAAACAACACAATTTCTAAAGAATAATTTCTAAATAATTTCTATTATGTCACATAACTAAATAATTTCTAAAAAACACAATTTCTAAAAAATAATTTCTACATAATTTCTATTATGTCACATAACTAAATAATTTCTAAAGAACACAATTTCTAAAAAATACAATTTCTAAAATATTATGTCCAAATTTAAAGTAAATAATTTCTAAAAAACACAATTTCTTCGTTTTAATTCCAAAATTCATTAAATTCCTAATATTAGATTTCTCCAAATTATTCTACATCTTAATCTCCTGTACTAACCACCAACCCAACATCTAACCACCAACCCAACATCCATTCTACATTTAACAAAATTCTAACAAACCTCAATTCTAACAATTCCGACAAGTTCAACAAAATTCGAATAGATCGGACAACAATTCGCACGAAAAGTAAAAAAAATCCGGCAGAAATTACGTTTTCCGGCGGGTTTCCGGCGGCGGCGGGCGGCGGAGCCGGCGGGTGGCCCTGGCTGGGCTGGCAGAAATGGATGGAGGGAGGGAGGGAGAGAGGGAAGGGGGAGAGAAATGGGGAGAAAGAAGAAGAAGGAGAGAAAAAGAGAGAAGGGAGGAGAGAAGGAAGGAGAGAAATTATATTTATGCTACTTCTCCCATTTTTTATTTTTTATTTTTAAATTAAAAATACATGTATTTATACGTATTAGGGCGAGGATAGTAAAATACGTGGCGGGATATAGCAATGCCCTTTAGAATCGAACGCTGGCTGTTAAGGCAGGTACAATAGGAGTTTGAAATGGGTTCAATTTTAAATTGAAATTCATTTACAACTATTTTAATCTCCATAATGGGAGTTCCAAATGGCTTTCCCAAATGGAAAAGTGGATTGCTATATCACGTTCTGTATTTTACTTGATTATGCTCTGTATTTATACTATTTAATATATAATATATAATTTAATTTAAATAAGTAAATTAAATAAAAATAAAAATTACTTTTTATTTAAATTAAAGAAGGCACCGCCGTCACCGCCGAGCTCCACTGCCACCGCCGAGCGCCGCTGCTGGGCCGCCACTGAGCACTGCCGGGGCTCCTTCTCCTCCGCCTTCTCCTCCTTCTCCCCGATTTTCCAATCTTCTTCTCCGGCGAACTTCATCTTCTTCGATCTTCTTATCCGGCGAAAACTTCATCTCTGGTTCTCCTCTCCCGCTCTGCTCACCCGGTTCTCGCACCCGATTCTCGCCCGATCTTCTTCGCTCGATTCTCGCCCGGATTGAGCTTCGGTTCTCGCCGCCCGTCGAGCTTCGGTTCTCGCCCAATCTTCTTCGCCGTCTTCGTCTCTCGCCTGGATCTCGTCGTCTTCGTCTTCGTCTTTCGCCTGGAGCCTTCGCCCGGATCTTCCTCGTTCTCGCCAGAGAAGACGGCGGAGAAGGAGGAGGAGCTCAGCTGGGCTAGGGTTTTGCTTGACGGGGACGAAGGAGGAAGAGCTCGGCTGGGGCTAGGGTTTTGATCGACGGGGATGAAGAAGGAGGAACGGCGGGGTTAGGGTTTCGATCGATGGGGACGGAGGAGGAGGAACGGCGGGGCTAGGGCTTTGCTCGACGGGGCGAAGGAGAACGGCTCGACTGCGGCGGGGATAGGGTTTTGCTGCGGACGAGGGACGGCGGAGGAGGCACGGTGGTGGCGGTGGCGAGACCTCCGAAGAAGACGAAGAAGATGAGAAGAAGGTGGTGGCGCACGGCAGCGACGGCGCTGGTGCTGGTGCAGGTGCACGGCAGCTGCGGCGGCGGCGGCGGAGACTGGCACCACCGTGCCTGCGTGGTTTTTTTTTATTTTGAAAATGAAATTTTGTATTATACACATATATACGTATTAGGGCGTAATCTAGTAAAATACAGGGTGTGCTATAACAATACCCATGAAAAATCACCTCAAATTGAAATGTGAATTGCTATATCATACCCTGTATTTTACTTGATTACGCCCTGTGTTTATACAATTTAGCATATAATATGTATTTTTAATTTCATTTCATTAATTAAAATACATTTAATTTAATATTAAATTATATTTATTATTTGCCACCATTCCGCCGCCACCGCCACCTCTGCCGTCGCTGCAACCGGGCGCCACCTCCGCTACCGTTGTCTGCTGTCACCACCGCCGTTGTCTGCTGTCACCACCGCCGTTGTCCGCTGTCGCCACCGCCGGCCTTTTTCTCCAACCAGTTCTTCTTCTCCGGCCAGATCTTCTTCTCCGGTCTTCTTCTCCTCTTCTTCTCCGGTCTTCTTCTCCTCCGGCCTTCTTCTTCTTCTCCAGCGGCCCCCGCTCTCCTCTCTTTTCCCGGCTTCGGCTTGCCTCTTCTTTTCTCGGCCGCGTTCTCTTCTCCTCGTTCTCCTCTTCTTCTCCCGGCTCTCTTCTTCTTCTCCCGTTCTCTTCTTCTCTCCCCGTTCTCTTCTCTTCTCCCGCTCTCTTCTCTCGTTCTCTTCTCCCATTCTCTTCTTCTTCTCCAGGTGGTCCGGCCATTCTCTTCTCTTCTTCTCCAGGTGGTCCGGCGCCGGCGGTGGAGGTGGAGGTGGTATATGATTTTTTAAAGTTCTTGTTCATAAATTAATTTGTAAAAAATGAAATTAATTTTAAATACGAAATTTTAGAAAACGATATTCAATTGAAAAATTACAAGTATATTATTAAATTTTACATTTTAATTTATTTGGGTAGAAAAATTTATTTAAATTAAATGTTAAAGGTATATATATATACATATAATGAGTGGAATAGAGAAAATCAAGTGGGATCCATGAAATAGTTGGAAATGGGTTTCACCCATTGTAGAAAGAAAATTAGGAAAAAATCTTTGGAATTTTAGTTATTGACATGGAGGAGGGAGATTGAATATTTAATAAATTGAAATTGAAAGTGGTGAACGTCGTTTCACTCACCAAAATAATCTGCAAACTCTAATGATGAAATTAGCACAGTAGTAAGCAGAGTCGATCCCACGAGGAACGGAGCAAAATCTATAATAATATTCCTACTAATATAGAGCACTTTTGGTGTAGCCACCACGCCTTAATTTTCAGATTTATTTAACAACTAATAATGCAACTAACTAATATAAAATAATAATGCAACTAACAAATATAAAAATCTAGTAAATATATGATGAATGCAATCGGCTCGGAATAACTCACATTAGTTAAACATCGATCATAGGCGCAAAGATAAATCAATTCATATGCATCTATCAGTTATAGGAAAGTAGGTACGCTTAACCTCCCCAATTCTTTCGTACTTTATTAATTAATTGTTTCTCTTACCAAGATGCCCCCGGACAGTATTCGCTGAACCAGATACACACCTCGATAGCATTAAGAATGAAAAGAACCTGATATAGCAATTACCAAAGTAAAAGCAAATAGTAATGCACACTTAATTGTTCCCCATCTTGCTATTACAGTCTTAGCTAGTTAGCTGTTTTTCACAAGAACTCGCTACTTACTAACCCTTTCCAACGATTACGTATTGGTAGAATTAGATAGCACTATCCTAATAATATTCAAGTTGATCATGCTTAAATATATCAAGAAATAAATTTAACCAAGAACAATCAAGAACACATAAGAATCAATTATAAAACAATTAGGCCTCACGATTCATAAACTAATGCTTGTTATTCCATGCCGATATATAAATTAGCTACTCATAATAATTAAACTAAACAAATAAATAATATAATAATAAATCATAATCAAAATAATAAATTAATTAACTAACTAAATAATTAAGCTTACGGAAACTAAATAATTAAGCTTACGGAATGATGAAACCAAAGCTACGAAAACAAAACTTCAACTCCTCCGTGAATATTGTTCCGTCTCCGTAATAAATAGTATGTCTCCTCCAAAATTACAAACTCTCCTCCCGGCCGTGTATATTTATATACACCAAACCAAAACCAAATCCAAATCAACTTCTAATTACTTTTCTTCTTAGGGAAGAAATAAGGAAATAAGGAAATAAGGAAATAAAATAATATCTATTCTAATTCTAAATAACTAATTCCTACAATTAAGGAATTTTAAATGGAAGGAGATAATACAATCCTTATCAATATGGGCAGTGAATATATTTATTTTCTTCAAATCCGCATGTCTTCAATAATTCACTTTTCACCCCATCACTTCAGCAATTCTGCTTTTGCCTCTCTTCCTTCATCCCGGAAAAATGTCTTATAAAATAAGAACATTTTCCATTGGAGCACATCGCCTCATTAAAAACCTTAACCTGGAAAACCCAGTGGGAAAAAACCGTTGGTTAAGGGAAAAAGAGTACAATGTATAGCTCCCTCTCAATTCTCCGCAATCAATGAATTCCTGCACCAAAAACACCTTAAAGTGCAAATTATATCTCAATAAAATCATAATAATCCCACCAAATATGAACACAATATAACACACATCAGAAAGATAAGTTGCAAATGAGTTTCACCATTGTCTATGCTCTTGCTCTTAGACCGACTGAGTTTATCAACAACCCATGTCATGGGGTTGTTCACATGGAATAAATATAATATTCAGGAACAGGAATCGAGCTCACAACAGGAGTACTCCCTCTGTTTCTCTAAGAGTGATACACTTGTTTTATTGAGATGTTTTTTTAAAAATTGCACACTTTTCATTTTTGACAAGATTCCTACAATTGTATCCACTCATTCTACTTTTTACTTTCTACACTCAATTTCAATCTCTCATTTTCTTCGCATTAATCCAAGAGCCTAAATCTAGTGCACTCAGTGAAACGGAGGGAGTATATTGGGGCTAAAGTGTGGATCTCCTCTTTTTAAGGGGTCCGCTGCATAAGTAATATGAGCGTGACATGTGTCACGCTCTCATTTGTTAATTTTAATTTATTTAATAAATAATTTGTATAATATTTTTGAATTGTTATAGTAGTTTTTTTATTAATATCTTTTAAATTTGGTAAAGTGTTGAGAAATAACGTCTTTCCTTATGCATGTGGAAATACGTGGTTGAATTAGAATCATAGAAATGTAAAATATTTCCACTGCCATATTAAAATTTTATTATGCAACGTGTATTAGTTATAAGTTCAGGGAAAGTCTTGAGAAATACCGTCTTTTTATAGGTTTATGAAAATATGAGATTAATTAGAATAATAAAAGTGTAAATGATTTTAGTTGTAATATTAAAAAATTATTATGCAACGTGTAGTAGTTATAAAGTTTATGACCCGATTAATGCAAACCAAAAATTTTATCTTCATTTCTTCTAATTTGTAGTTCAAACATTGGTATGTCCATGGCTTATGGAAAAACTGTCTTTCAAGAGACAGATTCATAAATTTATGACCCGATTAATGCAATCCAAAAAAATTATTTTGATTTTTTATAATTTACATTTTAAACATTGGTTTTTTCATAAGTTAAGGAATTTCCACCTTTGGGGACCAAACAAATTATTTTATATTTGTTAGATACTGAATGTACGCGGTATCGATCTTGGAGACCAAAAGATGTTATTGTGCTACAGTGGGACAAAATAAATAATTTAGTCAAATAAATATATATATGCCCGATTTGTCCTACAATTTCTTTGTCATATTTCGCAGCTTGATTGCAACCAAACATGTGTTAAGATATTCAAGATAAAATGTTTCCAAAAACATTTGCAAAAAAAAAACACATATAACTACTGAGTTTCGGACAAACAATGTGGTTGGCCCATTATCTGTGTAGCATTTTAAGCCCATGTCAACAACGACGGATCCGTGTCATTTTCAAACTTTTACATTTCAACATGCATAAAATTGAGAGTCCGTATTTTAAAAAACGGTATTTCCATAAGTTATGGAAAGATCAAGGTTTAAAGTGTAAATTAGAAGAAATGAAGATAAAATTTTCGAGCTGCATGAACCGGATTATAAACTTTATAACTACTACACATTGCATAATAAATTTTTAATATTGCAAGTATGCCCTTTTACGTTTTGTTATTCTAATTAAATCCCGTCTTCTCATAAACTTATGGAAATACGGTCTTTCTCAAAAATTTGCCTAAAATTTAAGTAGAATTAAGGGAAGTCGAAGTTTTTATGAAGCCAATTCTAATACGGGTTATAAGTACACAGTCTTTCGTTAAAGACCGTGTCAACTTTTTTTCTCCCTGATTTTTTCCCATTAATATTAGACTAGAGTGGGTATATGCACTTCCTAGATTCAAGATTACATTCATACGTTGTCAAAATAAGATTACATTCAATAATATGTGGATGGAACACAAATTTGCTAAGAAACATCTTTCAGTGTATATATATTTCAACCGTAGATTTTGTAAAAGGATTATACTAAAGCAACGCATATGAAGAGGATCCTGACTCTAGAATCTTTACTTCTCTTCTAGAATATTTACTTTGTAACTGACTCTATGATAATTGATAAGCCACAAACTATACATAATCAGTATACAATTACGGTGCAAAAGATCTTCGTAAACCATGCCTAAAACAACATATCTAGAACTTGTATACACGACCACGATGAGCTAAAATCCTTGAGTTAATTGGAAACAGGAATATTGGGAACAAAGACAACTTGCAACCCTCACCTAATACCCAATTAGTAGCGTCGAGTATCTTGAGGCCAATAAATGCTAGAATTTTGAGCATACATCAATAATATATGTAAAAGTATGTAATTCACGACATTTGGTATGTCTATCATAGATGGAAAAAATAGAGTACAATGAGCTAATTGCATCGAACCTAGACTGTTCTATATATGTACAGTATCAATCATAATTAATCTAAAATCAATCAGGATATTCTATCACTATGTTTTTCTTCATAATCTAAAAATATACATCGCATTTAAACATCATGCTTATAGAATATTGATGATTGAAATCATTTGAAGAATCTTGCCTTGAGAACTCTTAAAAGTAAGCTAGGAAATAAATGCTTATAATTCGAAATTGTAGTTAGTGTGTGCTCAATGCACTCTGCGTCAATTTGCGGTCAGATTTAAAGTCACAACAGATGAAAAGTCCTTTGAAATGATTGGAAACACATATCCCCCCTGCTAATTTCTAGTTATAAGGATACGCCCTACTCAAAAATCAAGTTCAATGTAAAACAAATACCCTTCAGATTTCTTCTGCCTTCGTTGTAGTGCTCTCTTACACCAAATATCAAACACTGGATATGCAACTCTGAATTACATAACCATAAAAATAATTGGAGTTAACTGTCCATATAATCCTATATTGTGGTCAGAAGTGTCAATATGACCCTCTGAAATTAGAAAATGATATTATAACCCTAATATGTGCTTGAAAGTGCTAAGATAACCCTGGAGGCTTCAACTTAACCGAAATTATGTGAATCGACTATTATACCCCTGTATTAAAAAATCAGAAAATATTAAAGGACAATTATACCCTCATTGTCTATTAACCACAAAAGAATTCTTTTTTTTCTTCTCCTTCCCCAATTCCATTTTATTCTTCTCTTTTGTCTATGGATGACGCGGGGTGGGCTAGGGTTTTCTTCTTCACCGTGCCCGGAGAAGCAGCTAATGTACAGATCTCCGTTGGGGAGGTGCTTCTCGATGTTGGAATCAAAGCCGTCTGAAGTAGCGCGAGTCCACCACCATAGCCACGCTTTCCTTGAAAAGAGACTCCGCTTTCGCCTCCTCCGGAATGGAGCTCGTTTCTCCGGGCTCGAAGAACAACCGCTTTGACCGAAGCCCGTGAACCACGGTCTCCACCTCTGCCTCCTCGTCGTCGTCAACCTCGGACTCTAGCGCGGCGTAGGCGGAGTTCATGGTCTTGAGAACGTCGGTGGCGCGGAAGGAGATGAAAACGTTGGCAGTGAAAAGATGGGATTTTTAGTTGTTCTTGAAGTATTGTTAATTAAAGCATAGAGAGGTTCAAATTTGCTATCATGTTGGTATTTAGTGTCCCCTGTTTCTATTTTTAACATGACTCTATTTTATAGTTGTTCTTGAAGTGTTTGGCAATCTGGGCAGTGAAAAGATGGGGTTTTGAGGGCCGTATTAGGACGGTGTTCTTGGGGGTGAATTGGATTTGGAGTTGAAAGTTGGGGACTTTCATACTCACGTTTAGCTTTTGTTAGTTGGGGATTACTGGGTTTTGTTCTTTCTTGGTGATAGGAATGTGCTTTATTGGGATTGTTTGTGTGGGCTGTGTCAATGAGATTTGTGTTCTTTATTTGAATCTCTAAATGGGTTCACTAGAAAGGTGATGCGACAACCTTCGTCATTTTAGAACACTGCTCATTGCTCACTGAACTCGATGTCTCCAAGAGCATGGTTTCTCTTTTCTTTGGCGGCGAAGCGGCAAACTTTTTGATGACGGTTGTGGTGGAGCGCAGCGATCCAGCAGCTGTGGTGGTGGAACGGGCGGAGGTGGTTTTGAAGGGGGTTTTGAAGATGAAGAGAACCTTAGGGGTATTTTTGTCTTTAATTTTTTAGTTTTAAAATTAGGGATATTTTAATCTTTTTATATTTGCTCAATGCCAAAAAATACAAAGTCAACGACGAAATAGTATCAACAGGTTATATCGGCACTTTTGATGCAGAAGATAGGGTTATAATCGCACTTTCAAACTTACAAGATTATGTTAGCACTTTTGACCAAAACTTAGGGTGATGTCTGTATTTTGCACAAATTATTAATCACCCAATTTCAACCGAAAGGATAATTCCTGGGGAACAACATGGACATTCGCTTATTCAATTCACCTTCAGTGCAAAATCAAGTAAATCATCTGGATGAGAGTATCTTGAAACCCCCATGCTTTGCTCTGAAAAGCGTTGTCCAACAAGTGTTGTACAACATACAACATTATTTGGGGGTGAGAAAATCAAGTCAGTACACTCGATTCATTACGGAACCTATTCCAATCCTCCGTAACTTACGCAACAATGACTACATCATCCCCAAAAGCATTTTTTCTCTGATAAGTAGCACTATCCCCAGCTAGACAAGCCGCATGCCAAGAAGGCAGGAAATCAAAATTCGCAAAGTGAGAAGTTGAATAACTTAGCAATTCCATAGAAAAAATAACTTTGTACCACTTAAAAGAGGGCTTTTAAACATGAAATGAACATAATCCAGCGAAGACAGATTTGATATGGTTTCGGAAGTTTTTACATCCTTAATGCAGACTCGTGAACATCAGTCTTGGTCTTTACACAGTATTTGCTCTAACTTTTGACTAACAAATCATAATCTAGACAATATAAGTGCAGTAAAGAAGCTAGAATAATTTGAAAAATCTGGAATAATTAATTACCTCAGTTGAGTTCGTGTGATCAAGTAGTGACCAAGAAATTAATGTTAAACAAGAGAATGAAGTTCAAGTAAGCAGATACTAAAAGTCTTTTAACATGAAGGAAGCAGATACTAAAGATTCTACGGCAGTTTAGGCTCAATCACCGGGCTTGAAGTTGAAGCTTTCTTCACCTGTAGGCGAAGCAGAGGAGGGAGAAATAGAAATCGATACGGAAATAGAGATCGAAACGGCAGAAGG
This sequence comes from Rubia yunnanensis, assembly GCA_037428765.1. NCBI lineage: Eukaryota > Viridiplantae > Streptophyta > Magnoliopsida > Gentianales > Rubiaceae > Rubia > Rubia yunnanensis. The sequence goes on along the minus strand of CM075071.1, from coordinate 81,194,644 downwards.
TGACGATAAAAAGGGCAATCAAAAGGAAAATCATCGGGAAAGACCCGTGGAGGGAGGAGAACGACACGTACCAATGGCGGGAAAGAGCGTTGTCCGAAGCAGGCAGGTGAAGGGAGGAAGTAACCGGAGACCGACGAAATCTGTCAGGCTTCAACAACCTGAAATTGTACAAATTAAGCAAATCGTGAATGATAGGCTGCCCGCATTGACACCTTGCCTAACTCAAGTGTATATGTACCTGAAGGTGAAAATAAAAAAATATATGATATAAACAATATTTTTTAAAATTCAAAATTTTGTATCTAATTTAACAAATGCAGTATATGTGTAAAAAAATAAGCAGTTTGTCCATAGACTTATGGACAAGCCATCTGCCAGGTGACCCACTCATATAAATGACACCTACTCATATAAATGATTATGAAGTAGCTATAGCCTCATGGGTCAAAATCAATTATTTCTGCCCATTATGCAAAGAAATAACATGCATGGTAATTAAACGGTGAAGAAAGTTGAATAGCAATCCTGACAAACCAATGACAGTAGAGAATGATAGCATAGCATCACAAGAAAAAGTAGGCAAGTAATATATATGTACATGACAAAATTGGCACCATACAAAGAGACATTCTAGATAACATATGGTTTAGAAACAGAACATGTTTTGTAAGTTCAAAGTTCTGTGAATTTCCGCCGCTTACTTGAGAATGGACAGTGATCTGAAACAACTCTAGCTACATCAGTAATGTCCAATGCAGTTGTTGCAAACTTTACAATATCAGCTTCACTTGCTTGAATCCGTGGCACAAGGCTGCCGATATCGTCCGCGGAAAGAGTATTGTTATAGTGTTATCAGAAGAAACTATTAGTTTGCACAGTTCGTTTTTATTTCCACGCATAGAACTGAAGAACTCTTCCACATTCTTTAGGGAAATGGAAAGCTTGGGATACTAAATCCAATATCATCAGTATACTGTAAAGCGAAATCAGGAAAATAGTCGAACTCAAAATAGTTCCAAGTTCAGTCAGAGTCATGGAAAGAACAATTTACGAAACAGAACTTAAGAAATGCACTGCATGTTTTCACTCAGCTAGATTCAGACTAAGAGGCAGAAAAAAGATCTAAGAAAAAGGATATCAGAAATTGTTAAGACTGAAAACATGATAACGCAAAAAAAAAAAAAAAACTTTCCAGAATGAAGCTGAAACAACACCAAAGAAAATTACATTAAGCTCAGCGTCGATGTGGTCAGCTCCCAACTCCATAGATAACGAACTACGTCCAGTCTACTTTTTTCATGACCTTCATACTGACCGCCCTTCCAATTAGGCCCGAAGGGGCTTTGTATCCCTTAAAAGGGGCTTTTAAAAATGAAATGAACATAAAAAATTATCAGAAGACAAATTTTTATTTTTTTTTCAGATTCAACAACAGACCGATCCAGTCAATCAAATAAGTCAGCAAATAAACACATCATCAATTTTTTCAACGATTCTCAAAAACCCAGAAAAAAATTAATTCAAATGGGATTCAAACATCATTAAACACATAGCAAACTAAAATTTAATAACTCAATGCACCAGCTTACAGAGATTAAAGAAGAGGAATCCTGCTGGGAGTCTTCGACAGCAGTAGGATTAAAGTGATCCTTCAAAACTTTCTATGTGACCCGTACATCACCTTCATAGGAATTGGAGGACAGTGAATGAAAAGGATGAACAAATTGAAACCCCCAAATTCATCCGTACAGGAATCGAAAAAGCAGAATCGGAATGAGGCGACTCACCTTAGCTACTGGTGACTTACATAGAAGGTGTGTGGGTCTTGATGAAGTGACTGGGGAAAGCAGAGTAAATCCGCAAATCAATGAGTACCTTACAAGTTGAAGATGACCGGCCATGACCCGTACAAGAATCGTAAAGGCAGAATCGGAATGAGGCGACTCACCTTAGCAAGATGGGAACTAGAATTAGTACGGAAAAGAAACATAATTATTTCAAGCAAGCATTAATTAAGATTAATGAAACTGAAGGAGCAATATTTCCTGAAGTACTAAACCTTCAAACTTGTTCAAAACCTCAAAATTGTTCAAAATATATTGCAAACCTAGCTCATTCGCCTTTGTAGTTTGTACCTATATGGTAGAAGAAATGTCCACAGACACCCTATGCAACTCCACCCTATACAAACACCTATATCCAATCGGGATATACTGTTTCAGTTGGGTTTTAAGCTGAAAGTTACAATCAAACAATTGTTGATTCATTCAATTCACCCTCAGAATGACAGGTATATGAACACTGATATTTTCCTCCACCAAACTACTCATGAATACGCCATTTTAACCAATGGGAAAATTCCAGAACAACACTTAGAGAGTAATAACCTTGATATGTTCCACAGTTCGACAACATACTACTCCAGTAGTCATTAATGCTGAGAGCATGACTGCTCAAAACAATAAGGTTGGCAGAGGAAATCCATGGCGTGCGCATCAGCTTTGACCGTGGCCCGACAACATGAACACCTTTATCCTTGAGACAACAGTAACCATCTCCGAGACTCTCTCATTATCAATGTCTGCTATGACCTGAATCGCGCTAAATTTTATTGAAGGAATGAAAAAAAAATGTTCAAGAATCTTTCATGCTAGGAAACCCTACTGGAGTACACAGTAGATGTGAAATATAAGCCAGGTTTCACAATTTTTTTTAATCAAAGTCCATATACGAGAGGTATCACAACCATTTCTATCACTTAAAAGGGCATGGGAAAAAAAGATACAATCCCACGTAGCTTTCACCAAAAGCTAAAGTTGAAGTCTCATTACACTGGACAAAGATTCCACATTAAACTGGAAACCTATCAATAAAATTCAACGGACAACATCATAAGCACACACGTTGAAAGGGAGTGAGATGATTCAATTTGAACTGCATTGAAAGAACATAAGAAGAGAGCATGGAAGACAATCATGGAAAACATCAAAAGAGCAGAACATATAAGCCAGTAATGCATGATGAAAGCTAAGAATCTAACTTAATCTGCCGACTTCTAGTGAACCAGTAATATAGCAACAATGGAGTGCAACAAACTGAATGAATGACTCTGAATTGAAGGGGAAAATGGTATGCAAATCACATTTGGATCAACAAACTAAAATAAGGACTACACAAAAACTTTAGAAACAGAGAAACATCAATATATGCAAACAATACTGGATATGAAAATTTAAGAACTTCCAACTTTGCATGCAATAAACAGCAAAAGAAAGCACGGAAGTGAATATTTCATGGTTTCGTTGAAAATGTGGGACGAGCAGAACTTAAGAACATTCAAAGATGAGACTATAACTAATTAGATGTGAACATCTGGTTTATCAAATGCACTTCAAACATTGGAGTGTGATTTTTAAAATTTTAAGTTTCGAATGTGCAGAAGAATTCAAAACCGTTGAGAGCTTAATACATACACTTCAGAGACCAAATGCATAATGTAGCCCCTAAGAACCAGACAACAAAATCACAACTCAAAATTTACAACATGACATGATCCAAACCATACCAGAAAGCACCATGAAGTACCAAAAAGAAGTAAGAAATAGGATCAAGACAACTACAGATTACCTATGTTAAATGGTCTGGCAAAGTTGCCGCATTCTACTAAATTCATAATTTCATACACAGTTAGCATAAGCCAAATAAATAAACATTCCCTCGCTCCTAATCTGGTATGAAAACATACAAATGTAACATAATCAGCAGAATTCTCATGTTGCAAGTGAAAACTACAAAAGTTGTCCATGTTCCAAATACCTGGGAATTGGAATCGAGGTACAGTTTAGTATGTAAGGCACACAACCCGCTCTATGAATTCCTCATTTCCATCATGGCTTAGAATTCAATCTTTCCACATGCATTAGGAGAGTCTAAAGCACCCAAACAAATCCTAGTTCATATCAACTTTTTTTTCGAAAACACCGACATAAGGTTTCAATCTACTCATATTTAACATGTAATCCTAAAGCACTAATCAAATGTTTAACAGTTTGAGCATCAATGCTAATTTTCAGCACAAGGGCCTCACACTGAGTAATATCTGATCCAACTGTCATTGAAAAAGTGAGTGAAATATTTACACAGTGAGACCTAACACAACATTGTCTGAGCACATAAGTCAGAAAACAGTACATTTATCGTAGGATTTTGGCTTTGGAATAAATGGTACAGCAGAGGCTAAGGCAGGCTAGGTTTTCATTCACCAAAGGAAGCACTCACTGATGTACTACTTGAAGCGTGCAGTGGTGCTATACAATGTCATGTTTGAATTTATCAGAGGTAATCACTGACTACATGTTACTTTCATGGAAAAATTAAGCGAGGTAGAGGTAGCGTTGGTTCACAAATGAATGAAACTGGTCTGTATTTTCCTTCTCACTTGGATACTAAGGTAAAGCAATCAACCTTACAAGATGTGGACTACAACGAAGATCCTGTACAGCGTATAGTTGTTGGCCAGGAAAAGCTGTATTTAATTCTAGGCTCTGAATCTTCCAAGGATGAGTCTTCTCTCGAATAAAACTAGAGGAAAAGGATAGGCTCGAGCAAACAATGTTTTCGGAAGTATGTATATGTTTGAGGAGGGAATCGAGTATCAGTTCCATACTTCATACCATTAATGCTTTTTGCCCAATCACTTGGTAACGATTTTCATTATAAAAAAGAAAAAGTGAATCACATCAAGAGAGCTATAGCTTGACTATATTCAGCTCTCCTTACGTGATCACAAAAGCTATCCCATCTACCATAATTTACATCCTTTTGATGCCATCTCAACAAATAGACCAGGTTCTCAATGGAGGTGTGGAAGCTAAATGCGATGCCGATAAGCATATCATGAAACACACCTTTTAATTGGTGTTTTGTTCACCAAGAATTTACTATCACTGGGCTAAGCATATCATGGGGAACTGTCTTACTTCTCTATACAATTCATGTTCCCAATGGAAAACAAGAGACAAAATGGTGTGTTGTTTATCTTGTCCAAGTTTCAAGGTCCTTGAGTTCTGTTATGCTCATTTAAAAGTTATGTATCGGCACATGACTATTTTATCCAACTTGATTTCAGTGAAGAATGCGGAATTTCATTGCATAGATAATTCTCATCAACTAAAAGAGTGTTTGCTGAAGTGGTAACAACTCACATAAAGAAATATCAAACTTGTAATCACAAAGTTCACAGCCGATCCGATTGGAATCACAAGATGGCTAACATGGGTAACTGATTGATCAAAGACAGCATAAAATTGCATAAAGATAATGATTTATTCAACTGAAAACAGAAGAAAGAGAGGGAAAAGCAGATGTTTTACAGCCAGCCTGCTCGGGCATGGGAGCGCAAAGTTCGGTGGTTTGGCAACACCAGATACTGGTAATAACCCATACGAAATCCATAGGTGGGATGAACAATGGTTGATCTGGGTCCACCGCAGGATTGGCAGCCATCAAAAGCCTTAGTTTTACCTTTCAAGAGACGACGACAGGTAAGGACGATGAAACGTCTAGGAAAACCATCAGCGCGATACAGCTCAGCAAAGAAGAGCTCCGTGCCTCCACCAGGTTTCATGGCAGTAAAGTTGCAGTGTACACCAAGTTCACGATCTACGACCAAGTCGTGATCCAAGGCATCAACGAGCTCATAGTCGGTGCCGTTTTTCTTGTTGTAGTGCTGCAATCCTGCCTCCGCGTATGGGCGACTCCGACGACGATGCTCTGCCACTGCCTCCGGGGAGGGGGTGCGGTGGTCTTCATCATCTGACCCATGTGCTGCCCACCGTTGCCTCATGGCTTCAATATCATCGGGGGTATTCCAGGGACAGGGACCCGACACTGTTCCGTCTGGCTCCAGCCCGTATTTCAGTTCTTCCAACGTTGGCCCCAGGTCCTTCAATGCCCTCGGTTTCTTCTTAATTGGTGTCTGCTGCACAACAGAATCACAGCTTCTCGCCGGGGAGACATCTATGTATGTTTGATCACCATATGTCTGCCTCCTTCCCCACGTGTCTTCATCGGCATAGGAGGGCATCCAAAGAAAGTCTGGGTCCAATTCTTCCAACGTCGATTCTCTCGATTTCTTACTTGAATTCTGCTGCAGACTAGAATCACGGCTTCCAGAGCTTCTCTTCCCCATCTTCTGACCGCACCCTAGGTTTAGGAAATTAGGTACCCGATCTTTAGGATGTTTTTGATCCACGAAATCAAAGGAATGATTTCTGATGTGTAACCAATGAGGAAGATCTGCTGTGTATTTATAGGGGAAAGGTTTCCTTATCCGAATACTCATGGGAAAAGGAAAAGGAAAACGCGTGGAAACTGGGAAAAGGAAATTGGGCCCCAATTCGGCCCATTAAGAGAGATGATTGGGGAACCATCCCATTTTTCCGAAAACTAAAATGTTTCAATTTTAAAAGAATGTTAAAGTAAATAGAAAGCAGATAATCCTCCCAGACAGCCATTTTTTTTATCTAAATTTAATTTTTTTAATTATGGAATGGAGAATGCAAGTACTCATCATCATACTAACAATAATGGGTAATTTATGCATTTCATCTGCATCATTTATAGCAGCAAGACTTGTAATTATACCACGGAGTTGATCTCATTATTCTTTTTTTTTGTACTAGCAGGGTTCGCAAGATTAGTATCGTGATGTATATAGAATAGTGTCGTGATGTAGATAGAATATAACTCTCTTGAAAAATTATAATATGATTTCAATGTAGTGTAGATAGAATAGTATTGATGATAGAGATTATTAAAGTTTTTCTCTCCGGTGCAAGCATTATAAACCAACCTTCAATATGGCGTGTAAGAATAGTTTATTATTATTAAAATAATATATTATTTTCATCCACTTTATATTGAACTCATATTTGAACAATAGAGTAGATGAATTCTATTTTTATTTTATTTTAAAATTGCGTAATTATATGATCACAATTTTAATGATTTTTTCTAATTATTTATAGTTATAGTTGTATGAGTGTTTCAAATTTCATATAATATTTATTTAAATAACATATAAAAATGTATTATAATTGAATCAACATGTAACATAAAATGTGTAGTTGAATAAATTTACTACATGTATGTTTGCGTAATAAAATTAAAGTTAAATGTAAATAAATATACAAAATTGATCATTATTGGTAAGTTTGCAAACTAGATGAAATGACGCTCTCACTTTCACCCCCTGAAAACATAAGCTAAATCTGAATGGGTCACTTTTAGTTTTGTCCACGTCGCAGTTGACGCCCTCATTTGACCTAAAACTGGAGATGACATTTAAGGTTGGGAGTCACTTAGCATGAAAGACTTACCTAATTAAAGCTTGCATTAGTGATGCTCTTAAAGCAACCAAACCATAATCAAAATATTTTTTAGGGCAAAATACATTTCTAACCCTAACTTTAGGATGAAAATGCCAATATAATCCTGCAATATGAGATAGTGTCAATCTAACCCCAACTCATCACCAGATATGTCAATCTAACCCTAACTGTTGGTCGAATTGTGCCGATATTACCAAACTCCCCAGCTCCATCATTAACAAAAAAAATTCAGGCATAACCAAAAACTAAAATAACTAGAATACCCATTTATACCTTGTGATGTGGAAGCTCTGTTTCTTTCTTCTGCTCCACCGCCGTCACAAGAACCCTCGCTACAATACAACCGACCTTCGCCACACCACCACTGCCGCTGCTCCCTTTGTCTTCCCCCGCCACATGCCACCCTGTTGTCCCTTCATATTCCCCACCACACTGCTACCACCGCTCCCTTCGTCTTCCCCCACCACATCTCCACTGCCACTACTCCCTTCGTCTTCCCACACCACTGATTCACAACCCCCCCCACCCCCAAACCCTAGCTCAAAGCACAATCACCGATTTGCTACTAGAGAAGACGACAATGAAGAGAGAAACAGGAGAAGAAAGAGTGTACAGCAAGCCGTTGTTGGGAAATGCAATATTGACAGCTTGAGCGTAGCGCGGGCAGATCTAGTTTTCCGTAAAATTGCAATAAGATGTAATAAGTAGCATAGTAGAAGAAGCCAATGAAATGAACGAGTATAGATATCAGCAGCAATATCCTTGTAAATGATCTAAACCTTAGAAGTTTGAACTGTAATGAATTTGTTAATAACAGCTATCCTTCAAGTCTGCATTGTGAATCAAAGAGTATTAATTTTGAAATGAGGTCTCCCTGGTGCACTTGCATTCATTAACTCGACTTCTCCTATGTAATTTTCTGATGTTCTCTAAAATATATAAGATCGTAGTTTTGAGAGACCGTTGCTTATGAGGTTATATCGAACAAATATGACATCAGATTTAGTGCGCCGAAACCTAAGTGGCTAAGACTGACTATAAGATTTACAGTTCTAAGTCGGCTGTTGACATTGTATTAATTTTCAATTTTAGAACAGTAAATCCTTTCAATCAATGTTTTATATCTCAACAAGCATACGAGAGTAATTAAAGAATGGCACTGGTGCGGATATATATGACACCGATATTTAGAGGGATTGCGAAATATGTAAAGAAAATAATCTAAATAAGGATATGGACAAAATAGTATAAAAAATAAATTCTATTATATTTATTATTTGATGAATTTTAACTAAATTGATTATGTTGTTTCATAACTTTGAAATGTAACACAATTATTTGTTTTAAATTTAATTATGAGGCACAAAGTAATTAAAAATTTGTCCCAACTTTTATAATTATCAATACCGCGCACAGTCACTTTGCTAGTTTGCAAATTAAGAATAAATGGTATCAACTTAATGGTAGAAAATGGATAACTTACGAGTCTTCCTGCTGGTGAAGATCAAATGCGAAAATTGCTTAGGTGGGTTTGGTGAAGATCAAATGCAAAAAATCGCCGTTCCGCCGCGAATGGAGTTGCGGACGAGTTGGAAGGGTTTAGGTGGGTTTGGGGTATTCGGGTCATGTAGTTTCCTTTTTTCTCATTAATTTGCCCCAGCTAGATTTGGGCGGATGATGACTTGGGCCTGGCTCAACGTAATTGTCATTTATTTGGGAAAAGGAAGCGCCTATATATAGGGTCGAAACTCCTAATTGCGTAACCCTAGGGTAAGAAATCGACGACACTCGGAGACGAAGAAGATGGGGAAGAGAAGCTCTGAATCTATTCCGCAGCAGGAGCAGGGTTCAAGTTCGAGTAAGAAGAAGATGGGGAAGAGAAGCTCTGAATCTCGTCTGCAGCAGAAGCAGGGTTCAAGTTCAAGCAAGAAGAAGATGGGGAAGAGAAGCCCTGATTCTATTATGCAGCAGAAGAAATCAAGTAAGACGATGAAGAGAGAACTGAAGGACCTGGGGCCGACGTTGAAAGAGTTGGAATACGGATGCGAGTAAGTTACAGCTTCTCCTCCTCCGTGCTTACTTTTCTAACTAATTCTATTTACTTAGTTTTGAGGCTTTGGGTATTCATTTATCAGGCCGCCTCGTCTCGCTCTTTGGATGGACACCGATGATGAAGAAGACTGGTAATACTTGCTTCTTTTGTTTACTGTAAATTACTATCACCGAACTTTCTCTCTTATTATTGCTCTGTGCATAGGAAGCAAAATAGGCAATCATTTAGCTCAGATGATGAATCCCTCTCCCCGGAGGATAAGGCAGATTATCGTCGTCAGTGTGGTGTTCACTCGGAGGCAGGATTGCAGTACTACAACAAGATTAGCGTATGCCTGCCTATTTTACTCGTTTTCTCATATATGTTCATTCATTTATGTGTGTGTAACGTGTTGCAGCGTACAAAGTATGAAATGGTTGAGGCTCTGGATCAAGTCGTCTTCTTAGATGATGCAATTTGGATACACTGCAACTTTACTGCCAAGCCGCAAGTGAAACCTACTGGAGGCAAGGACGCTCAAGCGCAGCTCTTCTTTGCTGAGATGCATGTTTCTCGCGATTTGTCAAAACATTTGGTTGTTGTTAAATGCCTTCTTTTGAAAGACGGTAAGACCAAAGCCGGTGATAGCTGCGTAGCGTGCGGTGGACCGGGATCGTTCGTTACTCATCCCCCCAATGGAGGATTTTGGAGGGGTTATGACGAGTATGATGCCCGAGCCTTGCGCCGTCGCTCAATCGGTTAGCGCAGATAGCTGGATTCCAGATGTCCTTTTGCTTGTAGCGTAGTATTTATTGCTGTCTTTTACTTGGAGAAGTAGTATTGGAACGCCCTTTTGCTTGGAGTAGCACTATTTATGGCTAGGAGTAAGAATGTCTTTTACTTGGGCTGGTAGTATTTATTGTTGGGAGGCATTTGTTCGTAGTTGAGAATGAGGCCTTTTTGTGGGTATCGGTGAAGAACTATTACAAATGTCCTTTTACTATTTATTGCTGGAAGCAATGAATGTTACTATTTAATGCTGGAAGCAATGAATGAGGCCTTTTTGTGTGGGTAAAACAATGGTTTACTTGGTTGGTTCACCGTTCTGCATTTTCTGATTTGATTTTGCTAAGCATAAAGTTCACTATTCTGCATTTTCTATCCGGATATTAGAAAACTGCTGATATGGATTAGCCAAGTTGCTAAGCATAAAGTTCCAAATAGTCGCAGCAAAATCACAATTAAGCATAGTGACTTGATAATATACAACAGCAGAAATGTGGTGTGCAGTGCTTTGTATTAACATACTGATGATAGGCAGTGGCATTAAATTGTATTGAAATTTGAAACTTTTGAATTGGTGAGTATTGTATTGAGCTGTGAAATCTCGAAGCTTCTAGTTCATATTGCTTATCAGAGGGCAATATTCGAGCAAGCCTGTTTAACTGGTTTCCCGGCTAACCCAAGCGCGATTCAGGTCATAGCAGACATTGATGATGAGAGAGTCTCGGAGATGGTTACTGTTGTCCCAAGGATAAAGGTGTTCATGTTGTCGGGCCACGGTCAAAGCTGATGCACGCCATGGATTTCCTCTGCCAACCTTATTGTTTTGAGCAGTCATGCTCTCAGCATTAATGACTACTGGAGTAGTATGTTGTCGAACTGTGGAACAAATCAAGGTTATTACTCTCTAAGTGTTGTTCTGGAATTTTCCCATTGGCTAAAATGGCGTATACATGAGTAGTTTGGTGGAGGAAAATATCAGTGTTCATATACCTGTCATTCTCAGGGTGAATTGAATGAATCAACAATTGTTTGATTGTCACTTTTAGCTTAAAACCCAACTGAAACAGTATATCCCGATTGGATATAGGTGTTTGTATGGGGTGGAGTTGCATAGGGTGTCTGTGGACATTTCTTCTACCATATAGGTACAAACTACAAAGGCGAATGAGCTTGTGAATTATATTGAGTTGTGAAGTTGTGATCAGTGGTGTTGTTACATATCGTGTAATGGTTGGGGATTGGCTTCTCAATGTGCATTGCAGATCAAGAATCAGTATGGCCGCAATAGTTGGCTCTGCAAACTGATGCACAGTTAGTCTATAACTGGAATTCTTTACACCATGAAATCAGAGGGCTTGTCCTTCTTGACAAGCATAATGTACCAAATATAAGGATAGGGCTATCTTTTGCACGTTATCAGATAAAAAACAAGAGCAACAAAGTTTCCTGATTGTATTGCCTGAGCCTGTTAGGCTTCAAACTGATTGTAATTACCTTCTCTTTTATAGGCTGGGGACTTAATACCCAAGGGTGGTTTATCCCAAAAATTAAAAATAAACAAAATCAGTGCTTTCTCATAAGACCGACTCTTCCATTCATCTGAATTCGAGCTCCGGTTCCCAGGAATAACCCTACCAGAATGTGAAACCAATGACTTTAAAGCCCATGGTAGAGCCAGAGAAAAGCCCGATTGCAGTGGATATTTCTCGCCAAGGTAATTTCTTTTGCCTTCTGGGTAGCATAAAAATGTCTCTAAACCGTATTGAATTCGAAGTTTCGTACGTGGGTGGTTGTTTTCATGTTTTTAGTTTTCATGGTAGCATACAAAGTGTTTGATCTTTTGTCTGAAAGAGGTTTCTAGGTTTAAAATGTACCACCGATCTTGCTGTTGGGTTCACTTTTGTTGAGCCAATCTCTTTTTATTACTTAACAACATTAATAATCATAGGTAAGAAATGAAATAATACATTCAACATTTCCTATATTTGATTATGGCTATATTAATTTTATTTTGTGAATTTTAGTGAAGAAACGATCGTTTGTACACCGTGAATATATACACGGTAGGATGCATTACATGCGCTTTCTGAAGTTTAACTGAAAGTGCTTCGGCTGGCCTTTGCTAACTGTGATGTACTAGGGCTCAGTCCCATTATTGACTATTTAAAACATTTCACATTGCTCGTGTTGGCATCGATCCGAATGAGGACATCTTTGCTGGTGAGCTCTATAAAAAACTTATTTGTTTCCCAGTTTTAGCAGCCGAACTCTACCTTCTGATAGATAATTAGATTCTTATGTTCATCTTTTAAGAAAAGTTTTGACAAACTGATATGATAATAAACTTGTGCTCTACAAGTTTCAATTGTAGATAACGTGCTAGAAACGCTAGCCACCTTGAATATGTCCAAGTTGGAAAGGAAAGAAATGTTGGTCTAAACGAATTCTCTCATTTTGAAGCGAGTCTGGCATGTGGTAATGGAGAACAGACACTCAGCCGTGACATATACATTGGGAACCGTTTTTATTTCGTCCGAATGCTATCATACAACCTTACAAATACGCTAACCCAGCAATCGTGCTTTTGTGTAGGGGTGTTCATATGAACCAGAAAACATGGAGTTTAGCTACAATGCGAAGAAGAAGAGCCGATGCTTGGAGCAACTGCACATAAGCAGGTGCCTAAGTCAGATCAAAATCTACTATAGAGGTAAGCAATAATATATTGAGTTGAGTCATATAAGCTTTGTTCGTATCAAGGCTCTTTGTCCGCTTACCTGCAGCAGTAGGAATGCATTTTTTCCTCCCTTCACTAGCACCTACACATTTTCTGCTGCATGTCACTCACGATCCTTCATGTGTACACGCATCCTGCACTTTGATCAGCACTTCCTTCTTAAGAACTTGGCACTTCCGTTTCCTCTTTGTGGTGAATCAGATTTTATTGTTCTTGGCAAAGAATCAGTCGCATTTAAGATTGTGTGTGCGTTTTCATTCGTTGATTTTCGAACGAATGAATTCGACCTTCTGATTTTGAACCCGGAATTCTATGCATGTTTTCTTTTCTGGATTTGGTTTTCTTGGGTTGCATGTTAGGTGTTTGATGTTTTGCTTGACTTAGTTGTTGATCCTAAGTTTCTACTCTTTGATCGGGATCTTTTGCAGGGTGTTCTGGCTGTTCGGGATGACTATTTGTGGGTTTTGATTATTGAGGTGTGATTCTTGGCGGAATTCAAGGAAGAGGAATTGGTACAAAATCTGGGCATTCTTCTTTGTGGTGGTTGTGTTTGAGTTGAACATAGGTAATCTGTAGTTGTCTTGATCCTATTTCTTACTTCCCTTCTTTGTAGGGGTTGTGTTTGAGTTGAACATAGGTAATCTGTAGTTGTCTTGATCCTATTTCTTACTTCTTTTTGGTACTTCATGGTGCTTTCTGGTATGGTTTGGATCATGTCATGTTGTAAATTTTGAGTTGTGATTTTGTTGTCTGGTTCTTAGGGGCTACATTATGCATTTGGTCTCTGAAGTGTATGTATTAAGCTCTCAACGGTTTTGAATTCTTCTGCACATTCGAAACTTAAAATTTAAAAAATCACACTCCAATGTTTGAAGTGCATTTGATAAACCAGATGTTCACATCTAATTAGTTATAGTCTCATCTTTGAATGTTCTTAAGTTCTGCTCGTCCCACATTTTCAACGAAACCATGAAATATTCACTTTCGTGCTTTCTTTTGCTGTTTATTGCATGCAAAGTTGGAAGTTCTTAAATTTTCATATCCAGTATTGTTTGCATATATTGATGTTTCTCTGTTTCTAAAGTTTTTGTGTAGTCCTTATTTTAGTTTGTTGATCCAAATGTGATTTGCATACCATTTTCCCCTTCAATTCAGAGTCATTCATTCAGTTTGTTGCACCCCATTGTTGCTATTTTACTGGTTCACTAGAAGTCGGTAGATTAAGTTAGATTATTAGCTTTCATCATGCATTACTGGCTTATATGTTCTGCTCTTTTGATGTTTTCCATGATTGTCTTCCATGCTCTCTTCTCATGTTCTTTCAATGCAGTTCAAATTGAATCATCTCACTCCCTTTCAACGTGTGTGTTTATGATGTTGTCCGTTGAATTTTATTGAGGGGTTTCCAGTTTAATGTGGAATCTTTGTCCAGTGTAATGAGACTTCAACTTTAGCTTTTGGTGAAAGCTACGTGGGATTGTATCTTTTTTTCCCATGCCCTTTTAAGTGATAGAAATGGTTGTGATACCTCTCGTATATGGACTTTGATTAAAAAAAATTGTGAAACCTGGCTTATATTTCACATCTACTGTGTACTCCAGTAGGGTTTCCTAGCATGAAAGATTCTTGAACATTTTTTTTTCATTCCTTCAATAAAATTTAGCGCGATTCAGGTCATAGCAGACATTGATAATGAGAGAGTCTCGGAGATGGTTACTGTTGTCTCAAGGATAAAGGTGTTCATGTTGTCGGGCCACGGTCAAAGCTGATGCGCACGCCATGGATTTCCTCTGCCAACCTTATTGTTTTGAGCAGTCATGCTCTCAGCATTAATGACTACTGGAGTAGTATGTTGTCGAACTGTGGAACATATCAAGGTTATTACTCTCTAAGTGTTTTTCTGGAATTTTCCCATTGGCTAAAATGGCGTATTCATGAGTAGTTTGGTGGAGGAAAATATCAGTGCTCATATACCTGTCATTCTGAGGGTGAATTGAATGAATCAACAATTGTTTGATTGTAACTTTCAGCTTAAAACCCAACTGAAACAGTATATCCCGATTGGATATAGGTGTTTGTATAGGGTGGAGTTGCATAGGGTGTCTGTGGACATTTCTTCTACCATATAGGTACAAACTACAAAGGCGAATGAGCTAGGTTTGCAATATATTTTGAACAATTTTGAGGTTTTGAACAAGTTTGAAGGTTTAGTACTTCAGGAAATATTGCTCCTTCAGTTTCATTAATCTTAATTAATGCTTGCTTGAAATAATTATGTTTCTTTTCCGTACTAATTCTAGTTCCCATCTTGCTAAGGTGAGTCGCCTCATTCCGATTCTGCCTTTACGATTCTTGTACGGGTCATGGCCGGTCATCTTCAACTTGTAAGGTACTCATTGATTTGCGGATTTACTCTGCTTTCCCCAGTCACTTCATCAAGACCCACACACCTTCTATGTAAGTCACCAGTAGCTAAGGTGAGTCGCCTCATTCCGATTCTGCTTTTTCGATTCCTGTACGGATGAATTTGGGGGTTTCAATTTGTTCATCCTTTTCATTCACTGTCCTCCAATTCCTATGAAGGTGATGTACGGGTCACATAGAAAGTTTTGAAGGATCACTTTAATCCTACTGCTGTCGAAGACTCCCAGCAGGATTCCTCTTCTTTAATCTCTGTAAGCTGGTGCATTGAGTTATTAAATTTTAGTTTGCTATGTGTTTAATGATGTTTGAATCCCATTTGAATTAATTTTTTTCTGGGTTTTTGAGAATCGTTGAAAAAATTGATGATGTGTTTATTTGCTGACTTATTTGATTGACTGGATCGGTCTGTTGTTGAATCTGAAAAAAAAATAAAAATTTGTCTTCTGATAATTTTTTATGTTCATTTCATTTTTAAAAGCCCCTTTTAAGGGATACAAAGCCCCTTCGGGCCTAATTGGAAGGGCGGTCAGTATGAAGGTCATGAAAAAAGTAGACTGGACGTAGTTCGTTATCTATGGAGTTGGGAGCTGACCACATCGACGCTGAGCTTAATGTAATTTTCTTTGGTGTTGTTTCAGCTTCATTCTGGAAAGTTTTTTTTTTTTTTTTGCGTTATCATGTTTTCAGTCTTAACAATTTCTGATATCCTTTTTCTTAGATCTTTTTTCTGCCTCTTAGTCTGAATCTAGCTGAGTGAAAACATGCAGTGCATTTCTTAAGTTCTGTTTCGTAAATTGTTCTTTCCATGACTCTGACTGAACTTGGAACTATTTTGAGTTCGACTATTTTCCTGATTTCGCTTTACAGTATACTGATGATATTGGATTTAGTATCCCAAGCTTTCCATTTCCCTAAAGAATGTGGAAGAGTTCTTCAGTTCTATGCGTGGAAATAAAAACGAACTGTGCAAACTAATAGTTTCTTCTGATAACACTATAACAATACTCTTTCCGCGGACGATATCGGCAGCCTTGTGCCACGGATTCAAGCAAGTGAAGCTGATATTGTAAAGTTTGCAACAACTGCATTGGACATTACTGATGTAGCTAGAGTTGTTTCAGATCACTGTCCATTCTCAAGTAAGCGGCGGAAATTCACAGAACTTTGAACTTACAAAACATGTTCTGTTTCTAAACCATATGTTATCTAGAATGTCTCTTTGTATGGTGCCAATTTTGTCATGTACATATATATTACTTGCCTACTTTTTCTTGTGATGCTATGCTATCATTCTCTACTGTCATTGGTTTGTCAGGATTGCTATTCAACTTTCTTCACCGTTTAATTACCATGCATGTTATTTCTTTGCATAATGGGCAGAAATAATTGATTTTGACCCATGAGGCTATAGCTACTTCATAATCATTTATATGAGTAGGTGTCATTTATATGAGTGGGTCACCTGGCAGATGGCTTGTCCATAAGTCTATGGACAAACTGCTTATTTTTTTACACATATACTGCATTTGTTAAATTAGATACAAAATTTTGAATTTTAAAAAATATTGTTTATATCATATATTTTTTTATTTTCACCTTCAGGTACATATACACTTGAGTTAGGCAAGGTGTCAATGCGGGCAGCCTATCATTCACGATTTGCTTAATTTGTACAATTTCAGGTTGTTGAAGCCTGACAGATTTCGTCGGTCTCCGGTTACTTCCTCCCTTCACCTGCCTGCTTCGGACAACGCTCTTTCCCGCCATTGGTACGTGTCGTTCTCCTCCCTCCACGGGTCTTTCCCGATGATTTTCCTTTTGATTGCCCTTTTTATCGTCACCTTCTGCCGTTTCGATCTCTATTTCCGTATCGATTTCTATTTCTCCCTCCTCTGCTTCGCCTACAGGTGAAGAAAGCTTCAACTTCAAGCCCGGTGATTGAGCCTAAACTGCCGTAGAATCTTTAGTATCTGCTTCCTTCATGTTAAAAGACTTTTAGTATCTGCTTACTTGAACTTCATTCTCTTGTTTAACATTAATTTCTTGGTCACTACTTGATCACACGAACTCAACTGAGGTAATTAATTATTCCAGATTTTTCAAATTATTCTAGCTTCTTTACTGCACTTATATTGTCTAGATTATGATTTGTTAGTCAAAAGTTAGAGCAAATACTGTGTAAAGACCAAGACTGATGTTCACGAGTCTGCATTAAGGATGTAAAAACTTCCGAAACCATATCAAATCTGTCTTCGCTGGATTATGTTCATTTCATGTTTAAAAGCCCTCTTTTAAGTGGTACAAAGTTATTTTTTCTATGGAATTGCTAAGTTATTCAACTTCTCACTTTGCGAATTTTGATTTCCTGCCTTCTTGGCATGCGGCTTGTCTAGCTGGGGATAGTGCTACTTATCAGAGAAAAAATGCTTTTGGGGATGATGTAGTCATTGTTGCGTAAGTTACGGAGGATTGGAATAGGTTCCGTAATGAATCGAGTGTACTGACTTGATTTTCTCACCCCCAAATAATGTTGTATGTTGTACAACACTTGTTGGACAACGCTTTTCAGAGCAAAGCATGGGGGTTTCAAGATACTCTCATCCAGATGATTTACTTGATTTTGCACTGAAGGTGAATTGAATAAGCGAATGTCCATGTTGTTCCCCAGGAATTATCCTTTCGGTTGAAATTGGGTGATTAATAATTTGTGCAAAATACAGACATCACCCTAAGTTTTGGTCAAAAGTGCTAACATAATCTTGTAAGTTTGAAAGTGCGATTATAACCCTATCTTCTGCATCAAAAGTGCCGATATAACCTGTTGACACTATTTCGTCGTTGACTTTGTATTTTTTGGCATTGAGCAAATATAAAAAGATTAAAATATCCCTAATTTTAAAACTAAAAAATTAAAGACAAAAATACCCCTAAGGTTCTCTTCATCTTCAAAACCCCCTTCAAAACCACCTCCGCCCGTTCCACCACCACAGCTGCTGGATCGCTGCGCTCCACCACAACCGTCATCAAAAAGTTTGCCGCTTCGCCGCCAAAGAAAAGAGAAACCATGCTCTTGGAGACATCGAGTTCAGTGAGCAATGAGCAGTGTTCTAAAATGACGAAGGTTGTCGCATCACCTTTCTAGTGAACCCATTTAGAGATTCAAATAAAGAACACAAATCTCATTGACACAGCCCACACAAACAATCCCAATAAAGCACATTCCTATCACCAAGAAAGAACAAAACCCAGTAATCCCCAACTAACAAAAGCTAAACGTGAGTATGAAAGTCCCCAACTTTCAACTCCAAATCCAATTCACCCCCAAGAACACCGTCCTAATACGGCCCTCAAAACCCCATCTTTTCACTGCCCAGATTGCCAAACACTTCAAGAACAACTATAAAATAGAGTCATGTTAAAAATAGAAACAGGGGACACTAAATACCAACATGATAGCAAATTTGAACCTCTCTATGCTTTAATTAACAATACTTCAAGAACAACTAAAAATCCCATCTTTTCACTGCCAACGTTTTCATCTCCTTCCGCGCCACCGACGTTCTCAAGACCATGAACTCCGCCTACGCCGCGCTAGAGTCCGAGGTTGACGACGACGAGGAGGCAGAGGTGGAGACCGTGGTTCACGGGCTTCGGTCAAAGCGGTTGTTCTTCGAGCCCGGAGAAACGAGCTCCATTCCGGAGGAGGCGAAAGCGGAGTCTCTTTTCAAGGAAAGCGTGGCTATGGTGGTGGACTCGCGCTACTTCAGACGGCTTTGATTCCAACATCGAGAAGCACCTCCCCAACGGAGATCTGTACATTAGCTGCTTCTCCGGGCACGGTGAAGAAGAAAACCCTAGCCCACCCCGCGTCATCCATAGACAAAAGAGAAGAATAAAATGGAATTGGGGAAGGAGAAGAAAAAAAAGAATTCTTTTGTGGTTAATAGACAATGAGGGTATAATTGTCCTTTAATATTTTCTGATTTTTTAATACAGGGGTATAATAGTCGATTCACATAATTTCGGTTAAGTTGAAGCCTCCAGGGTTATCTTAGCACTTTCAAGCACATATTAGGGTTATAATATCATTTTCTAATTTCAGAGGGTCATATTGACACTTCTGACCACAATATAGGATTATATGGACAGTTAACTCCAATTATTTTTATGGTTATGTAATTCAGAGTTGCATATCCAGTGTTTGATATTTGGTGTAAGAGAGCACTACAACGAAGGCAGAAGAAATCTGAAGGGTATTTGTTTTACATTGAACTTGATTTTTGAGTAGGGCGTATCCTTATAACTAGAAATTAGCAGGGGGGATATGTGTTTCCAATCATTTCAAAGGACTTTTCATCTGTTGTGACTTTAAATCTGACCGCAAATTGACGCAGAGTGCATTGAGCACACACTAACTACAATTTCGAATTATAAGCATTTATTTCCTAGCTTACTTTTAAGAGTTCTCAAGGCAAGATTCTTCAAATGATTTCAATCATCAATATTCTATAAGCATGATGTTTAAATGCGATGTATATTTTTAGATTATGAAGAAAAACATAGTGATAGAATATCCTGATTGATTTTAGATTAATTATGATTGATACTGTACATATATAGAACAGTCTAGGTTCGATGCAATTAGCTCATTGTACTCTATTTTTTCCATCTATGATAGACATACCAAATGTCGTGAATTACATACTTTTACATATATTATTGATGTATGCTCAAAATTCTAGCATTTATTGGCCTCAAGATACTCGACGCTACTAATTGGGTATTAGGTGAGGGTTGCAAGTTGTCTTTGTTCCCAATATTCCTGTTTCCAATTAACTCAAGGATTTTAGCTCATCGTGGTCGTGTATACAAGTTCTAGATATGTTGTTTTAGGCATGGTTTACGAAGATCTTTTGCACCGTAATTGTATACTGATTATGTATAGTTTGTGGCTTATCAATTATCATAGAGTCAGTTACAAAGTAAATATTCTAGAAGAGAAGTAAAGATTCTAGAGTCAGGATCCTCTTCATATGCGTTGCTTTAGTATAATCCTTTTACAAAATCTACGGTTGAAATATATATACACTGAAAGATGTTTCTTAGCAAATTTGTGTTCCATCCACATATTATTGAATGTAATCTTATTTTGACAACGTATGAATGTAATCTTGAATCTAGGAAGTGCATATACCCACTCTAGTCTAATATTAATGGGAAAAAATCAGGGAGAAAAAAAGTTGACACGGTCTTTAACGAAAGACTGTGTACTTATAACCCGTATTAGAATTGGCTTCCTAAAAACTTCGACTTCCCTTAATTCTACTTAAATTTTAGGCAAATTTTTGAGAAAGACCGTATTTCCATAAGTTTATGAGAAGACGGGATTTAATTAGAATAACAAAAGGTAAAAGGGCATATTTGCAATATTAAAAATTTATTATGCAATGTGTAGTAGTTATAAAGTTTATAATCCGGTTCATGCAGCTCGAAAATTTTATCTTCATTTCTTCTAATTTACACTTTAAACCTTGGCAAAGTCTTGGGAAAGACGGTCTTTCCATAAGGTTATGGAAAGACGGGGTATAATTAGAATAATAAAAGGTAAAAGGTGTTAGTTGCAACATTAAAATTTTAGTATGCAACATGTTATAGTTATAAAATTTATAACCCGGTTCATGCAACCCGAAAATTTTATCTTCATTTCTTCTAAATTACACTTTAAACCTTGGTCTTTCATGTGTCACGCTCTCATTTGTTAATTTTAATTTATTTAATAAAAAATTTGTATAATATTTTTGAATTGTTATAGTAGTTTTTTTATTAATATCTTTTAAATTTGGTAAAGTGTTGAGAAATAACGTCTTTCCTTATGCATGTGGAAATACGTGGTTGAATTAGAATCATAGAAATGTAAAATATTTCCACTGCCATATTAAAATTTTATTATGCAACGTGTATTAGTTATAAGTTCAGGGAAAGTCTTGAGAAATACCGTCTTTTTATAGGTTTATAAAAATATGAGATTAATTAGAATAATAAAAGTGTAAATGATTTTAGTTGTAATATTAAAAAATTATTATGCAACGTGTAGTAGTTATAAAGTTTATGACCCGATTAATGCAAACCAAAAATTTTATTTTCATTTCTTCTAATTTGTAGTTCAAACATTGGTATGTCCATGGCTTATGGAAAAACTGTCTTTCAAGAGACAGATTCATAAATTTATGACCCGATTAATGCAATCCAAAAAAATTATTTTGATTGTTTATAATTTACATTTTAAACATTGGTTTTTTCATAAGTTAAGGAATTTCCACCTTTGGGGACCAAACAAATTATTTTATATTTGTTAGATACTGAATGTACGCGGTATCGATCTGGAGACCAAAAGATGTTATTGTGCTACAGTGGGACAAAATAAATAATTTAGTCAAATAAATATATATATGCCCGATTTGTCCTACAATTTCTTGTCATATTTCGCAGCTTGATTGCAACCAAACATGTGTTAAGATATTCAAGATAAAATGTTTCCAAAAACATTTGCAAAAAAAAAAACACATATAACTACTGAGTTTCGGACAAACAATGTGGTTGGCCCATTATCTGTGTAGCATTTTAAGCCCATGTCAACAACGACGGATCCGTGTCATTTTCAAACTTTTACATTTCAACATGCATAAAATTTAGAGTCCGTATTTTGAAAAACGGTATTTCCATAAGTTATGGAAAGATCAAGGTTTAAAGTGTAAATTAGAAGAAATGAAGATAAAATTTTCGAGCTGCATGAACCGGATTATAAACTTTATAACTACTACACATTGCATAATAAATTTTTAATATTGCAAGTATGCCCTTTTACGTTTTGTTATTCTAATTAAATCCCGTCTTCTCATAAACTTATGGAAATACGATCTTTCTCAAAAATTTGCCTAAAATTTAAGTAGAATTAAGGGA
Organism: Rubia yunnanensis; assembly: GCA_037428765.1. NCBI lineage: Eukaryota > Viridiplantae > Streptophyta > Magnoliopsida > Gentianales > Rubiaceae > Rubia > Rubia yunnanensis. The sequence continues at coordinate 81,172,314 of CM075071.1, read as the reverse complement.
AGTCGAAGTTTTTAGGAAGCCAATTCTAATACGGGTTATAAGTACACAGTCTTTCGTTAAAGACCGTGTCAACTTTTTTTCTCCCTGATTTTTTCCCATTAATATTAGACTAGAGTGGGTATATGCACTTCCTAGATTCAAGATTACATTCATACGTTGTCAAAATAAGATTACATTCAATAATATGTGGATGGAACACAAATTTGCTAAGAAACATCTTTCAGTGTATATATATTTCAACCGTAGATTTTGTAAAAGGATTATACTAAAGCAACGCATATGAAGAGGATCCTGACTCTAGAATCTTTACTTCTCTTCTAGAATATTTACTTTGTAACTGACTCTATGATAATTGATAAGCCACAAACTATACATAATCAGTATACAATTACGGTGCAAAAGATCTTCGTAAACCATGCCTAAAACAACATATCTAGAACTTGTATACACGACCACGATGAGCTAAAATCCTTGAGTTAATTGGAAACAGGAATATTGGGAACAAAGACAACTTGCAACCCTCACCTAATACCCAATTAGTAGCGTCGAGTATCTTGAGGCCAATAAATGCTAGAATTTTGAGCATACATCAATAATATATGTAAAAGTATGTAATTCACGACATTTGGTATGTCTATCATAGATGGAAAAAATAGAGTACAATGAGCTAATTGCATCGAACCTAGACTGTTCTATATATGTACAGTATCAATCATAATTAATCTAAAATCAATCAGGATATTCTATCACTATGTTTTTCTTCATAATCTAAAAATATACATCGCATTTAAACATCATGCTTATAGAATATTGATGATTGAAATCATTTGAAGAATCTTGCCTTGAGAACTCTTAAAAGTAAGCTAGGAAATAAATGCTTATAATTCGAAATTGTAGTTAGTGTGTGCTCAATGCACTCTGCGTCAATTTGCGGTCAGATTTAAAGTCACAACAGATGAAAAGTCCTTTGAAATGATTGGAAACACATATCCCCCCTGCTAATTTCTAGTTATAAGGATACGCCCTACTCAAAAATCAAGTTCAATGTAAAACAAATACCCTTCAGATTTCTTCTGCCTTCGTTGTAGTGCTCTCTTACACCAAATATCAAACACTGGATATGCAACTCTGAATTACATAACCATAAAAATAATTGGAGTTAACTGTCCATATAATCCTATATTGTGGTCAGAAGTGTCAATATGACCCTCTGAAATTAGAAAATGATATTATAACCCTAATATGTGCTTGAAAGTGCTAAGATAACCCTGGAGGCTTCAACTTAACCGAAATTATGTGAATCGACTATTATACCCCTGTATTAAAAAATCAGAAAATATTAAAGGACAATTATACCCTCATTGTCTATTAACCACAAAAGAATTCTTTTTTTTCTTCTCCTTCCCCAATTCCATTTTATTCTTCTCTTTTGTCTATGGATGACGCGGGGTGGGCTAGGGTTTTCTTCTTCACCGTGCCCGGAGAAGCAGCTAATGTACAGATCTCCGTTGGGGAGGTGCTTCTCGATGTTGGAATCAAAGCCGTCTGAAGTAGCGCGAGTCCACCACCATAGCCACGCTTTCCTTGAAAAGAGACTCCGCTTTCGCCTCCTCCGGAATGGAGCTCGTTTCTCCGGGCTCGAAGAACAACCGCTTTGACCGAAGCCCGTGAACCACGGTCTCCACCTCTGCCTCCTCGTCGTCGTCAACCTCGGACTCTAGCGCGGCGTAGGCGGAGTTCATGGTCTTGAGAACGTCGGTGGCGCGGAAGGAGATGAAAACGTTGGCAGTGAAAAGATGGGATTTTTAGTTGTTCTTGAAGTATTGTTAATTAAAGCATAGAGAGGTTCAAATTTGCTATCATGTTGGTATTTAGTGTCCCCTGTTTCTATTTTTAACATGACTCTATTTTATAGTTGTTCTTGAAGTGTTTGGCAATCTGGGCAGTGAAAAGATGGGGTTTTGAGGGCCGTATTAGGACGGTGTTCTTGGGGGTGAATTGGATTTGGAGTTGAAAGTTGGGGACTTTCATACTCACGTTTAGCTTTTGTTAGTTGGGGATTACTGGGTTTTGTTCTTTCTTGGTGATAGGAATGTGCTTTATTGGGATTGTTTGTGTGGGCTGTGTCAATGAGATTTGTGTTCTTTATTTGAATCTCTAAATGGGTTCACTAGAAAGGTGATGCGACAACCTTCGTCATTTTAGAACACTGCTCATTGCTCACTGAACTCGATGTCTCCAAGAGCATGGTTTCTCTTTTCTTTGGCGGCGAAGCGGCAAACTTTTTGATGACGGTTGTGGTGGAGCGCAGCGATCCAGCAGCTGTGGTGGTGGAACGGGCGGAGGTGGTTTTGAAGGGGGTTTTGAAGATGAAGAGAACCTTAGGGGTATTTTTGTCTTTAATTTTTTAGTTTTAAAATTAGGGATATTTTAATCTTTTTATATTTGCTCAATGCCAAAAAATACAAAGTCAACGACGAAATAGTGTCAACAGGTTATATCGGCACTTTTGATGCAGAAGATAGGGTTATAATCGCACTTTCAAACTTACAAGATTATGTTAGCACTTTTGACCAAAACTTAGGGTGATGTCTGTATTTTGCACAAATTATTAATCACCCAATTTCAACCGAAAGGATAATTCCTGGGGAACAACATGGACATTCGCTTATTCAATTCACCTTCAGTGCAAAATCAAGTAAATCATCTGGATGAGAGTATCTTGAAACCCCCATGCTTTGCTCTGAAAAGCGTTGTCCAACAAGTGTTGTACAACATACAACATTATTTGGGGGTGAGAAAATCAAGTCAGTACACTCGATTCATTACGGAACCTATTCCAATCCTCCGTAACTTACGCAACAATGACTACATCATCCCCAAAAGCATTTTTTCTCTGATAAGTAGCACTATCCCCAGCTAGACAAGCCGCATGCCAAGAAGGCAGGAAATCAAAATTCGCAAAGTGAGAAGTTGAATAACTTAGCAATTCCATAGAAAAAATAACTTTGTACCACTTAAAAGAGGGCTTTTAAACATGAAATGAACATAATCCAGCGAAGACAGATTTGATATGGTTTCGGAAGTTTTTACATCCTTAATGCAGACTCGTGAACATCAGTCTTGGTCTTTACACAGTATTTGCTCTAACTTTTGACTAACAAATCATAATCTAGACAATATAAGTGCAGTAAAGAAGCTAGAATAATTTGAAAAATCTGGAATAATTAATTACCTCAGTTGAGTTCGTGTGATCAAGTAGTGACCAAGAAATTAATGTTAAACAAGAGAATGAAGTTCAAGTAAGCAGATACTAAAAGTCTTTTAACATGAAGGAAGCAGATACTAAAGATTCTACGGCAGTTTAGGCTCAATCACCGGGCTTGAAGTTGAAGCTTTCTTCACCTGTAGGCGAAGCAGAGGAGGGAGAAATAGAAATCGATACGGAAATAGAGATCGAAACGGCAGAAGGTGACGATAAAAAGGGCAATCAAAAGGAAAATCATCGGGAAAGACCCGTGGAGGGAGGAGAACGACACGTACCAATGGCGGGAAAGAGCGTTGTCCGAAGCAGGCAGGTGAAGGGAGGAAGTAACCGGAGACCGACGAAATCTGTCAGGCTTCAACAACCTGAAATTGTACAAATTAAGCAAATCGTGAATGATAGGCTGCCCGCATTGACACCTTGCCTAACTCAAGTGTATATGTACCTGAAGGTGAAAATAAAAAAATATATGATATAAACAATATTTTTTAAAATTCAAAATTTTGTATCTAATTTAACAAATGCAGTATATGTGTAAAAAAATAAGCAGTTTGTCCATAGACTTATGGACAAGCCATCTGCCAGGTGACCCACTCATATAAATGACACCTACTCATATAAATGATTATGAAGTAGCTATAGCCTCATGGGTCAAAATCAATTATTTCTGCCCATTATGCAAAGAAATAACATGCATGGTAATTAAACGGTGAAGAAAGTTGAATAGCAATCCTGACAAACCAATGACAGTAGAGAATGATAGCATAGCATCACAAGAAAAAGTAGGCAAGTAATATATATGTACATGACAAAATTGGCACCATACAAAGAGACATTCTAGATAACATATGGTTTAGAAACAGAACATGTTTTGTAAGTTCAAAGTTCTGTGAATTTCCGCCGCTTACTTGAGAATGGACAGTGATCTGAAACAACTCTAGCTACATCAGTAATATCCAATGCAGTTGTTGCAAACTTTACAATATCAGCTTCACTTGCTTGAATCCGTGGCACAAGGCTGCCGATATCGTCCGCGGAAAGAGTATTGTTATAGTGTTATCAGAAGAAACTATTAGTTTGCACAGTTCGTTTTTATTTCCACGCATAGAACTGAAGAACTCTTCCACATTCTTTAGGGAAATGGAAAGCTTGGGATACTAAATCCAATATCATCAGTATACTGTAAAGCGAAATCAGGAAAATAGTCGAACTCAAAATAGTTCCAAGTTCAGTCAGAGTCATGGAAAGAACAATTTACGAAACAGAACTTAAGAAATGCACTGCATGTTTTCACTCAGCTAGATTCAGACTAAGAGGCAGAAAAAAGATCTAAGAAAAAGGATATCAGAAATTGTTAAGACTGAAAACATGATAACGCAAAAAAAAAAAAAAAACTTTCCAGAATGAAGCTGAAACAACACCAAAGAAAATTACATTAAGCTCAGCGTCGATGTGGTCAGCTCCCAACTCCATAGATAACGAACTACGTCCAGTCTACTTTTTTCATGACCTTCATACTGACCGCCCATCCAATTAGGCCCGAAGGGGCTTTGTATCCCTTAAAAGGGGCTTTTAAAAATGAAATGAACATAAAAAATTATCAGAAGACAAATTTTTATTTTTTTTTCAGATTCAACAACAGACCGATCCAGTCAATCAAATAAGTCAGCAAATAAACACATCATCAATTTTTTCAACGATTCTCAAAAACCCAGAAAAAAATTAATTCAAATGGGATTCAAACATCATTAAACACATAGCAAACTAAAATTTAATAACTCAATGCACCAGCTTACAGAGATTAAAGAAGAGGAATCCTGCTGGGAGTCTTCGACAGCAGTAGGATTAAAGTGATCCTTCAAAACTTTCTATGTGACCCGTACATCACCTTCATAGGAATTGGAGGACAGTGAATGAAAAGGATGAACAAATTGAAACCCCCAAATTCATCCGTACAGGAATCGAAAAAGCAGAATCGGAATGAGGCGACTCACCTTAGCTACTGGTGACTTACATAGAAGGTGTGTGGGTCTTGATGAAGTGACTGGGGAAAGCAGAGTAAATCCGCAAATCAATGAGTACCTTACAAGTTGAAGATGACCGGCCACGACCCGTACAAGAATCGTAAAGGCAGAATCGGAATGAGGCGACTCACCTTAGCAAGATGGGAACTAGAATTAGTACAGAAAAGAAACATAATTATTTCAAGCAAGCGTTAATTAAGATTAATGAAACTGAAGGAGCAATATTTCCTGAAGTACTAAACCTTCAAACTTGTTCAAAACCTCAAAATTGTTCAAAATATATTGCAAACCTAGCTCATTCGCCTTTGTAGTTTGTACCTATATGGTAGAAGAAATGTCCACAGACACCCTATGCAACTCCACCCCATACAAACACCTATATCCAATCGGGATATACTGTTTCAGTTGGGTTTTAAGCTAAAAGTGACAATCAAACAATTGTTGATTCATTCAATTCACCCTGAGAATGACAGGTATATGAACACTGATATTTTCCTCCACCAAACTACTCATGTATACGCCATTTTAGCCAATGGGAAAATTCCAGAACAACACTTAGAGAGTAATAACCTTGATTTGTTCCACAGTTCGACAACATACTACTCCAGTAGTCATTAATGCTGAGAGCATGACTGCTCAAAACAATAAGGTTGGCAGAGGAAATCCATGGCGTGCATCAGCTTTGACCGTGGCCCGACAACATGAACACCTTTATCCTTGGGACAACAGTAACCATCTCCGAGACTCTCTCATCATCAATGTCTGCTATGACCTGAATCGCGCTAAATTTTATTGAAGGAATGAAAAAAAAATGTTCAAGAATCTTTCATGCTAGGAAACCCTACTGGAGTACACAGTAGATGTGAAATATAAGCCAGGTTTCACAATTTTTTTTAATCAAAGTCCATATACGAGAGGTATCACAACCATTTCTATCACTTAAAAGGGCATGGGAAAAAAAGATACAATCCCACGTAGCTTTCACCAAAAGCTAAAGTTGAAGTCTCATTACACTGGACAAAGATTCCACATTAAACTGGAAACCTATCAATAAAATTCAACGGACAACATCATAAGCACACACGTTGAAAGGGAGTGAGATGATTCAATTTGAACTGCATTGAAAGAACATGAGAAGAGAGCATGGAAGACAATCATGGAAAACATCAAAAGAGCAGAACATATAAGCCAGTAATGCATGATGAAAGCTAAGAATCTAACTTAATCTGCCGACTTCTAGTGAACCAGTAATATAGCAACAATGGAGTGCAACAAACTGAATGAATGACTCTGAATTGAAGGGGAAAATGGTATGCAAATCACATTTGGATCAACAAACTAAAATAAGGACTACACAAAAACTTTAGAAACAGAGAAACATCAATATATGCAAACAATACTGGATATGAAAATTTAAGAACTTCCAACTTTGCATGCAATAAACAGCAAAAGAAAGCACGGAAGTGAATATTTCATGGTTTCGTTGAAAATGTGGGACGAGCAGAACTTAAGAACATTCAAAGATGAGACTATAACTAATTAGATGTGAACATCTGGTTTATCAAATGCACTTCAAACATTGGAGTGTGATTTTTAAAATTTTAAGTTTCGAATGTGCAGAAGAATTCAAAACCGTTGAGAGCTTAATACATACACTTCAGAGACCAAATGCATAATGTAGCCCCTAAGAACCAGACAACAAAATCACAACTCAAAATTTACAACATGACATGATCCAAGCCGTGGTGTTGCTAGATGGCAACCAGCAATGGACTGCAATCTGATACAGTCCGAAGAACCTGGATGTCAAACATGATGCCTGAGAATATCCCACAGCCGGCCACTTCTCCTTATACCCTCCAGAAATCACAGCCAAGATTTCATCATCATTCAACTCTAAATCATCCGGAAAAACTCCCCCTATGTCCGGAGTCTTGAGCCCAAACAACATATTTATCCTTGAAGCAGACAACTCAATAACCTTCCCCCGAACATAAACTCTCCCGAACCACTCAGATAAAATGTCTAAATTTTCAGGCATGAGATTAGCATATACCTCAAGTACCACCTGTCGATTGTATTGCCTTTGAAGTGTGGCAGCCTTCGTCATCCCCATTGCCTTTAAGAAGCTGGTGAATCCGCTTTCCTGATATGCCTTCAAGTCTACTGGTCGTTCAGCAATGAATTTCTTCTCGGAGAAGAAATTTTCCATCTCAGCTCTCTTCACATCAAAGTAATCCGTCGAGAAAGCCTGGGAGATAGATGGTGGTGGCAAGACCTTCCTTTGAGTGTTATCACTTCTCTTCTTTCTCCTTTTTCCTGCCTTGGTATCCATGGAAGCACTGGCCTTCCTTTTTCCTTTAGCCTTTTGAAAGAATTTATCCAGGACCTCGTCACTGGAGTAAGTCAAATCTGGAGTGTCCTGTGTTGGAACACTGTCAGCTCTTTCAGCCTGCTCTCCTTCTGAATCACTGCCCTGAACTGGTAGATCTTCATCAGCTCCTTCCATCTCCTGATTCCCTTCTTCATTAGACTGATCAGTGGCTCCATCATTCAACTCTTCTTGAACCTCATCACCTTGTGTACCCCCCAGATCAGCATCAGATTCGACCTCCATATGCACAGATTCTTCTGAGTGTGTTGAAACACTCTCCTCATCATCAGATAGTTCAATAAACACAGGTTCTCTCAATTTATCCATCCTCTTTGCATTCACTCCATCATAAAATCCGACCTGTAGCTTATCTCCATATTTTACTTTCTTTAACCCAACAGCCTGTTCCTCATTGACCTCTCTAATCCACACATAACTATGAGGAGTCATACGACAAAAAACATGAAATTTGTCTTTCCCTTTCCCATTCAACTGACCGTACATCCCTCTCAGAAACTTCACAGTCTTATACTCAATATCCCAGACATCAGTAAAGTGACCAGACACAAACTCCTTAATTTTGACATGCAATACTTCTAAATCCTTTCTTATACTCTTGATTTTGCTTAAATCCACAGAATATCTATTAGCTTGTAACCACTCAAAAATATCATCCACACTTCTACTTTCAAAGCCCAAGAATTTGAATGGTCGAGGGTCAGGACCAGTTACCTTAGGTTTTTCTTGTTTCTTGCCTCCAGACGCATGCTCTTGAGCATCTGAATTTTTATTCTGGTTCTTGACAAATGTCTCCTCCTCTTCCTTTTCTTCTTCAGTTTTCTCAGGCTCTGCTTCAGCCATCTCCTCATCCTCTTCATGGATAGCGCTTACTTTGTTCTGTTCTTGATTTTGTGACTCACCCACTTCAACATGCCTTCTCGGCTCATCAAACACTACCAATCCCGAATTCACTAAGCTCCGGTCTTCTTCCAAACTTTCTGGCATTGAAGCTTCTTTTCTCGGAGAATTTGGGTTTGACATTATTTGGAACAATGCCGAGATAGAGGAGAGTTTTGAGGCAAGATTTTTGGCAAGAGTTTTTGGGGAAAAATCGGCCAGAGGTAACAGAATGCGAAAGGGAAGTTTTAGAGTTTGAGACAACTTTCAACTCTTCATAAACTTACCTCTTTTCCCGCGAAGATCCTTTTTAGATTTCCCAAAAGTTGTCATGATAGCCTTTCCTCTTCTTGTCCCATCAATGAGTTATTCCTCATTTAACTTCCAACACTCTATTTAACTTCTCCTATTTTTGGTCAGCTTTTGCTTCCTTCCATTTTTTTCTTTTTCTAATTTTTGACATAAATAACAAACACAAACAAATTATTTACACGAAGAATTCATCAAAGGTAAAAGTTACCTCAGATTTGACAAACACCTAAGTGTTGTCGAAGGCTCTCGAAAGTGGTAGCATCAAGTGGCTTTGTAAATATATCGGCAAGCTGCTCGTGTGTTGGAACATAGGCCACTTCCACTTCTTTTCTTTCCACCAAATCTCGAATAAAATGATGCCTTATGTCAATATGTTTGGTTCTTGAGTGTTGAACTGGATTCTTCGAAATATCGATTGCACTTGTATTATCACATAAAATCTTTAGGGGGCCTTGATGAATTCCATAATCTTTCAGCATTTGATTCATCCATAATAATTGTGCACAACAACTCCCTGCTGCAAGATACTCTGCTTCTGCAGTAGATAGAGAGATCGAGTTCTGTTTCTTGCTATACCAAGACACCAAATTTGTTCCAATAAAGAAACATCCACCGGTAGTACTTTTCCGATCATCTGCATTACCAGCCCAATCAGAATCACTGTATCCTATCAATTCTGAATCTTGATTCTTTGAATACCAAACACCATATTCTGACGTTCCACTCACATATCTAATAATTCTCTTGACTGCAGTAAGATGAGATTCCTTAGGATCAGCCTGAAATCTAGCACATATTCCAACACTGAAACATATATCTAGTCTGCTAGCCGTGAGATATAACAAACTTCCGATCATGCCTCTATATAACTTTTGATCGACTGACACTCCTTTTTCATCTTTCACCAACTTATTAGAAACCCCCATAGGAGTTCGAACCGCACGAGCACTACTGAGTCCGAATTTTTTAATCAAGTTCAAGGCATACTTACTTTGATTGATGAATAGACCATTCCGTCCTTGTTTGACTTGTAACCCCAGAAAGTAAGTCAATTCTCCAACCATGCTCATTTCAAATTCAGACTGCATTGTGATGACGAAGTCCTGTACCATAGATGGTGAAGTAGAGCCAAATACTATGTCATCAACATATATTTGAGCAATTAGAAACTTTGATGACTTGTCAAGCACAAATAAAGTGCGATCTACTCCCCCTCGACGATAACCTTTCTGAAGCAAGAAGTTAGTAAGTCGTTCATACCATGCTCGAGGTGCCTGCTTTAATCCATATAAGGCTTTCTTGAGGCGATATACATGATGCGGATAATGAGGATCTTCAAAACCTTTAGGTTGTTCCACATAGACTTCCTCATTCACCACTCCATTTAGAAACGCACTCTTAACGTCCATTTGATACAACGTAAAGTTCAAGAAGCAGGCAATAGCTAGTAGAATACGAATAGATTCTAACCTGGCAACTGGTGCAAAGGTTTCGTCAAAGTCAACACCTTCCACTTGCGTATATCCTTGAGCAACAAGTCTGGCTTTGTTCCTGGTGATTAAGCCATCTGCATCGGACTTGTTCTTGAAGATCCATTTTGTACCAATGACATTGATGCCTTTGGGACGAGGGGTAAGGTACCAAACATCATTCCTGGTAAACTGTCCGAGTTCATCTTGCATTGCAGCAATCCAATATTCATCAAGTAAAGCTTCCTTATAGTTCTTCGGTTCAATTAGTGACACAAAACAGTGTAGACCAGCCAGTCGTCGATAATCAACTCGAGGAACTGATCGAGTATTTCGCAAATTTGAGCCAGGTTGAATGTGTGGTGCAACACGGTCATTAGTAGGAGATAGCAGTGTTGGAACATGGTCATGTGTTGGAACATGGTCCGCTTCAGCAGAGTGAGGATCCTGGTGCTCATTTGGTTCTGACGACTTTTCTCTATCCGGAGTTTGAGACTGTGTTGGAACATGAGTGTTGGCGGATTCTTCCTCTACTGCTTCTGGAAGTTGCTCCTTTCCTGAATCATCCACAATGACATTTATGGATTCCATGAGAGTGTTAGTTCGATGATTGAAGACTCGGTAGGCACGACTGTTGATAGAATACCCTAGAAAAATTCCTGGATCACTTCGATTATCAAATTTTGCCAACTGTTCTCTGTCTCTGAGGATATAGCAAGTGCTTCCGAACACATGAAAATACGAAACATTTGGCTTCCTGCCTTTCCAGATCTCATAGGCTGTCTTATCAGTGAACGGTCGAAGATACACTCGATTAATTGTATAGCACGCTGTATTGATCGCCTCTGCCCACCATTTCTTATGAACATCCTTCTCTGCCAACATAACTCGAGCCATCTCCTGAAGAGTTCTATTCTTTCTTTCGACAATACCATTCTGTTGAGGAGTGATAGGAGCCGAAAACTCATGTTGAATCCCCAGTTCATTGCAGAAAGAACTGAATTGTTCATTTTCAAACTCTCTGCCATGATCACTTCGAATCCGAATTATCTTTCCTACAGGACTTCCCTTTTCCGTTTGTAGCTTTACTACAAGGCTACGAAATACCTCAATCGTATCAGATTTCTCTTTCAAGAAGGCTACCCATGTAAACCTGGAGAAGTCATCAACACATACAAAAATATATTTCTTTCCTCCTATGCTAGGTGTGTGCACTGGCCCCATTAAATCCATATGTAATAATTCCAGATTTCTAGAAGTAGTAATAAACTGTACTGAAGAATGAGGAGCACGAGTTTGTTTACCTTGCTGACATGGTCCGCACATGATTTCATCATTCCCGGTTAAGGTAGGCATTCCACGTACAACTTTCATGTTAGCAATTTTCACCAGTGTTTTATAGTTGATGTGTCCGAGTTTCCTGTGCCATAGAATTCCCTCGTCCTGCTTTGAAAGCATGCATCGAACTTCTTGTTCCAAAAGATAACAATTGTCTGAAGATCGTATTCCAGACAGGACCCTGTTTTCTCCATGCTTCACTACACATTTGTCCTTCTGAAACTCAACTATCATGTTGTCATCACACAGCTGGCTTATACTTAGCAAATTTGCTTTTAGATCTTAACAAATAATACACTTGTGAGGACAGAAAACCCTTCAATCTTTAATTCGCCCTTGCCAATTACTCTGCTTCTTTTTCCATCTCCAAAAGTTACATACCCGCCATCATATGGAGTAAGATTTGTAAGGTATTTTGAACTGCCAGTCATGTGGCGAGAGCAACCATTGTCAAAGTACCATGAGTCACTGGAATATGCTGATAAAGAAGTGTGTGCGACCATACACGTACTGGACCTTTTAATGACCCATATCTTCCTGATTCTTGTATGAGTATCGACTGTGTTGGAACACAGTTCTCTTCCTGTCATTTGGTCTCTGATCAGCTTTTTACACTGATATTCAGTATGTCCTTGATACCTGCAGTATCCGCAGATTAGAGGCTTTCTTTGAAACGGTTTTCCATACTTCCGTTTTATTTCTCGAATCCTTGCTTTGAGAGTTACTGGTTTTTCATGCAATTCAACCTCTGACTCTTTCCTGTATCCAATTCCGTGTCTATCACCAAAGTTCTTTCCCATATCCAGTATGTCATCCAGTTTCGCTTTCCCGGAATTCAATTTTGAGATAGCTGCTTCAGACATCTCAGCCCTCTTGACTGCTGCTATTAATTTCTGACTCAGTTCTTCATTTTGTTTTCCAAGTTCTGCAATCGTGGACCGTAACTCCTTTTCGCTGTCAATCAGCTTCCTTTTTTCTTCAATCAGTTCTTTGTTTTTGTCTGCTACTTGAACCCACATGGCATACATTTGTTCGTATGTACTATATATCTCTTCATCACTTACAGAAAGATCATCTTCATCACTGCGAGCCTCGTCCAGATTCATATCGTAACTTACACCTTTCCCTTTGTTTAGTGTGTTGGAACACTGACTTTCTGAAGTATCATGGACCTTTGCTCCAAAGGCTACATAATTACTGGTTAATTCTTCCTCATCTTTTTCATTCTCTTCATCATCACTCCAAGAGGTAACATATGATCTTCCTTGTTTCTTTCGGGTGTTAGCACATTCGGCCTGAATATGACCAAATCCTTCACATTCTCTACATTGAATTCTTCCAGCCTGTTTTGATTCATTGTACTGATTTCTCCCATACTGCATATTTCCTTGTTCAAACTCAATCCACGATTGTTGTTCGAATCTTGTTGCTTTTGTCTGTTTCCGCCAAACCTCTCCTGAGATTTCTTGTTGACCACCTTCTTTAACATCTTTGAGAAATTTTTTGTAATAAGTGCCAGTTTTTCAAACTCATCATCGCTGTCAGACTCATTACTTCCTTTGGCTGAAGAAACTTTAAACGCCAAATCCTTGGATACCCTTTTTGTAGGTTGCTGGAATGTCATCTCATATGTTTGCAGTGACCCCATTAGTTCATCTAGGCTCATTGTGGATACATCTCTTGCCTCCTCTATTGCTGCTACTTTCATTGCAAACCTTTTAGGTAGAGATCGCAAGGTCTTTTTCACCAGCTTGGTTTCTTTGTACACTTTTCCAAGTTGATAAGCCATGTTGGAGATATCTCTAAGCTTTCCATTGAATGTGGCAATGGTGTCGTCCTCCTCCATTTTGAGTTCTTCAAACTTGGTAGCCAACATCTGTAGTTTGGACTCCCTCACTCGACTGATTCCTTCATGAACCGTTTGTAGGATGTCCCATGCTCTCTTCGCTTGGTGGCATGTAGATATAAGCTTGAACTGGTTTTCATCAACTGCCGTGAATATTGCATTAAGAGCCTTTGAATTTGCTAGAGATTCTCTAAGATCACCTGGAGTCCATTTAGACTTGTCTTTGAGTTTTTGACTTGACTCCCCTTCCATATCCTTAGAGCTGGTAGCATCTTCTGTAGGATGATTCCATTCATTCTCAACATAAAACCACGCCAGTTCGTCCAGGGAATTAATAAACACCCTCATACGAGCCTTCCAATAGTTGTAGTTGTTTTCTTAACAGTGGTGGTCGAGAGATTGAAGCTCCTTCTCTTGTCGTCATGGTAAAACCGGATCTCACTTTCCTTGAAACAACCAAGGGAACAATAAGTGACTCAGCTCTGATACCAATTGAAATTTAGTTTTACCAATTTTCCTAGTTCTTACTAGTGTGTTCCAACATACCTAGTTTAACCAAGTGTAAAAATAACGTGAAACGTAAAAGACACACAACTTGGTTACGCAGTTCGGTGTGAATCACCTACATCTGCGGGGTCTGGCCCAGTTCAGAATGAATCCACTAATTAGAAAGATAGTACAGAGTACAGCATACAAAATACTTATCTTTAACTAACTATGACGTGTGGACTCTGCTAGCTCCCCTAGCTACCGATCCGCCTTGATCAGACTCCCTCTGACCTCGAACTCCGTCGACGCTGGATCTCCTCCTCCCGAGGAATTAAGGCATACGATTCTGAACTTGTGCAGCAGGACAGTGTTGGAACACAGTATATTGGCTCTAGCAAGTTTCGTAAGATCTCAAAATCTGGGTGCAGATTTTGCTCTGTAAAATCGTTAGTTTTGCAGCCGTGTTTGTCCCATATTTATATCCACAAATCAGATCTGAATATCCATGATTATCTCCATAATATTCCTATTCCAAATCTGATTACAGAAGCATATCCAAATCCCATAATCAAGGGATTTACCTTATCTCAAACTCTCCCATATATTCGAATGAATCTCCTCCTTATATGTAGGGATTTTACCATAAATCAAATATGCTTCTTACGCCCAATATATAGCCAAATATACAGTTACCATAAATTCTAAAACTCTTCAATATTTTCGGCTTGAATCCGTTAAACCCTTGGCGTAAATTCTGCTCGTAAACTCTGCTCCAGCAGTGTTCCAACATGGTCCGATTTTGTTCACACAAAATTGCCAATTAAATAAGTCCGTGACTTTACAATAACATAAAACTGTATGAAGATAATGATTTATTCAACTGAAAACAGAAGAAAGAGAGGGAAAAGGAGATGTTTCACAGGCGGCCTGCTCGGGCATGGGAGCGCAAAGTTCGGTGGTTTGGCAACACCAGATACTCATAATAACCCATACGAAATCCATAGGTGGGATGAACAATGGTTGATCTGGGCCCACCGCAGGATTGGCAGCCATCAAAAGCCTTAGTTTTACCTTTCAAGAGACGACGACAGGTAAGGACGATGAAACGTCTAGGAAAACCATCAGCGCGATACAGCTCAGCAAAGAAGAGCTCCGTGCCTCCACCAGGTTTCATGGCAGTAAAGTTGCAGTGTACACCAAGTTCACGATCTACGACCAAGTCGTGATCCAAGGCATCAACGAGCTCATAGTCGGTGCCGTTTTTCTTGTTGTAGTGCTGCAATCCTGCCTCCGCGTGTGGGCGAGTCCGACGACGATGCTCTGCCACTGCCTCCGGGGAGGGGGTGCGGTGGTCTTCATCATCTGACCCATGTGCTGCCCACCGTTGCCTCATGGCTTCAATATGCTCGGGGGTATTCCAGGAACAGGGACCCGACACTGTTCCGTCTGGCTCCAGCCCGTATTTCAGTTCTTCCAACGTTGGCCCCAGATCCTTCAATGCCCTCGGTTTCTTCTTAATTGATGTCGGCTGCACAACAGCATCACAGCTTCTCGTCGGGGACACATCTACGTATGTTTGATCACCATATGGCTGCCTTATTCCCCACGTGTCTTCATCAGCAAAGGAGTGCATCCAAAGAAAGGCTGGGTCCAATTCTTCCAACGTCGATTCTCTCGGTTTCTTACTCGAATTCTGCTGCAGACTATAATCACGGCTTCCCGAGCTTCTCTTCCCCATCTTCTGACCGTACCCTAGGTTTAGGAAATTAGGTACCCGATCTTTAGGATGTTTTTGATTCACGAAATCAAAGGAATGATTTCTGATGTGTAACCAATGAGGGAGATCTGCTGTGTATTTATAGGGGAAAGGTTTCCTTATCCGAATACTCATGGGAAAAGGAAAAGGAAAACGCGTGGAAACTGGGAAAAGGAAATTGGGCCCCAATTCGGCCCATTAAGAGAGATGATTGGGGAGCCATCCAATTTTTTCCGAAAACTAAAATGTTCCAATTTTAAAAGAATGTTAAAGTAAATAGAAAACAGATAATCCTTCCAGACAGCCATTTTTTTATCCAAATTTAATTTTTTTAATTATGGAATGGAGAATGCAAGTACTCATCATCATACTAACAATAATGGTAGGTAATTTATGCATTTCATCTGCACCATTTATAGCAGCGAGACTTGTAATTATACCACGGAGTTGATCTCATTATTCTTTTTTTTTTACTAGCAGGGTTCGCAAGAATAGTATCGTGACACTATATAGAATAGTGTCGTGATGTAGATAGAATATGACTCTCTTGAAAAATTATAATAATAGGATTTCAATGTAGTGTAGATAGAATAGTATTGATGATAGAGATTATTAAAGTTTTTCTCTCCAGTGCAAGCATTATAAACCAATCTTCAATATGGCGTGTAACAATAGTTTATTATTATTAAAATAATATATTATTTTTATCCACTTTATATTGACGCATATTTGAATAATAGAGTAGATGAATTCTATTTTTATTTTATTTTAAAATTGCGTAATTATATAATAATTATTTAAAAAATAATACACATAATCACAATTTTAAAGATTTTTTCTAATTATTTATAGTTTATAGTTGTATGAGTGTTTCAAATTTCATATAATATTTATTTAAATAACATATAAAAATGTATTATAATTGAATTAACATGTAAAATAAAATGTGTAGTTGAATAAATTTACTACACGTATGTTTGCGTAATAAAATTAAAGTTAAATGTAAATAAATATACAAAATTGATCATTATTGGTAAGTTCGCAAACTAGATGAAATGACGGTCTCACTTTCACCCTCTGAAAACATAAGCTAAATCTGAATAGGTCACTTTTAGTTTTGTCCACGTCGCAATTGACGCCCTCATTTGACCTAAAATTGGAGATGATATTTAAGGTTGGGAGTCACTTAGCATGAAAGACTTACCTAATTAAAGCTTGCTCTTAAAGCAACCAAACCATAATCAAAATATTTTTTAAGGCAAAATATATTTCTAACTCTAACTTTATGATGAAAATGTCAATATAATCCTTCAATATGAGATAGTGTCAATCTAACCCTAACTGTTGGTCGAATTGTGCCGATATTACCAAACTCCCCACTTCCATCATTAACAAAAAAAATTCAGGCATAACCAAAAACTAAAATAACTAGAATACCCCTTTATACCTTGTGATGTGGAAGCTCTGTTTCTTTCTTCTGCTCCACCGCCATCACAAGAACCCTCGCTACAATACAACCGACCTTTCGCCACACCACCACTGCCGCTGCTCCCTTTGTCTTCCCCCGCCACATGCCACCCTGTTGTCCCTTCATATTCCCCACCACACTGCTACCACCGCTCCCTTCGTCTTCCCCCACCACATCTCCACTGCCACTACTCCCTTCGTCTTCCCACACCACCGATTCACAACCCCCACCACCCCCAAACCCTAGCTCAAAGCACAATCACCGATTTGCTACTAGAGAAGACGACAATGAAGAGAGAAACAGGAGAAGAAAGAGTGTACAGCAAGCCGTTTTTGGGAAATGCAATATTGACAGCTTGAGCGTAGCGCGGGCAAACCTAGTTTTCCGTAAAATTGCAATAAGATGTAATAAGTAGCATAGTAGAAGAAGCCAATGAAATGAACGAGTATAGATATCAGCAGCAATATCCTTGTAAATGATCTAAACCTTAGAACTTTGAACTGTAATGAATTTGTTAATAACAGCTATCCTTTAAGTCTGCATTGTGAATCAAAGAGTATTAATTTTGAAATAAGGTCTCCCTGATGCACTTGCATTCATTAACTTGACTTCTCCTATGTAATTTTCTGATGTTCTCTAAAAATATATAAGATCGTAGTTTTGAGAGACCGTTGCTTATGAGGTTATATCGAACAAATATGACATCAGATTTAGTAGAAGTGCGCAGAAACCTAAGTGGCTAAGACTGACTATAAGATTTACAGTTCTAAGTCGGTTGTTGACATTGTGTTAATCTTCAATTTTAGAACAGTAAATCCTTTCACTCAGTGTTTTATATCTCAATAAGCATATGAGAGTAATTAAAGAATGGCACTGGTGCGGGTATATATGACACCCATATTTAGAGGGATTGCGAAATATGTAAAGAAAATAATCTAATTAAGGAAAATGATCTAAATAATATGGATAGTATAAAAAATAAATTTTATTATATTTATTATTTAATGAGTTTTAACTAAATTGATTATGCTGTTTCATAACTTTGAAATGTAACACAATTATTTGTTTTAAATTTAATTATGAGGCACAAAGTAATTTAACCTCATAAGCATAAATAAGAATAAATAAATGGTATCAACTTAATGGTAGAAAATGGATAACTTATTAGTCTTCCTGCTATAAATGGTGAAGATCAAATGCAAAAAATTTCACAACTCAATACAATATTCACCAATTCACAAGTTTCACAATTCAATACAATTTAGTGTCACTGCCTATCATAATACAAAGCACTGCTCACCACACATCTGCTGTTGTAAATATCAAGCTACTGAGATTGACATATAACCCTTCCATTGCGCATACATCAATTGAATTTTACAGTCAAAATCAGACAAGTTCACGAATTATCAAATTACAGCTTGAACCGGTAATCTGAATTTGATTACTTCAGCGTGATAACAGCACAATCACAAAGCATCAACATTAAAGTATTGACCGAATCAATCAGAATAGGGTTTATGTTCTTACTTGACGGTGGCGAGAACATAGTGGAGGCAATTGAAAGGGGTCTCTGTAAATAGTCCGCTGAAGGGGAATGCCCTCGGGATCCCCAAACACGGCGTTTGAAGGGATCATCCCTGATTAATGCTGTTGTTGCTGACATAGTAGAACTACTGCGGCGGCGGCGGCGGCGGCGGCGGCGGCGGCGGAGCGTGGGTGTTGCAGTGTTGGCTGCCGGATTATAGGCTATTCCCATCACCTCGGATTAGGTGGGTTTCGGGTATTCAGGTTTTCTAGTTTCAATTTCCACATTAATTTACATTATGACTTGGGGTCATTTATTCGAACACACAGGGAAAAGGAAAAGGAAAAGGAAAACGCGTGGAAATAGGGAAAAGCCTCGGACAACCAATTCGGCCCATTCGGAGAGACATCTAAGCCCGTCAAACGGGTTGGGTCACCCGTTGGATAACCGTTACCCATATACTAATTTCACTTATTGGATAAGATTTATTGGATAATAACCCATTGGGTTAATGGATATAATTGGGTTGTAGTTATTGGGTTTAGTTGGGTTGGATAATTGGTTATCCGTTGGATAATTTTGGGTGGGTCGAGTTGGATTGGATAACGGGTGACCCGTGGATAATTTCATATCATAAGATAACAAAATTTTCACAAATTTGATTAAGAATAATTTAATTTTTCCGTAACACATATAATCAACTTAGAAACGATCAAATTCTCGATTCATCATATTTGTCGATTTTGGTTCATGTTTTGATCAATTTTAATTTGAACCAATTAAAATTTGATAAATGATCTTGACGAAAGAAGTAGAAGTAGTATTTAAGAAACTTTTACTAAATTTGAAAAATCTCGAAATATGAAGATTTTTAAAAATATTTTCTTTTATTGAACATAAGAAAATAATAAATGAAATTCCCACATTCGGCCACTCGAATAAATATTTCTTTTTTTTTTAGTTATGTACACGATTCAGCCTACATCAAAGAATGATTACGGTTAATCGTAATTTTTCACTCAAAGTAAAATGTTACGTGGCTTATCCATTTAAAGTTTAAATGGTTGAAAACACCAATTATCCATTGAGTATATACTGAATTATCCATTGAGTATATACTAATTATCCATTGGGTCTATACTAATTATCCATTGGGTCGAACTAAATGATCAATTGGGTATATGTCATTTATTTGGGTGAAACGTGAATTACCCATCAAGTCCGTGTTCTTTCTCAGTTCTTAGTTCTCACTTTCCATACTGCGTTTTGTTTCATCAGTCCGCATTTTGTTCATCAATCAGTCCGCATTTTGTTCATCAATCGGTCTGCGTTTTGTTCATATTCGAGTTCATAATATTATATTATGTAATATAATATTATATTTAATAAAAATAAAAAATATATAATATGTTGGTTTTGTAAACTCGACGAAACTAATGAACAATATTACTTGGGATCGAGCTCGAGCTCAAATACTGTACGAACTCGAATATTGTACGAACTCATCAAATACTGTACGAGATTGAACTCGAATACTGTACAAACTCGAATAGTGTACGAGATTGAGCTCGAATACTGTACAAATTTGAATACTATACAAATTCGAATACTGTACGAGATTGAACTTGAATACTGTACGAACTCGAATACTGTACGAGATTGAGCTTGAATACTGTACGAGATTGAGCTCGAATACTGTATGAACTCGAATGCTGTACGAGATTGAGCTTGAATACTGTACGAACTCGAATACTGTACGAGATTAAGCTCGAATACTGTATGAACTCGAATACTGTACGAGATTGAGCTCGAATACTGTACGAACTCGAATACTGTACGAGATTGAGCTCGAATACTGTACGAGATTGAGCTCGAATACTGTACGAGATTGAGCTCGAATACTGTACGAGATTGAGCTCGAATACTGTACGAGATTGAGCTCGAATACTGTATGAACTTGAATACTCTATGAACTCAAATACTGTACGAGATTAAGCTCGAATACTGTATGAACTCGAATGCTGTACGAGATTGAGCTCGAATACTATACGAGATTGAACTCGAATACTGTATGAACTCGAATATTGTACGAGATTGAACTCGAATATTGTACGAACTCGAATACTGTACGAGATTGAGTGCAAATTTTGTACAAACTCGAATACTGTATGAACTCGAATATTGTACAAACTCGAATATTGTACGAGATTGAGATTGAATAATTTGTAAATTCTAATTTGTATAATTTGTGAATTATAGTGAATATTTATGTTAAATATTACACATGCATTTAATTGGGTAATTTTGGATATTTATTGGATATTTGTTACGTTTTTATTGAATTAACATAATATGGGACCCATGAAGATTAAAATTTTCCATTAACACAATTATTTTCATCCCGCTCAATCCCAAAAACTAATGAGCATTTAATACCTGATCCCATTGGATAATGACAACTTGTAACCCAAATCGATAGAAAATGTTTAATGATAACTTATTGGGTTAATTATATAATGATTTATTGGATAATGACTTATTGGATAATATATTTTAACTTATTGGGTCATATGAATATCTCATGGGTTATCCAATGGGTTATCCATTTTATGACCCAACCAATTTATGACCCAACCCATTATGACCCATTTAATAAACGGGTTAATTGGATAATGACCCATTGGATAATGATCTATTGGGTTTGGATAACGGGTTTACCAATTAACCCATTTGACGGGCCTAGAGACATCCAATTTTTTTCGAAAACAAAAATTTTTCAATTTTACATAATGTTAAAGTAAATAGAAAACAGATAATCCTTCTAGACAGCCATTTTCCCCTAAACTAATTTTTTTTTTTAATTATGGAATGGAGAATGCAGGTACTCATCATCATCATACTAACAATAACGGTAGGTAATATTTGCATTTCATCTGCACCATTTATAGCAGCAACACTTATAATTATACCACATAATTGATCCCATTTATTCTTATTTTTTATACTAGCAGAATTTGCAAGAATAGTATCGTGTACGTGAATCAAAACTATAAATGTTGGCCACAAAATTCGAAGAGTTGAAAATGGAAGAAGAAGAGACTATTGCAGTATTCAATGGAAGACTCAGAGACATCACAAATATGGCGCATCAATTGGGAAAAACTTACAAAGAGTCAATGTTGGTGAAGAAGACGCTTAGATCACTTCCCCAAAGATTTGACATGAAAGTAACAGCAATAGAAGAAGCGCGAGGTGTGGCCATAATGATTTTAGATGAGTTGATGAGATCACTACAAACCTATGAAATGACGTTGGAACATCCAACGAAGGAGAATAGCGATGATGAAAATGAAGACTGTGCCTTTATCACAAACAATTTCTCGGGGATGCCGAAGAAAGTGGTAAATAATAATTTACATGAAAGGTTTAGTGGGAATAGATCACAATTTCAATACTTTGGAAACAATCATGGATCTAGGATGGAGAAAACCACCCAACAATCCTCAAGAAATCAAAATGGCAAATTGAGACAATCAGAAAGGATACAATGTAGAGAATATGAAGGGTATGGACATATCAAGACTGAATGTGCCAACACTCGGAAGAAGGATGGAAAATTATATGCACCCTCATAGAGTGAATATGAAGAAGAGGAGAACTATGAAGAGGAACTGAAAAGCAATTATATGGATTTTGGAGCAAAACTTCAAGGAGACTCAAAACTTGGTACTGAATGTTCCAACATCGGACAAGAAGAAGTGGATCAATGTTCCAACATGGTTTAGATTGCTGAAGTCCGATGTTCCAACATAGAGAAGGCATGTGAAGAATACTTCTCGAGTGATGATGAAGACAAGAATGTGAGTGATGAGGATGTCTATGCTTCTTATGAAAAGATGTATGAAATGTGGATGAAAGTTGCTGATGCTAACATACTCTTGAAAAGGGAGAAAAACATTTTAGCTGAAAAAGGAAGAGAGATGACATCCCTAGTGGAAGGACTCCGAAAGGAAGTTAAGGTGTTGGAATTAAATCTGAGTTCGATGACAAAGAGGGCTGAAGTTGCTGAGACGGCTATTAAAAGATTGAATTATGGAAAAGCAAAATTGGATGACATTCTCACTATGGGTCATTATAGACTTAGAATTTCATTCCTGTTAGACTTTGGTTTGTTCTAACCCTATATATTGTAATCCTCATGATTGATGAGGTGTGTCACTGATTAATATCAGTGCACCATAATAAAGTACATTATATTTTATCAATATTGTTGCGTTCAAACACTCTATATTACTTATTTTAACTTTTAAAATATAATTTTATAAAAATTACAATATTTAAAGTAAAAACTACTTGAATTATTCATAAACTTATGGAAATGCCTACTCCTCTGTTGCAGGTCAAATTGCACAGAATCTTTTCACGCTCATCAAGTAACTTGTCTAACCATTCATATGTTTAACTACATATAATAACGGCAAACAAAAATCTACTTTTAAAAAACTATTTGTTATAACGAATCCAATAATATCACATACAGTAATATTATTACTTATATATCTAATCAAATATACAATCAAAATTTAATTAAATATAAACTAAATAGTTATTGTACCGTTTGAGCTGGGACATAAGCAGAATGGATAATGAATTTTCGTACGTGAAAGTAACCATATCAGATCTGCATATCTTGTTGAGATGGCGTGGGACCTTCTTGAAACATACACACACAAATTACGTACTCCTTCCGTTTCTTTAATATAAATATTTTTTTCTTTTATATTGATACATTTTTTATTTTTGATAAAATTATTTTAATTTTATTTACTCATTCTATTTTTTACTTTTTACATTCAATTTTCTCTACTTATTTTATTTATCTAAATCCATAAGTATTAATGAAATGTATGGAGTACATCCAAGCCTAATAGTATCCACTTATACAATAATAAAGCCTTTTTATTACTGCGGCACCGATATTCTTTGCTTCCGTAATCTATGACGTAATACTCATACCAAGCCCGGTTCACCCTTCCATATGTCATCACTATCCACGTGTCTCTTAACCCTCATTATTGCATTAATATTAATTTCTCTACTTTTCATCTACACTCAATAACAAAAGGCAAAATATTGGGAAATATTTTTCCATATGCTTATGGAAATATGGAGTTTAAATTGAATAATAAAAGGTAAAAATTCTAAGTTATAATATTAAAAATTTGGTATGTAGCGTGTAGTAGCGGTAAAGTTTATAGCCCGATTATGCAACCGGAAATTTTATCTTTATTTCTTCTAATTTACACTTTAAACATTACTCTTTCCATGACCTATAAAAAGACCGTATTTCAAGAGACGGATTCATAACAAAATATTCCTTGTCCACATAATTGTAACACTTCATTTTGCTAATAATATTTTAAAATATATTAATTATGTGGAGTAAATTAAATTAAAAGAAGAAGAGTCTGTTTCTTGAATACGGTATTTCCATAAGTCATGGTTAGACAAGGGTTTAAAGTACAAATTATAAAAAATGAAGATAAATTTTTTGGGTTGTATGAATCGGACTATAAACTTTATAACTACTCTACGCTGTATAATAAATTTTTAATATTGCAACTAAGACCTTTTTCTTTTATTATTCTAATTAAATCCATATTTCTATAAGTTTATGGAAAGACGAGATTTATTTAGAATAATCAAAGGCAAAAGGTCGTAGTTACAATATTAAAATTTAGCATGCAACGTGTAGCAGTTATAAAGTTTATAACCCAATTCATGCAACCCGTAAATTTTATTTTCATTTCTTCTCATTTACACTTTAAACATTGTTCTCTCCCTAACTTATGAAAATACTGTATTTGACTCAATATATAATAGCTAAAAACATATAAAAATTAAAAATGAATATAAGTACTAAATAGGATATGTGATATTCCATTATTATAGTTTTAAAAAAATTACGACAAAATTGCTGGAGTTTATTGTTTCACAAATACTCGTGTGAAACTATCGAACCATTGGACGAGATCATTATGTAATCTATAGAGCTACCAAATCGGACATGTGACATTAATTTATTGGGTAATTATTTGTGTTATGATCCTGTAAATAAAAGAAAATAGCCATGATCGTTTAACTATCAGGCGGTCTAATATTGTTACGAATAACTCTTTATTACTAGTTTGCCTTCCAATGCGAATTCATGCACATAAATTTTTAGTTTCTCTCCAAAAGGCGTTTAATCGGCATGGCCGTAGCCACCCCATCCACTCGACACCACATGCCGCACCGGAGAGGTAAGAAAACATGCATAGGATTCCGGGTTCAAAATCAGAAGGTCGAATTCATTCGTTCAAAAATCAACGAATGAAAACACACACATAATCTTAAATGCGACTGATTCTTTGCCAAGAACAACAAAATCTGATTCACCACAAAGAGGGAAACGGAAGTGCCAAGTTCTTAAGAAGGAAGTGCTGATCAAAGTGCAGGATGCGTGTGCACATGAAGGATCGTGAGTGACATGCAGCAGAAAATGTGTAGGTGCTAGTGAAGGGAGGAAAAAATGCATTCCTACTGCTGCAGGGAAGCGGACAAAGAGCCCTGACATGAACAAAGCTTGTATGACTCAACTCAATATATTATTGCTTACCTCTATAGTAGATTTTGATCTGACTTAGGCACCTGCTTATGTGCAGTTGCTCCAAGCATCGGCTCTTCTTCTTCGCATTGTAGCTAAACTCCATGTTTTCTGGTTCGTATGAACACACCTACACAAAAGCACGATTGCTGGGTTAGCGTATTTGTAAGGTTGTATGATAGCATTCGGAAGAAGTAAAAACGGTTCCCAATGTATATGTCACGGCTGAGTGTCTGTTCTCCATTACCACATGCCAGACTCGCTTCAAAATAGTTCCAAGTTCAGTCAGAGTCATGGAAAGAACAATTTACGAAACAGAACTTAAGAAATGCACTGCATGTTTTCACTCAGCTAGATTCAGACTAAGAGGCAGAAAAAAAATCTAAGAAAAAGGATATCAGAAATTGTTAAAACTGAAAACATGATAACGCAAAAAAAAAAAAAAAAACTTTCCAGAATGAAGCTGACACAACACCATAGAAAACTACGTTAAGCTCAGCGTCGATGTGGTCAGCTCCCAACTCCATAGATAACGAACTACGTCCAGTCTACTTTTTTCATGACCTTCATACTGACCGCCCTTCCAATTAGGCCTGAAGGGGCTTTGTATCCCTTAAAAGGGGCTTTTAAAAATGAAATGAACATAAAAAATTATCAGAAGACAAATTTTTATTTTTTTTCAGATTCAACAACAAACAGATCCAGTCAATCAAATAAGTCAGCAAATAAACACATCATCAATTTTTTCAACGATTCTCAAAAACCCAGAAAAAAATTAATTCAAATGGGATTCAAACATCATTAAACACATAGCAAACTAAAATTTAATAACTCAATGCACCAGCTTACAGAGATTAAAGAAGAGGAATCCTGCTGGGAGTCTTCGACAGCAGTAGGATTAAAGTGATCCTTCAAAACTTTCTATGTGACCCGTACATCACCTTCATAGGAATTGGAGGACAGTGAATGAAAAGGATGAACAAATTGAAACCCCCAAATTCATCCGTACAGGAATCGAAAAAGCAGAATCGGAATGAGGCGACTCACCTTAGCTACTGGTGACTTACATAGAAGGTGTGTGGGTCTTGATGAAGTGACTGGGGAAAGCAGAGTAAATCCGCAAATCAATGAGTACCTTACAAGTTGAAGATGACCGGCCATGACCCGTACAAGAATCGTAAAGGCAGAATCGGAATGAGGCGACTCACCTTAGCAAGATGGGAACTAGAATTAGTACGGAAAAGAAACATAATTATTTCAAGCAAGCATTAATTAAGATTAATGAAACTGAAGGAGCAATATTTCCTGAAGTACTAAACCTTCAAACTTGTTCAAAACCTCAAAATTGTTCAAAATATATTGCAAACCTAGCTCATTCGCCTTTGTAGTTTGTACCTATATGGTAGAAGAAATGTCCACAGACACCCTATGCAACTCCACCCTATACAAACACCTATATCCAATCGGGATATACTGTTTCAGTTGGGTTTTAAGCTGAAAGTTACAATCAAACAATTGTTGATTCATTCAATTCACCCTCAGAATGACAGGTATATGAACACTGATATTTTCCTCCACCAAACTACTCATGAATACGCCATTTTAACCAATGGGAAAATTCCAGAACAACACTTAGAGAGTAATAACCTTGATATGTTCCACAGTTCGACAACATACTACTCCAGTAGTCATTAATGCTGAGAGCATGACTGCTCAAAACAATAAGGTTGGCAGAGGAAATCCATGGCGTGCGCATCAGCTTTGACCGTGGCCCGACAACATGAACACCTTTATCCTTGAGACAACAGTAACCATCTCCGAGACTCTCTCATTATCAATGTCTGCTATGACCTGAATCGCGCTAAATTTTATTGAAGGAATGAAAAAAAAATGTTCAAGAATCTTTCATGCTAGGAAACCCTACTGGAGTACACAGTAGATGTGAAATATAAGCCAGGTTTCACAATTTTTTTTAATCAAAGTCCATATACGAGAGGTATCACAACCATTTCTATCACTTAAAAGGGCATGGGAAAAAAAGATACAATCCCACGTAGCTTTCACCAAAAGCTAAAGTTGAAGTCTCATTACACTGGACAAAGATTCCACATTAAACTGGAAACCCATCAATAAAATTCAACGGACAACATCATAAGCACACACGTTGAAAGGGAGTGAGATGATTCAATTTGAACTGCATTGAAAGAACATAAGAAGAGAGCATGGAAGACAATCATGGAAAACATCAAAAGAGCAGAACATATAAGCCAGTAATGCATGATGAAAGCTAAGAATCTAACTTAATCTGCCGACTTCTAGTGAACCAGTAAAATAGCAACAATGGGGTGCAACAAACTGAATGAATGACTCTGAATTGAAGGGGAAAATGGTATGCAAATCACATTTGGATCAACAAACTAAAATAAGGACTACACAAAAACTTTAGAAACAGAGAAACATCAATATATGCAAACAATACTGGATATGAAAATTTAAGAACTTCCAACTTTGCATGCAATAAACAGCAAAAGAAAGCACGGAAGTGAATATTTCATGGTTTCGTTGAAAATGTGGGACGAGCAGAACTTAAGAACATTCAAAGATGAGACTATAACTAATTAGATGTGAACATCTGGTTTATCAAATGCACTTCAAACATTGGAGTGTGATTTTTAAAATTTTAAGTTTCGATTGTGCAGAAGAATTCAAAACCGTTGAGAGCTTAATACATACACTTCAGAGACCAAATGCATAATGTAGCCCCTAAGAACCAGACAACAAAATCACAACTCAAAATTTACAACATGACATGATCCAAACCATACCAGAAAGCACCATGAAGTACCAAAAAGAAGTAAGAAATAGGATCAAGACAACTACAGATTACCTATGTTAAATGGTCTGGCAAAGTTGCCGCATTCTACTAAATTCATAATTTCATACACAGTTAGCATAAGCCAAATAAATAAACATTCCCTCGCTCCTAATCTGGTATGAAAACATACAAATGTAACATAATCAGCAGAATTCTCATGTTGCAAGTGAAAACTACAAAAGTTGTCCATGTTCCAAATACCTGGGAATTGGAATCGAGGTACAGTTTAGTATGTAAGGCACACAACCCGCTCTATGAATTCCTCATTTCCATCATGGCTTAGAATTCAATCTTTCCACATGCATTAGGAGAGTCTAAAGCACCCAAACAAATCCTAGTTCATATCAACTTTTTTTTCGAAAACACCGACATAAGGTTTCAATCTATTCATATTTAACATGTAATCCTAAAGCACTAATCAAATGTTTAACAGTTTGAGCATCAATGCTAATTTTCAGCACAAGGGCCTCACACTGAGTAATATCTGATCCAACTGTCATTGAAAAAGTGAGTGAAATATTTACACAGTGAGACCTAACACAACATTGTCTGAGCACATAAGTCAGAAAACAGTACATTTATCGTAGGATTTTGGCTTTGGAATAAATGGTACAGCAGAGGCTAAGGCAGGCTAGGTTTTCATTCACCAAAGGAAGCACTCACTGATGTACTACCTGAAGCGTGCAGTGGTGCTATACAATGTCATGTTTGAATTTATCAGAGGTAATCACTGACTACATGTTACTTTCATGGAAAAATTAAGCGAGGTAGAGGTAGCGTTGGTTCACAAATGAATGAAACTGGTCTGTATTTTCCTTCTCACTTGGATACTAAGGTAAAGCAATCAACCTTACCAGATGTGGACTACAACGAAGATCCTGTACAGCGTATAGTTGTTGGCCAGGAAAAGCTGTATTTAATTCTAGGCTCTGAATCTTCCAAGGATGAGTCTTCTCTCGAATAAAACTAGAGGAAAAGGATAGGCTCGAGCAAACAATGTTTTCGGAAGTATGTATATGTTTGAGGAGGGAATCGAGTATCAGTTCCATACTTCATACCATTAATGCTTTTTGCCCAATCACTTGGCAACGATTTTCATTATAAAAAAGAAAAAGTGAATCACATCAAGAGAGCTATAGCTTGACTATATTCAGCTCTCCTTACGTGATCACAAAAGCTATCCCATCTACCATAATTTACATCCTTTTGATGCCATCTCAACAAATAGACCAGGTTCTCAATGGAGGTGTGGAAGCTAAATGCGATGCCGATAAGCATATCATGAAACACACCTTTTAATTGGTGTTTTGTTCACCAAGAATTTACTATCACTGGGCTAAGCATATCATGGGGAACTGTCTTACTTCTCTATACAATTCATGTTCCCAATGGAAAACAAGAGACAAAATGGTGTGTTGTTTATCTTGTCCAAGTTTCAAGGTCCTTGAGTTCTGTTATGCTCATTTAAAAGTTATGTATCGGCACATGACTATTTTATCCAACTTGATTTCAGTGAAGAATGCGGAATTTCATTGCATAGATAATTCTCATCAACTAAAAGAGTGTTTGCTGAAGTGGTAACAACTCACATAAAGAAATATCAAACTTGTAATCACAAAGTTCACAGCCGATCCGATTGGAATCACAAGATGGCTAACATGGGTAACTGATTGATCAAAGACAGCATAAAATTGCATAAAGATAATGATTTATTCAACTGAAAACAGAAGAAAGAGAGGGAAAAGCAGATGTTTTACAGCCAGCCTGCTCGGGCATGGGAGCGCAAAGTTCGGTGGTTTGGCAACACCAGATACTGGTAATAACCCATACGAAATCCATAGGTGGGATGAACAATGGTTGATCTGGGTCCACCGCAGGATTGGCAGCCATCAAAAGCCTTAGTTTTACCTTTCAAGAGACGACGACAGGTAAGGACGATGAAACGTCTAGGAAAACCATCAGCGCGATACAGCTCAGCAAAGAAGAGCTCCGTGCCTCCACCAGGTTTCATGGCAGTAAAGTTGCAGTGTACACCAAGTTCACGATCTACGACCAAGTCGTGATCCAAGGCATCAACGAGCTCATAGTCGGTGCCGTTTTTCTTGTTGTAGTGCTGCAATCCTGCCTCCGCGTATGGGCGACTCCGACGACGATGCTCTGCCACTGCCTCCGGGGAGGGGGTGCGGTGGTCTTCATCATCTGACCCATGTGCTGCCCACCGTTGCCTCATGGCTTCAATATCATCGGGGGTATTCCAGGGACAGGGACCCGACACTGTTCCGTCTGGCTCCAGCCCGTATTTCAGTTCTTCCAACGTTGGCCCCAGGTCCTTCAATGCCCTCGGTTTCTTCTTAATTGGTGTCTGCTGCACAACAGAATCACAGCTTCTCGCCGGGGAGACATCTATGTATGTTTGATCACCATATGTCTGCCTCCTTCCCCACGTGTCTTCATCGGCATAGGAGGGCATCCAAAGAAAGTCTGGGTCCAATTCTTCCAACGTCGATTCTCTCGATTTCTTACTTGAATTCTGCTGCAGACTAGAATCACGGCTTCTCTTCCCCATCTTCTGATCGTACCCTAGGTTTAGGAAATTAGGTACCCGATCTTTAGGATGTTTTTGATTCACGAAATAAAAGGAATGATTTCTGATGCGTAACCAATGAGGAGATCTGCCGTGTATTTATAGGGGAAAGGTTTGGAAAAAGGAAAAGGAAAACGCGTGAAAACTGGGAAAAGGAAATTGAGCCCCAATTTGGCCCATTAAGAGAGATGATTGGGGAACAATCCCATCAAAATCAGAAGGTCGAATTCATTCGTTCAAAAATCAACGAATGAAAACACACACATAATCTTAAATGCGACTGATTCTTTGCCAAGAACAATAAAATCTGATTCACCACAAAGAGGAAAACGGAAGTGCCAAGTTCTTAAGAAGGAAGTGCTGATCAAAGTGCAGGATGCGTGTACACATGAAGGATCGTGAGTGACATGCAGCAGAAAATGTGTAGGTGCTAGTGAAGGGAGTAAAAAATGCATTCCTACTGCTGCAGATAAGCGGACAAAGAGCCTTGATATGAACAAAGCTTGTATGGCTCAACTCAATATATTATTGCTTACCTCTATAGTAGATTTTGATCTGACTTAGGCACCTGCTTATGTGCAGATTCTCCAAGCATCGGCTCTTCTTCTTCGCATTGTAGCTAAACTCCATGTTTTCTTGTTCATATGAACACACCTACACAAAGATGACCATTTAAGGCACTAATTGGTCACGAAAAAATCGGAGTTGCTACGTAAAGTTAGCAACGTAAGATGGCCAAGAACACCCTAATCCTAAAGCACCAACAATGAATTCTAACAAAATATTCCCAATAGCAATATAAGCAATAAAATCATCCAATTCGATACAAGGAAAGGAAATGTACCCAATATCAACGAAAAAGTCGTTACAACAAAACACAGAGAAGCACGGAAAACCCAGAAATGGCCTATGAAAGCACGATTGCCGGGTTAGCGTATTTGTGAGGTTGTATGATAGCATTCGGAAGAATTAAAAACGGTGCCCAATGTAAGTGCCACGGCTGAGTGTCTGTTCTCCATTACCACATGCCAGATTCGCTTCAAAATGAGAGATTTCGTTTAGACCAACATTTCTTTCCTTTCCAACTTGGATATATTCAAGGTGGCTAGCGTTTCTAGCACGTAATCTATAATTGAAACTTGTAGAGCACACGTTTACTATCATATCAGTTTGTCAAAACTTTTCTTAAAAGATGAACATAAGAATCTAATTATCTATCAGAAGGTAGAGTTCGGCTGCTAAAACTGGGAAACAAATAAGTTTTTTTATAGAACTCACCAGCAGAGATGTCCTCACTTGAAGCTTTACTTACCAACACGAGTAATGTGTGGTGATGTCCTCACTCAGATTGATGCCACTTGAAGCTTTACTTACCAACACGAGTAATGTGAAATGTTTCAAATACATTGCGATGTCAATAATGGGACTTAGTACATCACAGTTAGCAAAGGCCAGCCGAAGCGCTGTCAGTTAAACTTCAGAAAGCGCATGTAATGCATCCAACCGTGTACATATTCACGGTGTACAAACGATCGTTTCTTCACTAAAATTCACAAAATAAAAATAATATAGCCATAAAAATCAAATATAGGAAATGTTGAATGTATTATTTCATTTCTTGCCTGTGATTATTATTGTTGTTAAGTAATAAAAAGAGTTTGGCTCAACAAAAGTGAACCCAATACGGCACCGCAGCAAGATCGGTGGTACATTTTAAACCTAGAAACCTCTTTCAGACAAAAGATCAAACACTTTGTATGCTACCATGAAAACTAAAAATATATTATATGAAAACATGAAAATAACCACCCCACTTACGAAACTTCGAATTCAATACGGCTCAGAGACATTTTTATGATACCCAGAAGGCAAAAGAAATTACCTTGGCGAGAAATATCCACTGCAATCAGGCTTTTCTCTGGCTCTACATGGGCTTTAAAGTCTAATTATTCAAAGTGAATTCGAAGCATTCGTTGTCAAAGCATTCATTGTCTCCACTTACAAAAGCATCGAGATCCTTGGCTATACAATGTTGCGCGCAGAGATTTTTCTTAATCCCGCTTTTGTTACAGAATGACTGAATTTCTCTGTGCAGTTTCCGAGAAAACAAAAATATTGAAGTTTGAACATGGAATCTTAGAGTGCTGAACTTGAGGTTTTAACATATTGAAGTTTCGCATAGGAACCTCTATAGCGGCGTCTTTGTCTATGTTGGTTGGGATTCTTCTAATCGTTTAACTGAGCTGCGTGTTTCCTTACTGTAATTAGATTTCAGACCGTAGCGATTGTTGAGGTTCTTGTTGTACTGCTATTGAATTCTGCAGAAACCATGTGCCATTTTGTTGCGTCGAAAAAATGTCCATACATAACTCATTTTTACTACATTCTTTGATGAAATAAAACCACCACACCAAACCGGTACGAAAAAAAAGAGGCACAGAAGTGTCTCAAACAAATATGTACTCCTCAGGAGCTCCCCAGTGTCTCAAACAAAACAACTTTAACTGATGAACATAATCATACATTAGATGTCAAAGAAAGTAATACCGACATTTCTACAAGATGGTCCCCTGTAGTGTGGAGGTCCAGATTATGCACCTTGGAAGAGATACTGACATTCTGCAGCTGCATTGCAATATTAAGAAGAGTTTGCGCTCGCTGGAAGCATTTACAACATCAACATCCTCCTGCAAAAGAGCCCGATAGAACTGCTTCTGCATCTGAGACATACCCACTTTCTTTGGCGGCAAACCTATCTCAACATCTAACTTCAACCTTCGGAGAACCTAGTGTGGCACATACAAAGCATTAGAAGCACTCATATAGGCATAACATACTTGTGTGTATATAGAAAGAGATCTGATAAAAGAAATCGCAAACATGTCCAGACAATTTAACAGCAGAATAGAGGTTGCACACAGAAGATAACTAGACATTAAAAATAAACATTTGAGGACAAGTTAAATAACAGAAAAGGATCCTCTGAAGGAGAAACCACACAAAACTACAGGAGAAACTTGACAGAGAAAGAAACTGAAATAACATACTCTAGTATTCCACTCATTGACCAGTAATTCCGTAAGCATACCTCTGTCAATACAAATTTTGGTACCCTGTTCTAATGAGAGGTTTCTAATTTCTAACCTTGCATTGCCAACTCCCATATGAACCGATCAGGCCCTCCTCACTCCTTGTTCAAAACCTTGACTTCCGGATGTTGAGCGTTGCTCACTGCTTCCCGATGCTGATCCTTGTTGTTCACGCCGCCGACGTTGTTCATTCAAATAAGCCCGTTGATGGTCGCGTCTAATTCCACCTAGTTTTCTAGTGAAACTGGTAACCTTCTGTTCTAAATCCGGATTTCCTCGCACAAACACAGGATCTGGATAAGACAATCCATAGGATATCTCTATCACTAATTTCGGATCGAGAATGTTAATCCCATTCCCTAACAAGCCATGCATATTCTCCTCCTCCTCGGGGAACGAAGTTTGGAATAACCAATAGGTCCCCTTTTCAATTCCATACTCATTGTCATCATCGGCTTCATAGAAGCCGACAAGTACCACAGAATGAGTTTTGGGCTTTAAATCCTCCTCATTACTTTTAGGCCTTTTCGATTTGTATGACGGGGAACGACAAACATAAGGAGAATGATTAAGAAAGTGGTAATCTGCTGTTATCACAATGACAGCAACAAGAGGAATTCTTCGACAAAGTAAGTCTTTGACCTTGGCAACGCTCAAGTCATTTTCGGGTATGGAATATACCTCGGCTAGCCAGTGGGGTGCCAAATTATCCAATGGTAGGCCAGCCCTCCGCAGTCCGTTTGGATTCTGGAGGTGTTCATGCAATATTTCCATAAGCAAATGGCGTGGCCACCATCTAGCCTTTCGCGGTGCTACAGAAAGCCGGACAAATTCCTCAAAACGCTTATAGTTGACAATGGGAAGAGCGGATTGAACCGGGACATCAAGCTCCGCATGAATAATTCTAATGTTATACTCTGACTGCCGTGCAACGGCTGCAAACGTACATGAATCTGTACAATGAAAGATGTTCAGAGTATTTTTAAGGCTAAACACCAAATATGACATCATTCTAGTATCCTACATCAAATTTGATGATGACAGTAATTTTACACTAATTTTCTCCGAATTTCAAACTAGATAATACACTACATACCGGGACCCTGAGTCAGGGCAGGCAACACTATGCTGCATTGGAGGCCATCCCAAATGAAACGGAACATTTTTCCTGAAAAAAATTATCAGAACACAGAAGAAAACTGTGACCATCAATTTAATGACCCCACACAGATGCCCAGCCCAATTTAATGTTTAAGGACCCTACAATCACAGTTCCATACCATGCGGCTCACAAACAAAACTACTACTCCAATTCAGAAAGCATGAGCTCACTTGGAACGAAGGAGAAGCCCAAATTGTTGTGTTTAAATGAGAACTACAAACAAGATGGAAGGAGTAATACCTGTTCAAGTAACTTGAGAGATGAAAAATGAGGAGAATGCTTGAGGTGAGAGTAGAAAGAGGTGATAACTGAGAATGGAGGACGTTGGGAGAAGTTTAAATGACAAGTGACATTGTTTTAAATGATGATAATAGACCATTGCTGCAGCAGAGGGTAATGATGAAGTCCTCCCTGCACTTCTGCTACGGTGACGACGAAACCTGTTTAAAATGATGATAATTGACCATTACTGCAGCAGAGTCACCAGGGGTAATGATGAAGTGGGCCCTGCACTTTTGGTACGGTGATGACGAAACCTGTTGACAATACAACAAAATGGGACTGGTTTCACTATCACCCGAAATATATGGACAGGGCAATATATTTCACTTTTACCCGATAGCAGGTTTCACTAAGGAAATTTCACGTAAACTATATTTATGTGTGCCGTGTGCGTGTGACGGACGTACGTAATAATCCCAAAACAGACAAAATAAGGCTAGATGTTGTCATCAGTCACAAGATATAATTAAGCAGCTGCCAATAATTAACTTAATCTGCATGTGTTTGTGTTTTCATTCCCTTAATTTCTAATGAAACATAAAGTGCAAATTAACATGTAAATGGTATCTTCTAAATACGCTAAGATAGTATAAATATAATCCATTATGTCTGCCCCCATCCAGTTTATATATTCTTGCATGGTCTTCATAATCATCCCATTTTATCATGCATGTGATCTATATTTTCTCTATTTAAACCTTTTACTTTGATTTTTCAAAGTTCCAAAAATATCAATTTAATTAGTATAAATTTTATTAATATACTCCCTATGTTTCTTGGTATTTGGCACTGTAGTTTCATATGCTTGGATTTAGATGAATGCAATTAGTGGATGAAATTAAATTTAGAAAATTAAGACTATAATTAGTGGATCATGAAATTGAAGAAATCTTGCTAGAAATAGAATTTGTGCAAATAAAAGAAAAATGTGTCAAATACAGTGAAATGGAGAAAGTATCCATTAAAATAATATCACCTAAAATATCACCAACATTTGTAAGTATAAAAAAACTTCAAACATCAAACTCAAAACAATAATTAAATGAGTTAAAAGTGGAAATCAAACACATCAATATAAACAATAATAGTAGTATTATTTAAACAGGTTAGGTATTTTTGGATTAATAAAAATACACATAACTGTAATTGAAAAATGAAAAAGGAGTTCTTTAAGTATGATGATCAAGGAAGTTGGCCACACATGCTTGACAACGAAAATACTCACACGTTCTAAACACAAAATTCGTGGCCTTAAACATTTATAGGTCAGAAATATGTCCTCGTATCACATGTACTTGTACGCGAGAATTATAAGTTTATGCGAAAGAAATATCAGTTATTTATTGTATTTTGCATGCTTATACCAAAGTTTAAAAGGTAAATTTTAAAAAATTAAGATAAAATTTTTGGGACTAATCGAATTATAAACTTATAAATACTACATACATGCCGTACAATAAATTATTAATTTTACAACTCAATCCTATGTTTTTTATACTCCCTTCATTTCTTTATTAGTGTCACACTTTCCTTTTTGGGTTGTTTATTTTATATTGACACACTTTCCTTTTTTAGCAAGATTCCTTCAATTTCATATACTCATTCTACTTTTTACTTTCTACCTTCAATGCTTTGCATTAATGACAAGACGATCTTTATCGATACTTTGCATTAAATTAGTAATGCCTTTATAAAAAAAAAACGAATTGCAGAAAAGTTTTTGGTTGTATAGCGGCACTGACCTACCTTAAGATACCATGTTTCGGTTTCAACTTGGTAATATTTTGTACTCCCTCCAGTTTCCTTGCATTGCCATTTATTCTTATTTGAAAATAATACTCACCATTAATAAGTTTTCTCCTTTAAAAATAACATTCTTTAACTTTATCCATTAATTTATAATTTTATTTACTTTCTTTCACTTATGCTATTCAACTAAATTTACGCATAAAAATGAAAGAATAACAATACTAAAAAATTGAAGAGAATATCATTATTCCATTACAAATATTGTTCTCTCTCAAGTCTCAACTAACCAACTATATTACACTTGGAGATGCCCCTAGAGAATAATTTGGGGGCAGAATCTAAGATCAAGGGCAGTGTTATAAATCACTGTCGATTTCTTATCAATTAAATATATTATTTCTCTCCTTCACTTAATCTTAAGAAACAATTATTTTTTAATTCTACAATGGTAAGAAATCAATTTTAACTATTCATTGACCCCACTTGATTTTCTCTATCATACTCATTAATGTTATCATTAACATTTAATTTAATTTACTTTGTTCACCCAAAATAAGTTGAATGTGAAATTTAATAATTCATTATAATTTTTATTAATATAATTTCGTTTTATTTAAAAAAGTATATATAATTCACTTTTTTTTTCGTGTTTTATTTTTCAAAAATGAAATGAAATTTATTTTTTCTTGTCAAGAAATTGTTAAATAATTTGTTATCTAAATAAATAATAAGACATATTGATTTTATAAAAAAAAGGATAACAAAGTGAATATTGGAGACAAACTTAGGAGATGAAAGATTGAAAGTGTGGTTAAATTGAGGTAGAAGTGTTGGAATTGAAAGTGGTGTGGTTAAATTGGGTGAATTGACTCTATTATAGGTTAAAAAAAAGGTAGGGGATGAGAAGAAACAATTTTCTGAAATTTAATTTTTTTAAAAAATTGTATTTTTTTAAAAAATAGTCATTGGGACACGTGTCCCATTTAAAACCCACCAGCAGAAATAGCCGTTGAGATGGGACACATGTCGCCATATAAGTGGGACACGTGTCCCACTAATTTTGTCGGCCTGCTGCCACAGCTTTTTTAGCCGTTGGACACGTGGCCCAACCAGATTGCACCACGTGTCAATGGTTGTAAAACAAAAAAAGTAAATAAAATCATGCATGTGGGACACGTGGCCCAATGCATGAGTGACACGTATCCCACATGTTGAAAGGAAAATGGGCCGCTTGAAGCGGCCCCCTATGCCATATGATGGTGTCAGTAACCAATTTCTTGATCGGTTGCTACACTAAAAATTATTGGCCGGTTTCTTAACAAGAAACCTGCCTAGAAACCACCACTATGGGTATTTTTAGTTTTTAGAGCAGTTTTTTAAATTTAAGAAACCCCATTGCACTTACTCTAAGCCACCTTTACCTTGCAAAATTCGATCATTTCTCTAGGTTATCATTTTTACTGTTTGACTGTTAATATGTTGGGTCCGTCTCTTGAAATACGGTATTTCCATAAGTAATAGAAATGCCCAGGTTTAAAGTGTAAATTAGAATAAATAAAAATAAAATTTTCGGGTTGTATGAATCGGGTGATAAACTTTATAACTACTACATATTGCATGATAAATTTTTAATATTAGAACTAAGATCTTTTACCTTGTATAATTCTAATTAAATCTTGCATTTTCATATTCCCAAGATTTTGCCTCGTATGTTTAACTGCGTATATAATGGCATAAAAAATTTTGTATCACAATTATTATAATGTTAAAAAATATGTTTGATCGTTAATATGTTTAACTGCATATAATAATAACATTTTTTTTAATATTCATATACTACTTATTATGACAAATTCAACAATATCATATATAATGATTTCGTTGTTCATAGATCTATTTAAATATATTATCAAAATTTGATGGAGAATAATATCGAAAAAGTAAAAGTACTAATAAAATTGAGACAAAGGGAGTAGTTAATCATATTAATGGTGGAACATAGTTCTTCCTAACCGTGAAAAAATCATGTGAAACTTATCGTGGATGAGAGGGATTATTGTAAATTGCAATATACTTCCTCTGTTTCTTTAATATTGACACATTTTTCTTTTTAGGTTATTTCTTTTATATTGGCACCATTTCCATGTTTTGCAAAATTGTTTCAATTTCATTCACTCATTCTACTTTCTGCATTCAATTTCATCCACTCATTTTTCTTTACCTAAATTCAAACATCTAAACCTATGGTGTCACTATTAATGAAACAGAGAGAGTACAAAAGATTGAAAGAGTACACCAGTGAGAAGAGTGTTAAACTTGATTGAAATGAAAGGTGAGAAAGAGGGGAGAGGTGGATAGTACTCCCTTCATTTCTTTATTAGTGATATTTTTTTGGCTTGTTTCTTTTATATTGGCATATTTTTTATTTTTGGTAAAATTCCTTTAATTTCATTCATTCATTCTACTTTTTGCTTTCTACATTCAATTTCATCAAATTATTTCTTTCACATAAATTTAAACACCTAAACCTATAATGGCACTATTATTGAAACGGGAGAGTTGTAAAAGTCAAGGGGGGACCAACGAATTAACCAAAGAGCAAAGGGATGCAAAATAAGTGTAGGGGTCCACAAAGTACAAATCCTGTCAAATTTATTACCTTAAAAGGCAGGCACCATCAACTTCACATATTGGACACCTGGACTCCTTTCCGTTTTAGGAAAACCAACATCATTTCATCAGAACATGGGCCCCCACTGGGCCTGTTATCGCCCTCAATTCAAGTCTATTTAGAATGTGGATTGCTATACCACACCCTGTATTTTACTATTCTCGCCCTAATACGTATACAGTATATATTTTTAATTTATTTTCAATAACTGAATTAAAATTAATTTAGATAATTATAGTTAGTTAATAGTAACTGAATTAATGTGAAATAAATCCCGCCGCCGCCGGACCACCGCCCCCGCCGCCGGCTCCGGTTCGCCACGGCCTGGGCGCGACCCTCCGCTGGGCGGCTCGCCACGATCTGGGCGCGAGCCGCCATGGTCCGCTCGCCACCGCCTGGCCGCGAGCCGCCGCCCGTCCGGTCGCCTCGGCCTGGCCGCGCGCCGCCGCCCGTCCAGTCGCCAACGCCTTGCCGCGCGCCGCCGCCGGTCCCGGTCGCCACCGCCTGGCCGCGAGCCGCCGCCGGTCCGCTCGCCACGGTCCGGGCGCGAGCCGGACCGGCGCCGCTCGTCGTACCCTGGGCGCGAGCGGAACGGCCCTCCGCTCGCCGTGCCTTCGCCGTGAGCCATCCGCGGTCCGGTCGCTAGGCCACGGGCGCGAGCCGGACGCGCCTCGGCTCGCCGTGGCCTGGGCGCGAGCCGTGCCAGGCTGGCTCCCCAAATTTCTCCTGCTATAAAGTACCTCCGATTCTACTGATTTTGAGGGCACTCGAAATTTTTGCTATCCAAGACGAGCAAAAATTACTCCAAAAAGGGTGGTAGAAATTCCATGTCTTCGGAGGTAATTTTTCTAATTAGTTTTCTGTCCATAAGTAGTTGCTAAATTTATTTAATTATTGTTGCCGTAGAAATTTATGCTCGTCTTTGTGTTTTAATTTATTAACTGTTACGTAGAAATTATTGCACATTTATCTCCTATGAATTTATCTCCTATTAATAGCAGTAACGTTAATTTTGTTGGTAATTTTGTTACGTAATGTTGTTTTTAATTTATCTACAATAATTTATGTCCTATTAATTATTGTAACGTTAATTTTGTTGTTTTGTTAATTTTGTTATTTTGTTGATCGTTGTACCGTTAAGTTACGTATTTTTACGTTATTTTGTTATTTTAATTTGTTGCACTGTAAGAATGTAATATTAATTCTAGCCACAATGTTATTTCATGAAATAAAATTGTCACATTTTTTTCCATTACATGTATTTTTTTCCATCAGGAGGACAGTTTGAAATGGATGAATGTAATTTTACTTTAGGGAGTTAATTTGTGCACGGGAATTTTATAATTGTAATGGCATTTCATGTACTGTAATTTTATCTTTATGTTCTCTTCTTTAAGTATATTTTTTAACGTTTTGACTGTAATTTTGTCCTTATTCGTTCGT
The DNA here is from genome assembly GCA_037428765.1 of Rubia yunnanensis. Lineage (NCBI taxonomy): Eukaryota > Viridiplantae > Streptophyta > Magnoliopsida > Gentianales > Rubiaceae > Rubia > Rubia yunnanensis. Next base: position 81,131,047 of record CM075071.1, on the reverse strand, counting down.
ATGTAAGCGTTAATTGACGACATCATTGTCGTTGGTGTAGCAGTTGAGTGTAACTAATTACTTGATGTTTATTGCTGTTTAAGGATGACAATCAGTCATGTGAAGCTGCTGCAGGCCGGAATGGATACTCTCCATTTGCCACCTCAGCTGTGTTCCCTGGTGTTGCCGAGGCTTATTCCCACCTGCAACGGATTGCTCTGCAGGTGGGATTTGAACTTGTCACGGGGTCCTACAAACAGAATAGGAATGGTCCCCTGAGGTTATATTGCATTTGCAATCGGGGCCGAAAGGATAAGGATGTAGATACGAGCGAATCTGATGTAGTCCGACGGAGTAGCAGCTCGACCAGAAGTTGTGACTGCCAATTCGCAATTGTCTTGAAACAGAGAATCACGGGGGATGGTTGGAATGTAGTGTCGTGCAAGGATCCTAGACGAGGGATGCACAACCACTCTTTCTCAGTGTACCCCGAGGGTCATAGACAAAGCAGCAAGCTCCATGCGGACGCGAAGCAAATGATCAGAGATTTGACAGATTCAGAAACAGCCCCAAGGCATATCAATGCCAGCCTCAGTAATTTGTTTCCGGACCTGCATCAGAACATTAGGCAAGTGTACAATGAGAGATCGGCATATGTAACAGAAAGGCGAGGCAGGCGCAACACAGCGGAGAATTGTTTGCATCTAGCCACCGCGAAAGGGTACGTCACTAGTCACCGCTCAGCAGGTGATGGTACTTTGACTCATTTATTCATGGCCAATCCCGATGCTGTTGTGGCATTTTGCACGTTTCCGTGGGTTGTGGCCATCGACTCAACGTACAAGACCAATCGCTACGGCATGCCATTCATTGAGATGGTGGGGATGTCCCCTTGCAACACAAACTTCCTGATTGCCTACGCAATTATCGTTGACGAAACGGCAGATACCTATGAGTGGGTGCTGAACGCGCTGAAGGACTTGCTTGTGGATGGACCGTTCCCTGAGGTTGTGGTCACCGACCGGGAGATGGGACTGATTAGGCCACTTCGGACTGTGTTTCCAGAATCGAATCATTTGCTCTGCACCTGGCATATTAACAAGGATGTGGAGGCACGTGTTACTGTGCTGACAGGGAATAAGAGGAACGGGGCAGCGTTCAAGAATGGTGCATGGTTCCGGGTTTGCAATGCGTCCACCGTTGCAGAGTACGAAACCGCCTTGGTAGATATGAGGGCTGGATGGTCTTGGAGCGAGGCTGTTATAAGTTACGCTGAGACGACGTGGCTCACCCCCCATAACGAGAAATTTGTGAGGGCATGGACGAACAGATTGCTGCATTTCGGGAACACAACTACATGCAGGGTCGAAAGTGCACACTCGTCATTGAAAGGGTGGTTACAAACGTCGACTGGTTCACTGGACACGGTATGGAGGCGTGTCGACCTGCAGATAGCCCAGCAGATTACTGTGATCAAGACCGGCCTGGAGAAATCAAGAACGTGCATTGGAAGATTGCACCGTAGGGCCCTTTTCAGCAACTTGAACAACAATGTGTCCAAATACTGTCTGGATAAGTTGACGGTCGAGTCCGGGAGGATTGATGCACTCGGAGCACAGGTATATGCATACTGTGGCTGTGTGCTGCGCTCGACACACGGAATACCGTGCGCATGCATCATGGCAGGGGCAGTTGCTGAAGGAATCCCCTTGTACTTGGACGAAATTCATCCGCTGTTTAAGAGCCTGGCATTGGGTGATCACGTGCGGAGCACGGAAAACATTGCGAGGGCCGAACAAGATCAGTCGCGGTTCAACACTCTGTTGGAGGAGCTGGAGCGCAGCGACCCTTCGGTCTGCCGACGAGTTTCATCCTACATAGATGCGCAGTTGCGTCCGGAGGAGAGCGGCATTGGCGAGCCGGACAATTGTACTAGTGCGCGTGGGAGACCAAGCGAGCAGGTCCCCCGGTCAAGATCAACCCGACGTTCACCGAGCTACCACGAGCACGTGAACAGGCGATACGGGCGTAGTTCAAGATCCCCGGGGCGTGCTTCCGGGAGCGGTCGCCGGCACGGTAAGTACAAGCACCATTCTTCCTAATGAAGTCCGCCTGAACAAGATATTAATCTTAATGTTTTCTCCTCCAGCGACATTCCCGTTCCTCGAAAGTGTCCCCCACATTGTCCGACGTTACGTCGAAGGCTGGAACGATGTCGAGAGTGATGGAAACTGTGGCTTCAGATGCGTTGCTGATGCGTTCCACGTACACGGTGAAGGTGAATGGTCTGCAGCACGTCGGGCAGTATTTAACGAGATTTCGGCACATTGGCCTGACTATGTTCCCATATACGGTTCGGAAGATAAAGTTCAATTAGCCAGAGCCCGTATACACCACACCAGAGGTCCATGTGGTCCAGAGCATTGGTTTACGGTCATTGCAGACATGTTCCCTGTCGCCACCTACTACAACATGGCTACGGTTTTATATTACATTTTAGAGAATGGGTCGGCAGACTATTGTTGTACAGTCCTCCCACTGAGGGCAGGTGGGGGCGAGGATGGAGCAAGGAAGGAGCTACACATTGTATACGTTTGCAGTGCGAGCCATTTCGTCCGGATCCACGTGAAGGAAAACTGTCCCATGCCCCCCGTGGTTAATCTGTGGGCCACGTTGAGGAAGTCTGATGTCGTAGGTTGGGAGTTACCCTTTTGTAGGAGGATAAGGGCTTGGACAAGAGCATACTCTGAGAGTAATTAACTGTTGTTACCCGCCTAAATATTTCGGCATGTACGCAACCGTTGCAGTTATTATCGAAGCGTCACAATTATTTTGAAAGCATTACTGTTGCAAAAATCGATGACTGACAAATTTGATATGCACAAACAGTTACCGATTACATAAATGAGCAAACTGTGGCAAAACTGTGGGCATTACTGTGACGGATTCCACCAGAAGGGAGAATATTAATCTCCGGACCGTCCCATGTTGGCATGGGATCGAACGCACGAACGCTCGGTGGAGAAGGCCGCTCCGCTCCTACATCACACTCCTGCGGGCGGGGCGACGGTTCATCCTCGACCACGCGGCCTCTAGCTTGTCTCGCCGAGGCACTAACACCCCTTCGTCGTATGGAACGACCATGGCCGTCAGGTTGACCAGCAGCGCTCATCTACAACACAAGATATGTAATTAGTATAACAACAATTGAATCAAACTGATATGATAAGATAAATTAACATACATTCCAACAACGTGTGAACTAATATTTTCGAACAGTGCATAATTTCAATTTACTAATGGAAACTACATATTCTATAATGCATAGGAAAAAGTGGATATAACATAAAAAAACTCCTCCACAAACGGCAAATTTAATTCTCGTACAATCCCATACAACGAACTACACATTTTTTTAAGTTACAAATTGGAAATTACATGACTAAATAATCTTATTTTTTTACCACATCACACTATTACTAACATTCAAGGAAACAATAGTTAAAACATATCATAATAATTTACTACACAATTGCTTACATCGGATTAATAAAGTTTATTTAAATAGAACTATATTCTATTATGTCAAATAACTAAATAATTTCTAAAAAACACAATTTCTAAAGAATAATTTCTAAATAATTTCTATTATGTCACATAACTAAATAATTTCTAAAAAACACAATTTCTAAAAAATAATTTCTACATAATTTCTATTATGTCACATAACTAAATAATTTCTAAAAAACACAATTTCTAATAAATACAATTTCTAAAATATTATGTCCAAATTTAAAGTAAATAATTTCTAAAAAACACAATTTCTTCGTTTTAATTCCAAAATTCATTAAATTCCTAATATTAGATTTCTCCAAATTATTCTACATCTTAATCTCCTGTACTAACCACCAACCCAACATCTAACCACCAACCGAACATCCATTCTACATTTAACAAAATTCTAACAAACCCCAATTCTAACAATTCCAACAAGTTCAACAAAATTCGAATAGATCGGGCAACAATTCGCACGAAAAGTAAAAAAAAATTCCGGCAGAAATTACGTTTTCCGGCGGGTTTCCGGCGGCGGCGGGCGGCGGAGCCGGCGGGTGGCCCTGGCTGGGCTGGCGGAAATGGAGGGAGGGAGAGAGGGAAGGGGGAGAGAAATGGGGAGAAAGAAGAAGAAGAAGGAGAGAAAAAGAGAGAAGGGAGGAGAGAAGGAAGGAGAGAAATTATATTTATACTACTTCTCCCATTTTTTATTTTTTGATTTTTAAATTAAAAATACGTGTATTTATACGTATTAGGGCAAGGATAGTAAAATACGTGGCGGGATATAGCAATGCCCTTTAGAATCGAACGCTGGCTGTTAAGGCAGGTACAATAGGAGTTTGAAATGGGTTCAATTTTAAATTGAAATTCATTTACAACTATTTTAATCTCCATAATGGGAGTTCCAAATGGCTTTCCCAAATGGAAAAGTGGATTGCTATATCACGTTCTGTATTTTACTTGATTATGCTCTGTATTTATACTATTTAATATATAATTTAATTTAATTTAATTTAAATAAGTAAATTAAATAAAAATAAAAATTACTTTTTATTTAAATTAAAGAAGGCACCGCCGTCACCGCCGAGCGCCACTGCCACCGCCGAGCGCCGCTGCTGGGCCGCCACTGAGCACTGCCGGGCCTCCTTCTCCTCCGCCTTCTCCTCCTTCTCCCCGATTTTCCGATCTTCTTCTCCGGCGAACTTCATCTTCTTCGATCTCCTTATCCGGCGAAAACTTCATCTCTGGTTCTCCTCTCCCGCTCTGCTCACCCGGTTCTCGCACCCGATTCTCGCCCGATCTTCTTCGCTCGATTCTCGCCCAGATTGAGCTTCGGTTCTCGCCGTCCGTCGAGCTTCGGTTCTCGCCCAATCTTCTTCGTCGTCTTCGTCTCTCGCCTGGATCTCGTCGTCTTCGTCTTCGTCTTTCGCCTGGAGCCTTCGCCCGGATCTTCCTCGTTCTCGCCAGAGAAGACGGCGGAGAAGGAGGAGGAGCTCGGCTGGGCTAGGGTTTTGCTCGACGGGGACGAAGGAGGAAGAGCTCAGCTGGGGCTAGGGTTTTGATCGACGGGGATGAAGAAGGAGGAACGGCGGGGTTAGGGTTTCGATCGATGGGGACGGAGGAGGAGGAACGGCGGGGCTAGGGCTTTGCTCGACGGGGCGAAGGAGAACGGCTCGACTGCGGCGGGGATAGGGTTTTGTTGCGGACGAGGGACGGCGGAGGAGGCACGGTGGTGGCGGTGGCGAGACCTCCGAAGAAGACGAAGAAGATGAGAAGAAGGTGGTGGCGCACGGCAGCGATGGTGCTGGTGCAGGTGCACGGCAGCTGCGGCGGCGGCGGAGACTGGCACCACCGTGCCTGCGTGGTTTTTTTTTATTTTGAAAATGAAATTTTGTATTATACACATATATACGTATTAGGGCGTAATCTAGTAAAATACAGGGCGTGCTATAACAATACCCATGAAAAATCACCTCAAATTGAAATGTGAATTGCTATATCATGCCCTGTATTTTACTTGATTACGCCCTGTATTTATACAATTTAGCATATAATATGTATTTTTAATTTCATTTCATTAATTAAAATACATTTAATTTAATATTAAATTATATTTATTATTTGCCACCATTCCGCCGCCACCCACCACCTCCGTCGCCGCCGCCACCTCTGCCGTCGCTGCAACCGGGCGCCACCTCCGCTACCGTTGTCTGCTGTCACCACCGCCGTTGTCTGCTGTCACCACCGCCGTTGTCCGCTGTCGCCACCGCCGGCCTTTTTCTCCAACCAGTTCTTCTTCTCCGGCCAGATCTTCTTCTCCGGTCTTCTTCTCCTCTTCTTCTCCGGTCTTCTTCTCCTCCGGCCTTCTTCTTCTTCTCCAGCGGCCCCCGCTCTCCTCTCTTTTCCCAGCTTCAGCTCGCCTCTTCTTCTCTCGGCCGCGTTCTCTTCTCCTCGTTCTCCTCTTCTTCTCCCGACTCTCTTCTTCTTCTCCCGTTCTCTTCTTCTCTCCCCGTTCTCTTCTCTTCTCCCGCTCTCTTCTCTCGTTCTCTTCTCCCATTCTCTTCTTCTTCTCCAGGTGGTCCGGCCATTCTCTTCTCTTCTTCTCCAGGTGGTCCGGCGCCGGCGGTGGAGGTGGAGGTGGTATATGATTTTTTAAAGTTCTTGTTCATAAATTAATTTGTAAAAAATGAAATTAATTTTAAATACGAAATTTTAGAAAACGATATTCAATTGAAAAATTACAAGTATATTATTAAATTTTACATTTTAATTTATTTGGGTAGAAAAATTTATTTAAATTAAATGTTAAAGGTATATATATATACATATAATGAGTGGAATAGAGAAAATCAAGTGGGATCCATGAAATAGTTGGAAATGGGTTTCACCCATTGTAGAAAGAAAATTAGGAAAAAATCTTTGGAATTTTAGTTATTGACATGGAGGAGGGAGATTGAATATTTAATAAATTGAAATTGAAAGATAAGTTGCAAATGAGTTTCACCATTGTCTATGCACTTGCTCTTAGACCGACTGAGTTTATCAACAACCCATGTCATGGGGTTGTTCACATGGAATAAATATAATATTCAGGAACAGGAATCGAGCTCACAACAGGAGTACTCCCTCTGTTTCTCTAAGAGTGATACACTTGTTTTATTGAGATGTTTTTTTAAAAATTGCACACTTTTCATTTTTGACAAGATTCCTACAATTGTATCCACTCATTCTACTTTTTACTTTCTACACTCAATTTCAATCTTCCATTTTCTTCGCATTAATCCAAGAGCCTAAATCTAGTGCACTCAGTGAAACGGAGGGAGTATATTGGGGCTAAAGTGTGGATCTCCTCTTTTTAAGGGGTCCGCTGCATAAGTAATATGAGCGTGACATGTGTCACGCTCTCATTTGTTAATTTTAATTTATTTAATAAATAATTTGTATAATATTTTTGAATTGTTATAGTAGTTTTTTTATTAATATCTTTTAAATTTGGTAAAGTGTTGAGAAATAACGTCTTTCCTTATGCATGTGGAAATACGTGGTTGAATTAGAATCATAGAAATGTAAAATATTTCCACTGCCATATTAAAATTTTATTATGCAACGTGTATTAGTTATAAGTTCAGGGAAAGTCTTGAGAAATACCGTCTTTTTATAGGTTTATAAAAATATGAGATTAATTAGAATAATAAAAGTGTAAATGATTTTAGTTGTAATATTAAAAAATTATTATGCAACGTGTAGTAGTTATAAAGTTTATGACCCGATTAATGCAAACCAAAAATTTTATTTTCATTTCTTCTAATTTGTAGTTCAAACATTGGTATGTCCATGGCTTATGGAAAAACTGTCTTTCAAGAGACAGATTCATAAATTTATGACCCGATTAATGCAATCCAAAAAAATTATTTTGATTGTTTATAATTTACATTTTAAACATTGGTTTTTTCATAAGTTAAGGAATTTCCACCTTTGGGGACCAAACAAATTATTTTATATTTGTTAGATACTGAATGTACGCGGTATCGATCTGGAGACCAAAAGATGTTATTGTGCTACAGTGGGACAAAATAAATAATTTAGTCAAATAAATATATATATGCCCGATTTGTCCTACAATTTCTTGTCATATTTCGCAGCTTGATTGCAACCAAACATGTGTTAAGATATTCAAGATAAAATGTTTCCAAAAACATTTGCAAAAAAAAAACACATATAACTACTGAGTTTCGGACAAACAATGTGGTTGGCCCATTATCTGTGTAGCATTTTAAGCCCATGTCAACAACGACGGATCCGTGTCATTTTCAAACTTTTACATTTCAACATGCATAAAATTGAGAGTCCGTATTTTGAAAAACGGTATTTCCATAAGTTATGGAAAGATCAAGGTTTAAAGTGTAAATTAGAAGAAATGAAGATAAAATTTTCGAGCTGCATGAACCGGATTATAAACTTTATAACTACTACACATTGCATAATAAATTTTTAATATTGCAAGTATGCCCTTTTACGTTTTGTTATTCTAATTAAATCCCGTCTTCTCATAAACTTATGGAAATACGGTCTTTCTCAAAAATTTGCCTAAAATTTAAGTAGAATTAAGGGAAGTCGAAGTTTTTATGAAGCCAATTCTAATACGGGTTATAAGTACACAGTCTTTCGTTAAAGACCGTGTCAACTTTTTTTCTCCCTGATTTTTTCCCATTAATATTAGACTAGAGTGGGTATATGCACTTCCTAGATTCAAGATTACATTCATACGTTGTCAAAATAAGATTACATTCAATAATATGTGGATGGAACACAAATTTGCTAAGAAACATCTTTCAGTGTATATATATTTCAACCGTAGATTTTGTAAAAGGATTATACTAAAGCAACGCATATGAAGAGGATCCTGACTCTAGAATCTTTACTTCTCTTCTAGAATATTTACTTTGTAACTGACTCTATGATAATTGATAAGCCACAAACTATACATAATCAGTATACAATTACGGTGCAAAAGATCTTCGTAAACCATGCCTAAAACAACATATCTAGAACTTGTATACACGACCACGATGAGCTAAAATCCTTGAGTTAATTGGAAACAGGAATATTGGGAACAAAGACAACTTGCAACCCTCACCTAATACCCAATTAGTAGCGTCGAGTATCTTGAGGCCAATAAATGCTAGAATTTTGAGCATACATCAATAATATATGTAAAAGTATGTAATTCACGACATTTGGTATGTCTATCATAGATGGAAAAAATAGAGTACAATGAGCTAATTGCATCGAACCTAGACTGTTCTATATATGTACAGTATCAATCATAATTAATCTAAAATCAATCAGGATATTCTATCACTATGTTTTTCTTCATAATCTAAAAATATACATCGCATTTAAACATCATGCTTATAGAATATTGATGATTGAAATCATTTGAAGAATCTTGCCTTGAGAACTCTTAAAAGTAAGCTAGGAAATAAATGCTTATAATTCGAAATTGTAGTTAGTGTGTGCTCAATGCACTCTGCGTCAATTTGCGGTCAGATTTAAAGTCACAACAGATGAAAAGTCCTTTGAAATGATTGGAAACACATATCCCCCCTGCTAATTTCTAGTTATAAGGATACGCCCTACTCAAAAATCAAGTTCAATGTAAAACAAATACCCTTCAGATTTCTTCTGCCTTCGTTGTAGTGCTCTCTTACACCAAATATCAAACACTGGATATGCAACTCTGAATTACATAACCATAAAAATAATTGGAGTTAACTGTCCATATAATCCTATATTGTGGTCAGAAGTGTCAATATGACCCTCTGAAATTAGAAAATGATATTATAACCCTAATATGTGCTTGAAAGTGCTAAGATAACCCTGGAGGCTTCAACTTAACCGAAATTATGTGAATCGACTATTATACCCCTGTATTAAAAAATCAGAAAATATTAAAGGACAATTATACCCTCATTGTCTATTAACCACAAAAGAATTCTTTTTTTTCTTCTCCTTCCCCAATTCCATTTTATTCTTCTCTTTTGTCTATGGATGACGCGGGGTGGGCTAGGGTTTTCTTCTTCACCGTGCCCGGAGAAGCAGCTAATGTACAGATCTCCGTTGGGGAGGTGCTTCTCGATGTTGGAATCAAAGCCGTCTGAAGTAGCGCGAGTCCACCACCATAGCCACGCTTTCCTTGAAAAGAGACTCCGCTTTCGCCTCCTCCGGAATGGAGCTCGTTTCTCCGGGCTCGAAGAACAACCGCTTTGACCGAAGCCCGTGAACCACGGTCTCCACCTCTGCCTCCTCGTCGTCGTCAACCTCGGACTCTAGCGCGGCGTAGGCGGAGTTCATGGTCTTGAGAACGTCGGTGGCGCGGAAGGAGATGAAAACGTTGGCAGTGAAAAGATGGGATTTTTAGTTGTTCTTGAAGTATTGTTAATTAAAGCATAGAGAGGTTCAAATTTGCTATCATGTTGGTATTTAGTGTCCCCTGTTTCTATTTTTAACATGACTCTATTTTATAGTTGTTCTTGAAGTGTTTGGCAATCTGGGCAGTGAAAAGATGGGGTTTTGAGGGCCGTATTAGGACGGTGTTCTTGGGGGTGAATTGGATTTGGAGTTGAAAGTTGGGGACTTTCATACTCACGTTTAGCTTTTGTTAGTTGGGGATTACTGGGTTTTGTTCTTTCTTGGTGATAGGAATGTGCTTTATTGGGATTGTTTGTGTGGGCTGTGTCAATGAGATTTGTGTTCTTTATTTGAATCTCTAAATGGGTTCACTAGAAAGGTGATGCGACAACCTTCGTCATTTTAGAACACTGCTCATTGCTCACTGAACTCGATGTCTCCAAGAGCATGGTTTCTCTTTTCTTTGGCGGCGAAGCGGCAAACTTTTTGATGACGGTTGTGGTGGAGCGCAGCGATCCAGCAGCTGTGGTGGTGGAACGGGCGGAGGTGGTTTTGAAGGGGGTTTTGAAGATGAAGAGAACCTTAGGGGTATTTTTGTCTTTAATTTTTTAGTTTTAAAATTAGGGATATTTTAATCTTTTTATATTTGCTCAATGCCAAAAAATACAAAGTCAACGACGAAATAGTGTCAACAGGTTATATCGGCACTTTTGATGCAGAAGATAGGGTTATAATCGCACTTTCAAACTTACAAGATTATGTTAGCACTTTTGACCAAAACTTAGGGTGATGTCTGTATTTTGCACAAATTATTAATCACCCAATTTCAACCGAAAGGATAATTCCTGGGGAACAACATGGACATTCGCTTATTCAATTCACCTTCAGTGCAAAATCAAGTAAATCATCTGGATGAGAGTATCTTGAAACCCCCATGCTTTGCTCTGAAAAGCGTTGTCCAACAAGTGTTGTACAACATACAACATTATTTGGGGGTGAGAAAATCAAGTCAGTACACTCGATTCATTACGGAACCTATTCCAATCCTCCGTAACTTACGCAACAATGACTACATCATCCCCAAAAGCATTTTTTCTCTGATAAGTAGCACTATCCCCAGCTAGACAAGCCGCATGCCAAGAAGGCAGGAAATCAAAATTCGCAAAGTGAGAAGTTGAATAACTTAGCAATTCCATAGAAAAAATAACTTTGTACCACTTAAAAGAGGGCTTTTAAACATGAAATGAACATAATCCAGCGAAGACAGATTTGATATGGTTTCGGAAGTTTTTACATCCTTAATGCAGACTCGTGAACATCAGTCTTGGTCTTTACACAGTATTTGCTCTAACTTTTGACTAACAAATCATAATCTAGACAATATAAGTGCAGTAAAGAAGCTAGAATAATTTGAAAAATCTGGAATAATTAATTACCTCAGTTGAGTTCGTGTGATCAAGTAGTGACCAAGAAATTAATGTTAAACAAGAGAATGAAGTTCAAGTAAGCAGATACTAAAAGTCTTTTAACATGAAGGAAGCAGATACTAAAGATTCTACGGCAGTTTAGGCTCAATCACCGGGCTTGAAGTTGAAGCTTTCTTCACCTGTAGGCGAAGCAGAGGAGGGAGAAATAGAAATCGATACGGAAATAGAGATCGAAACGGCAGAAGGTGACGATAAAAAGGGCAATCAAAAGGAAAATCATCGGGAAAGACCCGTGGAGGGAGGAGAACGACACGTACCAATGGCGGGAAAGAGCGTTGTCCGAAGCAGGCAGGTGAAGGGAGGAAGTAACCGGAGACCGACGAAATCTGTCAGGCTTCAACAACCTGAAATTGTACAAATTAAGCAAATCGTGAATGATAGGCTGCCCGCATTGACACCTTGCCTAACTCAAGTGTATATGTACCTGAAGGTGAAAATAAAAAAATATATGATATAAACAATATTTTTTAAAATTCAAAATTTTGTATCTAATTTAACAAATGCAGTATATGTGTAAAAAAATAAGCAGTTTGTCCATAGACTTATGGACAAGCCATCTGCCAGGTGACCCACTCATATAAATGACACCTACTCATATAAATGATTATGAAGTAGCTATAGCCTCATGGGTCAAAATCAATTATTTCTGCCCATTATGCAAAGAAATAACATGCATGGTAATTAAACGGTGAAGAAAGTTGAATAGCAATCCTGACAAACCAATGACAGTAGAGAATGATAGCATAGCATCACAAGAAAAAGTAGGCAAGTAATATATATGTACATGACAAAATTGGCACCATACAAAGAGACATTCTAGATAACATATGGTTTAGAAACAGAACATGTTTTGTAAGTTCAAAGTTCTGTGAATTTCCGCCGCTTACTTGAGAATGGACAGTGATCTGAAACAACTCTAGCTACATCAGTAATATCCAATGCAGTTGTTGCAAACTTTACAATATCAGCTTCACTTGCTTGAATCCGTGGCACAAGGCTGCCGATATCGTCCGCGGAAAGAGTATTGTTATAGTGTTATCAGAAGAAACTATTAGTTTGCACAGTTCGTTTTTATTTCCACGCATAGAACTGAAGAACTCTTCCACATTCTTTAGGGAAATGGAAAGCTTGGGATACTAAATCCAATATCATCAGTATACTGTAAAGCGAAATCAGGAAAATAGTCGAACTCAAAATAGTTCCAAGTTCAGTCAGAGTCATGGAAAGAACAATTTACGAAACAGAACTTAAGAAATGCACTGCATGTTTTCACTCAGCTAGATTCAGACTAAGAGGCAGAAAAAAGATCTAAGAAAAAGGATATCAGAAATTGTTAAGACTGAAAACATGATAACGCAAAAAAAAAAAAAAAACTTTCCAGAATGAAGCTGAAACAACACCAAAGAAAATTACATTAAGCTCAGCGTCGATGTGGTCAGCTCCCAACTCCATAGATAACGAACTACGTCCAGTCTACTTTTTTCATGACCTTCATACTGACCGCCCATCCAATTAGGCCCGAAGGGGCTTTGTATCCCTTAAAAGGGGCTTTTAAAAATGAAATGAACATAAAAAATTATCAGAAGACAAATTTTTATTTTTTTTTCAGATTCAACAACAGACCGATCCAGTCAATCAAATAAGTCAGCAAATAAACACATCATCAATTTTTTCAACGATTCTCAAAAACCCAGAAAAAAATTAATTCAAATGGGATTCAAACATCATTAAACACATAGCAAACTAAAATTTAATAACTCAATGCACCAGCTTACAGAGATTAAAGAAGAGGAATCCTGCTGGGAGTCTTCGACAGCAGTAGGATTAAAGTGATCCTTCAAAACTTTCTATGTGACCCGTACATCACCTTCATAGGAATTGGAGGACAGTGAATGAAAAGGATGAACAAATTGAAACCCCCAAATTCATCCGTACAGGAATCGAAAAAGCAGAATCGGAATGAGGCGACTCACCTTAGCTACTGGTGACTTACATAGAAGGTGTGTGGGTCTTGATGAAGTGACTGGGGAAAGCAGAGTAAATCCGCAAATCAATGAGTACCTTACAAGTTGAAGATGACCGGCCACGACCCGTACAAGAATCGTAAAGGCAGAATCGGAATGAGGCGACTCACCTTAGCAAGATGGGAACTAGAATTAGTACAGAAAAGAAACATAATTATTTCAAGCAAGCGTTAATTAAGATTAATGAAACTGAAGGAGCAATATTTCCTGAAGTACTAAACCTTCAAACTTGTTCAAAACCTCAAAATTGTTCAAAATATATTGCAAACCTAGCTCATTCGCCTTTGTAGTTTGTACCTATATGGTAGAAGAAATGTCCACAGACACCCTATGCAACTCCACCCTATACAAACACCTATATCCAATCGGGATATACTGTTTCAGTTGGGTTTTAAGCTAAAAGTTACAATCAAACAATTGTTGATTCATTCAATTCACCCTGAGAATGACAGGTATATGAGCACTGATATTTTCCTCCACCAAACTACTCATGAATACGCCATTTTAGCCAATGGGAAAATTCCAGAAAAACACTTAGAGAGTAATAACCTTGATATGTTCCACAGTTCGACAACATACTACTCCAGTAGTCATTAATGCTGAGAGCATGACTGCTCAAAACAATAAGGTTGGCAGAGGAAATCCATGGCGTGCATCAGCTTTGACCGTGGCCCGACAACATGAACACCTTTATCCTTGAGACAACAGTAACCATCTCCGAGACTCTCTCATTATCAATGTCTGCTATGACCTGAATCGCGCTAAATTTTATTGAAGGAATGAAAAAAAAATGTTCAAGAATCTTTCATGCTAGGAAACCCTACTGGAGTACACAGTAGATGTGAAATATAAGCCAGGTTTCACAATTTTTTTTAATCAAAGTCCATATACGAGAGGTATCACAACCATTTCTATCACTTAAAAGGGCATGGGAAAAAAAGATACAATCCCACGTAGCTTTCACCAAAAGCTAAAGTTGAAGTCTCATTACACTGGACAAAGATTCCACATTAAACTGGAAACCCATCAATAAAATTCAACGGACAACATCATAAACACACACGTTGAAAGGGAGTGAGATGATTCAATTTGAACTGCATTGAAAGAACATGAGAAGAGAGCATGGAAGACTATCATGGAAAACATCAAAAGAGCAGAACATATAAGCCAGTAATGCATGATGAAAGCTAATAATCTAACTTAATCTACCGACTTCTAGTGAACCAGTAAAATAGCAACAATGGGGTGCAACAAACTGAATGAATGACTCTGAATTGAAGGGGAAAATGGTATGCAAATCACATTTGGATCAACAAACTAAAATAAGGACTACACAAAAACTTTAGAAACAGAGAAACATCAATATATGCAAACAATACTGGATATGAAAATTTAAGAACTTCCAACTTTGCATGCAATAAACAGCAAAAGAAAGCACGAAAGTGAATATTTCATGGTTTCGTTGAAAATGTGGGACGAGCAGAACTTAAGAACATTCAAAGATGAGACTATAACTAATTAGATGTGAACATCTGGTTTATCAAATGCACTTCAAACATTGGAGTGTGATTTTTAAAATTTTAAGTTTCGAATGTGCAGAAGAATTCAAAACCGTTGAGAGCTTAATACATACACTTCAGAGACCAAATGCATAATGTAGCCCCTAAGAACCAGACAACAAAATCACAACTCAAAATTTACAACATGACATGATCCAAACCATACCAGAAAGCACCATGAAGTACCAAAAAGAAGTAAGAAATAGGATCAAGACAACTACAGATTACCTATGTTCAACTCAAACACAACCCCTACAAAGAAGGGAAGTAAGAAATAGGATCAAGACAACTACAGATTACCTATGTTCAACTCAAACACAACCACCACAAAGAAGAATGCCCAGATTTTGTACCAATTCCTCTTCCTTGAATTCCGCCAAGAATCACACCTCAATAATCAAAACCCACAAATAGTCATCCCGAACAGCCAGAACACCCTGCAAAAGATCCCGATCAAAGAGTAGAAACTTAGGATCAACAACTAAGTCAAGCAAAACATCAAACACCTAACATGCAACCCAAGAAAACCAAATCCAGAAAAGAAAACATGCATAGAATTCCGGGTTCAAAATCAGAAGGTCGAATTCATTCGTTCGAAAATCAACGAATGAAAACGCACACACAATCTTAAATGCGACTGATTCTTTGCCAAGAACAATAAAATCTGATTCACCACAAAGAGGAAACGGAAGTGCCAAGTTCTTAAGAAGGAAGTGCTGATCAAAGTGCAGGATGCGTGTACACATGAAGGATCGTGAGTGACATGCAGCAGAAAATGTGTAGGTGCTAGTGAAGGGAGGAAAAAATGCATTCCTACTGCTGCAGGTAAGCGGACAAAGAGCCTTGATACGAACAAAGCTTGTATGACTCAACTCAATATATTATTGCTTACCTCTATAGTAGATTTTGATCTGACTTAGGCACCTGCTTATGTGCAGTTGCTCCAAGCATCGGCTCTTCTTCTTCGCATTGTAGCTAAACTCCATGTTTTCTGGTTCATATGAACACACCTACACAAAAGCACGATTGCTGGGTTAGCGTATTTGTAAGGTTGTATGATAGCATTCGGACGAAATAAAAACGGTTCCCAATGTATATGTCACGGCTGAGTGTCTGTTCTCCATTACCACATGCCAGACTCGCTTCAAAATGAGAGAATTCGTTTAGACCAACATTTCTTTCCTTTCCAACTTGGACATATTCAAGGTGGCTAGCGTTTCTAGCACGTTATCTACAATTGAAACTTGTAGAGCACAAGTTTATTATCATATCAGTTTGTCAAAACTTTTCTTAAAAGATGAACATAAGAATCTAATTATCTATCAGAAGGTAGAGTTCGGCTGCTAAAACTGGGAAACAAATAAGTTTTTTATAGAGCTCACCAGCAAAGATGTCCTCATTCGGATCGATGCCAACACGAGCAATGTGAAATGTTTTAAATACATTGTGATGTCAATAATGGGACTGAGCCCTAGTACATCACAGTTAGCAAAGGCCAGCCGAAGCACTTTCAGTTAAACTTCAGAAAGCGCATGTAATGCATCCTACCGTGTATATATTCACGGTGTACAAACGATCGTTTCTTCACTAAAATTCACAAAATAAAATTAATATAGCCATAATCAAATATAGGAAATGTTGAATGTATTATTTCATTTCTTACCTATGATTATTAATGTTGTTAAGTAATAAAAAGAGATTGGCTCAACAAAAGTGAACCCAACAGCAAGATCGGTGGTACATTTTAAACCTAGAAACCTCTTTCAGACAAAAGATCAAACACTTTGTATGCTACCATGAAAACTAAAAACATGAAAACAACCACCCACGTACGAAACTTCGAATTCAATACGGTTTAGAGACATTTTTATGCTACCCAGAAGGCAAAAGAAATTACCTTGGCGAGAAATATCCACTGCAATCGGGCTTTTCTCTGGCTCTACCATGGGCTTTAAAGTCATTGGTTTCACATTCTGGTAGGGTTATTCCTGGGAACCGGAGCTCGAATTCAGATGAATGGAAGAGTCGGTCTTATGAGAAAGCACTGATTTTGTTTATTTTTAATTTTTGGGATAAACCACCCTTGGGTATTAAGTCCCCAGCCTATAAAAGAGAAGGTAATTACAATCAGTTTGAAGCCTAACAGGCTCAGGCAATACAATCAGGAAACTTTGTTGCTCTTGTTTTTTATCTGATAACGTGCAAAAGATAGCCCTATCCTTATATTTGGTACATTATGCTTGTCAAGAAGGACAAGCCCTCTGATTTCATGGTGTAAAGAATTCCAGTTATAGACTAACTGTGCATCAGTTTGCAGAGCCAACTATTGCGGCCATACTGATTCTTGATCTGCAATGCACATTGAGAAGCCAATCCCCAACCATTACACGATATGTAACAACACCACTGATCACAACTTCACAACTCAATATAATTCACAAGCTCATTCGCCTTTGTAGTTTGTACCTATATGGTAGAAGAAATGTCCACAGACACCCTATGCAACTCCACCCCATACAAACACCTATATCCAATCGGGATATACTGTTTCAGTTGGGTTTTAAGCTAAAAGTGACAATCAAACAATTGTTGATTCATTCAATTCACCCTGAGAATGACAGGTATATGAACACTGATATTTTCCTCCACCAAACTACTCATGTATACGCCATTTTAGCCAATGGGAAAATTCCAGAACAACACTTAGAGAGTAATAACCTTGATTTGTTCCACAGTTCGACAACATACTACTCCAGTAGTCATTAATGCTGAGAGCATGACTGCTCAAAACAATAAGGTTGGCAGAGGAAATCCATGGCGTGCATCAGCTTTGACCGTGGCCCGACAACATGAACACCTTTATCCTTGGGACAACAGTAACCATCTCCGAGACTCTCTCATCATCAATGTCTGCTATGACCTGAATCGCGCTTGGGTTAGCCGGGAAACCAGTTAAACAGGCTTGCTCGAATATTGCCCTCTGATAAGCAATATGAACTAGAAGCTTCGAGATTTCACAGCTCAATACAATACTCACCAATTCAAAAGTTTCAAATTTCAATACAATTTAATGCCACTGCCTATCATCAGTATGTTAATACAAAGCACTGCACACCACATTTCTGCTGTTGTATATTATCAAGTCACTATGCTTAATTGTGATTTTGCTGCGACTATTTGGAACTTTATGCTTAGCAACTTGGCTAATCCATATCAGCAGTTTTCTAATATCCGGATAGAAAATGCAGAATAGTGAACTTTATGCTTAGCAAAATCAAATCAGAAAATGCAGAACGGTGAACCAACCAAGTAAACCATTGTTTTACCCACACAAAAAGGCCTCATTCATTGCTTCCAGCATTAAATAGTAACATTCATTGCTTCCAGCAATAAATAGTAAAAGGACATTTGTAATAGTTCTTCACCGATACCCACAAAAAGGCCTCATTCTCAACTACGAACAAATGCCTCCCAACAATAAATACTACCAGCCCAAGTAAAAGACATTCTTACTCCTAGCCATAAATAGTGCTACTCCAAGCAAAAGGGCGTTCCAATACTACTTCTCCAAGTAAAAGACAGCAATAAATACTACGCTACAAGCAAAAGGACATCTGGAATCCAGCTATCTGCGCTAACCGATTGAGCGACGGCGCAAGGCTCGGGCATCATACTCGTCATAACCCCTCCAAAATCCTCCATTGGGGGGATGAGTAACGAACGATCCCGGTCCACCGCACGCTACGCAGCTATCACCGGCTTTGGTCTTACCGTCTTTCAAAAGAAGGCATTTAACAACAACCAAATGTTTTGACAAATCGCGAGAAACATGCATCTCAGCAAAGAAGAGCTGCGCTTGAGCGTCCTTGCCTCCAGTAGGTTTCACTTGCGGCTTGGCAGTAAAGTTGCAGTGTATCCAAATTGCATCATCTAAGAAGACGACTTGATCCAGAGCCTCAACCATTTCATACTTTGTACGCTGCAACACGTTACACACACATAAATGAATGAACATATATGAGAAAACGAGTAAAATAGGCAGGCATACGCTAATCTTGTTGTAGTACTGCAATCCTGCCTCCGAGTGAACACCACACTGACGACGATAATCTGCCTTATCCTCCGGGGAGAGGGATTCATCATCTGAGCTAAATGATTGCCTATTTTGCTTCCTATGCACAGAGCAATAATAAGAGAGAAAGTTCGGTGATAGTAATTTACAGTAAACAAAAGAAGCAAGTATTACCAGTCTTCTTCATCATCGGTGTCCATCCAAAGAGCGAGACGAGGCGGCCTGATAAATGAATACCCAAAGCCTCAAAACTAAGTAAATAGAATTAGTTAGAAAAGTAAGCACGGAGGAGGAGAAGCTGTAACTTACTCGCATCCGTATTCCAACTCTTTCAACGTCGGCCCCAGGTCCTTCAGTTCTCTCTTCATCGTCTTACTTGATTTCTTCTGCTGCATAATAGAATCAGGGCTTCTCTTCCCCATCTTCTTCTTGCTTGAACTTGAACCCTGCTTCTGCTGCAGACGAGATTCAGAGCTTCTCTTCCCCATCTTCTTCTTACTCGAACTTGAACCCTGCTCCTGCTGCGGAATAGATTCAGAGCTTCTCTTCCCCATCTTCTTCGTCTCCGAGTGTCGTCGATTTCTTACCCTAGGGTTACGCAATTAGGAGTTTCGACCCTATATATAGGCGCTTCCTTTTCCCAAATAAATGACAATTACGTTGAGCCAGGCCCAAGTCATCATCCGCCCAAATCTAGCTGGGGCAAATTAATGAGAAAAAAGGAAACTACATGACCCGAATACCCCAAACCCACCTAAACCCTTCCAACTCGTCCGCAACTCCATTCGCGGCGGAACGGCGATTTTTTGCATTTGATCTTCACCAAACCCACCTAAGCAATTTTCGCATTTGATCTTCACCAGCAGGAAGACTCGTAAGTTATCCATTTTCTACCATTAAGTTGATACCATTTATTCTTAATTTGCAAACTAGCAAAGTGACTGTGCGCGGTATTGATAATTATAAAAGTTGGGACAAATTTTTAATTACTTTGTGCCTCATAATTAAATTTAAAACAAATAATTGTGTTACATTTCAAAGTTATGAAACAACATAATCAATTTAGTTAAAATTCATCAAATAATAAATATAATAGAATTTATTTTTTATACTATTTTGTCCATATCCTTATTTAGATTATTTTCTTTACATATTTCGCAATCCCTCTAAATATCGGTGTCATATATATCCGCACCAGTGCCATTCTTTAATTACTCTCGTATGCTTGTTGAGATATAAAACATTGATTGAAAGGATTTACTGTTCTAAAATTGAAAATTAATACAATGTCAACAGCCGACTTAGAACTGTAAATCTTATAGTCAGTCTTAGCCACTTAGGTTTCGGCGCACTAAATCTGATGTCATATTTGTTCGATATAACCTCATAAGCAACGGTCTCTCAAAACTACGATCTTATATATTTTAGAGAACATCAGAAAATTACATAGGAGAAGTCGAGTTAATGAATGCAAGTGCACCAGGGAGACCTCATTTCAAAATTAATACTCTTTGATTCACAATGCAGACTTGAAGGATAGCTGTTATTAACAAATTCATTACAGTTCAAACTTCTAAGGTTTAGATCATTTACAAGGATATTGCTGCTGATATCTATACTCGTTCATTTCATTGGCTTCTTCTACTATGCTACTTATTACATCTTATTGCAATTTTACGGAAAACTAGATCTGCCCGCGCTACGCTCAAGCTGTCAATATTGCATTTCCCAACAACGGCTTGCTGTACACTCTTTCTTCTCCTGTTTCTCTCTTCATTGTCGTCTTCTCTAGTAGCAAATCGGTGATTGTGCTTTGAGCTAGGGTTTGGGGGTGGGGGGGGTTGTGAATCAGTGGTGTGGGAAGACGAAGGGAGTAGTGGCAGTGGAGATGTGGTGGGGGAAGACGAAGGGAGCGGTGGTAGCAGTGTGGTGGGGAATATGAAGGGACAACAGGGTGGCATGTGGCGGGGGAAGACAAAGGGAGCAGCGGCAGTGGTGGTGTGGCGAAGGTCGGTTGTATTGTAGCGAGGGTTCTTGTGACGGCGGTGGAGCAGAAGAAAGAAACAGAGCTTCCACATCACAAGGTATAAATGGGTATTCTAGTTATTTTAGTTTTTGGTTATGCCTGAATTTTTTTTGTTAATGATGGAGCTGGGGAGTTTGGTAATATCGGCACAATTCGACCAACAGTTAGGGTTAGATTGACATATCTGGTGATGAGTTGGGGTTAGATTGACACTATCTCATATTGCAGGATTATATTGGCATTTTCATCCTAAAGTTAGGGTTAGAAATGTATTTTGCCCTAAAAAATATTTTGATTATGGTTTGGTTGCTTTAAGAGCATCACTAATGCAAGCTTTAATTAGGTAAGTCTTTCATGCTAAGTGACTCCCAACCTTAAATGTCATCTCCAGTTTTAGGTCAAATGAGGGCGTCAACTGCGACGTGGACAAAACTAAAAGTGACCCATTCAGATTTAGCTTATGTTTTCAGGGGGTGAAAGTGAGAGCGTCATTTCATCTAGTTTGCAAACTTACCAATAATGATCAATTTTGTATATTTATTTACATTTAACTTTAATTTTATTACGCAAACATACATGTAGTAAATTTATTCAACTACACATTTTATGTTACATGTTGATTCAATTATAATACATTTTTATATGTTATTTAAATAAATATTATATGAAATTTGAAACACTCATACAACTATAACTATAAATAATTAGAAAAAATCATTAAAATTGTGATCATATAATTACGCAATTTTAAAATAAAATAAAAATAGAATTCATCTACTCTATTGTTCAAATATGAGTTCAATATAAAGTGGATGAAAATAATATATTATTTTAATAATAATAAACTATTCTTACACGCCATATTGAAGGTTGGTTTATAATGCTTGCACCGGAGAGAAAAACTTTAATAATCTCTATCATCAATACTATTCTATCTACACTACATTGAAATCATATTATAATTTTTCAAGAGAGTTATATTCTATCTACATCACGACACTATTCTATATACATCACGATACTAATCTTGCGAACCCTGCTAGTACAAAAAAAAAGAATAATGAGATCAACTCCGTGGTATAATTACAAGTCTTGCTGCTATAAATGATGCAGATGAAATGCATAAATTACCCATTATTGTTAGTATGATGATGAGTACTTGCATTCTCCATTCCATAATTAAAAAAATTAAATTTAGATAAAAAAAATGGCTGTCTGGGAGGATTATCTGCTTTCTATTTACTTTAACATTCTTTTAAAATTGAAACATTTTAGTTTTCGGAAAAATGGGATGGTTCCCCAATCATCTCTCTTAATGGGCCGAATTGGGGCCCAATTTCCTTTTCCCAGTTTCCACGCGTTTTCCTTTTCCTTTTCCCATGAGTATTCGGATAAGGAAACCTTTCCCCTATAAATACACAGCAGATCTTCCTCATTGGTTACACATCAGAAATCATTCCTTTGATTTCGTGGATCAAAAACATCCTAAAGATCGGGTACCTAATTTCCTAAACCTAGGGTGCGGTCAGAAGATGGGGAAGAGAAGCTCTGGAAGCCGTGATTCTAGTCTGCAGCAGAATTCAAGTAAGAAATCGAGAGAATCGACGTTGGAAGAATTGGACCCAGACTTTCTTTGGATGCCCTCCTATGCCGATGAAGACACGTGGGGAAGGAGGCAGACATATGGTGATCAAACATACATAGATGTCTCCCCGGCGAGAAGCTGTGATTCTGTTGTGCAGCAGACACCAATTAAGAAGAAACCGAGGGCATTGAAGGACCTGGGGCCAACGTTGGAAGAACTGAAATACGGGCTGGAGCCAGACGGAACAGTGTCGGGTCCCTGTCCCTGGAATACCCCCGATGATATTGAAGCCATGAGGCAACGGTGGGCAGCACATGGGTCAGATGATGAAGACCACCGCACCCCCTCCCCGGAGGCAGTGGCAGAGCATCGTCGTCGGAGTCGCCCATACGCGGAGGCAGGATTGCAGCACTACAACAAGAAAAACGGCACCGACTATGAGCTCGTTGATGCCTTGGATCACGACTTGGTCGTAGATCGTGAACTTGGTGTACACTGCAACTTTACTGCCATGAAACCTGGTGGAGGCACGGAGCTCTTCTTTGCTGAGCTGTATCGCGCTGATGGTTTTCCTAGACGTTTCATCGTCCTTACCTGTCGTCGTCTCTTGAAAGGTAAAACTAAGGCTTTTGATGGCTGCCAATCCTGCGGTGGACCCAGATCAACCATTGTTCATCCCACCTATGGATTTCGTATGGGTTATTACCAGTATCTGGTGTTGCCAAACCACCGAACTTTGCGCTCCCATGCCCGAGCAGGCTGGCTGTAAAACATCTGCTTTTCCCTCTCTTTCTTCTGTTTTCAGTTGAATAAATCATTATCTTTATGCAATTTTATGCTGTCTTTGATCAATCAGTTACCCATGTTAGCCATCTTGTGATTCCAATCGGATCGGCTGTGAACTTTGTGATTACAAGTTTGATATTTCTTTATGTGAGTTGTTACCACTTCAGCAAACACTCTTTTAGTTGATGAGAATTATCTATGCAATGAAATTCCGCATTCTTCACTGAAATCAAGTTGGATAAAATAGTCATGTGCCGATACATAACTTTTAAATGAGCATAACAGAACTCAAGGACCTTGAAACTTGGACAAGATAAACAACACACCATTTTGTCTCTTGTTTTCCATTGGGAACATGAATTGTATAGAGAAGTAAGACAGTTCCCCATGATATGCTTAGCCCAGTGATAGTAAATTCTTGGTGAACAAAACACCAATTAAAAGGTGTGTTTCATGATATGCTTATCGGCATCGCATTTAGCTTCCACACCTCCATTGAGAACCTGGTCTATTTGTTGAGATGGCATCAAAAGGATGTAAATTATGGTAGATGGGATAGCTTTTGTGATCACGTAAGGAGAGCTGAATATAGTCAAGCTATAGCTCTCTTGATGTGATTCACTTTTTCTTTTTTATAATGAAAATCGTTACCAAGTGATTGGGCAAAAAGCATTAATGGTTTGAAGTATGGAACTGATACTCGATTCCCTCCTCAAACATATCCCAACTACACCACATCAAAGACGTTGATGAATCATTCCAATGTGTTCAAAGGTGTAGGAAGCATTTTCACAAGTCGAAACAAATAATAATGCATGATGTCCAAACCTATACAACTACGCCCTCAGTTGCCCAAAAACATGATACATGATATCCTATATTGTATGCATATGTTCAGATGGGCAAGCAAGTTATGACAAAGAAGCATGATTATCTGATAAGCGGCAAACTAAATAGTTATGACAACACTGGTTGATTATCATACCACAAGAAGAATCTCTGGAGTGGACTCAGAGGGCTTTTAAAAAAGAGCTACCAATATCAACAGGCATAAAATCAAATCAGAAAATGCAGAATGGTGAACAGGACAAGTAAATCATTGTTTCAAACACGCAAACAGGTCTCATTCTCAACTATGAAGACATTCCTCCCAGCAAATATTACTGCTACTGCTTCAAGTAAATGGACATTTGGAATCTGCTTACACCCTGCGTGCTCGGCCTCGGGTGCGTAAAGTCAGGGCCTTATACACGGGATGACCCCTACGAAATCTGGTGGGATGAACAACGACTGATCTCGGTCCACCGCACGCTTCGCAGCCACCACTAGCTTTAGTTTTACCTTCTTTCAAGAGACGACAAGTAACGACAATCAAACGTTTTGGCAAATCATGAGAAACATGCATCTCAGCAAAGAAGAGCTGCGCTTGAGCGTCCTTGTCTCCATTAGGTTTCATTTGCGGCTTGGCAGTAAAGTTGCAGTGTATCCAAACTGCATCCTCTAAGAAGACGACTTGATCCAAAGCCTCAACCAGTTCATAGTTTGTATGCTGCAACACATTACACATGCATAAATGAATGAATATATACATATGAGAAAACGAGCAAAATAGGCATACGTTTTTCTTGTTGTAGTACTGCAATCCTGCCTCCGAGTGCACACCACACTGACGACGATAATCTGCCTCATCCTCCGGGGAGAGGGGTTCATCATCTGAGCTATATATTTGCGCATTTTGCCTATTTTGCCTCCTATGCACAGAGCAATATGAGAGAGAGTTTGGTGAAATCAAGCAGCAGTAAACTAAATAAATTTCGAAAGAAGCAACTATTACCAGTCTTCTTCCTCATCGGAGTCCCACCATGGCCTGACAATTGATTAAGCAAAGCCTCAAAACCAAGTAAATAGATTCAGTTAAAGTAAGCATGGACGAGGAGAAGCTGTAACTTACTTGTATTCTGGCAACGTTGGCCTGACAAAAAACCCCCAAAATTCAATTCACAGTCAGACCTAAAAAAGCAAATCAATCTAAGAAACGGAACGGAGGATGTAAGAATTACCCCAGATCCTTCAATTCTCTGGCTTTCTTCTTAGCTGGCTTCTTAGTTGGTTTCTTCATAATATAATCACCTCCTCTCTTCCTCATCTTCACGCTCGGTCGATTTCGCAAGGAGGAGGAGGGGATTTCGCAGTATACCGTATATAATATATATACGGTTCGCTTCCCTTTTTTCCTTTTTTTTCTAAATGAAACGCTGAGCTGGGCCTATTACACTGGTCCAGCCCAACTCTTTGTATGGCAGCTCCTCATTTTTCTTAAGGATTTGAGTTTTTCCTTTTTTAAAAAAGTATTGCATAAAATTAACTAAATTATGATAATACATACTATATTATATTAAGACATACAATAATTCATACTAAAGATAGTATCTAAAATTTTATGAGCATGAATTCGCCTTGGAAGATGAACTAGTAATAAATACGAGTTATTTATTATAACAATAATAGATCGTCCGATAGTTAAATGAAATCTTGACTATTTTAAAAAAATATTTACAGGATCACAACACAAATAATTACACAAATAAAATAATCTCACAGGCCCTATTTAGTAGCTCTATTGTTACATAATTATCTCGTCTAACAATAAATTCCAACAATTTTGTCGTCATTTTGTTAAAACTATAATAATTTAATATCACATAACCTATTTAGTAGCTCTATTCATTTTTCATTTTTCATTTTTATCTATTTTTTTAGCTATTATATATTTTAAGGTATTTTCGGTTATTCATTTTATCTTTTCTTCTTTGACAAAGTTGGGGGAAATATCGTCTTTTCATAAACTTGTGGAAAGATGGAGTTTAATTAGAATAATAACAGATAAAATATCTTAGTTGCAATATTATAATTTTATTATACAGCGTGTAGTAGTTATAAAGTTTATAACCCGATTCATACAACCGAAAATTTTATCTTTTTTTTATTATAATTTACACTTTAAACCTTGGTCTAATCATGACCTATGGAAAGACCATATTTCAAGATACAGACTCTTCTTCTTTTAATTTAATTTACTCCACATAATTAATATATTTTAAAATATTGTTAGCAAAAAGAAGTGTTACAATTATGTGGACAAAGAATATTTTATTATTGAGTGTAGATGAAAAATAGAGAAAATATGATTAATGCAACTATTTCATGATTAGTAGTAATTAGGGTTAAGAGACACGTGGATAGTGGTGACATATGGAGGGTGAACCGGGCTTGGTATGAGTATTACGTCATAGATGACGGAAGCAAATAATATCGGTGCCGCAGTAATAAAAAGGCTTTATTATTGTAAGTGGATACTTTTAGGCTTAGATGCACGTGATTTTTTTTGTGTGTGTTTCAAGAAGGTCTCACGCCATCTTAACACGAAATGCAGCTATCAGCTATGGTTACTTTCACATAATCACTATGTCTCATATTAAATTATGCAGAGAATCAGAAATTTCCGCATTTAATCACTAATATATTTAATTATGTAAAATATCGGTAAATAAATATTTATTTTATAAAAACTACTTGTTATTACGAATCAAACGATACCAAATACAATAATATTATTGTTTATATATCTATCAAATATATAGTCAAAGTTTCTTAGTTTGACTGAATCTTTGACCTTGTGCAATTTAATCTGGGACGGAGGGAGTACGAAAATTTATTCGGCCCATGTCTTTCTATAAGTTTATGGATAATTCAAGTGGTTTTTACTTTAAATATTGTAGTATTTTTTATAAAATTATATTTTAAAAGTTAAAAAGTAAGGTATAGTCTTGGAAAATACCGTCTTTTCATAGGCATATGGAAATATTGAGTTAAATTAGAATTATAGAAAGGTAAAATATTTTAGTTGCAATATTAAAATTTTATTATGTAATGTGTGTTAGATTTAATGTAATGACCCAATTAGTGCAACCCAAAACGTTTATGTTGATTTCTTCTAATTTGCATTTTAAACCTTGGTCTTTTCATAACTTATGGAAAAACAATCTTTTAAGAGACAGACTCAACAAGTAATAATGAGTGTTTGAATGCAAAAATATTTTCAAAATTTAGTGTTCCCTCCATCCCAAACTAAGCTGCATAGGATATTTTTACGGTTTTCGAGAAACATGTTTGACCATTAATATAT
The DNA here is from genome assembly GCA_037428765.1 of Rubia yunnanensis. Classification (NCBI taxonomy): domain Eukaryota; kingdom Viridiplantae; phylum Streptophyta; class Magnoliopsida; order Gentianales; family Rubiaceae; genus Rubia; species Rubia yunnanensis. Next base: position 81,103,380 of record CM075071.1, on the reverse strand, counting down.
CTGACTACGTATAATAACAACAAATAAAAAGTTGACATTTGGAAACTACTTATTACGACGAATCCAGCAATATCACATACGATAGTATTATTGTTTATAGTATATTTATTCAAATATGTAGTCAAAGTTTGACAACGTTGACTGTCAAATAGTAAAAGTGCAACTTAGTCTGGGGCATGGAGTATATAAGATTAAAAAAATAAGGCCGCATGTAAGGAGACTTAGCATATACAAAAATGCTAAGCACAAACGCATTTAATACCTATTTACTTTTTTATCCTTTGTTTAATTTCAAATCTCTAATTATATGTTTTTAGTTCTAATCAATTCCTAATTCTATAGTACTGTCTCTAATCTCTATAAATATCATGGACTACCTTATTAATTCATTAAAATGTCATCTACATCTTACTTTTACAGTGTAGGATGAAGTTCAATTAAAGTGTTGTTTGGATGATTGAAGGAGTCATCTTACCTTGCATGGACTTGAAATTATAATTTTTTATCATACTCTCTCAGATGGCTTAATATTGCCATTTTCTTAATCTGACATCAATTAATCAAGAGTGTGTCTCCTAAACGATGGTCTTTCCATAAGTCATGCAAAAATCAATGTTTAAAGTGTAAATTAGAAGAAATGAAGATAAAATTTTTGGGTTGCATGAACCGGGTTATAAATTTTGTAACTACTACATATTGCATATTAAATTTTTAATGTTGCAGCTAAAACCTTTTACCTTTTATTATTCAAATTAAACCCCGTCTTTTCGTAAACCTATGAAAGACCGTCTTTCCCAAGACTTTGCCATTAATCAATATCAACTACTCAAATTTAATTTCATACTTCAAATTTAATATCACCCATTCATTTTAATTTTTCTTAATTTATGTATCAATACAAGCTTATGTAAAAGATGAAATTTAATTAGAATAATAAAAAAGTAAAATATTTTAGTTGAAATATTAAAAATTTATTATGTAACACGGTGTAGTTATAAAGTAAATGACCCGATCAATGCAATCATAAATTTTATTTTTATTTCTTTTATTTTGCATTTTAAATTTGATATTTCCATAGGTTTGAGAGAATAACTCATGCAAAATATATCAATATTAGGCCATCGGAGGGAGGAAGAATAATTGAGATTGGTTAATCTACGCCAAGGTTTTTGCACCTAAGTTCCTAACTCAGTAACACGTGACTTTCATTGCTAAATTAGCCGCCGAGATGTAACGAATGGAGGAAAAATGAATAGTGTGAATTTTGGTAATTATTGATGTGGATCTTAGTAAAGAAGAAGATAATGCCAATTTCATTCAAATGGTAATTATATCATTATCAATATAATTGGAAGCTATCATGTCGGCCATATCCAACACCCAGCGAGAAGCTGACTCTGACTCTGCAAATTTGAATTGTACAGTATATACTCTTTGATAATTATCTAAAATTTGTATTACGTATTAGATTTGAGTAGGCAAAATATTGGAAAATATCGTTTTTTCATAAGAGTTCGCATTTTGAAAGGCGGTCTTTCTATGAGTCTTTCCATAAGTCATGGAAAGAGGGTAAATTAGAAGAAAGGAAGATAAAATTTCCGGGTTGCTGTTAAGGAAATAGAAACACTTTCCTTGTAGGAAAGGTTATAAATGGTAGTTACCTTATAGAATTAGTTTCCTTATAGAATTAGTTATAAATGGTAATTCCTTATAGACTTATAATAGTATTCATGTTAGACTTTGGTTTGTTGTAGCCATGTATATATTGTAATCTTCATGATTGATGAAGTGTGTCATTGATTAATATCAGTGCATCATAATGAAGTTATTTATATTTTATCATGGTATCAGAGCCTAAAATTCTGAACCTTTAAAGAAAATTCCGCTGCCATTTTCCCGAAATCCTGCCTCTCGGCCGTACGTTCCTCTACGTGCCGTCGTGCCACCGTCTGAAGCTTGCCGTTCATCGCTACACCGTCGATCGCCACCGCCACCGTTTGGCTGTGGTAATCCGTGTACCGCCTTTCCTGATCTGATCGGTCTGTGCATTAAGCCACACGTGCCGATCCCGAAGCTCGCGCCGCCGCTGATCCGATCCGTCGTCGGTTACTGCACTTGTTGCTGATCCGTACCTGTTTTTGCACTATGTCTGCCTCCAGAAATAATCCCGAAGAACAGGCCCATACTGATGTTGGTTTTGAGGCTACTGCGCTTCAGAACAATAATGGCTATGAGACCTGGTTTGGTAATTGCACCCACCATCCTGAAGAGTCAAGAGAATTACCTTGAATGGTCTCCTACAAATACTGCTCTTACTGAATTTGAATACTGTCTACCAGCTGTTACTGTTGTTGCTGCTACTTACACCCTACTTAGATTTTTTTAAAAGATTTTTTTGATGATTAGCAATTTCATAATTTTCTTTACAAGTTGGGCATTCTTGTCATCATGCTCCAACTTGAGGGAGGGTGTTAAGGAAATAGAAACACTTTCCTTGTAGGAAAGGTTATAAATGGTAGTTACCTTATAGAATTAGTTTCCTTATAGAATTAGTTATAAATGGTAATTCCTTATAGACTTATAATAGTATTCATGTTAGACTTTGGTTTGTTGTAGCCATGTATATATTGTAATCTTCATGATTGATGAAGTGTGTCATTGATTAATATCAGTGCATCATAATGAAGTTATTTATATTTTATCAGTTGCATAAATCGGGTTATAAATTTTATAACTACTATATGTTGCATACTAAAATTTTAATATTGCAACTAACACCTTTTACCCTTTATTATTCGAATTAAATTGCGTCTTTCCATACTTTCCCAACACTTTGCCTTTTCATAATTTATCAAAATTTGTATTACGTATTAGATTTAGACAAAGTCTTGAAAAATACAGTATTTCCACGTACTTATAGAAAGACGATTTTAATTAGAATGATAAAAGTTAAAATATTTTAGTTATAATATTAAAAATTTATCATGCAACGTGTTAGTAGTTATAAAGTTTATAACCCAATTCATGCAACACGAAAATTTTATCTTCATGTCTTCTAATTTTTCATTTTAACCTTGGTGTTTTCCATGAGTTATGAAAATACCGTCTTTTAAACTCTAAATTTGATTGAACCGCACTGAATAAAAATCAGATAACATAAATTAAATTGAGTTGAATGAAGTGCGGTTTGAAAAACGGAATCTTTTTTAGTGATGAAGGCAGTATTCAATTTCGATCTTATTGAAAATGATTACCTTTATAAATTGAGTGTCGTATCTCGATCACGAACAATCTCTCGACTTTTACAGTAATAAATCTAACGAAGATCATGCGTAATATATGAATTTCCTTAATCATAAACACAACATTAGATTGAATTTCCGAATACTTTTGGATATATAGCAAAACACTCTTAGTTAGTACTCTCCTATCTCATATAAAACTTCATACTACTTTTTTTTTTTATCTGTCCTATAAAAAACTGACTATTCTCTTCTTTGAACATAAATTTGTGATTTCAATTCCAATCATCCACTAAAACAAAAATGTTTCTTTCTCATTAGCCAACTCAGTACTCATAAATATGCGTATCAAAAATAATTATGAATTTTTTTATGGATCGAACAAGTATCGATTATTATTTCTAAATGTGTTATTGACCCCACCCTTACTGCGTTGCATTTCATTACTACGAGTAGTTTTTATTAATTTATTTTCTAAATACATTCCACTGGAATGAGGATATAGACAGCTTAACCACTTGATCATGTTTCTTTTTCTTGGGAGATATTGATGAGGTGATTGGTGCAGCATAATTTCCAAAATCAGGCCTCAATCCTTTTCATTTAATATAAAATAGTAGAAACAATACTACTCCCTCTGGTTCACTAGACTTACTTATTCTTAACACTTAAATTTAGAAAAAGTAAAATTAGCGATGAAAAATATATTGAAAGATTGAAAAATAAATTAAATAGATAAAAACAATCTACATTTATCAAATAAAGAAGAAGTTAATGCTAAAAAATCATCTTAAAAAAAAAGAACAATTATTAGAGATACTGATTATCATCATTGTATAAAGTGAGTACACAACAGTCAAAGGCAATAGATTAGGCGCCCGAAGAAAAGAAAAACAAAATATCTAAAAATTCACTAGTCCTCTCGGTATAATTATACTACTCCCTGACCTTTTGTTTTTATTTTGGTTTACGCATCCTCAACCCAACTTATTACCAACTTTGTTTTCCGTTTTGGTCTGTGTAAACTAATAGATTCTCTCTTTTTTGTCAACTTACTCAAAAATTATAAATTTCAACGGGCATATAAATGTCAATATTTTTATATGAAATATCATTGGATTTCCAGTATAATTTATATTCTAAATATTAAATTTTATTACACCATTAACATATGTAACTAATGCTATCGATGGTGAAATATGACGTGAAAAAGTTTTTTAAAAATGTGCAGATATGCGTGGAACATAGAGAGTACTATACATTTTATCACGTAACACAAGTTGGCCAGGAGCGTTTCTGGCTATGTGACACATTGTATTTCGTTAAAATCGGCTTAACATTAGTTTTTGAATAATTATTTGCAAACTTACCGTCACACGTATAAACAACACTATTTCTAAGATAATGAATTAAAATTTTATATCTGAAAACCACGTAGTAGTATGAATTAACAAGGGTATGAAGCATTTCATAAACACTGTCTTGAACTATAAGCTACATTATGTTCTTATATCAAACAACTACGACCAACCTTACCAATAGAAAGGAAAATTAAGTTAGATAGTCAGAATAGTGTACTCTCGCCAACTTAAATTGCACATAATATCTTTCTCATTTAAATTCAGCGAACCTTGACCATATATTTGGATAAGTAAATGACCAATAGTATTATCTTATGAGATACCGTCACCGTAACATGAAGTTTTAAAATATCAACTTTTTGTGCATCATTATTATACATAACTATATATACTTACAGTCAAATATATTTATTAGAAACTGTGAAAAAGAATTTGTGCCATCTAAGCAGCAGTACAACTCTTTTGGTGATATGTTAAATCATTGAAGAGAACATGGTGATGCACTCCTACGAACTGAGATTTACCAGCATAAAATTAAAGTAACTATTGCATTTAAAATAACAATTTTGTCCGACGCAGCAACAGCAAAAGAAACTCAACCAATCAGAACCGCGTTATAGATTTTACTTTTCACAGATATTAATCCATAGTTTATTTTGTATTAGCAGTGAGCGTGAGATGAGTGGAATTCGAGAGGAGGAGAAAAAGAAGATGGCGATGCCATGTCATCAAAAAGGGAAATAGATATTTTTGACAAAGTTGCGGGCCCCACCCCTACACCACCATTAATCCCCCGAACTACATCGCCATTTCCTCCACCCCTCTCCCTCTATTATCTTTCTGGGTTCTGAACCAACCTTAACCTTAATCTCTGCGTTTTCTGGAAGCTGTAAATTCAGTGGCCATGGCGCCGAGTCCGAGCAAAGAGCGCGTGCCGTGTGATTACTGCAACGACAAGCTGGCGGTGCTCTTCTGCCGAGCCGACTCAGCGAAACTCTGTCTGCAGTGCGACCGTCATGTCCACTCCGCCAACGCGCTCTCCCGGAAGCACGTCCGCTCCCAGATCTGCGACAACTGCTGCGCCGAGCCGGTGTCCTTCTGCTGCGCCACCGACAACCTCGTCCTCTGCCAGGACTGCGACTGGGACGCCCATGCCAGCTGCCCCGTCTCCGCCGCGCACGACCGCGCCCCGGTGGAGGGATTCTCCGGCTGCCCCACCGCCCTCGCGCTTGCCTCCGACTGGGGTCTGCAAATCGGCCACGAGGATGATAAGAGACCCCGGATTGATTCCAACTGGGCAGTGGGCCCGGGGTTCGATCTGCTGAGAGACATGATGGTCCCCACCGATGGGGTTGTTTTCTCCGGTTCCGGCGACGGTGGGTTTGCGAAGAAGCAGTTTAGTGCTACTCCTAGCTGCGGGAAGCAGAAGCAGGTGATCTTGAGGCAGCTGATGGTGTTGCTGGAGACTGACATGGTGGAAGGAGGAGGAGACGATGAGCTGGGCCCGGAGACTCCGAACGGAAGCGGCGGCGCTATTGAGATTTGGCAGGGGGGTGAGGATGGGGCAAATATTGTGAATCAACAGCTCCAGCAGCAGCAGCAAAATGTGCCCTTTATGTCTTTGCTGATGATGCAGACTCCCAAGCAGAATGATGGAGTTCTTCAAGATCAAGGTGGCGCGTGGAACCGAAGCGCCACCAGTGATCAGTCCACTCAGGTTCCTTTCTTTCAAGATTTAGTTTCTGTCTTTCGCCAATTCATCATCTTTTTCCATGACTTCTGACCTTAATGTTATATGGTCCTTAAAATTGCAATAACACATACTAATTCAATGCAAAATTCCCAAATGAATGAAATTTGAAAGTTGTATACTGGAAAAAACAGGAGTTTACATGTGAAATCGAAATCGAAAGAGGGCTACTTTTGACATCAATCGTTGTGGTTTGTTCTGATAAGGTTTGTAAAATTAGGTTGCGAGTTTTCTGTGCAAAATTAGTTTCAAATTTCAAAAGAGTTGTGCATTATCATATTTCTGAGCGGCAACGTTGCATGGGATTATGTTCATTCTTATTTTCCAATACTTTCGGAGTTTTGAATTTTGGTTTGGATGATGTTAGGACAAGAAGAAAAACAAATAACAACGTGTCTCTTGTGCGCGCGAGCCACGTGGAGATAGGCTGTGAGTTAACCTTAAACGTCGCTAAGATAGGCTGAAAGTGCGTGGAATTTGTGATTTGTTTGTTTTGGGCTCTTTAGGCCTGAGTGTTCGTTATTTTTGTTCAATGGAAGGGGGAAATTGTGGCTGGATTGAGCCTTTTTCTCTTTCTTGAGAATCAATTGCGTCCTGTACCAATTGAGTATATTTAACTCTTGTAATTTCGGTTTTGCAGATTTGGGATTTCAATTTGGGGCAGCTAAGGGAGAGTGATGAATCTAATGCATTGGTGGAAGTGGGCTATGATTTTAACGATGTCGGGTATTCGATGAAAAGTTTTGGGCAACTCCTGAAAGATGCATCCTTGGGAGCTGCTAGCGGACTGAACTGCTCGGTTACTCATGAGGACATGGCAGCATTCAACGTAAGTGGATTTATTTACCGCAAAATTTGATCTTGTTAGTAGTTCATCAACTAAAATATGTTTTTCTGCTCGATTCCTATCAAGCATTATACGGTTAGGTCCGTAAGTAGGCTCTGGTTTTTGGGATTAATCTTTCCCATTTTACTGTAAGTCTTTGTGAATTTAGACGGATAGAGAGTATGAGATGTGAATTGTGAACTATGTTTATAACATGAACGAAACTGCTTGTATGACACACTGAGGTTTACTGCCATCGGAACTGACCTGATATTATGCTTCTGGTTTCTGCATTTAAATCAGAACCGCGGTGGAAGTCAGGGCCCAGCAACATCGGAGAGCAACAGTCATACTAAAGGTATGGGAACGACGACATCAAGTTCAGTGTTGGGTAAAAGCAATTGCTATGGTGGCGGTGGTGTGGAAGAACTCCATCTCATCGACCATAAAAACGTTCTCCCAAACAGCAAAACCAGCAGCATTGCTGCATTAAGCCACATGGATATGGAGGCGTTGGCTAAGAATCGAGACAGCGCGATGCAGAGGTACAAGGAGAAGAAGAAAACAAGAAGGTATGGGGTTATAACTGTCTTACTTGTAAAGTAGTTGTATTTGTGGTAAGAACCTACGTGTAATCTAGCAAATGTGTGTTTTGTTGGTAGATATGATAAGCACATACGCTACGAATCAAGAAAGGCCAGAGCGGATACAAGAAAACGAGTGAAAGGTCGATTTGTCAAGGCTAGTGAAGCTCCAGAGGGGTGAAGATGAAGTTCCATACTGTTTGGATCGCTTCGGTTTTGTTTGTGTATATGTTAAAGTTGTGTAGGACTGCAGTGGCTGTGAGAGTTTAGCAGTATGATTTTCGATGTAGCGTTGTTGGTGACTTTTGTTGGCATGGCCATTTGATTTCAGTAGGATAGGAAGTTTCACAACTATATATGCAATGCTAAAGATTCTGCTGTGTAATGCAGTCTTTTATCTATCTGTTTGCTAATGCTGGGTTAGTAGTGTAGTGCTTTTACCTTTCCTTAACTTATGAAACGTCTTTAGCATTGCTTCAATGAGCTTTTTACCTTTCCTAAACTTCTTTTACAGATGCACCAAAAGAAGTGGAAGATATCAAATGGCAGTCAATGGTGAGAAATAGAGGAGTGATTTTAAAGTTCTTCAAGACATTTTAGTCTAAACCGAGAGACTGCAAGTACTATGTAGTATACAAAATGTAGCAGTGCATCAGCAAATGCTATAGCCTGACACCAGAAGAAGAAAATGGTTACATTTCCATACAATCAAGTTTTTTTTCTTCTAAATGTACACTCAACATCTTCTTATGTTTTTATATTTGATTGTACATCTTCTGAATGTACAATCAAAAAAACCCGTTTTTATGTTTTGCTTCTCAAGGAAAGTTCCCAACAAGGTAAAAAAGAAGGTAAAAGGGGTAAAATTGCAGGGCTCCCTAGCTTCTTCACCTCCCTCGGCGCTGCAACACCAAAATCAACCAGCCAAGGTGGAAGACGGGGGCTTTCCTCCGCTTTATGCACATACGAATTACTCTACGATCCATTACTTCCATCGAAACTCCCTTGAGCATTGTTCTGTTTACGCTTGTCTCGCCAGTTTTCACCCCACATTTTAGCCTCTGCAACAGCCCTTTCACGGTCCAAATCCCGGTTCAGCATCTTGGCAGTTTCCCGAGGAGAGTCCTCCTTCTCCGATCCCTCCAAATCCCATTTCCGGCCTGATCCACCACCCTCTTCATTTCTTGATATCCTTCCCCCACCCCGGTCTTCTCTGCCTCTCTTCTCATCCTTATCTGGATTAGCAAACCGGTAACCCTGTCCAGGAGCTGTGCTGGGGTCGTATCCCTGGTTCGCTAAGTAGACGAGGGCAGTCACCACGTCGCCTATAAGAGGACGGCCGGCAGCCTGTTCTTGGATACACATGGATGCCGTTGCTAGGGCCTGATAAAGCCCCCTCATCGGGTATTTTCCCTCCAGCCGCGGATCAGCTAACTTGGCAAATTTTCTACGATCATTGAACAGAGGCCTAGCCTGCAACAAAACATATGATACACTTACTCAGAAGTTCTAACAGAATGATGCAAGTTACTACATATAAATAAGGATGGAAGTTAAATGTTTAAGTTACCCATGTAACGAGATTCTGCTCTCCCTGAGGTTTTGTACTATCAATAGCTTTGCGTCCAGTAATGAGTTCCAACAGAACGACACCAAAACTGTAGACATCGGATTTCACTGTCAGCTGCCCGGTCATGGCATACTCAGGAGCGCAGTAGCCATAGGTTCCCATCACCCTCGTGGAGACGTGCGATTTGTCTCCAGTTGGGCCAAGTTTTGCCAACCCAAAATCAGAAAGCTTTGGAACAAAGTCTTCATCGAGTAATATGTTAGATGACTTAAAATCCCTGTAAATCACCGGAGGGTTTGCCTTATCATGGAGATGTTCCAAACCTTTAGCTGCACCAGCTGCAATCTTCATTCGAGTGTTCCAATCCAGCGGTTCTCTATCAGGTGGAAGATCTGCACAGAATTTACCAATCTTTTACATCAGTTCTAAATGATCCAGTTCAGAGCATCAATGACAGCTAAGTTCACACTTCATGCGATAGAGATCGCCAACACTATTGTTCTAACATGTCATTTACCTAAAATATTAATAGGCATGATCTATGCAATGCTATAATCAGCAAGAATGCTGTTAAATTTAAAAACGAAATCATCAACTATTTACTTGCAATTACGAGGTAAATGATAAATATGTTCACAAAATCAAGGTTGGGGGTGTAACTGTACCATGAAGGTGATCTTCAAGAGAACCGAATGGCATGAATTCATAAACAAGCAGCCTCTGGTCCCCGTCAGCACAGTAGCCAATCAAATTTACAAGGTTTGGATGATGTAGAAGGCTCAGCATTAGGACTTCAACCAAGAACTCCCGGTTACCCTGAAGCCCATTTCTATCGAGTTGTTTCACTGCAACTACCTGTTCATAAAAGTCGAATGTTACACATAAATACAAACAAAATATCGCATCATACTGAGACTATTACTATATTCCTAAACAATGCAACTGTCACTTTTTTTAGACTGGGTATCAAAAGTGTCATACGCAGTAGTAAAATATTGACAATTCAATTCAAGCACCGAATGCAAACTCTACACAGATGGCTAAATATCAAAAAGCTCAAATTCCAACAATATAAAACTGTCATCGATGTGCCTAAGAATAAATCTGATTCACAGATATGCTATTGTTCATAGCTTTTATACCTGTCCCGATGGAAGCCGGCCCTTGTACACCCTCCCAAATCCTCCTTCACCCAAGAAAGAATCTTGCTTGAAATTATTTGTAGCAATAGCAAGCTCCCGAAAAGTGAAAGTTTGTGCAGCAATCTGACCGTCGGGTAAATTCAAGCCAAGAGACTCTTTCTTCAACCCAGCCTGGTTCCTTGCTTTAGCTCTATCCGCTCCTACAAGTTCCATCACAACAACACAAAAAAAGCAGAATACATAAGAAGCCATAAGAAGCCATAGAAAGCAAATGGCTATGTGCAAAGTTATAAACTTTGACAAAAACCACATTCAATTGGATTAAAGCATCCCAATTTCAGTGGTGAAACAATCACGGGATCAGCAAAAGGAGCTCTTCCGGTCTCATGATGTGAAATACGTCTCGAATTAAGATCCCAACAACACTACAAAAAAGAAAGCATCTAATTGCAGGGAATTCTACATCTTAATTCATCAAGAAAACACCAATCGACGGGTGAAAACAAGCCAACACATGAATCCCAGATCAGATCAAAGATTAGTAAACAAACATCGAAAAAATGGAATTCAACTCAATCTCACCCGAAGATAATCTTGATATGTTAGAAGGCACAGAAGGGTGGACTTCCTTAAGACCCTCCCTATCTCTCTGGGGATTCAGCTTCTCCTCCTCTCTTGAATCAAAACAAGGAAAACAACCCATTACTCTACTCTCACAAAAGATCAACAGCCCTATAAAACTGTATCAGATGCAATCCAATCCAATCCAATCCAAATCAATCAAATGATCATGCTCTTGAACCAGTTATCTCATCAGCTGGGACAGGACAACAAGGAATAAAACAAAAGCAGCTAAACTGCATAAACAAATCAACAAGAACCCAGAAATGGAAAAGGAAATTCTTTTCGAAAAGGGGGAAAAAGAGGTTCCTTTGGATTGAAAATGGCTTGTGAAAAGAGCTGTAGAAAGCCGTCTTTTACACCCACGGACGCGGTTCGAGCCTTCTGTGTTTCCGTTCACAGTCAAAACAATCGCAACTAAATCCCCTGTGTCCAGACACGACAACAGCCCACGAAGTACGCTAACTCCCCATCTTTTCACTTCTACGGTAGTCAAAATTGATCGAAGATGAAATTGAAACTCAGATTTTATCGAAAATTGGAGGAAAAAAATATACTTGACTTCTTTATTGACTCTGTGTTTTTTACGCGTCTTAAGAGTTAAAACCCCCTCCTCCATTTTTCACTACACGCTACATTATATGCAAATTTTATATGAGTGCCACATTTGTATTTTGACTAGTATAATTTTCTGTTATTCATTGTAAAAATACTTTGTAAAATTGATGTGGCTAATGTAAAACTAAATAGTGAGGATTAAAAGTTATCGAGCTGATGCTGCCTAGTTCAAATTATTATCTATGGTCGAGTCAATTCATTTCGATCTGAACCATTTGATCATAACCAAATCAACTAGACTTAGTTTGTACTAGAAAGCAGTCAAAAAGAACAAAAAGTATCATCGATCCAGGTAAGCCCTTTTTTATGAAATTTCTGAGATAGGATACTCGAGTCCGTCACACATATAAATCAAAAGAGAAAAGATTAAAAAATAATAAAAAATTTACCGCTTGTTGATGGCGACCTCCATTGGAGAAACTGGCGACGGCGTGCAATTTTGATGTAGATATAAAAATCACCAGTTTTGCCGAGGTACTGAAATCAACAATTTAATCAGGGTTTTGCAAGTCAGAAACTCTAGTTGATTCAATTCGATCTGAATCATTTGATCCTACCCAGATCAATTCAATTTGAATCATAATACAAAGAAAAAAAAGTGCCATCAATTCAGGTAGACCCCGAGTTTGCCACAGAGGTAAATCAAAGGGGAGTAACAAAAAATAATTAGAACTTTACCACTAAGGGATGGCGGCATCCATCTGAAGAAAGTATCGTACAACATCGTGTTCGTACTTAAATCACCATCTTTATTAGGGTTTTATCGAAACTTTAGTCGTGTTGTCCACTACGCATTCAGTATATCACAAATAGAAGTTAAATCCCCGATCATTTCTATCATACACTCAATCCTTTGTTGTGCCATCTTCCTATGATTTCACCAGGATTGTTGCCTTCTCGGGGGTCAAATTAAGGGCCAGAAAATTAAAATTCAAAAGTATTTTAGAGCGACATAAATAACCTTCCCAAAAATGATATATGAAGAGGGATAAAACCTAAATCATAAATACCTAACACTATGAATTCTAGCATATTTAAAAAAAATGATTCATCAAATATAAACATTAATAAAAATATTATTATCTCAAACAACTTTTCCATAAAATTATTTCACTGAGTGTTACAATTGAAAACTTAGTGCCACGGAAAAGAGCCAAGTTTAGTTTTATAATATGCCTCTATTTTTCTTCTCTTTACAATGGGTTAGTACCAAATTTAACATGAAAGTAACAAAATTACTAGGCACAATCAATTACTTGTAATTTTCTCAATTTAGTAAAATACAGAATCATGCCTCACACCGCCCCATGTTTGACCACGAATATCCGGCGCATAACATGACTACTTGGTTGACCTTTAGATTACCAGTTTCTAAGAAAGCATGGTCTTTGAGATTCTTTTCATGGTGGACATCTTTTTTCTTCCTTTTTCATTTTCATACTATTTGAAAAGGTGTATTTTATTTTTGGCAAAAGGCTTAATTAGAATAATTAAAAGTTAAAGGTTTTAGTTTAAATATTAAATATTTATTATGCAATGAGTAGTAGTTATAAAGTTTATGACTCGATTAATGCAATCTAAATATTTTATCTTCATTTTCTCTAATTTGCAGTTTAAACCTTAATCTTTTCATGGTTTATGGAAATATCGTCTTTCAAGAGATGGACTCTTTACTTTTATATTGCATAGGCGATAAAATAAATTGGGTACTCATTCACTACATTTCATATTAAACCCTACAAAATATTTTAATTTCTTTTTTTACAATTTATGAAACCGTTAATCGGTCTAACAAGAAACTTTCTCTATTACAATATTTTTGTCTTGGTTTTAGTAATAATTTAAGGCAAAGTCTTGGGAAAGACGGTCTTTCCATAGGCTTATGGAAAGACGGGGTTTAATTCGAATAATAAAAAGTAAAAGGTTTTAGTTGCAACATTAAAATTTTAGTATGCAACATGTAGTAGTTATAAAATTTACACTTTAAACCTTGGTCTTTCCATGACTTATGGAAAGACCGTCTTTCAAGAGACGCACTCATAATTTAATCGTATAGTTCTACTTGGGAGAAAAACAAGACCCTGCTTCGATTCATCTCACACTTCCATGTTTTAATTATCTCACATCTCGAATTTTAGATTTCAAAATTCAATTTTATACATATCTTAACAGTTATAGTCTTTTAACTTGTAAAGACACGCACATTCAAAAACATTTCGAAAAAGGAAAAAATAAGAAGGCTAGTTTCAATACGAGAAACTTTTACTTATTAGTATTGTTATAATAGTATACTCCCTCATCCGCCCCACTATAAATTACTTAATTATTTTTTCACGATATTCAATAAGAATGTTTGATCATAAATATCTCTAGTTACCTTTAATAATATCGCATAAAAAATTGATATTTATAAAATAGATGTTAAAATGAATTTAACAAGATCTCACATGTATTTTTATTATATATAAATTAATATATATTTACGGTCAAAGTTTGTAAAGTTTGACCCCAAAAAATAATTAAATAATGGGATAAGTGTCAATATAACCCTATCTACTTGAGTAAGTGCCAATATAACCCTATGATAATCTTTAGTGCAAATATAACCCTAACTAGTTAATAAAAGTGCCAATATAACCCCAGACCCCATTTTTGGCATTGACCTCAAATTTTCAGTGTTGACTCTATGTAAATTGACCAAAATACCCTTTGGGCTAACTTTGAAATTGGGTGGACAATTTAACCCTCATAATTAGCCGGAACGCCATAGTTGTTAAAATTATGTAGGGTTACATCAGCATATTATGCAATCTTGTTGGGTTATATCAGCACATTCTAATGTTTGTAGGGTTATATCAGTACACTTCTAATGTTTGTTGGGTTATATCAACACATCTTAAAACTTATAGGATTATATTGACAATTTCACTAACTATATAGGATTATATTCGCACTTTCAAATATTAAAAAATTATATTAGCATTTATGCCAATTAGGTAGGATTATAATAACATTTTTTCCTTAAATAATTTATAGCAGGCACGGAAGGAGTATCTTTTATTAACTGCAGGCTGATGGCAGCGGTAGATAAAACGGTTGGCGGTAGATAATATATTCTTGTAATCTTCTAGGAAGCTCAACTGCTTCACCAACCATCTTTTATGCATAATCTAATTTACTAAATCTTTTGCATTAATTGTTGAAATTTAAGAGAATGCTTGATAAGAATAATTGTTAAGATAAGAAGTTACTTATTGAGTACTTTAAATCTAATTTAACTGAATAAAAAATTAAAAGGTGAAATTGATAAATAAGTGCAATAAGAGAAACCAATCTTTGCCCTCTTTAATCATATGAAAATATGAGATGCGACGGACGGGTCCAATATTGGTAGTTAAAATATATAAATATAATTGATTTCGACCAATTTTATACCAGGTTAAAAATGAGGCAGATAAAAATGGGTCGGGTTGAATCCTGCTCAACCCGAGGTTGAACATGAGAAAATATGCGAGATTCAATCAATATTTAAGCCCATATAAATATATATACCAATTCATATGGGTCTATGAATTTCAACCAATTCACTGACTCTTGGGTTTATACGCAAGCCCATGTGGATAAATTTGTGGATTTCAACCCAATTATTAATTTATTTGGATAAATCCACAAATTTTAATGCATCTATATAGGTAAACAAGTGACAACCCAATTTAAGTTTTGGGGAAGGATCGAGTCGTTCTGATTACTTTTTAGTATTTAATAATTCATAGTTTAAAAAAAAGAGTGGGTCTTCTGAGACTTTCTCTAACAAAAATAAAGAACCAACATCAATTTCACTCGGTTGTAAATCAAGTTGCATCCTCTTTCTATCTAAAAAATAGTATATCTGTATCAAGCTGTTGTTGAGTCACTATTTTATGATATGCTTTTGATATTTTCCAGTTTATCAATTATCTTAAAAATCCTTTGTATGACTAAGTAATAGAGAGATGCATAATTTAGAATCAGAATAAAAAATGGTATATCTGGTACTAAGTATATATAGATGCTTGTGTATAGTTAAACTATGTACTATTCCCTCTGTCCCCATTTCAGGCTTAATCATTGCACACCGTTTGAGATACATGTTTAATCGTTAATATATTTAGCTACATTGACGACAAACGAAAAATTACTTTATAAAAACTACTTATTATGATGAATTCAACAACATCGCATACGATAATATTATGTTTCATATATTTATTCAAATATGAGGTCAAACTCTGGTAAAGAATAGTGTTATAAAGTAAGGGTGCAATTTAAGTTGGGACAGTGGGAGTACTAATTTTATATGATGGCCACCCACTCTAAGATGCTTTTATTATATTTTAAATGACAGTCATCAAATGTTATGAAAATTTACATGATCAATAAAATTCAAATTTTACAGGATTAATAAAATTCAATTTTTTTATTTTTTAGTTTATATATTCTTATTTAAGGTTAAATTTATGGTAGAAATTCGAACAATTTATTTATATAGGCTTCATTTAGCCGAACTTTTAAACTGCTGTGCTTTTAAGCAAAGCAGTTACTAGTGTTTGGTAAAATGTCAAAAAACAGCTTATTTTGAAAGTAAAATATATTTTTGGGGGGAAAAACAAAAGTTTGTCTGCATCTGCTTCCAAAAAAAGCCGCATTTGCTTCAAATCACAGCTCTGCAAAACATAGCCATATATGCATGGTATAAAATCATGACCCAAACTCAATAACAGCATCCATGTAATCTTAAACGAACATTACACAAAAAAGAAAACAACGAAAATTACAACGCATGCAACCATCTTTTTTCTCTTATCTCCTTCTTGCCATGGAATGCGAAACCCCATCAAAAAGATCCTCAATCTGCGTCTCCAGATCCTCCGGCTGGTATTTGATGTACTTCACCGCCTGCTTCGAGTCCAGCTGCTGCCTAAACCTCCCGACAAACGACCGGTACGCCGGAATCACCACCGCCGATATCGACACCCGGAGCTCCGACTGCAGCTGCTCGTCGCTCACCACCCACGAGCTCTGCGACTTATGAATCTCCTCAAACATGGCGTTGAAGCTCTTCAGCCTCTCCTTCAGCAACGCCTTGTTCACCTTCCCGTTGCTCAGCAGCCCTTCTTGGGTTAAGCAGTGCAGAAGCCGCACCCACGTTTCTCTCTGGTAGTTCTTGTGGTACTGCCGCACCACCGTCGATCTTTTCCGGCACCATGTGTCGCCCATCAGGTGGTGGATCTCCGGCGAGCCCTTCACTTTCTGGAGAACGTAGCGGCCGTTGTTCATCAGGAAGATGAAGCGGAGGGAGGGGTCTTTGTAGAGCATGGATTTCGTCTCGATGTTGCAGTCGAGGAGATCCATGATCTTCAGAATCTGGAGCGAAAATGGCGTCCGGGTGTCCGGGTCGGATGAACCCGGGCACTCTACAGGTTTGGGAAACCGTTCGGAGATTTTCTCCAGGGATGTTTTGTACTCGCAGGCGTACTTCAGGTAGTTGAGAACGTACCGTGTTAAGGGATGTACGGCGCCGCCGGGCACGGCGGACTTCGCGGCGTCGTTCTTGATGGAATTCTCCATGTCCAGGAAGATGTTCGTCGCCGCCTCGCCGAGGCGGTCGCAGGCGGCGGTGATCTCCGACTTCAGCTCGTGCTCCGCCGTGACATCGGGCTTGGACTCCTCCATGGTTATGGCGGGGATGATATCCTGTAAGGTTTCGTACATGTCGAGGAACTTGAAGAGCTTCTCCGCCGACCGCTTCGTCGCCGCCACCGCGCCGGCGAAGTCCAGGAATCGGATGACCACGGACCGGGCTAGGTTTCCGAAGATGGTGTCGAAGGTGAGGGGATCATCGGAGAAGATCTTTTGTCCGAGCTGTTTCTCCGCGGGGAACAGGGCGGTTGAGCATGTCCTAACGATTTTTAGCCACCGGTTTATCTCCTTCTCCAGGGAATCCCACGACATTTTGTGAACGTCGTCCACATTCAGCTTCTCGTTCTCCAGCTTCTTCAGCTGGTCGTAAAACACGGATCTTCTCGCGATGGAGTAAACTTGTAGGCATTCCCTCTCGTATCCGCATGAAATCATGGCCGAAACGATCCTTCTCATTCTTATCACCATTTCCGGGGAATACCCGCCCGGGATGAAGTTGCAGTTGTTCTCTTCCTGGTCCGGATTTTCCAAACCCGGACCAGGAGAGTCGGGCTCCTTCTCCTTCTTTTTCTTGTAGGAAGAATGGGAGCGCATAGGGTTGCTCTTGGAATCGTCTTCCAGGAGCGCCCGCAATTCTTCCTCCATAAAATTCATGGCCTTTTGTAAGAGCTTGTTCATCCTCTCCAGAGACCCCGAGATCTCTGGTGAGGAAGAGAATCCCCCGAGAGCCTCGATCAGCTTGAACAGGCGCACAATTGATTCTACAAGATGTGAATCATCTTGTATCATCCTCTGATTGGTGCCTGATTTGTTGTTGGCCCGGGTAGCTATCGTGGACTCGATCATTTTTGAAAATTCCTCGATCGCTCCCGGGATCTCTGGCGGTTTGGACTTGTCGTCCTCATCGACTAGGGTTAGGGTGAATTTGTCGATTTCACCTGGTAACGTATCGGCATTATCGAGCATGGAAGATGAATAGTCCTCCACGGCTTGGAAAGACGATGATCGGCGGTGGTCAACGGTGTTGTTTATCCTGGAGAGGCGGTCGGGGCTGGAGGTTTGATGCTTGTCGGATGATGGGGTTCGGGGACTTTTGGTAACGTCGCCATTTGTTAGGGGCATTATTTTTACGTGCAAAATTAAGGTTGAAGAAGGTTAAAGGAAATGGAAAATTTGAGGAAATGTTTTTCCCGTTTCTTGTCCGAAATTAAAGATGAAATTAAGGTAGGGGAATATTGTTGGACATTGTTTTCATTTGGGTTGCAATTTTCGGGAAAGTGGAAGGCGGTGGTTGGATGTTGACCCCGTTTCTATGCACGTTCTCTCGTTTCTGCTTCTCACGATCTCATGAATAACTGTTTTGTAATGTCATTTTTGTAAATTCTAGTGCCACGCCAATTTTCTGTGATTGCGTTGTCTCTCTCCATTATATACTCCAACAAGCATTCAACAATTTGTTGGTTTTCAAGTATTCCACGTTATATAAGTATATAGATGAGATGGTAGTTTCACAATTACTCGTCACACTAGGTATAATTAGTTTTCATGATTTCGCAATAATACAACATTTCTAACGTGACATGCATGCATTAAAAAAGGAGAAAAAAGTGTTTAATAATGTGGTTATAGATTTCTTTGTCTCGGTGGATATATGTTGTCGGCATCACATGGTAAGGACATGTGCGAACAAATTCGACCCAGAATTGAGTTCAACTTCATTATATTCTGTACTTTGATTCTAAATTTGCTTTCAATCCACTTGGCCACTAGTGCGAGATTTCGGTCTACTTGATCACGCTAATTGGAATCCTACGGTCGCGTCAAAATCAAATTTTATCATGTATAATTCATATACTCCCTCTGATCTAGAATTATTAGCACTTTAAAATATTTAAAAAAATGGAGAACATTGTATAAGGAGGATAAAAAGTATTCTTCTCTATTTCACTAAGAGGAATACACTTACTTTATTGGATTTCTTTTCATTTTTTGGCACAATCGCATCCACGCATTCTACATTTTACTTTCTACACTTAATTTCAACCTCTTATTTTTTTCCACATTAATCCTAGAGTCTAAATCTAGTGTGTCACTCTTAGTGGAACGGGAGGAGTAAATTAGGTGGATAAAATTAATCTTAATTTTGCTAAAAAGGGAAGGTACCAATATGTAAAAACCAAACAAAAAAAGGAAAGAGTGCTAATATTAAAAAATTGGAGGAACTAAATATTTTAAGTAAATTAACTTATTGCATCAAAATTATAATCTCTACCTGAAATTGATTTAAACATTTTTACTTTTTATTTATATTTTCATAACAAAATGCATACTTATTCATATAAACAACTCCCTTCTTTATTAGAGTTGAATTAGTGATATCGCGTGTTTTTTTCCCTTAAATTTCTACTTAGTACATACTAATACTATAGCAAGCATAACGTCACAAAAAGAAGGGATTAATAATTTAAATCACATGAATAATTTTTAGTATAAAATACAAAACTAACTCTATATTTTACACGAAAGTTCAAAATAACCATATAAAATTTGAAAGTGCTAAAATAATTCTAACTTATTAATGAAGGTGCTGAAGTAACTCTACTGGCGTTGACTGTGGAAAATCTTGCGTTGACTATTTTAAAAATGACCAAAATACCCTTTCTTAGTTTTCTTTTAGGAAATCAATGTTTTTACCCTATAAAAATATAAGGTTAGATAAGTTTTTTCTATAAAATAATAACATTTTATCAGTACATTTTATACTATTATATTTTTTAAATTTCTATTTTTAAAAAATGTAAATTGATGCGGGACGGATAAAAATAGAAAGTGTGCAAATTCTACTACAACAGAGTGAGTAGATAAAACTCTCCATTATATAGAAAAAAATATAAAGGTTAATTACTTTTCTAACCCTACCTTTTAGGGAGAAAGTGTCAGTATAACCCTGTAAATCCAGAAAGTGTCAAACTAAATGAATCGTACCAATCTCACCTTCCGGTCAGATTCTGGCATTGACTTCAAATTCCGACAGTTGACTGGACGTAAAAAGACTAATGTACCCCTAGACATTTCTGCTTAAACAAAATTCCTTTTTTACCCTCCCCAATATACTTAATCTGAATCTTATTTTCCTACCAATTTTTTTTAAAAAAAAGTGAACCTGTACCCCTTTCTTCTTCTTCCTTGGTTCTCTGCCCTTGCTCGCCATTAATTGCAGCCTTGCTTCCCTCCCCGGTCGCCGTCCACCGCCCTCGGGTAATAATTATATATGAACCCTAGCTTTTGGCGCCACGTGGCTCACTTCTCCTTCCTTGCTTTCCTCCCGTAATTATCTGCCCCTCTTCTTGGTTTACCAAAAATACTCATTCTCAGGCCAAGCACAAATACTAGAAAAGCAACCTTAATCAATTTTAACATTAGCTCATAGCCAAGTTATTACCTAACACACAAAAGCCCTCTCGAGCTCACCCACAAAGCCATTTAACCGCCAAAACTTGACAAACAATACAACACACCATAAAAATGGAATCGAAAACGAGACTTATTTGCAACAACGACGACTCGGGCATACCTTGTTTTCGACTTCCCCTGTTTCTGGGGAAGGGTTAAATCGACCGGCGATGTTTTCCTTCAACTCAGAAGCCTCTTCTTAATTAGGTGAAAAGGAAGATTAATACTCAGACGCATTTGCCCCTTCTCAATTACGGAAGGTGCGTACAGTAACTAGGGCTGAACTCCTAAGATGAAAACTAGCGGGAAAAAATTAGGTGAAAAGGGATCCAAACCAACTGGGGGCAAATGCGTCTTCTCAATTGTTTTAAATTTTTATTTTTTTTTAAATGGTGTAGAATCGTCATTTACTGAGAAATCAGTCAACTGATCCAAGGGTTATTTTGGCACCTAATTCATAAAGTTCGGTTATGTTGGTGCTGGCTGATTTTACATGGTTATATTGACACATTCGATCTAAGAGTGTGCTTTTTAAAAGACGTTCTTTTCATAAGTCATGAAATGATCAGAGTTTAAAGTGCAAATTAGAATAAATGAAGATAAAATTATCGGGTTTCATGAATCGAGTTATAAACTTTATAACTAGTAAACATTACATTATAAATTTGTTACATTTGACATTTTATCTTTTATTATTTTAATTAAAACACATCTTTTCATAAGCCTATGAAAATATGATTTTTCCCAAGACTTTCCCTGTGTCTAAAGGCCGGATTATTTTGGCACTTTTTTCAAAAAATAAAATTTATTCACAACGTGTTTAACTGAAAATGCCTTACGTGATTGAGTAATGAAAGAACAGATGCTCAAGGTGCTGGACTGTTTCATCAAGAAGGGCCAGGCCCAATCCAAATCTTTAAGTAGGCATTATTTTTTCTCTTGGGGGCCCAATCCGATTCAACCACAACTAAAGATGATGAAAACATTTGAACTTTATCACCGGTTTTTTAGTTATTTTATTCCAAAATTTTGACAATGTAATCGTACTTGTAAAGTAGAAAACAAAATACTGTAGAAATGTACGTGTATGGAATTAGGAGGAAGGGAAGAAAAGAGTGGGGAGGACGGAAAAGTAAAAAAGCGAAGCCAAAAAAGATAGAATCGACAGGAACACAGTAAAATCACGAGGGGGCAATGTTACCTTTAGTGGATTTTACCGATTTGGTCAAATACTATGGTTCCGAGTATGGGAGGTGGGAACCGACATGAAAGTAGAAACTAGAAAGTAGTATAGTGCCGTTGGATGAATGGGTTGATGAGAAGGTAAATTACTGTTTTTAAGGTTCAACCAACTAATAAATTACTTTCTCTGACTTTTAGTAAATGATACCTTTTTTTTGAAAGAAAAGTAACATGAGTAGAGGAGACTACGTTGAGAAAGTAAAAAAATAAATTGAGTGAATGAGAATAATCTAAATTTTAAAATAAAAATAAATATGAAGGGGCCATAGTGCCATTGTTAAAAGACCAGACGTAACAGAAAATGAGACCCGTGTTGGTAGATCGGAGGAACTACTCAATCAACCATTTAATCAGTTATCCAGTCACGTAAGTGCCGCTAAATACGTTTTATAACTTTAAAATAAGTACTCTTTAGTAGCTTACTAAACATCGAAATATGTTCCATTTATAAGTAAGATAGCTTTGTATAAGACCTGCCAAACGCTATCAACAGTCGTGAAAAATATTTAGAAAATAAATTGATATTTCTGTGAAAAATAAATATTTTCCGCTTAATATAAAATTACCAAAATTTGGAGTGGTAAAATGTGATGTTTAGAGATAAACTAAAGCATGGAAGCAACCTGCAGGAGAGCACATGGGGTTTGTTTAAGTGCAATTTGGGTCAAAGGCACCACCAAATATAAAGCTTCGCCCGCAGGCTCATTTGCAGCCTTTGTTTTCTCAATCACTAGTTAATTAATTTCATCAGAGTGTGACTTTTATTTAAGAGTTCGTCGCTTGAAAGACGGTATTTCCATAAGTTATGGAAAGACCAAGGTTTAAAGTGTAAATTAGAAGAAATTAAGATAAAATTTTCGGGTTGCATGAACCGGATTATAAATTTTATAACTACTACATGTTTCATACTAAAACTTTAATATTGCAACTAAGACCTTTTACCTTTTATTATTATAATCAAACCTCATCTTTCCATAAGATTATGGAAAGACCGTCTTTCCTAAGACTTTGCCTTTATTTAATGATATTTTATGGAAAATAATAATCATTTATAGGTGGTGGGACTGCTATCATATTCAATTGGCCTCAAGTAATAACTAATCTATTGCAAGGATATCTAAACTACATGTTCACCGGGTTGATCGTCGGTACTATTACATATCATAGATCCAATAAAAAATGATAATATCGTCATCAGGATATTAACTTGCTTTCTGCGAAAATCATGACCACTTGGCAAAGATTAGCGTATCGGCATCAATCGATTTGTCAAATAGGGATCTTCAAGAACTATAACACCACAAAGCACAATCTATGTTGTTCGAGATGTAGACGTCTTGAAAAACAAAGATCTGAACTCACCCAAACAAATCTGTAAAAACACGGTCTGTACAACCAGATTGAAAGCAAAACATTGACGCGATCAACTAAATCGAGTGATCATTACGAACACAACAATCTAATCTACCAAGTCGAAGAACAATACTGATGTACGGTGACAGATCCATACTTATTCAATAACATAAACACTCAAACAAAATCAATTGAAAAATGATTGTTTCCCTATCTCTCTATGATGAAAATATGGGAAAAAGAATATTAAAGAAAAGAGTTTGAGCTTTTTTTTATAAGAGGGAGAGACGTACGACGACTGAGAGAACGACTTTTATTTAATGATATTGTTTAATGAAAAGTGAAGTATCAAACTAATTTCATCACATTTCATCACCAGTTTAGAGTATCAAATACTAGATTCCATTTATTTGTATGCTCCCGTGATGGAGCGCTTATTATAACTATAGTTATCAGATATTTTATTGAATCTGGATCTAAATTAGCAAAATTAATTGCATGATTTAATTTTAATTTTCTAATTATTTGTAATAAGTGAAATTATAAATCATGTATCTGTCCAGTTGACATTATTTGATGTTAAATTTAGGAGTATTGGTGGTGAAGTGTGCGGAAATTAAATTCAACTAGACAGGAACTAAAATGACATTGCCGTTAATTCAAATTGAACTCTATAAACATTAAAAGTGTCTGTTAATCTAAATTAACGCCATTAAACTATAAAAGTACATCAAACCAATACGTGTATCTCGTACAAATGTTAGATGAAATGCAGTCCCGGTCCAGCCTTTAGATAATCGAAATGTTCGCCTGAGACTCCCAATTTTTTAAATACATGGGGGCCTCATTTTTTATATATATATTTACTATATATATGTACGATTTTTTTTAAAAAAATTATATTTTTCAATTAACCGTCTCAATAATTATTTTCCCGTACATGTGAGGCCCAATTTTACAAATATAACACACTCTACGCATTATACGTGAGACCTGTTTTTTCTACTTTTCTCCATACCTCCAAAATGTCGGTCGTTATAGATGCATGCCACACACTAACATAAAAATGTAATTTTAAGAGGACATCGGAAATGAATTACCCCCGTACGCGGTGAAGTTGCACTCTTATTTTTTAAATATTATTTTCTATCAAAATTCAATCATATATTTGAATAAATACATGAACAATAATATTATCGTATATCATAATATTATCGTATATGAACATAACATTATCGTATATCAAGTTTTATTTATCATTATTATACGTCGTAGATAAACATATCTGTTTAACCGCATACAAAAATAAGAATGCAACTCTAGCTCTGGCAAAAAAAAATTTTGAAGATGAACCTGTAATGGAATTATGATTCGAATCCAAATTGTACATATTTGACCACGATGCAATTAAGAAGAAGAAAACATTGTTCTTCGTGAGCTTAGGTAGGTACGTAGAGAGGGCATCAATCCTATCAAAAATTTGGGGAAAAAAAGGAGAGGGTTAGATGAGACTAGTTTTAGGGGTGTTTGGTCGGAAGAAGAGATGTGTCCCTAAAGTCTCGCCGGTAAACGCCGCTTCCGTACTGGTTTCTCTCTCCGGCGCGCCGCCCGTTTGCCAATGCTTCAGTGCACGCGCAGCCCCCTTTCTTGGAACTGCCACTGCCCTGTCTCTTCTTTAGGGGTACATTTCTTTTCACTTCTCACCAACGTTAATTAACCTCTCTTTTATACTTTTCTTTTTTATAATCTCTCATTTTTATACTTATTAGTCCATGCATGGCTCGCCTTATTATTTTTATAAAGCTAATTACGCTTTATAAACTTATTCGCGTGCATTTAGCTTAGTCCTTTTCCTTCCTTACTTGTACTTACAAGTTTGACTCATTTTGTAGACATGTTAAAAAGGAAACTACACAGTACTACTTTCGTCCCACCTATTTTTGTACTTATCACTGTTCATTTAGTCAAACCATGTAACTTAGAAAAATAAATTTCTAATAATGCATAAAATAATATGTTATCATATGTGGTATCATTAGAATCGTGTTAACATTTATATTTATAATATTATTTTTTCATCATTTTAAATATGCACAATTAAAGATATTAATGATCAAAATTAGTTACGGTTAATTTGAAAAGGTCAAAATTTGCATATATAGCTAGACGGATGGAGTATATAGTTAGGGGCGGCAAATGGGCGGACGGGTCAAATATGAGTGGGGTAAATTGGGTACTTAAAAAATATGGGTATGATTGTTTTGATCCATTTTATGACGGGTCAAAATGGGTCGGGTTGAAACCCGCAAATTGAAAATCATTTAGCTCGCCGGTAACAAACATGTAAACTTGCGGGTTTCAACCCATGTATGAACTCATATGGGTCTATATACCATCCCATATGGGTAAAATTCACGGGTTTCAACCCATATATTGACCCACATGTGTCTATATACCAACTCATATGGATAACTCGCGTGTTTCAACTCATATGTGTCTATGTACCAACTCATATGGATAAACCCGCTGGTTTCAATCTATATGGTAAACCCGCGATTGGTTACCCACAAACCCAACCCGCCCGACCCATATTTTTCACCTACTCATTTGACCCATTACTTATTTTACCCATACCAAATCGGATTTAACAATAAGAAACCCGCTTAACCCATGGGTTACGGATCTACATATCACCCCTAACATATAGTAGTGTCATAAATAAAAGTTGAGTTTGAGAAAATGATTTACAGATGTGAAATAAATTATTCATTCCTTCCCACAATTAACTTTCGTTTTTCTTGAATCAATCATGCTTTGCAAATTGACGTAATATGGAATAACATCTTTTGATGTTAAATCATCTTTGGTAAGTTTTTATTTATTGTTAGTGACAGTGTAAAAAAAAGTAGTACTCTCTTCGTTTCAGGTAAGATTGCACCCTCATTTACAATAAAAATGTAGTACCGTTAATATGTTTACCTATGTAAAATAACGACAATTAAAAAGTTGAAATTAATAAACTATTTGTTACAACGAATATAACGATGCCATATACGATAATATTATTCATATATTTATTCAAGTATATTGTCAAACTCTGGCAGTAGTGTTAAAAAAATAAAATTACAAATAGAGCTGGGACAGCAAGGAGTAGCATGGATTCGATTATTTATTGATTTATCTTTTTGGCTTAAAATTGCATCTCTGGTTGGTATTTTTATTGGTAAAACTGAACAAAGATACTTATAATGTGTAGAAATTCAAATGGCAGATTAAATAGATGGATCGGGCAAGTAAACAAGGTGCCCAAATCCCAATTAGTGACTAATTTTAGCATTCGCATGTGTTTTCCATTAAAGCACATCTTTGCATAAACAAAACACAATCATGGAAACAAATAAAAACCAGATTAAGTTAGTAACTACCGAATCTCTAAGACCGTTAAAATCATGGTCTTCTAACTTCTTTGATTCATTTGCTTTAACCAATACGATCTTCTTTTCTAATTATTTAATTAGTTAAAGTAAAGATACAAAAGCTGTGAATAAAAAGTAGGACACCATTTCATTGCATGCGCATCCTAACTAAAGCAGCTAACGCCTAAATAGTTAAATACGTTAGAATGTACTTCCTCCATCCGTAGTCAAATAAAAATACTAGTTTTCTTATTTTCTCGAGATTTTTACAATTGCATTAATCACCCATTATACTCCCTATATTCCTTGCATCGTAGATTTAGATCCTTGAATTTAGGCACTCCTTCCGTTCCAAATTAATTTGCAGAAAGAGGAAGAGTGAAGACAAACAAATATTGATCCAAACAAATTATCAAATCCCGCAAAAAAAATCCACCAATAACAGCCAAGAATCTCAGCTTATCAAACTTAAGGACTCTTACCAAAGAACCAATAATGATTGAACCAGCTAGCCTAAATTAATCAACAAAGTATAATCGTAGGAAAAGTCGCTGATTCTGTATTGAGAAACCAGGGAAGCATAGGGCGGAAGTTCCACTGAATCAGTAAACTTATCCTCATTTACAGTCCAAATGCGAACAACACCATCAAAACATGCAGTGGCAATGTTTCCATTTTCCAAAAAAAATGCATCTCATACACGACCAGGATGCTCTATGCTCTGAATACCTGTTGATTCTGTACTGAGAAACCAGGGAAGTATAGGACTGAAGTTCCACTGAATCAGCAAAGTTATCCCCGTGTACAGTCCAAATGCGAACAACACCATCAGATCATGCTCGTGACGGCGGCTACACGAGCGGCTGAGTGGGCAGAGGCTACACCAACACGGTGATGGTATGCCAGGACAAGAAAGAGGGACATGGTGGAGGTGGGTAAGTCAGGACGTGGTGGTGGTGGAATTTCAGATGGAAATGAGAGATTGGAAAGAAAATGGGGGAAGAATCGAGTTTAGAAACGGGGAAAAAGAAATAAAATGGGGAAGAAGAATACGAGGAAGGGTAAAAAAGATCTTTTCTATTTATTTATTTTTTAAAATTTTAAATCAGGGGTATAGTGGTTATTTTTCTGAATTCCGGCCAAATTCAGGCCTCCAGGGTTATATTAGCACATTTAAACAAATTATAGAGTTATAATAACCTTTTTAACTTCACAGAATTATATTGACATATAACACAAAAACATGAAATTATACGAGCGCTTAACTTTAAAAAAAAATTAAAAAGAGCCGACAAGAAGGACGGGACTGCGGACTGTAGAAAAATGAATTCAGATTTTCCATGCATTTCTCCGTTAAAGCCTGTTTTCCATGTCTCCACATATACGTATCCATTACGTCCTCAGCCCCAATCCTACTAATTTCTTACCAGATAGGAATCGAAATGAAAGGTGAAATTAAAGTAATATTTATACAATGGAATATATTTTTAAAGAAAGTTACTCCACCTATTCATAGCAAGATATTGAAAATACGAAATAGATGTCTCATAACACTTCATAGATTCGGAGGAAAATTGCATTCTGCAAAACATTCAGCTTCATCCCTATCGTATAGGTCAAACTCAATGCATTTTTTAACACTATATAGTCGAGCTGTTGAAATTATATCAAAGTGTATTTTTAAAATAATACATGAAATTATGCATTTTTCCCTTTGTAATTAGCGTGTTTGGATTTAGATAAGTTAGAGGACGGGTTTTTTCTAAAAAATAACTTTAAACAAAGGAATACAATTAACTCTAATTTTCAGAGAGAAGGTCTCTTATATTGTACTATCAAATTGCATGTTACAAAACCTGCGTCAACAATGAAATTTTTAGTTAAGAGAATAACTTGTCGATTAGCATGGAGTCTGCCGAGATATCTTTCAATCCAGCATATATAGTAAAAGAAGCCAATTCAACTGCTGAATTCTAAAATGAAAGAGTAATATTCAAAATGCAATAAGCGCGAGATCACGAGTTTTAGGTCTTACATCCTACTAAACTGAATATACCTTCTAAAATGAAAGAGTGCTACTAAAAATACATGAAAATAGTATTCCGTCTGTTTCTCTATTAATGACACTCTTTTCCTTTTGTGTTGTTTTTTTTTATATTGACACACTTTTCAATTTTGGCAAGACTCATTCAATTTCATCCACTCATTCTATTTTTTACTTTCTATATTCAATTTCATCCCCCCATTTCCTTCGCTTAAATCCAAACAACTAAACCTATGGTGTCATTATTAGTAAAATGGGGGGAGTAGCAACTTTATGAGTTTTAGATCATACAGTCCGCTCAGTATAACTTAATTACTCCCTTCGTCCCACTTGTCTTTACACTTTGCTTTTTGCACGCTGTCCAAGACACACATGTTTAACCATTAATATCTTTACTTACGTACAATAACAACAAATTAAAATTTAATATATAAATATTACTTGTTTTGATGATTTGAACAATATTATATACGATAATATTATTATCCATACACCTATTTAAATATAAAGTCAAACTTTAATAGAAAATAATATAAAAAATAAATGTGCAAATAAAATTAGGACGGAGTAACAGACTCTGAACTGAATCGACTTGTGACGAGATTAAACTGGATAAGGGCGAATAAGCATTAATAAGACTAGAAATCCTCAGAACATTCAACAAACAAATGACTCAACATACGTAGAGATATCCTCAGCACGCCCCGCGACAGCATCCGACAAACCCCACCTATTCCCCAAACTACCCCTCCCCCTCCCTATATAAACCCCTCCCCATCTTCCCCGAACCCCATCATTCCATTTCTCCCCCAATCCCACAGTTTATCCTCGTACAACCTCAAACCCCACGAAACAGCAGCAATGAACGCCATGCGGTTCCAGTCGGAGAGCTGGGGGTACTACGCGGCGGAGATGGCTCCGGCGAGGATGATGATGGACCCGGTGGAGGCGGTGGTGCGGCTGGCGGCGGGCTCCGCCGTCGTGATCTTCAGCGTCAGCAGCTGCTGCATGTGCCACGCCGTGAAGCGGCTCTTCTGCGGCATGGGAGTGAATCCGACGGTTTACGAGCTCGATCAGGACCCCAGGGGGAAGGAGGTGGAGAGGGCGCTGATGAGGATCATCGGAAGCTCGCCGGCCGGCGTTGTTCCGGTGGTGTTCATCGGCGGGAAGCTCGTCGGCGCCATGGATAGGGTTATGGCGTCGCACATCAATGGAACTCTGGTTCCCTTGCTCAAAGAAGCTGGAGCCCTTTGGCTGTAGATTCATGATTATGAATATATTAGAGCTCTTAGATGGATTTGCAGAAAATTTAGAAAAAAATATGTGTTTTTAGGGGCTGATGTTCTGGGAAGAATTTGGTTTGTTTTATTTGTTTACTGATCAGATGTTCTTCCGTTTTGCATTCAGACATTTAGCCAGCGGTTTTGGTTTTGGTTTTGTTTCGGTTTGATTTGTTGGTTTTCTTGAGTTCTTGAGTAGTTTGTAGGGAGTTTCCGACATTTAATGTATTGTGGAGCCTCTTTTGTATAGAACAAAAGCTGACTGTGTCCCAATGAATTAATGCATGTTTGTTAATTTCCATCTTAATTCTGCTCATTTCATGGGATGCTGTCGTGATAGGTATGATGAAAATACTATTTACAGTATATGACTATATACATTGGGCTGTTCGTGTATGGGAGATCAGAATATGGGATGAAAATATTAATTATTCTCAATTTTATTGACTGACCGAACTATGGTGGCCA
The DNA here is from genome assembly GCA_037428765.1 of Rubia yunnanensis. Taxonomy (NCBI): domain Eukaryota; kingdom Viridiplantae; phylum Streptophyta; class Magnoliopsida; order Gentianales; family Rubiaceae; genus Rubia; species Rubia yunnanensis. The sequence continues at coordinate 81,072,731 of CM075071.1, read as the reverse complement.
TTTTTGTTGCAACTCCTTGTAAACCTTAAATTGCAGGAAAAAATTCAGGGATATCAAGTGATTTAGCTTTGATTGGCTTGATCGTATCGGATCTTATTGGTCAATCAGGTCAAATCTCAACATTAGATTTGCTGCCCTAGATAAATGTTGGTACAATTTCTTTTTCGTATCACGTGCTCCCTTTGCCCCCATCATATTCTGTACAAAATATTTTTACGGTATTTAATAAACATGTTTAACTGTAAATATGTGTAGATACAGGCGATAATGACACAAAATTTTGATATTTGGAAACTACATGTTACGACGAATCTAACCATATAAATTTGTTGTTCGTGTACTCATTCAAATATATGGTCAAAGTTTACCATCTCTGACCAAAAATATATTTTGTGCAGAATAGGATGTGAGAGGGGGAGCTATATAATATCACACAACCATAAATCAGAACTAAGCATCATAGTTCACTCGAGCCAAAAAAAAAACTAACAATCGACTCAGACAAGGATGTCTCGTCTCTTTCCAATTGTTATTGAATGAACTCTTTGATTTGAATAGAATAAGAGGCTATTGCCCTAATATGGAACTGAATTGAAAGCCATACTTTAACCCCCGAACATCAAGGACACCGCTAGTAATCAATGAGTTACAAGTGTGTTTTTTTTTTGTGGCTCTTATTTGGAACATGGCGAGTCGATTCCCATACACCCTCGGTACAGGTTCAAACTTCACACTTTACAAATTCGACACTATTAGATAGCTATCTCTGACTAGATTTTTAAATAAATAAATAAGCAATAATATTATTATATTGATATTTTTGTATTTATCGTAAAAAGTAGGTTATAAACATCATATTTTTATTTATTATTTTTATACATAGTTAATATATATTAACATTCAAATAACTATGAATTTGTTTTTGTGAAATTTGACCTAGGACAGCCGGATAAGGATGTTCCGATGTTATGATGAATTTGGGGAATTTGGAACACTTCCTTCCAGCCAACCACGCCTTCATAGGCTTTAAATTTATCTGGGCTGGACCCGTGACATGTTATTTGGGCCAAAATGCAATGCTTTCCCATAAGCAAAAGGACGATATCGGACCCACTTGACACATGCTTTCCCATAGGACAATATCATGAATGTGTCTCATAAACTGATGGAGTCTTTTATAAATGTCGTTCGTGAATGCCAACTCTCTCACCCCGTGATCGCACCAAATGTTAGCCCTGTCCAATCCCCACCAAAACATTCCTTAAATGATCCCGATCCCCTTCGAAAAGACACATACATTCACGTGCCCGTGTTTGCATTACACCTACTCTCTCCTTTGCCGAATCGACACACTTTTTGGCTAACATTTTAAAGTTACATTTGACCAACGCATTATAATTGTGTGTTAAAATTTAATATTTAAAAAACACGTCATGCAGAGAATTTGATAGTATTTCGCATGATGATACTGGTGTCTATGGTATACACTAGTTGAAATTTATAGTCAAACGTATTTTGATAAAGTTGACAAAAAAATGTGTGGATTCGATGGACGGAGTGAGTAACCAAATGCAGTTGGTTCTTCCTCACGGGCTTCTTTTTCATTCCCTAATGCTATATAGTTAGAGAGAAAAATGATCCACAGGTTCAGAACATCAAGAAATGTTTCTCTTTCTCCTTCCAATTCTCGCAACATTGCTCTCCCAACCCCCCTTCTTCCTCCCAGCTCGATCCCATGAAGAAGGGCCTAGAATCCCGACATCACGCATCACGGTTCAAGGCTCCGTCTTCTGTGATCCTTGCCACAACAACACCTTCTCGAGACACAGTTACTTCTTGCCAGGTACTTAGCATTGTGGCTTATAAACTGAGCAGTTCTAAGTGTTTGGTAAAAATGCCGAGATCCGCTTGTGCTATAAGCATAATCTAGTTTTATGTGTCTGATAAACATCTAAAAAACCGCTTATTTTAAAAGTATAAACCATTTTAAAGCGTCTGGTACACTGCTAAGATCCGCTTAAGTTAAAAGTAGAAGTCATTTAGTTATTAGTTTCTAGTAAACTGCTAAAATCCGCATGCAAAAGTCAATTTCAGGAGAAAAACGGAATATGATCTCCCTCTGCTTTCTAAATAAGCACAGTTCCACGAAACAAAACCTAAATGACTTCATCCACATGTGTGTGTGTTTTTCATCAGGGGTGGAAGTTCACATCCAATGCAGGCTGGTGGCGAAATCGTCGGTAACAAAGGAAGAGATGGCGTTCTCAGTCAACAGAACCACAAACAGATATGGAATCTACAAGCTGGACATACCCAACGTTGAAGGAGTCGACTGCACCGGACAACCTGATGTCCAGACATTCTGCGAAGCAACGTTAAAAGGTCCCTCGTCGCGCGAATGCAGCATCCCGGGGCTAAACGCCACCACCAACGAGATCAACCTCAAATCGAAGCGATACAATCACTGCATTTACAGCATGAGCGCCTTGAGCTACAAGCCACAAGCCAGAAATGCAACCATATGTGGCACTAAAGAAAGCATCGATTTCGCGACGGAAAGCTTCAATTCCTCCAAGTGTTTCTTCCCTTTTTGGCCGCCTTATTTCACATGGCCTCAGTTGCCTCCTTTGCCGCCTTTGCCGCCATTGCCATCGCTTCCGCCTCTTCCTGCGTGGCCTTTCCCGCCTCTCCCGCCGCCTTCTTCACCATATCTGCCTCCTCTGCCGCCATTGCCACCACTTCCGCCACTACCACCGCTGCCATCTCTGCCACCATGGACTTTCCCTCCACAGACAAAACCTCCATCTCCGACATCCACATCCAACGATGTGGGAGATGTAATAATTCCACAGCCTCAACAGCCATGAAAATTGCTATAAAATCCATCCTATGCTATTATTTTCAGAACAGAAATGTAGACTATAGCAAGTACAATAAATATGTAGCAGTTTGATTCTTTATCTTCTTTTGTTGTTGTTGTATAACCTACTACCTACTACTTTATTCTATAACTTTTGGCAAAATGTATTTCTCTTTATATATAAAATTATAAACAAGTATTTAGCTAAATCTGGCTCCTGGAATGTAGCTTTTCGCACATCAGTAATTTGTCGCGTAACTCCTGAATCTCACCGGAAGCAGCCTGCAATTCGACATTGCGTACAGTGTACATCAGTACTAATTTCGTCGGAATATTTTTCACGGTTACATATATTCAAATATGTAGTCAGAATTTGAAAACGTTAACGGCAAAATAGTAAATGTGCAGTTTAGTTCTGGGGACGTGGGGAGTATTCAAAATTTAGTTACCTGTAATTTGTTCCTCAAACCTTGTTCAGTTAATTCTCGTTGGTTCCTTTCTTCTCGAAGCTGAAAACAAAAGTTTGGCATCAATCTCGTGCGTTCATGTGTTCAAATCTGTAAAATTAGAATGTGCAAAGTGCAAGAAAAGAAGGACTCACATAATTTTCAAGGGATTGGTTTTGGTCTTTCGCGCGCTGCAACTCAAGTAGCACGTTGTTTAATCTGATTCATCAAACGAAACAAAGAGAAAAAATGGATCAGAATCAATCGAACATGTTAAGGATCATAATTCATGTTCAGCTCCAGAGCATGAAAACATACCTTGTTTTGAGAAATTCATTTTCTTCCTTCATCTTATTAACTGTCCTCGAGGCATCATTTGAGGGGGCCGGCACCATTTCATCCTCGCGATTCTGTTGTTCGAGTAAAATGATCAGGGAACTAAACATATGAAGGGCAAGAGGAGAATGTACATATATTTCGGAGAAGTAATTTACCAATATACATTGCGATTCTGCGTTTTTCATCTCTTCTTCGACGGGTGATCTGGAGCCATTTTTGGGGGTGCACATTGATTCAGGACTGCTATCCCTTCGTGCCTTTGAAGAAGAAACTGTTCTTTTCCCAGCTGAAACTGATCTGTTTTGCTTCACTCTTTCGGCGTATCCCACCTTATGGCAGTTTTGAGACCTAGATTTCAAGATTTGAGAGCCAATCAAACAAGCAGTCACAATTACAACCTTAAAAATCAATACAAATCCGCGAACAACAAACCAGAATTTCTTCTGGATGGCTACTAAACGCTGTTCAAGTCTCGAAAACATGAGTGTACGCTCGAATCCTTGCTTATCATGTGCTGGTTGAATGAAGTTAGCTTCTAAAATACCTGTCATTCAAAGAAGGGTTAAAATGAAATCATGACTAAGGCCTGTTTTTCTCGACTTATCTGCACTTCAGTTCCTTAAAAGTTTCAAATTGATGCTTTTAAGGTTAGCTTTGATCTTCAGTTGTTCAATTCAGTAGAAAATCAGTTCGGGAGAAGAAATTGTGAATGTTACCTATGACCCCTCGGCCGTCGCTTCCTGCAGCATTCCAAACCCTCCAGAAAGGCTGACAAAAAGTGGAGTTTCAAAACATTAGCAATAGAACAACACGAGCGCAAATAGCTACACGCTTCAGAAGTGAATTAACCGAGTAAACAACCTTAATTAGGCGATTCTTGTGATACACATTGAACCCCTGAACGTCGAGATGGTGTGTTGCATCCTTAATGAAGCCGACGTGCAACTGAGCACACAACTGAAGCGACACGAAAACTACATTAGCATTTGAACAAGAACTAAAAGCTTGTGTAATAAATGTACCAGCATTACATTTGGATACTTTGCTGCTTCCTCAGGATCGCCTTGTGGCCGGTATGTAACCATCATTGAGTGTATCAAATCTTTAGTTACGTTGTAGTGCTCGACCTGTTTACCTCTCAGGGTAACACGAAAGCCACTCGGAATCTCCAAATACAATATGGCAGCATAATGCTGATTGCATAAAAGAAAAGAGGAGACAGATTTAGTGAATGCGTTAACTCTAAATAATATGAATTCAAGAGGCAGAATATGAACATTACCCTAAGAGAATGTCGATAATTCAGGTAATGTCTGAGATTAGGAAAATCATGCGCCATCTGAATCTTCTTTTCATCGCGATTCACACCTCTGATCTGTATGTCCTGAAAGATGAGTAGGAAAACTATCAGAATTGAACTAATAAACGAGGAATCAATGAGCAGAAAAGTAGAATGTACATTAACATACATGCTCATCGGACTGAAAATCGAGCTCAGGTAAGCTCTGCTCATCTTCCCAAAGGTTGTATATCACTATTCTCGTACCTTGATCTTCCAAATGATCAAACTACAGCGCACAACAAAAGAAATCGATGAAACGGATGAAATGAATACAGAATAGTCATGAGTTATGAACTTATGAACAATAAATAGATCTTACCTGATGAAGAAGATCGTCTTTACTCTCATATGGAGACCACTGCTGTATCAAGTCCATATTTCGATGCCAATCTTCCGAGCTAGATCGAACTTTCATGCTCCAAACATCTTCTCTTTTCTCATAATCAATCTTATTTGTTTCAAGATAAAAAGACAGAATTAAAAACATCAAACCTTATTCTTGATGAGGATTCAACATACAGAATGAAGCCATGAAATCATACCATGGGGACAACTATATCCTCTTTCCCTGTCTCTGTCAGAAAAGTGTACGACAACAGCCCAATACTCTGTGTTGAACTGCATTCATTCTTCCCTCGACAGCGCGAGAACACGATAACATCTGCCCCCAGCCTCATCGTACTCGTCTTGAAACCATTTCCATCTGATACACAAACATTAAAAAAAAATCATTAAAACACCATAAATAATCGTAGTCCAAGCGAAAAGCGACGTGTAACTCACATTGTCCGATGGTGTTCGTCATCTGGCTTTTCGCAGAGTAACCGAGAGACATGCATCGGCGAATTTCATCCGGAGTCATTCCACCGCCATTATCTGCACTTTCAATTTACTTCTTAGCCATTTTTCTTACGCAGACCAGACAACTAGAGTACAAAACAAATTAACAAATGTACACCTTCAACCATCAGCATTCCGTTCGGATACTTCCTGTTCTTTAAGATATCCACGTCAACATAAGTAGCTCCGTTTCGTACCTGCGGATCCGACCCAAGAAACGTTACGAACAAATACAACCTAAATTCTTTTCAAATTTGTGGCGCAAGATTTGTTTTTTTTAGAGTGAGATTGGGTAATTAATTATTCCGTATAAAGATATACAACCGTCAACTATCTAACTTTAGACGTGTTAAAAGTCAATCATATTTTCAGTCAAACAGTAAAAAAGTTAGCAATTACCTCGTCTAATGCATTGTCCAAGAGCTCAGCAATAGCTGCTCACAACCAACCATCATCACCATCGGTAAATCAGTACAATAATACAAAAGCAGCAAAATTTCAAAAGAACAGACACAAATTACGAAAAAGGACAAAGAAATTCACCTCCTAGAGCCCATTTATGGCTGGTAGCATTGGAATGCAAGAACTTAGGATGAACTCTAACATGATCGATTCCAACTGATGAACAACCCAAAATCAGCAAAAGCCAATGATATATAACAGAAACAACGTTAATTGATCAAACTGTAGATTATGCAGCATTAATCTTACCAGTTTGTGCTTCAACGATGCTGCTACGATCACGACCAGCTTCATACTCCCCGGCCTTCCAAAACTGCTTCACGGCGCATCTCTTCCCCTTCTCAACCGCCGCGTTGCCGCCGTCAGTTGGCTCCGCCTTCACATTAGTCTTGACGAAACCGCCACCGCCATTAACGTTGTCATGTAGATTACTCCGAAGACGTAGCTGCATGTCCCTACGCGCCTCCGGACTGAGCGGATCGAGGAATCCGACAGGCATTGGCGCAAGAATCCTCGGCTTCTTCTCCGGCCGAACATCATCCTCGGACGATTCCGATTCCAGCGGAATGCTGTTCATGTTTCCGTTGGTTCTGCTCCCCGGAGATATCACATTGCTGTTGCTCGTGGTTGGTTTTGCCGACGGGAGATTTTCCGGCGAATACTCCGACGAGGGCTCTAGCTTGACAGAGAAGGGCTCCATGATCATGGGGAGGCTGAATTTGGGTAGGGTTTTGGGATTTGGGTGATGACTAATAAGGCGCCAGTGCAAATCTTTATAGTTATCGGTTTTGGAAATCCTTATTCTGCACGTACTTTTTCTTTTACAGCGGTAACTATTTCAAGGTGAGGGGTAAATTCCTGCATAATCTTTTTAGGTTATTTGTCATTATATTTACGAACCAGCACAAAAATTTACTTAAAGAGTATGCATGCTCATGGGTGAAGTCAAATTTTTTTAAAAAAAGAGAGTATTTTCGCATTGACTTTTTTTATTAAAAAAATTTATACAGCCATCACTGTAATTTAAAGTAAACGTCTTTTTTTAGTTTAAATATTTTGTTTAAATTTTATGTTTTTATCTGATATTTTAAATATTTAAATATTAAATAAAAAATCCATTACTTAAATTTAAAAATGTATAATAATATTTAATGAAATTAGGAAGAGTGCGTCTCTTGAAAGACGGTCTTTCCATAAGTTATGGAAAGACCAATGTTTAAAGTGTAAATTAGAAGAAATTAAGATAAAATTTTCGGGTTGCATGAACCGGGTTATAAATTTTATAACTACTACATGTTGCATACTAAAATTTTAATGTTGCAACTAAGACCTTTTACCTTTTATTATTCGAATTAAACCCCGTCTTTCCATAAGCCTATGGAAAGACCGTCTTTCCCAAGACTTTGCCAATTAGGAAAGATTATTTTTTCTAAATTTCTTTTTTTCGTCAGGTTAAAAATAAGGCAAAGTCTTGGGAAAGACGGTCTTTCCATGGGCTTATGGAAAGACGGGTTTGATTAGAATAATAAAAGGTAAAAAGTCTTAGTTGCAATATTAAAGTTTTAGTATGAAACATGTAGTAGTTATAAAATTTATAACCCGGTTCATGCAACCCGAAAATTTTATCTTAATTTCTTCTAATTTACACTTTAAACCTTGGTCTTTCCATAACTTATGGAAAGACCGTCTTTCAAGAGACGGACTCAAAAAATAATACAAACCTTGGTGATGTGTCCCTTTTTTTACGGAAAAACTGCCAAAAATACTGTTGGAAATCAAAACTAAACTCAAATCCGTGTTTTTGTTTGAAAACGCACATTCGTAATAGGTTCCCGCCACAAAGCCAATAGCAACTCGCCCCCCTCCTACTTGGCAAATTACATACTACTCCCCATGTTTTACATACATACCATATTTGTATATTTTTATAAATTTGTCATATTTCCTTTTTCTTTTTGGTAAAAAGTACACAATTCTCAACCATTCATTAAAATTTTTACTCTTTTTGCTCAATTTCCTCCACATATTTTAACTTATAAAAAAAACACCACCTAAATCTATGGTGTTAAACATAGTGAAACGGAGGGGTAAATTGATCAACTATGAAACTAACTTTATAACAGTACTAATTATAAGTTGCAGGTGATACTATTGATTTAATTAAAATTAGTATATTTTGATAGTTAAATATGAAAGATATAAACCATTACACGACTTTTGTCTTCATTTCGTTGTTGTTGTCGTCCGTTGTCCACTATCTATTGTCCTAGCCCAATACATATTTAAGTCGTCACCACCCGACTGTTGTTGTCGTTCCATTGTTGTTGGCATCCCCTGCTCGCCGCTACCTACTATTGTAACCCACCAATAAACTCCTTCAACGAAACCGCCGACTGATTTATGCTGATCTCTGGCATGTCGAATCTCGAACCTGGTGCAATTTCTATTGTTACTATTGTTTCTATTACTTCTACAATTATTGATGTTGAATCTCATTTTATGAAAATTTGTTTGTTATTTTCAAACAAACAAATTTTAGTTAGTTAATTTTATTGAACCTATGCTTTAGTTAGGCCCCGTGCTCTGCAGTTTGTTACTCCGTATTTTAGTGTAGTTCAATTTAATATTTAGCTTGATTTTGATATGTTATTCTTATTTTTACTATGTTTAATTTTAGTTAATTTTAATTAATTTTTGTAAACAATCAGTTTGGGAGAGCATAAACTTAGGCTCTGTTGTAGTTATAAGAAAAACATTTTTTTGTGTTTGGTAAAAGGCAAAATCTTGAGAAAGACGGTCTTTTCATAGGATTATGGAAAGATGAGGTTTAATTAAAATAATAAAAGATAAAAGGTTTTAGTTGCAATATTAAAATTTTATCATGCAACGTGTAGTAGTTATAAAGTTTATAATCCGATTTCTACAACCCGTAAATTTTATCTTTATTTCTTCCAATTTGCAATTTAAACCTTGGTATTTCTATGGTTTATGGAAAGACCGTCTTTCAAGAGACGGACCCTTGGTAAAATGCTTTAAAAAACAAGTTATTTTGAAAGGTACAAGCTATTTTTTGGGAAAAGCATAATCTGACGCCTCCCTACTTTCAAAATAAGTCAGTTTTTCTTATAAGTACATCTCTCCTAAACAAAGCCTCAAAGTTGCAATATTAAAATTTTGGAGGCTATCAACTCTTGGATGGCTATCAAAGTTGCAATTGGCTTAGCGTTATCACATCACTCTCGGTTAGTAGAGGATATGATTCTAACCTATGTAGAATGTTTCAAACTGCCTTGTGTTTCTTTAACTAGATCCACTAATAAGTTTGAACATCTCTACTATAGATTAGGAGCTTTTGTAATCCTCTATCGATCTTCCGGGTTTCTTTCATTTTTTGGATGCAACAAATGTTGCTTCATGAGCCTACTGCTCGACATTGTATATTAGAACTTAGCTTCAGCTTCCTTTTAATGTTTGTTTATTTCTTGGCTTGGGAAGGCCAAACATAATTTCCCCCATCTATACATGGTTTAATAAAAAAAATAAAAATAAACAAAGCCTCAGTTTTATCACGACAAATTTAATTTTGCTTAAATGTAATTTAGTCCAGTCAATTTTAAATCAATTTTTTTTTCTTAATTTAGTTACACTTTAGTTTATTCAAACCCAGTTTTGTTAATCTTTTATTCATTTTTAATAAAACTTAAATTTACTTGGTTCTATTATACTATTTTTATTTTAGTTTAAATCGCGAGCTCTGAATAAACTACTCCCTCCGTCCCAGGGGAATTTGCACAGAATCTTTTTCACGGTCTCCAAAAAACATGTTTGACTGTAAATATATGTAACTACGGACAATAACGACACATATAAAATTGATATTTAAAAACTACATGTTATGACGAATCTAATAATATATCATACGATAATATTATTTTTCATATATCACCTCAAATATGTGGTCAAATTTTAACAACTTTGACCTCCAAATAGTAAGTGTGCAGATTTGGCTGGGACAGAGGGAGTAACATATTTAAAAGTCCAAAGTCCACACGAGAACCCTCATGTTATAAAATTTTAATAAGATAAATTTAGCCCCACAAACTCCACTGGAGAATTCCACCAAATAGACCAAATATCAGGAATAAGAAAACACGAATTAGTAGAGAAACTATTTGCAGGCCTTCATAGTCAGCCTTGCAATAATTGACCATCATGTTAGCGTTTAAATTAACTCAAATTCTTTTGCAATTTGTCAACTCTTTTATTTCAAACTCGCTTAGCGGCTGATACCTGTTATTGGCAGTACTCGACCGTATATTCCAACCCACAACGAAATTAATTAAGTCTGTTAATTTAACGAGTCTGTCTCCCGAAAGAGAGTTTTTGCATAAGTTATGAAAAAACTATGGTTTAAACGGCAGATTAGAATGAATGAAGATAAAATTTTTGGATTGCATTAAATTAAATCATAAATTTATAACTACGACACGTTGCATAATAAATTTTTTATATTACTCCCTCTGTTTCTCTAAGAGTGGCAGACTTGCCTTATTAGGATGTTTTTTTTAATGTGTTAAGGAAATAGAATACCTTTCCTTGTAGGAAAGGTTATAGATGGCGGTTACCTTGTAGAATTAGTTTTCTTGTGGAATTAGTTATACATTGTAGTTTCCTTATAGACTTAGAATCTTAGTACTATTAGAGTTTAGTTTGTTGTATCCATATATATTATAATCCACATGATTGATGAGATGTGTCATTGATGTGATATCAATGCACCATAATAAAGTCTTATAAGATTATAAGTCTATAAGGAAACTACAATGTATAACTAATTCCATAAGAAAACTAATTCTACAAGGTAACTGCCATCTATAACCTTTCCTACCAGGAAAGATATTCTATTTCCTTAACAAAGTGACACACTTTCCATTTTTGGCAAGATTCCTACAATCTCATCCACTCATTCTACTCTTTACTTTCTACGCTCAATTTCAACCTCTCATTTTCTTCACATTAATCCAAGAGTCTAAACATAGTGTGCCACTCTTAGTGAAACGGAGGGAGTACAATGAAAACCTTTTTACTTTATATTATTCTAATTAAAGCTCATTTTTCCATAAATATATAGAAAGACGGTCTTTCCCAATAGTTTATCTTATTTAATTTCAAGCACTGCATTTGCGACTTTAATTCCCGAGTGTTAAAATTACGATTCTCCGGCCGTGTTCTCCCTTCATATTCTCTTCGGCTGTGTTGTCTAAAGTTCATCCGAACCGATTTGAATTTGATTGAACTAAATTAAACTGAACTAAACAATATCAAAATAAAGTGCGTTAAAATTAGATAGCTTCCTCTCCTTTCTAAAAAATAATAATATACCTAAATAAGGTTAAATTTCACCAATTTAAATTAATTACTAAAGAGTGCGTCTCTTGAAAGACGGTCTTTCCATAAGTCATGGAAAGACCAAGGTTTAAAGTGTAAATTAGAAGAAATTAAAATAAAACTTTCGGGTTGCATGAACCGGGTTATAAATTTTATAACTACTACATGTTGCATACTAAATTTTTAATGTTGCAACTAAGACCTTTTACCTTTTATTATTCGAATTAAACCCCGTCTTTCCATAAGCATATGGAAAGACCGTCTTTCCCAAGACTTTGCCATTACTAAAATAAACTGAATTAAGCATGATTGGATTAGAGTGCATATAATTATCGTGAAAGGGGCCTTCTTCCAACATTTTTACACTGACATTTATACATGCTGATGTGATGAGTGAAGGGGAGTTGGAATAAGCTAATCAAATTTCAACTATAAGTTTAAATCAAAATTAATAAGGAGACAGTCAAAATAATAACTTTTGAATGGGACAAAAAAAAAAGTATTAACCTTTAACCGATACGAGTATATGAATGTGTATTTTAATAATTATTTCGTACTTTTTTTAAATTAAACATCATTTTTCTTTAAGACTCAACATTATGTGTTACGAAAGTGTTAGAATAAATCAAATTACTGATTAGATTGTGATTTATTATGATTAGATTTCTTTTCTTATTTCACCCATATTGTACTATTTATATATTCAGTCAATAATAATGCAATTTCTTACGAGAATCATTCTATCAGAAAGTCTTACGAAATGCGGTATTTCAATAAGTTGTCAGTCCATAAGCTTATGGACATGCCACCTGTTAGGAGACCCACTTATGTGTTATACAATTCATAAGAGTAGGTCTCCTGACAGACGGTCTGTCCATAAGCTTATGTACATGTCATTTATTTTTTACCTTATAAACTGCATTTGTTAAATTACATACTAAATTTTAAAAATATTATTTTTTATTTTTTTATAATTTCACATCCAAATACATATTATTAATTATTTTAACTTTTAAAGTATAAAATTTAAATTTTATAAAAAAATTACAATATTTAAACTAAAAATCAATATGGACTGTCCATAAACTTATGGAATGACCGCATATTTATAATATGTGTGAGAATATAATGCGTACAACACTTCAGAAATACAAATACGGAGTATTACTTGTTCTTAACTGATCAACAGCATCATCAGTATAATAAAAGCCAAAAGGAGCTAACAAGAACGTGATTTGTCACTTTTATTAATCAAATATTACACTAGCTCCAACCAAATACTATTCCCTCCGTTTTTTTTCATTGACACCTCTCTTTTGGTGTTAGAATTAAGGAGATGCTAAATGAGTGGATGAAATTGAATTGAAAGAAGAGAAAGTAAAATGAGTGGATGTAAAAACCTTAAACTTGCCCAAAACAGCAAGTGCCAATTAAAAAAACACCACTTTTAGTAAGTGTGCCAATGGAAAAAAAAAGGAGGGAGTATATACCACTTGACACAGTTTTGTATATATTAAAGTTAATTAGTGTTAATACATGTGAGTTACCTCCAAAATTATTCCATTAAAATTGTTAAACATTGTCAAATAAGGCGTTCCACTGGTATTTCTAGCTTCCACACGGTCATGTGTTACTGATACATAGTATTACACTCTAACTTTAGTATCTTCCACTCACAATAGTTTTCCCGATTTTTTTAATTTTAAAAATAATCCGTTTGATGTTTTTCATAAGTTATGGAAAGGTCATGGTTTAAATTACAAATTAAATGAAATGAAGATAAAAATTATGGATTGCATGAATCTGGTTATAAACTCTGTAACTACTACACATTGGATTTTAAATTTTTATTATTGCAACTAAAACAATTTACTTTTTATTATTCTAATTAAGCTCCATTGTTCCATAAGCCCATGGAAACTTTACCTTTTTAAAAACACATATGGTTATGAAACTTAATTATCATATATAGATACTATTAAGTAATGTCTATAATATAGATATTACTTATGATTAGATTCTATAATAGATACATATCTATAGATCTAGAACTGAAGGAGGTTTAGACATACTGAACTAGTTTTTTATTTTATTTTTATAAATACTCATTGGAGACCATATCACTATATTGTTGGATTCGTTGCAGAGGTGGATCCACCTTAGTGCAAGGTAGGGCAATACCTTTTTTTAAAATTTTTTAAAAAAAGGGTTCTCCTGATAGACAGTCTGTTCATAAGCTTATGAACATGTCACTTATATTTTACCTTGTACATTGCATTTGTTAAATTACATACAAAATGAGCATGTATCTTGAAAGAAGGTCTTTTCATAAGCCATAGAAAGACCTAGGTTTAAAGTGCAAATTAGAATAAATGAAGATAAAATTTTCGGGTTGCATGAATCGGGTTATAACTTTATAACTACTACACGTTGCATAATAAATTTTTAATATTGCAACTAAGACATTTTACCTTTTATTATTCTAATTAAACTCCGTCTTTCTATAAGCCCTCTTTTCCAAAACTTTGCCATACAAAATTTAGAATTTTTGAAAATATATTTTTATATCATATACTTTTATATTTTCACCTTCAAATACATATTATTACTTATTTTAATTTATAAAATACAGTATTTAAATTTTACAGTAAAAATCATAACATTTAAGGTAAAAGTCCGTGTGGATTGTCCATAAACTTATGGAAAGACAGTCTTTCCTGAAACTCTCTCTTTAAAAAATTTAAATTTTATTTTTTTAGTTAATAATACATGATTTTTTTATTAATGTCCTAGTATTCTTAAATTTTAGACCCATTGTGTACCCTTAAATTCCAAAAAAAAAAAAATCAAAATTTTAACACTACTTTCAGAGATAGAGGTACCAAATTAAATTGTGGCCCACCAAATTAAATTTTCCGGCTCCGCCCTTGATTCGTCGTAATAAGTAGTGTTTAAATATTTCTTATTAGTCGATATTACATGTAATTAAACACATTAACGATCATACATATATTTTGAATATCATTAAAAAGAATTTGTGTAATTTATACTGGGATAGAGGAGTATTATTATCCACCGAAATTTGCGCACTTATTTAATTTATATTAGATCGTAACACGCTAAGGCTGCGCATATAATGCAATATATGTCTGTGATTAGATAAACGACTTGGTAAATTGATGATAATAAAAAATCGATCATTTTCATTAACACATAGTCAGTGTGGTGTTACTTAATTGGCCTACTTGTTGATATAGAGATAAACCGGCCTCTGAACGTCACAACTGATCAAGTTAAGCCAAAAACATATTTAGCAATAATGCAAATATAATATTTAACAGGACCCAGCCAATCAGTTGACTCTACATAGAATTGACTTAAATGTTACACCTCATATCCTCACACAATATACTGCCAAAAATAATATATCCCTTCTGAATTATTTTCTAAATCTAAGGTTTTAACATATTTAATTCATACAATCAATTTTCGGATATAAATAGGACCACGGATGGTTTGTGAACCTGCACTACTACTACCTAGGCAAATTGAGCTGTAGGAAAAACACTTCCCGTGAGAAAGTCCTCTTCCGTTTAATTCATCTCGTCCCCCACAAATCCCACTTGTTTCTAAAATTTCCCTCAAATTATCTCTCATTTCATCTCAATTTCATATGATTTTAGGACCAAGTTTTTGTATGAAAGTATGAGTAACCCCATGAGGCCAAGATTGAAGCTCATGTTCAACCTCGTTTACGACAGAGGATAGTTTCGCACTTTCAGAGTACGTGTACGCGTTACTATTATTTTCATAAACCAATTTTAGAAGTTAGTCGATATTTTCATACATGGATATGAGGAAGAAGGGGTTCTTGAACAAGACATGGAAGCGGTGTAGATCTCTGGGTAAGCGGAGCTCCGGATCCGTTGCCCCGGAGGGCTGTTTCTGGGTCCGGGTCGGGCCCGAGAAGCAAAAGTTCTGCATCAGAACCGAGTGCTTAAACCACCCTCTCTTTAAGACGTTATTGGAAGAGGCCGAATCCGAGTACGGGTTCGCTGTCGACGGCCCGCTCGAGCTGCCGTGTCCGGTGGATATGTTTATGAACGTGCTGGTGGAGATAGATTCGACGGTGGCGGTGGAGGAGGCGGAGGAGAGCGTTGCTCGGCCATCTCCGACCAGGTGTATCCAACGTCCTAGGTCAACCAATCATATTGCTGCGTACCAGGTTCTTCGTTCCCCGGGCAGCGTGTATTAAGGCTGACCCGTGGGATTGGTGTATAATTAGTGTCTTTTGGAGGTATTTAAGACGTTGATTTCTTGCATGTAGTGATACTTATGTACACATATATATATGTAATCATCGAGCACTTGGTGATAGTGTTTTTATGTGATTGATGTTTTTTCCCTTCAAATGGTTTCTATTTCCTCATTATCACTCCAGGAAATACCAAGGTTTAAAATGCAAATTAGAAGAAATAAAGATAAAATTTTTGGATTGCATGAATCAGGTTATGAACATTATAACTACTATACACTGCATAATAGTTTTTCAATATTGCAACTAATCCCTTTTACCTTTTGTTATTATAACTAAATTTATTTTCAAAAATACTATGAAAATACGGTCTTTCCCAACACTTTCATAATTTAACATCATAATACTGTAAAAATTAAAATACTGTAATTTTGTTGACATTTTCTCGTAATCATCACCGATGTGATTATAAGTGTATGATTGTATATATGTGTTAATGTGAGAAGGGCTAATTTTGGAAAAATCGTCATTTCATAAACTTATGGAAAGACATGATTTAATTAAAATAATAAAATTTAAATGTTTTAATTGCAATATTAAAAATTTACTATGCAACGTGTAGTAGTTATAAAGTTTATAACCCGATTCATGCAACCCAATTTTTTTTTCTTCATTTTTTATAATTTGCACTTTAAACCTTGGTCTTTCTACGGCTTATGGAAATATTGTCTTTCAAGAGACGGACTCTGATGAGAAAAGGTTGAAATGTTTAATGATTTATGTTGTCTTCTCATCAAACTGGTAAGGCAAAGTCTTTGAAAATACCGTCTTTCCAAACCAGAGGCAGAACTACCATGGCGTGTGGTAGGGCTCCAGCCCTACCTGAGATTCCGGCGCCATGGTAGTAGTGGTCATTTGCGCTTCCCAGCTGGAGCTCCGTTTTTCTGGCTTTCTTTGGTGTTTTTCGACCAGATTCAGCCGGAGAAGAACGCCGCTGAAGGCCTATTTTTTGCCCTTATTTCATCAAAACGACGTTGTTCGACTGAAGAAAAAAATAAATTCAAAATTCAAAATCTGAGGAGTTGGATTGGGCCAAAACTCCAAACGAAAAATCAAACATTTACCAAAATCCAAAAACATCAATCTCACCTCCGCCTCTAGCGGTCTAGCCTCCAGCTCCGGGCGCCACCGACCAGGGTCTCCGGACGCCGCCTCCGGTCCGTCCCTCCTCTAGCCCCACCTGAGAAAAAATCCTGGTTCTGCCACTGTTCCATACGCTTATGGAAAGATGGGACTTAATAAGAATAATAAAAGGTAAAAGGTCTTAGTTGAAATATTAAAAATTTATTATGCAACGTGTAGTAGTTATAAAGTTTATAACCCAATTCATTCAACCCAAAAATTTTATCTTCATTTCTTTTAATTTGCACGTTAAACATTGATCTTTCCATAGATTATGGAAATACCGTCTTTCAAGAGACGGACTCAACTGATAAACCATTATTTTCTCTAATCACCTGAAACTTTTGACTTCTTCAGTAATTTCACTTCATTTTGTTTTATCTTGAAGATGTTTGACAAACCCGCAGTATCCATGCCTTCTGTCTTCTTCTTCTTCTTCTTCTTTTCAATCACAATCGCCACAATAAATTATGAAGTAGTATAGTAAATGATTACAACTAAAACCGATAATATTGATTAAAATAAGCCTATAAGAATTTGTATTAATGTGCTACCACGTCATTAATTTGTATTATAAATTTTTTGTTGTATTAGAAGCTTCAATATTTAACGAAAGCGTGAACAGGGAAGAAAGAGGCCAAAGCTTCACTGGCTGAATTATTTTGGTGTACAATAAAAAATTTCAATCTGAATAATGACGTGGCGTGACTAGGGTTTTGAGAATATTATTGTAATCTACACTTTTATTTAACCCGTTAAAGTGTTTTGATATCACTATGGCTTTTATTTGTTTAACCAATCAAAGATTTATTTTAAACTATTAATTATAAGTAACTACATACATGTACTACTAATTTACCGATTAAACTTTTCTTTGCCAACTAATTGAAAGTTTAATTGCGCATGGTAAATTCCAAAAACTAATTGGAGTGGAATTTATAAAACATCAGTATCTTTTCATAAAGCTTCAAAACACATTATTATATTTTTAAGAGAATGGTCATTTTATAATCCTGCCTGATTCACATAATTGTCAATATATCATTTTGATAATTGAAAGTACAAATATAATCCTAGATAGTTAGTGTGAGTGCAAACGTATCCATTCCAGCAACTTTTAGCCGGAATTTCGTAAAAAGATAATTTTGCCCCTTTGAAAAACAAAATATTAAATTAAATTAAATCAGTATTATACCCCAAAATCATCTTCCCCGTCTCTCTTCTTCATCTCGATTCACCTTCTATGATTCTCCATCTCAGAGGTGGTGCACTACGGGGGCTAGGGTTTCGACGAAGTTTTAGGGAATGGGTGCCGCGATGGGGCTAGGTGGCGATGGGCTAGGGTTTCAACGAGGCTTGGTTTCGTGTGGGCTAGGGGGTGGGGTGATGGCTAGGTTCGACCGAAAGTGGTACACGACCAGGGTTGAGTGGTGCGTGGGTTCGGGGTTCAACAAGGGCTTGATTGCGGGTGGGCTCGGGGGGTGGGATGGTGGCTAGGTTCAGGCAGAAGTGGCATCGCAGGCGACACGACGGGATTAGGTGTGGAGTCATGGCCAGGTGGAGGTGGGCCGCAACTTTCTTCTTGGGATATGGTGTGGAAGCATTGCGGCAATGGTGCTACAGGGTTGGGGTGGTGGCTAGATAGTGTTGGGGCAAAGTTGTCTTACCACTTTCAAATTTTAGGTCAATAGTCATTTTAGTCACTGTATGTGCAGTCAATGTCCGTCACTGCCAGAGATTGTATCTTAGAATTATATTGTCACTTTCATCAACTAGTTAGAGTTATATTGGTATATACTCCTACTTTAAAAACCTTAAAATGCATTATCATGTTTTCATTTAAAACAAACCACAGAACTGATTTCCCCATTATACTCAATTTTTCAGCATGTTAGTATGTTTTGAATGTAAAGGACGGTAATATCTCACAAAATTCATTCAACCAATTATTTTATAGGGATAACAATGGGGCGATTCGTGTACGGATTATGGTACATCCATATTCATGTCTACATAAAAAATTTATATATATACCCGCCTCATTACCTATGACGGGTACAACATTAAAATGCATTCATGTCCCAATAGATTATCTAAAATCCACCCCGGCCCATCACCCACTTGGGTCTCCATACCCACTTCAACTCCATTTTACTCACCGCATTTATATCTTCAAAAAGTATCTAAATTTTACTATAAAATTAATAATTTCAATATTAAAAGTTTAATAATATTTAGTTGAAAATTATACTCTCTCCGGTCTTTAAATTGTGTCCCTCTTTAAAATGACACTTTTTTTCTTAAAAAGTTGAATGAGTGGTGTAGGTTGAATTGAGAAAACAAAAGGTAAACTGGGTAGATGAAATTAATCTAAGATTTGCTACAAAATGAAGGTGTCAATGTAAAAGGTCATTCAAAAAAGGAAATGGTATCAATATAAAAAAAAAACCACCGGAGGGAGTAAGTTAAACATGAGCATTATGGATAAATAGTAGTTTATTATATAATGAATTAGTGTGCACATAACGGGTATAGTGGGATGGGTATGAAATAATATACATGTTTGACCCACTACCCATGGCTGGTATCAATTTTCATACATATATCGCCTCACCCCAACAAAAATTACATCCATACTCGCCCCATTGGGACGGATGCCCTCCTCCAAAATCCGCCCCACTACCATCCCTAATTATTTACACCGTAAAATCAGCTTTAGTAACAAAAATAAATTAATAATCATATTGCATCCCACTATTAAAAGGGTCAACCAAATGGTTATTGTCACGGCAAAAATAACGTTGCATTTTGGGTTTGGTCCCCTCCCTCGTCTATTTCCGGGCCCCGGCCCTTTGCTTTCCTAGAAGCCAACCCAAGGGGTAATTATTAAGTAAATGTTAATTTCATCTTATTTAAAATAAATAATAATAGTGAAATTAGATTAAGTTAAGAGTTCGTCTCTTGAAAGATGATATTTTCATAAATTATGGAAATACCATTGTTTAAAGTGCAAATAGAAGAAGTGAAGATAAAAATTCCAAGTTGCATAGATCAGATTGTAAACTTTATGACTACTACACATTACATAATAAATTTTTAATATTGCAACTAAGATCTCTTACTTTTTATTATTCTAATTAAATATAATCTTTCCATAAGATTACAGAAATATGGTATTTCCCGAAACTCTGTCTTAAGTTAATACATTTTATTAAATTATAAAATAAAATAAAAATAATTTGAAAAAATAGACAATGGATGTCAATGTAGCAATGTGATTGCCAGTTTAGCAGACATAAACATGATGAATTTTGCAGATATAAATAAACTCGAGTGATGAAATTCACATAATATGCAAGAGTCCGTATCTTGAAAAGACGGGTTTTCCATAAGTTATAGAAAGACAAAGGTTTAAAGTGTAAATTAGAAGAAATTAAGATAAAATTTTTGGGTTGCATGAACCGGTTTATAAATTTTATAACTACTACATGTTGCATAATAAAATTTTAATATTTCAATTAAGACCTTTCACCTTTTATTATTCTAATTAAACCTCATTTTTTCATAAGCCTATAGAAAGACTGTCTTTCCCAAGACTTTGCCAGTATGCAAAGCAATTATATTCTTCTGTGATTTTTTTCCGCTTATTGATATAATACTTTATATGATCGTTAGAATGAGCCATCCATTCCAATACTAGTTGCATTTAAACACATTTATTTTTATAATGTTAATTTAGAATATGATTAGTTAGTAGTTGTATGATTGTACCCGTAATACTGTATTTGACTATATAACTACTATTTTTTAATAATAAATATATTCTATATTATTGAAATACATTAGAAAATATATAATTTGAAGCTTGATATTTGTACAAGTTCATGTAAAAACGCATATTATCTTAGGGTACTATATAAAAGAAATCTTGCCAACCGCATGGTTAGCATAAACCACCGTCAAGGGTAGAAGGGTAAATTCCCATGCACAGGTTGACGCACATGGTTGCCTAACCACGTAGGTGCTGTTAAGTGGCTGCCCAAAACGATACGGGTGATTTCAAGTGGCTGCCTAGTGGGGGTTCGAGAGGTACCGATTCGAAAGGTGAAAGTTGAGGTACAAAGGGTTCAAGTGGAGGGGTTCCCGTGGAGGGGTTCAAGAGGTACTGATTCGAGAGGTGAAGGTTCAGGTAGAGAGGGTTCAAGTGGAGGGGTTCTATATGAGGGGTTCGAGAGGTACGGATTCGAGAGGTGAAGGTTCTATTCGAGGTTCGAGAGGTGAAGGTTCCAGTGGAGGTTCGAGAGGTGAAGGTTAGGGGTTCCATTTGAGGGCTTCGAGAGGTACCGATTCGAGAGGTGAAGGTTGAGGTACAGAGGGTTCAAGTGGAGGGTTCGAGAGGTACTGATTCCATATGTTAGTCGGAGTTGCCATATAGGCACTTGACTATAACCTCTATAACCTCACATTGACCACTCGTATCCTTTTACTATGTGCTAGTATTTATGTGGCTATTTGTTTTATATGATTACTAAAACTCAACTTGGTAAATAATGACGATAGAACCTCACTAAGCAAAGACCTTGCCCTAGTCTAATGAACCCTAACATGTGTAACTGAGCAGAAAGAGTGAGAGCTTGTCTATGAAGCCTTTACTTCATTTGGATAGGATCCTGGATGAGCTTTTGAGTCCATAAGCCAATTTAGATATTTCATTGTTAAACCATGTAAAACACTTACTATAAGACTTTTATTGTAATTGTAAGTTAGGTTTTGAATTCTAAAATCGATTCTGCATAATATGTATTGCTCGTTACTGCATGTAAATAATCCGACCCCATTGGATTCTCAGTAGCACTCCCGGGTCCGACCCGTTACTTGCGTTGAGCAAGTAGGTCGCGAATCTGGGGTGTTACAATCATCATCAAATAGAATTAAGGGTAATATGCAAATATAATCTTATATATTGAGGAAAGTGCAAGTATAACACTCAATTATTTTATAGTGCAAATATAACACTGGCTATTGAATGAAAGTGCAAATATAACCCCCCCGATCATAATTCCGGTGTAAAATAACAAATTTCAGCCATTGACCCACTTAAAAAAACCAAATACCCTTATGTCCAAGCCTTAAATAAGAAGGACAATTCTACCCTCTCCCCCAACCACCACCACCACCTATCAATAAGCGCCGCCAATTTCACGCTTCTTCAATTCGCTGGAGACGAGCGCCCCCAGTTTCAAGCTTCTTCAATTCGCCGGAGAACCCTGCCTCAGCCAAGCCTCCCCCCTCCACCATCATCTGCGCTTCCACCACCAGCGTTTCTGTCGAGCCACCACTACTCCACCTCCACCTCCACCTCCCGCTGCCCTAGCCTCGCCTCCACCACAAACTCCATCACCGCCGCTCCATTAATCCCGGCACCAATCTGTGCGCCAACCATCCCAACCCTTCACCAAAACCCTAGCGCCGGTGATCCTTTCTCAATCCAAACCCTTCCCAATTTTCAACGCCGCTTAGCCAAGCGTCAAAAAAATCGAAACCCACCACCTATGTTAAAGATAGCTATCAAAATCGAGACCCAACTCCTCCAGCGCCACCACGCTGCCACGCCATGGCCAGGCCTAACAGCAGAGTAGCGGGGACCCATGCCACACTTCATTAATCCTGACACCACATGCCATCACACCGTCACACCACAACCAGACCCGCTGATTAGACCTGACTCCATTGCCACCACACCGCCACGCCACGGCCAGGCCCAATCAGGGTTCCAACCAGAGTGAGGCCACCGACGGCGAGCAGGTAGCGGTGGTGGTTGGCATCGGGAAGGTGATTAGGTCGGAGACGATAGATTAGAGAGATAATAAAACAAGGAGACAAAGGGTTTGAAGGAGAAGAAGGGCTAGTGGTCGAGGGTTTGAAGGAGACGAAGGGCAATATGGTCATTACATCATTTGAAATTTTTAACTTTTTAAAATCATAAACCGGCCAAGGTAAATTTGTCTTTTCACCTAATTTCGACGTCAAATTGCCGGAAAGGGTTATATTTACACATAACCTGAATAGATAAGGTTATATTTGTGTTCTGCCATTTCGTCAATTATATAGGAATATATATGCACTTTTCTCCCGAATTAAAACATTGATAAAATGGTCGCAAAAATTAGGCCTCCTTGCAATCATGCCACAAACAATTTCACACTTTCGTTTCATTTTGCCGCCAACTCCACACTCAATCGCTCACACCAATGGCTGCCGTCGCCACCGCTAGCCACGGCGGAGAACTGGCCGTCGCCGCCGCCCCCATGCTGATCCTCCACAACGCCTTCGTCATCACCATGGACTCTCACACCCGCGTGTTCCGCTGCGGCGCCGTCGCCATAGAACGCGACGCCATCGTCGCCGTCGGCCAGTCCGACGAAATCACCGACCGATACTCTCACCGCTCTCCCCAGCTCATCGATCTCCGGTCGCAATTCCTTCTCCCGGGCTTCATAAACACTCACGTTCACACCTCCCAGCAGCTCGGCAGAGGCATCGCCGACGACGTTGACCTGCTGACGTGGCTGCACCGCCGCATCTGGCCGTACGAGTCCAATATGACTCTCCACGACTCTTACATCTCCACCTTACTCTGCGGAATTGAGCTTATTCACTCCGGCGTACGCTTTCCTTTCCCCTCAATAGCTAGGTCTTTCATTGATTTGAACTTAATTGAACTGAAATGAAATAAACTAGAAAAAGAGTGGTGAAAAATAGCAATAATAGAACATAATCAAACTATGTTTTATCAAACCTAAATTAAGTGTAGTTAAATTGAAAAGAACAAGGCCTAATATGTTGAGTTATAGTGTTCGTGAATCTTAAATTGATTGTGAATTTTAGGCAAAATGAATTCAATTGTATTTGTGGTTAATGCATAGTACATTTGCTTGAAGCGAACTTCTGTTTTTTGTTTTTGTTTTTGTTTTTACTGGTACTACCTAATGATAAGTGTTTTTGATGATGGAATAATCATGAAGGTGACATGCTTCGCTGAGGCAGGCGGGCAGCATGTGGCTGGGATGGTGAAGGCAGTGGAAGAACTGGGATTGCGAGCTTGCTTGACCGAGTCAATCATGGACACGGGAGAAGGATTGCCTGTGGCTTGGGCCAATAGGACTACCGAACATTGTATTCAGGTTGAATGATGCATAGTTCATGATCGCAACAGCTTCTGCTATACGTCATTTCTCCTTCTATGTATAGTTAGAGTTTGGCTGTTTTTCGTTCCTTGTTTAGCGTCTCTAGTTCATGATCTGAGGTGATCTTGGAAATTTGCCAGTTTTTGAGTACTTTGACATGTAGTGTCAAGTGGCTTGATCTAGTTCTGTCTTTTGTTTAAGGGCTCAGTCTCAGAAAGAACTGTTTCAGAAGCACCATGATACTGCAGATGGGCGCATCAAGATATGGCTTGGAATTAGGCAGATCATGAACTCCTCTGATCGTTTACTCAGAGAAACAAGAGATGCAGCTAAAGAACTTAAAACTGGAATTCACATGGTATCCCCATGTCTCTCTCTAGCAGATTTAATAGCAAATTGATAATGTTATGTTGTTTAAGGTTGGGAATTTCAGAATAAAGGGTGAAACATTTGAATCTAGCACGTTGCAGAGATAGCGTTTGAGAATCAGCATGTGGCGACCACTCGAGACGTTGATCATGGAACAGTTTCATATCTCGAAAAAATTAATTTCCTGGGAGATAATTTGTTGGCAGCTCATTCTGTTTGGGTAAATGAGGACGAGGTAAGAAACTAGGATCTTTATTGTTCTAAGTATTAAGTTCCTTGCTGTAGCCCCTAATTTGTGAAGTATAAAGTCATTGACTAATAAAGGGGAAAGGGAAGTTGTAACCTGTTCTAGTTGGTTTTTTCTTCAATACTTTTGCTACTCGTCGCTGCCTAGACATTTATGTTTAAGTTTTGATGGCCTCTTCCTCCTGTTTTCAGGTTCATTCTCTCGCAAAAGCAGATGTTAAAGTGTCACATTGCCCTGCTGCAGCAATGCATATGCTTGGTTTTGCACCTATTCGGGAAATGCTTGAAGCTGGAGTGTGCGTGTCCTTGGGAACAGATGGCGCACCATCTAATAACAGGATGAGCATAGGTACTTTCAGTTTAACTCGAGGGTGCCATTGTATGTCTTAAATTTGGACCAAATTATAATGTCAGTTTGAGTTTTCACGCTCTAGACAAAAATGATCTGCAGTAGTGATAATGAGATAAACCAATGGAGAAAAACTTTACTGCCTTGCTGGCAATAAATTGATGTGAAAAGATTGGAGAAGTGATTCTAAGTCAGAGATCAAAACAGAAGGGATTTGGTTCAGAGTTCATAATTCTGGGAAATGAACATGCTAATTTAGTATTTACACTGCAGTTGATGAGATGTACCTAGCGTCTCTAATCAACAAAGGACGGGAAGTCTTCTCTAAGGGAGCTTGTGATCCTACTGCTCTTCCCGCTGAAACAGTTCTTAAAATGGCAACCATTAACGGCGCAAAATCAGTTCTCTGGGACAAAGAGATCGGGTCACTGGAGGTTGGAAAAAAGGTTTGTTCTCGTACTATCAAGAGTTCTTTATGTCACTCTTCTTTTCATACTCTTTCCTGATATAAAGTGATGGAAGTTAATTCCTCCTGGTTTGTTCTTGTACACAACAGGCCGACATGATCGTGGTCAATCCTTTCTCTTGGTCCATGCTCCCTCTTCATGACTGGTCTGTAAATCCCTTCTTCCAATCCCTCATTTTTCGAATTTACAACCATCCGTTCGATATGGCAAACTGACTTGTTTCAAACGATATGCAGCATTTCCAGCCTAGTGTATTGCATGAGGTCTGAAAACATTGTTTCAGTTATGTGCAATGGGCAATGGATCATGAAGGACAGTAAGATACTCACTGTGGATGAGGTATGTCATCGGTGATTCGTCTCACATCCGCATATACAATAATTCTATGAATATTACTTTTTTTGAGAGTGGGTGTGAATTGAATTGCTTATGGCAGTTGGAGGTGATTTCATTGGCCAAACAGACATCTGCTGAACTAATCAAAAGGGCTGGCATCAAGATTCCGACTAGAATGAATGTACTTTGAATAGCAAAATCAACATTGGCACAATGATTATACTTGGACGCTCATTTCAAGAAATTAGATTTCAAATTTTGCATTTGTTAGTAAGATTTTATTTAACTACATTACACCCCATTGCACTATTTAAAAACAAGCGAATACATATTATTATATTAATAATAGGAAAAGTATTGGAAAAGCAGTATTTCCATATTCTTATGGAAAAATGAGTTTAACTAAAATAATAAAGGGTGAAAGTTCTTTGTTGTAATATTAAAGATTTATTATATAACGTGTAGTATTCATAATGATTATAACCAGATTCTTGCAATTCGAAAATTTTATCTTCTTTTCTTTTAATTTGTAATTTAAACATTGATCTTTCCATGATTTAAGGAAAAATCGTCTTTCAAGAGATGGACTCGAGGCAAAATCTTGAGAAAGATTATTTTTCCATAGGCGTAGGGAAATACGGAGTTTTATTAGAATAATAAAAGGTATAAGGTGTTACTTGTAATATTAAAATTTATTATGCAATGTGAATAGTTATAAAGTTTTTAACTCGATTTATGCAATCCAAAAATTTGATATTTATTTATTTAAATTTGTACTTTAAACGGTGAAATATTTGCAAGAGTAGATCTTAATTAAATAATGGAAGAAATTTTGTTCGGAGTCGCGGTAAGAATTCAGTTGAAACTTCCTGTCGTGGCTACAGAATCGTCCCTTCTTCTTCTGTAAATTTGCCGCCAATGCTTTTGTGTATTGATTAATGGCTTCCAAGTTGCTACTGAGTCGAATCAGAACCCTAACTCGCTGCCGACTCATAAGCCCCCATCTCCTCTCCCCATCGCAACATTCAAGGTCCTATTCTCATGCCCAACCTCCTCCGCCGGTTGCCGGTGAGAATCCAGTTCTCAAAAAGAGAATCTCGAGCTCTCTGAATCAATCTGAACTCGCCAAGTTCTCCGCCATCTCCGAGACATGGTAATAGCCTTGCATTCCATCTCGATCTTAATTCGTGTTAAACTAATGCTGAAACCAATAGGTGGGATGCGGAAGGCCCATTTAAGCCATTGCACGCGATAAACCCTACCAGATTGGCCTTCGTAAGATCTACCTTGTGCCGCCATTTCGGGTAACACTATTTCCTTCTCTCTATTAATATGCATTATTGTTTATTTGTGGAATTGATTATATTGTTAATGTAGGAAGGATGCTTATTGTGCCAAGCCTTTTGAAGGGTTAAATGTTTTGGATGTTGGCTGTGGTGGGGGAATTCTTACTGAGGTATGTAATCACCTCCAGTTTTTTTTTTATTTTTTACAAAATGTGCGACAATTATGTTAGCTTGTTTGAGGTTGGAAAAGAAGCATGGTATTGGCATGGTTAGAGAATAGAAATAAATTGTAAGTTCATTTCAGTTCAGTCGAAAAAAACAGCCCTAAGAGACTAGTTTGGATTATTTTATATGCCTCACAGAGTGTTATGGCCTGAGATATGCTGCCTGCTATAATATCGTAAACGTAATTTAAGCTTTTATCCCGTTTTGTGGCTTACTACTGAGAGTGGAATTTGTTGGAGCACGTAGTGCTAGTTGGTTATAGGTGAAATACTACCTGCTATAATAACGTAATTTAAGCTTTTATCCCGTTTTGTGGCTTACTACTGAGAGTGGAATTTGTTGGAGCACATAATGCTAGTTGGTTTTAGGTGAAAAAAATGCGGGCTGTATAGGATGGGGCATAGAGAATTGACACCTATTAAGTTTTGTGATTATGCATGTATAGTTATTTATATATTTATATGCTTGTTGTTGTGACATGTAGCCTTTGGCGCGATTGGGAGCAACAGTGACTGGAGTTGATGCTGTGGACAAAAATATAAAGATTGCTCGCCTTCATGCTGTATGTATCGTTTTTATGGAAATGGAAGTGGAATTGTATAATCATAGTGGGAATACTGATAATTACCTAGTCGTTTTATTTCCCTAACCAATTGCACATCCCCATTTCCCACTTCTTTCTTCTGTACAAAATAGATTGAAAGCGTCTCCCCACGGTAATCGACTTCGGCTAAATATTTGCTTTTCTAGGATCTGGATCCGGTGACTTCATCAATTGAATATCTTTGCACAACAGCAGGTACATTCCAAACTTCTTTTTGAGATATGAAGGTCATTGTTTATATTTATCAGAAAGTAATTCTTTCTGACTGTCCAAATCACAGTTGACTGTGCCTTACCTACCTTGGAAAACCGTCATTTTAAGTGAGAAACTCATTTGTAATTGGGACAAATTTTTGGGTTGATACGAAAATTGGGCTTTTCTGAGTTATTGCTGTCCTTTTCCTTTCTCCAGTTTTATTTAGGTCATGGTCTTGGTCTTTTTCTCTAGTTGGTTTTTTAGTTATTTCTGCTGATGCATATGCAATGTCATGAACAGAGAAATTGGTGGAAGAGGAGAAGAAATTTGATGCTGTGTTTGCCCTAGAGGTGTGTCTTCTTTATATACCATGCAATCTTTGTCTGTCATTTTGATGATGACTGAACGGAAGCAGTCGATTGTATCTTTCTTATTCAGGCTGCATGTTGTTGCCTCATTAATGTTGTGCCTAGATTCCTTCTTTGCGGATGCGTGATTTCATCTTCTATTGTTAGTATATGAAAAGTCTAAAATGGAGTAGAATATGGTATTATCCATGATGATTGACTGAATGTACATCAGCATGTTGCCTGAGTTTTGCTTATTCCTTTTTTTTTGCTGTTGTCAATCAGTAATACGAAAGTACTCTTGTGATGCGCAGGTGATTGAACATGTCGCAGATCCTGCTGAATTCTGCAAGTCATTGTCAGCATTGACTGTTTCTGGTGGGGCTACTGTGATATCAACAATTAATCGCTCAATGAGAGCTTATGCAGCTGCAATTGTTGCTGCTGAGTATATCTTGGGATGGGTATGTATGTGTAATCTCTGTAAAGTTCTTAGCTTTGTGAAAATTTGGGTTCTTTTGGAAGCTTAATTGATTCTTTGTGTTCAATTTGATATTGTTAGGCGTGAGTGTATCCGATGATGTTACATGTTTACGGAAGAGTTGAGAGTGAGATTGATAACATCGGAGATTAGTTTTGTTCTTCCTCTGGTTTATGTATTCTAACCCAATTAAATTGAAACTTAATGTTATTTGATCTGTTCATTATGAAAATTTTGCATGCTGTAGCCTGTAGTCACTGCAACAACAGGATTTGGATGTCCGTAATTATTTGCTACTTGCTGGCAAATCCCACTGAATTTTTTTCAGGATATGATTTCCATTATGTTCTGAGAGTGATAGGTGTTGGTAGGAGTGGTTATTGAATGCTACTCTTGTGTTAAATCATCCATAAACATGACTGGAAATCTGTTGTACTTGACAGCTTCCGAAAGGCACACATGAATGGTCAAGTTTCCTTAAGCCGGAAGAGCTAGTTCTAATCCTGGAGCGAGCTTCAATCTCTGTAAGTTTAACAGATAGCATGGTAAATATGGTTGGTCCTAGTTTACTTACGCCGGAAGAGATGGTTGTAATTGTTGAGTGAGCCAGTTCTCATGTTTCGGTCTAACATAGTCTATATACTGGCTATCTGGGCAGGTTCAGGAGATAGGTGGGTTTGTTTACAACCCGTTGACAGGGAAATGGAGTTTGTCTGATGACATTGGTGTTAACTTTATCGCATATGGCACCAAAAACAGTGAATGAGCCAAAATGCTGCCATAAATTTTGTGTTTGATTTGATGGTTAGATGGAGGTGAAAATGGGAATGGTGATGTGAACATTGTGGAAGGTCAAATCCAAACAAGTATCATGGTAATAATCTTCTGATGTTTTAGCAAATATTACCCGTCAAAATGGTTACTCTTTCCGTTATATTTATAGAAGATAGGATATGGATGAAACACTTGTAGATCACTTCAAAATTTCAATGTAGTTTGCCTTTGCTACGGGATAAGACGTGTCCACGGATTAAGATGAAAACATACTGTAAGAAAATACCAAATAAAATAAATACGTACTTCCTCCAGATAAATGGTATATTTTTTGATCAACTTTATTGGGTCATGTTTAACCATAACTAACTTTATTCATGTATATTATTGATGTGTTGAAATTTGATATTTATAAAATATATTAGGCAAAGAATCTAATAATATCTCACATGACGATATTAGTGTTTGTTGAAATTTATAGTCTAATGTGTCTTAAGAAAGTTTACCAAAAAGTATGCAGATTTGGATGAGATCTAGCGAGTGATACTTTTCTGTCTCATCTCAAATTACACAACAATTATTACTATGCTATTTAAGAAATGTTATGTTTAACTACATGGCAAAGTCTTGGGAAAGACGGTCTTTCCATATGCTTATGGAAAGACGGGGTTTAATTTGAATAATAAAAGGTAAAAGGTCTTAGTTGCAACATTAAAAATTTAGTATGCAACATGTAGTAGTTATAAAATTTATAACCCGGTTCATGCAACCCGAAAAATTTATCTTAATTTCTTCTAATTTACACTTTAAACCTTGGTCTTTCCATGACTTATGGAAAGACCGTCTTTCAAGAGACGCACTCCTACTACATTATAATAACGAAAACAAAAATATCGATATTTAGAATTTATTTGTTATGACGAATTTAAATATATCATAAAATAGTAATATTGTTACTCATATGATTATTTAAATATGTGATAGACTTTAATAAAAAATAATTTTAAAAAAACAAGTGTGCAATCTGATATGGAGAAGGAGTATGCGTTTAAAGGAGTATTCAAATTGAATTGAAGTAGGAATTGAATGCAATCTGAGATGGAGGAGGAGTGTGCGTTTAAAGGAGTATTCAAATTGAATTGAAGTAGGAATTGAACAACAGATGAATTACATATATACAAGAACAGTCCACAATAATCTAGAGTATTACCGAAAGTGCGAAGAATAGCCCAAATTATATATCCCTCCCGATACTTCTAGAATATTCACCTCCTGATTTTCTGTAATCCCTCCACATTATAAAAACCGCTACCTCCTCAGAAATTCATCCAAACAATCATTCATAATCCCAACCAAAATTTGCAATTGCTTTTGACAAATCCATGGATTTTTACGCGAATCTGTGGGCCCCAGAGAGCAGGCCGTTTCAACCGGAGTTCCAGTACATGGCGCCGGCGCCGGAGCTGAGGAGGTCCCCAAAGGTGGTGCAGATCCCGGTGCAATATCCAGGAGTAGTAGAAACCCGCTCCGCATCCGCATTGAAGATTCAGAAAGTTTTCCGGGGACATCTAGTGAGGAAAAGCGTGAGAAAGATAATCGGAATCAAGCATGAAGTAGACGCGATTGAAGCTAGGGTTTCGGAAAAGGAGGAGATGGATTTAATCAGACAGAAAGACGGCAAGGAGCGGCTGAAGGTGAACGAGGCGCTGATGGCTCTGCTCTTCAAATTGGACGCCGTCAGCGGCTGCGGCGACTCAGGCATCCGCATCTGCCGTAAGGCGGTGATCAGGAAGGCGATCGCGCTGCAGGAGAATGTGGATTCCATCGCGAACGATCAAGCCCTAGAAAACGAGGACGAGGAATTGGAGGCTGAATATCCTCACGAGAAATCAACAGACTCCGATCAAATTCACGGGGAATCAGTATCTAATGCCATGGATAGTTCCATGGATGAGCGGGAGGAGTATGAATTCGTGGAGCAAAACCTCGCGGCTGAGCTGAAGGGTGACAGATGTTCATTAATGGAGGAGGACGAGAAGGAGATTGGTGTTGTGCCGGATAAGGCGGCTGACTGCTGTGGCGAAGGCAGGGAGTTGGCGGAGATAGTGCAGCAGAATGGGAAGCTGATGAAGATGATGGTGGAGCTGCTTGAGAGTAATGAGGCTCAGGCGAAGATGATCACTAGCTTGTCTCACAGGCTGGAGCAGTTGGAGGAGACGGTTATGTTGGATAAAATCGAAAAAATCAGGAGGAGGAAGAAGAAGCTTTCCCCTTGAATCTTGATGATTGGATTAGTTGTAAACAGAGAGTTAGATCATAGTTGCCCTTTTCCTTCTTTTTGCTGTTTAGCTTCTTCTTCCTACCCACATGACATGTGGTCCTAAATTCTGTGAAGTTTTGATTTGAGATTTGAGTTTAAACTCCTTCCTCCATTATTTTCGATCGAATCGGATTATAAATTTTATAATTAATAAATAAATTTTTAATATTGTGTTTAGTACCTTTTAATTTTTTTATAAGCCTATGAAAAAAATGATTATCTTTCAACAATAATGACACATGTTTGATATTTAGAACATTCATGTTATGATGAATTTAATCCTTTCATATGATAAAATGTTGTTCATATACCTACTCAAATATGTAGTTAAAGTTTGACATCTTTAGTAAAATGAAAAATATTTGGTAGGATAGGATGGGAAGAAGAGAGTATTACATTGTGCAACTACAGGGTGTTTTCTAGTTTCAAATGGAGGGAGATATAAACGAACAGCAGCATTCATGCTTTGAGAACCCTATTTTCAGCCCAATGTTAGACAAGCTATGAAACAAGATGGACTTCATAAACTCAAAATTGACCCAATTTGGATTCCAATCCAAAACAACAGTTTAAAATGGAAACAAGACCGAGCAAGGCCTCGGGCTCTGTTTGGCATGGTATCAATGTTTTAAGTTTGAAAACTTGTTCTGAATTTTGCAAAGTCTACTTCATGAAAACTTGTTTAGTGGTTTTGTGGAGGCTAAACCAACTCATGAGAATGTAACACTTGAGGTAAGAGAATAGAACAATAAAAGATACAAAAAGGTTGTAATAAAAAATACAAAAATAAATACACACATTTTTGTCCGTTGACTCCTTCTCATTAATTTGTTGGGCACGAGTTATTATTATTGATTGTGTAAGGTTATACACGTAGGTTCCACTAATTTATCGACTATTACAGTGATAATCTAGTAAACTCCATAATTGACATATGAATTACCTTCATAATAGTGAGTTTTGTATCCATGGGCATTTTCTGGTAGTTCATATGTATCTGAGTGATTTTTGCAGTTTGTTTTGACCAGTAGCTGCATCAAATCTCTTATACCCATGCATCTTTCATAGCATTTGAAATTGTCGATATTTATGTTTGTACCGCCGATAAAGTGTGCCGTTGCCCCTCTCCCACGTGGACTCGATCCACGTTGTTTTGCTTGCCGTGCTGCTATTTCCATACTTAGACCTCGTTCTCTGGAACTTATCTAAATTTATATGATATTATTTGAACTGAATTGAATAGAATTGAAAATAAGCGCGTTGAAAATAGTAATGTTTGACTAAATTAAGCTAAATTTCACCAAACTTAAATTCACACTAAAGTGAACTGATTTTAACTGAACTGAACTGCACTAAAATGATGATGAGTTTTAGAGAACATGGCATTAGTGATCCATAAAAGGTTGCATTTATGTTAAAAGTGATTTATAGATTCACATGTGATCTAAATCTTATATTACATTACGAATAATAGAAAATGGCGTATAAATACACACGTGAATCAAATCGTACACTCTATACGAATAAGAGAATATGAAGTACGCATTCACACATGAAATGAATATTATTCGGTGTACCAAGATGAGATCGTGACATACAAATACACACGTGAACAAAACATTATACCTTATATGAAGAAGGGAAAGTGACGTTTAGAAAATTAAGTACAAATTCACACGTTAAATGAACATTATAATATATACCACATAGAGAAAGTGACGTACAAATTCACACGTGAACATAATATCATACTTTATACGAAGAAGAGAAGGTGACATTGAGAAAGTGAAATTCAAACCCACACGTGGAATGAATATTATAATACATACTAAGAAGAGAAAGCGACGTACAAACTCACACGTAAATCGAATATTACACTGTATAGGAAAAAGAGAAAGTGATGTACATACTCACACGTGAACCGAACATTACACTGTATACGAAAAAAAGAAAGCGACGTACATACTCACACGTGAACTGAATATTACATTGCCTGCAAAGAAGAAAAAGTGACACACTGACTCTCACGTCAACAAGATATTATACTGAATACGATGAATAGAAAGTATCGAACAGACTCACACGTGAACTGAATATTATACTGCATACGAAGAAGAGAAAGTGACGCACTGACACACGTGAATTGAATATTATACTGTATACGAAAAAGAGAAAATGAAGTACGAACTTACACCTGAACTGATTATCACCCTATATATGATGAAGAAAATACGACGTATAAATTCACACGTGTACTGAATACAATAGGGATGAAATTTCTAATATCAAATAATCACTTTATAAATGATATGAAATATCCTCACTAGTTCTATATACACAATTTTTTAATTTTAAAAATAAAATTGGGAAAAATAGGGAGATTTGCGTAGCAAATCCGGATTTAATTGAATCGGGGACTTGTGTTGTGGCCATCCAAAATTCCAAACCCTCGTTTCCTCACCTTATTCACTCCATCTCTCTCTCATTTTCTACGGGCGAACTCCATCTCTCGTCTCCGGCGACATCGACGACGGCGACGCTCCTCCTCAACTCTTTTCCCTCACTCTCTCCGGCTATTTCCCTCGCTTTCTATTCCTCCGCGCTTCATCTCTATTGTCGGAGTTTTGGAAATCTCCAGAACATTCGAAACGCGCTCGGTTACTTCGATCTCATTTGACCTTACGATGGCGGACAAGCAGCTCGATCTCCCCGACGATCTCCTTTCGTCCAAGCCCTCCGATCACTCGTGGACTCCCAAAGGTACTCTAAATCCTAGATGTCAATCGATTAATTTATTAATCGATATTTTGTTTGCTGATTCTGTTTCCTTTGTCTCAATGTGAAGATAGGGTTTATTGATCTGAGTGTGTTGTGCTTCATTTCCCTAAATTTGTGCGTAGTTTGAAATTCTAGGGTTCAGATCAAGTTCCTCTTTCAGTGTAGTTGCTACTGGGGGCGTATATTTATTTTGTTACTATTGGATTGCTTCCTCAATTCACAACGTAAACTAGTTTTACTCTGGAGATTAGGATTGTTCTTATTGTATCTCTAATTAATGCTTTGGATGGCGTAACTTGAGTCCTTTGATGCAGTTTTAAATTTCTTGATGCCGTTGTTGACCATTTCTGTATATGATTTGACTATGCAGGAGGAGGTAATGACGAAGAAAAAACAACTATGGGATCATTTGATGATTCCAAGGGTAATACACTCATCAATCTGACTTATAATGAGTTGATTTGTCCTTTTAAATGCTGTTTTAACTTGGCTTTCTGATTGATACTGGTTTCTGGTTTAACTCTGCGACAGATCAAGCTTCTACAGAAAGCATCCCTCTGTCTCCCCAATGGCTGTATGCGAAGCCTACCGAGTCTAAA
This sequence comes from Rubia yunnanensis, assembly GCA_037428765.1. Classification (NCBI taxonomy): domain Eukaryota; kingdom Viridiplantae; phylum Streptophyta; class Magnoliopsida; order Gentianales; family Rubiaceae; genus Rubia; species Rubia yunnanensis. The sequence goes on along the minus strand of CM075071.1, from coordinate 81,037,054 downwards.
GCAGTAAGTTATATTTTCCTTTATCAAATGGCCTGTACTTGGATGCCAATAACTTGACTCTGTACTGTATGTGTGTGTATATCGATCATATCTATTTATACTGTTGTGTTTTAAACATCTGTAAACAGATCTGTTCCGGTTAGAACTCCATGTCAGTACCCTCTTGTATGGCCTTTTTGTATTTTGATTATGCGTTCCATGTGAATTCATTATCTGATTTCTCCGTATAAATTCTACACTGATTGTTGTTTAATCTTAACTGAGTGGTTGCTTGCTCATCCAGTTATTGAAATTTGTGTGCATCTGGCCATGTGTATGTAGTATATTTTGTATCTTCATGTTGTAGGCTGTATTGGTTCCATGGCATAAGTTGATGTCTAAATTCAACTTCAATTGCGGAATAGTGTTCTTAAAAGATGGCTGAATCTAAGGCAACTGAGGTTTTCTGCTACATTTATTCAATCTTTGGGAGTTACAATTTCCCCTTTTGTAAAAAATATGTAGAAATTGAAGCTCACACTTAGATTGAGGGAATTATATATTATCTTTTCTGTAAGTACTGTGTGTGCCATTTGCTTTAGCCTGCTGGCTTACTACAAAAATTGAGAAAATCGAAAGTGTATGTAGTGTTGGTTGAATTGTATATTTCTTTGGGTTCCTGTATGGAAACATTTCTGGATTTCCAATTGTAACTGGGCATCCTTGTGCAGTTTGATTTTTACACTTCAAATTGTTTTTATTTCAATATTGAATGCTTAGTAATATAAAATGTATTACATTGCTTTCCTTTTGCCACTTTCTTGGCTTGCAGTCAACAATTTAGTTCATATGAATATTCACATTTATACTACAGGAAACCCGTGGACCGAGTTCGTTGTCTCTTGGAAGTTCTGCTGATTCAAATCCAAAGGATGTTTGGCGTGTAGATACCACTGAGGAAAAAAAGGATTGGAGAAAGTTCACTACGGATGCTGAAAGTGGTCGGCGTTGGCGTGAAGAAGAAAGGGAGACTGGTTTGCTTGGTAGAAGGGACCGTAGAAAGGCGCCAGAGCGTCGAGTAGAAAATGCTTCAGGGAGAGAAACAGCTGAGAATAGAGTTTTGCCTGCTGGTGACAGATGGAATGATGGTAGTAATCGCAATTCTGGGCATGATGCTAGGCGTGATAATAAATGGTCAAATAGGTGGGGTCCTGACGACAAGGAGAAAGAAACTCGAACTGAGAAGAAAGTAGATGTTGAGAAAGAAGATACTCACACTGACAATCATTCTCTTGGGCTTGCCGGTCGTTCTGTTTCCGAACGTGACCCTGATGCTCGTGATAAGTGGAGGCCACGGCATAGAATGGATGCAAATGTTGGAGGCGTAGGCTCTTTCCGTGCTGCACCCGGGTTTGGACCAGAGAGAGGGCGAGTAGAGGGTTCAACTGCAGGGTTTACTCTGGGACGTGGACGGGGTAGTGTACCCATTTCAAGTTCAATGGCTGCTGAAAGTGTTCCAGGGAAACAAAATCTTTCAACTGGTTCGTTTTTTTATCCAAGGGGCAAATTACTGGCTATATATCGTAGGCAAAAGTTGGATTCATCATTTTCTAAGATGCCTGACCACATGGATGAAGTACTTCTGATTACGCAATTAAATCACAGCGAACCATTAGCTTTTGTTGTTCCTGATTTGGAAGAGGGGGTGAGTAATGTATATGTATTGCTGGTTATGGTTTTAAGGGTTGTTTGTGATTGCAGTGCATCACTGTTTGTTGCTTATATTGTTCTTTTTCATCCTGACAGGATATCCTGAATGACATGTCAAAGGGTAAAATTACTAGCAGTGGGGTGTCTTATGGTTCATTTAGTAAGGGCAGATCAACCGACAATGTTATTGGTAAGTTTTGCTTAATATTTGAACAAAATTTTCTCTTTTATGTATTCCATTCTATTTTCACTTTGCTGTGGATCTTGGTTCAGCAACTGATTGATGGCATCCTTTTATATTTTATTGAGTAGAACTCGAGGTTAACAATGAAAGGCAGGCCCTCATCCCTTCAGTTGGTATTGCTGATGGAGTGTTGGATACTTCCCAAACAACATCGAATGACAATCTACAGGGGTCAAATATCCAGAGCAACTTGCATTTCAATGGTCCTTACTCATCAGATGGTAAGTGATTGTTTTAAATGGTCTTTCGTCAATTCTGTCTGTTGTCTCTCTGATGGAAATTACATTTATCCCAGAGAGAGATATCATCCATCAAGATATTGGAAGTGAGGGTTTCAGGACAAATTTGGATGATGAAGCAAGACCAAAAATGTCAAAGCTCAACAGTGCTGGCCATACGGATACTGCTGCGAATGTGTTCCAACCTTCAAAGATCAGGGATGTCGATTCTTCTGTGATGGGGCAAACTGGTTTTGATGGCGGCAGACCTGGTGGATTATTTGATGATGATGGCATGCTTCCAAATGATTCAAATTTTCTGCTTACTATGCATTCTTCTGACCGGTATCGAGATGGTGATATGCATAGTTTTGGAATTGGAACTCTAGAAAATCAACTTGAGAACTGTAACGAATTAAGCTTGTACTACCGGGACCCTCAAGGTGCAATCCAAGGTCCATTTCTCGGGGTTGACATCATCTCATGGTTTGATCAAGGTTTCTTCGGTTTAGAGTTGCCAGTGCGCTTCGCTGATGCTCCTGAAGATTCACCTTTTACTGAATTAGGTGATGTTATGCCACACCTCAGAACTGAGCATGAGTTTGCAGCCGCTCCAAACTTTAACTCCGCAGCAGAACAATCTTCGACACTGGGGCTGAATATGGATTCTATTGGCCATCATCAGGATACCATATCCATATCTTCTGGTCCATTAGATGGCTCATCAGGCTGGCAATCGTCCCATTTTGAAGGCCTCCCTGAACCTGTTCATTTGAAAAATATGGAGCTCCAAGGTCAAACACACCTTACATTTTCTGAGGGTCAAAATTTCAAAAAATATGGTTCCCAGGATGAAGGTAGTCTAATGCCCCCTTATCTGTACCCCACCCACTCTCCATTTTGGAAAAAGAGAGTTTATATGGCTGTGTTTAGTCGAATTGAATCTGACTTTTGATTGTGGTATTTTGCAGATATCCTGTTTCCAGGAAGACCTGGCAGTAGTGGCAATCCTATTGGGAAGATTTCAAGAAGTGTTGCTGATTCCGCAAATATCTTGAACCCTTCTTTCCCAGCAGAATTAACAGATCCTGGCATTTTGAAGCAGAATAATAAGCTACACCCGCTTGGATTGTTGTGGTCTGAGCTAGAAGGTGCCAATGCAAGGAATGAGAGTTCAAATAAGTCCTATAACATAAGCACTCAGGAGATAGCTGCAACCCCTCTTTCTGTGAGGGTTGCTCCCTTTAGTTCAATGTCCGAATCAAGTCGAGCTCTAGAGTCGTCATGGCCTGAATTCCGTCACACAACTGGTCAATCTGAAGCAAATAGTTACCTAGATGCACTTGATGCTCAACACATGTCTCACATGGACCATGACTCCAGTCGCTTTGATGCATCAGAGAAGTTACTTGGCCAACAATTTCCACAGTTTTCTCAACAACACAATTTATTGGCTCATAATGCACACCTGGACGATGCAATGTTGGAAAGATTATCAAATCGCAATTCAGTGCATCAACCGTTGGCTGCTCAGGTGGATCTGGAACAGTTTCTGGCAATCCAGCAACAGCAGCAGCAGCAACAAAGGCTGCTGCAGCTTCAACAGCAACAGCAACAACAGTTTCATCAGCAAATGTTATTGAAAGAGCAACAACAGGCCCAGCAAGCTCAAGCGCAGGCTCGGCAACTTCTTGTTGAACAGATGATGCAGAATCAGATGCGAGAATCCATACGTGCCCAATCCCGTAACGACGCTATTAGAACGAACAATACTCTTGAACAGGTCTTCTTGAAGCAGCAAATTTTAAATGAACTTCAGCAGCGTTCCCATCTTCCTCCTAGACAACCAGAGCCATCCCTTGAGCATCTCATTCAGGCAAAGTATGGTCAAGCTCCTCCCCAATTGCCATCTAATGATTTATTGGAGCTTTTATCTCGTGCTAAACATGGACAAATGCATCCACTGGAGCATCAGATGCTTCAGCAAGAACAGCTGCATGAAAGGCAAATGGCAATTGCACTGAGGCATCGAATGGAAATGGAAGAGGACAGACAACAGGTAGGTTCGCCTTGGCCTATTGATGAAACCGGTCAATTTCTCAGAAATCCTGCAGGCTCGAATAGACCTAGCTCTGCTGGATATGGGCAGTTAGATTTTTTCCAGCAAATCCAGGCTCCTGAGGAGCATCTCAGTCATCTGGAACGAAATCTTTCCTTACAAGATAGATTGCATTCAGGTGTTTTTGACCACGGCCTTTTACCATATGAGCGATCACTGTCATTACAAGGTGGTGCTGCGGGAGCAAATGTGGATGTGATCAATTCTCTCAGTCGTGCTCAAGGTCTAGATGCTCAGGAATTGAATGCACGTCTGCATTCTAGTAGTCAAGTGGGGGGATATTCATCTGGTGGTTATTCACATCACTCCCAGCATGTTCCCAATCAATTTCGTGCTTCAAACTCGAATTTAGTTGAGGGTCACTGGTCTGAGAGCAATGGCCAGGTGCCAAGTGAGTGGATAGAATCAAGAATGCAGCAAATGCTTATTAATAGTGAAAGACAGAAAAGGGACCCGGAGATAAAGAGATCCTCAGAAGATTCAAGTTTATGGATGTCAGCTGGTACAAATGATGACAGCTCAAAACGGTTACTGATGGAACTGCTTAACCAGAAATCAAGTCATCAGTCAACTGAGTCAGCAGAGTTGATCAGTGGAATACCTTCCGAGAGAAGACCTTCTGGTCCATATTCTGCTACTAGCTCTTCGAATCATTCATTTAGTCATCTTTCAGACCCGGAAGCAAACTTGCATAAATCAATTGCTCTGGGGTCTTACAGTTTAAATTCAGGTGCACTTCCACAGGTTCGTGGAGCTGATGAGGTACTTGGTAATTTGGAAGCTGGTGAAAGAGCTCCTTTTAGATCTAGTTCTGCTACATTACTAGATACCGAGGCTGTTTCTACTGGAGGAAAAAGCCTCTCACAGGTAACCTTCTGGAACTCCCATGTGCAGTTGATACTAATTTGGAATTGATAAATGCTTATCGGAAAGGTGAACTTCTTCAGGGTTCAGCTTCCGAGGTTCGAGAGGAGATGGTTGAGCCAATGCCTGTAAATATTCTCAGCAGGCATTCTTCATTTACCAGTTCAGGTACACATTTGTCTCTTTTTTCTGTACTGCACAATTATTTTAACCTGCCCATGGTAATCCTTGATTGGTTTCAGCAGGAAATTCAGGATTCTATAATGAGAAGATTGCACCACTCGATACCTTTCCTGATGATCACAGTAAGGACAGGTAAGGGGTTTGATTATGTGTCTTTTAGGGAATAGTTTGAGATTGGTGAAGTTCTCTGCTTGTTCTGTACTCTGTGGATAGTATACAAGTGACCAACTTTTCCTTCATCCAGTACCCTTTGGTGTGGTAAAAATATCCCGGCTGAAGTGAATTTCTTCTTTTTTTGTTTTTTTTCCTGTGAGAGTTCTGTGGATAGCTAAAGCATGTTCCTTTTATTATATTTTAGGACTATAAATATTGTCGAGATGGTAAAATATCATGTTTGATTGATTTGCATTACTCAAATTATAATTGATATTCTTACCTTTTTTTGCTTTCTTGAACACATGAAAATTTGCAACAAGTCCTCTTTTGCCATGGTTATCCTGGACAATATCTTCTCATTCAGTTTGTTTCTGTATTTCATCCTTACATGATTTATCTTCTGTTATTAGGGCCTCATTAGCTGTGCCGAGGCGACCGGAAAGCATCTTGCTCAAGCGTCCTCCTGTATCGCGTGCTTCAGCTTCCCAGGAAAGTTTAGCTGAACTCAATTCCGATGCAGGAATCAGGGGAAAAAGTCCTTCGATTGCTCTCTCACTGGCAGAAGGTATTCCTAAATTTTTTCAGTTTATCCTTAAGTTGAAGTCATATGTATAGATTTGTGTTCTGGCTTCTTTGGTTTTCCAATGAGATATTCTAGGAGTTTTGTGTGTACCAGTGTGAGTCCATGTCATCCCCACTAAGAGACAATGTTTACGTGTTTACTAACTTTAAAATGCTGCTATGTTTTGACAAGTTCTTTTCCTAAATTGGTTTGTAGGAGGAAGGCATGCTGCAATGGTCAACCAGGGAAACCAAGCTGCTGCTGATATAAATGGGGCCGGAAAGAAAGATGCACGATTCCGCCGCACTGCATCTTTAAGCGATGCTGATGTTTCAGAGACCTCATTCAGTGACATGCTGAAGAGCAGTAACAAGAAGCCTCCAATTCCCCAAGAAAGTAATATACCGGGATTTGGTGGTCCGGATGGTGATGGACAGGGTGGCCGAGGCAACAAAAAGAAGGGAAAGAAAGGCAGACAAATCGATCCAGCTTTACTCGGGTTCAAGGTTACCAGCAACCGTATAATGATGGGTGAGATTCAGCGGATAGACGACTGAGAGCAATTACTTAATCTTTGTATCTGTTTCGTAGTGTACAGGTTGAGCTTTTTCTTGTAAAGCTTTTTGCAGGCTTGCAGATTTAGTTTCAGAATGTAATTGACTATATTATGGCTGTAGTGCAGTGCTGTAGTTAGATATGAAAGATTAGAAATTAGAACACTCCGATTAGCGCAGGGAACCAAAATTTGTATAGATAGGTATGCTTACGGAAATACTGTTTCGATGAGGAGAATATTAGATCGATAGCATTTTATTCAATGTTTCAGTCTTTCAAAATTGAGATCGAGATCCTTGTGTGATCTTAAAGCCTTGTGTTCTTCACCATGTGCACAAACATTTTCTTCTAGATCCTAAATGTTGATTTACCGTTTCTTATCTTGTAAACTTAATGAACTTCTCTACAGTAGCTAATCAAACGCTATGAGTACTAGTTACGAGTGATGAAAGGAAATGCTATTGCATGATCCTATTTTCTATGTAGCTGTTTGATGAGTACAATTTTCTGTCCGACTGGTCAACATCAAAGGTTTCGTGGTGTAGTTGGTTATCACGTCAGTCTAACACACTGAAGGTCTCCGGTTCGAACCCGGGCGAAGCCATTATTTTGTCTTTTTAAAAACTTTTAATGGGTGGGCCACACTCAAACCCCTCCCTTTTTACTCAAATTGTGAACACACTATTTAAAGTTTTAATTGTGACCATGCAACCCAGAATCAATCTCTTACGCTTTGATCTTTCCAGTTTTTCAGATTTTAACATCTTCATGAGTGTACATTTTAAAATATATTTTTGAAATGAAGCTGAAAATCGGAGTAAAATGGAGGAACTGCCATTTATTATCATGTTTTATTTATATCATTTGTCCAAATGTTTAATATTGCAATATTACATACTAATATTATTAATCCAATTCTGACTCAATAGTTGGTTATTTACAATTACTGGTTACATATGAATGTACCGGTTTTTCTTATCAATTTTTTGTCTTCTCTCAGTCCCACCCTATTCTGCACAAAATCTATTCACGGTCTCCAATAAATGTGTTTGACAGTAAATATGTGTAGTTACGGGCAAATGACACACAAAAATTGATATTTAGAAACTATATATTACGATGAATCTAATCATATCTCATATGATGAAATTATTATTCATATACATATTCAAATATGTGGTCAAAGTTTAATATCTTTGACCATAAAAAGATTATGTGCAGAATAGACTGAAACAAAGGGAGTATGTACATTTAACAATAAAATTCTACTCCGTATTAGTGTATTCCCTCCGGTTTTCTAATATTGTCTCATTTTCCTTTTTGAGATGGTTTTTTAATATTGACTCCTCATTTTTTGGTAAATTCTAGATTGTTTTCATCCACTCAATTTACTTTTTACACTTTCAATACATTGTTCGCCGCTAATTCTACATTTTCTAAATCTAAGTGCCAATAGGAAGTGGGCCAATGTTAGTGAACCGGAGGGAGTATAAGACTAAATTAATTTTTTTGTCCCCAGCATATGATGCAATACTATCTTTTGGTCTATAAGGCCAATACCGCAGTTGTTCAACAACTAACAAATACAAAATGATTTATTTGGTCCCCATGATGGTTTTCAAGGTGATTTTGAGGACCAAAAGATGGTATAAGATCATATGTTATTGACCATAAAACAATTTAGTCTACCGAAAACCACCTTGGGGATCAAAAGATGGTATAAAATCATGTTATTGACCATAAAACAATTTGGTCTACCGAAAACCACCTTTGGGACCAAAAGATGGTATAAGATCATATGTTATTGACGATAAAACAATTTAGTCTACCGAAAACCACCTTGGGGACCAAACAGATCATTTTGAATTTGTTGAGTACAGAAAAAGAAGATGTATTGATCTCGGGAATTAAAAGATGATATAAAATCATATGTTAGGAAAAAAAAAACAATTTAGTCGGAGTATAATAATATATTCGAGTAGTTTTTGTAAACCTCAAGAAGTATGTGGGTAGAGTGGTAATAGTAGAAGAATCCAGAGAGTCCTTCGGAAATTCCGCCTTTGTGGAGCAATAGAAAACAGATGCTGTGTGTTGATAATATCTCCATTTTACCCCACACACGCAGTTGCGCGGTCAGATAAACCAACTCTTTCAAAAACTAGAGAGCTCCGAAAATGGCCGCCGCTTCATTCGCTGCTCTGGTAAGTTCCGGTACGGCTCTTGTTATTTTCGTTCTAAATTTCGAGCTTTATTTTGTTAGTAATTCTCATATTTTACTGTTTCTGTATGGATGTTTTTGCAGTCAAATGTCGGCTCTCCAACCGCCTCGGTAACTCCGGCGACTCGCCTTTTCCCAGTGCGAGGCGCCTCTTTCGTCCCGCACTCGTCGTCGTCGAGTTTTCTCTCCGGTTCGCTCCGGCTAGCATCCTCCTCCTGCTCAACCCGGTCCAGAACCGCCAAACACGGCGGCGTATCCGTTCGCTCTATGGCCGAGGTCGGTTAGCACTTGAATTTGACATTTAGTGATAGGCTGTTATTGATGTGTTGCAGTTCTAGGGTTTCAGCTGAATTAATTGCGTTTTGGTTATGTACTGATTGTGTTAGGTTGAAATTAGTTTAAAGTGTGTTGATTATGATGGTGCTGTTATTGATGTGTTGCAGTTCTAGGGTTTCATCTGAAATGTTTTTGTTTCAGTTAGGTTCTGATTTTATTAGGTTGAATTTCAGCTTAAAGTGTGGTGTCTATGAATATATGATGATGCTGATAAAATTTGTTTAACCTAATTGAATTTAGGAGGTTGCTGAGTTGCAAGCTAAGGTGACACACAAGGTGTTTTTTGACATCAGCATTGGGAATCCAGTTGGGAAGCTTGCTGGGAGAGTTGTCATTGGACTATATGGCGATGATGTGCCGCAAACTGTGGAGAATTTCCGTGCTCTTTGCACAGGTTTTACCGTGTTATGTTGAGATATGGTGCCTTTTCATTCATATTATCGTGTTTAAAGATTTTCATGTGGTTCTATTTGGTTTTCCTTACCAGGAGAAAAGGGTTTTGGGTACAAAGGATCGAGTTTTCACCGCGTTATCAAGAAATTCATGATCCAGGGAGGAGACTTTGATAAGGGCAATGTAAGTGTGCTTACCATCTGAGTTTCTCGCTGTGTGTATCAATCATATCGGATATTGAATGTTAATTCCAATGTCACAATGCACTTTCTTGGTTATTGTTATGGTCGCATCGTCTCCTTTTGAAATTATGATTGCCAACTCAGATTCCACTTTGTCAAAGGGCAACTCGAAAGACATTGTCCTTGTAATAATGTTCTTCACACACTGGGATTTAAAAAACGCGCTTAAAGCGCTAAGCGCTTTGTATTGCGAAGCACCGACGGTGACGAAATGCGCATGCTTTTGAGCGCCTAAGGTGAAGCGCTAAGAAAAGCGCGCTTTTCGTTAAAGGCTGAAGTGGGGCTTTTTATTTTATTTTAATTTTTTTATAATGAAATGAGTTTGGGCTGAAATGGAATAGTATTAAGGTTAGAATAAGTTAGGAAATTGAACTAATAAAAAAAAAATCGGCTCAGACTCTCATCTTCACTGATGCAGTCTTGTTTTCACTTCCTCATCTACACCGAGGGAGATATGGGAAATGATATGGAAAAGATGACATGGAGTTTAGGGATGGAGATGAGGTCCATATGGATACTTTTGGTGAAGATGATGATAATTTTTCCGATGACTAGAGATTAGAGCCTTAAATGATTTCATAATAATTTAAGAATCTTTCGATCTTAGTCGTTTAGTTCTTCTTACTACCCTTAAAACTTTGAATTTGGTATTGTTTTGAAAGTTTTATTTGTCTTTTATGATATTGTGTTATTATTCTAAGTTCTATGTTGTGTCTTTAATGAAATAATCCTAGTACATTTTTTGCAAGTGCTTTTTTCCAAAAAGCGAGCGCTTCGGTAAATTTTACCGTTGGTGCTTCGCTGCACTTTGTGCTTTTTAAAACCCAGTTCACACATCATAGGAGACTGAGGAGAGTGATTGTTATTGTTCTCTAACTATAGTAAATGCTCAAGAATGCATAGGACTGGAGGTTCTCATTCACATTTTGAATGATGTTGGTTCTGTGAGAGAGAATAGTTATGGAATTGTCAGTCATTTGAGGACACGGGATATGAAAAGAATTAACATGCCATTTCTGTTTTCTTATGTATTAATGCTTAATGTGTTAGTGGGTATATCTGTGATTAATTGTTGGGGCTCCTCTTCATTGCAGGGTACTGGTGGAAAAAGTATCTATGGTCGTAATTTTAAAGATGAAAATTTCAAATGTAAGTTGGTCTTGTCCATGAAGCTATGTTTTAGTATTATAAAGACATTTTATGAGAATCTTCTTACACCATAAACATATGTAGTGAAGCATACTGGACCTGGAATTCTTAGCATGGCAAATGCTGGACCAAATACCAATGGGAGCCAGTTCTTTATCTGTACTATTCCGGTATGTCAACGAAGTTGTAGAGAATGACTTTTAATTTATAAGAAGATTGTTGTAGGTGGAAAACTGGAAGTAGCAATTTTGATTATATTATCTTTGCTCCTCTAGATAAACCTGAAATTGGACCAAATACCAATCGGAGTCACATACATAACTGTAGATGTAGATAATTTACATATACCTTGAGATTTTCATTTAACTCTCCACATCCAGCATAACTCCACATCTATCATCTGTCTCTCCTCTCTCTTTTTTGCCATCTATAATATTTTCCCTTGTTTTCTCTAGTATGCATTTTTACTTTCTTTATTCGGTATTGCGGCTTCTATGCTTGTGCACTTAATGCCTACCCATACCAAACTGAACGTGTTGTGGAATTTCAATTCAACCCTTTCTCGATGTTTATATTTGTGTCACGGTGCTTTTGTTCATGAAATACTCATCCCTGGGGTAAATGGTTCTTGTCTTCGGTTAGAAAGTTCTCTAAAAACAGTATCGTGGTATTTACTGCTACTTCTACTCTTAGGTGTGGTCAAGTAGTGGCTTTACAAATTTACTAGATAACCTGAAATTGGAGTACGTAACAGTAACAGAAGAACTAGGTAAGATTATAATGATTTGTTTTGTGCAAATGACAGACAACTTGGCTTGACGGGAAACATGTTGTGTTTGGGCAAGTTATAGAGGGAATGGATATTGTGAAGCTGGTTGAATCGCAGGAAACTGATAGAGGTGATCGTCCTCTACAGAAGGTTACCATCAGTGATTGTGGCGATCTTCCATTGGCTGCATAAATAAGAAGGTAGTGAATGTCTTAGGGCAATTTCAATTTTGTGGGGGGCTACTTTTGCAACATAGAGGATTGCCTGTTTCCCTCATGAGTCCGGGCGGATTTGCTAAGTTTATCAGTTTGTGTTGTATCATCAAAGCTGGTTTTTGATCCAGAATAGTAATTTTTAAGTTTATCTCCTCTCTTTTGTTGGGTAGTGGAGTGAACTCTTTTTTATTTTATTTTTTTGAAATTGTAGTGAACTCTTTTTGAGCTGCAAATATTGTCGAAAATGTTTTAATGATAATAATTAACAAATTTTAATATGTTTCTGTTTTATTTTATTAATAGGAAAACAATTTCATTCCATTTTGTAACCAGGGGTATTTAAAAAAAGTACTGAATAAAAATTGAGTGATATGTTTACGTTTTAATTAAGTGATATCCTACAAGTACTCCATTTTGTGCCATTATTGTTGTATATGTTTACGTTTAATTAAGTGATATCCTACAAGTACGGAAAGGATAATAATAATAATTGTCTATGCAGCCAACAGTACTTAAAACGAATATGTGTTCCTATTTTTTGACCTATTGGGACACTTTTAAGAGTCCCTATTTTGTCACATTTATTTTATGACATATTTGGGACGCTCTTTTGTGTCCCTAATTTCCACATTTTACTGACATATTGTGACACTATTTTGTGTCCCTAATTTCTCTATTTTACTGACATATAGGGACAGCTATTTTGTGTCATTGATTCCGTCTTATATTTCAAAGCGACAATTTTACTAATATGTTGGGACTCTATTATGTGTCCCAATTGCCACTAACATCCTTATTTTTCGGACATTTGGCAGACACTTTTATTTGTCCCTTATTTTCTGATGTATTTTTTCTTATAATACATATTGGCACATTTTTTTGTGTCCCTATTTCTGTCGCTTATTTCAAAGTACCTCTATTTTAACTGGAATATTGGACGCTTCTATGTGCCCCTAATTTGTCAAATTTTACAGATCTCTAAAATACTCTTATTTTTGTAACACATTGGGGCACATACTCTTATGTGTCCCTATTTTCATCAAATATTTTAAACTACCACCATTTTCCGACATTCTGAGACGCCATTATATGTCCCTATATTTCCGACATAAATCTTCTTTTGAAACACATTCCTTTGTGGACAAGGCACGAAACATCCGTTGGGACTTGAATCAGCCGAACTTCCAAGAGACAAAGAACTCGGTCCTGAGTTTCCTGTAGTATAAAAGTACATGAACTGAAATTGTTCACTGCAAGCCAAACAAAGGGACAAAAGGAAAGCAATGTAATACGTTTCTACATATACATGTTCAGATGCACACTAATTTCAACAATCAGTGTAACATTTAAACGGAGAAATCAGATATTGAATTCACATCGAACACATAATGCATTCCAAACAGTATTAGAATTGCGCACTCTAGAATGAAAATACAAAAAGACCATACAAGGGGGTACTGACAAGGAGTACTAGCTGAAATAGATCTGTTTATGGATGTTTAAAACACAACAGTACATATATAAAGGATCGATATGTACACACATACAGTACACAGTTGAGTAATTGGCATCTAAGTACAGGCCATTTGATATAGGAAAGAATAACTTGCAGCTTTAGACTATGTAGGCTTGGAGAGACAAAGGAATGCTTTCTGTAGAAGTTTGATCTGTTGCAAAGTTAGACCAGAAACCGGCATCAAACAGAAAGCCAAGTTAAAACAACATTTACAAGGATATATTTAGGGAAATGAAGCACAGCAAACTGAGATCGATGAACCTTATCTTCACATTGAGACAAAGCAAACAGATTCAACAAACAAACAATCAATTAATAAATTAATCGATTGACATCTAGGATTTAAATTACCTTTGAGAGTCCACAAGTGACTGGTGGGATCAACACTAAATTGAGCACTTTTTTAGCCTACAGCTAATCCTAGTTTATACGAGGATCTGTAGGCATTCCTTGTTTTCATAGCTCAGGAACATGATCTAATGAGTCCCAGGTTGTATAGAAACCTCTCTGATCTCGACCGGAACACAGTACTCAGTGAGAGCTTCCCTGTTGGTGACTGTTGACATGGTGGCGTCGAGTAAAGCTTCATCCTTCACCCGAAGGACTGACAGACCTATCTCTTTCCGGATGGCCTCAATTGTCTCATTCTTGGCTGCATCCCGATGCATCTGTTACATAGAAGGCATTGACAGCCTGATTGTCTCGGGTTGTAACCTCAGCCCAGGTGACAGAGAGCCCATTCTCTCTGAATATGTGCGTGGCATCAGAAAGAAGGCCAACCCTGTTTTCACCACCGAGTTCTAGGCAAATGCCCTGCAAATGTACAGCGGAGAACACGAATAAATCAAATACAACGTTCGATTTAAAACGTGCAGTTTCATGAATCAGAGTAGATGATCACCTCAGACGCTCACCTTCTTATAGCCGGCTCCAAGCAATGGATCAAGCGCTCTCTCTTAAAATCAGAGTTCATGGGATATCCATCTATGTGTCTGATGTAATATTCCTACAAACGGCAAAACAACAATGCTAAGTTTCTATCTTCCTAATATGAGTAGATTTTCTCTCCAACCACTATATAATGAAATGATAGACAATGCACCTTTTAGAAAGATACACACCTGCTGAGCTTCTGGCCCTTCAGCGATGATGGCAGTGTGATACACAACGTGTTGCATACATGTCAGCGTACAAACTGTATCAAATTGAAGCTTAGGCCTGTCTGCACAGCTCAAGTTCACCAAAGTGTACCCTTTATCAGCGCAATTTTCCAAAGTCACGAGCAGTTTTGAACGGTCTCTTGTTGAGGAGAAATTGTCCGTGACATCCTTATCATAGTCACGGTCAGCATACATCATTTGATGTAATCGCCTCTGCGTGTGTGTGGATCCGGCTGAGACAGCAGTGTTGGCGCTCCGCCTGTCCCTGTCTCCTTTCGGAACATACAAGAGGAGCTGTTTTATTTTGGTCAGTCTTTCAGGATCATCTATTGCTGATCCATTTAACTTCATCTGTTATGCAGACAACCGCACTTCGGCCGCAGCTACATTGCACTTGAGATCGGTCTCTTCCGGTTAATTCAATAGCCTGTGTGTTCCAAGGCAGATTGAACACCAACCAATCTTCTCATACTCAAAGATCGGAGTTCGGAAACTACGCCCCTGAGGCCCTAAAGACTGCCACAAAAGTTTTAAACACTAGCATATAAAGTCTTCAAGTCTTATTCATAAAGTTCAAAAAAACGGCGCAGATAAAGAATAAAGGCATGCAGAAAACCTAGAGACAACCCGATTAACACGTCACAATTATCATTATTCAATAATAACAAAATAAATAAACGCCCCCAGTAGCAGCTACACTGAAAGAGGAACTTGATCTGAACCCTAGAATTTCAAATCACGCACAAATTTAGGGAAATGAAGCACAACACACTCAGATCACTAAACCTTATCTTCACATTGAGATAAAGCAAACAGAATCAGCAAACAAAAAATCGCTTAATAAATTAATCGATTGACATCTAGTATTTAGAGTACCTTTGGGAGTCCACGAGTAACCGGAGGGCTTGGACGAAAGGAGATCGTCGGGAAGATCGAGCTGCTTGTCCGCCATCGTAAGGTCAAATGAGATCGAAGTAACCGAGCGCGTTTCGAATGTTCTGGAGATTTCCAAAATTCCGACAATAGAGAGTGAGGGAAATAGCCGGAGAGAGTGAGGGAAATGAGTTGAGGAGGAGCGCCGCCGCCGTCGATGTCGCCGGAGACGAGAGATGGAGTTCGCCCGTACAAAATGAGAGAGAGATGAAGTGAGTAGGGTGAGGAAGCGAGGGTTTGGAATTATGGTTGGCCACGACACAAGTCCCCGATTCAATTAATCTCTCTTTTTTTCCAATTTTGGTTTTAAATTAAAAAAAAATTGTGTATAGAAAACTAGTGAGGATATTTCATATAAAAAAATGTGTTTAAAAAATTATAAAGTGATTATTGTGATATTAGAAATATTCATTCACTATTTTATTACGTTTACATGTGAAGTTATATGTCACTTTCTCTTCTCGTATGCTGCATAATATTCGGTGCACATGTGAGTTTGTACGTCATATTTTGCTTCTTTGCATACAGTATGATATCTAGTTCACACGTGAATCTATACGTCACTTTCTCTTCTCTGTATGCAGTATATATTCAGTTCATGTGTGAATCTGTACGTCACCTTCTCCTTTTCGCATACAGTGTAATATTCAGTTCACGTGAGAATCTGTACGTGACTTTCTCTTCTTCGCATACAATGTAATATTCAGTTCACGTGTGAATCTGTACGTCACTTTCTCTTCTTTGCATATAGTATAATATTCACATGATCAATTCATGTGTAAATCACTGACACTCCGATCGAGTTCAAGCACTGAAATAGTGAACTTAAGGTCGGCTTTGTGTGTGTGCGTGTGTGACTGTGGCGGTGACGTGTTTTGGCATAACAAAGCTTCACTGACAATGACATCATATGTTTAGGCGTTTGTATTAGGGTGAATAAAATTGAATATAGAAAGTAAAAAGGAGAATATATTTAAATATGTATATGAATAATAATTTTATTATGAGATATGGTTACATGTTGTAATATGTAGTTTTTAAATGGCAAATTTTTTATGTAGTTATTATCCATAACTACACATATTTATGGGGGAAAAATTTGAGCAAAAATGAGTGGGACCGAGGGAGGAACAATAATAGTTAAAAATGAATCCTAACCGCGTACGGAAAATGATATATCGAATCCGAATCCACAGCGGAAACGGAAAACTGAAGCCAGACAAAAGGAAACATTTTGGCTCCCTCATCCCATGCCTATAAATAGGTCCGCGTCCTTCATCCAATTCCTACTCAAAATAACATTTCCTTCCTTTCGCCATGGCGTTGCCGACAACAATTCTCAGTGACCGATTCATCCCGTGCCGATCCTCCTCCAATTTCGATCTTTTCGACATCTCCAGCGACTCCACCACCGCCTACTCCGCCGCGCTCCGCTCCGCCCTCTTCGGCCCGGAGTCGGGAGCGCCGAATTCAAACATATTCAAGTTCAAAACCGAGAAAAGGAAACCCATGGAGTCCCTTTTCCCTTCCGACCTCGACGGTGATCATCTCCCTTCCGGGAGGCCTCCGATCAAGGCTCCGAGAAGGATTCACGAAACACCCGCTTTGATTCTCGATGCGCCGCTGTTGAAAGAAGATTTCTACCAAGATCTCGTCGATTGGTCCCCGAGCAATATTCTGGCGGTGGGATTGAGAAACCAAGTCTATTTGCGGAATGCTTCAAACGGCAAGGTGCAGAGGTTATGCGACTTGCGAGAAGAAGGCAACAGCGTCTGTTCCGTCAGCTGGGCAACGAGCGGTTCCGACCACCTCGCTGTCGGAACCCGATCCGGAGAAGTCCAGATATGGGACGCTTCCCGATGCAAGAGAATCAGAACCGTGGAGGCACACAGTGACATAGTTACATCCCTAGCTTGGCGTTCAAGTTCTCCAACGTTGTCTTCCGGTAGTCGAGATTGCACCATCCTTAACCTCGATGTAAGAAAGAAAGAGCGCGACGGTTTAGTAAGCAAGCTCACCGGCCACAAAGAACCCGTCTGCGGGCTCAAATGGTCTCCCGACAACGAAAAACTCGCGTCGGGAGGAAGCGATGGCAATCTCTTCATCTGGAACCGCCGCTCAACAAACCCTGTGTCGAAATACACCGAGCACACCGCCGCGGTTAGGGCGATCGCGTGGTCCCCGCACGAGCACGGCCTCCTCGCGTCCGGCGCCGGCACCGCCGACGGCTCCATTCGTCTATGGAACGCCGCGGCTAACCGCGCCACCAGTGTCAGCTCCATGGAGACGAAAAGCCAGGTCTGCAAACTGGCGTGGTCGAAGAATGTGGATGAAATCGTGAGCACTCACGGTTACTTGCGGACATCTGAGATAATGGTGTGGAAATATATGAACCCGGAGATCTCAAAGGTGGCGGCTCTCAAACAGCATAACTCCAGAGTGCTCTACCTCGCCGTTGCCCCGGATGGACGGCAGATTGTCACCGGCGCCGGAGAAACGCTTATGTTCTGGAACGTCTTCCCGGAGGGACCGAAAGCGCGGAAGCTGGAGAGCGAATTTGGAGGGCTGTCTTTAGGGATGAGAAGCCATATTCGCTAGTTAGTGAGAAATGGATGTTCATATTGTACTCCCTCAGTCTCATCTGTATTTGCACATGTTGACTTTTCCAAGTTAATCAACATTATCTTTTACCGTTAATATCTTTACATGTACGTACTTAAAAATAATAAAAAGTTGGCATTATGAAATTAGATATTACGATGATTCTATACATTACTCGATTTTTACTTTTCAAATTAACCAATTTTAACTAAATAAATGGTGATTGTCCAAATTCAATTGGGACACCGAGAGTAGTAAATAAGTCAGTAGATGTTTTTTTGTAATGTGTATGATGATTGATGAGAGTAAATATAAGTGTTTTTTTCCCGTCATCTGATTCATTGTTGATACCTTTGTACTAGGAGTTTGAATTGCATCAGCAAAAATCAAAACAATGCATGACCAAATTTCGAGACAAACCACGCAAAAATTTAGGGAAACGAAGCACAACACGCTCAGATCAATAAACCTTATCTTCACATTGAGACAGAGCAAACATAATCAACAAACAAACAATAAATTATTAAATTAATCGATTGACATTTAGGATTTAGAATGTTCTGGAGATTTCCTAAACTCCGGCACCAGAGATGGAGTGCGGATGAATAGCAAGCGAGGGAAATGAGTTGATGAATTATTTTGAGTGCAGATGTAACCATATTTTATCTGAAAAGACTAAATTACCCTTTAAATAAAATACCATAGAAAATGTGTGAAAAGCAAAATGTCTTATTTGTCCCTAACCCCTTGCCCATTCCATATGTTCGTCGAACTAGTCTGCGCCTCTCCCAATCTATTCATTTAACCAGCCGTAGAGGAGTTTTGGAAACTAATGTCCATCTTGTATATAACTGCACTTTCTAAAAAAACTAAAAGTCATACGTGCACTTAAAAATTAACTGGGGCTATTAAAATATTTTTTAAGAGAATACAAAAGTTGATTCACGTTTTACATTCAAAATAAACCAGTTTTATTTATAAATACTGTTTTATCAAATCCAACCTATTTTCTCTAGTACTTTAATTTTTACCCTACGAGATATTAGATACAACATTTTTAAAAAAAAGTGAAATGTGTGGTTGTATTTGAATTAAAAGATAAAAAGTAAATTGGGTTGATGAAAATAATCAATTATTTGTGTAAAAAGAGAATGACCCAAAATAATTTTTTTAAAACGATTCCAAAACGCAATTTTTTCCATTGCACTCTCAAGTCTGGATCCAGGAATTTTATTTCGGTGGAGCATTATTTAATATTTAATATATATATATGTGTGTATATATATATATATATATATATAATCAATGAAAAATAATGCCGTGCAACTAATTTAATAAAAGCACTCATGACGAGTTTTCATATTTTGAAATTTAGTAACAAAATCATCCACGGAAACATTTAAGAACAAAAAATTTTCTAGTTAAACAATCATTAAAATTGGCAAAATCGATGAATACAGAGAAAAATACGATGGGCCAGTAGTCAAAATCTTCCATTGATCAAGCTAAACTTTTTTTTAAAAACATAGAAAAGCTAGCTCCGCCATCAATATCACACTTTTCACTCATATGTTCCATGAATGTTAAAATCTAAGCTAGTTTCATCTATTTATTTTTATTTTACCGTCAACCAACGTAATTTTCTCGCATCTCATATTATTAAACCTAATGCTAAAATTGTGAAGTGTTGGAGCATTTGTAAAAGGACCGGGTTTCCGCAGAGGAATTTACCAGAGAGAATTGAATGATGAAATAAAAGGACTGGGTTTAAGGTGGGGGTGCCGGTCGGAATCAACACCCAATAATTGACATTCCAGCACGTTCCTCGAGGTGGATTACACAGAATCTATCAGCATGTGACATCTTCTTTCAACTCTCCCATAAAACCAAACTCCCCGGCCCCACCTTCTTACATGACCTGGGCCCACCTCATCATGAAAAGTGAAGCAAATTTATAGGTGGAAGAAATGGCTCTTGCAACATTTGAGCATACCATCAAAGGAGATTGTATGTACAGGTGTTCGGACAAACGCAGAAAAGCGAAATCTACATAGCAATGTACAAAGGCAGGCTTTCACAATTGTGATCAACACTAAATTGAGCACTTCTCTAGCCTACTGCTAATCCTAGTTTATACGAGGATCTGTAGGCATTCCTTGTTTTCATCGCGGCTCAGGAACATGATCGGATGAGTCCCAGGTTGTACAGAAACCTCTCTGATCTCGACCGGAACATAGTACTCAGCGAGAACTTCCCCGTTGCTGACTGTTGACGAGGTGGCGTCGAGTAAGCTTCATCCTTCACCCGAAGGACTGATAGACCTATCTCTTTGCGGATGGCCTCAATCGTCTCGTTCTTGACTTCATAGCCCGATGCATCTGTTACGTAGAAGGTGTTGACGGCCTGAGTGCCCCGGGTTGTAACCTCAGCCCGGGTGACTGAGAGCCCGTTCTCTCTGAATATGCGCGTGACATCAGAAAGAAGGCCAACCCTGTCTTCACCACAGAGTTCTAGCCGAATGCCCTGCAAATGTACAGCAGAGAACATGGATGGATCAAATACAGCATTCAATTCAAACCGTGCAGTTTCATGAAGCAGACAAGATAATTACCTCAGACGTTCGCCTTCTAATAGCCGCCTCCAAACAATGGATCAAGCGCTCTCTCTCAGGATCAGAGTTCACGGGGTATCCATCGATGTGTCTGATGTAATATTCCTATGCGGGGCAAAACAACAACGTTAAATTTCTGTCTTCCTAATTTGAGTAGATTTCCTCTCAACCACTATAATGAAATGATATACAATGATATTTATAGAAACATCACATTAAGAATATATACCTGCTGAGCTTCTGGCCCTTCAGCTATGATGGTAGCATGATACACAACATATTGCATATCCGTCAGCGTACAAACTGTATCAAACAGAAGCTTAGGCCTGTCTGTACAGCTCAAGTTCACCAAGGTGTACCCTTTATCAGCACAATTTTCCACAGTCACGAGCGGTTTTGAACGGTCGCTTGTTGAGGAGGAATTGTCCATGACATCCTTATCATAGTCACGGTCAGCATACATCATTTGGTGTAATCGCCTCTGCGTGTGTGTGGATCCAACAGACACAGCAGTGTTGGCACTACGCCTGTCCCTATCTCCTTTCAGGACATACAGGAGGAGCTGCTTTATTTTGGCCAGCCTTTCGGGATCATCTATTGCTGATCCATTAACTTCATCTGTTATATAGACAACGGATGCCATTCTGGAGTTGTGAGTCCATACTTCGGCCGCAGCTACATTGCACTTGAGATCAGCTAGAACAGCAAAGACCTCGGAAAGCAATCCAGGCCGGTCTCTTCCTGTTAATTCAATAGTCGTGTGCTCCAAGGCAGATTGAACACCAACCGATCTTCTCATACTCAAAGATCGGAAACTACGCCCCCTAGGCCCCAAAGACTGCCACAAAACTTTTAAGCATTAGCATATAAAGTTTTATTCATAAAGTTCAAAAAAACGGCGTAGATAAAGAATAAAGGCATGCAGAAAATCTAGAGACAACCCGATTGACACTTCGCAATCATCATTTTTCTTGCATTTATATCATACACAGCCATAAAACACGTGTATGTTACCCGACACGATTTCATGAGGAAGCCCGGACTTACCACCCCAAAAGCACCGATTCGACTTACAAAATTTCCAAAATCAAACCAACAATGAAAACTTTACTAAAGTACAATCATAACACAAAGTACAACATGGAAAAACATTTACATTCATAATGAAAGGGACCAAATTGACTGACAACATATGTCAATTTTGTTTCAAAGCAATATAAACCACATGTACAGTTTCTAAAACATCCTATTTTGAACCAGACAGGGCAAAGATTAAAACTGAAAGTGCACCTGCTGAATCCTTTCAGCAACATTATCCCCAGACAGCTTATTTCCAAACTGATCCGTGACATGAAAAACTGCCATAAAAGAGCAGATAAATCAGAAATCAGGGAGCTCAGAAATCGACTAACGTAAAGAGATTGCAAACAATTACCATCCATAAACCAGCCTCCATCAGAAGAAATGTATGCTCTTCTGATCATCAGGTTCAGATCAGTAAGAACCTGAACCACTTCCAACAAGCTTCCTCTCTTATTAGCACTATCAACCTACAATTTCCATTTTTCAGCACACAAAAAGCAAGCCTCTTTACCCAAATCCCTTAATTTCAATCAATTCATCCAAAAAATCCCATTACAAAACATCAATTGGTACCTTGATCAAAGTAGCTTTCTTGTCTGATTGGTTGTCAACAGTAACCCTGCAATGAAAAAACACACACACATCAATAAACAGAAACAAAAACACACACACAAAAACATACAGACAGAAGAACCCTTTTGATCCCTCCTCCTGAAAATCACCGAACAAACACAAACAACCCCATCCCGTACAACCACGAACACAATTCAAACGACCCCTGAAACCCCAATTCAGACATAACAACAAGAAAGGAATCGAAGGGAGAAACAGAGACGTTACATGGGGGGGTTGATCCTGAGCACGAGCTTCTCGAACTCATCATCAACGCTGACAGAGGGAGACCAGTAATCCATGCTCTGAGAAAAAGATTGGCTCTTGGGAATTATCGAGACGGTTAGTTTGTGAGAACAAAAACGCACATTTATTTGATGTGAAAAAACGGAGAATTTCGGGGGATATAATAATGCGGTGGGATTTTGGTTGCAAAAAGAGGAAAAAAAGGTGAGTGTGTTGGACACAGCTAGTGGCTCTTGCGTTGTACCAGGAGCTTGCCTTTGGTGTGGACTCTCTCCTTAAAGGGACACGTCTTTTTCACCTCGTGACCCTCACACTATAAGTCTTCTCAATACTAAAATACATACTCATGCTATAAAAAAAAGCCATTAAATTTGTTTTTATAAAAAGGGAGGACATGCCATTGATGGATTTGTCTCTGTTATGTATGATTGTGGTTTAGATTATCGGGGGAGCCGGATGCAAGTGTGTAAGTTTATAATGTATGAAAGTCGATGAGGGGGATGCCCGTATTATACTTTTAAAGTATCGTATTTGCGTGAGAACTATTTGAAATGGTCAGAGTAGAAATTGAGGATTACTGAAAAGATGAAGTTTGCAAGGTTCATGGGGAGGAAAGGAGCGCTTACAAATGAAGTGCGCAACTTGCTGACAAATTCAAAGCATCGTATGCTGGTGGTGGAGGCGAACGTTTGTGGCTGATGGTGAGCCGAAACGTGTTTCGCCTAGATTGGGACTATCTAACCTTGTTGCGATTGGATGGTCGTGATAGAATCAAGTGACTTGATTTTGAGTCTAGTTTGTGTTTTTCCTTAAGTAATATAATTGATTTGGGAATATTTTCCAATTTTTCCACAAAACCTTTGGATTGTCAAGTTCTATTTAAGTGCCTCTATATAATAGTTTTAGAGTTAAGTGATAACCATATATTTTGGTTGAAAGTGCCAATATGACCATGTGAAGTTAGAAAGTGCTATTATAACCCTAATATTTGCTTGAAAGTGCTAATATAATCCTGGAAGCCGGAATTTGGCTAGAATTTTGGGAATTGACTATTATACCCTTATTTTAAAAAAATAAAATTTAAGAAAAATTGAAAAGTCTATACTACCCTTATTTCTCTATTCAGAAACCCTAGTCTATTACTGGTCATCAATTTCTGAAAAAGAAGCTCATCATCCCCCACACCCACACCCACCACAACACGTTCACGACTTTTCCCTCTGTTATTTAACCCAAATCTGGAAAAACCATTTAGCATTGAATTCGAAAGCAAGATGTTGAACAACAACGCAAGCAACTCTAGTTGCTAGGGAATAGTGATTTGAATGGTTTATATTTATACGGACTTCTTCGCAGCGGCGCTGGACCTCTGCGAGCGGCAGAGCGGCGTCAAAGTCTCCAACAAAGGAGAACCATCTGCCGCTGTCAGCTTCCTCCATTTTGGTATGCAGTTTAGCGCGAGGGTCTGCAATTTGCTTTCATCTCGAACATATCCAGTCTCGTCGTCGAATCTTCAATTTTGCCTACAGAAGGTGTTTAAATGCTCCCATGGTTAGCTCGAACAAATCCATGGTTAGCACGAGAGTGTTTAAGTGCTTGAATCGGGGGGGTGTTTCTTGCAGGGGTAGCGCTGTCGTGGTGAGGTGGAGGTGGCAGTTACGGAGACGGAGATCGTCAATGAGGGCGAACATCACCACCAACGAGGCCCAGTCTCGCAGTGCCCGTGGAGGTGGAGGTTACGGAGGCGTCGGTGGCCGAGGAGGCAGAGGTTACGGTGGCGGCGGCGACTATGGTGGTCGTCGTGAGGGCGATGGTGGTGGGTACGATAGTGGCGGCGGCTATGGTGGTGGTGGTGGTGGATCTCGCTACTCCTTCGGGGGGTGGTGGTTCAGATGGAAATTGGAACTAGATCTAGAGTTTGGTCTCTAGAGTTGGGGTGGTTTGTTTAATTTACGTTCTTCAATTTTGTTGGGTAGTGGGGTTTAAGGGTGTTCATGGCTGAGTTTTTTAATGCTATTGGTTCCTATGTTTCATGTTTCAACAGATGTTCTATGTTATGGTTTCTGGTGTGGATTATGGTGGCGGCGCTACGGGCGGAAATCCAGATTTCGGCGGAGGCGGAGCGGCGGTGGTGGCGGAATGAGTGGAGGTTGTGCTGAAGGTGGTTTTGAAGATGAAGAAACAGAACATTAGGGGTATTTTTATCTTTAATCGTTTGGTTGTAAGACTTAGGGTATTTCACTCTTTCTGTATTTGGTCAATGCCATATAATACAAAGTCAATGTCGAAATAGTGCCAAAAGGTTATATCGGCACTTCTGATGCAAAAGACAGGGTTACAATAGCACTTTCCTACTTCATAGGCTCATATTAGCACATACCACCAAAACATAGGGTAATATCAACATTTTTGCCATAGTTTTATCTCATCTCATATTATAAGGGATCATCAACACTATGATAATACGGTGAAAAAAATTATGTGTAATTTAATAGGAGACTGAGGGAGTATTAATATAATCAATGGTTTTAATTCTTATTACAAAAAATTATGGCGGCTACATGGGCTTAAAGGCGATCATCCGCTCGCCCTCAGCGGCCCATACCAGCCCACACCCAGGCCATCATATGAGAGGTAAATCACGGTAGCCCAGCACCAGGACCCATGGGTTCGGCATTGCCTAGGTGCGCACAAGGGAGCCTTGCAAAGCAAGAACTCCCCACACTGCCGCTGCCGATGATCGAACCTGGGATCATTGGTTTACCCATCCATATCCCAACCACTGGGGTACACCCGCGGGTGTCATGGGTGCATGATGGATGTTGGGTGATGGATCATGGCTCCATCCAATAAATTCCAAGCATTAATTAACCAACTATTGTCGGGCCGCATTCGGGTTCTGTCTTGTGCCTTTCACCTTTTTACCCTCTTTCGCCTTTCCATCATTCACTTTTACCGCCCAGCACAGTTTACTGCCAACCCCAAAAGGTCACGGTGAAATGTCCACTTTTTCCAGGTTCCACAAAATCTTTTTACCGTGATTTGGTCAATTCCTACGGATTCACTGTCACGTACGAGCATTGACTTGTTTCCAACTGCATTGGTGTGTGAATTGTGTTTTGAAGGAAAGGAATCAGGTTTTGATTAAATGTAGAGTCAAAATTGGATCTCTTCTTTATGGCATCTTTCGGTTCGTTTATCTTGCTTTAGTTGGACTTGTTATTATTTGTAAAGCTTGACCTTGTTTTTTCAAATCTAGACCATATTCTTTAGAGGTTGCTTTTACTGAATTGGACTGAACTGAGGCGAACGAAATTATATTAAATTAAATTAAAATGTAGATTAGCTCTGGAGAACATGATCTAATTTAATGTATTTAAATTTATATATGATCGTGGTTAAGCTACGCTCTTTAAAGATTGTTTTTGATAAATTGAATTGAACTAAATTGAAATAAACCAAAAATATATATAAGTGCATTAAAAATAGTATAATTGATTAAATCATACTATTCTAAAGAGCATGACCGATTTTATTTATGTATGCAGTTATCCATGTACTAGTAGAATACTCATCAGCTAATGGGATTCTCTAGCATAACTTCAAATTACTCGGAATACTTATAAAATAATAATATCTTTGATTTTGTATTTAGAAGTAGAATAAGTAAATTTGTACCCTAATTATATTACTAGCATTTGTTATCGTACCTTATCTGAATTCAATTCAATTCAAATATAAAAAGAATAATCATAGCAATCACAGTTTCAAATAAAATTTTCAATTATGTAATCTAAAAATAGTTCAAAGTTGAGTTGCGAAGTCATGTGAAGGAATCCCACCTTTTGCAGTAGCCAAAGGATAGTCCTACAAAATTCCAAAAGAATACTAATAATACTCCGTTCCAATTTAAATTTTCTAATTATTTTTTAGAAGTCAAACATTATAAACTCTGACTATAATATAAATTAATTTATACATAATAAAAGTATCATGCGAGATCTTGTTAAATTCATCTTAATGTCTATTTTTTAAATATTAATTTTATAAGCGTAATTATTATATGTATTTAGAAATATTTACGATCAAATAGTAAAAAAATAATTGAAAACTTTAAAGTGGGATGGAAGGTAATAAAGTAGCGTAAATCCGTTTAATACCATATCTTCTGTGCACCCGCCAGGATCATGCGTGCATCATGTGGCAATGTTTTTTAAATATTCTCTCACAACTCTCCCCTCATTATTGCAATATTTTTATGCTCTTTTTCAGTTTTTCCCCTCATTAATCTGCCAGTAGTTATTCATTAGTTCATTATCCACTCTTTTAGGATTTAACTATGCCAAAGTTTTGAAAAAGAGTGTATTTTCATAAATTTATGGAAAAATAATATTTAATTAAAATAATAGAAGATAAAATGTCATGACAAAGTGTTGGGAAAGACCGTCTTTCCATAGGCTTATGGAAATACGGGATTTAATTAAAATAATAAAAGGTAAAAGGTCTTAGTTGCAATATTAAAATTTTATTATACAATGTGTAGTAGTTATAAAGTTTATAACTCGATTCATGCAATCCGAAAATTTTATCTTAATTTCTTCTAATTTTCACTTTAAACCCTGGTCTTTCCAATGACTTATGGAAAGACCGTCTTTCAAGAGACGGACTCAGATGTCTTAGTTGCAATATCAAAATTTTAGTATGCAACGTATAGTATTTATAAAGTTTATAACCCAGTTTATGCAACCCAAAAATTTTATCTTCATTTCTTCTACTTTAAATCCGGGTTTTTCCATGAATTATGAAAATACAGACTCTTTAATTATATTATAATTGTAGACTAAATTTTAGTAGCTATATTATAGCACTGATAATACAAAGCTTAACATATCCTGGGTAGGATATAGTTTGCCTTCAACACCTCTTCCATAATCCTTGCACTGTATTTTGGACTTTTAGTATATGTTTATCAATAAATTGTGAATTTGACTCAAAACCAGCTATTTATGCTCCCCGGAGTCCGGATCTTAATATTATCTAAAATTGGAGCCAAATAATAATTATATTTTACAATTTTATTATTTAGATTGAGTCCGTATCTTGAAAGACGGTCTTAATCAGTTATGGAAAGACCAATATTTAAAGTGCAAATTAGAAGAAATGAAGATAAAATTTTTGGGTCGCATGAATCGGGTTACAAATTTTATAACTATTACACGTTGTATAATAAAATTTTAATGTTGTAACTAAAATATATTATCTTTTATTATTCTTCATCATTTCATAAGATTGTGAAAAGACTTGTATTTTTCAAGAGTTTGTCCTTTAGATTATAGGATTAATTTTAATTTAAAACGAGTAGTACATTGTAGCAGAATCTCTTATTTCGGAAACTAAAACAGGACCTTTCAGAAGAGAAAAAATTGACTCTAAAAGATTTGCCCGTGCGCCAAACATCTTTTCAGTCCTTATATGGCTAGCATTTCTAACCATATCTAGATTGAACTTTAGGATTCGCGGATAAGTTTTGGATGGTTCATCACTTATTTATTCCATGTTTAGAGATTAGCGGATAATTGTTAGTGGGCTGCATTAATTTATTTGACTGGTAAAATGCATTACTCCCTCCGTCATAGTCGATTCCGCACACTTACAATTTGACAGGTAAAATTATCTTACTTTGATCACATATTTGAGTAGATATATGAACAATAATACTATCTTATGAGATATTGGTAGATCCATCGTAACATGTAGTTTATAAATATCAATTCGTGTACCACCGTTATTGTCCGTAGTTACATGTATTCATAGTCAAAAATATTTTTTTGGAAATCATAAAAAACATTCTGTGTAAATTCCCCTGGGACGGAGGGAGTAGTAAATTTATAACCATAACTTTATGTTGAAAGTGTCAATATACCCTGCAAACTAAGAAAGTATCGAAATAAATCTAATTATAAACTTTTGTCACTATCCTGTTAAGATCAAAATAGATAAAATGAGAATTCAACTTGATAATTCTAATTAGAGAATACAATTCACATATATAAATTCTGACCAATTTTAGGCTCGATTTGACAGAACTGCGCTTATAAGAAAAAAAAAAAAAAGCTAAAATTAGCAGTTGCAATAAGGTCTCATTACCCATGTGGTATGGTGGGGTGGGCACAGAATATTAAAATAAGTTGTTCAAATAGAAGTTGTCCACTTATAAATATGCTCTCTTGGTGAAGATGATGAATAAATGACTCATTTCCAAGCTTTTAGTTTGTGGAATCTCTATGATACACATACGTTGCTACTTGAAGTTTGGACCAACTAGATGGATTAGATTGGGTGGTAATCAGAATCGGATTGAGATGGACATCAACAATTTGCTGATTTGGATTCTATTATTCGCACTAGCTTTACTTTTGTTTGGGAATTTTGGACAATTGGACTATTGCATCATCACCTCACCAAATAGTGTGGCATGAATTATTCTGTGTATAGATGCATCGAGATATTCAAATTAAATTACTTCCTCCGTCACAGAGGAATCTGCACACTTTCCTTATTATTATTTTGTTCCAAACCTGCCGCTCAATCCTTCTTCTCCTTTCATTTTATCTAAACTTCTGACTCTTCCAAACCCTCCTCCTCAAACCACCTTCTTCCTCCTTCTTCCGGTGCTGCGCGTCGCTAGAGCTTGAGGTTCGATTGAAAATTTCCAGAGCGGTGGTGTTGGGAGGAAATTCAGATCTTGGCAGTGATGGTGCTCGTCGTGTTGTGGTGCTTGAGGACCGTGTGGTGGTGCTAAGGTCGTAGCTTGGCGGCGTTTTGGAGGGTACGTAGCTTACCAGTGGTGTTGCAGTTGCGGGTTGAAGAAAACAAGGCCATAGCTTGTCCATGGTGCTTGAGGGTAGCTTGGTTGTAGTCGGGAGGACGGAGGCGCACAGGCGGAGAGAACAGAGGCTCATCAAAGGGAGTCGAAGAGGACGGAGGTGCGCATGCTGAGAGTAGATTGGGGAGGGAAGAAGAGACAAGGGCAATATAGTCTTTTCATCCAGGAGAAATTTCTCAGAATTTCTCTCTGCATAATCTCTTGGGATATAGGGAGTATAAAAGTTTAGCTAAGATCCTACTAACAACAACAGTTTACCAAATGTTAAAAATTGTTTAATTTATGAAATCTATCAAAATTATTACGCACTAATATTCTTACACTCAAAATTTATCATTATTAGTAGATAAGAATAAAGGTAAAATATAGATATAATCCTATATTTTGATTGAAAGTGCCAATATAACCATGTAAATGAAAGTGCGATTATAACCCCATATTTTGCATCAAATGTGCCGATGTAACCTTCTGATACTATTCCAATGTTGACTTGGTATTTTCTAGCACTGACCAAATACAAAAAGACTAAAATACCCATAGTATTCAAATTACAAATCTATTAACTAAAATACCATAGGTTCTTCTTCATATTCATCTTTAGAAGCACCGCCCACCACCACCACTGTGGTGCCATCGCCTCGCAACCACCACCACCTCTACCGGAACAGATTTTTATGTCAGGAAAATCCCAACCAAATGTTTAACCTCCAAACAATATCAAACAAACATTGATCCAAATAAATGATCAAATTCCGCAAAAAATTCCTAACAATAACAACCAAAAATCTCGGAAAAAAATCTAAAACCATCATTCTGGATTCACTGTAGAAATCAAATCTTAAAAAATCAAAGCAAGAAACACAATGCAAACTTGCATAGCAGGTTTGGGAGTGGCAGCGCCACCATCAAATCTCAGAGATGGCGACTCCATCCTTCAGCCCGGGACACCACCGTTGGAAGTCGACGGCTTTTCACCAGATTGAGAAGGCTCAAGATTTCGCTTCTCCTTTGAAAAGCCGCCATCTTTGGCACCTAGGGTTTCTCCCGAGGCCAGCCGTGTCTAAAAATAACAAGTAGTGTGATAATCTTAGTCATCATATTAACTGTGAAATTTTATATACTCTTAATTTTTTTAAAAGAGAAAGGAGTGGTGGCGATTTAAATGAAAATATAAAAAATAAAATGGATGGATAAAAATAACCTAAAATTTATTTAAAAAGGAAGAAGATAAAATAAAAAGGAAACCATTCATATATGGAAAGAGAACAATAATCGGTGGACCAGATGCTCTAATTTAATAATAATGATTGTCTGTGCTGGTTTAAATTAATAATTTGGGCCTTTCTTTTGCTAGTATCATCATTGCTTGATTTGTGTAGAATGTGGATTGTTTGTTTCTAGTCTTTTATCCCAACAACTCATGAGGGACCCCTTTCCAGTTTCCATCCAGTGCTCAAACATTTTAATATTTACTAACAGTTAATTTTGTCTTTCTTTATTTTAAAATTCAATAAATCACAGTATTTACTTATAACCTATAAACAGTATAATGTTATTTGTCTATTACTTTAGTTGTGTGTTAGTGGTAAGTAAATTTTTAGTAAATTGATGTAAATCATTTTACTGCCAGAATAATCAACAAAATAATCATGGATAAATGATAGCTTAAATTTGTTGCCCTAGTTAGAGTCTGGCAAAATACAAAATGCTCACACATGGGGTAAGTAAACAAAACACAGTCTATAGCTTAGCAATGTTCTTTAAATGCCCAATTTCTCTCATTTCTGATACTGAATGGCAACAATTTGGATTCATTTATCTTGAATCATGTGATTTTATATTTTATATCCTATATTTTACTAATTTACGTCTTTTATTTAAAGGCAAAGTCTTAGGAAAAAATGGTCCTTTAACATGCTTATGGAAAGACGGAGCTTAATTAGAATAATAATAAAAAAAAAGTCATAGTTGCAATATTAAAAATTTATTACGCAACATGTAGCAGTTATAAAGTTTATAACCCAATTCATACAACTCAAAAATTTTATGTTCATTCATTCTAATTTGCATTTTAAACCCTAATCTTTCCACGAGTTATGAAAATCTCTTATTTAAAATTCAAATTTCAGTTAACATATAATTGCACTTATGCCCCATTTTAAACAACCGGCTAGTGGTTGATGATTTTTTTTTCCAGTGGTTGGACTCTCCACGATCTCCGCCGGAAAACTCACCTATCCATCGTCCAAACTCGCCACAACCACCTTAATCACCACGGGACCTCCTTCCACCCGACTTCCTCTAAACTAGTAAAATACAAGGCGTAATTTGTCGATGCTCTGATTCACTTGAGCCTAACACCTGGTTAAAGGAATAATTCATTTCACCAACACTGTGTACACTGCTTTCAGGCCCAGTGAAATCGGGCCTTGGATGTCCATTTCTCAATCCCATAGCCCCTTTAGTAGTATAGTCTAGCTATGCAACTTGGGCTCTAAAGTCCATCAAATTTTCATGAGGAATGGCCCTAGATAATACCGAAGTGGCAAAATTTGGAATTGTTCAAGATCATTAAGGTGGGAACAATGGGAATCACAGACAACAAACTCATGATCCAACTAAATGTTCAAACCTTTGAAATACATGATGTTCATTGACAGATCAGTTGGACCAGCCAATTTTCATTCAGTCACAAAAGTATTAAGGGTTCACCTGGACATCGAATGGTGTTTCAGTTTATGTACGTGGAGCATTATAAACCAAGATAAGTAGCATTAAAAGCTTTAGCTTTTCGGTTAGTGCCATGAATCTGTTCAGAAATACCGTAGTAAAAGTAACATAGGAGTTGATCAAGAATTGCAAAAACAAAAACATTAACTAAACTTGGTCCTCTTCTAAGGTCCATTGATCAACCAAGATTTTGTCATAGGAAGTGAAAGGCTAGATTACAATATGCATTCATTTTGACAATTGCCAAAACATAAACAAGGATTAGTCCTCCAGACAACATTTGACAACAAATGAAGGCCTGTATTCAAGCCTATAATGTCTTAATTTCATTTGATAAACATGCCATTCACATCTTCTGACACAGAATTCTGATGAAACAACATATGAATCTAACAATATCTCAACTCGTTTCCATCATCTAATCGCATGAACGAAAGAGATCGCTTCGATTCTGATCCCTCAGATATCATACGGTAACTTGTAGAACATAAACAAAAATCCATTGCAAAATCACCTATTACTAGTACAACTCCTGATTCATCATACCATCCTAGCTTCTGTAAACACTCTAATTCAAGTTCAGCAAACTCTCAAAGATTCAAAGACAAAACATTTTATATATGCCTTCATTGTAAAAACACACACAACTCACAACGAACAATCACAAGCAACCTTGTCGGAATCTTCCTCTCTCGACTTTGCTCCAACCTGCAATCACAACAGGATTCAATCCCAGTCAAGACACAATCGAAAACCCGATGAATTCGGATTTTATCGCATAACTTCCCAATCCTCTTACCTAGTATGTGGATACTAGGATGAGCAAGCCACTTTGTAGTTGCAGTCATGTTTGATTAGGGCACAAAACCAAAACCAAAACCAAAACCACTCTTTCTTTCCTTTGCACACTACTATTGTCTTGTTTCCTGGGGCTCATTTCCACCCCCGCCGCCGCCAGTGCCGCCGCCATCTCCTCCGCCGCCGCCATGTCCCATCTGCTGATAAAACTGCTGCAGAGCTTGGAAATTCAACGAGCCCTCTTGAGAAAGCCCCAGCTCCAAACCCGGAACCTGGTTTCCGGCGCTGAACCCGCCGGAATTCTGAAACTCCAGCCCGTGATGGAACCCGAACTTGGGGACCGAATTGGAGACCGGTAGATTCGAGTTGTGCAGAATTCCGGCGCCAAACGCCGGCCACGGCGGATTCTGGACATGGGATCGCCCCATTTGCGCGCTCAGCATAGCCCAATTCATCCGAATCCCAATCCCCTGTTCCAAAACAGAGCTCCCCTGTTCCGAAACAGAGGATCCCGCCACCGCCATGGCGGACGCCGGAATCGTCCCGGTCCCCGTGGCGGCGATGATCGACGGCTCGGCCTGCTGCAGCAGCCACTGAATCGTCTCGCCGTCGGTTTTGTGCCCTAGCTCCCTCGTCAGCTGGAAAATCCTCGCCGCGCAAAGCGCCGGCATCCGAATCCGCCGCCCCCTGCCGTCGACCTTCTTGTGCCGGTCTTTATTCGACGCCCTTTTCGGGACCAGCTGTTTCTTACCGTCTTCGGACAGAACCCGCAAATCTTTCACTTCCGCCGCCTTGTTCTCAGCCATGATGTCCGAAGGTGGGAAACCTCGAGCCGAGGAAAAAAGGAGTAAAATAGATATTGGGACCTCTTAATTGATGAAGGAGCTTTCACTTTTCTTTTTCTTTTTCCAACTGTTATAATAACTCAGAATTCACCATTGCTACTGTTTAGTGTGTGACTGTGTTTTCTTTCTCTTCTTTTTTCACCGAGAAAACAACAAAAGGGGCGGTACATTAGTACAAAGGAAAGAGGGAGAGTTTCGTGTAATTTTCTGTATCCCATTTTTTCCACCTTTTCACACCACCATTGTATCCGAAGATTGCAACAAAACTGCAGGTCATGATTTCATGCACTCACAAGTAGACCCGGTAACCCGGTCTTCTCGGGCGGGTATGGGCATCATCCATTCGGGTTTAGGTATTTCTGAGTCTCTATCGAATCTAGTTAGAAAGCAATCTCAATCGGTCAGTGTACAAAAAGGTTAATCCTAATTTGATTTACATCCTTTCTAATTCGGATATTTAGTTTCAGTTGAATTCAGGTTGAGTCAAACCGAATTTGAATATATTCATGACGAAGAAAGGTCTTTGATATTATTGCCTCTAAACCAGCACAGTTTGATAAAGTGAGTCAAAACTATCAGTTCCGAATCAGTGCACTTTGATTAAATGAGTCAGAATTACTCAATATCTATAACAAAATGAGTCAAAATTATTACTTCTAAATCAGTGCACGATTAAATGAGTCAAAACTGCTCAATATTGTAGCAAAATATTTTTCTCTCTTGAAAAGTCGTAAATGGTGTGTGCTTATTTTTCCCTTGACCCTTCAAAGTTGAGGGTGATAAAAATAGTAGGCAGTTACAAACTCAAGCTATTTATCAAAGTAGTGACAATCAATCTTCTTGGATTCTTAAATGTGGTTGCTGTTACTTATTAACTAGTACAAGGGCAACACATGACATTGACATGAGTAATGATAAAGCTTGCATAGAAGAAGTGAATGAATGGGACAATTCAAAAGGGCGTTAGCTTTGCAAAAGGAAATTCATACTAGTAGTATTTCTTAATCAATTCGAACACATTTGGTACCTCCTCCCACGTTCTGTGTCGCGGGAAGAAATGCATTGTAACTGAGCGGGATCATCTTTTTTCTTATACAGCTAATTAACGTTTAGCTAATCAGCGAGACGATTTAAAAGGACCTTAGCTTTGCAAAAGAAAAGTCACGCTACTAGTACTTCATATCTATCTTCTCAATTAAATCATTCAAATTCGTTGTTTACCTCCTCTTACATTTTGTGTTGCCGGGAGAAATGTACCGTGGACGGGCAACATTACCGTTTCTGGTGAAACTAACTATGGTTTAACTAGTTTAGAAGTGGGAAGACATGCATTTTGTGCTGTCTGGAGGATTACACCGCAAACGAGTGAGATCATCTTTTTTTATGATGCTATCTAATTAGGGTTTAGCTAGTTTAAAAGTGGAAAGACATCCTAGTGAGGGAATGGAGACCAGCCATCCACTTGGTTTGGCATCATTATTGGGAGAGGAAGAGGATGTTTGACATGTGTGAAAAACTTGGCATTTACTCTTTACAAGATGTAACAACTATTTTGGCTCCATCTTTCCAAAGACTTGTCATTTTCCAAAGGTGAATTTGAGCCTTTCCTCTTCTTCTCATCTCTCATGTGCAATAGTATTTATTCTCTAAAGCCTCATCAACACATGCCACAGTCATGCAGTACTAAAGGCTGCAGTAGTGCTGCTAAGTAACAGCCTGAAAAGGGATCAGAGTTCCGATTTCAGATTTCAGATTCAGAAGTTCAATCATTGCATTAACCCCACCATTTGTTATTTACCATTTCAATGTAATCCTATGTTGTTCCTAAGACTTCTTGCCATTTGACTGCATTTTTTTAACCAACCTTTGTTCAGAGGCTGAGTGTGCGGAGACACCATGGACATATGGAAAGAAGGGTTTTAATTATAAATGTAAAAAAAAAATTAGTTGTAATATTAAAAATTTATTATGCAACATGTATCAGTTACCGGTTTTTGACTCATGCAGCATGAAAATTTTATCTTGATTTATTCTAATTTGCAGTTTAAACCCCGGTCCTTTCATGGAATGACCGTGTATCTGGAGATGGACTCTTGTTCAAATATATATGTGAAAAATAAAGTTTTAACTGGAAAAAAATGGACACAATATGAAATGACACACAAGAAATAGGCCATTTCAATGATTGTCTAGGGGTATCCCATGTTGGTAAGCTAGGAATTAAGATAGTCATTCAATGTTTGTATCAAAAGATGGCAAAGACATCCTTGTGGACATGCATTTGTTAGTATATTTCATATACAGAAAGATAGTTAACTGCTATCCACCTTATAATTAAGTTGATGTTGATGGAGCAAGATGGAAAAGGGGAATAGAATAAGGGCCTTTTTGTATATAAATTTAAGATGAAAATCTTAGGCAGGATTTAGGGTGACAAGTGAATAAATCTTGCTATTTTATAAGCTCCACTACAAATTTCATGTTGGGATATTTGTTATTAGTAATACTTTTACTTTACCATGTAATATTATTTATTTGATATGTTACTGTTGGGGATGTTTATTCGAGTCAGTTAAGTCGTGATTATTTTTATGTTTTTTTATAAATTTTATATTATAAATAACTATAAGATCTGATGGATATAATCAATTAAATTATTTCAATAGTTTAAATTCTTGAGTCATAAATTGAAAATGCTGTTGGTATCCCAATCCATAGTGTTGGATCATTTCAAACCACGCCTTTGAAAATTGATACACTAGTTTTGTTTTGTTTTATGATATTGACTTGAGTGGAATGTCTCGATTTTACTAAAGCCAATGGAGAGAGCTTTATTAAGATAAAATACTCATTAAAGCAAACCAATTTCTTTTTCTAATAGTAATACACACTATAAAATAATGTTGCTTTTTGAGGAGTGAGTTTTCTAGATTATCTCGTTTTTGTAGTACTTGAGTGCATCAAACTTGTGGCTAAAGTAACCAATTGGAAGACATATGTATATAATGAGTTGTCTGGTGAAGCATGAAGTATTGAATATTGATGATTGAGTTTTATTTAATCATCCCTAACATAAGGTCATTTCCCCATCCAACAAATCAACCATCATTCATTCTTGTAGTTCCTGTAAAGGAAAAATACTCACATGATTATATGTTTAGCTTACATGTGTCAATATAATCTTTCAAGATTAAAAAAGTGTTATTATAACAGTATGTTTTGCATTAAATGTGTCGATATAACCTTTTGGTACTATTCCGGTGTTGACTAAGTAGTTTCCGGCATTGACCAAGTATAAAAGGACTAAACTACCCCTAGTCTTAAAACAAAAAATGCAATGACAAAAGTATTCCTAAGTTCTTGTTCATCTCCATAACCACCCCCACCACTGCTACGCCAAACGACGTTGCCCAACGCCGCTGCCTGAAACTTCTTCGTCGCCGCCCTTGCACCACCAACCACCACCTCCCGTCCTAGCACCACCACCACATGTCTTAGCCATCAGCCCCAGCACTACCACCTCTGCCACCACCATCACTCTCCCCACCCACCGCCACCACTCGTCCCAACCACCACTACCACCACCCGCCCCAGCACTCTTCCCAACCACCACCACCGCTCAACCCTAGCCCCGCAACCGCTCATCCCTAGCCCCACCACCACTCGTCCCAACCACCACCACCGCTCAACCCTAGTCTCGCCACCGCCACCGCTCAACCCTAACCTAGCCGAGCCACCGCCACCGCGCTCCACCTCTCCCCTTGCCTAGCCCCACCATCGCGCTCTACCTTTCCCCCTTACCTGGCCCCGCCACCGCACTCCACCTCTCCTTATAACGCTGATTGGAATGCCACTTCGATTCACCTCCGCCACCATTTCTAGCACCGCTCTGCCAAGCGCCAGAAAGTGGAGACCCCACCCAAGCACGGAGGGTAAAAAAACCCATAATGCAGAAACGCTAAAAGGTTAAAGACGGAGGGTTCTAGGCTCTTGTGAATTTTGTGAGATGAATCTAGGGTTGGGTAAGATGCGGCGTCATTTTCGATTGGGGGTTTTCCATGAAAGAAGATGAAGATAGGAAAGGTAGGAAGCGGGCAAGCGACAGAGTAGTTTTGTGAAATTTTCTGAATTTGGTTATAACTTTTCTAAAATTAGAAGGGCATAACCGTCCTTTTACATTTTCTGAATAATTATTATTTTTACCAGGGGTATAATTGGTATTTCATATTTTTCCAACCAAATTCAGACATTAGGGTTATATTAGTACATTTCAACAAACCATAGGGTTATAATAGCATTTTCTGATCGTGCAGGATTATATTGGTACATATGAACAAAACATAGGGTCATATGGGTACTTTACTCTGCTAACTCCAACAATTTTTTCAGACTAATCAAACAAGTTTTAATTTTGTATGCTGCCTTTTATTTTGTAAGGTACCAAGTGCTATCAAACCTTCAATACTAACTTGTTAACCACCGCATGTGTAGCCCAAGTGGTAGTGGGCAGTGTGGGGATACCCACGGTTCGACGCTCGCTACGACCGTGTGGGAGAGTGTTTCCCAAAGCATGCGTGGCAACGCGCACGTGGCGGTGGGACCCTCCTGGTGACGGGCGAGTATGAACCAGCAATGTGGCTATGGTACTGGGTCAGTGTGACTTACCTCTCATGTGATGCCTGTGTGGTCGGCTGGCATGGGCACCCTAAGGCTAGGTGTGATAGCCTTTCAATACTAACTTGTTAGAGTGACGAGCTACCATTATAACACTAATTGGTATTATATAGAAATGATCTGTAATCTTATATACTATTAAGCAATAATTTTGTTCTTCAATAATGTGGAATCTTAAAACACCCTCTCACGTGAAGTGATATTTTTCATTGCACAAATGTGGACCAAGATGGGTTACATGGCAATCAATAGAAATATACGTCTATTGGGTCAATCAGACTGACATTGAGTTATGGACCATTCATGTTGTCACAAACATCGTTATTTAGAATCTAATTCAAAGTGGTTTTTTTTTTAGGTTCACTAATATTGGCTCACTTTTCTTTTTGTGATGGTTTTTTAATATTGATACCTTCCTTATTTGGCAAATTATAGATTATTTTATCCACTTAATTTACTTTTAACTCTATCAATACATTCTCCACCTGTGTTACCTCGACACTTGACAATGGGTGGAGAATTGCGTATCGATTCGACACGACACATAACACACATCGAAATCTGGTCGAGTTGTCTATCGATAAATGAATCGGAAAGCGTGTAGTGTCGAGTGCAATGCACAAAATGTACAACGGCTAGTTCTTATTCTTAATTATATGGCATTGACATCGTAAATATAGCTGTCAATTTTACTATTTTTTATTTCACACACAAAAAATACACTATACAAAAATGGATGGAGGAGAAGATGGATGTAGTGAGCCTAATTTACTCAATACTCCGTTGTGGAAGTATATTACAATTCTTATACAATATCAATGGAGGTGGGAACAAGTTATGGAAATGCAACTTTTGGAGTTTGGAATTTTGATTGGTGAAATGAATGTGTAAGCACTTAAGAAGAGTACTTATTTTATAATGATTTGACTTTTATTATTAGGATTGAAAATTTAATTTAATTTTTAATCATATTGTTTCATTTGGTTATTAACTTTTTTATGTTTTATAATTTAATTAATTTTTTGTTATTAATAAAATAATAAAAGAGTCTTAATAGCAAAAGAGTTTGTTTCTCGAAAGACGGTATTTCTATAAGTTATGGAAAATCATGGTTTAAATTCCAAATTAGAAGAAATCATGATAAAAATTCCGGGTTACATTAATCGAGCGTATAACTACTGCATGTTGCATAATAAAATTGTAATATTGCAACTAAAACCTTTAACCTTCATATAATTATAATTCAACCCCGTCTTTCTATATGCCCATGGAAATACGGCATATGGAAAGATGGTCTTTCCCAAGATTTTGCCATAATAAAATATAGGGTGTCAAAATATATTTTACAACACTTTATATGATAGACGTGTTGGAAAAAAAAGTTAAGATACTCAGTTGACCGGATCGCCGTGTCGGTGAAAATGCAAAATTTCAGTGCCGCCGGATCCAATCCCCACTCGGATACGACACTAAATCCAAGTCGGGGTAACATAGTTCTCCACTTCTAATTCTACCTTTTCTAAATTCAAGTGTAAAAAACAAGTGAGTCAATCTTACCTAACCCGAAAGAGTAATATTATTCATTTTGTAAACTTATATAAAACCGAGGTATGGTACAATCATTGGGATTTTTTTTCAGCATATGTAATCAAGGTTTAACTACAAACCCCCGCTACCAAGTCCGTAGATGCAATTGACCAGTTTCAGTGCTGTCATTATCTCCGCAATTCACGCTGGATTGCAGCTTATGAAGGTAATACTATCACTGTCCAAATTTTACGTGACATTATTTTGGCTAAAGATCTTCTGTTACATTATTGTGTATCACTGTGTGTTACACCAATTAGATTCTGACATGTGTTCATCCTAAATAAATTATACTTAGATAAAAGTTATTAAACTATTTTTATCTAATTTAGGAGAGACACGTGGCAGATCCTTATTGGTGTAACACACAGTGATACACAAAAGTGTAACAGAAGATCCTGAGCCCATTATTTTCCTCGGTGTCTAATTGTAACAACAAAATTTTGGAGACCTTAACTTTAATTTATAGATGGGACAAATGAAACTTGGCATTCTTATAAGGCTAAAATGCTTCTCTTTGTTTTTAGTGTATATATATACCTTCAGTTGTTTAAAATTAAACATATATCATTCCTAATTTTGTAAAAGTGCACATATAATCCTCCTAGTTTTTTGAATGTGCACATATGCCCTATAATGGGAGATCGAAGCTTGAAAAAATGAGGAGTATATGCATACAAATAAGGAACTAGGGGTATATGTGCACTAAACAAGGAACTGATAAGGATGAATACACTTTATTCTTTTTATAATAATGCAATATTAGTTTATATTAAATTTTACGATGATATGTTATTTCTTATTTAAAGCAAAATTTATGAGAAAAAAAAAAGAATTTATGGTTGGTCGGAGGATTGAAGAAGAAGGAGGTGGTGAAAATACGGTGAAAGTGTTGTTGGGCATTGTGGAGACAAACGGGGACGAATTTTAAAGCCAGTTGTTGACGCATCACCCGTTTCTCACTTCATTTCTACACTTTTCTTTTGTTTCTTTAATAATTAAAATACAATTTATTTCCCACTATTTCCCTTTTGTTCTCTTAAAGTAAACTAACTAGGTGTAAACTTATAATTGTGTTGATATCATTCTTTTTTGCCTTCCTCGAGGTTTAATGTGTTGGATAACAATTGAGGTACTTTATGCCAAGTCACCAATGAGATAATGAATGATCTTTATAGTTCAATTAAATGTTTTTGTGAAGAGTGTATCTCTTGTAAAATTGTTTTACTGTAAAACTAGGGCTATTGCGGAAGAAGAAAAAGGACTGGAGAAAACTACTGTGGAAGAAAAAAGAAGAAGGATCTGTCAGAACGGTGATGCTAATCTCCTTAGACATCTAACAAAAAGAAGCATCAATACAAATATTAGCACATATCCGTAACAACTCACAACTCACAACTCACAAAATACAAAATATATATAGAGAGAGAGATTTCCAAATATCAACACATTGGACAACATAGGCCCTAGAAAATCACATGAACCAAAAAAGAAAACAATTTAAAACAAATAAAAATAATATGCACAAAAACTCTAAGCAAATACATTACCTTCAAAGATTAACACAAAACGAAGCTTGTATAGTGTTCGGCCACCGGAAAATTCATCGGAAAACTCCAAAAATCGCGATGAATCTTTGCGAGCAAGAAAGAGGAAGAAAAATGGAGATAATGAGCGGTTGAATCGAAGAAATCGAGCTAGAATTGAAGAAGGTGGAAGAGAAATGAAGAAGAGAGAAGAATGAGATTTGAGTTGGAAAGGAGAGAGAATATGAATGTTTATTTTGCAAGAGAGGGGAAAGCAGAAGAGAGAGAAAGTTTAAGAATAATACGAGGGAATGTTGATATTTATACATGCACTTAAACGTAAAATAGTGAAATTTCACATTCAGCCCCTAAACTTTTAAAAAAATTAATTAGAAACCTCATGTTAGATTCTTAACAATTTAATCTCTGGTCTCGCTGTAACACTGTCTCGCACAAGAATTTGTCTTTTCAAAAAGAGCTCGATTAACTAGTTGGTAAGGTAATAGTAAGGTGATGATCGGCAGTTGGTCCGAGAGAGGGAGTGTGTCTGATTAGTTAAAAGGTTAGACAATAATATTAGTGGATTGCTATATCACGCCTTGTATTTTACTAATCGATGGCTCGTTTTCTCCGGGCATGGTTCGACAACAACGGTTCTTCACTAATGGGTCGTAGGTAGATCGATTCAGCGGATCTCCACCCTAGTCAAAACTCGCCGGAGCTTCGCAGATTCGGCATCGTTGGATGTTCGCTGGTTGGAGCTCGTTGGATACCCGTCGTTGGCATCGTGGCGCTCGTTTCCTCGCCCTAGTTCTCGTTTCTCAATTCCCCGCCCATGTTCTCGTTTCCTTACCCTGTCCCGGTCATGTTTTCCTCCGACCCGGCTCTCATTTCTCGATTCCCTACCCCAGTTATTGTTTCTTTACCCAGTCCCGGTTCGTGTTTGAGGCTTGCGTTTGAGCAATGGCAGAACCAGAAAATTTTGTTATGGGAGGCTGGACGGTGGTGGACCGTGGCGTTGGCGTCGGCTGCGGTGGTGGGACGCTGGCGGCGTCTGGCAAGAGGCGGAGGCGGAGCTGAGATTGGCCACTGGGCATCACCCTTTCTCTTCCCCGCCCATGTTCTCGTTTCCTTACCCTGTCCCGGTCATGTTTTCCTCCGACCCGGCTCTCATTTCTCGATTCCCTACCCCAGTTATTGTTTCTTTACCCAGTCCCGGTTCGTGTTTGAGGCTTGCGTTTGAGCAATGGCAGAACCAGAAAATTTTGTTATGGGAGGTTGGACGGTGGTGGACCGTGGCGTTGGCGTCGGCTGCGGTGGTGGGACGCTGGCGGCGTCTGGCAAGAGGCGGAGGCGGAGCTGAGATTGGCCACTGGGCATCACCCTTTCTCTTTCCCGTTTTCTGAATCTATAATTTGATTAGGGAAAATGGCCCAATCCATTTTTAACATGCCTTATAACCTTTTTTTAAAAAAGATTCCTTTCAATACTAGTTAAATGATATTGTTTCACTTATGCGAAAACGATGTCGTTTTAGTACTTCATGGGCCAAAAAATAAGGCCGCAAAGCGGCCATCTTCTCCGAGACGGCTGGTTGGACGATGCTCAGACATGCCGGAAGACGCGCAAACTCGCCAAAAACCTATTCCTTCCACCACTACTACCTTCGTCCAGAAACTCAGGTAGGGCTGGAGCCCTACCTCGCGTACCACTGGTTCCACCCATGTGTTGAGTAATGAGAACCAGCGACGAGAGTCGGTTTTCATGGCCGGAGAAACGAGCGATTGGGGCTGGGTGGCAGCGCTTGGGTGGGGAGGTACTGGAGTGGTG
The DNA here is from genome assembly GCA_037428765.1 of Rubia yunnanensis. Lineage (NCBI taxonomy): Eukaryota > Viridiplantae > Streptophyta > Magnoliopsida > Gentianales > Rubiaceae > Rubia > Rubia yunnanensis. The sequence goes on along the minus strand of CM075071.1, from coordinate 80,993,504 downwards.
AAGGAGCGGCCGGAAAAACAAGCGTGCTGGGCTCGAATTCGAGGGCTGGGGACGGAAGGGTTTCCATTGCCGGAAAAACAAGGGGCTTGGTGGGGAGTGGCCGGAAGTATGGCTAGGGTTCAGACAGTGCAACAGAAAGGTGATGGAAGGGGGGCTCAATTTCTAGTGAATAGTGGCACCACCGTCGGCCGGCGAGGGGAGGGAAGAAGAAGGATGAAAATTTATTAATTCTATTTTTAATAATTTAAATTAAATATTATATATGTACACTACATATTAGGGTGTGTTGCAGTAAAATATAGGACGTGATATATTAAGGCGATGATTGATAGCTGGTCTAAGAGGATCATTATACACGTTAAGATAAAGACACAATGCAGACTCTATAATGGGAGGTAAAAGTGGAGAATTTTCTGCAACATTCGAAGTTTCATTCAATTAAAGATACTAATGAAGTAATAATTACAGGTATTAACAAATACTCCATAGAAAAGAATAACAGTCACAAAATTTCTGCTTTAACATGTATGTATAGATTATGAAAATTAATTTAAACTCAAGAAATAAAACCATTTTTAAAATGTTTAAATGTTTGGGATATTAGCAGTTAAATATATTTTTTAAAATTGTAAAAGGTTAGTATATGTAAAATTTGATTTGGGACATATAAGTATTTATTTTTCAATTCTTGACCAGGAGATTTTTGTCTCATTACAATCTTCCATAAGAATCAAACGAATTGTTGGCCAAAAGAAGAAAGAAAATTCCCTTAATCACGGGCCGCCTTATTTGAACTAGAGGCCCAATATTCTCAACAAATGGGCCGTTAGGTCTACACTGATACAATTCAAGGATGGGCCTAAAGTCCAGAACTTAAGAACTTTTTTGCCTTGCTTATCAAAACTGAAGAAAAAGAAGGAAAAATAAGGCAAAACCAAGAAAACAAATGCTACAAATGAGCTCCAACTCCTCTTCGTATGTCAATCTAAGAATTACCTAAACATCCCCTTTTGATTCTCAACCAAAATGCTTCTTCTAATGCAAATGGCCATAACTCCATCGCGATTTTAATTAGAATCGACTTTCTAACACTGGAACCAGTATCAGAAAGTCGGCGTTAATTTGGGCCGGAGGGAGTATATCGAGCTCATTTTCATTGGTCAAGGCCAAGATCACCCCATCTTACGTTGTATCTAGCTGCTAGGTAATGAGCACCAATCGGCCCTCGGCTTCCATAGGGATAGTACTCAGGAACCATTTTCTTCTCTTCGATTTCTTTCAACACGGGCGTAAACAGAGACCACGCGGCATCTAGCTCGTCACTTCGTATGAAAAGCCTCCTTTCGCCTTCAATTGCGTCCAGAAGTAGTCTCTCGTATGCATCGGGAATCTCCTTCGAGTACCTTCATATATAAGTTCATAAACTCGTAAGAAATGAATGAAGAGATAACGAGAGTAAAAGTTGATGTATAAATCTTCACCTTGCTGCATATAGAAGATTGAGATGGCTGCTATCTAGTCTCATTCCTAATCCAGGAATTTTATTGTTGATCTTCAGATAAATAGCTTCATCGGGCTGAACCCGAATCACGAGTTCATTCGTGGCCTGGTCGAGATCAGTACCAAAGTTCTTGTTATACAAGTTGCCGGGGACGTGTCTAAACTGCACTCTTATTTCAGCCCTGTGGAGCGAAAACCAGACATGAAACGAATCCTTAGAACCTTTCATTACATGGAGTTGATTGTCAGTTTGTGTTAAGGAAACAACTAACCTCTTGTCGTGCAGAGCTTTCCCGGCTTTCATCAGAAACGGCACCCCATCCCATCTCGAGTTGTCGATGAATAAAGCAGCCGCAGCAAATGTTGGGGTTCTGCTGTCTTCAGGTACAGTCTTGTCGTCGGTATATCCCGGGTAGCTAACCCCTCCTTTCGTGTGACTTTTATATTGCCCTAATGTCATATCATCAAGCTTTATTGGCCTCATGGAACGCAAGACTTTAACCTGTAACCGAATCAGAAATTTAAAACAAATCCACGAGAAACACACGCCTAAAGTAAACAGTGGTATATTATGAATTTTACCTTCTCATTTCTGATATCTTCAGCATCACAGCTGACAGGGGTTTCCATGGCAAAAAGGGCCAGGATCTGAAGCAGGTGATTTTGCATAATATCTCTTATGATCCCGTAATTGTCAAAGTAACTAGCAACACAATGACGAATGACGGAAGTTCAAATTTAAACCGTAACCAAAATCCACCAAGTGTAATTAAGTAAAGAGATTTACCCTCCGCGCCCTTCTGTGCCAAAATCTTCAGAGAATATCAACTGAACATTCCTAATATACTGCCTTGACCATAAGGGTTCAAAAATGAGATTCGAGAAGCGAAGGACGGAGAGATTCTCCACGAGCTCCTTTCCAAGATAGTGATCTATTCTGCTCAAGAGGCAACACCAAGAAAAGAGTTGTGAGCGTACTATTCACTCATTGTGCAAATATTAGTTCGCCATCTAATGTAAAAGAGCACCTGAAAATCTGATCCTCATCCAAATAGTGTTTTAAGGACCGCGTCAAAGCAGCTGACGACTCTGAATCCCGACCAAAGGGTTTCTCAACTATAACCCTAGTCCAGCCATTTGCAGAAGATGCAGAGAGGCTTGCACATTTTACAGCATCCATGAAAATATTTGGCGGGATCGATAAGTAGAAAAGTCTATTAGAAACTCTCCCAGCCTATCGAGAATTAGATATTGTCAATACAAGAAGGAAAAAAGATCAACTACGAAAAAAATTTTAATGACTCTTCTAGTCACTCTCAAGGGACAAGCGTTAGAATAATTAGAGGCATGGCAGATTAAATTGATATACGATAAAGGTTCTGCAGTACTATAATAGGCATGTACAACAAGTTCTGCACTTCGATCAAGGACGCATACATCAGCAGACAAAGACAAGAAAGAAACAGTTCACTTCCAAAAATCGAATGCAAAAGACATGATACTAGATGGTTGCAAATACCAGAACCAAATGTAATCCGACTAGTAAAAAAGAGATAGTAACGTTACAAGTCAAACTCACATGATTACATTTACATAGCTTGAAAACACAAAGTCATTACCTCATGTTCCTTTAGTTTCTTATCAAGGTCTCCAAAGTGTCCTTCCGAATCATATTGACCAGAATGGTAAAAGCACCTATCGAGGAACTGCTCCATCTTCTCACCACAGTTTTCCCTGTTAGTGTGAAACATTTTAAGGCAACTAAAGCACACAGTTTCGAAATAGAATAAAAACCTGCACCAACAACAAGAATGCACTACAAAATGTGGCAAACAAGGTCCTGATCACCTCACCTTTGGTCAATCCTGCAAGTAAGCGTTTTGCTAACCATAAGTCGGAGTTCAGCATCAGTCATCTTACTCCGAGCATACCCAAAAACAGTGAAATGCTGCAATGAAAACCCAAAACACATGTCATCCATCCATTCAAATGAGGCATAAAACAAACACCTCAGGCAAAACAGGATCAGTTAAAGAAAGAACAATATGATAATTGTTAAGATATAAACCTCAGGGAGATAGCCCTCGTAATATAGCGCAAATAGAGCAGGAAAAATCTTCTTCTTGGCCAAGTCCCCAGAAGCACCAACAACAGTAATGCTGACAGTTGATTCACCATTACCGGCATCGGAAAACGCCACCACAGGCTGGTCTTCCGGAAGCCCAACAGACAACAGCCCATCCTTGAGCTGCTCCTTTACAGGAGAATCATTCTCAATTGTAGCAATGGGTGCAGCCACAGCCCCTGAACCAGCCATTCAAATAGGATTCAAATCAAAGTAATTAAAACGCAATCCCCACAACTCAAAGCTATGCAGCACATGACTGACAAAATAGCAAAACAACCACCTTTATGAAAACAAACAACTTCAGACAACCACGTAAAAATCCAATCTTTAAAGCTTCTTCTTGACCCCCTTTCCCCAGCTAAAACAACCAACTTCAAGAATCTGTATTATCTAAAAACAACAGCTAGGCCTTAATCATACTATTCAGGGTCAACTATATGGATCACACCTTCATAAAAATCCCATTGCAGAAACAAAGAGAGACTTATCCATATTCAAAATTTAAAGAAAAAACACACACACACACAAACACAAAAGCACATAGTGGTAAAATTTTCAAGAATTACGGAAAAGGGAGCGAACCATCTTGCATGCAGAGGACTTGGGGATTGGAATAGAGGGCCGGCTTTGTTTGCAACGAAAATCTCTGAGAAGCAAATCTTCTCGGAAAAACGGAAGAAACAATCACCCTTTTCCCAATATGATTGGAAAACCCGATTGATGAAGAAGAACAGTGTGCTGGTGAGGGAGAAGAAAGCGTAGCCATTGTTGACCAACTCTCCAGCTGATAAAAATGGAATCTGTTCAAAAGCCAGGAACAGCAGATTATGACCAACAATTGAAGCGAAAAAGGGTCAGTTTGGTTGAGGTTTAGGGATTAAATTAAGGAAGAAACGGTTCGGAAATGTCGAGGATTAGCCCCTTGAGATCTCCGAAAGGCTGCTGTTTCTTGGGTTTTTTTCTGTTTCAGTCTTGAGTTAATATTCTTTTATTACTCCTCCAGTCCTCCACTAATTACAATAGACTTAATAAATTTAAAATGATTAATAATGATTATTTTCTATTTTTCGTCAGAATTCGAACACATATAGGAACAGCTAGTCAAGAACTTAACCTAGTCTTAAAAGGGCAGCTGTTAATTAAAAATTATCATGAGTGTATTAGTAATTTATAATTTATTGAGTGAATTAGAAATATATTCTAAGGTGTATTTTTGTTAAGGCAAATCATTGCGAAACACCGTTTTTCCATAGGTTTACACAAAGATGAGGTTTAACTAGAATAATAAAAGATAAAAAGTTTTAGTTGTAATATTAAAATTTATTATGCAACATGTAGTAGTTATAAAGTTTCTAACCCGATTTATGCAACCAAAAATTTTGTCTTCATTTTTTCTAACTTGCACTTTAAACTTTAGTCTTTCCATACGTCTTTCAAGAGACAGACTCTATTTCATAAAAAATAATGTCTTAGGAAAGACCGTCTTTCCATAGGCGGGAAAATGAGTTGCAATATTAAAAATTTATTGTACAACATGTAGCAGTTATAAAGTTTATAACCTGATTCATACAACCCACAAAATTATCTCTATTCTTCTAATTTACACTTTAAACCTTGATCTTTCTATGCATTATGGAAAGACCGTGTTTCAAAAGACGCAATCTTTAAAAAATCAAATAAAAAGTTTTCGATTAGATAAATGCTTGTTTTGGTATTTATTCAAATTTTTTTTTGCCAATTGGTAAAAAGGTGAATTCATTGATTCATCCTTAATAAATGAATTAAAACACGATACACTTATAAGACTGTTTTTGTACAAATATGTGTCATCCAATTTAATGTTGAAACACATAATTTAAATACAATTATGTAAAGATAAGAGATAAAATGAGGTACTTTAAATAATTTTTAAAACTTTACTCAATTCTTCATGTTATCATAAGTTATAGTAAAACGGTCTCATATAATAATTTCTCTTGTTTTTAATAGTATTTGCCAAACTATTATTTTGACATCCTCAAAATTTATAGTCAAATTCCATAGGAAGACCAAGGTTTAAAATGCAAGTTAGAAGAAATGAAGATAATTTTCGGGTTGCATGAATTTGGTTATAAACTTTATGATTATTGCACGTTGCATACTAAATTTTTAATATTGCAGCTAAACTCTTTCACCTTTTATTATTCTAATTAAACTTCGTCTTTCCATAAACCTATGAAAAGACGGTCTTTCCCTAAACCTATGAAAAGACGGTCTTTCCCAAAACGTTGCTTTATTTTAGATATTAATTGATAATTTCAATTATATTAATAATAAATTATTTCTATCTTGAATATGCATCCGCTTTTAATACAAATTTCCATATTTTACCTTTAAGCAATATGTGATGTAAACAAATAAATAAGTAAAATAGTAACCGTTTTATAACTTTCTTTTACCACTTTTTATAAGTTGAAAATGTTTTCACTTTGTCATAAACATTATTTTTAAAATAAATTAGAGCCGTATTCTTTTATTCACTCATCAAACTTCACTTTCAAGTACGTATCTTTTAGGTATCTGTTCTTTAGGTTGTTTTGTTAAGTGTCAAATCTAGAGTAACCATAATTCAAATCTAGACATACTCCCTCCGTCTCAATAGTAATATCATGTTTGTTTTTGCACGATCTTTGATAATTATATTTGACCATCAACATCTCTAGCTATATATATTATTTTCGTATAAAAAAATTGATATTTAAAAAATATATGTCAAGAAGAATTCAATAATATCTTTTATGATATATTTATCAGGCAGAATCTTGGGAAAGACCGTCTTTCCACAGGCTTATGGAAAAACGAGGTTTAATCATAATAATAAAAAGTAAAAGGTCCTAGTTGCAATATTAATAATTTATTATGCAATATGTAGTAGTTATAAAGTTTATAACCCGATTCATGCAACCCAAAAATTTAATCTTCCTTTCTTCTTATTTACACCTTAAACCTTGGTCTTTCCATAACTTATGAAAAACCCGTCTTCCAAGAGACGGACGGGATTTGTGAGGCACATTCACACATGACAAGTGAAGGAGTGGTTAAAAAAAGGGACTCGTGACGCACGAAGAGCCAAGTGAAGACGAGGAGGATGGAGCACAAGGGACAAAACCCCTCGATTTGTGAATGCACCGGTTCGGTGTAACAAAGTAGTACACGAATGCTACTAAATTCAAAAAGGGACAAAGCATCTTCCAACCTTAGATGGTGGATTCAGAATTATAAAGGAATACGAAACTTTGTTAGCATAATACTATAAGATGGTCAAGATCGACGAGGATATACGATTGGGTGGGAGTGACGATGAGGGTTGAGATGGTGGCGGTTGTGTTGGAAGGATTATTAATAGGGTGGGGGTAACGGGGAGGGTAGGGGTGGCGGAGTGGGATAATATTCAGTACTAAATTTGATATCTTCTATGTCTTCTTTTCCGGCGAGTGGAGCGTGATGGTTTTGCCGTTTTGGCACGTGGTGGTGGAAGGAGAAGAAAGGGTTGATTTCTTTTATTTTAAAAGAAATTATAATTTAATATTATATGCACTCCCTCTGTCCCACTTGAAATTACACTATAATTACTGGTACGTTGTTTAAAAAATATGTTTGACCGTTAGTATATTTACTTATGTATAATGGTAAATAAAAATTTAATATTTGGGAACTAATTGTTACAAAAAATTGAACAATATCATATATGATAGTATTATTGTTCATATATCTATTCAAATGTGCGGTCAAATTTTGATAAAGACTACTAGACTAGTGTCAAAAATGCAAAAAGTACAATTTCAGCTAGATAGAGTAAACTAATAAGACTAAATTATTTTTTGATCCCCCTACATAGCATCTTATAATTTGTTTAGTCCCCCACACCAATACCGCATTTGTTTAGCAACCAACAAATACAAAATTATTTGTTTGATCCCCAAAGGTGGTTTTGAGTTAAGCCAACGATAAAATTGGTTCAATATTATAAACTGACCATTATACCCCTATATTTAAAAAAATAAAAAGAAAATAGAGTTCTGCATTTGGGTCACGCGCACAGGAACATTTTGCCCAAATTGAGTGCGTGCAAATTGAGCACGCGCTCATCTTCCTCCTCAGAAGATGACGTCGCCGGTCATATTCCTCATCTTCAATCGCCGTCGGGACTTTCTGAGAATCAAGCATGACGGCAATGGTTAGGGTTTCCATTCGAATTCCAACCGAACTTTCAACAACATGACCCGGGAAGATTTCAACGGCGGCGAGGCCACGAAGGACGGGAAGAAACAGTGGAGGCAGTTCCGGGAGAAACTCCATCTCCGGCGTATGGGCTCTGACAACTCGTGGACGTCATCTGTTCCCGTTCCGGCAACTCGAGCTCGTCGACCGCAAAGCCAGCCGGAGATCCAGCATCGCAAAGCCAGCAGGAGACGAAACCCTAAACCCGTTCGAGTTCGAAGAAGAAGAAGAAGGCGCAGGGCAAATTGTGCAAAGTGAAGGCGGCGCGGTGGTCGGCAGCAGCGGTGGATTTACCGGCGTTGTAGGGTTTCAAAGGAAAAGAATTAAAGAATAAATTAAATGGAAATTAAAAGGAAAGGAGATTAAAATGGTTTCAGTTGGTAAAATTACGAAAATATCCCCTGTCCATATTGGAAAACAACTTCAATTTACCTGAAAATCACTTTTGTGACTTTTGTATTTGTTAGTTGATGAACAAATACGGTATTGATTTTATGGACAAAAAGGATGGTATCGTATTATATACGGGGAATAGAAAAATAATTTAATCAACTAATAAAATACCTTGTCTGATTCAGCCGCTCTCATTATTGATCGAGTGAATAAATATCATTCGTTTTTCTAAAGTGAAAAAGTGTATTCCTTGGATCAGCATCAAATGGAGAAATGCCTCCCATTGATCGCAAACGAATCCGAATTTGCTTGAGATATTGGGCTCAGATCCAGATACTATGGGCTGATGTTGAACTGAGTAGAAGTTTATACGGGCTTGGGCCTAGTCATATTTAGCTATTTGATGTTCGAATCGTAAGCGAGGATATTATTTTAAAAAATGGAAACTTCCTTTGATTTTTAAGTAGTGGCTATTTTAATCTTTTTTTTCCAAAATCACATTTTAATTTTTTTTATAAAAATATAAAAGGGCCCTATTCTGAGCCCCATATTAAAAATGTATTTAAAAAATTGATATATGTATGACCCATTTTTATAATTTGCTCCAAGCCTCCAAATACTTAGGACCGGCCCTGCTCCTTGAATCTTTGTGCAACAAAGTCATTATTTTGAGTTTGTAAATGAATTTAGGTGATTATAATGAGTGGAGGAAATTATCACACGCCTTCTTATAGTAAAATGTGAAGTCACTTATGTCACCCATCTATCTGTGTATTATTTACACCTAATTCTCTTCCCACAATTTAACTCACCTAAAACGGAGTATCTATAATCACCGTGCCAAATATAAGGAAACAAAGAAGTATATATTTTTTTCCAACTTAAATGCAGATTACTTTACTTTGATTCAAGTTTGTTTCAGTTTAATTTACTTAGTTTGCTCAATTTTAATCCAATTCAATCCAGATTACTTCGCTTCGATTCAAGTTTGTTCAGTTTTACTTAGTTTGCTTATAGCTTAGATTAGACAAAAATAACCCCTACCACCATATCGTGTTGGGAAAATCAATTCCCTTTGCGCAGAATTAAAATAGTAAAAAGAACAAGCTAGAAAAAGAAACACAAATTTTAACATGGTTCACCAATTTGGCTACATCCACGAACAGACACATACTTATTACCATAAGGGCTTATAGAACACAGACTCATAATGCAGACTCAGAGTACAAACTCAGACGCTGAACTTAAGACCAGAACAGATGTCTTCAAAGTCCCACCCATTACAGAGTTCCAGAGCAGCTCGCCATTAACAGACTCTTGAACAGAATATCAACCAGACTCGTAAATAGCTCACCGTTACAAACTCTCAATTTTCTAAACTGATTCACATGATTGAAATTTGAGGAGACCTCGACATATGGAACGACTCATCTAGCTCCATCGAATCAGATTTGGGTGGGGCAGTTTTCTTGCTTAGTTATGAAAAAACTAGGTGGGGAAGTAACCTTGGTGTGGGTTAAGGAGAATGAAGGATCCTAATCGTGCCGGTGCCCCATTGCTATTGGGCGTTTCACTAAGTCTAAAAGTAATACAATAACTCCACATTTTTTGCCTAAAAAACTTTTTGGGCACTACCAAAAGCGCACACACTAACCACATTTGTAGCCTTTCTACGCATCTTTAACCTAATTTAAACCTCCATGCAATCTCCACTACTTCGTCTCTCAATATTATACCCCATGTCTTCCACTTTTTTCTGAAATTATCACACTTTATATTTTTTGTCAAACTCTTGGGAAAAACCATCTGTTTATACGTTTATGGAAAGATGGAATTTAATTAAAATAATAAAAGGTAGAATGTGTTAGTTGCAATATTAAAAATTTGTTATGTAACATTTAGTGGTTCAAAAGTTTAGAACCTGATTCAATTTTTATCTTTATTTCTTCTAATTTGCACTTTAAACCTTGGTCTTTCCATTACTTATGGAAAGACCGTCTTTCAAGAGACGCATTCTTACATTTTGTTTTATTTTTGTAAGATGATCAAATAAACATTTTTATTCGAAAACGTTTCATTTTAGCCTGATAAACTATTAGACCAATTATGATAAATTTCATTCTTATAATTTTTAAGGTTGGATTATAATGAAAACAAATATCAAATTACCGATTATGTTAATTGTAAAATGATTCGTGATTGGACGATTTAACAAAAATAAGTTGTGTTTTCATCTACTTATTTATCGTTTTATTCCATTCATTCACACATTTTAACTTGCATATAATACAAACACTCCCTTCACTTCTCTGTATATGTCATTATATATTTATATGTTTGGATTTAGGTAATGAAACAAATAGATTGAATTTTAAAAATAAAATAGTAGAATGATCGAGTGAAATTTAAAAATATCTTGCCAAATAAAAAAAGTATGTAAATATAAAAGAAACAAAAAAATTTATGTACAGAGGAACAAAAGAAGTACAAATAATATTAAGATAACAAGAGTTTTTTTCTAAAAAAATTAAAAAATAACAAGTGTTTAGAAAACGGAGGAATAATAATTTTCACCTTTTTTTTTCTACAATGTATGCGTGCTCCTTTCCTATGAGTACATGCTTTATTACTGTCACGTCTCCTTTCTTTTTTCCTTTCCATTAAACTATTTCCACCATAAATTATTAATCCTCATTAATGGGTTAACAGATTCTCTTAGGAAGTTTCCTACCTTGATTTAAAGTCATTGTCCAAATCTTCTGTGATGTTTTTAAATCAAAGGGTTAGTTATGTACTGTACTCTGTACCAGCTTAACATTAGACATAACTATTCATTTAATCCGATTTATGTAACTTTAGTTATAAATTAGTTTTTATATAATAATGTTATCACGCATTATGTAATAAAAATTTTAAATGTTTAAATGTATTTTTTTTCATTCAATTAAATAAAAAAAAATTTAAGTGAACGAAATATCATGGCAAGCACCCAGAATAGTTTAATGTCGAATTTTCCTCTCTAGCAGGTATACGACATTTAACTTGTGAATCACATTGGATGAAGAGAGAAAAGGATAGTTTCGTAATTCTCTTACTTAAACCTACGTGACACATAATATTATTACACGTGATAATATTGAATTTATCGTAATAAGTGGTTTCTGTAAAGTAACTTTTCGTTTGCCGTTATCATACGTAATTAAACATATTAACGACCAAACATGTTTCTCGAACGATGTGCAATGATTAAACTGTAATGTAACGTGGAACTGGGGAAGTATTAAATAAAAGCACGATAAGAGAATATAAGAATTCATACCAGCTATTAAATGTATTGCATCAATAAGGTTGTGAATAAAACTCAATTGTTATTTTTATTTGCACAGGATCACAAGATTCGCAACATAATCAGTGGAATCACATCCCTTCTTACATCAAAATCAAGTAGCAGCACACCTTGCTTTTTTCCCTAAACTAAATAATCTCTTAATTAGTTACTAATTACCATCTGCTTTCTTCAAGCATCATTTGCCTATTAACCCTAGCAATAAAACTTTCAGCCCTTGTCTTCAATTCATCATCTATATCCCTAGGCACTAGTAGTACTCCATGCTTCTCTTGTTGTACACAAAAGACCTCATTTTCCACATTAGCACTAATCACTACATCATCTTCATCCCTAACCATAGGCACCGGTTGTACATCATGCTTCTCTTGTTGTACATTTTTCACGGGCACCGGTTGTACATCATGCTTTTCTTGTTGTACCTTTTCCACGGGCGCGAGTTGTACATCGTGCTTCTCATCTTGTACATTGCATGTCTCTTCCACCTTAGCAACCACCACATTCTCAACCCTAGCTTTAGCCTTTAGTGGTACATCATGCTTCTTTTCTTGTACATCACAAACTACGATTTTATTATGAGCCCCCTCAATTTTTTCATAACTCTCTAAGGCACACAAGTTTTTCACACTCTTTTTTCTTCGGAGATTTGTGAGCGATCCCTCCCTCCGAAGACTCCTGTTTCTGCGTACATACTCCTCGTGGATTTCATCGACGGGTGAGCGTTGCTTACCTGACGATCCCAATTTCGATTCACCAACAAGGAAAAGGACTATGAGATTTCCAACTATGAACAACAACTTGTTGGGGCTTAAAACAAAGAATGAGTAAATATTGGGGACCAAAACAGAAAAAAGATGGTTCATGGAGGCAGAAGGGAACCAAAATAAGTACAGATAAAACAAGCAAGAAAGTAGAGCTGTGAGGGAGTATACAATAACATTGTACAAAAATCGAGCCCTCTTGTAGCTTCTCATGGCTTCAATCTTTTGTGCTTTGATTGAATCCATGATTTGAAGCTTATGGAAAAGAAATTATTGAATTTTAAGGTTCTTGAATATTCTTCCCCAATGGCTTGAGGGAACATAGAGCTATTGAGGACATGGCTTTATATAGTGGTTTGGGTTATGAGGTTTTACTTTGCTTTGCTATAAAGAAAGAAGAGAAAAGTATGAATTTGTAAAAATATGATAAATAATGCAAATTGACATGCATGCAACTTAGTAAAAAATGTTGGTGGATTCTTCACATGCCTTTTAACTTAACAATAATGCTCTCAAAATTTCATGCTTTTTGGAAAAGATATAATGTATGGTGGTGGTGGTGGTGGTGGGACCACCCTATTTTAACCTAATGTTCATACATGGGTTGGTCATATAATTGCGTTAGCTAGGGGGGAAGGAGGAAATATCATAGATTTTTTTAATACACAAGTATGTTTTAATACACAATTTATGGGAAAAATCACAAAAAGTTGTTTTAAATCGATTGACTGTCAGATAGATTCATTTTAATATTCTGCAGTAATTTCAAGTTAAATATTTGAGTTTTGGTTATATATTTGCATGTATTAGTCTAATATGCAATGTTACTAACCAAAATTCAAATAGGTATGTGAGTTTAACCAAATAACTTATAACCCAAGTTTAATCCAAATTTTAATTGTTTTAACCTGCAAAATTTTCATATTTTTTTTGTAAAATTGCACTTGAGTCCTTGATCTTTCCATAGCTTATGGAGACCGTCTTTCAAGAGAAAAATTTAAAACTTATTTATTATTTAAATTATAAATTATATTTTATCTTAAATTTTCATTCATAATCTGTGCATCGGCACGGGTGCTATCCTGTTCTCATATATAAAAGAAAATCAAATTGATTACTATGGAAAAACTATATTTTAAAGAAGAACTCAAAACTTATTAATTATTTAAATTATAAATTATATTATATTTTAATATTTCATTTATAATCTGTGAATCTCCATTGGTGTTCAAAAGAAAATCAAATTGATTACTATTGTAGTTGGGCCGAACCTTAACCAAAACCCCGGAAGTCAAAGAACCTGGTTTTGGCGGAAAAGTGAGTCCCAGCCCACAGTTCTATAACGGCAAGAAATTAGAGACCCAACCAAACAAATAAGAAAAGAACGAGTGGAATACTCCTTCTGTCCCAACTTAAATTATCCAGTTACTTTATAATATCATTCTCTATTAAAATTTGACTGTATATTCGAATAGATATATGAAACATAATATTATTGTATGTAATATTGTTAAATTCGTTGTTACAAGTAATTTCTAGAAAGTAACTTTTTCTTGCCGTTAAATATATTAACGATCAAACATATCTCTAGAATAGTGTGCAATGATTAGGTATAATCTAACATGAGGTAGAGGGTGTAGTCCAATTTAGGGGAAATGAAACAAGAAAAGGGCAGAAAATAAAGTCAAGAAAAAGGAGAGGCTAAAAAAAGAACGGGGAACATATAAAAGCAACCCCATTGAGCGGTGGCGTGATTGTGTGGAGCTTCAGAGAAGCTGCCTAGCAAATAGAACGGAATAAATAATAGAAAAAACATGTTTATATAATCTGCCTAGTTGATATAAGTGTTAATGTAACTTTTTGTTTGAAAGTGTCAGTATAACCCTAGATAGTTAGTGTAAGTGCCAATATAATCCTTTTAAAAAAAAATTAGCTGAAATTTTATAAAAAATACATTTTTGCCCTTCTGAAACGAAATTAAAATACTAAACAAAGAGGAATGGCGTTATGGCCCTTGGAGTCATTAATACTCCAATAGAGCCGGACCACCGTCGGACCGCTGCTACACCGCCACCGAAATAGGTAGGGTTATGTCAACACATTGTAAAAATTAGTAGATTAAATCAGCACGTTCCTAAAACAAATAAGGTTATATCAGCACATTCGTAAAATGTGTAGGGTTATATTAGCTCACACTATAGAATATAGGGGTTTAATGATATTTTGTTTATTTTATTGTGTTTAGTCCGGATTAATGATTAGATGACCTTTGGTGTTGTGCGTGGTTGTTATTTTGCCGTGTTCTTCGACCTAGGATTTTTTTTATGTTGATAAGTTTTGAAATAAGGCCATGATATGTGATAATGGTGTTTAGTATGAATGATGGTGTCATGATGTTGAATTTATGGTGTATAAGATATTGTTAATATAACCCTACAAAATTTAGGAATGTGCTGATATAGCCCTATCAGTATTCATAATGTGCTAATATAACCCTACATGTTCCGGTGGCGGTCCGACAAACTATGGGGATAAAATTGTCCACCTAATTTCAGATTTTGCTCAGAGGGTATTTTGATCAATTTACGTAGAGTCAATGTCGGAAATGGGGTCTGAGGGTTATATTGGCACTTTCATTAATTAGTTAGGGTTATTTTTTGCACTAAAAATTATCCCAGGGTTATATGGGCACTTTCATTAACTAGTCACGGTTATTTTGGCACTAAAAATTATCTCAAAGTTATATTGACACTTACTAAAGTAGGTAGAGTTATATCAACACTTATGCCTAAATAATAATACTACTCTAAGTTGTTGAATTTCCATCACAAATTAAGTTAGTAGGAATATATTTAAGAAAAAAATCATAAAATGGGTGGATGATTAAATGAAAAAACAAAAGTCCTTCCATTCAGCTGAATCCGTAGGCTAAAAAGTTTATGATAAACTTTATCATGCAACAATATCATTATAAAACGAGATAATGTTAATTTTATATAACATGTACACTTTTCTAAATATAAATATCTTGTACACCATTAATATATTTATAAAAGATGGTTTTCAGTTTTGTTTTTCTATGTATGGAGCCTCTCTCCCAGAAGGTGATCACTGCTCATCAGCCCACACCACAGTTATCCTGTGGGAGGTAAGTCACGGTAGTCCAGCACCAGGATCATTGGGGCAGCCCACACTTGGTGCCAAGAAGCCCAAGCAGCCCCTTAGCCCCGAAGGGCAAAATTGACTCAGGACATACCCATACGGTGGCGGCCGAGCCTCGAACCCGGGACTCTTCCAACGGTGGTATGTGTGATCCAATTTGTTGCTCTTGGTTTGAATCCGTAGATTAAAATTACCGTTCACATTTGGCTAGTGGCGGATCTAGTGTTGCGTAAGGTAGGGCAATTGTTTTTCAATTCAACCCCAGAATTATACCATTCTTCTAAAATAAAATTATTGCAGTTAATCAACCCATGATCTTTGGTCAGTGCTTTAGTTTATTTTTATTTTTAAATCTATAATATTGTCAAATTTTAAAACTCTCTTGAAATTGTAACACCATCCAATTAAATTTTCTATATCCATTAAATTAAATTTTCTATATCCGTCCTTGTGGCCCTCTTCTTTATTTTTTAACACTCTTGACTTCTGAACTAACACAAACGTTAAGTCACATCACTTTCGCCTAGTCAAGCCGTTTAGTTAAACTTTTGTTGATAATTTGAGGGACAAAAATAATACCGTCTCCTATCAACCTCGGAATTCTTTGCAGTTCATAAGAATGTCTTCTTGAGTTGTGCATGCGATGCGCGATAGATCTCAACTCGGATTTCATCATCATCGACGACATTTAAACCGCTCGAGAAGACATCCTAAGTTGAATTTCGCTCGGTTTGAGTATACATTTGTCTGAATTGCAAAAAAGTATGAAGTTGAATAGAAAAAGATATTTTTACCCTTCAACACGCCAATGAAAGTTGAAGTTAACGGTTTGTTTATACAAAAGTGATACAACTTAATAGTTCAATTACGCTCAAAAATAAAATGAAGGATTAAACGTGAATGATTACCAATGTTTATTCAACATGTCAATGAAACCAATGTTCATTGCCCTTCAACACGTCAATGAACCAACGTTTAGGGACCAATGCTTTGAATGAATTCATTGTACTGAGCAAATTCCAATTGATTCCATAGAAGAGGCATCCAGATCCGGCCACATTCTTGTTTCCCTAGGGCACATGTTACCTTAAATTAAACTAAACCTAGGAATTTTCAATCACAACCAGAAAACAAGAAACTTCCCACTTAAAATACTCTTTAAAACATCACTCCCATTTGAAAGTTTCTTGCAATGGCAAAACTTATGCTCCCATCATTTATCTTCTATTTCACTCAGAAAACACCCAAAACGCATGAATAAATTGCCCTACAAAAAGAATTAATCCTTTCTTCAACGTACACAAACATTGCACATACAGCAGAAAGGCAAGATCCCCCCCTTGAAATCAATCAATACCACCTCAACCACTAAAACTACTACAAACAGCTACACTCAAAACATCTCAAGAAACAATTAATCTCCGAATCACTAACAATACACTACTAGATCCTCAAATGAAGATGCAACAAAAGTTCAGACAATGTTGCAGAAAAAATCGAGTGCCTCCTTCCGAGCAGCAGCAGCAGCTATCGGAATCTAATAACTGTCAACAAACTATCGTAGCCGTGCAAGGGACATCTTATATTATCCCTATCGTCTGGGGGGGTAAAGAACTGATGAGAAGATAGTAATAATTCAGCCAAACTTTAGAATATCAGCATTCTGCAACTCTACTCATCCTCTGAGAGACAAAACTTCGTAAACTGTTAACAGCAGCCTAAAGAACCAGTGCAACCTTCTCCTGGGAAACGTATGGGGAGGGATGAGCAATAAGTGGCTCGTAATGATCGCCACCAGCACCGCACCATCCTGTACGTTAGCATACAAGCTCAGATCAGATAACACGAAACAAGCAATGAAATGCAACAAATAATGGCGTATTTTTGTAAAAGTATTCCATTTCTACATTTTTCGAAGAAGATTCATCACATCAAAGATTCAAACTTTCATCTGACTATTCCTATCGGCTATCAAGTTTCAATCTTTGTAATCAGGGAGAAATTTCAGATCAGATTAAGCGAAACATGCTATGAAATGCAACAAACGATGGCATTGGTAAAAAATCCCATTTCTTCAGTTTCCGATGAAGATTCACATCAAAGGTTCATTCAAACTCTCATAAGACTTTTCCTATCAAGTTTCAATCTTTTTGCAATCAGGGATAAAGTTCAGAGTAACAGATCAGCAATGGCACCATACCGGTTCCTTTCATGAACAGAAACAGCGGGACATCACATATTTCGCTGCTTGGTACATGTGGTAAGAAGAAAACGCAGCTATCTTCATCAACCATACCATCCGATCCATGTGCTTGAACCTGTAAATCAAACACAACGACATTCTTTACATCTAACAGGCACACTAAAACCGCAACATTCTACTAATAATTGAACAATGCTGCAAAACACACAATCAATGCGATATCTTACCACAAAGATCTCTCTTTTGAACTCAGTTGCAAGACATTCAATGGCAATGTCATCTCCGAAAGCAGCGGCGCGACCATCCCGATTCTCATCCACATTAAACAACCCCTCCTCGGTGTACTGCAGTGTGATGATATCGTATTCATCATCCGGACATCCCGAAATCGACATGTACTCAGCCCAACTCGGCCCATCATCGACCGCCAAACACCTCTCTTTGTAAATTGACTCCGCCGCAGACTCCCTAACCAATCATTAACATTCAAAAAAATCATTACAAACAAACAAAAATTTGCTGCAAAACCAAACGATATGAATGAGATACCTGTGCATTCCAAGCTGAAGCAGCTCGTTAATGGAGGAATCGAGGTCCAGCCGATCTTGCTTCTTCGCCAGCATTTTGACCTCCTGAATCACGTGGACCCCCCACCCAATGCTCAGATCTGGGCTATACAAATGCTTAATCAAAGATTCAGTCTTTTCCCTCAACTCGTCGCTGGCGGATCCGAGATCCTCCAAGAACCGCCGCACCGTTCGCCGCCGCAGCTCCCTCGCCGAGCCGGAACCCATCGCCTTCCTCGTCGCCGTGAAGAGGCAGTTCCCGTCGGAATCCACCTCGCCGCCGTGGCTCAGCCGGAAAACCAACGACCGGGCCGGATCTTTCGGGTGCTTCCAGAGGACACCTTTTGCCTGGAGCCTGTTGAGGTACCGTTTCTGCGGCTCCTCGAGTCCAACGACGTCGTCCCATGCCGCCGCCGCATGCGGCGGCGCCGCCTGGTCAACGAGATCGACGGTGGGAGTCGCCGTCGGATCCTTCCACGGAATCACCGGAGACGACGTCGTTGAATCACAAATCAGCTTTCCCATCTTCTCAAGCGAATGCCAAATGCTAGAAATGGAGAAATGCGAGAAATCTTTTCTCCTCCTTAGAGAGAGAAAGCGATGAGGGAAATGAAGAGAGAGAAAACGGAAGTCTCAACGGATAGATTATGACGGGGCGGGAGACGCTGGGGACACGTGGCGAAATCTAGTGAATTGTGTTTTCTGGGTTCGTTCCGTTACGTAGGTTGAAATGCGTGTTGGTGGGTGGGTGCTGCTATTGTGTGCGGCGGGTTTGACGGGTCGGTGACGTGGCGGGAAATGATTGGGTGGTGGTTTGTAACGGACTGGGGGTGTTTCGAGGTGTTTGTGTGCGTGGCGGGGCTCGACATGGCGGAGGAATAGAGCTGAGCTGTCGTTGTGTCTTCCCATACGTAGATGTAAATTTGACGTCATATTTATAATGAGAGACTTTTGATAACGGTTTTCTAACGTATTATGACGTCATATTGATGAACATTCACATTGCACTATTTGTTTGTGATGATTATGTGTCGCTTATACATTTTCTCCTTGATTTGTTCAAAGTGGTGGAGTTTTTTTTTTATGTTTGGATTATACCTTCATATTTTGTTTGCAATTATAATAACGTACTTTTCGGCGAAAGCTGTAGAGAGATAGTGAGTGTTTTAATTTTGAACATGTAAAATGATCAGAATGCCCCTGGCTTCAACCTTCAGTTTTCTTCCTCTAGATCTCCGCCTCCTCGACTAAGGTTCCGTTGCCTCCGCCTCCCGCCTCTCACCTCCACATCGCCTTCAACCTCTAGTATTCTTCCTCCAAATCATCACCTCTTCGCCTCATCAACTAGGGCTCTGTCGCCTCCACCGGTCCGCCTCCTGCCTCCACCTCCACCTCTCACCTCCTCGACTCCCTCAGCCACATCGCCTACCGCCTCTCTCTCCGCTCGGATAGGAGCGAGGCTCCACATCGACGGTGAGGGAGCAGATGAGGGAGGATTGGGGTTACAACGAGGGAATTAGATGAAGGGGGTTGAGGGGGCCAGGTGGGGACCGTCTATGTTTGAGATGATGGGTCTCAGATAGGGGATGGAACTTTGGGTTGGAAATTTGAGATAAGGTTCAAAATTTGAGGGGGTTGGAAATGGGGGAGGATAGATCTCATATTATTGGGTGAAGCAATTTGAGAGGGTAATTATGTAAAATCACAATTTTGTAAGGGTAATAATGTCTTGTTACATGCTCAATATTTTCGAAAAAAGAAAGTGTGCAGATTTGTCTGGTACAATCTGAAAAAGAAAGTATGCAGATTCAACTGGTCGGAGGAAGTAGGTTATTTTGTTTGTTGAATTGTGTTTTTCTTTGCAATTATAAAACCTGAGGTTTCTCATATAATTGGACTAAAATTCAATACTTTTTCCATTTCACTATATTTGACACCACAGGTTTAGGTTTTTTTCCTTCTTGCAAGTGAATATGTGTGAATAGAATTATGCGAGGAAAGTAACGTGTTTAATTAGTGGTTAAGAATAATATACTGTTTACCATAAAAGTAAATATATAATGTTAAAAAACATACGAATAAGCGTGTCAAATATACTGAAACGGAAACTGTTGTTTCAGTTACTACAAACGTTGATGACTATTTGGATGTCGTAAATTATACTGTACCCTGGGATACCGTACATTATTGCAGCCCCATGAGTTAAATTGTAAGCGTAAATAAAGGAATATTGTATGACAACATGCCTAAAAAATACTCCCTCCGTCCCAGTTATTTTTGCACTATTCACTTTATTTCTTTTTTTGCCCATCTTTTATTCATTTTTTATGTTGAAAAAGATGAAATTAAATAATACAAAAAAACACCCCACCAGCACATGGGCAAGAAAATATATAATAATGGATCATTAAAAAAACTCCCTCTTTCTCTATCCACAAAAATAGCTCGAATGGAGGGAGTAGAGGATAAATATTAATTTCTACTGTACAACCTATTTAGTTACCCGGTGTACGGATTGCTTGGATACAATCCACTGGACTATCCAATCCAACTGCCTAGATTATAAAATACGCATATCAGTAGATATCGAACAAGAAAACTACGGCCCAGGGCCAGCCTAGATTTCCACAGGCCCAAAAAGCCAGAAGCCCAAGAATGGACACTTCCCGAAATGCATGCACATTTCCACGTGTAAGCCATGCAGTCAACCCGACACGTGTTGGTCCAAACTTCTTACACGTTTCAGTTGTAACAGTCTTTTCTACTCCTAATCTCGTGCTGTCTAAATAAGAACAGTTGGAATCCAAAACCATTCATCCACTTCTCTCAAAATCTGCGTCGATCTCCAATCCATCTGTAAGTTTTTACCATTCATCATATGCATTTCAGTAATAATGTTTTCATTTGATTTGTACTTGTTACGATTCGTGAGAAACGACCTTGATTAATTATTACTGGATTAAAACTGTTTTGATTCTTTACCTCAATCTTGTTCGGAATCTCAATTCATTTCCACTTAGCATACTTTCTTCAAAAGGGACAGAGGCAGAAAACGTAATACATGGCTGATAAATAACTTTTTTTAATTATAAAAATTACTCATGTATTCTCCATAAATTTCATCCCGACGGGGCTGAAGCCCGTCCTTCCTCCCCGCCTAGTTACGCCCATGTTCTTTGCTGGGATTGCAAGCCCACCACAACCAATATAATCAATGTTAGTATGATATTGTCCGCTTTGAACACAAAGTCCACACGATTTTATTGGGTGCAACATCAAAAGATCTAGTACTAATGTGGTGGGACTCTAGTTTATGTAGTGACTTGTTTTAACAAACCCAACATTATTCAATCGTAATAGAATGTAAAATTCACATTGTGGTATTAAGCATATTCGAAATTGGAAATTACATTATGCCCCCTCTCTTACATTGAATATTTCATTATGCTTTTTGTTCTTTCCATTCACTTTGCTTCGCACAATTAGCATCTTTTAAATTATAATGTCACAATTAGCTGAACGGAGGCACTATTAGCATCTTTTAAATTATAATGTCACAATTAGCTGAATGGAGGCACTATTAGCAAAGTAGTCTTTTCTATTAGTGGGACGGGAAATTAATTATCCGTAAGCACGTGAATTTGTGAACTATTTTGCTAGCTATCTAACATTTGTTCTTAATTTTTGCAAAATTCAGAACAAAAATGTCGGGTGCAACTCTAGCTGTTGGTCCTGACCCAGGCCGCACAACCACCGGCGCCTCAGACACAAGTCCGCCGCCGAGCAAGGCGGCGGCGCCGGCCGCCACCGTAATGGGATCCCTCCGAATCATCGAGCTCCAGCTCGTGGCCTTCATAATGGTGTTTTCAGCAAGCGGAATGGTCCCAATCATCGACATTATCTATCCAGTGTTCACTACGTTGTACATAATCGGATTAGCCCAGTTCGCATTTCCGTCCAGAAGAGCCGCCGGAAGTTCATCGCCGCCGGAGATATTTAAGGGCAGCCGGATGTTCAGATTCTACGTGGTTCTCGGAACCACGGCGGGGCTGTTTCTGCCGCTGGCGTATGTTCTTGGTGGATTTGCAAGAGGAGATGATCACGCGCTCCGATCTGCAACGCCGCATTTGTTCTTGCTTTCGTGTCAGATTCTTACCGAGAATATCATCAGCAGCCTGTCGCTGTTTTCGCCCCCGATCAGAGCTCTGGTGCCCCTGCTTTACACCGCGAGGCGGTTGGTCGTGATCACGAATTGGATCGATGATGTTTGGATCAACAAGGCTTTGCCCGCCAATGCCGACATTAGGGTAAGCGATATCTCAACCTGTTTTCTATGGTTTCATCATGTTGTTTTTGTACTTTATGGTGGAAATTTATGTCAAGTGTCATAGTCTTGGTAGTATTAATACGCGGTTGATGAATCGGGATGAATCGTGTCGTGTGCTTTCTTGTGAACTCATGGTCGATCACGATATAATTGTATCTCCTCTTTGTGGTGTCCATTGTGCTGCCTCAGTTTTCTCAAGTCTAGCCTTCTTAAGTTTGACAAGGTAGTTTTAGGTGGTGTTTTTTAAGGAAAGTATAACCATTTAAAAAAAAACCGCTTAAGATGGAAAGTGCACAAACTTAAGAGAACATAATGGATAGAGCATAAATGTTGCATATATAGTTCGAGTTCATGTTTTATTGGGCCGTTCTATCTTTTCAATACATTGTGTCATTTGTGTTGCATGCTTGATTATACTTGTTTTCTATGCAACCCATGGTATAGTATTGGTATTGTCATTCTTCCGTAGCTTGCATAACGTATTTGCATATGTTAGTTCCGGTCCAAGTAACGTTGGTGCTTGGCATATAACGTATTTGCATCTATCAGTTCCGGTCCAAGTAACATCGGTGCTTGGCATATAACGTATTTGCATCTATCAGTTCTGGTCCAAGTAACATTAGTGCTTGGCATATAACGTATTTGCATCTGTCAGTTCTGGTCCAAGTAACATTGGTTCTTGGCACATAATATATTTGCATATGTTAGTTCTGGTCCAAGTAACATTAGTGCTTGGCATATAACGTATTTGCATCAAGTCCACATACCATCAGTACTTCGTGGCATAACGTTGTAACGCAATGTGTTTGTTTTTGTGTAGGATGTGGCTTGGTTATGGTTTGGAAGGGGGTTGGCATTGGCTAACTTTGCATATTTCTCCGTCAACATGATGTGCTTCTTGATCCCTCGGTTTTTACCAAGGGCGTTCGAGAGGTATTTTGGCTCGAACGATGAAACTAACTACAAGATGGAGGAGGACAAGCGCTTGGCCGCAGTGAACCAGTCGGAAATGGAAGATAAGAAGGAAATTTGAGTGTGTTTTGTGTGACTTTGTTGATTTGCTCTGTTGTTGAAGTTTGTTAATGTCAACAATCAACTTGTAATATGTACTAACGTAATTTCAGATTTCTGGTGCTTTTAGTTAGTTGGTTAAGAAATGCATATCCTTAAATAATGGAGTATGTTGCTATTTTTGGTGATGATATTTTGTTGTGGCAAAAGTCAGCATCAGTGGTCACCTACTATTAGGAGTTCACGAGTTTCCCAGGTTCAAGGTCAGTACATTAAATAGCAAGGGTAATTGTCCAAGTTTCCTTTTGGTCAGAATAAAACATGGTTCAAGCTACTTTAATAGTAGAAAATGTAAAAAAAAAAAAAAAATTAATTAAAACCCATCTTATTGGGGAGATATTCATTAGGTTGTCCAAACCTCTCTTCTTAAGGCAAAATGGTTGCCTATTGCAAGCCAAGTAAATTTCCACTTTCCACCCACCCTATAAGTAATTTTTTCTCTCTCTTTTAGGGTGTTGCTATATTGCCATATATTTTACTAATTGTGCCACACTACGTATACTCCCTCCGATTTTTTAACAACGACTCACTTTTCATTTTGGAATGGTTATTTTATATTGGCTCCTTTCTTTTTTGGCAAATACTAGATTGTTTTCATCAACTCAATTTACTTTTTACTTTCTCAATACAACCTTCACCACTCATTCAACTTTTTTAAAAACTGTGCCAATTCAAAGGAGACCATTGTTAGAGAACCAAAGGGAGTATACATATATGTATAATATTTTTTTTAATAAAACAAAAAATCAACACAAAACAAAACAAAAAAGCAAAAACAATAATAATATTCCCCGGCACCGGAACCACTGCCACCCAGTTCGGATCTTGGGAAGGAGACCTGGTTCGGATCTTCCAGGGTCTTCCCAAGGAGAACGGAGCGGGAGAAGAAATGGAGAGCCGGAGAAGAGAACGGGGACGGGAAAAGAAATGGAGAGCTAGAGCCGGAGAAGGAGAGGAGAGCGGAGGCCGGGGAAGGGAAGGAGAGCGATCGCTGGAGAAGAAGAGGAGACCAGAGGCCGGGGAGGGGAAGGAGAGTCGGAGTCGGAGAAGGGAAGGAGATCGGTCGCTGGAGAAGAAGAGGAGATCGGGCCGGAGAAGGAGAGGAGAGCGGAGGCCGGGGAAGGGAAGGAGAGTCGGAGCCGGAGAAGGGAAGGAGATCGATCGCTGGAGAAGAAGAGGAGACCGGAGGCTGAGGAGGAGAAGGAGAGTCGGAGCCGAAGAAGGGGAGGAGATCGGTCGCTGGAGAAGAAGAGGAGACCGGGCCGGAGAAGAAGAGAAGAAGAGCAGAAGAAGAGAAGAAGACCGTCGATGGCGGAGATCGGAGAAGAAGAGGAGACCGATGGTGGCAGAGAAGAAGACCGACGACGAGGGAAGAGACCAGAGAAGAAGAGGAGACCGATGGCCGACGGCAGTGGTAAACAATAAATTTTATTTAATACAAATTTTAATTATTTAAATTAAATTTAAAATACATATTGTATACTAAATATTATAAATACAAAGTGTAATTAAGTAAAATAGAGAGCGTGATATAACGACCCACATGCTATAACTAAACACGACACCAGCCACGCGCCACAACAAAGAGCGTGATACCCAGACGCCATTTCCCAACCCTCATTTTCCCTTCTTGTTCTACCGTGACAATCAAGAAAATCAAACCCTACCTTCTTCTTCCGCCACAGTCCCCCCCTCTCTCTCTCTCTCTAGAGAGAGAAAGCAAAACTCAAAACCCAAAGAAAAGCCAAAGCAAAATGAAGATTCGCCATTCTTTCTTCATGCCTTCTCTCTACAAAATCCACCCCTCTCCTTCTTCTCCGGCGCCGCCGCACTCCGCCGTCATCAGCCTCCTGCCCCCGGGAATCCAGTCCGAGGTTTCCGACCTGCCATTGGAGGACCTCGAGGTCTTGGTATACCTGATGAAAAGGTCGTTGAGCCCTTCCCAGACCCAGAAGAAACCGCCGTCTTATGACTTTGAGCTATACGGAAGCTTCTGGAACAGATGGGATTCTTCGACTAACCGGAATCTCATAAGCAAAGCCATTGATGCGTTTGAGGAGAGCTTGGAGCTGGACTCCGGCGACGGCCACCGGGGGAGGAAAAGCGGCGGGAAGAAGAAGAAAGAGAGGAAGGGGAAACGTGGGCCGGAGAAAAGATTGGATTTTGACGGGGTTAGCCCCGTCGCCGGAGGCTCGCCGGAGATTCAAGAAACCGGGGATGAGGCTGCGGAGACGGAGGAGGTGCGGGAGGAGCCGGCTGACAGTGGGGGGACTCGCGCGGCAGTGGTGGTGGAGCTGGTGGTGGTTGGCGGCGGAGATCCGCCGGGAGCGGCGGCGGACATCAACAGAGGGCTGGCGAGGAAGGTGCTGCCGGACGTGGTGGGTATCTTCCATTCGCGTTTATGGAATCTCTGGCGTCCGAAAGTGTAAAGAGAAAGCGAAAAAGAAAGTTAAAAAATTCCCACCTTTTTATTTTCAATCGCTTCGAGGAAGAAATGAAGGAAATTCTGCATTATTGCTTCTTTCTCGAAGTAGTTAAAGTGATGCTTTCTTTTGCCCTTTAATATTCACTAAATTCGATTAGATAGCGTTGCTTGTTTCCTAATGGGAAGAATCAAGAATCTAAATGCTTTGTAAAGTGGGGGAGTTTTATTCTTTTGGGCGGCAAGAAGTCTTATCCATATGTTGGAAATCACTTGTTCGGTGTTTAATTTGCAGTAATTGAAATGTGGATATTGCATCTTTTGATTACATTTGGTTAGGAAATGTTTTTGAATGAAGCGTGCTATTGGAGAAGATTGAAAAATATAGCTATTGCTCAGTTTTGTTTCTTATTCTGTTTTTTGCTGTCACAATTGGACTGATTGTGTACTCAATTTATTAGGTTTGATGCAATTTTTTAGCATACTCTGAAAACTTAGGTTAAGTTCTCCGAATCTTATATGTACTTCAGTTCAATTCAGATTATTTCGTCTTAGGCTAAATTTATTTCGATGAAATTCAACTTAATTTAACGTATTTCACTACTTTTCAACACACATGTTTTTAGTTCAGTTCAACTCTAGAGAACATGATCTAAATTACTGTGTTTGCACAAACTAATTGTTTGAAATCAACCCAATTTATAATGTTAATCTTGGTGAAATATGGGAAGTATATTTATCAACATAAAATCTTCTTTTAGATACTCTAACGGCTAAACACGATCATTTCATATTTAATGTAAAAAATAGAATGATTTAATGTTTGAACCTATTTATTGCATCGAGATTTTCATAATTTTTTGTAAAATTAAAATATATTTTAAAATATAAATAATTATAATGTAATTCTAGAAGTATTTCATCAAGATTCTTCATAATTGATCTAACTACTATGCGATTTAATACGAGAATTATGAGATCATGGTGCATTAAAAGTTTTCATGTGCATTTAGTACACTTAACGCAGAAAGTAGATTTTGGTGCTTATCCGCGTGGATTGCTATATCTCATCCTGTATTTATACTATTTAATATACAATATATTTTTTAATTTAATTTAAATAAGTAAATTAAATTAAAATTACTTTTTATTTAAATTAAAGAAGGCGCAGCCGCTGCCGCCAAGCACTGCCTTCTCCTTCTCCTCATTCTCCTCCTTCTCCCCAATTTTCCGGGCTCCTTCTCCGGCGAACTTCATCTTCTCCGGCGAAAACTTCATCTTCAGTTCTCCTCTCTCGCTCTCGAACCAGCTCCCGCTCTCCTCGGCGAACCGGCTCCCGCTCTCCTCGGCGAACCGGCTCCCGCTCTCCTCGACGAATCGGCCCCCGCGCTCCTCGAAAAATTGGCCCCCACTCTCCTCGGTGAACCGGGCTCCGTTCTCCTCGACCAGCTCGCTCCCGTTCTCCTCGGCCAGTGGCGAACCAGGATCGCTCCCGTTCTCCTCGCCGATCTCCTCGGCTGGGCTAGGGTTTCACTCGACTGGACGGAGGAGGAGCTCGGCTAAGCTAGGGTTTCACTCGACGGGACAGCGGAGGAGGAGCTCGGATGGGTTAGGGTTTCGCTCGAGGGGACGGCGAAGGAGCAGCTCAGCTGGGCTAGGGTTTCGCTCGACGGAGACGGCGGAAGAGGAGCTCGACTGGGGTTTGCTGCGGACAAGGGACGGCGGAGGAGGCACAGTGGTGGCGGTGGCGAGACCACCGGAGAAGAGGAAGAAGAAGAGAAGAAGGGACGGCGGAGACCGGCGGCGGCAGCGGTGGTTTTTTTGTTTTTGTTTTATTTTAAAATTTTAATATTAGTATTATACCGTTTATACGTGTATATACGTATTAGGGCGTAAACTAGTAAAATACAGGACGCGATATAGCAAAAATAAAATGATTTAATGTTTGAACCTATTTATTGCAACAAAATTTTCATAATTTTTTGTAAAATTAAAAATATATTCTAAAATATAAATAATTATAATGTAATTCTAAAAAGTATTTTATCAAGATTCTTCATAATTGATCTACCCTACTATGCGATTTAATACGAGAATTATGAGATCATGGTGCATTAGAAGTTTCTGTGTGCATTTAGTACACTTAACGCAGAAAGTAGATTACCACTATTGGTGCTTATCCGCTTAGAATCAACGGCCAGGAATTAACCATTGGAGCTGGAGTGGATAACTTGTCCATGGCTTTTTCTCAGTCATGAAATATTGGTAGTAAATATAAATTTGTGTAGTTAGTGGGATTCTAACCTGTTTCTAAACTTAAAATTGGTAAACACAAATGTATTAGATTTAATATGTTTAAAAGTCGCTTACAATCTCTATGTCTCATATTAAATCGCACGAAATCTTTTTCACAGTCTCCAACACACACATTTGATCATTAATATATTTAAGTACGTACAATATTGGCAAACAAAAATTTACCTTATAGAAAATACCGTTTATAACGAATCCAACGATATCATATATAACAACATTATTGTTTATATTTCTATTCAAATATGTAGTCAAAGTTTTCTTAATTGACTGAATCGTTAATCTTGTGTAATTTAATTCGGAATGGAAGAGTACCAAAAAACATACATTGTTGGAACTTGTAGAACATATCATTATCTCTAATGGATTCCGCTACAACGTCTAATATCTGCGAATCCTAATTAACATATAAGTGATTAATAGTTGTTTTACTTTAATTTAGTGCATTTATCAGGCAAAGCTTTGGAAAAAATTGTCTTTCTATAGATATGAAAAGACGAAATTTAATTAAAATAATAGAAAGATAAAATATTTTAATTATAATATTAAAAAAAATGCAACGTGCGATAGTTATAAATTCATAATCCAATTAATACAATCCAAAAATTTTATCTTCGATTATTCTAATTTACAGTTGAAACTCTAATCTTTATATAATTTATAGAAATAGCGTATTTCAAGAGACGAACTCATTTATCACTAAGAGACTGACTCATTTATGAATAGAAGGCAAAAAAGCTAAAAAGAAGAAAACGCCATGCATTGAGGATAACTGGATAAGCATGTGGTCCTCTTACAGGCTATAGGCTGAATTCCTCCATGTACTATGATGAGTGATGCTGTTACCACATTTGGCCTTTTTTTCTTTTGTTTTTGTTGTTTTCTTTCCATAGACAAATTTCTTTGAGGTTCGGAGTAAGGGTGTAAAAGAACGTGAAAAGCTCGTAAACAACTCGAGCAGAAGCTCAATACGAACTTGAGCTAGATGAACACGAGCCGAGCTCGAGCTAGCTTGATTATTAGGCGAGCTCGAGCTCGAGTTTCTTCATTCTTGTTCGGTAGGCTCGTCAAGCTTCACGAGCATGTACCGATGTAACTATCTTATTTCATTGGATTCTTCTTCTCGAGCGCTATAAACTCGATTACTAGATCTCTCAAATAAGACTAATGGTTCACCCGTAGCAAATAAAACAAGTTCAGTTGGCCAAGGCACAAATGGGTCGGCACTTAATTTTTAATTTCATACAAATTAGAGATTTGTAGTAGCTCGTCTTCGAACGAGCTCAACAAGCCAATCTCGCTCGAGCTCGAGCTCAAATTCAATCGAGTTACGAACCGAGCTCAAGCAGATCATAAACAATCGAGCACGAGATCGAGATAAATTTGCTGGGCCCGAACGAGCTTGAGCTCGATCACGAACACAGTAATTTTTTCGGGCTCGAACTCGAGCACACAACTACTCGATCTCGACTCGGTTCGTTTACGCCCCTAGTTCAGGGATATGAATTACATAAGGAAAAATATGCTACTATCCTTACCATTTTCTGACGATGTATCTTTCTAATTTCGCACATAAAATTAGTTATGTAGAACGAATAGAGAAAAATGAGTTGAAAATTAAAATTTTTGAAGGAAACGATAACCTGAAGAAATTTTACTAAAAGGAAAAAGAATATCATTATTAAATAATTGTCTCCAATAAAACAGAATGACAAAGTTGGAAAACTCTAGTGCAAAATAAATCCTACTCCAAACTCTTTCTGCCAGAAACAGTGATAGACACTGCCTTGTGAGGTTGTAGCTGAAACTGAACCTTGCCAGCAAGCCACTCGAAAGGGATGGAAATCATGACTATGGACCATGAACATACTATGTAATAAATGCTACTACTACTCTCTTTCTTTCTTTTTTTAAACCTATTCTAAGAAAATTACTAAATTTCCTACTCCACATGTCTCATCCATATCTGCACATTTTTTTACCAACTTTCCCAGGTCATATTTAATCACTGATAACTTTAGTTACATATACTAATGATGTATTGAAATTTAGTATTTAAAAAATACATTATATAGAAAATCTAACGATATCTCATATGAAAATACTGGCGTCTATATACTAGTTGGAATTTATGATCAACGTGTCTTTGAGAAAATTGATCAAAAAATGTGTAAATATACCTGAGACAGAGGGAGTAGATCTAGAGTACGTGAAATAAAGAAAGGAATGGGCTGAAAAACTATGGTCCTCCAAAATGTTGTCCGATAGAAAGTCCGTAGGGACTTCAATAATGAAAAGTAATGATATTCCTTTTACTATTTAAATTAACGATCAAATCAGTGGAACACACTGAATCTATGAAGGCCAACTTATGTTTCACACCAAAAAGTGTCGAGAAAAAAACATGTTGGTAAGACAATTTCGTGAAAACATGTTGGTAAGACAATTTCGTGGATGATGTTAGGATAATTTTTTGGTAAAAAGGAAAAGAGGCCGTCTCTTGAAAGACGGTCTTTCCATAAGTTATGGAAAGACCAAGGTTTAAAGTGTAAATTAGAAGAAATTGAGATAAAATTTTCGGGTTGCATGAACCGGGTTATAAATTTTATAACTACTACATGTTTCATACTAAAACTTTGATATTGCAACTAAGACCTTTTACCTTTTATTATTCTAATCAAACCCCGTCTTTCCATAAGCCTATGGAAAGACCGTCTTTCCCAAGACTTTGCCAAAGGAAAATAACATGATGAATTTCTAAAATACACAAATAATTTAATTCAGTGGCTTTTGGGCCCTTTGGCGGTTGCAAATTTCGGCCCATAAGTTCCCGTCAAACGACCACAGCATTTGAAGTGACATTTGGAGTAGCTAAAGGCAGCTAAAAATAATACTCTATGAATGAGGTTTCTTCTCATGGTACTCCCTCCGTTTTTTTTTCATTGGCACCTCTCTTTTGGTGTTAGAATTGAGGAGATGCTAAACGAGTGGATGAAATTGAATTGAAAGAATAGAAAGTAAAATGAGTGGATGTAAAAACCTTAAACTTGCCCAAAATAGCAAGTGCCAATTAAAAAAAATACCACTTTTAGTAAGTGTGCCAATGAAAAAAAAATGGAGGGAGTAAAATCACATTTAAGATCGAAATTTAGGCAAAAATTTTCAGTTTTAACTTTATTTAGCTATGTTATTACTATTTTAAATTTATTTGATTTAATTCAAAGCAAAGTTTTGATAAAGACGGTATTTAATTAGAATAATAAAAGGTAAAAAATCTTAATTGCAGTATTAAAATTTAATATGCAAATAGTTATAAAGTTTATAACTCAATTCATGCAAGCCAAAAATTTTCTTTATTTCTAATTTACACTTTAAACCTTGATCTTTCCATATTTTATGAAAAAATCATCTTTTAAGATACAGACTCATAATTCAATTGAGTTCTGGTATGTCCTTTGTTAATTCACACATATTCCCCGGCTAATAGATCACAACTTAGAGTTTGAATCTATTTCAAAACTCAACAATGAAATTCCAAGAATTATTTTCTAGGTATTATATTATAAGTGAGATAAACATGAGCCCATACATTTGTAATACTCAAATTTCGCGCAATTCACTCCCATATTTCGACCAGCAAAAAAAGTTAAAACATACGAGGATGCAAGTGGTACTGGAGAATCCACGCAATGACACTATAATTCACAAAAACAAAAAGACATTATTTCATGCTTGAAAATAAGAGGAGGAAAATGAGAGAAATTATCACGATCGAAAACTATAGATGTCGAATAGAGCAATATGGGACAAGAAGATACTCCAAGGAGATAAACTTCGCTTGCGCTGAGAATCTTACTGATTATTCCGTGAAGAGCTATTATTGCTTAAAGTCCTCCTACACGGTTAATAATGTGTTTGGTGGAGTTAAAGCAATATTAACTTATTTTAAAAGTTTGAGAAAATCAACTTATAATTTTACTCTAAATATAGTTCATGATTCTAAAATAAGCATTTTTCTAAATCGTTTACAGACAATAGAAAGCTAAGTTAAGGTACATACAACACCCTTCACGCTCCCGGATAATCTTCATGTATGATTCTCATCTATACAACTAATTTCAATCTTTTTCAAAAAAAATAAAAAATAATTTCAATCCATCTCCTATCCAACTATTTACCCCCTAAAATTTCTTTCACACAGTTTATTATGTAAATGTGCATGTATTATTGCAATAAGTGGTGGAGTAGACGATGACTTTGATGTTGATGATGAAGATGGTGATTCAATCTTGGTCAATTTGTTGGCAATAATTCACTTTAAAGTACGCTTCAATCGGACATCAAGTCTGCCTTTTATCAAATCGGGTCGCCTAAACGGCTAACACAAATTCTCCATCACCACCGTCGGCAATAAACCAATCAGAACTCGCCTTCGAGAGATAAATAAATACTAAAAGACCTCTACGTGGAGTAATCAGGGTATTTTAGAATTATACCAATATGAAACATCTTATTTGCCTCAAAATAATATATTACTCCGTACCAGCCGAATGTGCACACTTTTTGGTCAACTTTCTCAGGTCGTGTTTGACCAACGATAACTTTAGTTACGCATATTAACGGTGTGTTAAAATTTGATATTTAGAAAATACAGCATGCAGAGAATCCAACAATATCTCACATGATGATATTGGTATCTATATACTAGTTGGAATTTATGGTCAAACGTATCTTGAGAAAGTTGATCAAAAAGTGTGCAGATTCGGCTGAGACGGAGGGAGTATATAATTACTTATTTAGATTGTTGCCATGTTCTTTAGAGATGATTTTTACCGAATTAAAAATCAAACACAGCAATAAAATGCTAATAATGAATGAAATTGAAATTTCCTAAACCAAACTAAATCAAAGTAAAGTGCACATAAATGCGAGAGGATAAGGCCTAACAATGTTTTATCAAGAATCTTTCCCACTATATGAAGAATTTACATTGTCTTATTCATTTTCTTCCACTAATTTCACATTATATTTATCTTCTTTACTCCCAGCATTAATTTTCAATAACTCACTTTCATTACAATACATAGTTATTTTTATAAATTTTGATCAGAATTTACATAAATAAAAAACATTCATAGTGGGATGAAGGGACTACGTAAATTGTCTATATTATAAACGTTAACATGTCCATTTAAGCTAAAATTACAATTTATACTCAATTCATTGATGACGCAGTTTTTCTAATAGGAGAGGAGTACAGGTGGACACTTTAGACTAAATTGCGAATCTTAATAAACCTAATCGCTCTAGAGATGTTCGTACTAACCTCCTTGGACCAAAACACAAATTCACCAAGTAGCAACCTTTTGTGTTCATTGAAAACTTTTCATACATGGAAAACAACAGTGTTTACTATTATTACACTCAAGAAGTCATAGAGCAAGAAGCCAAACGAGTAAAAGAGAAGTAAAAGAAAACAAGTGACATGACATTATGCATGTTTCCCAACCTAACAAATTAGTGGTGGATCCAAAAGGGTCCTACTACCGCAATACTTCTTTCTCATCTCCAAGTTATAAAATCAAAGTTCTAAGAAATTAAGTCTATCTTAGTCGGACTCTTCTAATTTTCTTATCAGTGTCAGTGTCTTAAAAAACAGTTGAACACTTCATGTGATATTAAAACTTGACATTTTTCTACAATGGCCGAGTCTGACACCCGAACTCCCGAACATGAGTGGACACTTCATCCGAGCCTAGCTAACTGAAAAAAATCTGAAGTGTATATATATATATTTTTTTATGAATAGGTGACATGGAATGTGTCATTTTAAAACATTTTACAGGGAAAAAAACAGTGACAATACGTTTATGTTATTATACCTCTCTGTCTCTAAACCCTCCGAACTACTATAGCCATGGATTAATATGGTTATACCTATTTATGTGGCTCATGGCCCTTATCCAAAAAATCATACAACATGAAGCGCTTTTAAGTGAAGTTTCACTCAGAAAGTCTCCATGGGAAAGGGTCCTCAACAAAACTCAAGAATGTGCTTATCCAAAGATCGTTACCCTCTTAGAGATAGAACATGAGAAATTGAGGATGTGACATAAGAGGAAAACATACATATACACAAACATAGGCTCAAATAATATATGTTAGCAAATAGAGAGATACTGCTTAGCTGTTTTTTACACTAAAGTGTTGCTCAAATCTTTAATGGTTTCCCTGCCAGCATGGGAGAGCATCATACTATAATCCCTCTGTTCTTATGTTGACACACTTTCTACTTTGAGGTTTTTTTTTAAGACTAAATTGTTTTTTTTGTCCCCTACAAAGTATCTTTTACTATCTTTTGGTCCTCATGTGCAAAACAACCCTTAGATGGTACCCTACGAATTCAAAACATTGTTTTTGGCCCCCAAACCCACTTTCCAGCCAGATTTCTGGTTTTCAGACGCACGTGCCCGGCACGTGCTATTTTTTCCAGTATGGTAAGGGGCAATTTGGTAATTTCACATACTAATTTCACAACA
Organism: Rubia yunnanensis; assembly: GCA_037428765.1. Taxonomy (NCBI): domain Eukaryota; kingdom Viridiplantae; phylum Streptophyta; class Magnoliopsida; order Gentianales; family Rubiaceae; genus Rubia; species Rubia yunnanensis. Next base: position 80,958,513 of record CM075071.1, on the reverse strand, counting down.
GTCATTCATAGGCTTTGCTCTTCTTCTTCGCCTGACGAGGCGAGTCTTCTATGTTGCCGACGGAGTCCTTTCTCTCATCATTCCTTTCTCTCGTCTCTCTAGTACTAAATTTGCTTCTTGGTTTCAGCTGGGCTGTCGGCGTTGCAGTCGGAATCCATGGGCATAAACTACGGCCAGATTGCCAACAACATACCTTCCCCGGACAAAGTGGTGCCGCTCGTCAAGTCCATCGGCGCCACCCGGCTGAAGCTGTACGACGCAGATCCCCGGGTGCTCAAGGCGTTCGCCAACACAGGGGTGGAGTTCATCATCAGCATCGGGAACGAGTACTTGGCCAAACTGAGCCGGGACCCGAAGCAAGCTCAGGCGTGGGTCAAGTCCAATGTGTAGTCATTCATCCCGGCCACCAGAATCACCTGCATCGCCGTCGGCAACGAGGTCCTCACCTTCATTGACACCGCCCTCTCCGCCTGCTTGCTCCCCGTGATGCAGAATATCTACGACGCCCTCGTGGAGCTCAAGCTCCAGAACCAGATCTCGGTCACCACCGCCCACAACCTCGCCCTTCTCCAGACCTCCTACCCTCCCTCCACCGGCAGATTCCGCCCGAATCTGGTCCCCTGCTTGACCGGAATCCTCAACTTCCACGTCAAGACCGACTCCCCTTTCCTCATCAATGCCTACCCCTACTTTGCCTACAAAGCCGAGCCCAAGAAGGTGGCCCTCGACTTTGTCCTCTTTCAGCCCACCGCCAGAATCCTGGATCCCGCATCCAACCTCCACTACGACAACACGCTCTTTGCCCAGATCGACGCCGTTCACTCCGCCCTCGACTGCCTCGGCTTCAAGAAGGTGTGCGTCCAAATATCGGAGATGGTACATCAATTGATTTAATTTAGTATGTGAAATTACCAAATTGCCCCTTACCATACTGGAAAAAATGGCACGTGACCGGCACGTGCGCCTGAAAACCAGAAATCTGGCCGGAAAGTGGATTTGGGGACCAAAAACAATGTTTTGAATTTGTAGGGTATCATCTAAGGCTTGTTTTGCATATGGGGACTAAAAGATAGTAAAAGATACTTAGTAGGGAACCAAAAAAACAATTTAGTTTTTTTTTAATATTGACACCTTCTAATTATGACAAATTTAAGGTTATTTCCATACCCTCATTTTACTTTTCCTTCTTTCGATTCAATTTTCCCCTCATTTAGCATTTCTTATATTCTAGCGTCCAAAAGTGATGTATCAACAATAGAAAAACGGGGAGAGCATAAATCTAGAAACCGTACTGTGCTTTTGCTGCGTCCAACATGTGGATCTAGCAACTGCTTATGAACTTTTATCCTACGTCTACGTTTCCAGACCACATAACTAAAGAGAAAGCCCTTGGTATTTCCTTCATTTTTTTTTCTCTAAAGAGAAAGCTGCCATTCATAAGCATCCATAGTCACTGGTGTCAACATGGATGTTAAGATATTTGTTGTCATCAAGCTTACACCACTATCTCTTTTTCAGGTAGGGCATCAATATTAAATTGGACCTTTTACTGTTCCTGATCTCCAAGTCATATTCAACAAACATGATGTTATAATAGCCAGCCATTTTCACATTGTCAAACTAACATGAATAAGAAAAATCTCAAGCAATTGTATGACCCCTTTGATGAGTAAGTAGGAGCAACTACGACAACTATGTACCCCCTCTGTTTTCTTATATATGACACTTCACATTTTAACACTAGAACTTAAGAGATACGGATGAATGGGGGATATCTGATTAAATGAGGGTAAAGTAGAATAAGTACTAAAAATAATCTAAATTTTGCCACATGTCAAAATTATACTTAAAGAACATGCAGAAAGAGAGAGTGTCAGAGGGAGTACATGTCAATTATATGATCATTTGTAGAGTTATTAGGAACAACTATAAATATGTCAATCACTTATTCAACTAAACCTCGCTCCACTCAGCTCCACATTTCAATTCGACTCCCTATTAAATGATTTGCCTTGGCATCAAAACACGCACAATATGACTAATTTCAACTGTGGCAATCCCATCAAATTTCCAAAACAATGCTCCCAACCAGTTTCATTACGTTTCAAGATCATTAGAAAGACGTTTTGCTGCTCCAAATGAAGAGACCTCAGATAAGATTAGGTGTGACACTATGACAAGTTGACAACCTTCTTAGCACTAATAGATATAATCATGTGAAAGTAAATAGCCAAATTTGTCAGATAATGCTTAACTAGAAGCATCAACTGAAATTCCTAAGCAATGCTTTAACATGGACAATCAAAATAGGTCCGAGACATGTTTCTTGTCAAAGAATATGCATACGCATTCAGCAATCAGTAAATTATCAATATGGTAAGCCTTTAATCAGTGCTGGTAATTGAGCCAATCAGTAATAGTAAAGTATCAAACCAACCTGAGGATGAGCTAAGGGCTTGTGGTGTCCGTGTGGGCATGTCCATGAGAATAGAATAATGAGTGTGCAATAGGCTACCAAAATTGTACTTTTCTTCGTGTTTTTCCCTCCATTTTTTGTACCCACCGAGATGCTTCAACTTTGAGGCTTCCAACAATGGATTGACAAGCCTGAACCTCACCAACTCTATATAACCCACAAACAAGAATAGCCATTAAAATCCCCACTTCTCTCCTATACTCAACATCACATTTAGCGCAAAGGCACACACCATAATATGAAGGTAAATTCGATATTTAAATGATATGATCACTTTAAAATCCCTACGGTTACAATAGTCTGAAATTCCTTCATCAATATTCATGGCAGTTACTAGGCTGGATGCATCGTAAGTTCCGGCAGAATAGCAATGAACCATTCAAGGACTTCTGCATTGGTAAGTGATACCAATACGCAAACATAGTGCAGATTATGTAATCTCTAATCTGATATATTACTATACAAGTCTCCAGGCATCCAGCAACGATAAATTCTTTTACATTACCTTTTATTTCAACACAACTAAGCATTTTATTTCTAGGGCAGAGTGGAATAGGCATGCAAGAGGGATATATAAACTTAAAAGTTTTCAACTCAACAAAAATTAATGCATCGGCACTTAATGGAACAAACAAAAGTTGATGTTGATAATACTCAACAAATTCCAAAAACTGATTAAGTGCTTTCATTAACAAAAACAAAATGAGGATGGCTTACCTCATCTTCCAGAGTACTATTATTTCTGATTTATCCTGCCAGGGAATTCCTGTGCTTGTCTTACAGGACAGTCTTCGCTGGAAGACGTGCAGTATCACCCAAAGCTCAACTACTACAACAAACACCCTATAAGGGGACAAAGAGACAATCAGCTTCGGAAATCATTTGCCAGTTCTGATCCGGTCACAGCTGATGAAGATGATCTTGAAGAAGAGGACCCAGGGGAGTTTACTGAACTCTTCCACGGGTTCCTGGCAATCGGAACCCTGGGCTCAGACCCTGCCATCAATGACCCTTCCACACCCACATTTTCCATCTCTGTGGAGAACATCATGGAGAAAGAGACAGAAGTGACGGAAAATGAACTGAAGCTTATCAACGATGAGTTGGAGAAGGTGCTGGGAGCCGATGAAAGCTGTAACCTGTCATCAGGACGGAACAGCCACGTTAGTACTGGAAGGAACAGCCATGTTAGTACTGGAAGGAACAGTCATGTAAGCACTGGAAGAAACAGCCATGTTAGCACGGGAAGGAACAGCCATTGCAGCACAATCACACTCAGTGGGAAGCCAATAGAGAGTGCAGAGAACAATGGAAACGGAACTCTCGTCTGTCCACTTCAAGGCTACCTTCTGGGATCAGCAATAGGTCTCCCAGAAACAGCAGAAACAGCACCAACAGCCAAGAAAGAGCACAGGGTATCACTTGGTGAGCTCTTTCAGAAAACCAAACAAGCAGAGGAAAGCTATGGAGCAAAGAAACCAGAAAAGGATACCGACAGGTCTGCAGCATTCCTCGTGAAAAAGTTGCTCAAGAAAAAAATACTCCATGCTTCCAACAGGAACTGCATGCCCTCCTCTGGAGGACCAAGTGATTCTGCTTCAGCTGAGACAAAACTGAACAAGGTATGTGTCTATCTGAATGTATATATGACGAATGCACTAGTTGTGCAATTTATATCTTTACGTTGTCCACTCAAGCTGGCCTCTAACCATTGATTCGATTCAAGAACATTTGAACCTGTCCTATGTTCCTAGAAGTTACTCATTAAGTTCCTGCTCTGATTGGGATTAATGCTCCCAAAGATCTCATAGCCCATAGATGATTTTGTCAGTTTGTTAGCCATACATTTTTCCAGATTTCTCACCCTTTAAGTGTAAGAAATGCAGATGCTACACATTTTCCACCGAAAAGTTCATCCTGAAAGATCAATCAATGCAAGCAAGTCTACCAATAGTACTAAGTCAACGACTCATTTGGAGGCAAAAAACGATGATAGATCATACATTTCTGAAGTCTCTCAGGATGCTGAAGAGGATATCATAATCACTCCTTATCAAGCCCTCTCAAAGGGTCAGCTACGACACATTAAGACTCAGTCCAACCCACCCCAGCTTGCACTCGGCGCTAGCAATTCATTTGCGACTGGAGAACATTGGATCAAGACAGACTCAGACTGTAAGTATGACACATGTCACACATCCATATATACAAATTTACCAGATAGTGGAAACACGTGTATCAGGTTGCAGAAAGTATAACAGGATTTGTGCTAACATATCTGGTTTTTCAGACCTGGTGCTGGAGCTCTGAAAAAACAAGAAGCAACATCAAGGCTGGTTCATATGTTAAGGCAATCAAATGAACATCAAAAATGATTTTATGTCATCTGTGTGTAAAAGTGTGAAACTCTTCTCTAATACTAAGTACATATGTTGTGGATGTATAAAATAGGAAGGTGGGTCAAGGCTCAGAAAACTTATCAGTTTTGAGCTTGAGATTCAGGCCTTCCAACATAAATATTAAATATATGTTGCTGGAGTGGTGGTTTTCCTGATATGCTCGAGACTTGTTTAAATAAGTTACATCTCATGTTGCCATGATTGATGCCTTCGATATCTCAAAGAGTTTGAATGCTGGATATCCCCAGACAGATAAGTATACACAACTGTGAAAGTCTCCTAGAATCACTGCTTACAGTACACTTGTGATATGCAAAATCACAGGACTAGGTTTTTAGTAGTTTGTACAGAACTATGCAACACAAATTAACGTGGATTGCGTAAAGTCATCAGCGATGGTAGTGAGTTTCTGTCCGACCTTTACAAAAGAATGGTGTGATAGCCAACACGTAAAAACAGCAGCCCTTGAGTCTAAGGAAGAAACTAGCAGGTACTGTCCATATAATCTACCAACAAATCTTGAACCATCCCTCTGTCCGGCATCTTTCCTGCAGCACCATAAATTGGTGCGAGCCCTCCACTAATTGGGCCAGGGTTTTCTTTGACCTGAGAATGATCAAAACCGATAATAGTTAACTCATCATTGAATATCATTCATTGCTCGATTATTCATAGCATGGATGGAAACACCAAACAGCATCATTTAGGATCTTGACATAGTCATGTTCCGAAGAAAATAGTGCTATGCATTTTATCAGCAACTGCATAAGACTGAAAAAATTGTTGTACAAATTGTCTAGATTAAATTACCCTGTCGACTGCATCTCTTAGATCTATCAAGAAGTCCTCGACTACTTGAACGTGTTGAAGCGTGACGCAGATATGAAGGCTGTCAAACATGCACCATGTAAGATTTCAGGAAAAAATATATTTCACAAGGCATAGCAAAAAACGCATACATATGAAGTACAGCTTTGTGGTGTTCATGTCATGGCAATAACATTCATCAAAGAAAAAGGAACTTGATAACAACAATCAATGTTTATGGCATATTCATTTTCTACTTAGCACATACCTGTTAGGCCTCTGCAAAGCATTCAAGTGCCAGGCTTTGGATGACATTATATCATTTACTTCAAAGATGTCCAATACATCAGATCCAAAAGCCACAATTGTCATATCAGGCCTTCCAATGATGAATAGTTCAGGAATTTCCTGTATCCTGCATTAAAAATAATGGAATTTGTAATATGCTCATCCTGAAACACTCAAAGATCCCAATTGAGCGAAATTCTACCCCTTCTGTATTCTCTTTGAAGCTTCCATAATGGCCCTAGTGTTTTCCAAATACCCTGTAAAGTACAACTATCAGAACAAACTCCACTTTATCTACAACAGATTTCCGAAAGGAGTTAACACATCATAGAGGACAAAAATGCACCTTCTAATCCTAGAGACATCATTGCTGCCCAAGCCCCAGCAATTAAACCTCCGGGTCTACTCCCAGCAATGGTTGGAGACACATAAAGCCCGCCAGACCACTCAGTAACTATGGAATGTTAGATTGAAATTTCAGCGAGATATAAACATATTTAGCATGAAATCAATAAGAAAACACACACGTCACTGAGAAACCTAGGTTCCCACGTGCTACAGCTATACATACATTTAATTTGACTAGAAACTGTAAGCATGACATATTTAATTGCATGTGTCAGGCCGTTTTAAGACAATCAGCGGAGAAATGAGAAATAGTGCTTACCAGCAACAAATTGATGCTGTTAATAACCAAAGCAACAGTCCATATGATCCAGCGTTCCAAAATTCAGCGATTCGTAAACATGCCACATTTTTTTGGAGTGAGAAGGAAAGACATAAGCATAAGAAAAATAGGTGTCCCGAATTTAGCAACTTCAGCTTTAGAAACTAGCTTTCACTTCAGTTATGTTCACATTATAATGAACAAAATCATCCCGAGTTTTCAGAGAGTATTTACAATTAACAAAATTTTCCGCCTGTTCTCAAATAGAAATCCAGGAGCAGAAATATAGAGAAATTGTTGGTCTAAATATGTCTGTGGGCATGCATAAACCCTGAAATGCCTACCATAGAACAAGGCAGTGCAGTATATGATGTGATCCATACAACCACCAAAAGAGAGTAACTCAAAAACCTACCCACACTCTAATACCACCAACTCTCCCACCCCAGAACAGTACAAGTGAGGTTATGATCAATAGCTGTTTACCTTTCGGATCTCATGATTTCGATACAGAACAATGCTGGTTCCTTTGGGAGCCAATCCATACTTGTGTACATCTGCTGATATCGAGGTTACTCCAATAACGGAAAAATCATAGGGTGGTACTGGATACCTAGATGTAAAGATAACAGTTTATTGGGAAGACATTTGAAGCAATAATACAAAAGAATCTGTAAAAATCAGCAGAATATTCCTAATTAAACATACAGGATTAGATGAGGATGTCTGCAAATTAGTACAAGTCTGTGGGTCCAAAGAATATGCAAGTACCTTCAGGTATATAACATACTATTGGATGCAGATGTATATCATACTTACCCAAGTTTACGAGCAAATGGCAACACAAAGCCACCAAGGCACAGGTCTACATGTAAACAAATTCCATAAGTGAACGCTAATTCCCCAAGCTCCTGTAAGAATGATTATTTCAAGTTGTATCTAGTGGGGATATTGGTGAGATCAGTAAAAAAAAAAGTTTGATCACATGCCTCAATTGGATCGATAATTCCATGTGGAAATCCAGGAGCAGACCCCACAATCTGAAATTTAGTGAGTTGCAGATTCAGGTCAGCCAGAAGTATTAAAATAATAAGCCAGTCATCAGATTGGACCCAGCCAAAAATCCAAATAAAAGGCTAATAAAACACAAGAAGAATGATGGAGGAATCATCATTTTCCCACAAGCTTTGTTTCCAAATGCTCAGAATTAGGAACACAAGCTTTGTTTCCAAATGCTCAGAATTAGGAACGAGGTGTTGCAGAGTTCTAGAGAGAGAGTAAAAAAATTGATCTCCAACATCACCTAATCCAATTCCATAACATACGCACAGCAGACATCAACAAAAGATTATTACCATTATGGTGTTTTTGTTGATATATCTTCTCATATCTTTAACATCTGCTTGAAATTGCTTGTTTACTGGGACTCGCCAGAGCTTGATTTTGAAATATTGAGCAGCTTTGTCATATGCTGAGTGAGCTGATACTGGTATTATCCTACGCTTCCAAACAAATTTCAGTAACAGTTGACTTATTAATCAGTCCACAATAATATATTTCGATCCTACATACATTTCTGGTTTAGTTATCCCTTTTCTAGCTTTCATGTAGTCGCGTGATGATTTCACTGCTAATAATATGCTTTCTGTCCCTCCTGATGTCATGTTACCACAAATTTGTCCTCCTGAAGCCTTTTCCTTACTTCCAAGCAATGCAGCGGTCATTGCAACCACCTCAGCTTCAAACCTCGCCACACTTGGGAATACATCCAGATGCAGTGGGTTAGTATGTGAAAACCTGAAACGTGATCCAACACCAGCAACAAGAGGTAAGAAACAGTTGGTATCATGTCTTTTACATAGTATTGATAAAATCATGGAGTTCCAAACAATATTGTATTCTAAAGTAGGCATGAGCTAGTGCCTCAACATTCTCTGATAATGTTACCGATACGGAAAATATTTTCAAAAAAGAAAAATGCACTAACTACTAACATTGAACATGCCTCATTTATCAAAGAAAAATGTCCTTCCTGCTCAGTTCCTCCAATATAGCTGCAAAAACATATCCAGTAAGTCGATAGTAACAAATGATAACACAGAAAAATATCAAGATGAATTAACTCACTTAATATAAGCAAAAACTGGTAATTACAAGCCAGATATACTCTGACAAGAACATACACTGTACCAGAACATCTCCCCTGCCAGACCACGTCCTTTTGTTTCTCAGAGTTCAGTTTTGCAATCGTTCCAGCTCCAAGTCCTGTACGAGGCAACTCAGTCACCCAATCTTTTTTGGACTTTCCAGAAGCTTGCATTTGATCAACAACCTGCAACCAGAAAGAACTCTCACTTGCTGCTTATAATGCTCAAGGATATAAAAACATGAGGCCAAACTATGCCAGAGGACCATTATAGAAGAATTTACACAGGAAAAAAGTAATATAACTACTTAGCGACGAGTATATCCCCGGGAATAAGCAGGTAAACAATTTTCTTGATGAAATCAAAAGCAATATCCGAATGGGAAAGCAATAACCCCGAAAAAGAAGAATCATGTTTCTATGTCTATTTTAGCACTTGTAAAGAGACTCCTCAAGATAAATAGAGGAGAGTTAGTGGCCTCCGACATTCAGTTACCACGATTAAGGTATTTCCACAGGATATTCACTATCTGTACCACACACGCATGCTAAATTGCTTGATATTAACGGAGATTTGAGATACTAACTAGGGGAGAACATTCAAATACTCCGTAATCAAAAATGTCTAACGATTGGAAAACATATTACGTCTCAATTTTCAGTTACCAAATTCTAAGCATTTGATACGGCTGCGGAATAGCTAACCAAATTCAAAATCAACACGCGCATTCCCATTTCATTTTCCAAACTGAGACTGTACAGCATTTACAGAGCTCCTAATTCAAATTTAAACACTAAATATAGGTTAATCATGGACAACTTCACTAGTTAATTTCAATATTCCTTGCCTCAAAATTCAAATTAAATACTACAGATAGGTTAATCATGGAGAACTTCACTGAATGAAAAATCATCGCATATTCAATCACCTAAAAAGTCACAGCATATGCATGAATGAAATGATGCTAAGGTGATAATCACCTTCTGTTTTTCCGAGTCAATATATCGCTTCACTCCAGGTATCAACCTACCACGAGTTCAACAAAGAGATCACTAAACTTCGAGTTCCAAATCGCGGTAATATAAACACAGAACAGAAAATGAATACATGAAGGAGCAGTAAATTACTTCGCGAGACTGGTTAACACGCCAATCACTGTCGCCACGAATCCTCTCTCGCTGAAGACGCCGACGACGGACTGAATCCACTGAGCGATGATAATAGTGAGAATCGGAGCGGCGACAAGCACGAGAGGCTCGTGATTCGACAGGAACGAGTTCGCAGAAGCTCGGAATCGACTCAGCTGAGTCAGCAGCCGAGTTAACGGCGGCGGCGACTCCATCGATGCTTTCTCCGGATCGCTGAGTGCTGGAAGGAGTCGATGGAGATTGAGGGGTTTATTTGTTTTTATATTAATTTAGGGATTAGTGATTGTTTTGTTGTTATTGAGCGTTGGATAAAACGTGAAGCAACAGCAATAATTGGGGTGATGGATTGATTTGGTTTGGCGGGTTTCTTGCTTTGAGCGGGGTTTTTTCGATGTACTCGTCATTTTTCATCAAAAACAAATATACGTGTCATTTTCTCCTTTTTCAGTATCCGATGACTTCCTCCCGCGCACCTTGAAATATTGGCGTCAATTGATAAATTAGTGAACCAGATTGAATCGGAATACTGAAACGTGGATACAACCGATGATATTAACTTCATGTTAAAGCCCCCACATCGGGGCCCAATAAATCCAAACACTGCTATGATATTATGTTAAATTTTATGGTATACTGTAGTTTTATCTTGTGATTAATTGGTACTAAATGGAGGTGGCACATAATCTTATATGTAAGTGGTTTAGTCTTAAAAATCTATGTGGGATATATCTTTCACCGCTTCATCTTCTGCCTCCAAAATTCTCTATGAACGCCACTAGAGTGCTATAGTATGTACAACGGGCTCAATTTAACTTTAATTTATTTATACTCTTTTAGATGATCAGACAAGTTAAGTATATAAGATTGAAAATGGACGTATATTCTTTCATATTGCGAATTCACTTAAGGACTCTCGTATTTAACAAAGTGTGTTCCTCACACTTGTGGAAATGAACTTTCGCTTCACATGAGCTCCAGTACCTCCCATTTGTCGATGCCCAAATCATTCCGCCTTTATCTTCATATCTATGGAGCGCCACCACACTATCGCATTGTCTTTCAAGTATATAGTTGCAATATTAATTTTCTCACCTGTTGAGTTCGTCTCGATCGCCTTAAAGCACTTCTCCATCTCGTATAGGAGACTATCAATTTTTTTCGCACCACGTGCCCTGCCGTATTCCCTAGACTTGAGGACTTCCCGTTTGTAGACTGCACGAGCAGTGGCGGAACCAGAAGTATATGTTATGGGGGCCAAAAAGAGGCAACAAATTGTTAGGAAGGGGACGGCGGCAGGCGGCAGGCGGCGGACGGCGCAGCGGAGAGGATCTGTGTGTTTTTTGGCTGCCTTGAAGTGGAGGAAGACAAAAGACTCAATACAAGAGTATATTATTAGGTTTGGGCCGTTTGGCCATTAGATATTTAAATTTTATTTGGGCCAATTGGGTTGCGTATTTGAATCATCCTTTTACCAGGGCTACGAAATCCACTAATAAAAACATTCAAACACGGACCAAGAGCCGATACGGAATGTCATACTTCAAAGTTCCAAGTTTGAAAAGGAAAGTTGTGAAGAAAACACCTTCTATAGTTCTATTCGTTATTACCATTTACCACTATTCTATAAAATAATAAATAATCGTTTGTGCATCATTTGTATTATTTGAAAAGTATTAAGAGGTAATATATGTCACATGGGAATTTTATTTTTCAGTATGGATGGGGGAAGCAAGTCATGTCTCACTGTGGAGGCACATGAAGTACTTACCTCATGCCCCCAACTTAGCAATTATATAGGGGTTTCAATTTAATTTTTAAAATATATATATATATATATATATATATATATATATATATTGTTGGACATATATTGATTATATCATACGAAAAATTAAACAACAAAATTGAACGAGCAATTAACATATGCAAGAATAATAAACTTTTATTAATTATTCAAGCATACAATCAAAACGCTTAAATTACAATTAATCAAAGCATAAATCACGTTTCAAGTAATGATGGAGTCACGAGTAACACTCGCTGCCCTTGAAACGAATGAGTCCCGTCGTGGACATCGTTCCCTAGGATAAAACCATCGAAGGTAACAATTAACACGTAAGAGTTACCTCGGATTCACGCAAGGCCCGAAGGACTATCACCTCGACAGAGCATCAACTGGAAACTTCGAGAAAGACAGAAAGAAGACTCAAGTTTAGACTATGGAGGGACTTGAGAAATGGTGTGTATTTTCTGACTGACTTAGAGGCTCTATTTATACTACTCTAAGAAACCCTAATCATGGAAACATGATATTCTGATTTTCTGTAATTAGAGAAGAATATTCTCCAATCACCAACTCACTAAATCCGAGACATTCCATGAATACTCGAATCATATCTGCTGGAAAAGGAAGAAATATTTGTACAAATATTCTTCATCATATTAAACATGGTAAACCGCACATTTATTTAAGACAAGATATCTCACAAAATATGGAAGTATTTTGTTCTTATCTCTTAAGAATTACACACAAGTAATTCCATATATACTATGCGGTTGGGCCTTCATAAGACTTCCATGCGATCCATACGCATTTTGGACAGTCCAGAGAAAATTACCTGGGCCAATTTTCGCCCATTTTTTTCCTCTTTCAAGAGTGAAATTAAAACATTCATATCTCATTCACCCTTGATCCGTTTTGAGAGTTTAAATAGTCGATTTTATAGTACTCGCGGAGGAGAACCCAAAAATGACATCCATTGACCCAAAATCCGTTCGGGTCCCACTCTAAACGAAGCCCAAAAAGTTGACGAATTTCAACCTTTTAACCATCATTTTCCAACAATCCCCCACATGAATAGATATTGATGTAGGAATCAGAACAATCACGTCAGACACAGAGTTTGACTTGGTGATAGATTCATTTCGACGGCATAGATGCTGCATAGGATAAGTAGGTGTCACCCTTTGAACTTTCCCTTGAGAGAGTACACTTAGCCCACTGGTTAGGAAGTAGACGCGATGTCCTTGAACTTCCCCAACCGCTTGTGTGAACGACAATGCACTTCCCACAGACATCTTTCCTAGCCCTTGCGCTTTCCTCGGTTGTGTCCATTAATCAGGCCATGGCACACGCCTAGTTCTGTAAGGTTTCTAAAGAATTGCGTCCCAACAATTCCCTTTCGAAGCGGCCACACTTCTCGCTTACATAGGTGATTCTTGGTGTAAGAGCAGTTCCGTAAACTATTGCGCTCTTTCGAGTACTACATACTCGATGCCTTGAATCATTAAAAGCAATTTAATGCTTAGCCTCCATTCACATCACTGTTTCTTCATCATAGGAATGCGACAGGAGGTATGAAACCCCCACAGTGATCGCGATGGGTATTTGCAGTTTAGTTGTCCCTTTGAACCTAGATCTTGGGATCTCCAGTCACATAGGTTGGGTGTCCACGTACGTAACCCACCATTTATTAGACTTAGTCATATTCCTTTCGATGAGTTTTCAACTAACTCTCGATTCAATTTCTTCGTCAAGAAATCGATTGAATCCTTTCGTCAAAGAATAACAACTCTTATCATATTGACCTTACGTAGTCAACACCGATAATTCTCGTAGAGAGTAGTCGTCCAATGGTAAAGTGTCTATGTCGAGACACACCATCATCGATATGGCTTTAAGCTACAAGCTTTACGCTACACCAATAAGCATACAAGTGCTTTGGTCATCCTAGGGTATATCTTTCCCAATTTTTTCCAACACAATGGACATAGATTCCTCTATGAATCTAGCATGAGAGAACCATTTCTCTAGACAACTCAAGCCATATCCACGAGTCTCACACACAGCTTGTTTCCAGTGATCTTTTCTAGATTACTCGTGTATCATCTTACTATCCATTGTAAGAATAGTCTAATGTGCACTTTAATAAGTACAACAGACTATCAATGACTCTTGAGTTCTCTTAAGAGACACCTCACCTTTACAAAAAGGTAACTCATAATGTTTAGAGTCATTCCATTGAATACGACATATCTCCAAGAGACTCAATCATCGTATCAATTTTACTATCAATGAGAAAATCATAAATCAAAGACATAAATGACATGGTCATTTTTCGTGTCTCTTAGCGTATCTGCCTTCATCAAACTCATTGATTTAATATCACTGGCTAGAACAATTAGTTTGGTCACTTGATGGATCATTTAGGAGCATTGAGCTTTTCATTTTTGCTCTATTCAGATTTTAATATCTAAATCTCCAAATAACCATTTAGGTCCATTAGATGTACTTCTAGCTTTCACACAACCTTGATAGCAAGTACCATCACCATTGGACTCATTCTCACATCTAGAGAACACCCATCAAGTACACAAATATACTTACTAATTGTTCAAATCTACTAGTACTCTAGTGATTTGCACTCATGGTAGATCAATCTCTCTATTGATCACCACTTTCCACAAAAATTATTTCATGGAATCTCGTTTCCTTCGTTGGTTTATCCCTGATCCTTAATGATTTCATCTATTGACTCTTAAGTCCATTTAAGATAAATCAATATCTTTAACAGAAACTTCCACAAAATACACTTTCCATCAAGATATATTTCTAGTTTCTGCATAATATTTCTTGTGAATTTCAAGAAATTGATAGCACTTCAACATTGTGCATATCTAGTAAAGATACTGTTTAAGTATTACTTTTACTACATTCGCAATATGCCAACCCACACATTCGAAAGAACTTTTAGGATGGCTCTATGAGGAGCTTTATTTTTCTCCTTCTTGGGGTATCTTATTTAAAAGATCGCCAGCCAACTTAAAGGCTCTCCCACAATGCTTGATCATTTCTAGCAATTTCCTTCAATCACCAAATGACCTTGCAAATGTCTACATTGTGAATCACATTCCCCATAGGATTCTATGTATTCACATTATGGTCACAGATAACCTCATATGTTTTCTATGCATCACGTAAGTGGTTTCGTTAATATACAAACCCAACTTACTAAAAGTCCGTGTGTTCAATAATGAATCGAACACTAGATTCTTACCCATAAAATTTCTTTTAGGGATTGATCCTTTCAACAATCAAAACACCTTCATGTATTGATCTTTTATCGTGAAAGTCTCTCTTATTCCTTCAACTCCCTTGGAATTAGAGATAACTAAACTTTCCGATCTCAATTAATCGTTCTTCCTCGCATGACCAATACCACAACCGATGCAGTATCAATCAATCGAGGATTCGATTAACTCTCACTAGGGCGCAGTGTGAGTTTACCAACTCCACACAATGCCCATTTTAAAGCCAAGCTTCAGTACAACTGTACTTTACTTTCAGACAACTCAAATCAAACTTGAGTGTCTTTATGCTCGAAACACATTCAAGTCCATTGATCAACTCAAGTTTGAGTGCACTGCTCGACTTGATTTCGAGTTTACCCTTTTGGTTCGAGTTAAAGTCCTCCCGACTTGATCAACTTGATTCAAATCTCTCGTGGTGACTTTTTTCACTTCAAGTACCTATCAAAATTCATATCGTCGTTGAATTTTTAGGTTTTCGTCTACCCCCCACATTGGGCTGGTTTTATTAAACATCCCCACACGTGTTAAGTTTCTCAAAACCTCGTGTCTTGGGGTTCCTAGACCAAATGTCTTAGGATTACTCATCTCAAAATTCAAAGACTTTCCAACCAAAAATCTAGAGAATTGACCAAATGTCTTGGGATTCCATATCTCATGATTCTTAGATTTTTCAACCATAAATCAAGAGATTTGACCAAAAGTCTCGGGATTCCCATTCTCAGGATTTTTAGTTTTCTCAACCAAATTATTGAGATTTTCCCCTCAATTCTTTGATTACAAATAATCAAAGGTTTTTAGCATAGTCATGATAACTCATGCTTTAGGGTTTATACCATGGTTCACAAGAACTAATACCCTAGACATAGTTGTAAACTAATGTCTTCACGTTCACATTTATCAGGTCATACAAAATAACCAGAATATGTCAAACTTCGAGCTCATATGCTCTATCTGTGCAATCTAACAATTGTCACTCGTGAACCATATGCTCGTAAGCGATCAATCAAGATAGCCAATTATCGGGACAAGCCTTGTCAAACCTTTCATTGCATCAAAAGGGCACTTTCCCATAATACAATTTTAGACACAACATAGATCTAAAATTTTTGTATATGCAGCTAAATCAAGTCCCCAATGTCACATACTTCATTTATGCACAAATATATTTCACTCTTGCCGAGAGATGTCATGTTTAAGTGCAAATGAAGTTTACCAATTTTTCGCATGCGATTCTCAGACCAAGCATATAAAAGTCATGAATCACTTAGCAGCACATTTGCACACAAATATGGTTTAAATCTTTAACCAATATGAGCAGCCCACATCACCAAATTATTATACCATGCAAAATAGGTATTTCAACATTTGATTAAGTATTTAAGCAAATACTCTAACATTTCAAGGGCTTCGGAAATTAAACATGTCTCATAATTTCCAAACATATGTACTGCTTTCATGTAATTGAATAATAATGTCTGATCCCATATTCTAAACTCATGGCATTTTTTCCCCGTAAATTTAATTTAATCTTTCATGCAAAGAATCAAATATGATTTCTTACCATATCAACATTTAATCTCATAAGCATGAATATCACGGAATTAGCATATTTCCATAATTACGCCATGTAATTTAACATACATGCTCAACTCAGTTTTCCACATAATCAAGTGATTAATATAACCAAGTGATTAATATAACCAAATCCATTCACTATCAAATTCGATAGCCTTAGTGTACTGGACATATATGTGCACATATTATTCACATAACACTCTTTGTAACAAAGTCTTGTTCACGCCCAGATTCACGCAAATGGTTATCAAATATAATCCAAGCAATATATGTATATAAAGCATATGTCATGATTCACTTTAATCAATGTGTATACGTACCATAGTTAGCACAACCGTGGTTACACTCTTGATTCATTCATGTTGCCAAGCAAATCCTGCTGTATCTCCATGCCTAGTTTCTCTTCCATAAGAGAGATACAACCGTGTATACTCGGATTCACCAATGCGTACATACAAAAGATTTCCATCGTTAAATATATGTACAAATCTCAAATATCGTAGTATAATATTTTAAATAATTATACATAACAAATTGCTCAATATGATTTTGTTGTAAATAACCAAAACCATTGACATGCATAATTTCCATTGGCATGCATAATTTCCATTAGCATGCGTATCAATAACATGCATCCACCTCAATATTTCATGCATCTCAGTTTCCATAAATCAATGCATCCAATCTCCTATATATTCAGGCTTTCCAGTAAACTGTTTTGACGAAAACCATATGCAATTTTTCATGCCATGTCCGCGTGCAGCATATTTCGTTTGCAAATTTTTGGAATCAATATAATTCAACAAATATCATTCGTTTCAAAACTGTTGGACATATATTGATTATATCATACGAAAAATTAAACAACAAAATTGAACGAGCAATTAACATATGCAAGAATAATAAACTTTTATTAATTATTCAAGCATACAATCAAAACGCTTAAATTACAATTAATCAAAGCATAAATCACGTTTCAAGTAATGATGGAGTCACGAGTAACACTCGCTGCCCTTGAAACGAATGAGTCCCGTCGTGGACATCGTTCCCTAGGATAAAACCATCGAAGGTAACAATTAACACGTAAGAGTTACCTCGGATTCACGCAAGGCCCGAAGGACTATCACCTCGACAGAGCATCAACTGGAAACTTCGAGAAAGACAGAAAGAAGACTCAAGTTTAGACTATGGAGGGACTTGAGAAATGGTGTGTATTTTCTGACTGACTTAGAGGCTCTATTTATACTACTCTAAGAAACCCTAATCATGGAAACATGATATTCTGATTTTCTGTAATTAGAGAAGAATATTCTCCAATCACCAACTCACTAAATCCGAGACATTCCATGAATACTCGAATCATATCTGCTGGAAAAGGAAGAAATATTTGTACAAATATTCTTCATCATATTAAACATGGTAAACCGCACATTTATTTAAGACAAGATATCTCACAAAATATGGAAGTATTTTGTTCTTATCTCTTAAGAATTACACACAAGTAATTCCATATATACTATGCGGTTGGGCCTTCATAAGACTTCCATGCGATCCATACGCATTTTGGACAGTCCAGAGAAAATTACCTGGGCCAATTTTCGCCCATTTTTTTCCTCTTTCAAGAGTGAAATTAAAACATTCATATCTCATTCACCCTTGATCCGTTTTGAGAGTTTAAATAGTCGATTTTATAGTACTCGCGGAGGAGAACCCAAAAATGACATCCATTGACCCAAAATCCGTTCGGGTCCCACTCTAAACGAAGCCCAAAAAGTTGACGAATTTCAACCTTTTAACCATCATTTTCCAACATATATAAAGAGAAAAACTTTAAAATACTGCATGTTTTAATTAGTTGTCTCAATAATTTCTGTACCCATCCCATGTGCGGCCCTATTTTATAATTTTTGGATGTAAGTCTTGAGAAAAACCGTCTTTCTATAACCTCATGGAAAGACATAGTTTTATTGGAATAATAGAAAGGTAAAATGTCTTAGTTGCAATATTAAAAATATATTATACAACGTGTGGTAGTTATAAAGTTTATAACCCGATTCATACAACCCGAAATTTTTATCTTCATTTATTTGCATTTGCACTTTAAATCTTGGTATTTCCATGACTTATGGAAAGATTGTCTTTCAAGAGATGAATTATAAATATTATATGGGTTTTTTTTTTCTAATTTGCTTTAGACCTCCAAAATATTAGGACCGGCCCTAGAGGAAATATATATTAACAAAAAATGATATTTTAAATTAGAACCGAAAGATTGCATGTTAGATTCTTCTTCTTACTACAAAGCTAAATATTAAAATTGTATCTTTAATTCTTTTGTGCGTAAATTAAATTATCATATCTAATAATCCGAAGACAATTTAAACGTATGAAATTAAATAAACTTTACCATAAAATAAAAGTGTCAAAAAACAAGCAAAGAGAAAAGTGTGTCAGGTCTAGGTGTACAATGAGTTACATTTTCGTCCATTAAGATTTGAATATTTGAAGAGGGAGCAAACGGTAACGTGTTAACCAAGGTGCACTAAAATATACCACTTAACCTTTTTCCACACTTAATCCGTTTTAATGGATTTAGTACATGTTGTCAAAAAAATAAATAAATTTAGTACTCCTTTTATAATCTTATCATTTGTTTGGGAGTTCGTCTTCTAGAAGATGATATTACCATGAGTTATGAAAAGACTAAAGTTTAAGCTGAAAATTATAATAAATGAAAATAAAATTATCGAGTTGCATTAATCGGGTCATAAACTTTATGACTACTGGATGTTGCATAATAAATTATTAATATTGCAACTATAACATTTTATCTTTTTATTATTATGATTAAATCCCGTATTTCCATAAACCTATGGAAAGACGGTTTTTCCCAAGACTTTGCTTTGTCTAGTTTGTTTTATAAATTTAATTTTATCTACTTACTTTATCCATTATAAATTCAAATACTTAAATCTAGAGTGCTAAATACAGAAAACAATATCACTCCCTCTGTCCCGTTATAAATTTCTTAATTGCTTTTTGGGGGTCAAACTTTACTAACTTTGACCGTAAATATATATTAATCCATAAATAATAAAAATATCACGTCAGATCTTGTTAGTTTCATGTTAACATTTATTTTTCTAAATATTAATTTTTTTATGCGATACCATTATAGGAAACTATAGATATTTACGGTCAAACATGTTTATTGATGATCATGAAAAAATAATTAAGTAATTTATAGTGGGACACAGGGAGTATTAAATTTAGGGAACCTTTCCATAAGCTTATGGACAGTGATCATGGGCATTTGCATTAAATGTTGTAAATTTTTTTATAAAATTTAAATATTACATTTTATAAGTTAAAACAAGTAATAATATTTATTTGAAGGTTAAAATATAAAAATATATGACATAAAAAATATTTTCAAAATTTTAAATTTTATATGTAATTTAAAAAATACATTATATAAGGTAAGAAATATGTGGCCTATCAACATGCCGCCGGTCTCTTAAATTTAAGCAGTTTCCACATTTTGATCGCACGTGAATGTGATATTTTTGACTAGGAAAACTCTACACACACCATTATACAACTCCACCAACTAGTCGCTTTGAAAGATTAATTAATTAAAATATCAACAAATAATTACTCTCCTTGTAGAAGCATGATGAGTATGGCATGTTGTATTTTCCCGGGAGAAAACAAATGCATTTGGTCAACAAAAGGACTACCACTGCAACTGGAAAACTAAATTAAGGATCTTTCCACGGTTTCCAGATGCATGCACACGTAGCTTTGAATTCTTGTGATGCACGAACTGATGTAAGAAGTTGTACATACTGGAAATTCCACTGAAGTTACACTTTGAACATGTCTCATTTATTCTCGATTTATTTTGAAAATGTTAGTAATCGATTTGGCTGTGTATTCGCATTTATTCTCGACTCACTTTAAAAGTTTATTAGTCATTTCTGTAGTACTTGCAGAAGAAAAATGAAAAAGGAAACCCGTGTATTAAATTAAGATAAATTCAAATTTTCGAACAACTTCCACACTTAATTTTTTTTGTACACTTTTATCATATCCTGCTCTTGCTTTTGATCAAGGACTACCATCGAACAGACTCATGAAATTTTAGGATATTAAATTTTAAGTTATTCAATGATCATGTTTGACCGTCAATATCTCTAACTACATATACAAATTCCACATAAAAATGATATTAAGGAAATACATGTTAAGATGAATTCAATAATATCTCACGTGATATATTTATTATGTATATATTAATTTATATTTATGGTCAAAATTTACCAAATTTAACTTTGAAGAAACATATATGTGATGGGACAGAGAGAGTGTGTATTTAATATAAATATTCAGAATGAGTATTGATATGCGTTTGATTAAGAAGATGAGAGTTATAAAAATCAAAAGCTATCATTTTTACACTGCCTTCATCAATTACTAAGTTCTAAATATCAAATTTAATTATTTATCTATAAATTTCATATTAAACACGTACTTTTTTATCATTCTATTTCTCAATTTCCAAATCCACAAAGTTAAGAGCCAGCCCTGATCAATTGTAGAAAATAAGGGTAATAATTGTGTGTCTGTATTCATGAATTCACGATACATTATATTGTAGCACAAGATACCTATACAAGATAGGAAAAGGTAACAGAATACAATTACATCTATAATTATGGTAAGAATACAAATCCAATTCCAATTCCTTAACACTCCTCCTCGAGTTGGAGAATGATGATCGGAAATGCCCAACTTACCAAGTAAGGAATGAAACTGGTTACGTCCGAGAGCTTTAGTGAACAAATCCGCTAGTTGGTCTGTCGTACGGATATGTTAAGTAACAATATTGCCAGATTGGACAAGATCTCGGACAAAATGACAATCAACTTCAATGTGCTTCGTGCGTTCATAAAAACCGGGTTGGCTACTATGTGGAGAGCAAATTGACTGTCACAAAACAATTTCATAGGAAAAGAGTGAGGAACCCCTGAGTCCTTCCGTAAGGACCTAAGCCATAACAACTCATAGCAGGTAACTGTCATAGCACGATACTCTACTTCAGCAGAAGACCGAGAAACAGTAGGTTGCTTCTTAGTCTTCCAGGAAACCGGAGAATCACCAATCATAACAAAATAACCAGATAAAGAACGCCTAGTAATTGGACAGGCGGCCCAATATGAATCACAATAACCAGTCAATTATAGAGTACTACCAGAAGAAATAAATAAACCATGACCAGGATGACTCTTTAGGTAGTGCAACACATGAACCGCAGCTTGCCAGTGAGGAACACAAGGAGACTTCATGAATTGCGCAAGAGTATGAACTGAATAACTAAGTTCAGGACGAGTAATAGTGAAATATATCATGCTCCCAACCAAACGACGATACTGCTCCGGGTCATGGTAGGCTGGACCTTCAACACGTGCCAAATCTTATTGCTGCTCCATCAGAAAATCAATTGGTCTGGAAGCAGATAAACTTGTATCAGATAGGATGTCCAAAGCATATTTCCTTTGCGAGAGAAACATCCCCTCTGGCCTTCTAGCAATCTCTATGCCCAACAAATTCTTAAGCAAACCAAAGTCCTTCATGTGAAAACAATAACCCAAGTATCTATTGAACTCAGAGATGAGCGAAGAAGAACTACCATCAATACCCAAATCATCTATGTAAACCAGAACATGTAAAGAAACTGATCCACATAAATAGACAAATAAAGAGTAATCAGCCTTACTCTAAACAAAACCAAAAGCCCATAAAGCCTGAGACAGTTTAGCAAACCAATTTTGAGGAGCCTGACGAAGACCATAAAGAGATTTCTGAAGGCGACAAACCTCACCAGGAGGTACAGCATAGCCAGGCGGAGGATGCATGAACACTTCCTCATGTAAATCACCATGCAGAAAGGCATTATGAACATCCATCTGATGCAGTTCCCAACCTTTCATAACAGCAACAGACAGGAACAATCTAACATAACTCATATTCGCAACTGGAGCAAAGGTCTCAGTGTAATCAATTCCTTCAACCTGGCGATTTCCAAGAACCACTAGGCGTGCCTTGTGACGTTCAATAGTATCATCTGAACGAAACTTCGCCCGGTATACCCAGTTGCACCCAATAGCCTTCTTAAGCGCAGGCAAAGGAGACAAAGTCCATGTCTGATTTCGCTCCATGGCAGTAAGTTCCTCAACCATAGCATCTCGCCAATGAGAATGACGAGAAGCCTCAGAGTAAGTAGTGGGATCTGCACTAGAAGTTACGGCACCCAAAAATCTAGAATGCATACTAGAAAAATTATCACAATTTACATAATCAGTAAGAGGATAGAGAACACCTGAAGAAAGTGATGACGCATGAGGGAACGTAGTCGAAGAGGGGGTCTTCAGTAGTAAGAGCATAAGCATGATCTGCACAGTCGTAATATGCCAAGTATGACGGAGGACGACGAGATCGAACACTCTGTCTGGTATGTGACAACTCAGCAGCGGAACTGTCCGGTACTAGAGAAGCCGATAAAGTAGATACCGAGGATGTAGCATCGACGGTGACTGGCGGAGAATAACCGACAGCGGACGACGAAGGTTGGCCGACAGCGACCGGCGTGACGGTACTAGCGTCGGGCGGTGGAGGACTCGCTGGCGTTGGCCTGCCGACGTTGATTGGTCGACATTGACCGTCGTTGACTGGCCGGCGTTGACCGGCGTTAACTACCCGACGTTGACCGGTAAGACAGCAGTCGGCAGCAGCTGGCCACCGGTGGTCGGCGGAAAGCCAATGGCCACCGACGGCGGTGGATCGGCAGCAGGAGGCTGAACAAAAGCTCTGTACGGCTCTGGCGAGAAGGAGGAGGAATCCAGCTGTGATGTGGTGGCGCCGCCAGGTTTATCGGATAAAGCAGATGCCGGAGTTGCAGAGTACAGGAACTGGTCTTCAAAGAAATCAGCATCCCGACTGTTAAAGATCACTCGGGATTCCAAGTCAAAAAGACGATAACCTTTCTTTCCGGCAGGGTAACCAAGAAACAGACACCGCCGACTTCGTGGTGCAAACTTGTCACAATATCTGGGAACATAAGCAGCAAAACACAATCACCCAAAAACCCTTAAGGATGAATAATTTGGAACTTGTCCATAAAGCAACTCAAAGGGAGTACGACCGTGGAGATGCTGAGTCGGTGTTCGGTTGATCAGGTAGGCAGCGGTAAGAACACATTCTCCCCAAAATTCAATAGAAAGACTGGCTTGGAACCGTAAAGCACGCACCACATTGAGTAAATGACGATGCTTTCTTTCAACCCGACCATTCTGTTGTGGTGTGTCAGACATAGGTGTTTCAAAGATGATCCCAGATGCAGCAAAATGAGATCGCAAAGGCAGAAATTCAGTCTCATTATCAGCCCGAACACGTTTTATGGTTCGGCCCCACTGGTTCTTCACCAAGGCACTAAATTATAAAAATCTATAGGCTACTTCAGACTTAGCGACCAATAAATAAACCCAAACAGCTCGGGAATAATCATCGACTATCGTCAAAAAATAAAATGCACCACTATAGGATGGAGTTCGATAAGGTCCCCAAACATTACAATGTACTAATTCAAATAATGTAGTAGCATTTGTAGAACTCAATGTAAAACTATGTCTAGTATGTTTTGCTCTATAACATCAGAGCAAGGTATAGTAGTATTATTTGTGCTACAATCAAGAGTTGGAATAGAAGACAACACCGTAGATGATGGATGACCAAAACGTTGATGCCATAAATCAGATAAAGAAACCGAAGCAATTGTCGGAATAGATTGCAGGATATGAGGACGAATGCGAGTATCCAATAGACGAAGCCAATAAACCCCCCATTTATGTTCACCCACGCCAATCACAATCCCCGTACTGATTTTCTGTAAAATGCAATAATTTTCAGTAAACAATGCTAGACATTTTAAGACAGATAACAATCTAGAGCATGATAATAAATTGCATCGCAAAGTAGGTACGTAGTGCACATGAATAAGGGTGACATCACCAAAACAAATAGACCCATATTGTATAGCAGACGACACAGATCCATCAGGCGCTATAACATTCACAGTATTGGTAGCAGTAGTAACATCAGTAAGAGAACCTTTGTCACCAGTCATGTGATATGAGGCTCCCGAATCAAGAATCCAAGGTAAAGTAGACTTACTTGACCCATGGTCAGATAACGAATCAAACTGATTAAATAAATGTATGGTCGTACTCCATTGGTCGTCAGACAGAGCAGGACCAAAATCAGATCGTGTAGGTAAGCAGAGGAGGCGGCCATCGCAAATCCTTGTGGCGATGTCACTACGCCGGCGAAAAGAGCCATAAAACAAATGGCAAGAACAATTAAAGTAAGAGAAGAGAGAAAATTTGCTGAACCAAAGCCAAAAGAGGCAATTGATGCTCGCCTACTGTGTGGCACGTGTAGGTCACGCGCTGTGAAGGGAAACTGCGCGTCTAGTGCACCCGCGCGTGGACTCCCGCGCTTCTAGAAGGTCGAGCGCGTGAATCTCACGCGCGTCTCACGTTGTCTGTGAGTCTCACGTCACCGGAGCTGATGGAACCTAGCCGGAGTCGAGAGCTAAGTAGAGCTATTCGGGCGGAGTGGTGAGTAGACCGGACAGATCGGAGCAAGAACTAGCCGGAGTGATTCGGGAGCTCGCCGGTCAGAGCGAAGTGGGCCGGACGAAACTGAAGGAAGACGGGAGCAGGAGCAGGTGCAGGCCGGCGGACGGAGTCGGGAGCGGAAGCAGGTGAAGGCCGGTGGAGCGGGAGCAGAACCGGTGGCGTGTTGGTGAGCAGGACCGACGGCGGGTTGAAGAAGAAGATTTTTTTTTTGGCAAAAGAAAGGTAGTCCGAATTGGCGGAGCGTGGAAGTCAAGCACTGACGACAATGGACAATTTAGAACGGTATTTTAAGGTTTCATGATTTTAGGCTCTGATACCATGTAGAAAATAAGGGTAATAATTGTGTGTCTGTATTCATGAATTCATGATACATTATATAGTAGTACATGATACCTATACAAGCTAGGAAAATGTAACAAAATACAAGTACATCTATAATTGTGGTAAGAATACAAATCCAATTCCAATTCCAATTCCTTAACATCAATGTGTAAGAAATCCCCTTTTAATACTTATGATTTAGAGTGCTAATTAAATGTCCCCGTTTTTTTAATACTTGCATAATAAAAATAAAAAGACATCTATGTGCTAAAATCAGATAATTATTCGGATATTACTCGGTAAGCTGTTCGAACTTGATGAAAAACAGCTTCCACACTTCATCTTTCCAATAGTTTTTTTGGTACACTTTTATCATATGTATACTTGTATCCTCACTTTTTATTTTGCATATGCTTTTGATCAAGGATTACTATAAAGTTCATGAAATTTCAGGTTATTAGATTATATGTATTTGATATAAATATTTAGAATGAATATGGATATTAGATTGAGAACAAATGACTTCAGTGACCTCTTAACTATCACCATCGTTCATATTTGGCCCCTTATATATTTTTAATATTTTTAGCCACTCAACTTACAAAACAACTCAGTTTTAGCACTTATGGAGGGCTCACGATTAAGCTATTTTGTAATTTAAGGGGTCAACAGTGTATAAAAACAAAGGATCAAAGGTGAACAATGTGATTGTTAGGGGTCACCGAATTCATTTGCTCATAGATTGATTCTCTTAGATTGATTAAGGAGACGAGGAGTTAAAAATTAAAATCCATCATTATTATAGGGTACTAAATTCTAAATATCAGACACGTGTTTTTTCAATCATTTTATTTCACAATTTTCAAATTGTTATCGTTCCACGTCTCGTTGTTAACAAAATTATGACTCAATATATAAGATTATGAATCACTTTTACACAATACCAATTATTGTATGATGGGAGCTCACGTATCTAATACAAATCCACAAAGTTAAAAAGCTACATCACCGTGTAAAAAATCCTTTTTAATAGGATTAAGAGTGCTAATTAAATGTCTCCATCTTTGTTGGACGGGTTAATTAAGAAAATAAAACATTTAAGAGTGGAAACGATGAATGCAATATAATCTCACTGCGTGATTTTGAAGGCGGTGACAAATCCAATTTTCCACCGTCATCCTTATTCCTAAGTCAAATATATCCAAACTTACGTCTTACTTTTCAAAGGAAAGTGCAGTAATTAATCTGTGCTGGTAGTACAAAAGGTTGGGGTAAAATAATTAATGGGTTCATTTGACAGGTGATCTGTGCATAATCTATATATCACTAATTTTTTATTTTATGTACTAAATTAATTAAATTGCATAGTATAAAATTTAGAATTTTTTAAAAATATTTTTTATATTATATATTTTAATATTTTCACCTTCAAATGCATATTAGGCAAAAGATCGTCTTTCCATAAATCTATGGGAAAATGAGGTTTAATTAGAATAATAAAGGTTAAATATCTTAGTTGCAATATTAAAATTTTACTATGCAACGTGTGGTAGTTATAAAGTTTATAACCCAATTCGATTTATAATCCCATTCATGCAACCGATAATTTTATCTTAATTTCTTCTAATTTCGAAAATTCCGATCTTTCCATAATTTATAAAAAAAATCATCTTTTAAGAGATGAACTCTATATATTATTATTTATTTTAACTTATAAAATAAAATATTTAAATTTTATACAAAATAATAACATTTAAAGTAAAATACTTATATATTATTCATAAATTTATAAAAATACCGTCTGTTTTCGCTACTTGCTCGGTATAATTAACCACCATTATAAACCTTTAATACTAAACATTGTTGACTTTGCGTGTCGTTTAGGACAACAAAACTATGAAGTACGTTAATAAACAAATAAAAAACGCATGCTACTTAACCGTACTACAGTACTATTATTAAAGCAGTAGCCGTCATCCACTATATCAACCTTAGCCGCCTCACACGATGGAGGGCTACACGATCATCGTCTATTATATCCACACGATTGTTTAAGTGGTTGGATGCATAATTTACGTCTTTTAAAATATGGATTTGACTATCAACAACGATAATGTGAGAGTTTTTTAAGTGAGAGAACCCTTTGTGCATACCGAATACCATCAAATGTCATGTATTCGATTATAAAAGTGCTATGATTTACTTCTTCGATAAAACTTGTGGTGCTGGGTACTATATGCTCAATTATAAAAGTGCTATAATTTACCTTTCCAATAAAGCATATAGTGTTGAATAATCGGAGCGATTAAAGGCGAGCCGTTTAATCGCCTTATGGAACCTCAGCCGCCTCACTACTCTCTACCAGTAGTCTCTAGTCCGATTACCCCATAATTATCAATCCAACCTTGCAATGTTTATCGTCATTATTCTCGGCAAAACTTCTTCCCGTTCCACAATAAACTCAGTATTCCCTCCATTTTTATATTTATGACATTATAATTTAGGTATTTGTATTTAACTAGAGAAATAAGTGAATACAATTAATATCGAAAGCAAAACGTAGAATAGTACTACGGTTTCAATAAGTTGATGAAATTGAATGAACCTTTCAAAAAATGGAAATAGTGCCAATAAAAGAAAACATTCATTTATGGTAAGTGTGCCATGAATAACAAAATAGATGGAGTACTTTAATTTTTAATTCATTTTACAAATAATTTTCTATTTTTACATTTTTTCTAGGCAAAATTTTGGAAAACACCGCTTTTCATTTGCTTATGGAAAGATAGGGTTTAATTATAATAAAAGGTAAAAGGTGTTAGTTGCAATATTGAAAATTTATTATGCAATACGGTCTTTCCATATGTCATGGAAAGACCAAGGTTTAAAGTGCAAATTAGAAGAAATATAGATACAATTATCGAGTTGCATGAATCGCGTTATAAACTTTATAATTACAACACGTTGCACAGTAAATTGTTAATATTGCAACTGAGATATTTTACCTTTTATTATTCTAATTAAATCTCATTTTTTATAATTGTATGAAAATACGATATTTTCCATGACTTTGCCAAATAAAATATAAATTAAAAGATAAATAAAATACGAATACTCAGAGAATCACCTTTCACCAACAAAGGTTAAAAAACTCGAAACGAGAGATACTAAATTGAAAGTAATCACCCCAAAGTATGTCGTGATTTATTATATTTTAATGTAACAAAAGATACTGACCGCAGTGAAGATATTTTGACATACTCAACAGTGCATTCTGGAATCATGTGTAATTTCTTTCAGCAATTAACCTTAAGTATTCTAAATAGCGAGCGTGCTTTTTTTTTGTTGACCGAAACGAAAATCAACCTCCTGTCACATGTAACTTATCGCAATCACGGTCCAGATCAGGATACATGAAGCATGGGCCATAAAATAACCATAATTATCTTCAATAACAACAAAAATAATAGGCAAATTCTTTGGAAAGTCGGCATTTCTATAAACTTAGGGAAATATGAATTTTAATTAGAATAATAAAAGTTAAAATGTTTAAGTTACAATTTTAAAATTTTATTATGCAACGTGTAGCAGTAATAAAGTTTATAACCCGATTCATGCAATCCAAAAATTTTATCTCATTTATTCTAATTTATATTTTAAACATTGATTTTTCCATGATTTAAGAAAAAACCGTCTGGATTCAATGTAATAAACTGATGGATTTTACTGATTATCTCAATTCAACATTTTTATTATTTAGTGTACAGAAAAGTGATTAATTTTTTAAAACTTTCCATTGTATTTTCACACATTTAACCACGATAGGATCATTTTATAATTAATATAAGTTTTTGGAAAGGCGTATCCATAAGTTTATGGAAAGACGGAGTTTATTTAGAATAGTAAAAGGTAAAATGTATAAGTTACAATATTAAAAATTTATTATACAACGTGTAATAGTTATAAAGTTTATAACCCGATTCATGCAGCCCAGAAATTTTATCTTCAATTCTTCTAATTTGCACTTTCAATGTTTCATATTTTATGTAAAGACTGTCTTTCAATGGACAAACTCTTAATTAAATGGTTTCACACTTATATATGTTTAGATAAACTCTTGGGAAATATCTTCTTTCCACAACGTTATGGAAAGACCGTCTTTCAATAATCTTATGGAAAGACTGTCCTTCAATAATCTTATGGAAATATGAGGTTTAATTAGAATAATAAAAGATAAAAGGTCTTAGTTGGAATATTAAAATTTTAATATGCAACGTGTCGTAGTTATAAAGTTTATAACCTGATTCATGCAACCCGAAAAATTTATCTTCATTTCTTCTAATTTACACTTAAAACCTTGATCTTTTCATATCTTATGGAAAGACCACATTTCAAAAGACGGACTCCACTGTTTATTGCAATATTTTATAATTTAAAAATTAAAATATGTAAACATAAAATTATTAAGATTACTTTAATTGTTCTGCATTTACCTTTGGTGAAGGAGGCAGCAACACGCTGCTTTAATCTCTAATAGTATAGATAATCAGTCTCATTGACATTTATTCAGATATCCTTACAATAAATCATTTATTGTTTAAGAGTAATTGAGCTAAATGTCATTTCAAATTATTGTAATAGTATGTGAGCATGTTTTCAGCACATATGTATGAATAGTTTCAAAAGAAAAAAGGGGCAACAACACACTATAAATATTCCCTCTGTTTCTCTAATAGTGGCACGCTATTTTTTGTGTTATAATTCATGATATGCTAATCGAGTGGATGGAATTGAATTGAAAGAAAAAAAAGTAAAATGAGTGGATGTAATAACCTCTAACTTGCCTTGAATAGAAAGTATCAACATAAAAGAAATATCTCAAATTAAAAAAATGTCACTATTAAAGAAACAAATGGAATAATATTTTAATAATCAATGATGAATAGAGAAAATTCTAGCATTATCTACCAATATATATACATCATAGTCTCCCTACTTGGAAGTCTTCACTTCCTAATCTCCCATCCAAAGACCCTTCTCTAAAGCTCCAACACCATCATATCCCTTCCATTATTCCATGGAAAACTATGCACCAATTTTCTACACACCACCACCGTCCTCAGCTCCGCCGCCGCCGCTTCCGGCGGACAACCACCTCATAACCGCCACCTCCGCCTTTGTAACAAATTTCGACCACCTCCAACAACCCCATCCTCCACTATCCTACAGCACCAACGACACCTTCGGCGGCGGCGGAAGCGGCGGCGATCAGAGTGAGGTGAAATCCGGGAAGAAGAAAACGGAGAAGAAAATCAAGAAGCCGAGGTATGCTTTCCAGACGAGGAGCCAGGTGGATATACTTGACGATGGTTATAGATGGAGAAAATATGGTCAAAAGGCTGTGAAGAACAACAGATTTCCCAGGTAAATTTGATCGTTTTATAAATTAAATCCCCTCTATTTTAATTTGATTGCATATTTTTGTTGGAAAAATGACAACGTTAAAACTCTAGAAACAATTACTACATGATTGGTTGATTAATTTGTGTTATATATCAGATGTGGGTTTAATTATTTATATATGATCAGAGTTACGGATAACTCGACCTGAAACATGTTTCGAGGAACTGATCTAGATTAGTGACGTAAGAGATGATTCAGTTGGACTAAAATTCTATAAATAGTCATTTGTGAAATTATTAGCGAAACGTAATTAAATAACGAGCAATTCAAACATGGCCACTTAGATAAAATTATAATATTATGTTTTTTTAATAACACGTCCAATTTTCACTTAATTATTTTCCTTCCTCTCCAGGGCCCTAAGGCCATCGTCTCCAAAGCTTAATTATCCGCACTTCTGTTCAATTCAGAGCAGTAGATTGATTTAATCTTATTATAATTATTTTCATATTTAAATTATACTACTTGCTTGGATTTAGGAAATATCCATCCAAAGAATACCATTAGATGTATTGGAAATTTTGTTTTAGAAAAAGGTCGGAAATATTTTTGAAATTAGACATTTTTACGATTGGAGAACTATTAGTACATTTTTATTCAGTAAGCGTATCCATTTCAATCAAATTAAACACGTTTTCAATCAAAAAGTTGGATCGAACTGAATCTACTTGATCAAGTCGTAAAGGGACAAAGCGGAAAATATTCCTGAACCAAGGCCAGTGAATGTAGGCACAGCCTTTTTAATTTTTTTTTTCAAACAGTAAAGGAAAATTTTATTTTATTTTATTTTTGTTAGCCGCCTAGAACCTAAATGTGCACCGTGCATGCTGCCTAATTAATTTTTGTTTTTTTACTACGACAAAAATAAGAGATCCTAATAGTCCTAGGATGTTTGACTAAGAGTATATTATGACAATCCACGTATATGTAAGACTAAGTACTATATTTATCTATAATTAATGCGTAATTTTAGTATTAGAGCAAGAGTCCGAATGTTAAAATATTGTCAATAATCAGGTGGTAAACTTTTAAGTATTGTACGTTGCATAATAGATTTTTAGCATTGCAACTAAAATATTTTACTATTCTATAGTCAACCCGTCTTTTTCATATGCGTCAATATATTATTGGCTGCACCATTTTCATTTATATTTTAGAGATAAAGTATACGAATTGTTTGAATAGTAGGAACAAGAATAATAGTCAGAATATTATGGTATTGTTAGCCCGCCAGCAATCGTTCGGAAGCATCTACAACCACCCACGAATCGTCGTGATCCATGCATATCACATAAGCTGCTTTGTTTTGCGGAATTTGAAAACTTTACTTGTTACTTTATCTCAAGGCGCCTCTGTTTGTCAGAGTTTATAATCTGACTTATAAGCATAACACTTTTTAATGTTGGCAAAACTTTGGGAAAGATTGTCTTTCCATAGGCTTATGCAAAGACGAAGTTTAATTTTAATAATATAACGTAAAAGATATTAGTTGCAATATTAAAAAATTATCATGCAACATAACCCAATTCATGCAATTCATGCAATCCGAAAATTTGATATTCATTTATTCTGATTTGCACTTTAAACCCTGATCTTTTCATTCTCTTTAGTGTTTGGTTAAGTGTTAAAATAACCTTATTTTGAAAGTAGAAGCTCTTTCCAGGGAAAAAAACAACAGTTTACTTTTAAAACAAGTCAGGTTTACTTACAAGCACATCTCCGTCAAACACACCGTATATCAGTCGTTCTCTGTTTTTAGTTCAATTCAAATCAGATAACATCAACTTACATATAGATACGAACTTATGATACATATTTTTTTGTGCGCAGGAGTTATTATCGGTGTACGCACCAAGGGTGCAACGTGAAGAAGCAAGTTCAGCGGCTATCTAAGGACGAAGGAGTTGTGGTGACAACTTACGAAGGAATGCATTCTCATCCCATTGAGAAATCAACAGATAACTTCGAGCATATTTTAAGCCAGATGCAAATTTATAACACCGCCTTTTGAATCGTGTGTAATAAATCTCGACTTTTGTTAATGAAAGATATACAATCATACATGCGTCGTACGTTGTTATTAATTATGTAGGTTTATGCCAATAATATGTAAGCTTTTCGATGTAGAGGATTAAACCATACAGTAATAAAATTACTAGAAAGGTGTTTATTGTGTGGTACCATTTAGTGTATTTCTGGATGATGAGAAAAATCGCTTATCTGATGAGCTCCGATGAGTAATTTCTCTTACATTTTACCGAAAAACATAAACTTATGGGAAACTGTAACCATGTTCATACCTTTGGTTGGAAACCTTTCAGTCCGGTACGGCGGAACCAGGGATTAAAATTATACATTTAAAAAAAAAATCACCATTAAAATAACAAATTAACGTATCAAATGTTAAAACAAACTTGTGGTAAAGAAAATACAAATTGATACATTTGAAAAGAATCACCTTCTTGTTTTTATTTGAGTTGTGCTCTCATCTCTTTAAGAATCAATGTTAAATCTCTTGGTAATATCCTTTTCAATGTAGGCTACCAAATAATCTCGCAGAAAATCATCTTCCATTCCACTGCGAAGATATATTTTCATAATTTTCATGACCGAAAAAGCTCGTTCAGATTGTGCAGTAGATGTCGAAAGAGTCGAAACAAGGCTTAATATGCCTTCGCCGTGGTCACAAACCCCGACACAAATGGCCAGTATTTGATACTCCCTCATTTTCTTTAATAGTGGCACACTTTCTAATTTAAGGTGTTTCTTTTATATTGACACTTTCTATTTATGGCAAGTTTAAGGTTATTACATCCACTCATTTTATTTCTTCTTCTTTCAATTCAATTTCATCCACTCATTTATCATCTCCTAAATTTTAACACAAAAAATGATGTGCCACTATTAGAGAAACAGATGGAGTACGTATTCTTCAAATACTGACGAGTAGAAGCATTTAACTTAAGGAAAATTATTTCCGATTATTATAAATATATGGAATCAAAATAACATATATATATTAGAGTCCGTCTCTTAAAAGACGGTCTTTCCATAAGTTATGGAAAGACCAAGGTTTAAAGTGTAAATTAGAAGAAATCAAGATAAAATTTTTGGGTTGCATGAATCGGGTTATAAATTTTATAACTACTATATGTTTCATACTAAAACTTTAATATTGCAACTAAGACCTTTTACCTTTTATTATTCTAATCAAACCCCATCTTTCCATAAGTCTATGGAAAGACCGTCTTTCCCAAAGTATATGGAAAGACCGTCTTTCCCAAGACTTTGCCTAGATATTAAATGGAATCCAAAAAATTTTTCCTCGTGAAACCAAAGTCTAATTATACTATAACTTTGAAAGTATAAGAACTTCCTATAATTGGATGAAACCAAATCTTAATTGGATTATTTAAAAACGCTTTTTAAGTATAATTTGGATAAATATTAAGAGTTCATTTATTGGAAGGAGTCCGTTTCTTGAAAGACGGTCTTTTCATAAGTTATGAAAAGACCAAGGTTTAAAGTGTAAATTAGAAGAAATTAAGATAAAATTTTTGGGTTGCATGAACCGGGTTATAAATTTTATAACTACTACATGTTTCATACTAAAACTTTAATATTGCAACTAAGACCTTTTACCTTTTATTATTCTAATCAAACTCCGTCTTTCCATAAGTCTATGGAAAGACCGTCTTTCCCAAGACTTTGCCTATTGGAAGACGGTATTTTCATAAGTCATGAAAAAAATTAAGGTTTAAAATGCAAATTAGAATAAATGAAGATAAAATTTGTAGGTTGTATGAATCGGGTAGTCGGGTTATAAAATTTATAACTACTACACGTTATATAATAATTTTTTAATGTTGCAACTAAGTCCTTTTACATTTTATTTTTCTAATTAAGCCTCGTTTTTCCATAAATTTATGGAAAGACCGTATTCCCACGACTTTGCCATATATTGAAGGTAAAATTAGATAGAAAGGAATTTTATTTATTGTGGGACTCTAAAAATTAAACAAATAAATACTGCGTTAATTTGTTTCTTCAGTTCGACGTATATCATGCTGTAAATATTATTTGGGGTGGATCCTAAATTCAGTTATACCTTTTATCTTCATTTCTTCTAATTTACACTTTAATCATTGATCCTTCCATGTCTTATGAAAATACCGTCTTTCAAGAGACGAACTCTTAAACTAAATATATTTTACTACCCATAAATTTAGAATCAATCTATTATCCATGTTTTTACTACCCATGGGATATGATGCGAAAGCTATCATGGGCTTCGATGTAATTTGTCCATAATTATACTGTTTGTCCAGGTCAGTATTGCACAAAGTGCAGTTAACCGGTGCTATATCTTTTAAGCCCAAATTAATAGACAGGTGGGTTTGATAAAAGAAAAAGAGACACATGGGTTTTAATGCACGGCCCAGAAACATCTATTATTGGGCCACAATAGAGAAACTTCATGCCAACAGCCCAGCCAACATAGAATCCAAACATGGTAAAAACTCCATTTCATCCCAGGAATTGTAAAAAATATTTTTTTACAAATACACAATCACAAATCACAGTTATCGTAAAGTGTAACACGAAAATTAGGGTAATCGCACAGTTCGTCCAAGTTGAACACGGAAATTACGAGCGCCTTGTTCTCCAAGCACACCTTCTGGGGTTTCTCTCTCACGCACTCACACACTGCTACGTGCAGAAACACCAACCAGAGAGAACCAATTGGAAAAAAGATTACGCTAGTGATGATCTACCTTTCCGGATTCTCGTTTTGATTTCCCCCCTTCTGTGATCGGCGATTTTCTCGAACGGGAATGGCTTTTACTCTCGGCAAGCTCGTTCTACTCGGCGGCGCAGGTGAGTGAATCGTTACAGCCTTTTCGTTTTTGATTTGGTGTATTTTTCGTGTTTACGTGTGTATTTGTGGCGGTTGGAGCTTGTTCGAACCCTAATTATGGTGTCATTGATGTCAATTGTAGTGTGTGTTTGCGTGTGGAGCTGGGGAAGAACTAGGGCACACTATCACAGACTGTATAATCTGAAAGATTTGAATAACAAATTTTCACATATTGAATAGTTACAGCCGTTTTGTTTCTGATTCTGTGCATTTTCGTGAGTGAATCGCTGCAGCTGTTTCGTTTCTGATTTTGTGTATTTTTCGTGTTTGTGTGTGTATTTGTGGCGGTTGGAGCTTGTTAGAACCCTAATTATGGTGTCATTGATGTCAATTGTAGTGTGTGTTTGTGTGTGGAGCTAGGGAAGAACTAGGGCACACTATCACAGACTGTATAATCTGAAAGATTTGAATAACAAATTTTCACATATTGAATAGTTACAGCCGTTTTGTTTCTGATTCTGTGCATTTTCGTGAGTGAATCGCTGCAGCTGTTTCGTTTCTGATTTTGTGTATTTTTCGTGTTTGTGTGTGTATTTGTGGCGGTTGGAGCTTGTTAGAACCCTAATTATGGTGTCATTGATGCCAATTGTAGTGTGTGTTTGTGTGTGGAGCTAGGGAAGAACTAGGGCACACTATCACAGACTGTATAATCTGAAAGATTTCAATAACAAATTTTCAAATATTGAATAGTTACAGCCGTTTTGTTTCTGATTCTGTGTATTTTCGTGAGTGAATCGCAACAGCTGTTTCGTTTCTGATTCTGTGTATTTTCGTGTTTGTGTGTGTATATGTGGCTTTGGAGCTTGTTAGAACCCTAAATATGGTGTCATTGATGTCAATTGTAGTGTGTGCTTGTGTGTGGAGCTAGGGAAGAAATATGACACACTATCTTTTAAATTGATGTTATACACAGAATGTATAGCCTGAAAGATATGAATGACAGATTTTCACATATTAACACATACTACTCTGCCTCAGTTTTATTGTTCAGGTTTAACGTTTTGTTAAAATTCGTTCAGAATTGTTTAAACATTGTTAACCTTCTGATAATGTTGCATAACATTACTCCAGATGCCATTTCAATTTGTCACTCAGCTTTCTCTAAAATTAATCTATAAAACCTTTAAGGTTATTCTTCACACGTATTGTTTGTTTGTTTGACACGTAATGTTGGGTTGCTTACCAAGTTCCAGAGTCCAAACTCTACCCATCTCATATTGTGGCTGATCACTCTGTAATTATCATTGAATATTTTGGATTTTTCTTAGACACTCGTTAACATTATTGGATTTCATGGGTTTCTTAGATTAGGATAGATGATTCAAAATCACTCAGATCCTGATGTTTTGAGTTTTATATTTTGGATATACTGGGTTTGATTATTAGAGAACCAAGGCCCGGGGAGTGCAAAATAGATAATGTTGAAACTTGCTCCATCGGAATTGGATTTTTTGGTGTTATTATGTTTTTAATTTTGCTGAATGGATGAAGTATCATTGCAAAGACATTGATATTGCGATTTTATGATTTTTGCAGCCCTTATTGGTTCTGTTGTAGTTGAAAAAGGGCGATTACCAACTGTTACTGAATCCCTCACCGGTGCCTTCAAGGTAGTCCCTGAATTTTATTCTATTTTGTTTCTCTGAACCCTATAGTTTTGAGTCCATATTTTGTTTTTGATGTTTGATATAACATATTCTATTTGTGAATTGCAGGTTCTGAGGACACTCAGTGGAGGTGAATCTGGCACTTCAAAATCAAAATCCGATGATGCTTCTGTTACACAAGGGGTTCGTACCCTAATTATCTTAATGAATAGGGCTGATTCAATTTTGTAACATCAGATTAGTTAAATCCTTTATTCATATTAATTCTGTTGTTTCAATAGAAGAATCATATCTATGTAACTGTAAAATGTTTTGTCGTTACAGATTAACGACCTCCGTCACCAGCTGCAGCTCTTGGAATCAAACAGGTCGATAGTAGTTGTGTCAAATAATGGCTCTGGTGGGTAATTCAATTATCTTAATTTTACTTTCCAGCACTTATTTTTTGCTCCATGGAACTTTGGCGGTAGAACGACTTGTTTCCGTTTAGTGCTTACAAATTTACAATGTTCGGGAGAAACTATTAATGGGCTTTAGTTGATTGATTCACCTGATCTTATGAGTTTAGATGCGCTTATAACTTCTAAAGATTAAAATATTCCCTTAATCTTGGTTGAGTGTTTAATTGATATTCAATAATTGATCTTTTTGCAAATTCTTTCATTTTATTTAGTGCCTTGTATCTTCCCCTATTTTAAACTGTCTGTCTTGAATATTCAAAATGTGCAGGTTCTAGCAAATACGGTGTAATCATTGTGGTTGTAGTTGTTGGATATGGCTATGTTTGGTGGAAAGTAAGTTCAGTCGTTTTTTTTTTTGCAATAATACTCTTATGACTTGCATGTCATCAAATTCCCCTAGTGTCAATATGTCCTTTTAGGGATTTTCAGGATTTCATCATAAATCATAATTTTACTTTACATTTTCAATTATTGCGCATACTTTCAGGGTTGGAAGTTCTCTGATATGATGTTCGCCACCAAAAGTAGCTTGGCAGATGCGTGTGGTGCTGTGTCCAAGCAACTGGAGAACGTTTACCAAGAAACTGATGTAGGCTATCTAAGTTTGATGCATAGTACTGTTTGGAGAATGTTTCATGGGTTTCTAATCTTCAGTAAATTTCAATTTTTTTCAGAAAACAAAGCGTCAGTTAGATGCAAGAATTGATAGCGCAGATGATAAAATAGATGAATGTGCAGATAATAATACTGCTGTAAAAGATGAGGTAAGTGAAAAAACACTTTGTCCGTATAAGAATTTTAGAAAATGCCTGCAAACAAGGGACTATTATTCTTCCGTTTTACAGGTATCTAAACTTACAGGGGACCTGGGCTTGATGGATATCAATGTAAAGTCAGTTCGCGATTCGATCCAAAATCTGGTAATTAGTCCACACTTGTACCTTTATTTGTGACATTTCTTTCTTCCAGGCCTGAAGACTCATAAGAGCTCTTAACGTCCTGCAGGAAACCAAGCTCATTAGTCTAGAAGGAAGACAGGTACGGTCTTTTCGGTATTGACGCTTAAGCTGTATTTTTTTTATTGATTGCTTCCTTTTGGGGTTGCATTTTGCATCTGTGATCATGGTCAATCATTGTCTTTGCAGGGCGAGACATTCTCCAATGTTGGGAAACTGGTGAAATTGGTTAGGAATATCGAAACTAAGGGCAAATCGTTTGAGCCTATCGAGGTAGGTGAAACATGTCTTTGATATAATTAGTCCGTCTTCAGTTCTTTGGTGCCATATCCTTTACATATTCTACTATGTAGGGTGTTTCACGAACTTCATCTGTTCCAGCTCTGGAAAACTCTAAAGTAGCTCCTGCTAGGGTATGTTTACGATGTCTAAAATGATTTGTATCATATTTAAAAGGATTCAGAGCTCTACCGTGTCTCTTGAAACAGTCTATTGACTTTCATGCTTAATTTCAGGCCTTGTCTTTGCCTCCCACTTCCCCAATGGGGTCCTCAACTCCATCACCTAGAAACGGAGCTTCCCAGGTATCCAAAATTTCCCCGGTTCTTTATTGTTTGTTTGTTTTCACATATAATCTAAATGCTCATCATTACAACCACAAACTCTTAGCAGGTTCACACAACAGTTTCAAATGGCCTCGAAATCACCGAGCTCTCGAGTCAAAGCAGTGTTCCACCTTCCAGCAATGCTCCTCCTGCTAATGAATCCTCGGGTTCAGGTATCTTTGGCAGGTCTCCAGCCAGGGCTGCATCTATGGTGAGGAGAAGTTTTAACTCGACAAACTTCATGTCGAAGCTCTACTCCAGTAATCAAGGTTAACTTTGGTATTAGACTATTAGTAGATGCATAGCCCTATAATAAGACAATCTTTTGTCCGGGAAAGTTCTATCATACTTAGTCAAGGATCCCCGAATTTTGTAGCAGGGCTGATATTCTATTTATATGGTTACTTGGGATACATGAAGTGTAAATTGTGGCTTATGGCATTATTTATAGTAGTTTGGGGATCTATGGTCTTTCAGTAGGCTTTGTTTTTGGCTAAGTGTAGTTTATGTCCTAAACAGTTGAACTTTTGGGCACATTTGTGTAAACGAACATCATGGGTAACAAGCTTTCTCGTACCCAGCAAAATAAGAGACAATGCTAGTCGTAGGTATTCGACGTCTTTTATTTCTTCATGCCATTGATCAAACTATACGTTCACAATCATACCTTGAAACCACTGCATGTATCAAGTTCACCACGTGTGCTCGATTTTATTGTTAACTTTAGAGATCATTTAAATATAAAATATAGTTGTCACAGTAAAATTTATGCGAATATGATATCACTGAAGCCAACAAAATGTTATTATGGATGTACCAAATTTATGTCGACAAGATGTTATTATGAATGAAATTCGTAAAAGAAAGAAAAGAAGAATTTTATTAAGGTAGACAGCTAAAAACCTAAAACAATTACAACCTTGTTCGTGTAAATTTTACAAGTGAGTTAATGTACATATGTTGACTAATAAAATGCTATGGAACAATTAATTTTGACATGAATAATTAGTAATTTTTAAAATAAAACTCCACTTAAAATAAGATTTGAAACTAAAATTAAAACTACCCTTTTCTTCCCAAATCTCATTTCAAAATTAATTATAATAAAAGTAAAAATTAAACTTCTAAACTCCCACAGTCCAGTCCAGCATAACATATTGGGCCGAATGTACGAGTTGGAACGCCAGGCCCAGAGTATCTACCCACAGTCGAGGCTCAACGGACCCAAGGCGGGAACGAAAAACAAACTCCCGCGTTTCTTACAGCAAAACACAAACAACGCAAAGAGAATCGGAAAAATTACGCTCCAACTCGAAATGGAAGCGGTTCTATCTCATCCGAAACCCGCCGCCGGAGCCAATGACGACGCCGTTTCAACCATTCCTCTGTACCGTTCAGCTCCGGCTCTCGAAGTTCGACTGGAGGACTTTGAGGCTTTTGCTATCGACCGTCTTCGAGGTCAATTTCCCCCCCATTTTTTCGATTACTGCGTAGAGAATTTGATTTTAATGGAGATATACTTGTATTAGTTTCTTAAACACGAAATACATTTAAATTATAGACGTCTGATTTTACATTGTTTTATTTTAGGTGTTTTTGTGAATTATTTTTCCTTGTGTAATGTTAGATTTACTCTAGTTTTTACTGTAACCAAAATAGATTACTGGAGGATATAGTTCGGAGCTTAGGATTAATTATTTGAATTGGTAATTTTTCGCTTAATGTGTTGGATAAGTCTGTTCCTAACATAGATGTTGCTTTATCTGTTGTAAACTTGAAATGCAGTTTTGAAAGGGATTTCAGATGCGTTATCGCGTGGGAAGAAGCCCGATGAAATGGAGAAGATGGTACTGATTTAAGCACGAGATCAATTGGATTATATTTGTGTTCTCTTTTTCTTTTACTTAATTTCTATAAATGAATGTGAATAGGTTAAGGATTTATGGAATTTGCATATGGGGGATTTGAATGCATCCGAAGGGCGCGAAAAGGATATTATTTCACACTTTGTTCTTCGTCTTGTCTATTGTAGGGCGTAAGTTTCTCCCCCTTTCCTCTTATGCATTCAGAAATTTTCTGGAAAGATGTTAATACAGTGGAGTGTTGTTACAGGGAAGAGTTGAGGAAATGGTTCCTTTCGACGGAGACTTCCTTGTTCCGATACCGTTTTCGGTCTTTAACCGATGTGTCCCAGGTATTGTTGGAATAATTTATTATTGCTTCCATTCTTGTGCATTTTATAGGTTTGAACAGTTGTTACTTTAAGGTATAACGCTGATTAGTTCTTGCGGCGGATATGTTTGCAGGGTGCACTCCTAACAGAATTTAATCTTCCTTATAAAACCGTGAGCAAAGCTGAACATGAGGTAATTTAATAGCCATTTTACTTCACACTCTGCCCAACATTAGTGAAGTAATCTAAGTGTATTATGAATTCTCATAGTTTCATTTACCTTTTTTTTAAACAGAATGTGAAAGACAAACTGAATCAAGTAGGTCGTTCAACTGGGCAAGGTATTGTTCGTCTATTCATTTGTTATTAGTGAAATCAACCTACGGTCATGTCAATATTTTGACCTACTGGTTTTCTTACATATTTGGCTCCCATTTTTTGCAGCTGATTCTGTATTCTACAAGGTAAAGCCCCCATTCTTGCTTTTGGTCTTATTTTCTGTTGGGACTTGTAAAATTTGATGTACTGTAATTTGAATCTACTTTCATATATCAAGGCAATTATTCTTATTTGATTTGGAGCATCATTCTTTACTAATGTTTTGGATTTGATTCATGAAGGTGCCATTTGAAGATGTTCCGGAGCTTGTTGCAACCCGTCGAGTATATCTTCTGAAAGGCCAAGCATATGTTGGTAGGAGTCAGGTGAACATTGCCAGTTTACTGGAAACTCCTGATTGGTTCATAACACATTTACATCTATCTCATATGATCAAATCTTTAAATGACTTCTCCAGGTTGTATCTCTTGTTGTCCAACAGTTCCGGACACTTCTTTCGAAAGCGCTTGTATTGACAAATAGGTCAGTATCCTTCTGCCTTTACTTGCAATAGTTTTTTTGTGCTGCGAAACCGAGAAGTATATCCTTAATAAATAGCTCGGCTTAATCGATGGTTTAAGAACAGACAATTGATTAACAGAAAACTTCATTCCTTCATCTATCACATTACATAACAGCATGTAATTTGGTTGTAGAAAATGGACAACTATGATCAGGGAACAAGAAAAAGATCGTCTGACCCCTGTAAGTGTAACTGTTTTTCTGAATTCATTGTTTCTGAGTATTCTGAATCTGACTTATACTTGTTCTTCTGCAGCTAGTCGAGTCCTTATCCTCGAGCTATTTGGGTCCTGATTATAGTCAGGTAAATTTCAGCTGTAGTGGTCATTTTTATCCATTCTAGATGGTCTCCATTGAGGTGTAAGTGATTGTTGATCTGTTGGCTGATACTTATTTGCAGCCAAGAGAGTATGGAGAAATTTCCTTGAAAGACATTGACCAAGTGGCTATGACTTCTTTTCCTCTATGCATGCGACATCTGTTTGAAAAGGTACGTATATTCTGTTTCTGTTATCAATGTTTTTTTTTGTGGGGTTTTCTTGGCTACTATCCATTAGTTGATGGTGTTTAGTTGTGTATTTCTCTCTTTTTGATTGAATGAATTGGTTCAGAGAAATTATATGGCTTTATTGCAGTTAAGAGAGGACCATCATTTGAAGCATGGTGGGAGGATGCAACTGGGTCTTTTTCTCAAGGTTTGTTTGTTAATGATAATCAATAGAAAACCAAATGCATGGATTTCAAGACATACATGAAATGGTTCTGTTTGTTTGTGGTGGATCATGAATCACTTTAAGCACAGTAGAATCAGATACTATAACGTGTTGAAATCAAGCCTTGTATGTGAAAATGACGTTGCACATTCTCCTGTTGCAATAGTGGGTTCATATATAAGTGTATTTGGTGTGCGTATGTATGTATGGATATATGAACGTGTCTCT
Source organism: Rubia yunnanensis (assembly GCA_037428765.1). Taxonomy (NCBI): domain Eukaryota; kingdom Viridiplantae; phylum Streptophyta; class Magnoliopsida; order Gentianales; family Rubiaceae; genus Rubia; species Rubia yunnanensis. Next base: position 80,914,871 of record CM075071.1, on the reverse strand, counting down.
GCAGATCATATACAAGTGCATGTTACTGATAGTGGATTTGCCAAAATATTTCTGAGACCATTTTCTGTTTGGTTATCTACTTGTAGGGTGTTGGGCTCAAGTTGGATGATGCTCTCGCCTTCTGGAAATCAGAATTCTCCAGAAAGGTAAGACACGATTGTGTGAACCTTCAAAAAACCTTTACTGGCTTAACTTCTTATTTTAGGAAACTGTGGTCACTATACCACTTAGAGAGAAGCAAAAGAAATGAATTAAGCTCCAGTTTGTAGCTCTTTGGAAATAGCATGCCCTGCTCGTAGAATCTCTTCTCTTTTAAATCTCAAGGTAAAGTATGTTCTTGCAGGTTGGTGCTGAGCGATTTGACAAAGAGTATGCCTATGGCATTCGTCATAATTATGGAAAAGAAGGGAAGAGAACGGTAAGATCTTTCAAAGTCTTTCTATAGATTAAGTGTTCTATTTCTGTCAACAACATTCAAGTTCTTCTGTTGAATTGTAGGATTATACACCCTATTCATGCCAAAAAATCATATCTTCAATGCCGAGTAATGGAGATCACCATGGCTGTCCTTATCGTCATTTTAGGTCCTCCTTTTCTTTCCTGTCATGTTATCAGAATTTAGAAATATAGGCTTCAATGTCTATTGCTTACCTTGTAGCACATCTTGGTTGAGCAGTGAAGAGAATTTGAGAGCTGCACTTGGTAAGATGGGAGTGAGCAATCGTGCACTTGAGGATGTCATGGACAAAGTGCGAAACAGACATTATCAGGTAGATATTTGACTCGGGTTGCTTCTGTTTACTTGGAACTATATGTTTCTTCGGAGTTGAATGTATAATAATAATGTTTTGAATTGAATGGTCAGTTGGCATGCACTTTGACATTTGAAGCCGTTCATAACGCATCTTGTGATGCTGGGATAAATCATCCAAACCAGTACTTCATTGACAGTAAAAGAATCTTAGAGTCAAAGGTAAGCTTTATGGTCTTCATGCAAGATTACATGTTTCGATTAAACATGTTTTAAATTTCCATTTTGATCGGTAAATCTCAAGATTGTCTACTATTACTCGTGTATCGGCAGAATCCTCCCAACCCTGCATGAGCTGCTGCTGCTATATGTGCATCTCGATGCACATTCTCATCTTTTTTTCATAGCACCCGTAAGTTTTGTTCCCAAGAGGCCCTCATTTCTCAAACCAGCACTCTGCAGACTATGTTTGATATTCATGCATATCTTAAACACGAAGAAGCTCATATGGGTACATGTTCATGTTTCGCGACTAATGGACTGAGCTGGGGTGATAATACATCCATTCGATCTATCATTAAGTTACACCGAGTCCTAAAGCAGCTGGAGGCAAGTATTGGGGAAGTTTCATTACATGTACTATTTGAACAAATTGTCATCTTGTTTTCTGTCTGTGATGCAATGAAAGGAAACCGGTGAGCACATAAAACTTTTCTTGCTTCCTACTAAACTAAATGCACCATGTTTTGCAATATATTGGGTGGTTGATGCTTCCTTTCTCTAAAGTGAAGAAAATCTCAGATCGGTTGAGATATGTATGGTGGTTAAACTACCATTTGGGCCAACTTTTAAGCTGATGAATCTTTCTAATTTGTCCCACATATATGGTTGTAACATGTAATTATGTAACCACTTTTGTGTTGGTCTTGATGTCTTTTATTCTCAACTCACAGAACTAGCCACAGATGTTACTATGCTCATAGTTATCAGAATCTCGATCCGGAAGATTTAGTGTTCACAATAAAAACTTTATAATATGAATGATCTCTCGTAGGATTCGATTCTATGAATATCGACTGTACTAAGGTAGGAAAGAGTGTCTTGATGCGCTCATATCTTTGTTGTGTTGTTTGCTCTTTCTGTCTTTCTGCTTTGATGTCTGTAGGGCATTCATCATTTTGTCTTTGTGTTTATTGTGAGATTCCAATTGAATTGAAATCTACACTTTTTGTTCAGAAACAATGAAATCATTTTAAAATATGGTTATGCTCCATCTCCAACGAGCTAATCACTACAACAAAGAATGGTCGGTGGTATCAGGAAAGGGTCACTAGTTGCAAGGTTCAATCTATTTGAATAACCATGATATTCTGCTCATGAGAAAATCTCCAGTTAAACTGATTAAAGGTTAATTCAGTTATAAAAGTTATCGTCTCAATTATTATATTTTTACGATTAATTGGTCTCTAGATTTTGTGAAGCTTCTCATCAATTTAACAGTATCTTACGTGATATTATTCAGATTTATAGATAAGGGCAAATGTAGGTGGGGGCTGGAGGGAGTTTTATCCTTCTGAAATGAAATTTACGAAAAATATGGAGTTAAATTTTTGAAAAATATTTATCAACCCCCTCTAATATAAAGATAAATTAGATGAATGGAATTTATCCACTATACATTTTTTCTGCCTCTGCCCCTATTCGTACATGAATGAAATTTTATAGTTGCAACACATTTTTTTACGGAGGGGTACAAATTGGGAACAGTTTTTGCCTGTTTAGGAAGGGACGCTAATTGCAAAGCTTTTTCTTCATGGTCAAAACTATTCCATTAAGAGTCTTCAAAAGGCCGCTTTTCATTTCTTTATAATCTGTACTTGTTTTTAAATTTATAATTCTGCCATTCTCTTCCTTCGCTCCAAGGAAAGACAGAAAACTTAACAGTGCATCAGATCACAGCTCATCAAACAAGCAAATGACGTCATTTTCAACAAACAATCTAACGTTTGAAACTGTTTGTTTAGTAAGGTTTAAACAGCGTCCCGTATAGGCATAAGTTTATGGTTTCCAAGAATTGAAACTCTCAATAAGCATAAAAAAACATACTTGGAAGTTGGAACTTGGAAGCATCACAGACCTAACTCACAACAGAGTCCAAAGCCCATTTTGATATTGCAAAAAACAAGAGAATATGGGACTTGGAGATTCAAACTTCACCTAATCTCCAAATTTTTGTTTTTGACCGACTTTCTTCCAATGTCCGTTCTCCTAAAATTGACACGCTTTTCATATCAGCCTGTTTCATCATCTTATCATAAGTTTCTTCGTATATTTCAACTTGCGGGTGAAATCAATCTAAACAATAACGTGTCAGTATTCAGAGAATCGAATGATATCAATCATTATATGCGTGGCCACCACTACCTTAATACTAGTAAAGTGGTAAAGCTACCAACTTTTAATGATGGGCATAGTATAAGTGAACACAACTTTAAGTACAGCTTAATACTACCATAAGTGGTAATTGATCATTCTAAAAGGTAGCATAGCTCCCCATCAACAATAACTCCAATTGTACAACTACAAGCACATGGTGTTATATTAATATTTTTCACTGGAAAGAAAGATTATTGAATTTGGGAGGACTCAACTTTCTAGTAGGAGCATTAATTACTTGGACCAAGAAAACTAGAAACTAAAATATTGCCATCCATGGAGTTCTTTTGTCTTTACTGTCCCACATCAATATTCCTTTTCATAGAAAAATGGGGTTTTTTATTGGGCAAAAGATCTGAGTTCTTCTGAACCAAGGAATTCATGGAGAAAACAAAGCAAAATGGGATTTTGCAAGAACTACCAAAATCTGATTCTGATCTCTAAACATGGTTTTCTAGTTCGACAATGTTGTTCAAGAAAATGAAAGGAGAAGAAGAAGTAGTAGAGAAATTTAAGGTGAGGGGACATGATTCTATTATGGGACACATTGACTGGGAAACCAACCAAAACCTTCCTAGTTATGATACACTTTTTCTTTTTCTCCTTTTCCCATCTCTCTCTCTCTCTCTAATCTATCTCTTCCATGATAAAGTTGAAAGCTACAAACACACCCTGTCCCTATCACAACCACTTGTTTTCATGGGTTTCTTATTAAACTTAATCAAACCATTATCTTAATCTTGTTCTTTAATCACTTGTGACAAAGGCTTTTTGGACCAATTTTTACCATCTTCAGTGTCTATGCCTTTGCTCTCTTATCATCATTGTTAAGGTGTACTTTTTAACCACTCAAAATAGGAGTGTCTGTTCATTTGTTACGAACCTGACCATCGATCAATTGCCCTTTTATTTTATTTGGAAGTATTGATTGTATCCCTAATTCTAGATTCTGTGTTACTCCTCCCAAACGATGTGTCAGATTTAGGAGGCCCCGATTGAAATTGACGGAGTAACGGTTTCTTATTTGAAATTTGTGAAATCAACATTCCGAACTCGCACACCGCCATAATTAATTAGACATTCTCATGTTTAAGGGATTTATTAGTTATGCATATAGACTTTAACATATAAAAGGTGCACATTACAATTCAAACTGTGCACTATTCACTGCTGTCCAACTTTGACCATACATCTGAATAGATATATAACAAATTATTATCACATGTTATATGGTTGGTTTCGTCGTAACAAGTAGTTTATCAAAAGTAACTTTTTGTTTGTCATTATCATATGCAATTAAACATACTAACTGTTAGATAAATTTTTTAATGAGTATAAAAAAATTATATCGAATTTAAGATGGAACAGAGAGAGCAGGAGGGAGGGAGGGTGTAGTGATTTGTAGAAGTGTACCAGTAGTAAATGTACTAATGCTCTCCTTCCAATTATTCCAACATAAAACACAGTTGATGCCTGATGGTAGCTTATCAATCCACCTCTGCTCCAAATCCAACTCAAATTCATAGCCCTTTTTAAACCTCTGTCACTCTCACAGCTCTCTCTCTCTCTCTCTCCTCTATTTACATTAACACTCACACACAGCACAAAAGGGCTATGTCCACCTTTGCCAATTGCAACTTTACTGATCTAGACTAATGTAATGGAGTCGTTGTCAGAGAATGAATGGCTGAGAAGAGCTGGAGAGTCTTATTTTCCTGCACTTGTCTGTAAGTATCTTTCCTACTCAGTTGGATACTGTGTGCAGTATTAATGAGTATGCATATATCCTTTCATTGCTCCATTCTGGGTTGCTAAATGGCCAAAGGTATCTTTTTTATGCCCTTTTCTGCAAACCACATGAACCATGCTTCTTTGAATTTTCAAGAGATCTTGGTTCTTTTCTCATCTGATGTTGAGTTCTGAGGTGTAGTTTTCTTGCTTCATTCTTTGGTTTGGTGGGCTAGTTGGGCTCTTTTGGTGGTTGCTTTACACAATAGTTTTTGGTGATTGGATATCTACTAGTGTTGCAGTTTAATCATAAAAGACAAAAAAACAGCTGTGGTTCATTTTTACTTTTCTTCCCTGTCAAATTCCTCTCTTTTTACCTCTGCATCATTTGGTTTCGTCTTGTATCTCTTTCTTGGGGGCAGATGAACTGTGGCCAGTAAGGTTCGCAACTGTTCTTCTTCTTCTCTTGATAATAATTGGACTGAGTGGGGTTGCATTATTTACAGCTTGCACATGGTTTTGTTAGATTTCTCCACTTTTTAGCAGAGGAGTTAATTAACATGAAATGAATTGGCAGACATTTGTGTCTGACCAACCATCTGTAAACCTCTTTCTCAATCTGTGGAGCTAGTCATGAATGTTATTTGGCCCTACAAGTCTGTCATTTTTTGTGTGGCCATGGCCTCTCTTTGTGTATCTTAGAATCTGCTCATGCATCATTATTAACAGCATCTTTCTTGTTTTTTTCCTTATCTTTTTACCCCTTTTGCACTTCCAATCTGTTTGTGGTGTTTAGGGGGTTGTTGAGGGCTGGGAGGTGGTAAACCATTAGCTCTTTTCTTGAACATAAATGATCAATAAATCCTTAGGTTCAAGAAACTGACTTTACATGCTCATTGTTCAGAGGAAAATGATTCTCACGTGCTAATAATTTGATGTCTTCATCCTTGGACCATCAACGTTGACTGTATAGAAAATAGAAAAGCCCTTTCGGCTTGTTTAATATAAGAAGCCATTTTAGGGGTGTTTGTTTCATCAGTCTTTGGTTTCTTGATCTGAGAAGGTTCTTCATGTACTGATATGTCATCTCAGGTGGATAGGTATCTGGAGAATTTGTATGGAAAGAGTTAGTCTTGGTTCTTTTTCTTGGATTTGAAAGAGGCATCATCTCTTGTCTGGAATCTGAGTGAAGTTGTAGATTGAATAACTTTTGTGGGAGAATTGTTGATCAGCACTGTTGTCGCTGATGGAATCTTCATCGACATCAAAGAGGGCCAGGGCACCTGGGAACATGTCCCAGATTGCTCATTGCTTGGTGGATGGATGCAATGCTGACCTTAGTCAGTGTCGCGAGTATCATCGCCGCCATAAAGTCTGTGAGCTCCATTCTAAGACCCCGAGAGTTACTATTGGGGGTCGGGAGCAGCGGTTTTGTCAACAGTGCAGCAGGTAATATAGTCATTCCAATTCTTCAATGTAGATGATACTCTTTACCTGTTCCCTTGCTCTTTTGGTTTGTTTCGAAACTAATTCAATCTTGGTAAGAAATAGAATTTGTGTAAACTATTGTTAGGAAATAGGATTAGGATTCATCAAGTTGCAATCCCTTTTTGTGATCAAGTTGCGCTAGTAGTTTGTGCGCTTGTATTGTCTATTCATGTCTTTCGTGTGGAACGGGCTAATATAGTAGCCTGACCTATGTAGTTTATGTGCTTATATATATAGTTAACTGTTTCTTCGAAAGTTACAACCCTTTATCCATTGCATCTTCTTTATAAGTACTTGTTCTAAGTGAATTCTCGCAAAACAATTTGTAGGTTTCATTCTCTAGTGGAGTTTGATGAAGGAAAGCGAAGCTGCAGAAAGCGTCTGGATGGCCATAACAGGCGGCGAAGGAAGCCTCAGCCAGAGCTTTCCAGGAGTCAGGGAATGCTGTTTTCCGGCCAACAAGGTTTGTTTCACTAACATAAGATCAAATACACATATTGCACCCTCTTTCATCAGTCTCTGAAGTCTGAAGTGAACCAGATTATGCAGGTACAAGAATCCTATCCTTTAGCACGCCACAGATATATCCAAGCGCAGTTGTGAGCTCCAATTGGACGGGCGCAGTCAAACCCGAGAATGATGTGGTTCCATACAACAGCCAATCCAACGTGCATTACATGGACAGACATCAGAATGTGTACCAGGAGTCCTCATCATCGTCATCCCAGTTCCAGTTCTTGCAAAGCTCCAACAGAACTTCCAATGTCTGCCAACCGCTTCTTGATCCAGATTTAGCATCATCAGGGCGCCAAAAGATGTTCCCAGGCGATGGGGGGTTGAACCAAGTCATCAACTCAGGCCATCGTGCTCTCTCTCTTCTGTCATCTGCACCCGTTCCTGCAACTCGGGAGATCGGTTTTAGCAGCCGCATGGTGCAGCCTGACGCTTCCATGTCTCAACTACATAACCTGCAGCAGCATTACGGTAATCATCATCATCCAAACCATAGCCAGTTTCATTTTGCTCAAGAAATGGAAACTAGTAGTAGTAAGCCTGTTGTTTCTGAAAACGATTCCCAAACTAGCAACAACGCCACCCTCCATTTCCAGGAAATGTTCCACAACAATAGCTCCCTCCATTCATCATCTACGGGTGGTGGATCTCACCAGACCCTCACATTCCTTTGGGAGTAGGAAAATCGCTGTTTTGATCCCCTTATGTTACAATGCTGGCAAATTTAGTCCTTTTGCTTGGCTCGGGTCAGCTCAAACGGATTAAATTGGCCAGCGCCGGGGATCAAACCAACATTTTCCCTCCATTTTAGCCCTGTTCTAACAGTGTGAATAAGTTTGTGTACCAAGCACTGATTCTTTGTCCCTTTTGAGAGAATGCCATGCAGAGGAAATCTTGTTCATTGGCCATCAGAAACAATGAGTATTATCTTTTGAATTTATTCATCATGATTAGTTGTTTGTATCTCAAGGAATGTCTAATTTTGTTTTTTAAGGTAGTTAAATCTTCCTTGGATTTGACATTAAGTAACATTTTTCCTAGTGATTATGTATGATGAGGACCACAAGATTGCCTGACATCTGTGAAATCATCCTAAATCACAAGTTGTACTTTGTAATAATACTTATTTTACCACCTGGGCTTTGGAGAGAATATGTTCATTCTTCCTTGGATATGATTGTATATTAGCAACATTGACCATATCTTGGTAAAGCATCCAAATCCCTAGTTAAATAAGTAGGAGGAATATATTTTTATGTACCCTACTTATTTAATCTACCCTAGAAAATTAGGGTAGGGGACCATTATGATTCATTTCTATCATAAGCTCTCACTATCCCTATAAATAAGCCTTGAGTATGGTTTTTCTTTGTGTATCAATCAAAATGGAGTTGGGGTTTATGAAGAGCAAGCTAGTTATGTCCTTCTATAGGGCTGCAAAAACTTCTTCATCACCATCTAACACTAGGGTTGAGTATGTTGAGCCACCTTGTAAGGTTTCCGTCGCGAAACATGGCGGCGGTTTTGGTGGTTCTGATGGCTATGTCCACGGCCGTGGCGGTGGTGGCGGCGGCGGCGACGAGCATGTTGATGGAAAGGCTGCTAGCTATATCCATCAGGTGAAAGAGAGGCGTAGGTTGGAAGAACTTAAGATTGCCAAGGAAGAAATGTGTGACTAGTTTTTGTGGTGTGTGATTTTGCTCATTTTGGATTGTGTTTGTGTGGCTTGAATGAAAATTGTGGAAATATGATTTCTTCTACTTTTGAAAATGGATTTCAGGAGAATAATAACATGGTGAAAAGTCTAAATGAACATGTGGAGAAATTAAACTTGTATTATCTGCCATGTATGTTGAAAAGTGTGTTTGTTTGTGTCATTACTTTTATATTTTGTGGAAAGTTTAATTTTTCTTTTAATTTACTATATTTGGTGTAGTATAAATGTAAGAAAGTTTTGCTATTAGTACTCCCCATGTGTCAGCCCAAATTACCCACCTATTTTATGGCACTATTCTCCATCAAAGTTTGATCCCGTATTAGAATAGATATACATCAATAAAGATAATATCTCTAACTTTCATGGCTTGTCTCCACACCGGCTAGTGGCTTACAATACCATTTATACTCGAACAACACCCACTTCTTCTTTTGGAAGCAACTCTTGTCACAGTACTTCAAGGGCTTTTCCTCCCCGCTGAATGTCATCCCATCTAATTTCTCCAATATACGGGTAATCAAATTCTGTACGGGAGACTCTTTACCACCTTCTTCAAAGATGCAACCCACATGTGCCTAAATATCACCGTCGGGGTTGATCTTCCTACCCTTGCTTATATAATAGAACAACATAAAGGTGGTATAGGTAGGCTAGGTGATGTGTGGCAGTGGGAACTAAACTCCTAACAATCATTTCATATCAAATGAGTTAGACAAAAGGTCTCCGACTCTCCCAAATTCACCGCATTACGTTGAAATTACCTCACGCTACATTTGACGTTGATATGAATTTCCTTGCGAAGATTCTAGATTGTGGAATTTAAATCTTTGACTAAACGACGGATTTCACAAACCCTAGTATAGCCGCACGAATTGATCAAGTAACTAGCCCTCGTGATTACTCTCAATTTGAGATTTGCTCACTAACTGAGGGCGAGAGCTCCTTCCCCGAGTCCCTTAGCCTTATCCTTCGAGAAGTCCCCTTTTTCTTCTTATGAGAGGGTTTAGCCAAAGAAGATACCTGAGGTGCTCTCGAGGGTGCTTCCTCCTGCTCAAGGGACGTCCTCTCTCTCAAAAGAAACGCATTATATGTGACACATATTATCGTATGTGATATTATTGAATTCGTCGCAACAAGTAGCTTCTAAAAAGTAACTTTTTGTTTAACATTATTATACGTATCTAAGCATATTAACGGTCAAACATGTGTCTTGAACGGTGTGCAATGATTGGGCTGTAATTTGGGCTGGGGCGGTGGGAGTATTCTTTTTGACTGATTTGGATCTGAATTAAACTAAGTTGAATTGGACTAAACTAAAAATAAGTGTACTATAAATAATAATGATAATAATAATATAGCTAAATTAAACTAGAGTGCGTCTCGTGAAAGACGGTCTTTCCATAAGTCATGGAAAGACCAAGGTTTAAAGTGTAAATTAGAAGAAATTAAGATAAAATTTTTGGGTTGCATGAACCGGGTTATAAATTTTATAACTACTACATGTTGCATACTAAATTTTTAATGTTGCAACTAAGACCTTTTACCTTTTATTATTCGAATTAAACCCCGTTTTTCCATAAGCCTATGGAAAGATCGTCTTTCCCAAGACTTTGCCATTAAACTATATTTCATCGCACTAAAATTAACATAATTAAGCTAAACTAAAGTGAAGTGCAATTAACTTAACAAAGAACGGGACTTTAGTATATTCCAAACTATATAGAATGACACATTTCTTTTTTTCCACTTTTTGATAACCAAGCCCGCGCATTAGAAAAGCTAGTCGCATGACAAAATATTTTGAATCCTTATGTTCCTAAATTAATTTCTCAATAAATTAAACTAAAATGAAATGTAATAAAATTTCTTTTAATCTAAGCTGAATTTAATTTAATTGGACTGAAAATAAGCCCAAGAAACGTTGTCCTAAATGTAGGTGAATAGGATGAAAGAGTTATTTCATTGTCAATCACTTGAAAACTATCCCTGCATTTAGACGGGTCTAGGAAATGTAAATGGCCCATTTAAGTTTATTGGAATCTAAATTTTTGTTTTACATAAAATGGCCCATTACACTTTATTGGGCTCTATTCTGGAATAACTGGGGGACGCTTTGATAATATTAATAACTACTCTTTTTTGCATTTTAAAGAAGATAAACAATTTTCCTTTTGTGCTTTTAACCATGGATTTTAGTTTCCTCATTTCAATCTACTTAGTGCAAATTTTGGGTTTTCCAACATACCTTGCTTCCTTGGCGTCTTCTCTGTTTATAGGTTTGGCGAGCTAGTCTTGGCCCTTGGTAGGAGAGTTCTGGTGGGACTGTATAGCCCAACTCAACCAACATTAGTATGATACCAGCCGCTTTGAATCAATCAGCATGAGAGATTGGGTACAACCTCAGAATTTCTCATACTAATGTCGTGGAACTCTCACTAGTATAGCAGTTAATTATTCTCTCAACTTCCAATGTCGTTGAACATACCTAACAAGTTCTCTGTGTTCACCAGATAGTAGCCATCAGATGATTGGTCCTCAAATGTTCATGGGTCGGGGCAGGTTTGCTGACCCGGCCTAAATTCACCCAAAATCTAGGGTCAAATGGGTTGGGTCGGGTTAAAATTTCCATGGTTTTGGGTTGGGCTTGACTGGGTCATGGGTCGACCCAAACTGACCAAAATTATATAAAAATAGTAAACTTGTTTTTAAAAATATATATTTTTAGCTTTATAAATATTTTTTTTCAAGAATGTTAAAATTCTTTTGAAGTAAATTAATAGTGGATATATTGTATCGAATTAATTATTTTTTAAAAAAATTAAGAAAATGAGATAAAATTGTAAATGGATCAAAATGGATCGATTTGGGTCAAAATCTGGCCCGGCCTGTTTTGAGTCGACCCACTTAACTCAAATGGAATATTGACTCCACCTAATACAAATGAACCGGATCAAAACGGATCAAATCAGATCGGATCGAATAATTTAAATATTCATAGTTATAATATATCTTCTCTCATCAACTCGTGATGTCGACACGACTGATATTTCCAGGCGAGAAATTTTGCGTTTACTCAAAAAAAAAACTCTTAAGAGTCACTTGAACTTACTTTTACTAAATTAAACTAAATATGAGAAATCAACCGGGGCACAAAGGGGCGAATATGAGAGCAATTAAGAGGAAGGAGTGTGACATAATTGCAAGGATCCAAAAACTGTTAGACGTAACTTGTCACTTGGTTTCAGTTCCTTTCCAGCCCACCTAAATTATGACCACGTGTTTGATGGAGACGCCTCAATAATATTCCTATTTTCCTCATGCTTTTTTTGTTTTCATTTTCCCTGTTTCCTCTCACAACAAAAAATGTTAGGCAAATTCTTGGGAAACACCGTCTTTTTTTATGGAAATATGAGATTTAATTAAAATAATAAAAGGTAAAAGATTTTAGTCACAAAATAAAAAAAGTAGTTATGATGTTTATAAATCAATTCATTCAACCTAAAAAATTTATTTTCATTTCTTCTAATTTGAACTTTAAGAAAACCCGTCTTTCAAGAGACGTACTCAAACTGTTAACCTTAAACGCCTCTTAATTAAAGACCAAACCAGGAGGACCCCAATTCTCAATTTCACCCCAAAAATTAAAATTTTAAAAAATTATAATTAGCCGGCCCTTTTATGACTTTGTCTTGTCTAATCAATTTTGATGATCAAGAAATCTAACCAAATTCAAGTAAGGGTTGTTGAGGGATATTCTGGAGCTCATGAGCTGAAAGAAACTGGGGTTCACATGGTTCTTGGTTTCACTCAATTAGAAAGCTTTTACTTTTTTGTAAGTGGTTTGTTGATAGAAAAAGTTTGCCAACAAAAATATGAACACCACTTTGGTCTTTTTGTCAATGCAGATCAATACTTTGCCTTGGATGGTAGTGTAAAAATATTGTGCGAAGTGGCCATTTATGTTCGATGATGACAAAGTTAACCTCTAAGTCGAATAGTATCTCAGCGATTTAAGTCTGATGACATTATATTATAATGGCGTGAGTCAAATTTCACCAAATAATAAAAGAAAAGAATGTAACCGTGGGTCCATTTGAATTATAAGGTCGTAAAATCATATTTTCATTATAATTCAGTTGACAACTATAAATAGCGGCAATGATAACTTGAGGTATAAGCACGTACAATGTCTTAGAAACTGAGGATCAGTATCAGCCTCAACAAGTAGGCAAAAAAACAAGTAACTACTTCTAATCTGGTCTCGGATGCAGGGCTCTGGTGAAAAGGTACCTCCGTATTGAAACCAACTCACGCTGATTAACATGTATTCACATTTCAGTCCCCTCTTCAACAATCCAAACTTAGAAATCGAACTCTGCGTATATACTATTCATTCATAAACAGCATACAAATCGATCTGGCAGATGATAACACGCACAATCAGATTTTACCTTCTCCCTCCACAAGTAGTGTTGGGGGTGCATTGTGACTGTTGGATCTTACTCAAACATAACATAACGTAACATGCTATGATACAAATGATACTTCCCACATTAATTCAATGAGTAGGGTATGAATCACAAGGATAATCAATTAAACCCAAACAAGAAAAGGAATGTGAAGAAAGGCGGTGTATCGTAATATTTGGTGTTACTTCTGCCCAACATTCACAATATTCCTTTTGATAACACCTAAAAAAATATGCAAGGGTTTTTTTGTTTAAGTTAATTTGGATATCACTTGCTAGGTCCTACATTCATCTTGTCTCTTGAAATTTGTTCACATGCTTAAACTGATTGATCTAAGTGGATCAAAGTAGTGTAAATGATCGTGATCAATAAATGAATTTATTTCGTAAATTATGAAATATATTAGTGAAATAGCCATACTTTTAAAAATGTATTAGGGAAATAACTACCCACTCCGTCCCAATATATTATGCACAGAATTTTTTTTAGGTCAAAGATGCCAAACTTTGACCACATATTTGAATATGTATATGAACAATAATATTATCGTATGAGATATGGTTAGATTCATCGTAACATGTGGTTTCTAAATATCAATTTTTTGTGTTTCATTATTGTCATTATCTACACGTATTTACAATTAAATATGTTTATTAGAGACCGTAGCAAATTTTTGTGTATAATAGGCTGGGACAGAGGGAGTATAACTTATTCAGTAAGTAAGTTGAAAATAGTATCTACAAGTTATAGTTATTTTCAGTTTGTAAAAAATTGAACTTCTTGAAAAGTTTAAATTCCTATGTTTTTGTTAGGAATTTCCATTTTTTACAAAGTGAAAAAAATTTACTTTCTATATTCATACAATTTTTACTTTTAAAAAATTTACCTGAAATGTCAAATTTTCTATGCTATTAACTTTCCATGTTCAGTAAAACAACTAGATTACTACACCCAAGTTGCCGCACACAAAGGGGGTGAGGTTCCCCTGTGTTTCACACAAAGGTGGGGTGAGACTCCCATATAACTCACACGAGCTGAGGCTTCTACACCTGACACGGTGTATATTGGAGACTAAACCCCATATTATTATTGAGTTGGGAATAGATGTAAGAGTATTTCTATGAATGACGGTTTATCTATAAGCAAGGTTTAAATTGAAAATTAAAAGAAGCAACGATAAAATTTTCAAATTATATTAATTGGATCATAAATTTTAATGTTGTATAATAAATTTTTAATATTGTAACTAAAACCTGTTACATTTTTATTATTCCAATTAAATTTCGTCTTTCTATAACCATGTGAAAAGACATTTCAAAACTTTGCCTAGATGTAATATAACTCACCCTCCCAAATGAAAATATATATTATATAATGTACCTTAATCATCCAAAATATCATATTTACGTATTTAACACATTTTGATTATACACCGATAAGATATATTTAGAGTAAACCGTTAGATAAACTCACGTTATAATTGACGTAACTATTAGAATTATGAGTTTGTATCATAAAGTCAATTGGTACTATATAGGGGTGATCTATAAACTTATATATTGATTCGTAACTCTGTCAACCACTGATGTGAGACACTAACCGAAACTAATGGGGTGATTTGGTGTTAGATTCTTATAACTTTAAAAACTTTCAAAATATATCATAATGTATAAATAATTATAATTTGACCATAAAAGTTATTGAACCACGAATTTTTTATAATTGATCTTACCATTAATCGATTGAATATGAAAAATTATAATTTAACCATAAAACTTATTGAAACATTTTTTTATTTTATTTTATTTTATTTTTTTATTTTTTTTATGATGGATCTAACCACTGATCGATTGAATATAAGAATCTCTCTAAGAAGCTATTAAAATTCAATTAAACGCCTATAATTTTAATTGTATTATAAAGACGATCCTGCCTGCAATTTCGATTGATATAAGATCACATAGTCAAGAGGGCGAAACCAAACGGCGATGAGGGTGGGGTTTGCTTTAGTGCCCTGGTGGGTCCCCCACCACTCTCCATTAAATGAATGCAAATTTGTCTGGGACAAAACACCAGAGTGTGACGTTTCTCAAACACAACTGCCCCATCAGCCCATTATTAATTCACTTACACCCACGGGTGTACCCCAGTGGTTGGGACATGGGTGGGTAAGCCAATAATCCCAGGTTCGATCCTCGGCAGCGGCAGTGTGGGGAGTTCTTGCTTTGCAAGGCTCCCTTGTGCGCACCGAGGCAATGTCAAGCCCATGGGTCCTGGTGCTGGGCTACCGTGATTTACCTCTCATACGATGGCCTGGGTGTGGGCTGGTATGGGCCGCTGAGGGCGAGCGGATCGATCGCCTTTTGCCATTATTAATTCACTCCACTTCTCGCATTCAACTCTTTTTTATGTACTATGCCACGTTTCTTCTTCTTCTTTTTTATGGAGTAGCATTTTACATCATTTAATCCATCAATTGTGAGGATTCTATCAATTTTATTGATCAATCAGCATTACGCAACAAATTATACTCAACCACTTGGGATAGGGCAGGTGGCCAGGGCAATGTGCCCCCTAGGTGCAATCCAGGTTTGATTCTTGATTCCCCTCTCCTTTCTGGAATTGTATTATTATGAGGTTTACGCCTCCGTATACACCGTGTTAGGTGTGGAGCCCACTTCGTGTGAGTCATGTGGGAGTCTCATCCCACATTTGTATGAGACACGGGGGAGCCTCACACATGCCTCCCCCCTGGAGCTGTATTATTATTATGGGGTTTAAGTCTCCGTATATACCGTGTTAGGTGTGAAGCCCACCTCGTGTGATTCATGTGGGAGTCTTCCCCCACCTTTGTGTGAGACACGGGGGTGCCTCACAACCCCCCTGGAGTTGTATTATTATTATGGGGTTTAAGTCTGCGTATATACCGTGTTAGGTGTGGAGCCTCACTTCGTGTGAGTCATGTGTGGGGTTTAAGTCTCTGTATACACCGTGTTAGGTGTGGAGTCTCACTTCGTGTGAGTCATGTGGGAGTCTCACCCCACCTTTGTGTGAGACACAGGGGAGCCTCACCCTCTTTGTGTGATGCAACTTAGACTTGAATCAAGTATGGAACATCTCTAAAAAAACAAATTATACTCCATCTGTCCTAGCATATTCTGAACCAAAAAAATGGTCAAAGATGCCAAACTTTGATCACATATTTAAATAAGTATATGAGCAATAATTTTATCATATGATACATGGTTATATTCGTCGTAATATGTAGTTTCTAAATATTAAAATTATGTGTGTCATTATTGTCCGTAGCTACACTATACATATTTACAGTCAAATATATTCATTGGAGACCATAAAAAAATTTTGTACAGAATAATGTGAGACATAGGGAGTATACGTGAACGGGAACTTTTAACGTAGAATTATTATAAAAGTATTTTGTTTTAGATTGACTGGCACCTAACAAATAGTTCTAGTAAATATTATGAAATCTAGTATTTTATGAATCGATGAACATCCAAAAGTCTACCGTTCGTGCATTACGGCGCTAGTTTTTAACCAATGACCCTTATAAACAACTTAAAACTATGTTATGGATAGTACAAAACTAATAAATCTCTCTTCAATTTGACACATTTTTAATTCTAGTATCTTTTTAAAGATTCATACGTTTTTTCCGTTTTGGAAAAGCATGGTTTATTCTCGTAATCTCATCCATTCATTAATTGTTCTATTTTGTACATTCAATTCTTTTACACAATTCAATTTTTCTTTATTGGCATTTTTTTTAATGAAAATGTGCACTTATATTACCATCATATCTCTGATTACATCTTGGGCTAAATTATGGGCATTCATTACTACAGATCTATGCACTTTCATGACATGAATGTTATATAAAACCATTGCTAACATTATGATGCTCCTAACTAATCCTTCATAGACATAAATAAAACTATCATATGCCTTTTTTTTAACAAAATAAAACTATCATATACCTTTTTTTAACAAAATAAAACTATGATATGCCTTTTTTTAACAAAATAAAACTATCATATGCCAATAAAACTATGATCCTTGCAGTGGTGAACACATCATCCCAACAAGAATTTGGAAGATGTGAGTAAAAAAACATCGTGGGATTCATTTCAACAACATGTCAATGCTTGCGTTCTGCGCGCCCATTCTGTTCCGGAGTGGCCGGACAAGAAATCTGATGATGAATACCCTTTGCCGCAAAATGTGATCTGAGTCTGGTGTTCAAAAATCCAGTGACACCATCATTTTAAAAGCTTTATTTTTTGCTGAAAATTGATTCTCAACAAGTGCCTCAAACCTCAAATAAGTGTCAACAAAAACTGATTTGTGGAGAAGGGGGTACAACCAAGTGAATCTCGAAAAATCATCCATAAATAGTGCTTAATACGAAAAACTATTTGTAGATAAAACCGTGGAGGGACCCCACAAATCACAATGAATTAAATTAAAAACATTGTCAGCACGTTTAGGGTTCTCAACAAAGCCAATTGTTGACCTTTCGCCATAACACAGGGGGCGCATGTGTGCGGTTTAGGCAACAAAGAAGAAATTAAAAGCAAATTAGACTTATGTAAACTAGTAATCACTGCACTAGGAACATGATTCTGCTGTAAAATTGAAACAAATGCTGCATCTCCCAGGTCCAAAACGTACAATCCATCCTCACTGTACCCCCGACCCACGACGACCCTAGTTACTTTGTTATGAATGACAAAATTTCGGTCATCAAATGTAATTTGGACACTCATATCTATGGTTAACCGACTAATGGACAGTAAATTCTTAGTAATATCATGCACAACCAAAACACCGAAAAAATGCAAATTCTCTGAAACTTTAGAATCAACAATGTGAGATATCATAACTGGAGCACCATTACCAACAAGAACACGAGATTTACCAATATAAGGAGTGAAACTGTTTAGGTCTGAGGTGGAACTCACCATATGATTGGTAGCGCCAGAATCAAGGTACCAATCTGACAGATGAGAAGAACTATCGGACTGCTGAGAAGAGTGATGATTTTCTGCCAAGTGAGTGCTTGGCGGACAACCAATCTGTTCCAACATCCGGTAACACATCGCAGCATAGTAACCAATCCATCCGCACCAAGAACAATGAGGACGACCGCGACCAGGGACCGGACCAGCCTTCTGAGAATCAGAAAAGGACTGCCGACCACCACTGCGCTTGCCACCAAAGTGGCCACCGCAGCCAGCACAGAAAGGCCACGCACAGCCACCTTAAGTTAGCGTGTGATTCCACGCACGGCTAGCTTGAGGTGCATCGCTGGTCTGGAACGTGACCTGTCCTGCGACTTGTCCTGCGACTGATCCTGAGTGTCCCTGGAAATTCATCAAAAAGGCCTAGTGGTTTTTGGCACGGGCAAGAACATCCGCATAAAGCGGAGTTGAAACAACATTAATCAAAAGAGCAAAAAAAACTTTATACTCATAACCAAGAGCAGTCAAGAACCATACAATTTGATCAACATTTGAAACTGAATTACTCATGACAGACAGTGTTCAAAAATCTCCTTAAATTTGAGATGAAGTTCATTAACAGTACTAGACTTACGAATACCATGCGCATCTGCACGAAGAAAGATAATGGTGGAGGCACTGTTATTCTGATAGATGAGAGCAAGATTATCCCAGATATCTTTGGAAGTGGCACAATCTGGGAGTTTCGCGAGAACTTTAACGGTGAGAGAGGAAAACAGGAGACTGCATATTCATCAACTCATTGATCATACTCTTCATTTACTTTCAAATAAGACTCTTAGAGATCAACCTTGCTGTCACACGAAAGAGTTGGGACCGCAGCAGCAAAAGACAGAGTATGTGGTGGTGGTGGTGGAGGTAGAAACTGGGACAAGATCTAGTGCCATCAATGAAACCGTACAGACCTTGAGGACGAATGACATAACCTGCTTGACGCTTCCACAGAAGATAATTTGATGGAGTGAGTTTGATCCACATCATCTGTAGCAAAGTGTTGTAGGAGAGTTTTTCTCGAGCCTTGACAGAGAGGAAAAGCAACGGAGCGAAGGGGAGCCGCGTGTGTCGGAGGGGAGCCGCGTGCGTCGGAGAGGAGCAGAGCGAAGCGGAACGTGGAGGGGGAGCGTGTGAGAACGGAGCCATTGAAAAAGGAGCCGCTGGCGACGAGAAGAATTTTAAGTTTTTAGGTTTTGGATCAGAATATACTCTGATACATAAGAGAGTACAATAGAGATGTAATAAAGAAATAACTCTAATCATAATAAATCATTATCTAATTAGTAATCTGATTTATCCTAACCGTTAGTACAACCCAATGTACACAAAACTAAAGAAACTCATAAATCATGGATAAAAACCTATCTTTTTTAAAACAAATTTCTGGCAAAACCCAAAATCCACTCACAATTGATTGTTACGTTACTTTAACCTGGCAGTTATTAAAATTTGAAAAATAGACAAGACCTTAGGAGTATACAAATTCTTGGAGGTATGATGATAATGCATTATGCGGTGGATCAGATTTAAATGGACTTGAATTGAAGGCGATGACAGGCCCAGTGGGGGCCCATGTTTTGATGAAGTGATGGATGGGGTGTTTCCTAAAACGGAAAGGAGTCCACGTGTCCAATATGTGAAGTTGATGGTGCCTGCCTTTTTAAGGTAACAAATTTGACAGGATTTGTACTTTGTGGGCCCCCACACTTATTTTGCATCAAATCAAATCTCTCTCCTTTGCTCTTTGGTTAATTCACTGGTCCCCCCTTTACTTTTACCAATATCCACCTCTCCCCTCTCTCTCACCTTTCATTTCAATCAAGTTTCACACTCTTCTCACTTTTCTACTCTTTCAATCTTTTGTGTAATTGCAATTTACAACGACCTAAATCAAATCAACATACTCCCTCCTTTTGGATTTATGATCGATGAAATAAGTGAATGAAAATAAGAAGGGAAAAATCATAATGAGTTACATGAATTTGAAAGGTTTTGCCGAAAGAGAAAGTGTGGGAGTACAAAATTTAAAAATCAGAAAATAAAAGTGTACCAAATACACTCCCTCCCAGCTCTAATTGCGCTTTTATTTTTTAAATGCTATTTTCTATCAAAATCTGACCACATATTTGAATAAATACGTGAACAACATATTATTGTATATGATATTCTTGAATTTATCATAGCAAGTCGTTTCTAAATATTAATTTTTTTATTTGCGTTATCGTATATACGTAGATAGATATATTAGTGGTCAAACATATTTCTTGAACAACGTGATAATAATTGTGATGTAACAGAGTTGGAACGAAAAAGGTAGAAAATAACCTAGAGAAATGATCGGATTTTGCAAGGCAAAGGTTGCTTAGATTCTGCCCCCAAATTATTCTCTATGGGGCATCTCCAAGTGTAAAGTGATATATAGTTGAGAGAGAACAAAATTTGTAACGGTATAATGATATTCTCTTCATTTTTTTAGTATAGTAGTTATTCTTTATTTTTTATGTATAAATTTAGTTAAATAGCATGAGTGAAAGAAAGTAAATATATTAAAAAGATATTTTTTAAAGGAGAAATGGTATTATTGGCAAATTTTCATTTCAAATAGTAAGAATAAATGGTTATGCAAGGAAATTGGAGGGAGCACAAAATATTACCAAGTTGAAATCGAAACATGGAATCTTAAGGTAGGACAGCGCCACTATACAACCAAAAACTTTTCTGCAATTCGTTTTGTTTTGAGAAACGGAGAGTTTTGCTTTTAATCGTCTAATTATTAAATGATGTTATTTTATAACTGATATAAATAATATTATTATTTAATATTATTTAAAATAATAAATTTAAAAAATTAATGTATTACAGTGTATATAATTATAATTTGATCCTAAAATTATTCAATTAAATTTTATACGATTGATCTAACCGTGAATCGATCTAATACTCCCTCCGGTCCTCTAATAATTGCTCACTTTTCATTTTGGGACGGTTATTTTATATTGACTCCTTCCCTTTTTTGCAAATCCTATATTGTTTTCATCCACTGAATTTGCTTTTTATACTCTCAATACAACCCCACCACTCATTCTACTCTTTGAAAAACTTTGTATTAATTCAAATGAGGCCAATTATAGAGAACCAGAGGGAGTACGAGATTTTCTTTTTGAGAAAGTTATTACTAATTCAATAATATAAGCATACGATAAATAATTGATATTTCTTACGCATAAACTTACCTTCCTTGGGTACAAGTACATGTGATATTGGGACATTATTCTGACCCATAAATGTTTAAGGCCACGAATTTTGTGTTTCGAACGTGTGAGTATTTTCTTTGTCAATATCAAGCATGTGTGGCCAACTTCCTTGATTATCATATATACTTTAAAGAACTCGTTTTCCTTTTTCGATTAGGTAAAATAATGGGAAAAATCGTCTTTTCATATGCTTATGAAAAATGAGATTTAATTAGAATAATGAAAAGGTAAAAGGTTTAAGTTGGTGTATTGAAATTTTATTATTCAACGTGTTGTAGTTATAAAGTTTATGACCTGATATATTCAATCAAAAATTTCTGTATTCATTTCTTCTAATTTGCAATTTAAACATTGATCTTTCCATGACTTATGCAAATACCGTCTTCCAAGAGACGGGCTACTGAGTTATGTTATTTTTATTAATCCAAAAATACCTAACCTATTAATTAATATTATTGTTTATATTGATGTGTTTGATTTCAATTATTAACTCATTTAATTATTGTTTTGAGTTTGATGTTTGAGTTTTTATATACTTGTTGGTATGCATTGAATATGTATTAGCCGCTTCGACAGGTTAGTACGGGGATCTCGCTGCCCGGTCAGCGAGTCGGGGGTCCAGGGGGGCGGAGCGCACCCTGGCCTGGGGGGTCCGGGGGTGGAGTCGCCCCCGGTCCGACGGTATAGCTTGTCTCTTTATTGGACTGCTGTTGATTTGGGCCGAATTGTGTTTTGGCCCAGTTTAGTGGAGACAGCATATAAAGTGTCTCTCTTCTCTCTGTAAACATTAATTCTGATATAGTGAATCCGTCTCCCGTGGATGTAGCCAAATTGGTGAACCACGTAAATCTTGTGTCTTGTTATTTTCGTTCATATTTTCTGTTCTTTTTCCATTCCGCACAACAATACTAACCAGTGGTGGCTATATTCTTTAACGCGAGTCTAACATATACTTTTAAAAGTGTCTTGATACTTGAATTTACCTAAATAAAATGAGTCAAAATTAAATATGAGAATTAAGAAAACGGAATAAGGGATGAAATTAAAATAATTTGACCAAAAGAAAAGCATATCACACTTTAAAAAACATCCAGTGATTAGAAAAAAAAAGTGTTAAAATGATCCTTTTTTTATGGTATAAACATAACCCCAATTTCTTTTAAGGCGATCACCGCTCGCCCTCAGCGGCCCATACCAGCCCACAACCAGGCCATCGTATGAGATGTAAATCACGGTAGCCCAGCGTCAGGACCCATGGACTCGGCATTGCCTCGGTGCGCACAAGGGAGCCCTTGCAAAGCAAGCACTCCCCACACTGCCGCTGCCGAGGATCAAACCTGAGAACACTGGCAATCCCACCCATGTTCCAACCGGTGGGGTACACCCGTGGGTGTCCCAATTTCTTTTAAGTGTATAAATGACGTTGGTCTCATATGAGAAAGTGGTCAACGTCAGTCTTCACTAGTAGTTGGCTCGAAATGACCAAAGTAACCTCTAATTAAGAAAGTGGAAAAGAAATAAAATGCAAAATGTTTGTTTCTGGCCCTTCCGAATCTCTAAACCATAATCCATTTTGCCCTCTCCAAATATGATTTGCATATTCTATGAATCTGTTCTACTTCGTCTTCCCTGCCCGCTCCACGCTGCCTGTGGCTACTCTCAGCCGGATCGTTGTTTATTTCATACTACTATTCATCTTCCCTATTCCCCGTAGCTTGATTGCCGCTATTGCCAGAATAATGTTTGTCATCTTTTCGCTCCACACCGCTCGATACTGTTCGCCACTACTTGTAGATGGGGCTGATGGAGTCGTAGATTTGACGGGATCGTGTGCTTTACGAGAGTGACAGTGCTATTGTGCATCTGAAATTGTCATGCTATATCGTTTAAGGTAAAAACTATCAATTATCATCATTCGCTCATAAAAGTTTATGCTCTTCACTCAATTTCATCGGTCACCACGTATTTTAATTTGTATAAATTACAATAGTTAAATCTGATATATCAAATATAAAAGAATAGAAAGCGTATTAATTGATATGATATTAAGCATTATATATTCTCAATGACTACGTATGAACAACAACGATGTACATGGATAACGTGTTAGAGTCTCACGTTAATTTAATGAATTATTTAAAGTTGGATAGCTAGGGTGGGGGTGTGTGTGGGGTCCACTAATATCAAATTTAGCAGCTGTAGCAAACTAGCAATGGACCATGAAACAGCCCCACCGACTGGAACAACTTCAACGTCTAACGTTGTTTTTGGACCTCTCTTCCTCCAATTCTTCCCCCAGTCTTCCATTTTCACCGGACTTTATTTTCCATCTCAATTTTTAATTTTAACCTCGTACGGACTGTAAAATTCTCTACTTTAATGCACTACAAGTTAATATTCGAATTTAAAGTTTATAAATTAATTAATCGTACAAGCATTTTTCCTATTAAAAAATTGCAAATTTTAGTATAGTGTTTAAATTGAATGTACAGTATTTGATTTGAAAATATATAAGTTGTTCCATATATGAAAAAACGGTATCATGTGTTATATTCTTAAATTTCGCATTTAAATATGAGTTTGTCTCTTAAAAAATGGTATTTTCATAAATTATTGAAAGTCCAGGATTTAAATTGTAAATTAGAAGAAATCAACATAAAAAATTTAGTTTGCATTAGTCGGGTTATAAAATTATAACTACTGTACACTGCATAATACAATTTTAACGTTGCAACTACATTTTTTTATCGTTCTACATTTCAAGTTCAACTCCATCTTTTTATAAGCGTATAGAAACACGACTTATTCCCAGACTTTGCCTTTGAAACGTTGATATTCGAGGTTAGATTTCTAGTACACCATAATAAATACGTGTCAAAACCTTGCTTTTAAAGGAAAAATACCACATTCGCTAGGATGCCTTTATTTTTGGTAAGTGGAAGCAAAATTCTAGTTGCTCCAACTTAATCTCAACCACTCTTTCCCATATCCGATGTAATGTTTGCAAGTCAAATTTAATTTTGGTACAGATATAATTATGTGAAGTCAAGTACGTACGTACGTACGTATATAACTTGTATTTTGTGTGTATTGGTACGTGTACATCTTTTATTTTTTCTCATGGTGTTTCAACCTTTCAACCAAAGACAGAAATTGGTCTGAATATGCATCACAAATTAACTAAGTTTTTATGTAAATTAAAGTTAAATATTTTTGTTGTTTTTTAGAAAAACTGTAAGGTATACGATGTATATGTTGTGTTAAACATAGCTCATAAGTTGTGGTTGGATTATAGCTATACAAAATTGTTAAAAGACAACTTATTTTGAAAAAATATTTTTTTTTGGGGGGTGGGAGAAGATAAACTGAACTTTTTTTTTTTTACAAAATAACTCAACTTTACTTACTCCCTCCGTTTTTTAATTTATGACATCATGGGTTTAAGTGATTGAATTTAGGTGGAGAAAATGAGTGGATGAAATTGAATGTAGAATGAGTGGATGAAATCGAAAGAATCTTACCAAAAATGGAAAGGATGTCAAATAAAAGAAAACATTCATTTATAGTAAGTGTGTCGACGGTGTCGTAATGATGCATGCAAGGAGAATGGTCGCAAAGGTCTGATGTGGTTTTGAGCTAACTTTTGCATCCGGACTCGGAATCAGGAGATTCCAGAGGAGTTGGATCAGTCTGGACGAGCACTACAAGGATTTAAGGCCTCAAAACAGAAATTTATTGTTTTCGAGTGTTTTCCTATTTTCGTTTAGTTTTGGAATTTATTAATTTTGAATTTCCTTTTTTATGTTTTTCCGTTTTCTCTTCAGAATTTACTATTTAAGGAACTCTTGTATTTTTGGAGATTTCAATTTTTGATAATAATATTTTTCGAGAATTGTGTTCTCTCTGGTGGATTCCAGAACCAAAACTTAGGGTTTGTGCTTGCAGCTCTTGATTGTTCTTTAAGATTCGTGCTTGCAAATCTCTCGATTATTCCGACTGCATCACATAAGTAACAAACAGAGGGAGTATAATTTAATCATATTTCGATAATTTAAGCAGAACCAAAATTATTATTAATTTTTCATTTTAACTCCATTGTAACCGAGTTCATCTCATATCAATTCAGTTTACTTTATTGTAGATAATAATATAATTATATTATTATTAGCAATCAATTTCATTAATTCGTTCAACATCAGATCAGTTGAATTTAATTGAGTTTGGTTTAATTTGGGCTAAGCTACATGAAGTTGTTTCGTCTAACTATATGTCACTTTTACGCGTGAATGGAATATAGATAAGTTGATGAAACACGTTTTTTTTATTACTAAAAACATCTTATGCGGAGAATTACGTATCCACTAATCCAGTAATTAAATTAACCACACTTAATCACTTCAAGTTCAAGATGTACGCAATTGTACAATCCGCGTTAGTTAATTACGACACGGGAATTAATTAAGGATGTACTTAATTGACCATAAACACACGCAGAGATTAGGAATCTACCTGTCCTGGCCATACATGTTAGTCTAATTTAAGGATTATAGTTAAAATAATGCACAATTTATAAAAACTATCAAGTTAGTCACTTTTAATGTGCAAGATTAGTTCCTTAATCGGAACTCGGTTTTAGTGATGTGCGAAATCCATCACTAAACTTTCGAAAGTTGTCACTAAATCCTTTAGTGACGAAAAAAAACATGGTTTAGGAGTCATCGTTAAAGCGACTTTTAACAATTTTATTGTTCATACATTACTAAATTGTAAGATTAGCAACGAAAGAATCATTGTCACTATTACCGTGGCAACAAAGATTGTGCTATTATGTCGTCACTAAAATAACCAGTTTCATCTGTAAACAGAGGTACTTAGTGATAAAGATATACCAATAAAAAATATCCGTCACAAACATAAATTTATCAATGGGTTTTAGTGGCAAAATCTAAATGGTCGTTATTAATATGATTTAACAAAATAATAGGTTGTCGGTGTCAAAACAAGAATAGGTCATTTAAACTTGGAATATACACTTTCCATATTCCTATTTAAACTTCTCATTTTGACTGGGTTTTTAAAATTAAAATATACATGTTTTCCTTTTAATATATCTTTATGAATATGATTAGTCATAGTTATAAATAATTGTTAAAGAATATACACAACAAAGAAATTAACAATATTTTACGTGATATTATTTCAATCCACACCCCCCTACTTCATTGTATTTGACACACTTTCTTTTTTAATTTTGTTTATATTAGCACAATTTCTATTCCTGACATGATTCTCTTCAATCTCATTCACTCATTATAATTTTTACTTTCTAAATTCGACTTCTTCCACTTATTATTCCATACTCCTAAATTCAAGCACACGTGGTTATGATGCCAAATACAAACAAAAAGAAATGAAGAAAGTATATTAATCATTTTATACTAATTAAATTGATTAGTTTAACTTTGAAAATCAAAGTAAAAAATTTAAATTGAAGAAAATATAGATCACATGCATGCTAAAATGGGATGATTATGAAGATCATGCAAGAATATATAAACTGGATTTGGGCAGACATAATGGACTATACTTATACTGTCTTGGCGTATTTAGAAGATATCATTTACATGTTAATTTGCACTTTATGTTTCATTAGGAATTAAGGGAATGAAAACACAAGCAAATGCAGATTAAGTTAATTATTTGCAACTGCTTAATTATAAGCTGTGACTGATAACAAAATCTAACCTCATTTTGTCTGTTTTGGGATTATTGAGGCCTCGTACGTACGTACGTCACACACATAAATATAGTTGTATTTGCAATCCTGAAATTACCATTCTAACCATCCAATCTTTAAGTTCATTTTTCACATGTATTCAAATGTGTTCTATCAAGCTGATTTTCTACTCAACTTAACTGAATTGAACTAAATATGAAAAAGACCAAAACTAAGTTATGTAGTATCGAGTTATAATTTTATTGAATTGGAGTACTGGTAAATGAAAAGAACGCGATCTTATTCTCCTATTAATTTTCACAGTTTACTTTCCATTTTCAAACACTTTTTTCATACACATTGACTGTAAATTTTCGATGGTAAGCATACATTTTTTTTTTGAAAATAAGAATTTCAATTAGCATATATAATACAGTTAGATTCAATGTAACTCGCAGTCTTCTTCTTATGATTGTAAGTAATTAAAGTTTTAAGTAGTCAAAATACTTAATTATCTAGAAAATTCTGGATAAAAAGTTGGAAAAGTAGACCATAATACCAAGAGAGTTTTCAATATAAGTTCGAATTTAATATCCTTTTGAAAATGTAAATGTACCATGAATCCGTCCCACCCAATTCTGCACAAGTTGACTTTCGTCAGTTGATTCAAAAAAAGTTTGATCATTGATATTTATAATTGTGTGTAAATACATGTTATAAAAAGTTGATATTGGAAAAAATTATACAATTGCAAATCTAACAAGATCAAATATGACAACATCCTAACATTTTTATCGATTCAAATTTGTGGTTAAAGTTAAGTAATTTTAACTAAATAAATAATTAAATTATAGACTGGAAGTATATTATTTTGAAAGTGAATTTTTGGAGCAATTAAAGAAAAGTGTCGAGAGGTAGACTTTTTTTACAACACAGTCGTGGGTGTAAAAATATTAAATAGGGCGTTGAAATTAAAATGCGAGGGGGCCACTTAAAATTTACCATTTCTTTCACTTTTTATCTACCGAGTACAAACACTTACACTGATATACAGCTAATTGACCGTCGAATATATACTAATTGGTGGCAACAAACTGAAGGGACCATCGGCCCATAAAAAACCTTTTAACTCGATATAGATGCCCTTAATATATTTTCATCTTCTCATAATATTAGAAGACAAAGTCCGGTCTTTCCATAGGCTTATAGAAATACGGGGTTTAATTCGAATAATAAAGGTAAAAGGTCTTAATTGCAACATTAAAAATTTAGTATGCAATATGTAGTGGTTATAAAATTTATAACCCGGTTCATGCAAACCGAAAATTTTATCTTCATTTCTTCTAATTTACACTTTAAACCTTGGTATTTCTATGACTTATGGAAAGACCGTCTTTCAAGAGACGCACCTATATTAGAAACACAATTTTACAATTATTCAGAGATTATCTCTTGAAATTCGGTCCTTCATAAGCCATGAAAATATAAGGATTAAAGTGTAATTTTACCCTAATAAAAAATTCGTGTGTTGAAACAATTAATGTTCGGGTCAAATTTGGGTTATAAGTCACTTGAATTAACTCACACACATACAGTATTTGAATCTTGGTTAGAAACATTACATAAGTGGCTAAATTGATTTGAATTGAATTTAACTAAAACTGAACATGGTAAAATAGATGATTAATGGATAAAAATTAAGCTAAACAAACTCACAACTAAAAGTTTATTAAATTTTGATTTGAAATGAAACGCATATAAGTTGAAAATAAGAGTATATCTTTTGAAAGACGGTTTTCCCATAAGCCGTGAAAAGACCAAAGTTTAAAGTGCAAATTAGAAGAAAAGAAGATAAAATTTTCATTTTGTATGAATCGGGTTATCAAATTTATAACTATTACACGTTGCATAATAAATTTTTAATATTGCAACTAAGAGTTTTTACCTTTTATTATTATATTTGAATCTCATTTTTTCATAAACATATGCAAAGACAATACTTCCTACGACTTTGTCCGAAAATAAAGATCCTAACTAACATACAGATGGATAGATTAATTCCCATTACGCGTTACTCTTGCCACTTTGTAAAACACGCTTTCAAAAGATTCTTGACTGTTATGTTAAAAACATTTCATATGGTCCATACTTAAAAAGAGATAAAAATTTCAAGAAACATTTCATATGGGCAGTTAGTATTTGTAGCATTTCTTGCTAACTATAGGTCAATAATTTGAGAAGCAACCCGTTAATCACCTGTCTTATGCATCAAGAGTTCATATCTATTTATGTAATTTTACACACCAGATGAGAACTCTATTTCTTCACATCCTTAAAAATATTATGAATTAAATTGAGTGACTATACAAAAGCATAGCAATTCTAAAGCTAAATCCAACGGAAACCTAAGTAGAAAGATAATAAAACGCGTATTGTGCGGAACTACCATGGCGTATGGTAGGGCTCCAGTCCTACCTGAGATTCCAGCGCCATGGTAGTAATGGTCAATTGCGCTTCACGGCTGGAGCTCCACTTTTCCGGCATTGATTTCCCTTTTTCCGGCCAGCTCAATCGGAGAAGAAGGCTGCTGAAAGCCTTCTTTTTTTGGTCCATATTTCATCTAAACGATGTCGTTTTGGCTCAAGTCGAACGACGACGTTTTGATTAGTACATAAGAAAAAACATTAAAATTAAAATTTTTAGTATTTGGACTGGGCCAAAAAACACAAGCCCAAAAAATCCTTTGCCAAAAATGCATCACCAGCTTTGCTCCAGCCTCCAGCTCTAGTTGCCGCCGCCGCCGTCGTCCCGCCACTGGCCAAGACCCCGGACATCACCGGCCGGAGACTCCGTATTGATCAACCCCACCTAAGAAAAAATCCCGGTTCCGCCATTGTAAAGAGTAGATGCAAAATTTTCTAGTAACAGTATAAAAATACCAATCCCCGCAAACGATGGTTTTGTCGATTCTTAAATCTTGCCAGTTTCTCACACTGGTGGTTGCCGAGTTACGCTTCAATATATAAGATCATGGGTCACTCCTACATAATACCAATTTGTTTTATGATATGAGTCTGTGATTATAACATGATATCAGAGCTCACAAGCATGTGACCTCTTTATGTCCACATTTTTGCGGTGATTAATGCCGGTGCTCGTGAGGGGGCGTGTCAGTGTCCAACTCTGGTGGTTGACAGAGTTACACCTCAATCTATGAAATCATGGGTCACTCCTACATAGTACCTATTGATTTTATGATAGATAGGCATGATTCTAATTTCTTAAATGTACAACCATAAAATATATCCCATTTGATCAATTATTGATTATACAACAGATTATAAAAGTCGTCGTTTAGGATATTTTCTTCAACAGAATTACTTGTAATAAAAATTAGGGTTTGATCATGTGTAAAACAATTGCATACATATAATAATGTGACAATGATTTTATGGTGGCAATAAAGAACAAAATTACTGGCTACAATGTAGAGGGATAATGATGAAGTGGTCCATAGCCCAGTTCTGCACGTCTGCTACAGTGACAAAACATCACAATAGAAAAGGGCAATTTAGTCACAAAATTTCATGATTCACAAAAAGACCATTCATATGAATCATATTAGCTTCCCCCGCCCAATTTTACTACTACTATGTTGCATCCAAACTTGCACAAAATCTTTTTTACGATGTTCAATAAATATGTTTGACTATAAATATGTATAAGTACGAACAATAACAACACATAAAAAAATATATTTAGAAAGTATGTGTTACGACGAATCTGACTATATCTCGCACGATAAAATTATTGTTCGTATATATATTGAAATATGTGGTCAAAGTTCGACATTGTTTACTGAATAAAAATTCTGTGTAAATTTGACTAGGAGAGAGTGAGTATTATGGTGTCCCAAATATTAATGGTGCATTCACTTTACCCTTCAAATAGTAATCGTGATCTCAAAATTATTTTAAATATACATTTTATTATTTTGTTTTTGTACATGATAACTGCTCATAAATTATAGAGCGCACAAATAGTTGCTCACACACAAATATATGTGTATATATATAATGTGCACAAAGACGATATTTACCCACTCCGTTCCATAATAATTTTTATGATTTTGGCTTAATTTTTATGCGATATAATAGCATCAAGATGTTAAAAATAAGTTTTTATGAATTTCTATATGAGTAATTATGTCATAAACAATATTAAAAAGTAGCAAATAAGCTAAATCTGGTATATTGGATGACTGTATATAAAATATTTACAAAACGAAGTTATTTGTGGGACGAACTAAAACGAAAAGTTACAAAAAGTTGATCGTGGGATATGATTCAATATAATAAAATATTTAAAGGGATTATGCTGACTCTTTTCTTGTTCAGATAAATTTTTAATAGTTTCATACTTTTGTATTTTGACAAGATTCAATTTAGGCAAAGTCTTGGGAAAGACGGTCTTTTCATAGGTTTATGGAAAGACGGGGTTTGATTAAAATAATAAAAGGTAAAAGGTGTTAGTTGCAATATTAAAGTTTTAGTATGAAACATGTAGTAGTTATAAAATTTATAACCCGGTTCATGCAACCCGAAAATTTTATCTTAATTTCTTCTAATTTACACTTTAAACCTTGGTCTTTCCATAACTTATGGAAAGACCGTATTTCAAGAGACGGACTCTTCAATTTATTTCACCCTTTTCAATTTTCACACTCCCCGCCCTGGATTAAATTGCACATAATCTTTTTCACAGTTATCAAGAAACATATCTGACCGTAAACATTTTTAACTACGTATAATATTGACAAACAAAACTTTCCTTTTAAAAATTACTCATTATAACAAATCCAACAATATCATATATAATAATACTATTACTTATACACATATTTAAACATGCGATCAAATTTTAACGGTAGATAATATCAAGTAAAGTATTAAGTTTAATCCAATATTCAATTCCATCCCCCCAGTTAAATTCCAATTCAAAGAGCAAAACTCTGATAAAAACAGAAGGGATATTACTCACCCTCCTCTCCTTGACACGTATCCTTAAATTTTGTAAGCAACAAAAATGAATTAAACCAAGTTTAAGGTTTCCCATCCACCTGCTTTTTCACCAAAACTCCCCCATGGCCCCCACACCACACACACTCACACAGTCCCTACCATGCACCTCAGGCACACACAAACATTCCCCAGCACTTGCTTACACAACATTATCATCATCATCACCATCATTCATTTGTGTTAGTGTGTTGAAAAGTGATCTTGGCTTAGTTTGTATGTATGGGAAACTGATACGCACATATATATGTATTGTGGGAAGAGCATATAAAGAGGGATATACAAGGAAGTAGAAACCATATCATTTCCACAGTACAAAACAAGAAAAGGGAAATTTTTCAAGGGGATAGAGAAAAGGGAGTGGAAATAGGGGGAAAATGGGGAGAGGGAGAGTTGAGCTAAAGAGGATAGAGAACAAGATCAATAGGCAAGTGACCTTTGCAAAGAGGAGAAATGGGCTTCTCAAGAAAGCCTATGAGCTTTCTGTTCTCTGTGATGCTGAGGTTGCTTTGATCATCTTCTCCAATAGAGGAAAGCTCTATGAGTTTTGCAGTAGCTCTAGGTATCATTAAGATCACCGCTTTTTTACACCTTTTTCTCACACATTTTTGGTGCCATAGGTCACACTAGTGTGTGTGTTTTTTGGGATTTTTAGTTTGGGTTTTGCTTTGTTTTTAGAGATCTGTATTCTTTTTTGGGATTTTGGAGTTGCCCTTTTGGTGAATGTTTTGGAGTGTATAGGGGTTTGTGCTTAGGGGTGATGTTAGATCTGCAAGGGGAAACCATGAAAAGAAGATTATTTCCATTTTTATGTTGGGTTTTTTCCACCTCTCTGATTAGCTCTTCTTCTCATTCAAACCTTCTTCTTTTCCTGCTGTTTCTACTTTAATTGACACCTTTATATTGGGAAGGAGTTTGAATTGTTTCACAAATATGAATACATGGTTTTCTTTATCTGCTGTCAAAGAATCTGTACATATTAGGGTGTTTTGGAGATAGCCATGTATAAAAGTCATCCTTTTGTTCTTGCATGTTTGTGAATCTGAGATTTAATTTGCTTCATTTTTCAAATTACAAATTTTCTAGAGAAGATGCATTGGGCTAAAGAAGAAGAACTTTGCTCTCCCAAAGTTTCAATTTTTAGGGTTTTTTTCTTTCTTTCTTCTCTGTGTGTTTGAATCTGGGTTTACTTTTCCTCTACAGACTTGAGAATCTTCTTCCTCTTTTTCCTTCTGGGATTGGAGTTCTTGATAGTTTTTGGAAGTCTGAATTTTGATATTATCTTGAGTGCATATATCATGAGATGGGG
This sequence comes from Rubia yunnanensis, assembly GCA_037428765.1. NCBI lineage: Eukaryota > Viridiplantae > Streptophyta > Magnoliopsida > Gentianales > Rubiaceae > Rubia > Rubia yunnanensis. The sequence continues at coordinate 80,881,376 of CM075071.1, read as the reverse complement.
ATTGGGATTAGGGTTAGGGTTCTTACAGATTTGTTTATTCTGTTAAGATACCCTTTGGTGCACATTTCCTTTCTCCACTCTCAATACTTTAATATTATTTCCTTGATGTATATATTCATAAAAGTCATATTTTTTTGGTTTCCTGGTCTGTAAAGAGGCCATTTTTATTCTTATATTAGCTATTTAACAAATTAACAATGATCAGATACCATGTTTTTAAAGACTTCTTGTTCAGATAATTGTTAAATTAGTCTTTTCAAACCATCATTAATTCTTAAATGGCTGTTTTGGAACCAGAAGAAATAAGATCTACCTTATAAATTACCCATGGATATTAGATGGTATTGATCCAGGTCTGCATTTTTTTTGTTTACCATTTCCCATTAATGAGTTATGAACTACAAGACAATCGATTGCTCTTTTGACAAGACTTTGCATACAATTTTTTAAATTAAGCTGTTATTTATTTTTTCTTTTATTGGTAAATTTTTCCCTTTTGTTTTTGGCCTCTGATGGGTTATTAATTTTTCTAGTATGAATCTTTTTCACCTTCTGATATTTTTCTGGTTTAAATGGTGCAAAAGTAGCATGCTCAAGACCCTGGAGAGGTATCAGAAGTGCAACTATGGACAACCTGAGCCCAATGTATCCACAAGGGAGGCACTGGTATGAAAAAAATTATCATGGTTTTATTTTTTATTTAAATGCTGTAAATTTCCTTTTATTCTTGTTCTCTGAGGATTTTTTTTTGGAAAGAAAATACTTTTCATTACCAAAATTGAGATTTACAACCAATTCTTTGAGGATTTCAAAAGTAGCATGTTCTTTGAGGATTTCACAAGGCCAATTTGAAGACGGTATTCAGACAAAAAATCTATTTCCTTTTTGTCTGAAACCCTGGCACAGATCTAAACTGCCGTTGTCTAATAAATATTTATTACTAAATGATTTTGGTCAGCTTAGATCAGTAAATGTTGCCTTGGCTGTCAGATCAATATGTTTTTCAGTTTATTTCTTAAGACATGTTGTTGATAAGTGGCCTTAGTTTAATTTGAAGGATTATTGACTTCAATATGATATATACTTTAGTTAAATGAATACCCCATATTTTACAAGAAAGCTATATGCAAGAGGAAACTATAATTTTGTAGAAGAGATGCAAAAGTCACTTGTAAATGGAACAGTTTAACATGACACAGCCTTTTGAGTTTCATGTGGAAACTTTAAAAAACAGGTCACTCCACATATTAGGTTTGGTATGGAAGGTTAAGAAATAATGAGATGCATGATTGGACATAATATTATTTCTATTGTTCTATTAAATACTTTTTAAATATATTTTCCCCCAACAAAGTTCAATTTAGTACTCCCCCTCCATAAATTAGTGTTGGTCTGAAATAAGTACTCCTTCTGTCACAGATTAAATTGCACAAAATTCTTTTCACAGTCTTCAACACACACATTTGACCATTAATATATTTAACTACGTATAATAACGATAAACGAAAAGCTACTTTCTAGCAACTAATTGCTATGACGAATCCAACGATATCACATACAACAATATTATTGTTTATATATCTATTCAAATGCAGCCAAAGTTTTCTTAGTTTGATTGAATCTTTGATCTTGTGCAATTTAATCCTGGGACGGAGGGAGTACAGTAATAATACGATCAACTTTTGCCAAATTATTCATTGCAATATCTGTAGGATTATAAGTTGGGTGACATTTAATGATTATTGTTGAAACTGCCTAAAATACATACAATTGATCAAGTGAATGTCTTTATCTAAGAGTATTTGTGGTGATTTTACTGTGTTGCTCTCCTTTATCCAAAATACATACATGTGATTGTACCCTTTGTGCTCATTTCAAATCAATGTCTGCAAGAAAATAATCACCAAGAATATGTTAACGGTGACCAGGAAATAAGCAGCCAGCAGGAGTACCTGAAGCTTAAAGCACGTTATGAAGCCCTACAAAGATCCCAAAGGTATTTCTTCTATCTTAACTGTTCCAAAAACCCCATCTTTTAATCCTCATGTTTAAATGGTACTTTAGGTTGAAAATATGTAACATGCACTAATTTCCATAATTTCTTTGAAAAAAAAAAGATGTGATTTATTCATTCTTATAACAATGTGTTACGAAGTGTGGGATGTGATCCCAACGAGAAAAATATTCTCGAGAGTGTTTGGCATGTTGTGCCAGATTAAGCGGCATACAGTGTTTTCCTGTCGCCTAATTTCCATTATCTTTGTGATATTGGTAGGAATCTTTTGGGTGAGGATCTTGGCCCTTTAAACAGCAAGGAGCTTGAATCTTTGGAAAGGCAGCTTGATGTCTCACTGAAGCAGATCAGAGCCACAAGGGTACTCCAACATATATACTCCTTAGTTTTACCTACAAGTTTTTTGGTTGAAAAAATAAAACTTGGTTGGATTATAGAACTAAAGACTACTTGTCTCACTAATCTTGAGCCTTTTTTCGCGAAAACGGTTTCTCTAATCTTGAGTGAAACATACTGGGAATGGATGTAACAATTCTCTGCTCTTTGCAGACTCAACTAATGCTGGATCAGCTCACTGATCTTCAGAGAAAGGAGCATGCTTTGAATGAAGCGAACAAGACTTTGAAGCAAAGGGTTAGTTTCGAAACATAGTACATGCATACACAGCTGGTGTTTAGTTCTGGAAAATTAAGGAGCAAAATGTTGATGTAAATTTATGTGTGTTTTTGCATCAGCTGATGGAAGGGAACCATGTAAGTCTGCAATGGAACCCAAATGCACATGATGTTGGCTATGGCAGGCAACATGCTCAACCTCAGGGTGATGGCTTTTTCTACCCATTGCAATGTGAGCCCACATTACAAATTGGGTAAGTGCCATTTTTAAATAACGACGCTTCTTCCGTCCCAGAGTTTACTTTCCAGGTTTCAGTCAAACGTGTCTTGAAGACCGGAAAAAGCCAGAGGAAAACTCTGGGACGGAAGGAGTTATATGTTACTGCACATACTTGTTTTCAGTCAAACGTGACTTAAAAAAGTTGGCGGGAATTTGCAGGTATCATCACAATGATCCAATTACAGTGGCAGGACCAGGGCCGAGTGTGAATAACTACATGGATGGCTGGCTGCCTTGATACAGAACTAAGTAATAAGGATGTGTTGTAACAGTATATGATAATAAGATGATAAGAGAGCTTCTCATGAGACTTTTTATGATGATCAAGACAACTTTTTCGATTTTTCCCCCTTTCTTTTTCTATGTAAGCACTGCTATTTTTATAAAAGACAAAATTTGTGTAATTAATGGTGTGAAATTTTCTTATGACTACTGCAATTGTTGTTGATGCTTTGATTTTTGGAAAATTTGACGCTTTGGTACGATTTGTTTTATGGGTTAATGTGTCCGATAAGATCTTTTCGTGGGTTATTGTGTCCAAACAAATGACTGGGACAGTATGGGTAATAGGGTTTAACCAGAGAATATATCAGTGAAACAGCTGATTATCACTTGAATATATTAGTGAAATGGTTGATTATCACCTGAATATACAGGTGAATTAAAGGCACGATCACTTGAATATACAAAACAAAATTATAGATATGAGTAAAAAAAGGCTAATGTTTAATGTTACTCATATATTGGCATCATTTCACTTGTTTGGATGATTAAAAAAAGAGTGGAAGAGGCCGGACGGGTTGAATTTGGGTCAGGCAATATGGATAGTTTAAAAATATGAGTATAATTCATTCGATCCGTTTTATAATGTGTTAGAAATGGATCAGGCATAGAACATATTGGTTGAACTTCGCTTAGCTCGCAGGTTGAAAATCATTGAACTTATGGGTTGAAAATGGTTAAACCAGCAGCTATATAAACTCATGGGCACATATATAAATACATATGGATAAAATTCACGGATTTGAACTCATATATTGACTCATGTGAATTTATATACCCATATAAGTAAAATCGCAGATTTCAACTCACGTATTGATCCGTATGAATTTTATGTACCAACATATATATATATATATATATGGGTAAACTGGCGACAAACCCAACATGTAATATTTTTCAAATGTTCGATTAACATGTTTCCCATTTAATCAATTATCCATTTTACGAAAGACCACCAAAATTTAAAAGTAGCAATCGCTTCACCCGTGAAAACTCTCTATTCCCCAAACCACACTTTACTCTAAAAAATTGAGAGGTTCTTAACGAAGTCATTGAGCAAGTTTTATATTTACAAAATTAAACCAAGTTCCGTAAAATCCAAAAATAAAAGTGTAAGAAAAGAATAGGTCTGGGTCGGTTCTTCCCGCTGCAGAAAATATTCCCAAAATCCAAAATTACTTGGGCTCTTCTCTAGAGGCTAAAACATTCTAATTGGGTCGAACTACGGATCGGGGCCCAGGAGAGAAATAGTCCAAAAAGCTGTATGAATCAGCCCGCGTATTTTTTTTTCTGAAAATTTGGAAGGCCAACAGTTTCCTCCTCGGATTTCACAAAAAAATACGAAATTGACCTACTTTCCGCCCGCCAGCTGCCTCCATTGTTTAAAAACAAATGGCAGTGTCATTTCGCCCTCTAAGTTTTGGCGGCATCTACTTTTGACCCCTATCCTTTTCAATCCAATCCTCTAAAACAAATTTTAAAAGATTAATTAACACTGCTCCCTCCTTTCTCTCAACCTTCACTCTTTAATTACTCTTTAAAAGTATGTTTAATCGATAATAAATTTTTGTTATTATATAAAATATAACGATATCATGCTAGACCTGGTTAGATTTGTCGTACTAACGTATATTTTTAATTAATATATTAAAATTCTATAACTTATAATTGTAAAATACATATTTTTTACTTGAAGAAATTAAATTAAGATTTTAAAATGAGATCTATTTATTTCTCTTGTTCAATCTTCTCAGACTCCTACTAGCAACAAAATAACACCCCAATACCAATAGTTTATAATGAAATTTGAATCGCATATCTGCTCATAATATTTTTATTATACGTTGATATTTTAAATATGTTTACATTAAGATTTTTGTAAAAAGAAAATCATATGGGCAAATTTGATCCACCTAAAAACAAAATTTGAAGGCGAGGCATTCTGATAGTACATAGAGTCCGTCTCCTGTGAAACCGTCTCATGGTGAGACCAGTGACTAAAGACAAAATAGGAAAAGAGCAAACTAAATTCGAGGGCAAAAAATTAACAAATAACAATATGAAAACATCAATATGAAACCTCAACTTGAAATTTTTGCAATATAATCCCTGATCTCACTGTGAGACGATTTTATACAAGAATTTGTCTAATATATATGTCAGTTTCCTGTGAATGATATACTAGATGAAAAACACATGAATATTGACCAATATTATTCCTTTCATCATTATCCATTAATTAAACTCTTTTCCTTAAACAAAGTCTCGTTTTCAACCGACATAATGTTAAATATGATCATTGTATAATTGATGTAATTAATATGATAGTTAGATGTTTATTTTTATTTATTGCAATAAAATTTCTATAATTATGAAAAGCTTGTAAATGATGTATAATTATTATTCCGTGAAAATTTTGAAATGATATTTTTGTATGATTAATTTAACCGTTAGTCAGTTTAACATAAGTCTTTCTCATCCTTTCAAATTGTAAAATTAAAGTATTATCAAACAGTTAATTTGATCAAAATTTCTTTAATAATATGAAATTTGTTATATAAATACTTTTAAACGAAATTTATTAAATTATTTATAACACATAATATTTGAAAGTATAAAATAATATTCATTTTCAATACTCGCTCTCCCAGCTGAATTGTACTATAAGCATTATCACACTATTCAAAAAACATGTTTGACCGTTAGTATATTTATCTATGTATAGTTATGGCAAATAAGAAGTTGATATTCAAAAACTACTTATTACGATGAATTGAACAATATCATATACGATAATATTATTGTTTACGTATCTATTCAAATATTTCGTTAAATTTTGATTAAAAAAATAATGTTAAAAAACATAAAGATACAAAGTAAAAGATATTAAAAGTCAAATATATTTTAAGTCAACCATCAAGGACAAAAGTCTGAACGTCCTATCATTCTTAACATAGTACATACATACTGAACAAGTCAAACAAAAATACTATGAGGCAATGAACGAATGAGAGGGTCGAAAATACAATTACAGAAAATATGTAGGGCAAAATGTAAATTACCCAACAAATAAATTGGTGGTTCGAGTACAATACGACCCCACTCCAACAGTGGCAGCTTGTAGTAAACAGTGAAACGCAGCTCCGCAATTCCCACTGTGTGAGTGTGTGTTTTTCTGTTACAAATCGCCCATTCCGTCTTTATGAGCCTTTTCTCCCTTCACCACCACTGTACGGATAGCGTTACGCGCAGTCGCCGGAATTACCATTACCACTCCCTTTCATCTACCCCTGCGGCGGTGCGACGACGGGATGGGGCGGCGGAAGGTGGAGATCAAGAAGATCGAGGACAAGAGCAGCCGCCAGGTCACCTTCTCGAAGCGGCGCGCCGGATTGATGAAGAAGGCGAAGCAGCTCTCCATTCTCTGCGACGTCGATGTCGCCGTCGTCATCTTCTCCGGCCGCGGCAAGCTCTACGACTTCTGCAGCACCGACAGGTTCTTCGTCTTCTCCTCACCGATTTTTCTCCGATTTTGCTTTCTGTTTTTTTTATTTCCAGATCGAGATTCTCGTGTCGATATTCAGCAGCGCTAGATCACTGTTTTCTTATTGCTTTTTTTAGTTTCTCTGGTTTTTAATTAAGATTAAAATTATTGTTTGTTTATCACTTGCCAGAAAAGTCTGGAAACTTCGTAGAGTTGATTTGATGTGTTTGAATCTGGTTTGAGTTTGGTTTGGGATAGAATTGAGATTTTCTTTAGTGATTAAATTTTAGAGAGAGGGAGCTTGAAAAGTCGCGCCTATTTTGTGAGTATTTTGCATGCTTTAGGATAGGTGGCGTGATTCTGTGATACATGACAGCAAAAACATTGAGTGGGTATAGTTTCTATTTTTGGATCCCTAGTTTACTAAAATCTGCTTGCCGCCAATATGTAGAGTGGATATGTTTTGCCTTGTCATCATCCTTATTCCTTAAGTTGGACTACGTTCTTCTAAAATCGACACACTTTTCCATTAAATATTTTCAAATTACGTTTTCAAACTATGTTTGACCATCAATAAATGATAAATAAAAGTTTGATATTTTTTGTATCCAATGATATCTCACGTGATGATATTATTGCTTATAAGCTAGGCAAAGTCTTAGGGAGGACGGTCTTTCCATATGGTTATAAAAAGACGGAGTTTAATTAGAATAATAAAAAGGTAAAAGATTTTAGTTGTAATATTAAAAATTGATTATGCAACGTGTAGTAGTTGTAAAGTTTATAGTAGTTATAAAGTTTAGACCTGATTAATACAACTTAAAATTTTCATCTTCATTTCTTCTCATTTATTGTTTAAAACCTTGTGTTTCCATAACTTATGAAAATACCGTCTTTCACGAGATGAACCCTATAAGCTATGTGAATCTTATGGTTACATATGGTTGAAAAAATTGATTGAAAAATGTGTCAGTACAAGATATGAGAGAGTGCTATTCGCTGCAGCTTAACATGCTACTCCCTTTGTTTTTCTATATTTAGAACTCTTCATACTTTTGTACGTGCTTATAAGATTGTCACATTTTCTTTTATGGTAAAAAATGAATAATTTTCAACCATTCATTAAGTTTTTTACTCTCTTCATTGAATTCTATCCATATGATACAACTTGAAAAAAAAATGACGCATAGACCTATGGTGCCAAACATAGTGAAACGGAGGAAGTGTTTAGTTAAGATTTTTACATGTATTTTTAAAACATCTCCTTCTAGAACTTCCACATAATTAAATATGTATTTAATTATAATTGAACATTTTCTGAGTTAACAGCTCAAATTCCGAAAGTGAACCCAGGTCAAGCTTGTTAATCGTACCCAAATGCTAACCTTGATGACTTGATCAAACTTTGTTTACGTCTTTTTATTATTGCACTGCATACTGCTCCATGTATATATAATTGGTCTACCAATCATGAAATATGCAAAACAATCCATATTTGTCGGATGGATTATTTCTGGATCATTATATCTGATCATTTTGACATTGATATCTGATTTTTATATGTTCATCAATTGTTTTATCCTTCTCTTCTGGTTCCCAGTGTACATTTTGTGTTGAGAAAATCAACCGTATAGATAGTTGTGTAGCTAAAAGGTACAAGGTTTAATTAAGAACCAGATCTAACACTTTACCTCTTTACCTCTCCAAGTTACAAACCCAAAGTAGTTAATGTTCAACTGTAATCCCTCCATTCATCTGATCTATGTGATTGGCATAATTTAAGATGTTTCTCATACATTTTACTTTTTCTTCTTCCAATTCAGTATGCTCCACACAATTCGTATCTTCTAAAACATGGCTTCCTAAAATGAAGTGACACAATTAGGAATGAGGATTAACTTGTTATTGTTTTTAAGCTCATCATCTTCATCATAAATGACTCGCTTGTCCGAAAATAGCCTAGACCAATAGAGAAATCCCAATTCACTGGGCATTTCTATTTGATTGAATCGAAAGGCCAAGGCCCAAGGGTGCCATTTGTAGAAGCCCAAACTATGTGATTGAATAAATCCTTCTCTATTTGTTGTGGATCAACGGCTCCTTCTTCATCCCCTTGGGTGTCACGGTGTCACCCATTCGTATGGTACGTAAGACGGGGCTTAAAAAAAATTAACACGAGAGATGATACGAAGTAATTTTTGTAATTTTTAAAACTTTTCATAGTCCACTCGAGTTTTTTTATTGCTTTCATTGATTTTTGTAATAGATTATAGAGCAGGTGGAGTACATTCAATTTCTAAGCTCTTATTTATAGATCATCTACTGGTTGGATGAATTAATTAGAGCACCACCGCCATCTATCCAATTGGTGGGCCCTTTTTATTTACTCCATTTGTTTTATGTAAATAGCTGAGTTTTATAGAAAACACATGACCCTTTATATTTATTTTCTTCGTTTGTTCCGCATGACCCTCATTACTCCATCCGGTTTCTTAATATTAGTACTCTTTCCATGGTTTTTTGATCTTTTATTATTATTGATACCTTTCCATTTTGGCAAATCCTTGAGAAAGACCGATGAGGTTTAATTAGAATAATAGAAAGGTAAAATGTTTTAGTAGCAATATTAAAAATTTATTATGCAACGTGCCGTAGTTGTAAAGTTTATAGTAGTTCTAAAGTTTAGACCTGATTAATGCAACTCAAAATTTTCATCTTCATTTCTTCTCATTTATTGTTTAAAACCTTGTGTTTCCATAACTTATGAAAATACCGTCTTTCACGAGATGAACCCTATAAGCTATGTGAATCTTATGGTTACATATGGTTGAAAAAATTGATTGAAAAATGTGTCAATACAAGATATGAGAGAGTGCTATTCGCTGCAGCTTAACATGCTACTCCCTTTGTTTTTCTATATTTAGAACTCTTCATACTTTTGTACGTGCTTATAAGATTGTCACATTTTCTTTTATGGTAAAAAATGAATAATTTTCAACCATTCATTAAGTTTTTTACTCTCTTCATTGAATTCTATCCATATGATACAACTTGAAAAAAAATGACGCATAGACCTATGGTGCCAAACATAGTGAAACGGAGGAAGTGTTTAGTTAAGATTTTTACATGTATTTTAAAAACATCTCCTTCTAGAACTTCCACATAATTAAATATGTATTTAATTATAATTGAACATTTTCTGAGTTAACAGCTCAAATTCCGAAAGTGAACCCAGGTCAAGCTTGTTAATCGTACCCAAATGCTAACCTTGATGACTTGATCAAACTTTGTTTACGTCTTTTTATTATTGCACTGCATACTGCTCCATGTATATATAATTGGTCTACCAATCATGAAATATGCAAAACAATCCATATTTGTCGGATGGATTATTTCTGGATCATTATATCTGATCATTTTGACATTGATATCTGATTTTTATATGTTCATCAATTGTTTTATCCTTCTCTTCTGGTTCCCAGTGTACATTTTGTGTTGAGAAAATCAACCGTATAGATAGTTGTGTAGCTAAAAGGTACAAGGTTTAATTAAGAACCAGATCTAACACTTTACCTCTTTACCTCTCCAAGTTACAAACCCAAAGTAGTTAATGTTCAACTGTAATCCCTCCATTCATCTGATCTATGTGATTGGCATAATTTAAGATGTTTCTCATACATTTTACTTTTTCTTCTTCCAATTCAGTATGCTCCACACAATTCGTATCTTCTAAAACATGGCTTCCTAAAATGAAGTGACACAATTAGGAATGAGGATTAACTTGTTATTGTTTTTAAGCTCATCATCTTCATCATAAATGACTCGCTTGTCCGAAAATAGCCTAGACCAATAGAGAAATCCCAATTCACTGGGCATTTCTATTTGATTGAATCGAAAGGCCAAAGCCCAAGGGTGCCATGTTGTAGAAGCCCAAACTATGTGATTGAATAAATCCTTCTCTATTTGTTGTGGATCAACGGCTCCTTCTTCATCCCCTTGGGTGTCACGGTGTCACCCATTCGTATGGTACGTAAGACGGGGTTTAAAAAAAAATTAACACGAGAGATGATACGAAGTAATTTTTGTAATTTTCAAAACTTTTCATAGTCCACTCGAGTTTTTTTATTGCTTTCATTGATTTTTGTAATAGATTATAGAGCAGGTGGAGTACATTCAATTTCTAAGCTCTTATTTATAGATCATCTACTGGTTGGATGAATTAATTAGAGCACCACCGCCATCTATCCAATTGGTGGGCCCTTTTTATTTACTCCATTTGTTTTATGTAAATAGCTGAGTTTTATAGAAAACACATGACCCTTTATATTTATTTTCTTCGTTTGTTCCGCATGACCCTCATTACTCCATCCGGTTTCTTAATATTAGTACTCTTTCCATGGTTTTTTGATCTTTTATTATTATTGATACCTTTCCATTTTGGCAAATCCTTGAGAAAGACCGATGAGGTTTAATTAGAATAATAGAAAGGTAAAATGTTTTAGTAGCAATATTAAAAATTTATTATGCAACGTGCATTAGTTATAAGCTTATGTCCCGTTTAATGCAACCCAAAATTTTATCATCATTTCTTCTTATTTACAGTTTAAACATTGGTCTTTCCATAACTTATGGAAAGATGGTCTTCCAAGAGACGGACTCTTCTTTTTTTTCTGCTTTGTAAAATTAAGATTATTTCTATCGACTCAATTTGCTTTTTTCCTCTCCCAATACAATCACCTTCACTCATTTTACTCCATTTTTTCTACAACCATGTTTATCAAAACACAACACTTTAGATGGAGGTGGTGATCATATTTTATATATTTAAAATTCATCTCTCTCGGGTGCATTTTGACTTTTCTAGGCTAAAATTACAACAATAAACGCCGGCCTCTCTGTCTTGGAAGTGAATACTATCAACATATTTGTCTTTACTGTTTGACATTGTTTTGAAATCTAAATTGCATATGAGCCCATCATATGTAAGTTGAAAGAAGCTATACATTTTATGGAGTCCTTATTGTGAAATACGGCACTTACATAAGATATGGGACAACTACAATACTCTTGAACTTGTACACCGCGGAGTCCATATTGTGAAAAACGGCATTTTCATAAGCTATGAAACAACCATAATATTCTAGAACTTGTACGGTGTACGGAGTCCGTCTTGTGAAATGCAACAAGCTATGGAACAACCATTATACTCTTGAACTTGTACATTTTCCGGAGTCCGTATTGTGAAATGCGCCCAGAATGGTACACTTTATCATTTATGTGATGAAGTGTCCGTTATGTGATCCTTTCGATGCATACACCAGATCCATAGTTAATAATGCTAGTGTATTTTGTTTTCAGCTTACTGAGATACTTCCAGTTTCAAATGGCAAACACACTGAATGTATGCTATTCACGAACTTATCCTACTTTGCTATCGTTGAAGCGCAAGAGTTCTGGTCTTGAAAAGTTACGGAGCGATTGGAGAAAATTTATCTCACTGAGTTCTAAAATTAGAGTTTTTTTGTGATTTTTTTCTACAGTTAAAAAGTCAATATAGAGGAAATGAGGAATAGTAGGACATGTTACACTATATATAAAATGTTGCAAATGTAAGTGCACCATTGTTGCAATTTCTAATTTGCCGCCCTCTTTTGCTTATGCCTCTGGACACAGCAGCCAGTTTTTAACCAAACAATTACTCCCTCTGTCTCAACCATATCTGCACTTTTTGGTCAACTTTCTCAAGGCATGTTTGACCATAAATTTCAATTAGTATATAAATATTAATGTCATCATGTAAGATATTGTTAGATTCTCTGCATCATGTATTTTCAAAATATCAGATTTTGATACACCATCAATATACATAGCTAAAGTTATCAGTGTTCAAACATGGTATAAGAAAGTTGACCAAAAAGTGTGCAAAAATAGCTGGGATAGAGGGAGTATCTTCAAAAATGGATAATTGTTACTGAACACCTGCTCAATAAGTTGAATGGTCAGGATTAACTTGGTCCATTCAATCATGGCAGTGCTTACCCAACTTAGAATCTTTGTGCAACTGAATGACTTCATATTAGCCATGAATTTTTATTTGAACCCTAAAAATTGGTGCCATTAAAATGCTCCTCCGTATCGGTTCAAACTTCTTACTTTTTAGTCAATATTTTCAAGGCATGTTTGACCAATTATGACTTTAATCACACATTATAACAATGCATAAACAATACGCATTACGAAGAATCGAACCATATCCTCATTTGATGTTATTTCTTACATACCATTTCAAATTGATGGTCAAATATCTCTTGAAAAAGTTGACTGAGAGATAGACATTTTGAAACAATATCCAGTGCTGGTTCTTGACAACTATGACGTGGGACCAATGAACTGTTACCTTTTCAACTTAATAGACTGCAGCTAACTCATCTTTTATAATTTCAGCTTGGCAAATATCCTCCATCGATATCACAGAGCTATGGAGGCAGAGGGACAGGAAGGTGCTGGAGCTCATGCAGAGGTTAGTAAAAATCTCAGACAATAATCTAAGAGTGGAACTTTTCCTAAATTTCCTCGATGTGAACATACTAATGTACAAAACTAAAGGCTTTGTTGGGCTTTAATAGGCAATCTTATAATTCATGCTGCATACTACTTGAAGAAAATGAAGATCCTGATTGTTGGTTTTTGCAAGTTACTCTTACATGTACTAAATAACATTTCTGGATATCCTAGAGTATGTCTGGCATGGCTTATTAAAATGTCTGATAAACTGCTAAAAAACAGTTTTCTGGATGAAAAGTAGACATTTTTTAGAGAAAAACATAAGCTTGAGCTTGATCTCCCACTGCATTTAAAATAACCCATAAGCACAACTCTGCCAAATCTACCCTTAGTTTCCCAATTAGCCTAGTATATACAATATATACACTGAAAAGACCACCACTTAGTGCATTTTAGTGAGGATTAAGAATCACTGCATTTCACTTTCTTGTGGCTAACCTAGAATATTCGGAGGTGTGTCATGGAGCTCAGGAAATGTAGTTTTGACCTCCTTATCTGCTTATTCTCAAGGATGTTGCTTTAGTGTCTTCTTTTATGATTTACTAAGGTCGTCTTTAATCATAGACGAGCAATCGCGGTGGAAGTGGTTACTTGACGATCAAAGAGCTGCTGCAACAAGCTGAAAGGCAAGAACAAAATCTGTTTGTGCTCAACATGTATAGTGTCTAATAACTTTTTGCTATTAACAGGGTTTCTGAGCAGCCAGATGTTGATAAGTTAGACCTAAGTGACCTAGTGAACTTGGAAGAACAACTTCAGGACGCCCTTGCTCTAACTAGATCTAAAAAGGTTAGTCTTCCTCAGTAAACTAATAAACATCAGAAATCAGAAAAAATTGAAGCTATTTTCAAGTAGCTCAAATTTCAACAGATCAGAATTTGATCCCAAAGTAGAAATGTTGCTATGTACTGGCAATTTTCTTGTGCATGTAATTTGATAACAACAGTTATATGCTCTGCCTAATCGTTATCTGACAACCTTGAAAGTTTCTTAAGACTAGGAGTAGAAAACACGAAGCTTATTTTACTTACTGGTCAAGACCCTGTTGTGACATTTAACACTATCAGCTTATAAAGTGATGAAACTGCCATTGGCTGAAACAAAACTTAAACTAGCGCTCCCTCCGTGCCAAAACTGAAGTAATGATTCTCCAGCTCATTTCACAACTGAAAAACTAGGACATTAAGAAAAAATGGCTATAGAATCCTGTTTCATCGAATGTACCTCGCAGTCCATAAGAAAGGAATGTTGTGTAAGAGCTCTTTTTTTGGGACCAAGGAAGTACTGTTTTGGAGAAACTGATCTGTGATTCCCTTTACCATGTTTAGTTCTGTATTACATTCTCCGACTAGAAATTGAGAGTAGGGCTTGTATCTGTTTTATGCATTGTTAGCCTGTACAAGTTTCCTGCTGCTTTTTTAAGTTTCAGGCTCCAGTGTGTATGCTCCTAGCTTCCTCTTTTTTCGGTTTGGGCTTTTATTTTATGTTTCCCATAGATTGAATATGGATCTGGTTTTCTTATGCAGAATCGTGATCTGATGCAATCCATGGCAGGTCTCGCTGAAATGGTACGTCAATCTATTATCTACGAACAACCCTACTTGAATAAGGCAGGTTTCTGTGTGTGTGTGTGTGTGTGTGAACAAAGCAAAATATGCATGTTTAGTTAGATAGACTGGTTGTCTTGGGATATAAGCTCGAACCTTCAAGAGCGTAAAAAGGTAGGTTTCATGTTGCATCATGTACCTTGGTTTATGTTCTGACAATATCCATGAAGTTGTCTTCTGCAGGAAAAGGTGCTGACTGAAGAAAACAAACATCTGAAAGACAAGGTAAGAAGAAAACAATGCCTGTATCATTTTGTCCGAAATGCAATGTTCAGAAATGAAATGACCTTAATGCAGGTTGCAGAATCTGGAAGGGCACTAAATGTAAAGAAGAAAGGCATCACCTTGGAATTACTCGGAGATGATGGGGTGATACCAGGGCAGCATAAAGACCGCCTGACTGCGGCTCTTAAATTGCTCTGAGACTCTGGAATCTATTCCAGGTGTTGGACCCTCTGTTTCGATATGTTCTTTGATTGTGGGAAGCTTATTGCATTTGCACTTGCGAAGTTGCGATTGCACCATTGTGTTATCAAATGTACAACAATGTTGATGATTGGAACAGAACCTTTTGTGTGTTGTGTGGTAATAAAAGCCACTGTTTATGTATTGTGTGGTAATAAAAGTAACTGTTTGCGAGTGACAACTGCCTTGATCCTCTGTCATTGGGTACCTTTTCCTGACATTAAAAATGTACTTTCTGGTGTTTATGGACAGTATCTTGCTTATGTAAATATGCATACTCCAAATTACACCTCTGTGGCTAATCAAATTCTGAATATTGAGACATAATGAAATAAAGAATCTGAGGATGTAAAATCTCTATAGGGGGCTCCAGATGCATCTGTAAGTTGTGGTATAAGATCCAAGTGAATTCGAACTGAGTTGAACTGGACTATAATTTGACTGAACCAGACCAAACTAGGTTGGGCTTGATCGAGCTGAGTTGAGTCCACTGGATTGGATCAAAGTGGGCTGAATTAACGGACTTGAAATGCAACCAACTAAATGAGACTGAACTGAATCGAACAACTTTACTGAACTAGATCGAAGAGGATCGAGCAAAAATACACTGAATCGAGCTGGATTGAAATGAACCATAGTGGACGGAGCCAGATCGGACTTGAATTGCACTGAAAATCAATTGTAATCATTAAACTTTAATAATATGCTTGATTTTGTGGTGAAGAGTTAATATAATCAAAACAAGATAACAGCTGATTCAACTTTAACTGCTTGAACCTTCCATCTAACCGCAGTAAGAGGCTGTATTTACAGTTCAGGAAGATGCAATATTCTCCAACTAGCTATGATACACACAAAAATTAAAGCTAAGCTCATAAAACCAACACTTCACATAAGAAGAAATAAAGCTTCGTTTCATCACTAATTACTTACAGGTGTGGAACTGTAGATGCACTTCCTCCTTGTTCCAGCTAAATATGCTTCTCCAACGAGAGCATGAAATTTGTTTGTATGTTGGTGCCTTTTTGTTTTATATGAGCACTAGGGCGATCGTTCGGTTAGGTTGAGGAAGAAAAGTTGAAATGACACTTCCCAGCAGGTTAAATAGAGAGAACAGATCTCCGTTCTGGCAAAGTCTTGGGGAAGACGGTCTTTTCATAGGTTTACGGAAAAATGGGTTTAATTAAAATAATAAAAGATAAAAGGTCTAAATTGCAATATTAAAAATTTATTATGCAACATGTAGTAGTAATAAAGTTTATAACCTCATTCATGCAATCCATAAATTTTATATTTATTTCTTCTAATTTACACTTTAAACCTTCATCTTTCCATACCTTATAAAAATACCGTCTTTCAAGAGATGGACTCTTCTCTATTTATGGCACATTTATTTATTTGAAAAAATTTCAATACACCTTGTTAGGATAAATCAGACTCCTGATTAGATTATGATTTATTATGATTAGGGTTATTTCCTTATTACACCTCTATTGTACTCTCTATATATTTAGATATCAATAATACAATTGATTACGGCAAATCATTCTGTCATGGTATCAGAGCAAGTTCTGATCCTAAGCCCTAAATTTTAATTTAATTCAGCGCCTCCCTCCTTCTCTTTTTTCCGGCGAAGTTCCGGTCAATTTCCGGCGTCCTCGAGTCTAAATTTTTTGAAAAAATTTCCATCTTCTTCCAGCGGCAAAGTTTCCAGCGGCCTCTCTCTCTTTTTCCGGCCGATTGAACTACCAGTCGTAAGTAGATCTGACGCGCCCCTTTTGCTCTTGAGCCGAAGCAGACGCCGGACGGAGAGAGAGACCTCGGTGTCAAGAGGTTGTCAACCGCGGCAAAGAAACTCCGAGCGCGAGCACGACAAGGAGAAGAAGAAAACCAAGCGAAGCCACACAGAGAAGAAAAGGCCGAGCGCAACACGGAGAAGGAATATTCCGCGCGTGAAGCCACGCGCGATTTGACTCGCCAGCAAGGGAGTTTCTCGTGCCTCCAATTTATCGTGAGTTGAATCAAATTCTCGCGAGTTGAAGCTGTTTCTCGCGAGTTGCTCACATACTCACGAGTTTCTCAAATTCTCGTCAGCATCCAGTCAATTTCTGTGCAATTCGGTCAGTTGTGCAATTTTTTGGTCTTCTGCTATGGTTCATTTGGGCCCTATATCTCGGGAAGATTGCTCCACTAATTGGATTGCGGACAAGGTGTTGTTTCACCCCAGTTTGAATGGTCACAACTGTCATTCTTCGTCAAATCAGTGGATTGTTGATTCAGGTGCTATTTCTCGCATCGGCCAATGTCATTTATCTAGTTTCTCTGTTAATGATGTCCTTGTGGTCTCTAAGATTACTAGATGTTTATTGTCCATTAGTAAGCTTACTCGTGATCTACCTGTCCGTGTTATATTTGATGCCGATGTATTTTCCATTGAGCACAAGCTTACAGGATTCATAATTGGTAAAGGCCGTCATAGGTCTGTTCTTTATTTTATTGAGACTGGTGATTCTTTTTTAGGCGAACTACGCTCTACAAAGCTTCATGCTTCTTTTGAGCAGTGGCACTCTCTCTTCGGTCATGTGTCTTATGATACTGTTCAGTTATTGAATCGACGAGGCCTTATTTCTGTCACTTCTGCTATGCCTGCACCTATCAGTTGTTCTCCTTGTCAGATGGCCAAGAGTAGCCATTTTCCCTTTTTCTACTAATGACAAGCGCGCTACTGGTTTATTGGATAAAGTACATTGTGATTTGTGGGGACCAGCTCCTGTTTATCGGTCAACGGTTTCACTTATTATGCCATTTTCATTGATGATTTTTCATGATTCACATGGTTTCTTTCGATGCAGCATAAGTCGGATTTCTATGACACCTTTATCCAGTTTCAGAAATTCGTTGAGAATCAGTTTTCTGCAAGGGTTAAAAATTTTCAGACCGATGGTGGCACCAAGTTTACTAATCACCGACTTCAGGCTCATTTCATATCATGTGGCATTCATCATCAGATGTCCTCGCCCTATACACTTGCTCAAAATGGCCAGGCTGAGCGGAAGCATCACCACATCACAGAGACTGGTATTGCCATGCGTTTTCGCTCTTCTATGTCGCACTGTTATTGGGTGGAAGCTTTCTCCTCTGCGGTTTACATTATTAACCGTCTGCCTAGTTCGGTTCTGAGTGGCAAATTACCTTTTGTGGTTGTTTTTGGTCATGTGCCTGACTATACCCTCTTTCACCCGTTTGGTTGTCGTGCATTTCCATGTCTGCGTGCCACTGCTACTGATAAGTTTGCACCCTGATCCATTCCCTGTGTTTTTATTGGCTATCACCCTCGTCACAAGGGCTTCCAGTGCCTCGACCCAACTTTTGGGCGCATCTATATCTCTCGCCACATTCGTTTTGATGAAACTTTCTTCCCTTATGTCTCATCTTCCACGGACAGTCGTTCGATTTCAGATATGGAGATTTCATCATTTTTTTATGGAACTATTACTTCATCAATTGGGGCCACCACGCCTGTGTCTGTGTCTATTCCAGCCGCCCCTCCTTCACCACCATCTTCCATCTGGATGGCCGACCTGGACCCGGCTCCTCACCAAACGCCCACCATATCTCAGCCGCTGGCCAGCACTCCTCAGCCACCGTTTCAGCCACCGGCCACCACGTCTCAGCCAGTATCGGCTATTCTTTCTTCGGTGACTTCCGACGGCCACTCTCCGATCAGCACAACTCGATCTTCCTCCGTGTCATCAGCTGGTTCGACTCCTCCAGATTCACCGCCCCAGCTTCGTACTCATCGAATGGCCACTCGGTCTTCTACTGGTGCCATTCAGCGCCAGGATTATTCGGATATTATTGCTCATGGTCTCACTGTCGCACTCCTCTCTCAAACAGAGCCCACTGATTATCGCAATGCACTTCATGATCCAGCCTGGGCTTCAGCCATGGATGATGAGATGGATGCTCTTCGTGGTCAGCACACTTGGGATTTTGTGCCTCGACCTTCGAATGTCAATATTGTTGGCTCCAAATGGGTCTATAGGCTCAAGTATCGACCAGATGGCACTATTGAGCATCACAAAGCTAGACTTGTGGCGCAGGGTTTCTCGCAGATTCCGGGTTTTGATTTTGACCACACTTTCAGTCCTGTGGTCAAAGCCTCCACTGTTAGGACGGTTCTTGCCATAGCCACCATGCGTTCCTGGCCACTTCATCAGTTGGATGTCAAGAACGCTTTCCTTAATGGTGTTCTTGATGTTCCATTCTCATGAAGCAGCCCGTTGATTATCAGGATTCTGTACATCCAGGCTATGTTTGTCGTTTGAAAAGGCCATTTATGGTCTTAAGCAGGCTCCCCGGGCTTGGTTCCAGCATTTCAGCAGTTATCTGACACAACTTGGTTTTCGGTGCAGCTCAACTGATATTTCTTTGTTTGTACTTTCGAGAGGATCGTCGTTACTGTACCTACTTGTGTATGTGGACGATATCATTCTTACAGGAAATGACTCGACTCTTCTTCGCCAGTTCATTGATCGGACACACAGAGAGTTTGCGATCAAGGATCTTGGTGCTCTTCATTACTTTCTTGGTCTTGAAGTTTCGCCTACCTCCTCAGGATTACTGCTTGGCCAAGCAAAGTATGCTCGGGATATTTTGAATCGGGCCGGTATGTCTGACGCGGCACTTGTTTCTACTCCATTTGTTGCTGGTTCTCAGCTTCACAGCTCTACCAGTCCTCCATTTCGGGATCCTACACTTTATCGTTCTCTTGTTGGTGCTCTCTAGTATCTCACCATCTCTCGCCCGAATTTGGCATTCTCGGTCAACACGGTGAGTCAGTTTCTTCAGGATCCCAGAGATGATCATTTTGCTGTTGTGACTCGATTTTTGCGGTATGTTCGTGGCACTCTTCATTTTGGTCTCCGATTTTGTTCTGCTAGTAATCCTGATGTGTTAGGATACTCTGATGCTGATTGAGCTCGCTGTCTGGAGACTCGTAGGTCCACTTATGGTTATGCAGTTTTTCTTGGTGGGAATATGGTTTCTTGGGAAACAGCCCACTGTTTCTCGCTCTAGCACTAAGCCTGAATACCGTGCTCTCGCCAACACTGCCTCATAAGTGGTCTGGCTCACTCATTTGCTTCGTGATCTTCGGTTTCCGCTTTCTGGTTCTCCACTGTTGTTATGCGACAATAGTAGTGTTATCTTCTTGGCTCATAATCTAGTGGCTCACAAGCGGGCGAAGCACATCGACATCGACTACCATTTTGTTCGTGAGTTGGTGACATCCGGAAAGCTGCGTGTCGCTCATGTTTCGACTTCTCTTCAGATTGCAGACATTTTCACCAAGGGGCTCTCTCATCCGCTGTTCGAGTTCTTCAGGTCCAAGCTGTGCGTCGGCGAGCATCCGACGCTCCGCTTAAGGGGGGTGTTAGGATAAATCAGACTCCTGATTAGATTATGATTTATTATGATTAGAGTTCTTTCCTTATTACACCTCTATTGTACTCTCTATACATTTAGATATCAATAATACAATTGATTACGGCAAATCATTCTGCACACCATGTGTTTCAACTTTTGTGAAGTTTATATTAGCTTCAATCATATGCTTTTAGCTATTTTCTATTTCTATCCTTGTTTCAAATAATGTAACGTTGTGTCACGGATATAGAAACAGAAGAAACAAGTAGAAAAATGAAAGAGAGGCGGTTGTGGGCCCACGGTACAACCATTTGTATATGAGGACACATTAAGAGATAGGCTTTCTTCAGAGCAAGGTTTGCCCCCATTTCTCGACTATGGTGCAAACTGCTTAACTTGGGCTACCACTTGGGCTCAGCCGGGCCAAGCCCAAGTAGTTAGAGAAGTGTATCCAATCAAGTGCAACTTAGGCTCGATTTCCTCCTATCTCTCTAATACTAATAATAAGGGTAAGTTGTGTTTTTATCTTTTTGTTTTGATTGAAAGTGCCAGCATAACCTTGTAAAATCTGAAAGGGCAGGGGAAACCCTATGTTTTAATTAAAATTTTCAATCTAACTGTTAAAATGAAATTGTGATCGAAAATCTTTAAAATGACCATTATGTCCCTTTAAAATTTGGAAAATAGGAAAAGACGATATCGCCCTTCCAAGAAGTGTTGAAACCCCTAGAGGAAATTATAGAGGAAAATTTTCTTATTGCTAAGCGGTCTAACAAAGACATTCTCATGGAGAAAATTATAAATAAAATGAGTGTCATAATTAATTAAATCTGCTATATTTAAGAAAACATACCAGATTACAAGTGTTTTTTAACAGAATTTATAAGGTGGTTTTTTTAGTTAAACACTTTAATCACGTGATGACGTGTTAAAGATAGTCTTTAAGTATTAGGTATTTTTGGGAAAAAATTGAATGCTGTTATTTTCCTACTTTTTAAAGTAAACTAATTTTACTTATATGTACAACTTAGTTAAACATCCTAATCAATAGTACCTCGGCTGTGCAATGGTATAATTGGAAGAACAGGGAGGCAATAACGTGAGAGGAGAGATTTGAAGCTATTTGAAAATGGACTCGAGCTGATAAAGCATTATTTGTCACTCTCTTCGTGTGGAGTGTTACAAATAATCTATCCAGATCGTTCCTTCTTTCCAAAAGAGTTTCAGTTTATGTTTTACAAATGTTTTTGATACGGTTCTTTCGAATCTTCATTATTTTGGTAGAATATGAGCAGGGAATGTGACACCATGTGTTTCATCTAGTCCAACATTGGTGGTTGACAGTCATATAACTCATTATATAAGATTACGGGTCACCTCTACATAGTACCAATTAATTTTATGATGAAAACTCATTGTAATTTGGTTTTACCAATTTTTCTAGCCCTTACTAGTATGTTCCAACATGCCTAATTTAACCAAGTGCATAATAAAGTAAAGCATAAAGAACGCACGACTTGGTTACGCAGTTCGGTGTAATCCACCTATATCTGCGGGGTCTGGCCCAGTTCAGAATGAATCTACTAATTAGAAAGATACAGTACAGAGTGCAGTTTACAAAATACTTATCTTTACTAACTATAACACGTGAATTCTGCTAGTTCCCCTAGCTACCGATCCGCCTTGATCAGACTCCCTCTGATCTCGAACTCCGTTGACGCTGGATCTCCTCCTCCCGAGGAGTTAAGGTTTATGATTCTAAACTTTGTGCAGCAGGTCAGGTATGTTGGAACACAATAGTCTGACTACTCCTTGATTATCTCCACAATATTCCCATTCCAAATATGCTTCTTGAAGCATATCCAAATCCCATAAATAAAAGGATTTACCTTATATTGATCTATCTCATATATTCGAATATATCACTTCCTTATAAGTAGGAATCTTCCATAAATCAATTATGCTTCACACGACTGATATACTTAGCCGATATACGAATTCCATAAATTACAAAATGTTACAATATTCTGACTTCGATTTCCATAATTCCTTGGCGTCAATATGCTGCATTCAGCATGTTCCAACATGGAAAGATTTTCGATTCAAAATAAGTTCACACAAACTGCCAAATAAATATGCACTGCAAATCTCTTGACTTTACACTCATGATTTTATTATGGTTTCAGAGTCAGGTTAGCCCGTTACCCCATTCGATCACGGAGCGTTATAAGATCATGGATCACATCTACATAGTACTAATTAGTTTTATGATAAAATCACGTGATCCTATTAACATACCGCACTCTACATGAAAACTAAATCAAACATCTAAAATTTTGTTAATTTATATTGACATAAAATTCTAAAATATCTATAATAAAATATCAAGGAATGGATGAAGTGGAAGAGTTTGAAGTTTGATCATAAAAGTCATGAAAAACGAGAATGATCAAGTTGAAATGGACGGTAGCTTTCCTAATACTTAATTATTGCTTCTATTTTGTTTCTTATTACGCTTTTTCCACCCTTCACTTCATGCCCTCACCTCATCTAGTTGCCGCCAACTATATTTGTGGGGGTACATGTGTCATTCCTGCTTATCAACAAACTATTCCATATTAAGGCCTTTAAACTATGGCTCAATATCGGGAAAAATTATCTTTCCATAGAAATATGAGATTAAATAAGAATTATAGAATGGTAAAATATTTTAGTTGTAATATTAAAATTTTATTATGAAATGTGCGGTAGTTATAAGTTTATGACCCGATTAATGCAATCTGAAAATTTTTTATTAATTTTTTCTAAATTGTGGTTTAAACCTTTTCTTTTCATAACTTACAATCGTTCAAGAGACAGACTATAGATTATATATTAATAAATATTATAATTCAAATAAATTCTTAATTTTATATTAAAAAAACTCAACGATAATTGGCAGAATTTTGGGAAAGACCATCTTTCCATAAGGTTACGGGAAGATGAGGTTTAATTAGGATAATAAAAGGTAAAAGGTCTTAATTGCAATAATAAAAAAATATTATGCAACATGTAGTAGTTGTAAAGTTCATAATCCGATTCATGAAACCCAAAAAATTTATATTAATTTGTTCTAATTTGCACTTATAGAAACACCGTGATATGAATATCCTTGCGAAGACTCACGATTTGGGGAATTAATATCTTTGATCTAGTGAATGGATCTGCAAACCCGCATTATCTCGCACGAAATTCAGGAGTCTAGCCCTCGGGGTACGCCTAACTTCGACTTGCTCTCTAACTAGCCATCAGAATCAGATTACAAGGTTCATTGATACTTAACTAGCCCTCGGGGTTAAGCAACAATGGAATAGCTTGTAAGCAAAGAGTATAAACTCAAAAGGTTGTATATTTGATTGATGAAAGGTTGCAAGGTAAAAATAATGTTGAATACCACCCTATTTATAGTACATAGGTATGGTCTTCAAACAAATACAAATAAGAAACTGAAAAGGATTATGACAGTTTTAAGAAGCTAAAATCATGTTTAACTGAACTACCTAAAATAAATTGCTATATTCTTCAAGATAAATCCTGAATGAATATTAGCTTATCTAATCTTACCAAATCTAATTCTAATCAAATCATAACTAAATATTCTAAACACTAAAATAAATGCATGACCGAAACATTAATTCTTCAAAGGCCAACATGGCAGAATTAATGGACCTTATTCTAAAATAAAATAAATGATCACGCAACCTCATTAAAAAACCCAATGGAAAAAAGAGTATAGTGTTATCTTCTAAAAATCCTAATAAAGAAAAATAAAGAAAAAAAACCTAATTCGTATCAGACCGTATTTCGAGAGACGAAATCATAATAATTATAGAATGAGTCTCCTGACAGACGGCCTGTCCATAAGCTTATGGACAGACCACTTATTTCTTACCTTATACACTATATTTCTTAAATTACATACAAAATTTAAAATTTTTAAAAATATTCTTTTATATGATATATTTTTATATTTTCACCTTCAAATACATAATTATGAGACTTTCCCATAATTATATTAGTAAATGAAA
This sequence comes from Rubia yunnanensis, assembly GCA_037428765.1. NCBI lineage: Eukaryota > Viridiplantae > Streptophyta > Magnoliopsida > Gentianales > Rubiaceae > Rubia > Rubia yunnanensis. The sequence continues at coordinate 80,856,572 of CM075071.1, read as the reverse complement.
TTGAACATTTTAAAAGCATGTGGGGGAGCACTACGCCAAGAGATTGATGGTTAACAACAACCACTGCCACGTAACGCAAGTTGACCGCATGCGTCTCCTTTAACGCGCCTAATTTGTTTCAAGTTGAATACTAATTCAATTTTGCAAAGTTTAGTAGTAAATTGAGATTTAATTAGAGTAGTAAAAGGTAAAGTCTTTTAGTTGTAATATTAAAAATTTGTTATGCAACCTGTAGTAGTTATAAATTTTAGAACTCGGTGCATGCAAATCAAAAATTTTATCTTCATTTATTCAAATTCGTCTTTTAAACATTGGTCTTTCCACATTTTATAGAAAAACCGTCTTTTAAGAGGCGAACTCTTCAATTTTATGATCAAAATTAAAATTAATTAATCAAATAAATAATTAAATTACAGTTTCAAATGAGATAACGATAGTATAATAAATATTAAATTATAACATTAGACATATTACTTATAAAATAATAAGTACAACGATTATCGATTAGGCGATCTAAAACACAACTTTACGTTAATACTAACACAATCTTTTAAGTTTAAAACATAAATCATTTTTATTAAATTTAAACTTTGAGATCGTATTATTTAAATTGAAAATCAGATAACTATACAGCCACCACGTGGCATCCTCACCCTTGTTTTGTGACCTATCCGACACGATCCTTTATCCTGTTTGCAAGTTGCATAAATTAGTAGTACTGAAAATCTAAAACAAACTTGAGATGTTTTTTTTGTGAGTGGAAAACAAATGTTGCAAATGCAATTCATCGTTGTGACATTATTGCTGTAAATGCGTCGTTTGATATTCAATCATGCAAAAGCATTATTTCTTTTTGTCAACAATAGAAGACCTAAAATTACAAATTACGTCATTAGTCTTCCCGGCTCACATAGTACGATTGATTGAAAATGACCCATGAGTAATAGTGTCCGTGGAACTAAAATGAACCGAAATGAATTTAAAAAAGGAGTCCGTATCTTGAAAGACGGTCTTTCCATGAGTTATGGAAAGACCAAGGTTTAAAGTATAAATTAGAAGAAATGAAGATAAAATTTTTGGACTGCATGAACCGAGTTATAAATTTTTAACTACTACATGTTGCATACTAAAAGTTTAATATTGCAACTAAGATCTTGTACCTTTTATTATTCTAATCAAATCTCGTCTTTCCATAAGCCTATGGAAATACCGTCTTTCCCAAGACTTTGCCTCTAAAGAAAGTAAATAAGAGTCGACAAATTCTACCCGTATCCTATTAAAATATTTCCACCAAGCTCATACTCCCTTCGTCTTATCTTAAGTTACAGTCTAATCATCGTTCGAGAAATATGTTTGATCGTTCATATGTTTAGTTATGTATAATAACGGTAAATATAAAGTTTCTTTCTATAAACTACTTGTTACTATGAATTCAATAATATCATATACGATAATATTATATCTAATATAACTATTCAAATATATAATTAAACTTTAATAAAAAATATTGTTATAAAGTAAGTGAGTAATTTAATTTGGCACGGACGGAATACTAAGAAAATCTCTGAAATCCTCACAGGCCTAGAGAGCCCCTACACCTCTTAGAAAAGGAGAACCTAGATTTTGTCCCATTTTACTTCTCTTTCTTTACGTGTAAAAGTGGGTTCGTTGCATCCTACTTTTCATAAGGGAGGGGTATTCATTTTCAATCGCTTTGAGTTAGTTTTCATTGTTTAAAAACCGTTTGCTATCTAAATAGAAAAGCTCAGCCAGATGAATCTTTGGCGATCCGCTCGTGCTCAGCGGCCTATACCAGTTCACACCCAGATTATCGTATAAGATGTAGATCACGGTAGCCCAGCGCCAGGATCCATGGGCTCGACATTGTCTCGGTGTGCACAAGGGAGCCCTTGCAAAGCAAGCACTCCCCACACTGCCGCTGTCGAGGATCGAACCTGGGAACACTGACAATCCCACCCATGTCCCAACTGTTGGGGTACACTCGTGGGTGTTCAGATGCATCTTTGGGGGAAGAACTCGAGTTTGTTAATTTGATTTGATATTGTCCTCATTTCGTTGGGTTTGATACCATAGTTTTAGTTGTTCGAATTTAAGTGAATGAAATGAGGGGATGAAATCGAGATTCAAAATAAAAAAAAGTATAATGAATAGTTGAAATTGAAGGAATCTTACCAACATTAGAAAATTGTGTCAAACCTATTAAAACAACTCGAAATGAAAAGTGTGTCAAATCTAACTAATCGGATGATGTACAAACTCTACAAATACATTGTTTGATATTCAATCACACAAAATCATTATTTCCCTCTTTTATTTTCAATGTAGAAAAATTATATATATTTTCACCATTTTCCTTCTACCTTGTCAACAAGACAGTACTACATGCTTAATTGTGCACTTTCCTACATTTTCTACCCTTTCCATGCTTGATTGTGCTAATGAACATTAAAATGCAATTACTGTACTCTTCTATGTCATCATATTCTGCACAGAATCTTTTCACGATATTCAATAAACATGTTTGGTTGTAAATATGTGTAGTTACAAAAAAATTGGACATATAAAAATCACATCTTACTATGAATCTAACTATATCTCATACGATAAAATTATTATTTATACATTTATTCAAAATTTTAAAAAAATCTGTACAAAACAAGACGAGACGGAAGGAGTAACGAAAAACGCAGCATTTGTTGCGGAAAACAAAATAAACGTTTTCCTGGATAGGAACAGCAGTCATCAATTACTCACTTTTTTGCACTTTTCCACTTTTTTTTCCCCTCCCAAAAAAGAGTCCGTCTCTTGAAAGACGGTCTTTCCATAAGTTATGGAAAGACCAAGGTTTAAAGTGTAAATTACAAAAAATGGAGATAAAATTTTCGGTTTGCATGAACCGGGTTATAAATTTTATAACTACTAAATATTGCATACTAAAACTTTAATATTACAACTAAGACCTTTTACCTTTTATTATTATAATCAAACCCCATCTTTCCATAAGCCTATGGAAAGACCGTCTTTCCCAAGACTTTGCCCCAAAAAAAAAAGAAAAATAATTTCTTCAGCGTAAATAATTAAACAAATCGAACAAGTAGCGTGCGTGTATAAATCACACGACGCGATCATTCATCATATCCAATCCAGTTTCGGTTGAATCCTTCAAACCTCTATCCACTCCCCTCGATCCCCTCAAAAAATCCAATTTTTCCGGCGAATCTAAATTTTCCGGCGAACCCAATTTCCTCCCTTTCCGTTCTCAATCCGGAAATTCAGTAAGCTATGAGGAGGCAGGAGCAGGAAAACGCGCAGTCGAAGGTGTTGTACGAGCTCTCATCCATGATCCTCAACATCCTGCGGTCTCCGGCGGGCCCGGTGGATTTCTCCGACGTGATGCCGGCGGCGGCGGGGGGGCGGCGGCAGATGGGTCTGAGCCAGATTACGCCGGCGGGGTTCGCGTCGCTGCTCCTGGGGATTTCGCTGGCGCTGATGCTTTGTGGGTCCGTGACTTTCTTCATCGGGTTTTTGTTGATGCCGTGGGTTCTGGGTTTGGTTATGGTGTTTTATGTTGTCGGATTGGTTTCGAGTTTGTCGATGCTTGGACGCGCTGTGCTCTGTCAAACGACGTCGTCTCCGCCGTCTTCTTCGTCCTGCGCTTCCCCGAGAAAGGACTGCTCTTGTAAGATCCTTCTCACCCTTTTTTTTTTTGTGTGAAATTGGTTATTAGTTTAGAATTTTGTTTCAATACTTGATTGTTGTTTTTTGGGCATATTTTGATGTCTGGTTTAGATATTGTTGTTGGCCAATCTCTTTTGGTGAGTTCATCCATTGCTGTCATTTCGCGAGGTTTCTGTTGGAGTGATGTTTGGTTTTAGGTAATTTAGTTGGCCAATTGAGGTAATGATAAACTAATTAAGGTGCTAACATGTTGATTTATGCCTTGAATGAAGCCCTTTTGTCGGTTTTCAGTATTTGTCGTGCTTTCGAATGGATTGAATGTGTTAGTTTTGTGATGGATGGGGCGTTGCATTTACCTTTGAGAGTTTGTAGTGTGCCGATTGATTTCAATTGAAACCAACAAAGGTGCTAACACACTGATTGAAGGCAAACCTGGACCGAGTTTGCCAATGCCACATCTGGCTTTGTGAGGGCCGGTTCATTGCTCCATTTGGAGAGTCTTGTTTCTGAGTTCCTCTAATTTGGATTATGATTTGTGATGTAGAAATGGTAGCATCTAAATCGCTTACTTTGCTTAAAAAAAAGTGAGAGGGAGTCGAAAGCTTGAGTCTTAGTGCCATTTACATTCTTAGCTTCTGCAACCAGATTCTTGGTTTCTTTAATTTGGATGATGATGATGATTTGTGATGTGAAAATGGTACTCTCCAAATCGCTTTCTTTACTTCAAAGAGAGTTGCCATTTACATTCTTAGCTTCTGCAACTAAACTGCTCTGAAACAACTGTTTATCTTGTCTTCATGATCGAGATATCACACTGTCTTTCGCGTGTTAAGCAACACTTGCTGAAACAGCCCTTCTTATCTTTCTGCAGCCTGGAAACTCTCGTGAGGCAATCAATGCTCGTAAAAGGGTGAATTTTCTTCTTCTTTTCATCGACAATATGGGAGAATGCAATGCAAGGCGAGACAGACTGATGATTGCCGGAAAATGGTACATTACATCTATCGGAACCACGTGTCGATATAAATGCATCTCTACAGCATTCTCCCAAGGAAAACATAAATAGAAGAGGGGGGAAGGGTACCACGAAATTGGTTTTAGCAGCTGTATATATCTGTCCTAGGGCCTTGAGGTTATTACGAGAAGGATAGGCATTATTGATATATTTGTGAAATGATCATGGACTTTCTTGGTATAACCATGTTTTTTTTTTCCCGGCAATGTCATTATACAGCCACGTTTTTCATCGTGTCTGGTTTTCAACAGCATGTCTTCAGGAATAAGCAACGATTACTCCACAAACTCGTTAGTCAATTACTTGTGGTGAGTTGCTTAAACCAAAACGAAATTATTAGTGAAGGGATGTTAGAAATTCAGTCATTTAATTAATCAGATTAAATGAAAGTACATTAGACCGGTCAGTAAAATGCATTTATGCCCCTGGGTTGATGTTTTTCGAAAGTGTATATATACCCTTATAGCAGAAGATCAGCATTGAAAAATTCAGAGATATATATGCACCTAACAAGTAACTTATGGTATATGTGCATTTTCAAAACATTGAAAGATATATACGCACAAAATAAGGTAACGGAGGTATGGGTGCACTTTCCACTATGGTATATGGGTTGAGCTCTTTTATACAAAAAGGACTATTGTCCAAGATTAAGTTGCACACAGTCAAACTAAGAAAATTTTAACTACGTATTTGAATAAATATAATATAAACAATAATATTATCGTATTGTTATATTAGTTTCGGTAATTTTTTATTTACAATTATTTAATCTGGAACAAAGGGAGTAATGGAAACCCGTGCATCTTGGTATCTTGTTTTAAAAACAAAATGTATAACTCTACTTGTGGGACACGATGATCTCTACTAAACTTGTGATTAGGTTTTGCATAACTCAAAAGTTTTCTTTCATTTTCACACAAGGTTTTATTCCGTTAGACTTGAATATACGTCACTACAATTTATTATGGTTAGAAAAATTAGGTCTCCCTGAGTTGAATTAAATTTCAAATAAGCATACCTCTATTCTTTAAAGAAAATTAACATGCTTCCGTTAATGGATTTTTTTATTAAAAAAATTGTTTATCTTATTTTTACGTTTCCCTATACTCCCTCAATTTCAACCCTTTCGACAAGTTTAAGGTTGATTTATCCTTTCATTTTACTTTTTTTATTTCAATTCAATTTTATGTACTCATTTAGACTCTCGTGAATTCTAACACGCAAAAGTGACGTGCCACCCGTAGAGAAATAGAGTAGAGAAATAGAGGGAGTACTCAATTTTAATTCCGTTCCATCAAGATGAACCAAGTAAAAATTCAGACGAACAATTATAATATTTGGCACAGCCAGAAATCCAACAAAAACAAAATCAATCAACCATTCTCATCATCCATTACAAAACACAGCTACAGCAGCAAATCCAAAAACAAAAATCACGAGAAAAAAAAACACCCACAATACAGCAATCAACCAACACAATTCACCCAACTTCTACCCAGTAACAATATGAACCCCAATAGCAATGAGGAAAATGGTAATCAAACCGAAGAAGATAACCGTATGAACCAGAATCGAGAGCCCGCTCGTCTGCATATTGCCGAACTCCACCACCTTCGATCTCCCCGGCAGCTGGAACAGCAGCCCCGGGCTGAGCAGCACGAACAGCACCACCGCGATCACCACCGGCCCCCAATCCGCCATCTTTCTGATTCAGATCTTACTGTTTTGTAAACCTAATTTGGTAAATTGGGGGAAATCGGGGGTGTATTTATAGCGGGTAGGGGGGATTGAGCACCGACTTGTTGCTGTAGCACATGTTTATTCTTGGTAGTGCGAGCAAAGAAAGGTATATTTGGGGGGGATTTATGGAGTTTTGAGAAGGATTGTGTTTATTGCGTAGAGAACCCTCAACTTAATGTTGATTGTAAATACACCTCTATATTTTCACGGAATATTAATTTAAGACACAAATCTATGTCGTTCTTCATTTTTTTAAAGTTGTCCGTTGAGGTTGAGGGTGTATTCATGCTTAACTTGACGGAAGTGAGTGATCGAGGCATCGTAAATTGGTCGGGCGACATATAAGTTTTCTAGTACCTACTATGTCACGACAATCTTTACCTAGTTTAAATAGTAAATAGTTATCGACCACTAACTGTCAATCAAATATATCTTAATAACGGTAAAACTTACTTAAAAGCAAGTTAATTACTGCTGAGCTGTTAATGTAATATATTCAGTTATAGTTAAATATTATAGATATAATGTTCCATATCTAATTATCGGCTAGAAAGATTATTAGATCCGTTGATGGTAACATTGTCACATTAACATCATTAAACTGAAAAGTACATGATGAGTGATTATAAAATGAAAATTGTGTCATAAGAAATTACTTAAGTGGTTGAGGGAGCAATAAGATAATATGTAGAAGTTGAGGGAGGTAACTCTAAAACCATTGGTACTAGATTGTCTTCGTATAATAAAATAAAAGTAGATAAGGTGGGGCAAATTGTAATTTACGGATCCCAGGTGGCCAGATGCCAAAGCATTATCTAAACTAAACGCAATCTCGATACTGACGCTTATCAATTTACCGTTCCTTCATTTTTATTTTTTTTATCGTAGCTACCTGACATCTTTAAATTTTGATCTTTTCATGAGTTATAAAAATATCGTCTTTTGAGACACAAACTACATTTACATGATGCGGAATCAAATAAATAATAATTTATTATATAATAAATTAATATGTACATAGCAGATATAGTGGGTGAGAACGAGAGGAGAGAGTATAAACTAATATCTATGCTCAACACACTACTTAAGGTGGATATTAATATCCATACCCATACCCTTACCCGTCCCTCCACCCCACCCTACAAAAACTACACTCATACTCATTCCATTAGAATGAATGCGGGACAGAACTCTACCAAAACATGGCCAGTGCCATCCCTAAACAAAGCTTGAGCAATTAAACAAATGGCAATGGCTGTGGATGACTTTAACGAAATTCGCAACTTTTTGGGGTTTTCCATAATATGTCTGAATTTGATAGTTTTCAAACTTTCTCGTGTCTCGTGTCATTCAAAAATTATAATATTATAATATTTTTCAGTTAAGTTTTTATTTTCAATGTTTTAAATTAGATAAAATCTTGAGATATACCATCTTTTTCATAAGTTTATGGAAAGACCTGTTTAATTAAAAAAATAAAAAGGTAAAATTTTTTAATAGTAATATTAAAAATTTTACCGTTCAACGTGTTGTAGTTATAAAGTTTATGACCCGATTAATGAAACCTAAACAATTTATCCTAATTTCTTCTAATTTGCAATTTAAACATTAATTTTTCATAACTTACGAAAATGTCATTTTCCAAGAGATAGACTCAGATAAATAATTTCCATTTATTCATCTACCGTTTAATTCTTCACTCATTTTATAAAGTATTTTATTAAGATTAACTAAATAATAAAGTGTCATTATTTTGAGAATGAGATAAGAAGGAATGACGGAAGAAGATGCTTCATCGCAGAGATAGCCAGACGATTCCTTTTGCTTCTTGAGTGACAGTTGTTATTTGCCCAAACCAATCTATAGTACTTCCTCTGTTTTTCTAATAGTGGCACATCATTTTTTATTTTAAAATTTAGGAGATGCTAAATAAATGGATGAAATTGAATTAAAAGAAGAAAAAGTAAATTGAGTGAATATAATAACCTTAAACTTGTCATAAATAGAAAGTGTCAATATAAAATAAAATCTCAAATTAGAAAGTGTACCACTATTAAAGAAACGAATGGAGTATTTTCTTTTCTTTGCTTTATATAGAGTGTTGCATTTCGTGTCATTCGCGTATTTAGAAGATACCAACAACTCCTACACTCTTCTATGATTGTTCTCGTTTTCAATTTATTTATCCATATAATTTTAAATTAATTTAATTTTTTAAGTTACAAATATAATTCTTTGGATAAAATAAAAACTTACGATATGATTTTTTTGATACTTAGCTTGAATTTTCGTACATAATTTTTTCCAGACAGTCTCTAAGCAATATGTTCGATTGTAACGGTTTATAGAAATTGATATTTAAAAACTACGTGCTACAAAAAATCTAACAATATTTCTTATCAAATATATAGTCAAAATTCAATAACTTTGATTGTCAATGTAAATGTGCAGGTTTGGATGAGATAGGGCGATGATTACTTTTACGTTTGAAGAAAAAAAAATAACAATCTTATTAACCAACAGGCACTGGATCACTCAGTTTGGACCAGGGAGTATTAAAAGAGTTCCAAATTTGGACCAGGGAGTATTAAAAGAAAGGCCACTTTGCCCATTGGCCCAAACTTTTGTTATGGATCGTCAGTCAATCAAAAGAACCCAATATCATTTTTGGGTATTTCCGGTTATTGAAAGATTGAAAATAACCAAAATACCCTTTTAACCTAATACAAAATTTTAAAAAACAAAAATACCCTCAGCACCCAGCTCTGCCACCAATCCCGCCATCCCCCCACCAATCCACCACCACCCGCCAGCACAACCCCAAACTCCGGTGGCGCCATAACGGTAACACTAGCACAACCCCAAACTCCCCGCCACCACCACCAACTCTTCCCCGAACACCACCAACCCCTCTCTGCTTACCACCCGCACAACCACCGCCATAATTTTCGGCGCCGTTTAGCCAAGCGCTAAAAAATCGATGAATTCCCAATGCCAACGGCGAAGCCACCAACCCTAAAATTGATGAATCAATGAAACATACTGGAAAAGACAATACGAATAGGGGAAGATGAGAAAGACCAGTTCCGCCACTCGCCACCAATCCCTCCTCCGCCACTCGCCACCAATCCCTCCTCCGCCGCCACAAACCCTTCCTCCGACCTCAAACACTCCTTCGTCAATTGGCCCATCGTCGTCTGGGCTTCTGCCTACTGGACGCTGCGATGAAGACAAAGATAAAAGGGTGGGGTTTGGTGGGGCCTATGTAACTGGACGTTGTCTCAGTGGCCTCTATAACTGAACGTTGCGATGACAACGCTGATAAAAGGATGGGGCTGGCGGGCGGATGTGTTCGAGGCTTGTGTGGGGGTTTGGGGCGGTATCCTAGGGTTTGGGGCAGTCGATGGGAAGCTTTTCCAGGGGTTTTTTTTGGGGGGGAGGGGTTAGTTGATCCAATTTTGAGAAGGCTATAGAGAAACGAAGAAGACGATAGAAAGAAAATGATCCGGGAAAAGACAAGAAGAAGAGAGAATCGAAAAGAGGGCTTGTAATGTAATTTCAATGTTTTTTTAAAAAATTACAGATGGACTAAATAGTCTTTTCACTGAATTCTCGCCTTAAACTGTCGAAAAAGATTATATTTGCACATAACCAAAATATCTAGGGGTTATATTTGCATTTTCAATTATCGCAGAGTTATATCTGCACTTTCGTCAATTATGTAGAGTTATATATGCACTTACTCATCTTTTCTCTTAACTGTCAATGACGAGAATATTTGGAAATCCAACATTTTCCATTAACTAGATTGGTCAAAACTGTCACGAGAAATCAAATTCTTTCCGTTTAACAAAATTTTATTTCAACATTAGTATTTAACTTAATTTGTGTTTCATTATTTTTAAATTTGATATACTTTAATTATAATTTGGCAAAAGTGAACCTAACAATAACATCATTTGGCAAAAACAAATAAAGAAGGAGCAAGTTGTTTGAATGAAATTCGCGTAGCTCAAAACAAAAGTTCCACTTCAATAAACAAGTGACAGAATCACAAGCACAATGAATCTGCATTTATCAGCCTATGTAGAGATGGATTCTAATCGCGAGTAAAAACACGCAGATGAGGGCGAAGTAGAGCAGCGCGTGAACCATGACGGCGGCGCCGCTGGTCTGGAGGCTGCCGAACTCCACACACCTGCGGTGGCCGGGGATCTGGAACAGCAGCCCCGGCGAGAGCAGCACGAACAGAATCACCGCCACGAAGATCGGGCCCCAGTCCGACATTCTTCTTTGAAAATTCGATCTCTTACGTTTGAGAAGCGAAATGATTTTGAATGAAGAATGGAAGCAAATGAGACTGGAATTATAAAGGAGGGAAGACGGGGAGAGGCTCAAGTTACTTGGATACTACTGTAGCCGCCCCATTTGGGGATGCTTTCGATCACGTGACACCTCTCCATCTCCCAATGCTCCTAGCGTTTGTTATTCTTGATTCTTCCCCCTCTTCGTAGAATCTCGATTCTCGGAGTCATTTTACTGTACGGATATACAGTAATAGAGCAGGATAAAAGGTGGAAAATGGGAGCCTTAAAGAATGATGATGGGTAAACCTAGGAGAGCTTTGGGCCGGGAGCATTTTGGGTTTGCGTTGGTCCAATGAGTCTTTTTAGAGTGAGGATATTTGATTGACGGATATTGAGGCGTATAATTAGAATGTGTACTATTTTGTGATACGGTATGGACGGCAGGTACGTATTCAGTGAAGTGGACTTTTACCATTATTTACTCAAATATTTACTAACTTAGGTATTGGTGAGTTTATCCATCGAACTTCCCGGGACTTGTTATTTGCATATTACGACCGAGGGACTCGACGGTGTGACTCGATCGATCTCCGGGAGCATCAAAGTATAACCACAAATTACGGTTTAGATAAGATAAAAATATGTACATTGGTTGGGACAGACGAAAGTCAAACATTCAAACCTTTATATAGGACGGGTGAAGTGTGATTAAGATCATAATTAGGATTAGTAATGCTAAGAATTATTTATATTAATGAATATAACAATACCACAGGGAATGGCATTAACCGTGAAGTAAATTATGGCACCCAGCTTGATAGTTACACGCATATATTTTCGCTTATCACTTATGATGGGTTCATATGGAGACTCAGCGATGACCGATGAGTGATCGAACCGGAAGAGCATAAATAAAAAATAAAAGTAGATTAAAGAAGAGGAGAAAGAAGGATAAAGGAGTACTCCCTTTGTCCTAATTATTTTTACGGAGAGGGAAACACGAAATATTTTTAAGAGTGTATTATTATACTCCCTCTGTCTCAGCCATTTCTGCAATTTACCTATTCATTTAGTCAAAATTGCTTAACTTTAACCTCAAATTTGAATCGATAAATAAGTTAGGATATTTTCACATTTGATCTTGTTAGATTCATAATGACATGAATTTTTACAATATCAACTTTTTATAACCTGTATTTACACACAATTATAGATATCAGTGATCAAACTTTTTTTGAGTCAACTAAAAAAAGTCAACTTGTGCAGAATTGGCTGGGACGGAGGGAGTATGCTTGTAGGTAGGTATCCCTAAATTTATTTTCCTTTTCCTTTTCTTTTTAATTTGATTTGTGAAGAGGGCATCAAATAAGTTGGGTCAGCCCAACATAAAATATTAATAAAAAGTGATTAAAAGTGAAAATAAAGTGAAGAGTGCAAAAATAATTGAGACGTCTCAAATAGAAAATTGTGCAAAAATAGGTGGAACGGAGGGAGCGGGTGTTAAGGGAAAGATTTTAAGATGACATCATTTTAGTGTTGGTCATAGGTCACAGCAATATATAAGCCACAGAGTACCACAAGAAATTTAAGTTCTTGGAAGAATTTAAATATGTTCAGCGGAACTTATAGATTACTTATAAGCTAATCAGTTTTTCTTGTTTAATAAACTGAAAAGAATATAAAATATAAAAATAAAAGATAAGAAAACATAAGCTAATACCACATTACATTAAATACATATCAGAACAAGCACCCTCCAATTGATTTTTTTAATTTAATTTTTGAAATGGACCTCCAATTGATTAAAAACAGAAAACACCTTCCTTGATTGCCATGTGAAATATGTGAGGAAGAGTTGCACTTCTTTTAGATTCGATGATACACTTGTTCAACTAGGCAATATTTCTCTGTCCGTGTGACAATTGAATGGTCATTTCTTCAAGGGCCCAAACTAGGAAGTTGGGCTTCACCTGCACTAGAGTGTCATAATTTGGTTATATTCAATTAAAATCTTTCATCCTTTTGTAATTTTGAATTCTGGATTATTTAGCCCGGATATAGAACTAATGCAAACCAAATGAATAATGATACTCCCTCCGGAAATTCCGGATTAAACGTGTATTGTAGACTATACATTTTTTTTAATCAAATTTACTTTGGAACGGAGAAAGTACGCAGATACGGATCCAGTCCAAGGGTCACTTGTTCCTTTTGTTTTTCATCAAGGATTTTGAGTTTGACCATTAACTTGTTTTTTCCAAACCGCGGGCCCCTGCAAATATAAGCAAAGTGGGCTGTCTGAATGACAAAAACGATAAGTGAATTCATGAATTTTATTTGATTATACCCTGTATTTATATTATTTAATATATAATATATATTTTTGATTTAATTTAAATTATTTAAATGATTTAAATAATTTATATTAAATTTAAATTAAACTAATTAATTATTTAATAAATACTCCGCCACCGTCGCCGTTGCCGTTGCTGCTCCACGCACCACTTTCTTCTTCCCCTTCTCTTCTTCTTCTTCTTCTCCGGCGAGTCCTTCTCCTCTCCTGCTCTCCTTCTCCTTCTCCTCCCGTTCTCCTCTCCTTCCCCTTCTCTCGTTCTCCTCTCCTTCCCATTCTCCTGTTCTCCTCTCCTTCCCCTTCTCCCGTTCTCCTCTCCTTCCCCTTCTCCCGCTCTCCTTCTCCCGTTCTACTCCCCTCCGCCCGGTTCTCCTCCGCGCTCCACCACTTCCAGCTTCTCCGCCGTTCTCCTCTCGGGCTAGGGTTTCACTCGACGGGGAAGAAGGAGAAGGAGCTCGGCTGGGGTTTCACTCGACGGGGATGGCGGAGGAGGAGCTCAGTTGGGCTAGGGTTTCGCTCGACGGGACGGCGGAGGAGGAGCTCGACTGGGTTAGGGTTTCGCTCGACGGGGACGGTGGAGGAGGAGCTCGGCTGGGGTTTGCTGTGGACGAGGGACGGCGGAGGAGGCACAGTGGTGGCGGTGGCGAGACCGCCGGAGAAGACGAAGAAGAAGAGAAGAAGGGACGGCGGAGACCGGCGGCGGTGCTGGTTCACGGCGGCGGTGGAAACCGGCGGCAGCGGCAGCAGTGGTTTTTTTGTTTTTGTTTTTGTTTTATTTTAAAATTTTAATATTAATATTATACATGTATATACGTATTAGGGCGTAAACTAGTAAAATACAGAGCGTGATATAGCAATACCCAAGGATAATCATGTTTAACACTTGCTGCAATCTTAAACAACCTCTATTGTTTGCCACTTTACACTACCACAAGGTCCACAACATTGTATTATTGTATTGTAGTGGGAGCCATTTTCTCATCGGGATGTTCTTTTCTTCTTCTTACCATTGTTCAATTCTCTAGCACATATTTACAATTATTAGTACTCCCTCTGTTTTACGGAGAGTGACATTTTATTGGGATTTTTTTTAAATGTTATATTTTGTATTTTTGGCAAGATTCCTACAATATTATCCACTTATTTTACTTTTTACTTTTTACCTTCAATTTCAACCTCTCATTTCCTTCACATTAATCCAATAGGCTAAACCTAGTGTGCCACTCTTAGTGAAACGGAGGGAGTAGTTTTAGTTTTAGAGTTTGTTTCTTGAAAGAGTCAGTATCTTGATAGACGGTCTTTCCATAAGCAATGGAAAGATCAGGGTTTAAAGTGCAAATTAGAAGAAATGAAGATAAATTTTTTGGATTGCATGAATCGGGTTATTAACTTTATAACCACTATACGTTGCATAATAAAAATTTGATATTGCAACTAGGATCTTTTACCTTTTATTATTCTAATTAAACCTCATCTTTCCCAAGATCTTACTTTCTTGAAATACGGTATTTCCATAAATCATGGAAAAATCAAGATTTAAACTTCAAATTAGAAAAAAATGAAAACAAAATTTACGGGTTGCATTAATAGGGGAATAAACTTTATAACTATTGCACGTTGCATAATAGAATTTTAATATTGCAAATAAAACTTTTTACTTTTTTATTATTTCAACTAAACCTCATCTTTTAATAAATTTATGAAAAGACGGTATTTCCCAAAATTTTACTGTGGTTTTAACCATCAAAACAATATGTCAGAAAATAAGTTATACAAACCTTCTAAACTGAAAGCAATCTTGAGTTACAAAAATGTCCATATCTAAAGTTTTGACTTCCAAAAAAAATGAAAATAAAAGTAAAAAATTCGATAATTAATCCGGATTGCAATTACATATTTGAGAGGTAATTATTCACTTCAAGTTTTAACCTGAAAATTTTATCTTCATTTCTTCTAATTTACACTTTAAACCTTAATCTTTCCATAATTTATAGAAAGACCGTATTTCAAGAGAAGCAATCCATACTAAATTACTAATAGCCAAAACGGAAATTCCATCCATCAGTAATTGCAAAACAATCATTTAATATTCGTCTTCATCCATTCTTCCTCGGTTTCCAGCCAGCTTCGCGTTTGGGCGCGTAGCACCACACAGCACACCAAAACGCTGAAATGGAATAAACAACGACGATACAGTAAGTCGTCGATGCCAAAACTAGTAAATACTGAACACTACGCATATATCTCTCTCAAGTGTATTGATTGATTGAGAACAAGCACCACCTGTTTTCGTTTCTTTCAGTTTTAATTTTCACGCGTTCAGATTACTAGTGAATTGAAGACTCCGTCGCCATTGTATTGGAAGGAGGAGCTCTGGAGCGTGATCCTCTGCTAAATTTGGCTTAAACGCAGTCGTTTTGCTGACCTTCAGTTTCCGGAAGGCGGCGCGGGAGGGAGCTGAACTGCTGAACGGGTGAAGCTGCGTTGAAATTACTGTGTGAGATTTGCTGAGTTGTGAATGCGCAATCCGAAAAATGTCTGGTGAGAATTTTTGTTAAGTGTTGATGAGAAGTGAATCAATTCAGTTTAATTACGTTCGTGAATTATGAATTCCGTGATTCGAGAGTTGCAGAATGCATTGAAATGAGCTCAGCTAGTTGAATCGATTATGTTTTGTGTGTGCTCTCGTGTGTTTTGAAATTTATAATCTGCGTAGCGAATGAACAGAACTAGTGGCATGATTATATGATCACTTTGTTTACGGATAGGAGTGATTTCAATTCCTGTGCCAAATTGTGAACTCCACCTAGAGTTGGAATTGTGGTTAGATGAGAGCGTATTTAACTTCATCAATTGGTTGATTTAGCATGTGTTAAAGGATATTTTGGTGAAATGATAAGCTCTTGATTTGATAATTCTATTAGTTCGTTTATGTTTTGTTCAATTTTTCACTTGTTTTTTCTCGACATAGTGTATTTGGTTTATTTATTGTAATGATCTGTTTTAAATTGCTTGCTTTTATGTTGGATTTCAGCATACAATATAAATGAACTGATCAGAGAAGCTCAATTTCGGTGGCTGAAGCCCACGGAAGTACTCTCCATACTGCAAAATTATGATAATCGAATGATTAAAAATGAGGTACCTCAGCTGCCTGGAAGTAAGTGAAGTAACAGTCTGTCTGTTGGTTTAAGCCTGTCTCTTGTGTATGCTTGTATTGACTTGTATTTGGAAAATTTGTTTGAGTAATCTAGTTCTTGTGTACGCAGATGGATGTCTTTTTCTCTATAACAAGAGGGTCCTTAGGAATTTCCGTAGAGATGGTCATAGTTGGCGTAGAAAGAGGGATGGAAGAACGGTTGGTGAAGCACATGAACGTCTTAAGGTTGGATATTTTGGTTTACTGGATTTGCTTTCCCAACTTATGTCTGTGTTTAGAAGTATAGACCTGTTTAAATTTCATAACTCTTCTAACCACTGTTGAAGAAGCACATGACCCTGATCCAATTTATTCTTTTCTGGAACTCCAATAGAGGAAACCTTTTCATCCTGTTCAGAGATATTAACTATAATTATCGAAGTACTAACATTCGTGGCTTTTTCATTATTGAAATGTAATACTGTCTTGAAAGTTTGTCTGGCTGGTTAATTTTGTTTCATCTGGTTTAGATTAAGCAGTTTCATCTTGCAATTTTTGTTGTCTAGGTAGGAAATGTTGAAGCTCTAAATTGCTATTATGCACATGGAGATCCAAATCCCAATTTTCAGAGACGCAGCTTTTGGATGCTTGACCCGTAAGTTCATCTTGATTTAGGTGATTAGTGCTAGTTTGTGAATTCGTGGCCGATCTTCCCCAACTGCATCACAACTATATCCCCCTTTCTTTTTAGTCTTTTTGTTTTTTTCAAGCCTTTTGAAAAGTATTTGTAATTTTGAAATCATGTCACTCTCAATAACGACTTCCATGTTTGGGCAGGGCATACGAACACATTGTTCTGGTACACTATCGAGATATACTTGAGGTGAGTGTTCGTTATCGAGTTGGAGTAGCAGTTGAATTACTGTTACTGCAGGCAACTTCTTAGTAAGTGGGAAAAGTTTGTGCATTCTATCTGCTTTTATTTTTTTCTTTCATTGCAACGACTGAGGGCTCTTTGCAGGTGTAATTGTGACCCCTGCTAACTGCCTTTTAAAACCTGTCAATTGTCATACAATCTTGTTAAGGATGGACTTGTTTTCTGATTTGTTGGTAGAGAGTTCTTGATCTTTGTCTTGCGTCCTTGAAGCTTATAATTTCTTGCTTGATGATCTTATTTACAGTATCAAGTTCTCAAACACGAGCCATTTTTTTAGAAAATGTACAATCCGTAACAAGTTTTACAGACAACACATACAATACATTTGTTTACATTTTTACCTACCCACTTAGTTTATAGTCGTGATTCGTGAACCATAACCATCTTGAAGGATGTATAGATTTTTGGGGAAAATATACCCTCTTTGGGATGAAGCTAGTAATATTGTAGTTTTTGTCTTGATTAAACCATTATAGTTCCTCCATCGGATGCCGCTTAATTCTCTTCTGTTCTTCAGGGGAGGAACAATGGGGGAAACACAGCACAATCTTCCCCAATATCCCCTTCTACTTTCAGTCAGAGCCCAGTCTCTTATAACTCCCAGCAGCATGGGTCTTCTGTTTTCATCGGTGAATCTTATGAACAGTATCCTAGTCTATCTAGCTCTGGATCTGAGATCAACTCTCTTGTTGCCAGTACCAGCAGCAATGCGCTAAACTTCAATAATACAGAGAGAACTGAGGAGGTTCGTAGATCATCAGGGCCTGGTATAACTGAAGCGCTGCGGAGGATTGAGAACCAGTTGAGTTTAAATGATGACGACACTGTGGAAGAAATTACTTCGTTCTACACAGAGAATGAGGACCCTCATAATTTTGGGAATCCCTTACTTGTTCACACTTCTTCTGCAACAGGACAAGGTGATTGAAACACTTTTTTTCAGGCTGTTTTGGGTGGTTTCAGAACAGCAGAATATGAATTAAGAAGATTATGATCTTTCTTGTGATGATGACAAATTCCCGTGCATTTTTTCCCATTTAATATTTGTCTCGAGGTGTCTTATCTGTCACTATAATTTTTAGAATACTCATTTCATTATCAGGGAAAATGGTATGAACAGTCTTGTGCTATTTATTCTTTATGTTTCTTTCTGCCGAACATGAATTGCATTTGACTTCAAGTTAGAAACAATAGCTAATGGGTTTCCTTATAGGTTACAACAATGAACATCATCAGCAATTGTGGGGGCATGAAGGTTGGAAAGAGTTGCTAGCAGATGTTCCCCGAGGGAGGGATGTAAATGAATTTAATGAAAATGTGAGTAATAATTCACTTCGAAAATCAATCTCTCTCCATTTGTTTTGGCATCTGTCCTTGTCTGCTTTTAAGTTTGTTATAATCTCAGCCAATTGAATGAGGTGGTTTTCTCACATGCCTTAGGGTGTTCTACATGTTGAATCGGTCAACGAACCTGAATCTAGGCAAAATGCCTACAATTGGGTCAACTTTGATGAACTTGCTCAAAATTGTAAGTTTCCTTCCAGTTTCTTACTTTTACAGCCTTTAAATTGAATTCTTCTGAGACTTCTTATACACCCTTGTAGTTTCATCTCTAGCACCAGTTTCAGAAGAAGATTTGACCGGTCCTGCATTTACACGTGGTATGAGTTTAAATGTTTTCAATGACAATTACGCATCTCTGTTTGACCAAGATCGCGGTGGAATTTCTATTCAAGACAATTTGGGCATCACTATTTCTCAAAAGCAGAAATTCACTATTCGTGAGATATCTCCAGAGTGGGGTTATGCCTCTGAAGCAACTAAGGTGCATGCCATTTAATGTTAAGATTTTTATCTACTTTTATCATCCTAGTATGTTTTGTGTTTATATATCAGCTAAAATGACTGCTAATATGTTAATGGAGAGGACTGAGGGTGGTAAATACAAGCTTGGTGTTTCATGTACTACTAGAAAACATACTATGTGCCAATCGTTCATTCATTAATTGCGCTATGCATGTTATATGCTTTCCACCTACTTCAATTCATGTTGTGGGGGTCGACCGCTTCTTTCAATAGCACTTGCTTCACATCGAGATTAGTGATTACAAAGGTTATCAAATATAGGCACAACATCTGTCTGTTTGTGTAGTGATAAAGTGGTTCAAAAATTCCCACCAAGACTAGGATTTTAATGACAACACTGACTTCATGTATAAGATGGCTAAATTCCACAAAAACTACCAACTAAGAATTGTGCGTTCGCATGAAATAAGCCTCCAGTAGCCATTAAATGAGGTTTTTGGGAAACACATGCTTGTCTGTAGCTTAACGTGAAAGATATTAGATATCCTGATAAAGTAGCTGTGAATTTGCATCGGAAAATGGTTGCAGTTCATTGCATGTTTTTAAAATTTTGGTCTTTAAAACTTGATGCTTATGTGTATACATAAACTAATTTCTATTAACATATGCCTTCTGTTGACCTAGGACATGTTTTTGAACTATCTAGCTTGACATGCAGGTATTCATAATTGGGACCTTTCTTTCTGATCCATCAGAGTCTATGTGGACTTGTATGTTTGGCGGCATTGAAGTTTCAGCTCAGATCATTCAGGATGGTGTCATTTGTTGCCAGGCTCCTGAACATTTGCCAGGGAAAGTCTCGTTCTATATTACTTCGGGTAATAGAGAGTCTTGTAGTGAAGTCAGGGAGTTTGAATACCGTGATAAAACAGATGTTTCTAGTGACCTTACGAAGCCTGAGCAAGTAGCTACTAGGACTCAAGAAGAACTACTGTTGCTTGTCAGACTAGGGCAGTTGCTTCTTCCCATTCCTTCACTGCAGAGGGGAGATAGTTCCGACTCGGGGATTGATCTTTTAGGAAAATCCAAAGCAGGTGAAGATTCATGGGATCAGGCCATAGATGCTCTTTGGTTTGGCACTTCTACGTCATCTTTGACAATGGACTGGCTCCTAGAAGAACTTCTGAAAGACAAATTGCAAAATTGGCTTTCATCTAGATTACAAAGAGAGAGGGAACAGGAAACCAGTTTATTGTCAAAAAAAGAGCAAGGGATTATTCACATAATTGCGGGATTAGGATTTGAGTGGGCTTTGCCCCTTATTCTGAATGCTGGAGTCAGCATTAACTTCCGCGACATCAAAGGCTGGACTGCCCTACATTGGGCTGCACGCTTTGGAAGGTAAGCTATTAGTTCATGATTTTATATCATTCGCCTTTTGCTTCTGTTTGTTTATCCATGTAGTGGCACGTGTAAGAATTCATATCCAACCTACTCATCTGTGTCAAAGAAGTCTGATCATTCAAATTTCCACTTGGAACAGGGAGAAAATGGTTGCTGCGCTCATGGCATCTGGTGCATCTGCGGGTGCAGTTACAGATCCCAATCAACAGGATCCTACGGGGAAAACAGCAGCATCTATAGCTGCTGCTGCTGGCCACAAAGGGCTCGCTGGTTATCTCTCAGAAGTGGCACTAACGAGTCATCTTACTTCCCTTACGTTGGAACAAAGTGAGCTCTCTATAGGATTTGCTGATGTCGAAGCAGAAAGGACTCTGAACAGCGTCGTGCATGCGGGTCCCAGCTCCAATGATGACCATGTTTCTCTTAAGCACTCGTTAGCTGCCGTGCGCAATGCTGCACAGGCTGCTGCCCGCATACAATCTGCATTCCGCGCACATTCATTCAGGAGGCGGCAGCAAATAGGGGGTGCTAGTTCGAGCATTACTAGGGATGAGTTTGGAATCCTCTCAGACGACATTGAAGCAGTCACAGCAGCATCTAGATTTGCGTTGCGTAATTCAAGGGATCATAACTCAGCTGCTCTATCCATACAGAAGAAGTATCGAGGTTACAAAGGTCGAAAGGAATATCTTTCACTCCGGCAAAAAGTAGTAAAAATACAGGTGCCTACCTTTCTGCATCCTAATCCATCTTCATAGTTTGAACATAAGAAAGATTGTGAAATCTAATCTTATTCTGAGTATAACTCGAATGCAGGCGCATGTACGAGGCTATCAGGTAAGAAAGAACTACAAGGTCTGCTGGGCTGTGGGTATTCTGGAGAAGGTAATACTTAGGTGGCGCAGGCATGGAGTCGGGCTGAGGGGATTCCGGAATGAAATGGAATCCATCGACGAAGCTGAAGAGGAAGAAATTCGCAAAGTCTTTCGTAAGCAGAAAGTCGACGCAGCTATTGATGAGGCTGTCAAAAGGGTGCTGTCAATGGTCGAATCCCCTGATGCACGCAATCAGTATCGTCGCCTTCTGCAGAAGTATCGTAAAGCTAAGGTACTTTCGATCTTGTAAATCAGTGTATCATTCTCGGGTCGAAGATCGGGTTGTAATTCTGTTTTTCGCAGGCTGAGCTTCAGGTTCAAGGTGGTGGAAGTGAAACAAGTTCAACATCCAACCAGACTAACCTGGATGATGATTTCGACATTTACAACCAAATATAGGTTTTGCTTTTTCTGCATACTGTAAAATATGATCGTTAGCTTCTTTGATTGCGCTTGCTTTGGAAATGTTGGCTCTGTAAATTTTCTGTACATTCTATTTCCTACCTCCCGTGTTAATAGGCTCCGGCAAATTATATCGTATCCCAGGAATATTTTATTTATTTTAACTACTAAAAATGCGCATAATTTTATGTGTGGTTGGGCATTATTCCTATTTACTGTTATTACTATATAGTAAATATTAAATGTACAAATAATAGTAATGAAATGCACATTCTACATATACACATTGTACATATACACGATGCTCATTCTTGATACCCCGGGAGTGCGGTATATAGAATTAAAAGGATCCATGACCATTCATACTTTCGGCTGGTTAGATGATTAGAGTGTTTCATTTCAGATTTAATTCTTGTTTTGTAAAGTGACAGTCTCATGATATACCGACAAACTGTTAGATCAATCATGAAAATCTCGTTAAATTATAATTATATATACAATACATTTTTAAAGTTTTTTATAATTGCAAAAAAAATTGTCTGCATAAATAAAGATAAATATTAAATCATCTCATTAATTATATCAATTATTACTATAAAATGACCAATGATTAGTCGGTGTAAAATAAGATTTTGTGTAATTTTAATAGTAATAAAGTGAGCTATCTAAATTTCATTCAGAATACTTTTAATTATTTGTTCGTTAATAAGAATACTTTTAATTATTTGTTCGTTAATAAGAATATTAGAGACGGATAAAAAAATAATAAAATTATAATTGGGACAAAGGAATTGTTCGAATTGATTTATTTAACAACCTAACCCGTTTATTCGTTAAATGATTACCACCGTAGGCTTCAAGTACGGCGCGTTTGGGAGAAATTCTGAATTCGTCAACAACCCATCAATTATTCTACAAATATATCTAGTCTTTCTGTATTTAGAAAGGAATCCGTCTCTTGCAAAAAAAGCTTTTTCATAAGTCATAAAAAATTTCAATATTTAAAATAAAAATTATAATAAATTAAAATAAAAATTTTAAATTATAAACTTTATATCTATTATATATTACATAATAAATTTTTAATATTGTAATTAAAATTTTTTACTTTTTATAATTCTTATTAAACCCACATTTCCCTACCATATATGGTATGGAAAAATCGATATTTTCCAAAATTTTACTTTAAGAGAATTTATTAATAAAATATAGCGGAATATTCAGAGCCAAGCAGTTGCATCATTGACGCTGATATATTGACATCATTTCCTGGACATTATTGAACATGGAATCAAAGGAAAAGAAAGTGGAGCTATTACAAATAGCCATAAAGCAGTTGATCGACGAAGAGAAAGCCAACAAAACAGCGTCGTCTTCATCCTCCGATGACAGCTTCCTCGCCGTCTCCGCCGCCGGAGACGATTCCGGCCACCACCACCACCTCCTCTCGAAACTTCTTTCACAGGTATTAAAACAACCCCGTCTTCATCAGATTTAGTAATTTACAGTAGCTTCATCAGATTTAGTGATTTAGTGATTAGTTGTGAGATTCTGATCAGCTGGAGACGCTGAAGGACGAGGCGGTGGTGGTGGCGGAGGACTGCACGGCGGCGGTGGCGGAGGACCAGGGCAGCTCCAGCCCGGAGATGGAGAAAGAAGACATAGTTAAGGAGCTGAAGAAGCTGAGGCGCCAGAATTTCATCACTCACTGTCTTCTTTCCGCCATGATCGTTCTCACGGTTGTGTGGCAAGTTTCTGAAGTCTCTCTACTCTTGAAGGTTAAAAATGGACTGAGCAATCCTCTGAAAATCCTAGGCGGTGGTTTTCTGAGCAAGTTTTTGAAGAAACTACCTAAATCGAATGAACATCACGAAGATAAGAACCATGGGTCTGCTGCTGCATCCGCACGGCAGAATTCTTCGCTAACAGCTTCATCTGTTCCGGGTTTGCGAATCCCGGACCTTCCTCACGTCGAATTTCCGAATTTTGATTTGGTTCATGAAGAAGATTAGTGATTGTAACCTGATTTAGTACGAGGTTTTCATTTTGTATAAGATGCTAAATGATATTCGTACAACCAACCCAGACATGGGGTAAGCTTTTGAAATATCACATGATCCATTCATCAAATGGTATCTCGAATAGATGAGTTTTGCAACAGATCCAATAGGGACTTGACTATCCACTTAATCACAAGACAAGTTTCATGCAAAACCACCAGAATCATTCATGACGAAAACAGGAATAAAAAAATTTCACGATTCTGGATAACAAGGAGCGCCATAGCAGAAAGATCTTCAAGCATAATTCAGCCGGAAGATGTCGTTGAACACGTAGAAGCTACCCGCCGTTGTAGGCATCAAGTGGAACATCTGAGTAGGAAATGCAAATTATTAGGCAAAACTGGGGAAAGGATGGAAGATAAAATCAATCCTTGAGCCAATGAATGCAAATCACATAACCGGAGAATTGCTTTCTAAATCAATTTCCAGCAAAGAATCTTCAGACTATTGATGTTTTTAAGTCTTTAAAGGGGTTTCCTATGTGCCTTTCCAAACCATTTTATACGTCGATTCCTTAACTTTCTTCAACCATCGAACTACTGCTTTATTTCTATTACTCATCTCAACGCTCTCATATCAGCTACCCTCACTGTATATTCATGTTCATATTCATTCAATCAACAGTCTCGAGCACTAAACGTTGTAAATCTCACAATAGTTTAGTCAAAAAACTTGTTCCAATTCAATAAAAGTACCCTTACCCTCGAGAACTCATTCCCAAACCGCACCAGAAAAAAAATGCAAGTACGGAATGGTATAAGCCAAACAAGTGAAAGAACATAACCCATCCAAAACACTAAACAAGGAACCCTAAAATAAAAAAGAGTTCAAGCTCAAACCAGATCGCTATTATGTCTAACAGTACTTCTCCCAAAAACAAGAAGAAAGCCTAGTGGCATCAATTCACCCAACTGCACTTGGGAAAAAGACCTTTAAGACAGCAAAGAGAGAACGAAATCTTCAAACCAACTCAACGAGCATATCTACCATAATCCTGAGCTCAAATCAAATCGCAGTTGCGTTCAACACTTATGTAGCCCAAAACATACTCTACCAATAGCAAGAACAAGCCCTTAAAACAGCACCAGTTTCAATAACTGCAAGACTATTCCCCACTATCTCAAGGATTATAATTCTACCTATAATGCTAATACCAAGGCGGAATCAAGTAAAGAAAACAACACAGATCAAATTCATACTTCATACACCATATCAAAATTCAGGTCCATTATCAAGCACAATCAACACATGACATATCCACAAAGAAACAGCACCAATACCTAACAGCACATATTCTAAACGAAAAGTGGAATCAAGGGAAAGAAAACACTAAAAAATCAAGTTCATACTTCATACACCACAACAAATACAGGTCCATTATCAATTAAAAATTTACAATCAACATATCCTGATATCCACAAAGAAACAACACAAATACCTAACAGTGCATATTCCTCCTCAATCCTAACAGAAAAACCTATTTCAGTAGAATAAAATCCCTAAATTCAGATAGAGTCTTCTCAATCCTACCAGAAACCTAAATTCAGTTGAATCAATACACTAAAATCAGCTAGAGCCTTCTCAATCCTAACAGAAAGCCTAAATTCAGTTTTACAAATACACTAAATCCAGCTAGAGCCTTCTCAATCCAACAGAAAACCTACATTCGTCACATCCTGATATCCACAGAGAAACAACACAAATAAACAATTACAAACAACATATCCTGATATCCACAAAGAAACAACACAAATACCTAGCAGCACATATTCCTCCTCATTCCTAACAGAAAACCTAAATTCAGTTGAATAAAATCATTAAATTCAGCTAGAGCCTTCTCAACCCTAACAGCAATCCGAAATTCAGTTGAACAAATACACTAAATTCAGCTAGAGCCTTCTCAATCCAAACAGAAATGAGAAAACCTAAATTCAGTTGAATAAAATCACTAAATTCAGATAGAGTCTTCTAAATCCTAGCAGAAAACCTAAATAAACTCAGTTGAATAAATTCAGCTCGAGCCTTCCCAATCCAAACAGAAAACCTAAATTCCGCCACACAAAACAGCAAAAATCGAAAAGAGGCTAAATAATCAAAAACTAGTAGTATACCTGGCTGAACTTGAGGGGGTGCTGTTCGCCGGGGAGCTGGAGGATGCCGGAGACGAAGACGAGCATGCCGCCGGCAGGGCCGGAGGGCTGGCAGTCGACGGTGGAGATCTGGTGCTTGCACTGGTCGAAGGGGAGGGCGGTGAGCTTGGCGACGATGTTGTGGGCCCCCTGAATCTTCTGGCCCTCGAAGGTGAGCATGGACCCCTCCTGGTACAGATTCCCGAGCCCGCTCCTGTTGCTGTCGAACGTCGAGTAGTAGTGCTCCACGAACGCCTTCGCCACGTGATCCGGATCCATGGTCTTCGGGCTTGCGGGTGCGGGTCGGGTCGAACACGATGGTGAGCTGCCGGTAGTGATGAGAGAGAGAGAGAGAGAGAGGGGGAGGGAGAATGTGCGTTTTTATTTATGTAGGGGTGGAAAATGTGGGCCCACTGGAGGCCCATAATAAGTACTCCCTCTGGTCTTCTAACATTTGCTCATACTTTTGGACATTTTTTTTAACAAAGAGTGAAATGAATGGTGAGGATTGGATTGAAAATACAAAAAGCAAATTGAATGGATGAAACAATCTAGGATTTGCCATATAATGGAAAGGAGTAGGGGTGTGCATGATCCGGTTCGGACCGGTAAAATAGACCGGACCGGACCGGAAATGTAAGGACCGGAATTGTATAGATGAAATTTCGGTCCGGTCCTCAGTCCATATTTTTGTTAGATTCCGGGTTCCGGTCCGGTCCGATCCAAAATTAGATTTTTTCCGGTCCGGACCGGATGGACCGGTATTTTACATATATATATATATATATTTAAAATGATAATGAATTAGTTTAAAATACTAGTTTAGATTTATTCATGATAACTAGTATTCTTTTATTATTTTGAGGTGAATTTTTCTAATAACTTCTATTTTACTATGTTTTAAAGGGGAAAAAATATTGATTTGGCATTTTTATAGCAAAATGTAAAGTAAAAAAAATAAAGAATACTAAAATCCGGTCCAACAGGTCCGGACCGGTCTAAGACCGGAATTATTCCGGTCCGGTCTCGGTCCAAAATACCCACTAACCGGTCCGGTCTTCGGTCCAAGATTTTTGGTGATTCCGGTTTCGGTCCTAACCGGTTCCGGTCCGATCCGGTCCGGTCTTGGACCGATGAACACCCCTAGAAAGGAGTCAATATTAAAAAGCCTTTTTCAAAAGAAAAGAGAGCCAATATTAAAAAACCGGAGGGAGTATTTTATTTTAGATTGGGTGCCTTTTCGCCAGTTGGAATTCACTGGATTGGCCCAATCACTAACGCAAAGTTTATTCTCCGTCCCATCCAAAAGTTCATAATTTCCATTTTAGTCTGTTTCAATCAAAGTTCACGTTACATTTTGATTATTTCTATAATTGGACTGAAATTTGTGATTGATATTTGCCCAATTCATTTCAGTCCTCTACTAAATATTGGTGCAAAAAAAAGTGATATGAACATTTAGCTGGAACGAAGTTAGTACGTAATTATTTGAAATAAATATTCTTCGTAAAAAAATTTATTTCAATTCATGAGTTTGTGTTCGCCTATTGAAAGAAGACATTTTTATAATTTACGAAAAAATCAAGATTTAAACGGCAAATTAAAAAAATTCAAGTTGAATTTTTTGGGTTATTAATCAGATCACAAACTTATAACTACTACATGTTGCATAATAAATTTTTAATATTGCAACTAAATTATTTTACCTTTTCGTAATTCTAATTCAACTTCGTCTTTACATATGTCTTAGGAAGGCGTCCTTTCTCAAAACTTTGCCCCCGAGTTTTGTACTAGAAAAATGTTATTCAAAATTGGTAAAGTTTTGGAAAAGTCTGTCTTTATACAGGTTTATGAAAAAATGAGATTAATTAGAACAACAAAAAGATAAAAATTTGAGTTATAATATTAAAACTTATTATGAGATGTGCAATAGTTATAAGGTAAATAATGGGTATTACTATATCCCGCCCTGTATTTTACTATTCTCGCCCTAATACGTATGAATACATGTATTTTAAATTTTAAAAAAAAAAGAAAAAAAATGGAAGAGGGCTATAAATACCCCCTCCCCCTCATTTTTTTCCTCCTCTCCTTCTTCTTTTTCTCCTTCTCCTTCTTCTTTCTCTCCCACTTCCCTCTCCATTTCCGCCGGAAACCGCCCGCCGCCGCCCGCCGCCGCCGCCGCCCCCCGCCGCCGCCCCCCGCTGCCGGAATCTCGCCGGAATTTGGCCGGAATCCCGCCGGAATTTCGCCGGAAAATGTAAGTTTTTGAGAAATTTTTTTTTCTTTTCGTGGGAATCGTTGCCCGATCTATTCGAATTTTGTTGAACTTGTTAGAATTGTTAGAATTTTGTTGAGCTTGTCGGAATTAATGACATAATTGGACATGATGACATAATTGGAAGCTTATTGTGTTTTTCAGTAATTATTTAGTTTAAATTTGGCCATAATATTTTAGAAATTGTATTTTTTAGAAGTTGGATTTTTTAGAAATTATGTAGTTATGTGACATAATAGAAATTACTTAGGAATTATTTGTTTAGAATTTGTGATGTTCTAAATTATTTAGGTATGTGACATAGTTGGAATTAAAACGAAGAAATTGTGTTCTGTGTAAATTACTTAGTTTAAATTTGGACATAATATTTTAGGAATTGTTTTTTTTAGAAATTGGGTTATTTAGAAATTATTTAGTTATGTGACCTAATAGAATTTATTTAGAAATTGTATTTTTTAGATATTGGGTTATTTAGAAATTATTTAGTTATGTGACATAATCGGAATTAAAACGAAGAAATTGTGTTTTGTAGAAATTACTTAGTTTTAATTCGGACATAATATTTCAGAAATTGTATTTTTTAGATATTGGGTTATTTAGAAATTATTTAGTTATGTGACATAATCGGAATTAAAACGAAGAAATTGTGTTTTGTAGAAATTACTTAGTTTCAATTCGGACATAATATTTCAAAAATTGTATTTTTTAGATATTGGGTTATTTAGAAATTATTTAGTTATGTGACGTAATTGGAATTGAAACGAAGAAATTGTGTTTTGTAGAAATTACTTAGTTTCAATGTGGACATAATGGTTTAGAAATTGTATTTTGTAGAAATTGGCCAATTTAGAAATTATTTAGGTATGTGGCGTAATTGGAATTAAAACGAAGAAATTGTGTTTCGTAGAAATTACTTAGTTTAAATTTGGACATATTGTTTTAGAAATTGTATTTTTTAGAAATTGGGTAATTTAGTAATTATTTAGTTATGTGACGTAATAGAAATTATTCAGAAATTATTGATTAGGAATTGTGTTTTTTGGAAATTATTTAGTTATGTGACATAATAGAATATAGTTCTATGTAAACAAACTTTAGTAATCCGATGTAAACAATTGTGTAGTAAACTGTTACGATATGTTTTAACTATTGTTTCCTTGAATGTTAATAATAGTGGTAAGAAAATAAGATTATTTAGTTATGTAATCTCCAATTTGTAACTAGAAAAAATGTTCCAGTTCGTTGATGCACTGTTCGGAAAATCAGTTCACACGTTGTTGAAATGTATGTTAATTTATCTTATCATATCAGTTTGATTCACTTGTTGTTATACTAATTACATATCATGTGTCGTAGATGAGCACTGGTGGTCAACCTGACGGTCATGGTCGTTCCATACGACGAAGATGTGTTAGTGCCTCGGCGAGACAGGCTAGAGGCCGCGTGGTCGAGGATGAACCGTCGCCTCGCCCGCGGGAGTTTGATGTAGGAGCGGAGCAGCCTTCTCCACCGAGCGTTCGTGCATTCGATCCCATGCCGACATGGGACGGTCCGGAGATTAACATCCTCGCGCCCGGTGGTATTCGTCATGAAAGTGATTGGCAGATGAATTATGACCTGCCCGCAGATGTCCCCCCGGTGGGCCAACCTGGTTCGAGTGTTCCATTGGATGCCGGGATCGAACGTTATGCTGAAGCTGGAGCCAGACACACCGTGAGGAACAGAGCTGGTCAATTCGCACAGTCTTCTGGTGGATCGTGCAATGCCGGTGAGCCTAGCACCGGAATGGCACGGAGGAATAGGAGGAAGCGACCCGCCGCCGATGAGACGTGGCTAGTGCGGGGACCAGTGGCTGGTGGCCCGCAGGATGACCTCGTCATACCAAGCTTCGGAGGACACGTCGCGCTTGACGTTTGGAATGGTATAGAGCGAGGTGTGTTGAGATGCCATGCTCGGTCGCCGCTATGCAAGCAGCTAGTCGACACGCTCCCCGAACTGAGCGATGTTGCACAGGCCCGGATACATGCGACCGGGTTGGGCCACCTGCCTGCGATTATGTTCCAGTTCCTTGACATGGCACTGATATCCGCTTTTGTCGAGAGGTGGCAGCCCTGTATTTTACTATACAGGGCGAATACAGGGCTGACACAAGGTTTAATTTAATTTAATTTGAATAAAATTTGTGTCAGCCCTGTATTCGCTTCTTCTAATTTGCAGTTTAAACCTTAATCTTTCAAGAAACGGACTCTTTTTCATGACACAAATTTTAAATTTTTAATGTTAGGTATAGATCTATCAACAGTACTATTGCACGGAACTATTTACAATACTATACAGTGATTCATTCATTCTTTCTATTCCAAGTATAGATCTATCAACACTTCACACTGAAGCTAAAAACCTAACTTTACCCCAAGATCCCTAATTTATAGCACAAGATTACATGGGAATCTGGGATGATCACGAACATGAATTCAGAGCTTCAATGGTGGACTCGATTCTTCAAAAACTTCCTCGAGCCGGGTCAGTCAGCCTGCGCTTTCTCTACTCGAAAACTAACAAACCAAAGTCACACGACGCGATCAATGGCAGTTGCTAAACTAGACACGACGAAGTTTGATCATAGAGGAACTCACCGGGGGAGTAGTTCCACGAGCAGATTACCGCAGCTGAAGATGCCATGAATGTGCATTTGCGGGCTGTAAGTAACTAAGAGGAGCTTCCCTCGGTGGCAATGATGTCGAAAAAGCGCGAAGCTTCGTGGTAAAGTTGCTCTGCGTCGAATGGCTTTGTTACATAGCCATCCATTCCCCACTTGAGGCATTCTACGTTGGTAGCTTGGAACACATCAGCTGTCATCGCCAAGATTGGTACGTGCCACGTTGAAACACCTCCACGAGAGTTGATATCAGATTCTGCTTGTCGTATTCTCCTTGTAGCTTCAAACCTGTACAATCATATCGAGAAAAATCAGAAAAAGGTATCATATCAAACCTATGTGAAGGAAATGAGATGATCTGCTTACCCATCCACCCCAGGCATTTGTATGTCCATGAAACAGGCGTCGAACTGATGTGGAGGCTGCAAGAACGCGACAGCTTCCTCGCCGCCTTCTGCTCTGACAACATCAGCGCCGTACTTTTTCAAGAAGCATTCGGCTACTTTAAGGTTGACTCTATGATCATCAACCACTAGAATTTTTCGCCCGGATAGCAGATTTCCAAGAGGCGGGCTAGGCAGTTCGCCATTGCGCAAGAATCCCCTCATTCCCACACCCATGGAACGGTGGAGTGATGCAGCAAGCATACCAGCCCTAATCGGCTTTGTAATCACCGTAGAATTGGAAGTACCACAAGCTGAAGTGAAACCTCGGGTGGAACTTGTGGAGTTGGCTAAAAGAAATAGTTTTGGAACAGCACTACTGTCGAGCTCTCTCAACTTCTGGCAGAAGAGAGTCGACGAGGAAAGATCTTTATCCCAAACATCGTGTTCGATGATAACCAAATCCGGGGAAGCATTTGCGGACGTTATTCTTGAGAGGGCATGGTTGAAATCAGGAGCCACTTCGACGTGCATCCCAAGCCTCTGAATGTGATATCTTGAGACCTTTGCTCGAACATCTCTAGGATCAATGACCAATGCCTTCAAGTTTTGAAACTCAGCAGATATAACGCGTTGTTTATTGATCAGTGGGTTCTTCAGCTCACTAGCGTTGCCTGAACCATTGCTGAAAACGGCGGAGAAAGTGAACGTGGATCCAATCCGTGGCACACTAGCGAATCCGATTTCACCATTCATGAGAGTGACCAAACACTTGCTAATACTCAGCCCGATCCCTGTGCCACCGTGTGTTCTGGAAATCGAGGGGCCAACCTGCATAAAGGGCGTGAAAATGCGTGGTTGAGCTTCTAACGGGATTCCCACACCAGTATCCTCTACTGATACGATTAGGTTGATTTGCTCAGTCGACGATGGTCGCAGAGCCGGTGATAATCCCTCTTGGCTGAAACATCTAAATCCCCTACAACTCTTTTTTTTGCTTGCTACAGGAAATCCACTCAATGTGGCACTTGACGATGAGTCGGTGTCATTCTTGGCACAATCCAATTCTTCAACGAGATGAACAGTGACAAAGATATGCCCCTTTTCTGTGAACTGCATACATAATATTACTCAGCCAATTCACTCAAATACTCTTAACAAAACCAGCATCGCTTATTTCACATGATAAACCATGAGAAACTAACATGCTTTGCACTTCCTATAGGTTTTAGCTTTATTGATCCATAAAGAAAAAACAGAAATTCAGTTGCCCCTCAAAACTCACTTTGATTGAGTTGCCCATGAGATTGGTAATGATCTGCCTGAATCTCCCGGGATCGCCTATAAGCGTTTCAGGGACCTTTTCTGATACATAAACAGCCAACTGTACCAAGATATCAGTTTCAAGTGAAAGTCAGTGGACATATATAAAAGATTTGGTATTAGCAGCTAGCGAAAACCTAATCAATCTCTACTGTGGTACCTCAAAACCTTTCTCTTGAGATTTTCCAGAAAAGAGAGACAGGACATCATCCAGAATAGCTCTTGCGTCGAAGCGCACAGCCTCTAGCTCAAGTTTACCGGATTCGATCTTTGCTTGATCAAGAACCTCATTAATGAGAGATACTAAAGCTCTACCGCTTCCCTGTGCAGTTCTTACATAGTCTAGTTGAGTAACATCTAGCTCAGTGTCCGTGAGCATATGTAGCATTCCTAGAAAGAATAGAATGTAGAGCAATGATAGGTTGTTACTTCTTACACGAAGACAGCTAAAATGATTCTCAACCTTAATGTGATTTACATACCTAAAACACCATTCATGGGGGTCCTGATCTCGTGTGAAACAGTGGCCAGAAACTATACCAAACTGAAAGTCAATGAGAAAAATGGACACTCTCATAGCCTTGAATCGTAGTAAAAAAACACACATACCTGAGACTTTGCATTATCAGCAGCTTCGGCGCGTTCTTTGAGCCCCGTCATATGGTCACGCTCATCCTGAACTCTATCAATCCGATTCATTGTTGCATAAATTATATGACCAGCCAGCAATGCAATAATAATGATACCGGCTGAGGTTGATAATGCTTGCAACGGCCAAGGTGATCTATGTTTGAATCTGCATTCAAAGTTAAGCTTGGATTAATTAATAGGACTCTAATGTATAGCAAGTTGTACAAGGAGATTTAAAAGGAGTTAAATGTACCTGCAGCGCATCTCATGCTTCCGAAATGGATCCCCAAAGTTCAGGGAGCTAACACGCTCAATGCCGTCTACTGATTCATTTGAACCGTACATGCTGATTGAATTGGAGAGATTCGTCGTGTCAAATACATTAACAAGAATAGTTTGCTTGCTTGCTAACTGATGGAGTAGCTTTTCTACTAATGACTCGATGTCAAAGACACCTCCAAGGTACCTGCTCGGAGGAAGATCAAACTTCAATCTTATTTATATTCAACTTCCTTGTGATAAGAAAAAAATGAAACTAGCCATATCCATTCAGATTAGTAGGTCATTCTTTTTCCTTGTTAAGATGTAACTTGATCCAATAAACATTGCTGAAAAACATCTATAGCAATATTTATTTATCCCTGAATCTAATTCTTGATTAAAAAAGGTTGAATTGCATACCCACTGCTTGCTTTTGTTCTTTCATCTGGTGTTGCATTGGACGGTAGATCCATCTTGTAAACAGCAAAAGTCAATATTACACCCAGGCGATTCGATTTGATCAGCCTAAATGGAGCAGTGAGCACTCCCTTCCCAGATTCTCTAGCACGTAAGATATTCCCACGATCTTCCTGTAATCATCAATATAATTCATAACACGTGAAAGTGGTGCCATGAACTCAAGCCAATTTCCATAATTCTAGCAAAAACTGCATCAATGCAAGTAACTTTAACTTTTTCCCGTCATCATGCCGAAAAGACAAAAGACGTGAAACAATGCAAGTAATCGATTAAAGACTTTATCCATCATCGTGTAAATCTTGTTACCTCTCCAGAAAGCATATCCAGGGATATAACATGGGCAATGGTGTCTTGAGCAAAAATGACTGGGGCATATTCCTCCTGGACTGGTGATGGCTCGGGGACTTCTGAACTATATTCATCCTTATGAACAGGAGCCTGTTCAATGCTATCCATTCTCTTTATAGTCCAACCTTGCTGCTTCTCAAACTGCTCTCTTTCAGAGTGAAGAACCTTCACTGCGTACGCCACCCCACTAGTAAGAGGCCTTTCAAACGCAGTTCTCTCCGTGTACCTCATGAATGTCCTCTGCAAGTTACATAGGTTATATATTTCACCCGATCAAAGGAAAACACAAACATTAAACAGCCTTTATCAACTTAACAACTTGTAAAAGAGCACAGAACGAGTGTAAATCATTAATGGAGATGGCAATTTACACAGGTTGAATAGTTCGCGATAAAAGGAAAAGAATCATAAGCATCAAACAACCTCAATTAAGAACCAATTTGTGAAACAACACGAAATTATGAAAAGCTAAACAGGTTGGATAGCTTGCGATCATAGGGGGGCAAAAACAACATGAACTTCAAACCACCTTAATACCTGATCAATCGCGGGTGGATTCTTGCTATGGTAAAATGTCGAGATCAAAATCGACATAGCCTGGATATGATTCATACTAACATTGAACTGATCCTGCAACATCCTAGCCCTCTCGTCGCACATACTAGCTAAAGTCTCCTTCCTCTTTTCCACAGTCTGCGAGATTTGATACCTAAAGGCACCAAAAGAGGCAAGAAATCCACACACAATCCATGCCACCAAAATCTTCTTCCACAAGTTTATCTTCCCTCCCTTTGATCCTCCAATATACTGCAAATACGGATGATGAACTCTAAAACACTTATTCCCAAACATCTTTTCCCATAGCTTCATCCACACCTGCCCCCCATCACCAAGAATATCAGTGTTTGAGGTCATCACTCCACCATTAATACCATTTATCCAAACAAAGGAAACCAAAGACACAAACCAGTAGCATATTAACTGAATCAGATGCCCCACTTTCAGCCCAAATCCAACCACGTAGAGCAAACTCATCCAAACACCAATAGCAGTTGAAATTCCAACAGTATCCTATTCAAGTTATTCAACACCCTCTTCGAAACTCCCACGTTTGTGGAAGTATCTTATCTATCTACACCTCTCTGTCAAATCAAATCCACCCAACAGCATAAAAACTCAAACTTGAAAGCTGAAAACAAGAATAATCCCACAAATATGATTATATCTTATCCTTCCGAATTCAGCACCAAGTCTTAATTTTTAACACACCCCAGATGGAAAATCAGCCAGATAATCAAAATCAGAGGCACCCCACAACCCAAAATCTCATATACTGAAAAGGGCTCAGCTTGAATTTGGAGTAGGGGCAATAATTCAAGAAAAAGTAACTAAATGCAGTGTAACAAGAAAGTGGGGGAAACAGAGAAACAAAAACTGGATTCAATGGACACAGTGCTACAAGAATCTGTGAAAGCAAAGATGAGAAGAATATGGTGGTAGAAATGTCTGCTAGCACAGGCCATTATCTCCATCCACCCTATCTCCATCCATAATTATAAAAACAATTCAGCAAAAAGAACCCATCCAAAAGCTTTGTTTTATTCAAAGGTGGGATTTAATAATTGGAGGAAATTGACAGTAATTACTTTTATAATTGGTTGATGAATGAATTTTGGAGGTAAAAAGGGTACCAAAAAATTACTGCTTTTGCTTCTTTATTTTCCTAGTACCAAAATAGTGTGTTGTACGTAGTACTATTTGGCCGCCAGCTTCACATTTCACACGACTGCCCACTTTTGCTTTTTTGATGTTCACACTTCATGCTTCACGCTTCTTTCTTCTTCTTCTAACCCAAATTTATACTTATTTCCCTTTTCATTTGTTTTCTTGTGGTTTTTCCTAATTCTACAAGTTTGGTGCTTTCTTAATTGAAAGTAATGCTTCACCTTTTTCCATTATTTATTATAAAATATAGAGTATGTCTATTAAAAAACGGTATTTTCATAAGTCGTGAAAAGGCCAAAGCTTAAACTGCAAATGAAAAGAAATGAGGATAAAATTATCGAGTTGCAAGACTCAACTCAGGTTATAAACTATATAATTACTACACGTTGCATAATAAATTTTTAATATTGCAACTAAGACATTTCACGTTTTATTATTATAATTAAATCTCGTATTTCCATAAGTTTATGGAAATACGGTCTTTTCCAAGACTTTGCCTAAAATATATTGTGTCAAGTTCTTTTTAGCTTAACTGCACATCAAGAGTCCGTCTCTTGAAAGACCATCTTTCCATAAGCCATGAAAAGACCAGAGTTTGGAGCGTAAATTATAAGAAATGAAGATAAAATTTTTGAGTTGCATGAATCGGGTTATAAACTTTATTAGTACTACACGTTGCATAATAAATTTTAAATATTGCAACTTAGACATTTTACCTTTTAAATTTTTATTAGACTCCGTCTTTCCATAAGCCTATAGAAAGACCGTCTTTCCCAGGACTTTGCCTTAGTTTAAAAGCATGGGGAGATCAATTTCTGATTTTCCTCAAAAAAATAACCTATTTTCTTAAATAAGCACTTTTTAATAATTTATCAACCATTTGTTGGCAAAGTCTTCGGAAAGACCGTACTTCCATATGCTTATGGGAAGAATTGGTTTAATTAGAATAATAAAAGGTAAAAGGTCTTAGTTGCAATATTAAAATTTTATTATGGAACGTGCATTAATTATAAGAGTTTAAAACTCGATTCATGCAACCCAAAAACTTTATATTCATTTCTTCTAATTTTGCACTTTAAACTTTAGTATTTCTATGGCTCATGAAAAGACCATCATTCAAGATAATAACTCTTTAAAAAAATGTTTAGTTTATAAGCAAATTACTTATAAGCCCGGCCAAACACACTCTGGTACATCCACGGTTAGATGTATATTTCACAGAATGTGATTGGCAATGGAGGATTCATAAAATAGATTCAGGAGGGGCACATTAATGTTAGTAATATAAGTTAACAAAATAAAGTATATTGATGAAACTTTAATCTTAGTCTAAATAATACTATAATTTGATATAATTTTACAGTATTTTTTTATAAAAAATTATATTTTGATAACGTTTGATAACTCTTTTTTCAAAAACTCAATAAGATATATGGAGTAGTTTTTTCAATGATGCATTAAGACAATCATGGATTGAACTAGGAATATTTCAATTTATTGCAGCATATAATAGATTCCATACACCTATCATTAGTTTTCTTGCAAATTATTTTTTAAAAAATTGATTTAAACAGGAAGGGTGCAAACGGGCTCTTAAGGCAAGTAATCATGTGAGTATTTGTCTTGTAATGATGAATGAATAGAAGGTTTACTTGTCACACTTTTATAATTATAAACAAGACAAAAAATCATTTAGCACTTGTTCCAGAAGATGAAGATTTTTTTTAAAAAAAATAATACTATTAAATCTAAATTTATAGTGTTGATTGAAACAGATAAAGTGAAAGTGTAAAACTAATAAACTTCTTTAACATTGTTGCCACTATAATGTAAGGGGTACAATTAATTTTTTGTAAAAACATATTACTCCGTCCCAGCCGAATGTGCACACTTTTTGGTCAACTTTCTCAGGTCATGTTTGACCAACGATAACTTTAGTTACTATATTAACGGTGTGTTAAAATTTGATATTTAGAAAATACAGCATGCAGAGAATCCAACAATATCTCACATGATGGTATTGGTATCTATATACTAGTTTAAATTTATGGTCAAACATGACCTGAGAAAGTTGACCAAAAAGTGTGCAGATTCGGTTGGGACGGAGGGAGTATAAAAATGTAGAACTATTAAGCATTAAAGGTAGGGGTCAGTGATGCCATTGGTGATTCATGTTTTTATCTTTCATTGATGTTACAGCATTCACTATTCAAAATCACTGTAAACATCATAATTTTTTATATTTAAAAAAAACGAATAAAACTAAAAACAAGTAGATCAAAAGAGAAACTAGTACACCCAAAGATTATAAAAATGATGAGAATACGGCCTTTTGTTTCTTTGTGGGATGAATGGGAAATTGGAATATTGTGCAAAAGAAAGAGGATCGAATGGGAAACAGTAGCAGCTTAAACTTAAAAGTTATAGTGGAAATGAGGCCCCATAGATGGGCTATCCTCAAGGTGTTATTATGTTTTGCCTCCCTAATTATGTAGGAATCTCTCTATTGATGCAGCCATAGCACAAGTATTCATTTCTTTGCTTGAAGATGCCTACAATTATATTATTAACTTTACTTTACACACACCATCAATGCATTTCATTTCCCAACAACCATCCTCAAACACCCCAAGTAATTGGGAAAATAACCCTTATGCACAAGAGTGCTGTAATTTACCTCTTCGATTATGGCTGTGGTGTCGTGGCAGCCGGAGCGACTGAGGGGGAGCCGAGTGGCTTCTGTACCATGAGTATCATATCTCGGTGCAATTTAAGGGTGTGTATTATGTTATGTGAGAATGTGCATTATGTTAAGTGAGATGTAATTATTATGTACATATTGTGTGCACGTATATTAGTAGTGTGAGTAGGTCTCCTGACAAGCAGCATGTCCATAAGCTTATGGACAGACCACTTATTTCTTACCTTGTATAATGCATTTGTTAAGTTATAGACATTTTTTTTATAATTTTTGAAAATATTTTTTATACCATATATTTTTATTTTTTTGCCTCCAAATACATATTATACCTGCTTTAACTTATAAAATACAATATTTAAATTTTATAAAAAAAATTTATAACATTTAAGATAAAAACACTTATGTACCATTCATAAGTGTATGAAAATATCGTCTTGCTAAGACTTTCTCTAACATTAAAATACACATCCTACATATATATTTTGCACCTCCATGATACCCCAAAGTTATATACTAATTGTTCAATTTATCACGGGATACAATACTAATATTGATAATAAAACAATAACCTATTACCCATTATTTAGGGAGAGACTTTAGGGATACACATGATTACAGTTAATTATATCCTACCCCAATTTACCTTCGTCGTATTCCCGATTCCCCAATACTGTTAAATTTGCTGTTATAATCATTTCATTGGGAAAAGGCGAAGATCCGCTCGCCCTCAGCGGTCCATACCAACC
Organism: Rubia yunnanensis; assembly: GCA_037428765.1. Taxonomy (NCBI): domain Eukaryota; kingdom Viridiplantae; phylum Streptophyta; class Magnoliopsida; order Gentianales; family Rubiaceae; genus Rubia; species Rubia yunnanensis. The sequence continues at coordinate 80,817,166 of CM075071.1, read as the reverse complement.
GACACTTCGATAAATGTATGAGAGGTAAATCATGGTAGTCCAATACCAGGACCAATGGACTTGGTATGTTATAATCAATTCATCAAATCATAGATGTTGGATAGACAATTATTTTTAATTTTAAAACACGTAAACCTCCGGTTAATTAACTAAATTTATTAGCAGGGATACGATAGCATTGGATCCCTAGTCTACCATATAAGAATTGTATAATTATATATTTAAAATTTAAATAGTATGCTTATGAGATATAGGAAGCACGGTAACCCTGAAATACCATATAATTTACGTTAAGATTTTCCTAATACATAATAGATGAGTTGGGAATACGCTCAACAACAAATATAATAAGTGAAATTAACATTGTATTACAAGATAATTAAACTATATCAATTAAATTAATTGTTATAAACACACCAGGTACAGCCAAAACAGGCATGTTTCCTTCGATTTATATTGCATACCCCCTCTGTTTTGTTTTTATTAATATCATAAGTTTAACCGTTTGGATTTAGGTGGAGAAAATTAGTGGATGAAATTGAATGTAAAGAGTAAAAAGTGATATCAATGAATTAAATTGAACTAATCTTGCCAAAAAAGGAAAAATATCAAATTAAAAAATACTCATATATAATAAGTGTGTCACAAATAACAAAACAGAGGGAGTATTTGTTCCGATCAAAACAAACTCGGTTTTATATTTATATAAAACATGCTTACTTCAGATGTACTACTATGTGTAATTTTCCATCTTTTAATGTTAATTAACATTTTTAAAAGAGCACGTCTATTGATAGACTATCTTTACACGAGTCATGAAAAATTAATATTTAAAGTGCAAGTTAAAAAAAGAGTAGGTCCTCTGACAAACGGTTTGTCCATAAGCTTATGGACATGCCACTTATTTCTTACCTTATATACTGCATTTGTTAAATTACATATAAAATTTAAAATTTTTGAAAATAATTTTTATATCATATATTTTTATATTTTCACCTTCAAATACATATTATTACTTATTTTAACTTATAAAATGTAATATTTAAATTTTATAAAAAATTACAACATTTAAGATAAATACCCATATGGACCGTCCATAAACTTATGAAAAGGTCATCGTTCGTTAGACTTTCCCACCTTTTATTATTATAATTAAATATCATCTTATCTTTTCAGAAGTGTACATAGATACGTTATGCCCAACACTTTGCCTTTTTAAAAAGGGGAAAATGACATCAATGTAGGCATTTGACATTGATATCCACGTCAGCAGTTGGCTGTAGCGAATGACATTGTCCTACGTGTAATATCCAGAATGGCTGTAGGAAATTGGATATGTTACGTTTCAAAATTATTTCCCACGTGGCGTGATCTCATAAAACCACTACCATAATTTTATCTTTTCTAGTAATTAAAATCGATTAACAATTAAATTAAGAGTCATAAGTCATGGAAATACCAAGTTTAAAATGCAAATAAGAATAAATAAATATAACATTTTCGGGTTGCATGAATCGAGGTATAAACTTTATAACTACTTCATCTTGCATAATAAAATTTTAATATTTTACCTTTTATTATTCTAATTAAACATCGTATTTCCATAAGTCAACAGAAAGATGAGCTTTCCCAAGACTTTACCTTAAATTAACGATCAAATTCTTTATACCAATAAATGTTTGAATTAGATTATAATTATTTATATATTGAAATACATTTTAAAATTTAAAAAAATTATAAAAAATTTACTGTGATAAATAAAAGTAATATCAAATAACTCATTATCATGTCTATTATAAAATGATCCATGTAACTCTTAAGAGTGCGTCTCTTGAAAAGACGGTCTTTCCATAAGTCATGGAAAGACCAAGGTTTAAAGTGTAAATTAGAAGAAATTAAGATAAAATTTTCGGGATGCATGAACCGGGTTATAAATTTTATAACCACTACATGTTGCATACTAAATTTTTAATGTTGCAACTAAAACCTTTTACCTTTTATTATTCGAATTAAACCCGTCTTTCCATAAATATATGGAAAGACCGTCTTTCCCAAGACTTTGCCAACTCTTAATCTATCCAATACTTGATTAAATTATAAATAAATATGTGAAATGTGTAGTGCTTATCTACTCCAAGTGCGGGAGCTACAGGTCCACCCGCCATTTTCCCTTCAAAGTTTGGCTGCTCATTCAAATTTCTCCCAATTGTAGTGGAAGATAATTTCTGAACTTTTACTAAAGGTGTAAATGTAATTACTATGTTAGGCCATGTTTAATATAGTTTATCTGAACTGATTTAATTTGATTTCAACTGAACTAAACTAGAAGTGTTGTGTTAAAAAATAGTAATAATATGGTTGAATAAGGCTTAATTTTACCAGATTAAATTTCACTGAAATGATGTTATTTGAACTGAACTAAATTAAACTGATTTGAACTTAAAAGAACTAAAATGCAGATAAACCTTCGTTAACCGGGCATTAATGAGTGCCCTATTTCTCTTCATCAATATATAACAAGTTAACTATTTCAAGATGATTTTCTTTTATCACTTTATCTTCGTCTAGATATTACTATACTCGCTTGGATCAAGTTTAAAGCGTTAAATTCCTAATTAAATCGGCTTAAAGTGATGCTTATATAGAAGTGCTATTTAATTAAGCCAAAATCCGGAAAAGAACGTACTCCCTCCGTTTTTTTTTCATTGGCACACTTACTAAAAGTGGTATTTTTTTTTAATTGGCACTTGCTATTTTGGGCAAGTTTAAGGTTTTTACATCCACTCATTTTATTTTCTCTTCTTTCAATTCAATTTCATCAACTCATTTAGCATCTCCTCAATTCTAACACCAAAAGAGAGGTGCCAATGAAAAAAAAATGGAGGGAGTATGAAAAGACGAGATTTAACTGAAGTAATAAAAAGTAAAATGTGTTAATTACAATATTAAAAATTAGTATACAACGTGTAGTAGTCATAAAGTTTATAATCCAGAAATTTTATTTCTATTTTTTCTAACTTGTACTTTAATCCTTAATTTTTCCATGACTTATGAAAATGCCAATTTTAACGGGACGGACGAACTCTTTAATTAATCATTCATAATATTGGAAAAGTTGATAAATCACCAGGGCTATGTCGGGCCGAAGCATCTGTGCCAAACTGCCAATAAACTTTATTCGGATTCTTTCCGTTTCAACTTTGGAATCCGTCTAATTAAACCTCATAAACTCCGTTTGTCTCTATCTCGTCATCTATGATACACTTATTCATTTTCCATATTATATGTTTTTATTCGGTGAGTATTCATTTTTTGAATTACAATACTATGTGATTATAATTGTCAAATTTTATTAGTATATAAATTAAAATAATATCATCTTAGATTTAACGTATATTTTCTAAATATTACTATTTTTCAAAAAAATTTCTAAAGATATGAATGGTCAAACTTATGTTTTTTTCTAAAAGGTCATAGTGAGGGGTTTTCTTGAAGAAAAAAACAAGGAAAGATGAAGTAGTCTTTAATTTGTTTTTTTATTGTTAATTTTCTATTGTTGTAAAGAAAAAGCTGACATTTTCAGTAGTTTATACAGTATAGGAGTATAGTCCCTCCGTTTTTAAATTATTATTTTTTGATAAACTTACCATATTTGCATATTTTTCTAAGATTGTCACATTTATTTTTATGGCAAAAAGTACATCATTCTCAACCACTCATTTAACTTTTTACTCTCTTCCTCAACTTTCTCCACACATTTCAACTTACAAAAAATCAACACATAAACGTACGGTGTCAAACATAGTAAAACGGAATGCTATTAAATTGTATGGAGAAATTAAAAATGAGTGGATGTAAATAAATTTTTACCCATTAAAAAAATTGACGATCTTAAGAAATTCTTAAGAAATTGACAAACGATTTTCTTTATAAAAAAAGTAACAGCTTTAAAAGAACAAAAAGTACTTGTTTTGACCAGCTTAATCTATCCGCCCAATTTTACTAATTGGTACATTAACGGTGATTAGTTGGTTTGGCAAAGGGTAGCTAACCTAATCAGCGGTTTAATTATTATTTTCCCATTCAAGACTATTGACATTAATCAAAAAGCAAATCACACTAATTAATTTGGAATGACTAAGGTCTGTTTTCTTGAGTTTATCTGAACTAGCTTGATCTGAACAAAACTAAATTAAAATAAGTGTGTTAAAAAATAGTTATATATAACTTAATTAAGTTAAATTCTATCAAAATTTATTACACGACAGACTGAACTAAACTGAAATGTAATAATGAACTGATTTGAACCGAACAAACCCTAACAAGCATATTAGGAACTATCTAGGAACGGGCCGAATATGAGTAATGATAAATTTCAGTTTCCATCAATTTTTGTTACGTTAAAAATAATTTCGCACATAAGAAATCAATTTGAAAAATTAAGGCCAATAATATTTTAATTTTGTAACTTTTGTTAACATAGTGCACATGTCATGAAAACACAAAGGACAAAATGCTTTTGAAATTAGACAAAATAAATATATAGGGGTCGTTTGGTTCATGTGGGAATTCAATTCTGCGGTAATTTGTATTTCATGGAAAGTTGTTTCCGTGATCAAATTTCTAGGATATACACAAATCGTGTTTGGTTGCACATGCGGATTCTATATTTCCTATGAATTAATTTTCTGCATGTTGTTTGGTTGACTTCATTTGTTTCTTTGGAATCTAACGATTTTGTAACTACTTTTTCAAAAAATTCAAATTAACTCCAACACAACATTCACTTATCATAATTTTCAAACATTCATGACAAAATAAATTTGAGCTTAATCATAACTCACTTGAATCTGAAAAAAAAAAACTTATTGCTGTCTTAAATAAAATTCAAAAATATATCGAATTCAATAACAATTACCTGTTTTAATGTTCATGGTATCTAGATGGTGGGTGATTTCAATCATCATTTTCATAACCTGATTCAACATTTGCCAATACATTGCCATACATGTTGCTGCAATTTTCTTACGCTGAATTAGTGTCATACGAGCCATAACTGTATAACATTTACAAAATTTGGTAACAAATTAATTGAAATCAACCCAACATTACTCGAATATATTTTAATCTAACGATCAAGAATATAAAAATCATAGAAATTCACAATCAAAAACATTATATAATTTGGGTGTATAAATTAATTTTTTCATATACAATCAATAAAACATATAAATTAAAATAATGACAAACCTCAAATTTTTGGTGGTGATGTGTTGGTGGATGTCGAACAGCTGCAGAACCTACAAATACATAGGCCAAAACGAGTTGCGATTATCAAACAGTTGGTGATAATAAATGGAGTATGGAATTCAAACTCTTTTAATACGTCAATTTTTTATGACGAACCTGTAATGGGCAGTAATGGACAGACAAAAGAGTTTGGTGTAGATGGAAGTGCTGGTGCGAATGAAAATTTGGGTGGATTAAAAGTCTTTTATAGACACAAATGGGTATGCGAGAAGACGATGAAGTAGAAGGAAATGAAAAATTGCCGCGTGAAGGAGGGAAACCATAACGTTTTACGCGCCATAGTTAGGATAAAAGTGTAATATCACACAAAAGCATCGACGAATTGCATTCGACCGAGGAGGTACTCGGTAACATATTTCCCACGTTATGTGGGAAATTTAATTTCCTCCGAATTACAACTTCCCATCCCATGTATTTACTACTTTCCGTCAACCAAACAGTTCTACCAATCCTAAAATACGCAGAATTTATAATCACCGTGTATGGTACGCATACCAAACGACCTCATAGTATTCAAATTAATCAACCAGGTATGTTGAAAAATGGGGCACGCGTTTGGAAACAAAATAAGTAAATTATAATTATTAAATCGTTGCTCTATATGTAAGCTGTCATTAATTGAAACTCTAATAAAGTGACCCAAACTTGTCTGCGTTAAATACACAAAGTACACTAAATATTGCCGACATTGAAGTTGAAACATAGTAAAATGTCATTAGAAAGCTCGACAGTTATTCAAGATAACTAAACCCAAAGAAACCAAAACCTTTTATTCTTTTGCTTCGTTACACACTACGAACAGAATTTCACACCTTTTCCATTTATTTATCAATCGATTAATTGGGATTACAAATTTTATGCGGTTTATTAAATATTATTTACTATTCTTATTCCATGGTTGACCAAACATCAAATATTATATTTTAGACAAAAGTGATAATATAGGTTGCATACTGAATAAACAGGTAAGAAATGGATAAAATTTAAAATTACTATAAATGATTTGTTAATCTAAAGAACTGGATAAAAATTCAAACTACTCCTTGGTGTCTAATTTAGCTACTACGCAATTTATTTTTTGTCGATTCTTTTGAGTACGGCCACGTTTTGTGGAGCTTATTTGGATTTCAGTTCAGTTCGGATCCAATCAAATCAGATTAGTTCAGCATATTTATACTTATTTCAGTTTCATTCAATTCAATTCAGTATATTTTTATTTATTTCAGTTCAGTTCAGTATGATTATACTATTTGTGTTCAATGTATTTATACTTATTTCATTTCAGTGTAATTTTCACCATAATTTATTAAATTATTAAAACAAGTCCACATTTAAAATAAGAACAAAACTAAAAAATGTTTTATATGAGAATATTTGCTTGATATAAAAATTCATGTTATCCAGGGATTATTTGCACATCGGTTTATTTGCAGTTCAGTGTATTTTTCACCATAATTTATGAAATTATTAAAATAAGTCCACATTTAAAATAAGAGCAAAGCTAAAAAATGCTTTATATGATAATATTTGCTTGATATAAAAATTCATGTTATCCGGGGATTATTTGCACATCAGTTTATTTGCAGTTCAGTTCAGTTCATCACGAATGTTTCGAAAGAAATTTAGATTAATTAGTCATATTGTTACTATTTTCAGTACATTTATTTGTAAGTTAGTTCAACTCAGTGCACTTCATATCAGTTCAGCTAATTGCAGTTGAGTTTATATTAGTTTTTTTTATAAATGTTGGTCTTTTTACACTATTTAAACTGATGTAAATTCTTTAGTGTTTTAATCAGGTATAACAAGAAACAAAAAATTAAAAGTTTCAAAATATGGAAAATAAATTTGTATGATAAAATGAAGTTTATTTTAATATACAAATACTTTTTGGAAATAAATTTTAGTTTTACAGTTAATTTTTAAAAGGCGTAGTGTTGGGAAAGACCGTCTTTCCATAGGCTTATGGAAATACGAGGTTTAACTAGAATAATAAAGGTGAAAGATCTTAGTTGCAATATTAAAAATCTACCATGCAACTCAATTCATGCAACACGGAAATTTTATCTTCATTTCTTCTAATTTGCACTTTAAACCTTGGTGTTTCTATAACTTATGAAAAAACCGTCTTTCAAGAGATGGACTCCTTTTAGAAATAAAATGTAGTTTTCCAATTTAATTTAATTTAATTCAGTTAAGTATATTTATACTTATTTCATTTCAGTTCAATTCAATTCAGTATATTTATACTTATTTCATTTCATTTCAATTCAATTCAGGATATTTATAATTATATCATTTCAGTTAAATTCAATTCAATTAAGTGTATTTATACTTATTTTAATACATATCAGATCAGATAAAATCATATTAGCTCCAGAGAACGGGCCATGCTGAACAAAACGAAGATGAATGTCAACCTCATTCTTTCGGATTGATTTCAAATAAACTGAACACAACTAAAACTAAAAACAAAAACTTGAGTAAGACGATCTCACCTAATTTTATGGTGAGACAAACGGTATAAGTATAATTATCTAAGTACGAGAAAAGACACGGGACATGTTTTGTAATTTATAAAAATTTACTTAATACTTCGTCTCACCATAAGTTGTGGTGAGACGGTCTCACGTGAGTCTTTCGCAAAACTAAATATATTTGGTTCAATATAATAGACTAAAATTAACCTAAACAATATCAAATTAAGATTCACTGACCTGAACATGATGAAAAAACTAACACCTACGGAGTATATCATAAAAATCAAGGACAAAAAACATAAACGACAGTTGGTAAATAAATAATTAAATAACATCCATACGTGGCAAGAAGACATGCATGAAGCCGCTTGATTAACTAATCATAATTAATAAATCAACAAAATTTGAATTAGTGTATTATATTATGAGTCCGTCTCTTGAAAGACGGTCTTTCCATAAGTTATGGAAAGACCAAGGTTTAAAGTGTAAATTAGAATAAATTAAGATAAAATTTTTGGGTTGCATTAATTGGGTTATAAATTTTACCACTACTACATGTTGCATATTAAAATTTTAATATTGCAACTAAGACCTTTTACCTTTTAATATTCTAATCAAACCCCGTCTTTCCATATGCCTATGGAAAGACCGTCTTTCCCAAGACTTTGCCTTATATTATTATACAATTACAATAGTACAAATAATTACAAAATTAATCGGAATGACTATGACATTGCACCAACTGTAAGGAATGTGGGAGAAGAGAAGGACTTAGGAGCATTAGTAACCGTGACGAGCAGCTGACGTTTAATGGTACAATCTATACAGCTTAAAAACCAATAATGCATGTTCAAACATATTAAATGACAATTTAATTGTATGTATAAGCAGTTCAATAAATGTATAAAACATGTATAGTACGCTGAGAAAGTCTCAATTAGATCAGGGGCGGAGATAGAAAACATAAGTGGCGGGGGTTGATATGTTACGAGGAAAAAAAAATCTCAATGAGACCGTCTCATCGTAAAATAGTATGCTGAGAGAGTATCTCATGAGACCGTATCATCATAGTTTATGATGAGACGCCGGACCAACGTGTAATCATATAAACTTTAGAAAAAATTGCTTTTATCTCTATTATGGTATTAATTAGGTATCTATAAATTTCCTGACTTTTATCTCTTTTTCTCTCAAAATTACAAAATTCTTGATCGGCCGCCGCCCATCGCCACCGTTCGGTACATACCGGTTGTCGTATTCAGCAACAAATTTCTGGCTGCCTTCTTCAAATTTTTCGGCAACAATTATTTCTCCGACGAGTCTCCATCTCGTCCGATCTAATCGCGTTGCCGCCTATCCAACTCCCCCCCAATCGCTCGGTCAGACGATTATCGACTGCCAATCGCAAACTTGTACTGTGTGATTGGTCTGGATCGACCACAAACCCGTGCGGCTGGACTATTGAAACTTAGCTCATAATCATAGCACAATCTATGTTTTTTAAAAGGACCTGAGAGAGTTTTGTGGTGTTAACATTGTTAATGCGGGTGAAAGGCGGAAAGGTAGAGTGTAAAATAGCAATAGCCATATTGAATAATCCTTGTGGGTTAAACTAATGGTGACATTTGTCCTAATGCTGAAAAAATGGGGACATTTGTCCTTTAATTTAAACAAACACATTCTTAATTAATCCTTTCATGGGAATGTGAGGATCTTTACTTACACCCACCCATTAATTTGATGCAATTTTTGATAGATCCATCCACGTGATTGACCGTTGATGATTTTGATTTATGGTGCGAACTCGCCTAATCCACTCAAATATATATATAAATATATAATTCTTGTGTGTAATGGTGTGTTGAATACATTAATTGGGATATTTTCACCATGTATATTAAACTGAATTTATTCCTCCTCATGTAAAATTCTTACTTTTTATTTTTGTCAATTTTAAATTAGGGTTCTTATTTTGACTAATTTCTTTATCTGAATTGAAGTTTTTGATTGAAATTTGATCAAATTCTTTATTCCTGGCACATCAGCATGTATAAATGCATATATAGAAAGGTGGTGTATATCTTATTTTAGAACATATTGAATGATATAAAAATTAAATTAAATTAAATTATTTTTTTATTAAATGACTGGTAAGGATCTAAATCACTTGTATTCACTTTTTATTTTTGTCATTTTTAAATTAGGGTTCTTATTTTGACTAATTTCTTTATCTGAATTGAAGTTTTTGATTGAAATTTGATCGGACTGCTCTAATTCTTTATTTTTAGCATATCAGCATGCATAAATGCACATATAAAAATGTGATATGTATCTAATTTTGGAACATATTGAATGGTATATAAATTAAATTAATTTTTTAATCAAATGAATGGTAAGGATCTAAATCACTTGTATAATAAATTATCAAATGATTCGGGAGGATTCGTCTTTAGTTTTTGATATATATATATATATATATATATATATATATATATATATATCTATATAAAAAACAATCGAGATTAATTAAAATATGCATAAAACTATGCTGATACCTGATGAGTTTTATATTAAAATAATTTTAATAAATATAATTTTCAAATATTTTGCAAATAAATAACTATGTATGTATAGTGAAAAAAGAAAAGGACAAGAAAAAGAAGGTTGGCTTCCATTATTGACTTTGAGAGGAGAGACAAAGCAAACGAAAAAGACCGGCCGAGATACTTAGCAAAATTGGGCACATTAATTGTACTCTTAAGTCTTAACCAAATACATATTATAATATTCAAAGCTTATGAGGAAAGTATTTACGAATGACTAATGGACCTTCACCTTCCATTATTGTTCTAATAATCTCATCTAATCATTAATAAACAAGCAATCTCATACCCTATTATAGATCCTTGAACCGCCAAGGCCCAATTTAAAAGAATTTCATCGCTTTAATTAAAAGTTTAAACCCCTATTTGAGTGGGACATCACCACAAAACACCATGTTATCATCTCCTTAAATTCATCGTAACATTATCATTACGATGCTTACTCCTGTACGATTTTGTAAAGATATACTCCATCCGTTCTATAATAAATATCATATTTTTCCTTTTAATTCGTCCCATGATAAACTTCCTAGTTATACTCTTTTCCTTTTAGGTAAGAAAAATCACCTAAAACACCTTCATGGTTAGTTCCACATCAGCTGAACCCCATGCGATTCACCTAATTTTCTAATTTCGACCAAATCTATGCGATAAAAGGTGTCATATCAGCTTGCATGAAAGATTAAGTCAAAAGCAATTATAAAGTTTAATAGGGAAATGTAGCGTATGATTAAGGCCTTGTTCTTTAGATATTGTTTGTAATTTAGTTTAATTCATTCTGACTTAGATAAAATATATAGAACAAGAGTAAAAGACATCTTTTTGAAAAACATGTTGTCAGTTCATTTCAGATCAAACAAAAGAATTCACATAACACCTCTGAAAAAACTATAGTTTTAACTTTTATAAACAGTAGTATAAAAAAAACTTTAATTTACGAGATAGAGTAAAACTGGAAATAAACTCTCAATCATTTTGAGCCCTTCAATCATCATTCTCATTCATATATAAAATTCTGAAAATAATAGAGTAGTATTAAAGGCGGAACCATATTTTAAGCATAAAAAACCAACACGTCGCATTAGCTCAGCTCACGCACACAGTCACACACAACGCATAAATGCAAACCAAATTTATCCGAATTTACTTTTGCGTTTCCGCCTTTTCCCCCCAAATGGTTTATTATGCCAACCGAACATTCTCTCTCATCAATAATGCACAAAGGATTCATAAGTTGCCACCTAAGCAGCTTCTTATTTCGTATGCATTTCTAAATTATATACTCACACGCACGTGTATACGTTAGGGTTGTGAATTTGTATAATCTCCAATTCGACTCGCATATTCGATTCAAACAGTCAAAATAATAAAATTTAGACTGGACCCATACAGATGAATCCCTTCTCTCGGAATGAGCTTGTTCAGATATAAAAACCTGATCGAAGACACTCTTGAAAGAAAGAAAGTTGAGTTATGTTACATTGTTGAGTTGACTTGATTCTTAATGTTGGTGGATGGCCTATTCATATGGTGTGTATGTGGCCCAATACTAGACCCAACCCGTGCAGAGGGGAGCCCAACGGGATCGACGAAGTGTTCGTATAGATGGAGAGCGAGCATCGAATGACAAAATCGCCCCTGTATGTTATGCTATCCACCCAGAGAGATATCCAACCACTATCGCAAAAGCCATGCAAATGGTCACCATACTCACCACTCAACTCGCGATCAAAAGAACGTGGCCCATAATATATGTGCTCAGAAGAGTCGTACAACTACAACAATGGTCACGTTGAACACAACCTGCACATCATGCAACACCTCGATTATATACGCTAGATAAGCTAAGTAACAACAGGCAACCAAAAAGTATGTACTCATAAACTCAATAATAACTTAAACACTGAAACTTTTGTCCCGGATTAATTTGGGAGATTTGTTGCAGAATCAAAGCATCTTTGGCTCATCACAAACTAGAACTGCCACCGTCATTTGAAAACAACCACCGCATCATTATATAACATATAAATTAACGTTTATCAAACCAGCGCTTGCACCTACAACGCTCTTAAATGAGCTTAAGGATCGAGTAGATAAATTCAATTGACTCGTTTCATACTGATCCGCAGGTCTGAAACTGGTGATTCAAAACCACACCATCAGCCAAATTTAATATGTAAACATAAAATTTGGTGGGGTGACAACGGGGTTGAACGAACTAGCTGATCAAACGAATTGATCCAATTAACTCTTAGATGGATTGAACTGTCCAAACTCGATAAGCCAAGCCACTTGTACGTTGTAAGATGGTGAGTCATGATTTTTATTTAATAAAATTATTGGCAATAGAGTGATGAGGGAAGAGTAGTTCAATGAATAGGGCGAGCTTTTGCAATGGCTTCCACTTCCAAATCCACATCATGCATGGGATTGGAGTGGGCCCGCCCAACCAGCTTAGCTAGTCACAATCTGCAACCTCATCCGCAGGCAACCCCTATGCGCCAATAGTATCCTATGCACTTCTCCCCCTGCTTGACAGACGGCATTTCCATAAATTATGAAAAGATTATTAATTGAGTCATAAACTTATAAGTACTACACGTTGCATGATGATATTTAATATTACAACTAAAACATTTTACATTTTTATAATTCCAATTCAACATCGTCTTTCCAAATGTGTATGGAAAGACGATCTTTTCCAGGATTTTACCTGTAACATTTCAATTTAAAAGTGAAGCATATTGAGTTAATTTTCTTTTAAAAATTAAATGACACTGTTATATTTCGGTTGCTATCTCATGCTGTAAATGAGTATGTACGAACTATAGTCCTAGATATTAAGCTTCTCAACGATGAAGTGGTTAAAATTTTGATCATAGGTATGAAACCTGACAATCATAAAGTAGGAATTTCCTCATGTAGGAGAGTTCCTTATACTGGAGAATGATCACCGCGATTTGGGTGGGGGGTTGATATAAAGAAAATATCGTCTCTTAAAAGACGGTCTTTTTTTATAAACTATGGAAAAATCAAGGTTTAAAGTGCAAATTAGAAGAAATAAAAATAAAATTTTCAGTTAGCATGGACATGTTATAAACTTTATAACTACTATACATTGCACAGTTATTTTTTAATATTATAACTACAATATTTACCTTTAATTATTTTAATTAAAGTTCACTTTCTTTCCCAAAATTTGTCCTAAGCAAAAATTGGAAATCCTTAACCAATCAACCCCCGAAAATATATATTTTCTGCCTCCGCCCCTGCCCCGAGGAAATTCACAATTCAAGATGTTAGATGGACGGAATTCCAGAAGCGAGAGATTCTCTTTGTCTTTTTCAGCTTCTCTAATTAACGTATGGGCCGTTTCCAAACTGCGAGCTACAGTTCCGTAAGCCAGCTAGCTACGTAACTTCAATCTCTTTCTTGTTCGGTTTCCTTTCAATTTGAAAGGAGTTAAACAAACATTTTAATCTTTGAAAAACAAAACAAACTATTCCAATTTCCACCACCGCTGTGAATAATTTTATAATGAACAATGGGAGCGAAGAATCTAGTCATTTTTGTTTTTAAAACTATTATAATTAAATGTTAATGGCAATGCCTTGGGAAAGACTATTTTCCTATATGCTTACGAAAATACTGAGTTTAATTAGAATAATAAGACGTAAAAAAATTTAGTTGAAATATTAAAAATTATTATGCAACATGTATTAGTTATAAAGTTTATAACCCGATTGATACAACATAAAAAATTTATCTTTATTTATTCTAATTTGCTTTAAACCTGACTTATGAAAATATCGTCTTTTGAAAGACGTATTCAATGTTAATTAGTCAAACCGGGTAATCTTTTTACTGTATTCTTCATCATTTTCCATCAGTATGAATTATGCTTAAATGGGCCTTGGTCACCATAATGTCCATATCTGTGGCGTTTTTTGTTGGGTAAGAATTGTGGGCTTCAATCCGTTGAAGGAATAAGCAGTAGAAGAAGGATCCAGTGCAACAATCGTCTTTTTTGGCTGCCAGTTGGTTCCATCATAAAACTTGAATTCATTTTGACATTTACTATTTGAAAATTCTCAAAAAGGATAAAAATTATATATGCTATGTTATTTTTTATTTTAAAAAGATTTGTATGAAAATTAAATGGCAAAGTCTTGGGTAAAACCGTCTTTCCATGAGCTTATGGAAAGACGGGGTTTGATTAGAATAATAAAAGGTAAAAGATCTTAGTTGCAACATTAAAATTTTATTATGCAGCCTGCATTGTTATAAAACATTGGAAAAAATGGAAAGACGTGGTTTGATTAGAATAATAAAAGGTAAAGGTCTTAGTTGCAATATTAAAATTTTATTATGCAACATGCAGTAGTTATAAAACATTGGAAAGATCGTCTAATTTGCAACTTTAAACATTGGTCTTTTTATGACTTATGGAAAGACCGTCGTACAAGAGATGAACTCGAATTAAATAATATATTTTATAATTTAAAATAAGTAATAATGTGTATATGTAAATATGGAAAAATTAAGAATATTAAAGTACAATTTTAAATTTCAAAATTTTTAATGTTTTGTATGTAATTAAACAAATGCAAGTGAAAATAATATAGTAGGCTTTCTATAATTGAATTGAGTGAGTCTCTTAACAGGCGGTTTGTCCATAAAATTATGGATATACCACTTATTTTTTACCTTATACACTGCATTTGTTAAATTACATATTTATATTAGATAATATATTTTTATTTTTTAAAATTTTATATTTTCACACCCAACTACATATTATTATTCAGTTCGTCTCTTAAAACACGGTATTTCCATAAGGCATGGAAATACCGAGGTTTATACTGCAAATTAGAAGAAATGAAGATACATTTTCGGGTTGCATTAATCGGGCCATAAACTTTATAAATACTAAATGTTGTATGATATTTTTTTAATATTACAACTAAAACCTTTTACCTTTTCATTATTATAATTAAATCTCATTTTTTCATAAACCCATGGAAAGACGGTATTTCTGATGACTTTGCCATTATTATTTATTTTAACTTTTAAAATAAAATATTTAAATTTTATGAAAAAATATAACATTTAAGGTAAAAGCCAATGTGGACCGTTCATAAACTTATCGAAATACCGCTTTTTTAGACTCTCTCTTTATAGTTTAAAGATATGTCACCTGTCAGAAAACCCCCTCCTAATAATATCACATGTAAATGAAATTTTAAATTATATGGCCATATAATATTATAGTGGTTTTTTTAGTCAAATATTTTTTGAGTCTGTCTCTTAAAATACGGTCTTCCATACAACATGGAAAGACCAAGGTTTAAAGTGTAAATTAAAAGAAATGAAAATAATTTTTTGGATTGCATGAATCGGGTTATAAACATTATAACTACAAAATAATGCATAGTAAATTTTTAGCATTGCAACTAATACTTTTTACCTTTCATTATTAAAATTAAACCCATCTTTTCATAAGTCTATGAAAAGACGATATTTTCCATGATAAGACCATATTTTATTTTCAGAAAAACATAGTTTAGATGACATGAATTCTGTATTTTTTTAAGCTTCACTTAATTACTTATCTTATCATAAATTATGGCGAGACGGTCTTCCACGGGTCTTTATCTTAGAACTTAGAAGTAAATAAGAGGGCAACGAAAGTAATACCTTCCAAATTTGAAGATAAAAAACTGTATTCCCTGATAGCTCATTTGGGCTAATGTTAGTATAGAAGAAATTGCAAAGAGTTAAGTGTTAAAATAGAAAGCCCAACATCAGTATAGATGATCCTAAAACCCAATGTTAATTTGTATGCGGGTCAGCGTGTGTAAATATTACTCCATCCGTTCAACTATTTTTACACTCTTTTTTATTTGGGACGTTCCATCTATTTCTGCACTTTTCACTCTATTTCTAATTTTTGTCAAGTTTTATTCCCTTTTTAATTGGGCTGGCCCAATTGTAAGACTTAAATAAAATGTAAAACGAAAATAAAATAAAATTACCCCACTAGCACATGGGCAAAAAATCATTAAATATTGAATCCTTAAAAACAATTTATCTTTCTCTCTCCGCAAAAGTGGTTGGGAGGAAGTGAGTATGTGATAAGAGCATGAGCAATGGTAAAGTTCTAATTTGAGACTTTACTCCCTCTCTCTTTCCAACCGACTCAAATTCCACAATCATTCAGTCTTATCTACATCATACAGTCTCTTCTACATCATCATTTTTCTTTTACTCGTTTCTAACTCACTTAATTATTAAAATAGAAGTAAATTAATTTTAATTACTCTAATAATAGTTTACTCTGTATTAATATAATTAAAATTTATATATAATATTTCGAAGCTGTGAAAATTCCTACATAAAAAAATTATATACGTTTGCTAACCACATTAAATAAGTAAAGTTAAATTATGTAATACATAATTGTAAGTGAAGGTCTCATGTTAGACTGACTAACGATTGGACCAATCATAAAAACTTAATTTTTATAATTTTTAGGGTTGAATTATAATTATATGTACATTGAGATTCATTTTAAAAGGTCTTCATAATTATTCTTCATAATCATATATACCTTATTGCAATAAATAAAAATAATTATCAAATTACGCTATTAATTATTTTAATTATAAATGATCACGCTGACGATTAGTCAGTAATTATACAAAGTTATGCTCCATCCGTTTCTTTATTAGTGACACATTTTCCTTTTTGGGTCGTTTCTTAATATTGACACACTTTTCATTTTTTGCAAGATTCCTTCAATTTCATCCACTCATTCTACTTTTTTACTTTCTACATTAAATTTCATTCACTCATTTCGTTCACTTAAATTCAAACACTTAAACCTATGGTGCCACTATCAGTAGAACGGAGGAAGTATTTAAGCTAGCCTTAAATAAGACTTTGTGTAATTTTAAGGCCAACTTAAACAATGTCATAGTCTGAGTTTGGAGAAAATAAAAAAAATGGCCACAATGGCACATTGATATCTTTTCCAAGTCTTCTCATGTGAACAAAGAGTAAGAGCATGTACAATGTTTTGCACCCTCTCTCCTTTCAATAATTCCACAATTATTCAGTAACGTCTACATCATACGGTTTATTCAACATTATCTTTAACTAGTTTCACTATTTTTTAATTATTTTTAACTCACTATTTATATTTATAGATTCATTATTAAAGTAGAAATAAATTAACTTTAAATACCTAAATATTTTTTCTTTTGTATTAACATAAAAATACTCATCCGCTTTATATTTAAAAAATGAAACTAATTATATGTATATATTTGCTAACCAAATTAACTAAATAAATTTGAATTATGTAATACATAATTTTAATGCTAAATTAATTTATGAATTCATGTGGAGTACTCACAATAATACCTACATTATTTCCGTTACAAATATTGTTAATAGTATGGATATTTTTTTTTATGAATCAAATTAGTATAATTATAAATAATGTTAAAAAAAGTTAAATTATTAATAATTTGTTATTAAAATTTATTAAAAAGAGATTATTTCATAATTACTATATAATATTTTCTAAAAAATAAATTTGTTGAAAAAAAAAATTAAAGTTAATTAACTTTATTGGGGAAAGAAAGTGCCAATTTCATAGAAAGAAGGAGATGAGAAGGAGAAGAACATTTTTCAAATATAAAAGTATGAAAATGGCATGAAATGGGATTTACTAAATTATTCATAATCACATTTGGGCAGAAAAGAAAATGGCGCAGGAAATGGAATGCACCATTAAATTTCGGGGCCCACGTGCCAAATGGCGTGGGTCCCAGATCTTTCAATGGCCTTTTCATGCCATTCAACGTGTTTTTTTTTTTTGGTTTTAAAAGACGATACAAAAGCCTCCATTATGAACCATTTGAGCCTTTTAAATCTGAAAAACGCAGCCCTACGGACTCGACTGCACTTGCTCTAAGAGTCAGAAGCAAAATTCTCCTTTGTAACCAAATGTTGGGTCTTCATGGGCAAGAACGATTGTGGTCCCTTAAAATTAAGAGATTGTCTTAAAGATCGAAAAATATCATAGTAGTGATCTCTAAAGCGATATCTTAATAAGAGACCAATTCATGGTAATCTTTAGATCGTTATCTTAATAATAGACTACTTCATGATCTATTATCAAGAGACCACATGTGGCCCACATGTGGACCACTTAATGGTAAATTAAATTTTTGTAAAATCTGAAATTTAGGTAAAATTTGATTTTTTTAATAAAATCTAAATTTTTGTAAAAAAAAATAAATTTTATAAATAAAAGTATATTATTAAAGTTTACATTTAATTTATTTTGGGTGCTCAAATTTGTTTAAATTAAATGTAAAAAATTAACGAGTGTGATATAAAAAACAAGGGGGATCCATGAATAATAGAGAGTGATCTCTTGCCATTGTGAAGAACAAACTGAGTGATCTTTTAAGGGATCTCTTAACATGAGGTGGAAGTGAGATGAATAGAAATAATATATTTAATTGGTAAGATACTATTAGCAATCTCTACCACTGTCCTTGGGCTTAGATCCTCAATGCACATGCTCTAACCAGTTTTCGTATATTTAGGAAAACATTTATTTTAAAACAAATTTACACTCACACGATCGCCCAAGTGGTTAGGGGAGTGGTCTCATTCTCGATGGGGACGGGTTCGACTCTCGGCAAGTGCAGTGTGGGGGTCTCTCTACGTGGGGGGCTCCTTGTGGCTATTAAGTACAGTCGTGGACCATGCGCTTGACCATTGTGAGTGCTTTAATTTACCTCCTCAATTATGGGTGTAATGTCGTTGCGGTCAGGACCCCGAGAGCGAGGGTTATCGTCTTTTTAGTAAAACATTTGTTTTTAAAACCTTGTCATTAGCAAAATATGTTTATCAATTTAATAGGACTTTTACAAACACGCTTGTGATCAGGACCATCATGTGTAAAGATAGTGTATTTGACACCATAGATTTAAATTCATGGATTTAGAATTGAATTAAGTGAGTGGATGTAATTGAATTTAGAAAAAAAAAAGAATGTGTGAATGAAATTAAAGGAATCTTGCGAAAACAAAAAAGTGTGCCAAACCTATAAAAATATCTAAAAATTAAAAAGTGTGTCAAATCCAATAAAACTTAAAGAATAACATACCCCCTTTGTCCCAGTATAAGTTGCACACTTACTATTTGGCATTCAACATTGTTAACCTTTGACCACAAATTTGAATAGATATATAAATCATAAAATTATTGTATATGATATTGTTGAATTTGTAGTAATTTCTAATTATTAACTTTCCTTTTGTCGTTATTATACGTCGTTAAACATATTAATTGTCAAAAATGATTTTCGAAGACCGTGAAAAAGATTTTGTGAAGTTTAGTTTGGGATAACGTGAGTAAATTGTTTATTCAGGTAGTTAGCCAAAATGAAGAATACAAATGTTAATTTGATTTTTTACTTAAACTTTAAAAGTATAAATGATAAATCAGAACTAAAATTAGGTTTTCTAAAACTTATATGAAGTGAAATGAAAATAAGTGTACTAAAAATAACAATAATATAATTAAAATAAGAGAAGGCCTATCAAATGAAATTTCTATGAAACTGAAATAATTTTAACTGAATTTAATTGAAGTAAGATAAACTTTGTCCTAACTTGGGATAAATATCATTGCTGTTTCCCTTATCTTTTTAAAATTTTTTTTTTTTTTTTTGCTGTTTCCCGTATCAACCAAACACCCCTTATTTTAATTATGGAATGACATTTGTTTTAGGTAACGAGGCATACTAAAAATGGAAAATAGTATTTTATCCGGTTTAAAATTTTACAGAGAATTCAGGAAAACAACATTCCCTCGCCATTAAACACAAACAAAACCCGAACCAACCAGAAAACGGCATTACAGAAAAACAGCAAATTAATGGAAATCGCGTTCCCTATAAAACCCAAACATATATAAACGAACCATTTTCATTACATCACACATTCATGAATCGCATCGACGACTTGTGCCTGGAGGAGGGCTCCCACGCGCCGCCGAAGACCGGGAGCCGGGGGAGGAGAGCGCCGCCGTCTGCATTAGACGCGGCGGTAATCGGGTCACCGGAGCTGGCGATTTTCGGGTTATTGGGCTTAATTCTCGGCAGCGAGTGCGGTAACTTTTGGTTCCGGGTCATTTTGCTGGCAATGGGGATTGGCTTCTTGCTAGGGTTTGTGGCGAAGTCTTACAGCCGCCATAGCCGCGAGTATGGCAAGGTGTTGAGATGGTTCGCCGTCAGCTCATCGAGCGTCGGAATCGCGGCGGCAACGGCGATCCCTCTCGCTCTATTGTTCAGATTAGATCTGCAAAACACGTTTGATGTTTGATCGTTAATACAAATATATTATAAATTTTTGTTACGAAAAATATATAACTTATACCAAGTGTCACCTCATATTTATCCAAGTCAATTTTGCCAAAATCACCTATAGTTAGCCACATCAAACTAATTAATTAAACTTTTAATTATAAGTGCTCACTTCATTCTACTAATAGTGACATCGTAGGTTTAAATGCAAACACACACAATCATTCAAGTGGTTGGGTACATGACATATGTCCTTGGGAGCATGAGTTTGACTCTCGACAGCAGCAGTGCGGAAGTTATTCCAGTAGGAGAACTCCTTGTGCACACCGAACGTAGTCGGGGTCATGTGCTCGACTACGAGAGTGCTTTGATTTACCTCTCCGGTGAGGTCTGTGGTGTCGGGTGGTCGGGACGGCTGAGGGCGAGCCGTTGATTGCCTTTTGGGACCATAGGTTTGAGTGCCTGGATTAAGGTGAAGGAAATAAGTGGATGAAATTGAATGTAGAAAGTAAAAAGTAGAATGAGTTGATGAAATTGAAGGAATCTTGCCAAAAATGGAAAGTGTGACAATATAAAAGAAACAACCCAGAAAAGGAAAGTGTGCCACTAATAAAGAAAAGGATAGAGTAGTATAGATATTTCCTATTCTTTACAAAAACTAATATTATTCGATATAAAATGAGTCTATCTCTTGGAAGACGGTTTTTTTTATAATGCATAGAAAGACCAATGTTGAAAATGTAAAATAAAATAAATGAAGATAAAATTTCGGGTTGATTGAATCGGGTTATAACTTTATAACTACTATATGTTGCATAATAAAATCTTAATATTGCAACTATGACATTTTACCTTCCATTATTCTAATTAATCTCGTCTTTGCATGAGCATATGCAAAGACGGTCTTTCCCAATAATTTACCATATAAAATTCATATATATTACTTTTGAGTAAATATAAAATATTTAATTATTAAATATCAAAAAAGATTGTGTTAATTTTTTAAAATAAAAAATATATATTATAATATTAATAAATATATAATTTATTCTAAAAACTCCACAATATACCATTCATATAAATATGTTATTAATTATTAATTATTAAAATTGTAAATTATGCTCTATTAATCATTTTCGTTATTCAGCCATCATTGGACGATCCTATAAAGACCCCCTAATCACGGAGTTGTGCTTATAAGCAAAGCTGATTTATTTTGAAAGTAGGGGAGACCATGTTCTATTTTTTCCAAAAAAATAAGTAAATTCTGCTTCTTAAATAAAAAAAATTCTGTTGCTATTTACCAAACACAAAATTATTGTTTGGCTTATAAGCAAAACACTTATAAACTCTGCCAAACAGGACCTTTATAATCTGGAATGTTTCTTTTATATTGATAATTTCTAATTATAGCAAGTATATGGTTGTTGCATCAATTCATTTTACTTTTATTTATTTCAATTTAATTTTATCTACTTATTTAGTATCTCCTAAATTCTATCAAATAAAAGTGTTGTGCCACTAGAGAAATAGAGGAAGTACACATGACTCAGTCTCCAAAATCTTATTAACAATATAATTTTGTTTACAAACCGCAATATATTTCCAAGAAAAACAAATCCCAAAAATGATTATAGTGAGATGGGAGGATATTGATAGTCATGATGCCATTCTCTTTATCACAGTGAAATGAAATGATGGTCACTATATAGTTTGGAAAAGCTAGTGTAAATTCCTCTGTTCCACTATAATTGACACACTTAATATTTTTGTATATTATTTTAAAATTATCATTTTCCTTTTTACGGTATATAGTACATAATTCTCAACTCCTAATTAAATCTCCTACTCTCTTCACCTATTTCTCCTCATATATTTTCATTTACAAATAAAACAATATCTAAATTTATAATGTCAAACATAATGGAACAGGCCGAAAAAAGAAGGGATAATAACGAGGAGTTAACCATTTGTAACATGAGAGATTGCAAAATAAAGTAAAGTACAAATAAATGAATGAATGCACACGTAAAAGATGGATTCGACCATAATGACCAACATAATGAGCTATCATCAATTTTTATTCCCCAAGAAAATGAAATCATTACCCATACTCCATTCTTCCTTGGTTTCCAGAAACATAATCATGATTTTTAACCTTTCTTTTCCCCCCAATTTGCCTTTATATTCATCATTTTGACACTTTTCATTCTTTTAAACTTGGGATCACATTTTATTTTATGTTATCAATTTTTTTCACGGAAAAAAAAACATTTTTCATATACTACTAATTTTTTTAGAGCTAGAAGACAACATGAAAAATTAAGAACAAGATAAGCATTTATTTATCCCTACATACTTATCTTTGTCATCATCATTTTCTTTATCCCTACATACTAATTATTCTTTTTTCATTAAGAAAATGTTCTTAAGAGGTTGGTAAAATCTTGGGAAAGATCGTCATTCTATAGATTTATGGGAATATGAGATTTAATTATAATAATAAAAAGATAATATATTTTAATTGCAATATAAAATTTATGTTATGCAACGTGTTGTAGTTATAAAGTTTATGATCTGATTAATACAATCGAAAATTTTATCTTGATTTATTATAATTTACAATTTAAACCTTGGTATTTCTACTGCTTATAAAAAGACCGTCTTTCAAGAGATGGACTCGATGATAAAATATACGAAAGCAACCTATTAGCCATGATTTAGATGAACAGAAAGATTCAAAAGACAGTGTCTTGCCCTAACTTATGGTAAAATAAGATTCAAAGTAAAATTGTAAAAGTTACAAAAAAATATTTCATATCATCTACTATTTTAAAACGGTTGCATTTTAGATCCTTCATTTAACTAGATTTTGTGTGATTGTCCCACCCAAGTATTTGTATATTAAAGGAATGCATAACAAACTCTACTTGTACTAGTTACCATCCGATCTCCAAACAATCACGGGATAAGCATTGACTACAATTCATGGTTATACGTTTGTATGATCCAAAGTCTCACCGACATCAAAGAATCCCCTAGACTTTTTTTTTTTAAGAATCCCCTAGACAATAACAATAAGTGATCTGAATGAAATTGAATTAAATATAATTGAACCGAATTTAATTTAGGCAAAGTCTTGGGAAAGACGGTCTTTCCATAGGCTTATGGAAAGACGGGATTTAACTAGAATAATAAAAGGTAAAAGGTGTTAGTTGCAATATTAAACTTTTAGTATGCAACATGTAGTACTCATAAAATTTATAACTCGGTTCATGCAACCCGAAAATTTTATCTTCATTTCTTCTAATTTACACTTTAAACCTTGGTCTTTCCATAACTTATGGAAAGACCGTCTTTCAAGAGACGGACTCTTTAATTTAAAATAAGTGTGTTAAAAAATAATAATATATGACTAAATAAAGCTAAATTTCACTAAATTAAATTTTCACTGAACTAAAATGAAGAGATTATAACTGAATCGAATTGAGGTGTTGATAAGTTATGGAGGCATGGTTTAAGGCATAATAAAAAATAATAATATACTCCATCCATTCCACCAAATTTCGCTCACTTTGACTTTCGTCAGTCGACTCAAAAAAAGTTTGATCATTGATATATATATATATATATATATATATATATATATATATAAAAAATTGTGTGTAAATACAATTTATGAAAAGTTGATATTTGAAAAATACATGTTATTACGAATCTAATAAGATCACATACGACAATATCCTAATTTATATCAATTCAAATCTTATGTCAAATTAAAGCAATTTTGACTAAGTGAATTGTTATATTGCGTATTTGGTTGGAACAGAGGAAGTAGTAAATTATAATGAAATTAATAATTATAAGAGCATGTATTTGAAAATGCGGTATTTTCATAAGTCATAAAAAGATCAAGGTTATATCACAAATTAGAAGAATTGTAGATACAGTTTTCGGGTTGCATAAATCGGATTATAAACTTTACAACTACTACATGTTACATAATAATTTTTTATTATTGCACCTAACACCTCTTATTTTTTATTATTTTGCTTAAACTCATTCTTTCCATAAGTCTATTGAAATACGGTCTACTTTTCCTTATAAATTTAATAAAATAGGGTAAGATAAACTCCTTAAACACCATTAACAACATTGACAAAGTAGCGTAGAGTGGGATTAATGGAATGGTATTGAAGAGTGACGTGGAAGAAGGCGAGTGGGTATTAACAATGATAACCCCCAACTGCAACCCCAAGCAACAACGTTAACACTACCAAACCCCAATTCTTCCCCTTTGCTTCAATTTCACAGATATATATACACACATACATACAATACAGAATCAAAATTAGGTCATCGAATTGGGATTTTTGGGGCCGATGAAGAACATGGGCGGTGGCGTAAGGTGAGGTAGGGCATGGAAGTTGGCCAACTGACCATGCTCAGGCAGCTAATCGGACAGTTTGAAGACCTCTGTGAACTCTACGGTTCATCTGTTTCTCCCAATTATTTTCTCCCGCCGCCGCCGCCGCCGCTGCACCACCGCCGATACAGGTGGCTGTTTTGGAGACCCTTTATCGAGTTTGGTCTAAAGTTTCAATCTTTTTTGTTTCTGTTATTGGGTGCCTTTGATTAGCTGAGGTGGTAGATAAAGGTCTTTTGTGGTGGTCTGAGGTTTAATTGTTCGTTTAATATGTGTGTTTGGATTGCTTGTGGGGATTTCTGGTGTTTGTGTTCTGAAGACTGGTTGTTAGATTGGTAGTTTGAGACGATCATGATTGTTTGTTGTACAAATGTTGCGTTCTTTCGTGTTGGATTGTGATGGATGTGATTTTCATGGCTGTTTTGATACATGTCCATGGTGTCTCTGTGATTCATTGCTGAAATGTGCGAGTAGCTAACTAGTGGGGGAGTAAAAGATATCCGGTTGACTCCAATTGAAGATCAATTTGTCATCTCTGGGTGGAGTTATCATATTTTAGCAAGGAGAAACAATCCTATTTTGTTGGAAAACATCACAATTTAACTCTGTGTTGTTGCGCAGAGTCAATGGATTGCTTATTTAGAGATTCTACCATGGCCTTTCGCTACTATGATTTTAGATTTCATATCCACCCTAGGTCTTTCTGCTCCATCTTTCAGGTCATGTCATGTCTATTTATGGTCATTTTTAGGAAATTTATCTTCAAAACCACACAAAACGAATATTTGTGGGTTCCTTTCATTACCGGTCCAGTTTGTGAAATTTACTTGTCTATGTGGTAGGCTGCTATAACTTTGTTCGTAGATTGATATACTTTTTGGTTGCCTTTTGTACTTGAAGACACTAATAGCTGGTCTAGTACACACAGTTTGGGTCCTTGGGATGTAAGTTGGTAGGAAATTTTTATGCTTAATCGGTATATAATACATGCAATGAAGAATGTAAAGTTCTGTCATGTTGTTTATCTCGTTAACGTAACAAGTGGTCCAATGGACACAAAAAGAGATAGATAGCTGAAACTTCACTAAATGACTCAGGCATGGCCTATGGTAGTGTTTCTGTGTAAGTTCATCTTTTAGACTCAGACATGGTAGTAAAATTGATATTTTTTATGGTTATCATTGGTTTGAAATTTTCTTTGACAGTAAGGTTGTGCACAAAACATTACGGCTTGATTCGTTTCTGTTTTACCTATCTTATAATTTGCAAAGCATATCTGAAAATACTTCTCAATTTACTACTACTTTTCATGCAGCTGGTGCCTTCTGAATCTTGATGATTCCACTGCCACAGATAATTGCTACAATCTTATAATGACTGCCGGAAAGTCTGAGAATCTGAAAATGTTGGATCCTGGCAAGCCACCACCCGGGAAGAAAGCTCGAAAGGAGCGAGTCCGTGGGAAGCTTATGGAAACAAGTTGTGCTGAGAATATGGACCAGAGCATCTGGAAAGAATTCCCCGAAGACCTCTTTGATGCTGTTATTGCTAGGCTCCCTATTGCCACATTTTTCCGGTTCCAATCAGTCTGTAAGAAATGGAACTCGTTGCTCACTTCTCAAAGCTTCTCTCTGCAATGTGCTGAACTCCCACGAACCCAGCCTTGGTTTTACACTATCACTCATGATGATGGGAACAACGGAGCAATGTATGACCCCACATCTAGGAAATGGCACCGCCCCTCCACTGTTCCAGCCTTGACTAAGCTTATTGTCATGCCGGTGGCTTCAGCAGGGGGTCTTATATGTTTCCTTGACTTTGGACGCCGAAGTTTCTACGTGTGTAACCCTCTCACAAAATCAGTTAGGGAACTCCCAGGGAGGTCAGTAAAGGCCTGGTCCATTGTGGCAGTTGGCATGACTCTGAATGGGAAGTCCGTTAGTGGCGGGTATAAGATTCTTTTTGTTGGCCGCAATGGGGAGTATGAAGTATATGACTCCACCCTGAACAACGGGGCTCTCCCGAGAACCATGCCTTCGGATATCAAGCTCCCACTAGCTCTGAACTTTAGGTCCCAGTCGGTGTCTATTGACAGCACGGTGTACTTCATCCGTTCAGATCCTGATGGGATTGTTGCATACGATATGATCTCTGGGAGTTGGAAGCAGTTCATAATCCCGACCCCTCTGGACCTGAGCAATCACACGCTTGCAGCGTCGCGGGGAAGGATCATGCTGGTTGGGTTGCTCACGAAGAACGCCGCCACTTGTGTCTGCATATGGGAGCTTCAGAAGATGACTCTCTTGTGGAAGGAGGTTGACAGAATGCCAAACATATGGTGCTTGGACTTTTACGGTAAGCACGTTACGATGACATGCTTGGGGAACATAGACTTGCTCATGTTATCGCTCAGGTCAGGACAAATGAGCCGGCTTGTTTCCTACGACCTAGCCACCCGGGAATGGTTGAAGTTGCCCAGCTGTGCCTTATCAATAGGGAGAAAGAGACGTTGGATCACGGCTGGCACTGCGTTTCATCCTTGCCTGACGGCTGTTGCCTGATTTGTTACCGACCTCAGTATCCCGGGGGTTTCTATTTTCTTTTGTTTTTCCTGTTCTGTATGAACATGCGTAACATTAGCGCCATTTTATGTTTGTGCTACTCAGAATACTGAATAATCTTGCTTATTACTCACCTTGTTGCTACTCTATATGGACAGAATCTTGGTTTTGTTTCTATTTTTTTAGTTGTTTGCTTTAAGGCATCAATGAAGAATTTCTGCTGATTTCTCAGATGATGCTCTTCTTGTTCCATCAGGCAAAATAAGGGCACGCTCTACCATGTTCTTGGTAAATTGGTTTGTGTGTAGTATTGAATTAGAAACAAGGATCAAATCCCAAACAAACATTGAAAATGAAAGAAACTTCCGCTAGCTACATAACAAGTAAAAGTATATCCAAGAAACATCCATTCGGTAATTGTTCCATTTCTAAGGTTTTTCGGCTAAATAACTGGTAAGACAAAAAACTACAAGTATGCAGATATAATCCGCAGCCAGAGATTCGCTGGTTCAAGCCATTCCTCCACTTGTTGCTGTCCTGATGATCTGGAAAATGGCTGAACAAGAGAAAGAACTCGAATCAGGAAAACAAGAAATTCATTTATAATGTTCAAAACCTTTTTATTCATAAAGGCTTCAGTGAGATGAGGCTTCGTTGCTGATCTTTTCAGAAAATCTAAACATAGTTCATGTCTGGACCTCAGCCATAATTCCTTCGGATAATTTGGTGAGAAAAATGCCAATAAAACAGTAAATAAAGATCTCAAAGTTGATGGCATCTGAAATGAACAAGCTTCCTGTAGGCCATCTTCAATATAACTATCTGAACTCAACAAACCATACGCAATTGCAGCTTCCCTATAAGTACTGTATTCACTTCTTTGCACAGTCCTCAAGTCTTCAAAGGATGTTGGCAATCAAACATGAGATAGAAGAAGCCTTAAATAATAGCGTTCACCCTCTCTGGGACTCACTACGACCACCCTACCGATAACATTTCTGCATTTTCTCTTCGCCCAAGTCATGTTCAATGTCGACCACACAAAGTGTTCCAGAAACTCTTTATATAAGAGGTTCAATTCCTTTGCATCGGGGTCATATGCATTCATTTTTAAGAAACATGTGAGCGTTGTTCTATTAAGAAACTTATTTGCAGTAATCGACTCAAGAGTGGCATTCTTGTGAAATGTAATATATTAATGACCTGTTAAGTACACTTGAAGAGAATAAATAGCCAGCTGCATATGGTTTAACTTAAAACCATATATTCTCCAGGTTGCGTCAGACAGACCAATCCAACAGCCATCTTGATATAATTTTATTTCATCAATAATTGAATCCTGTCGACCAACCTGTAATGCAAAGCCAACTCGGTCACTGTCCTTAAAGAGGTACTTGTGAACATACTTGATGAGACAAAAAGTCGAGAAAATCTCCACATTTATATGACACCTATATGTCAGAGATAAGTATTTATTATAGCCAACAACCCAGTTATTTCCCAGAGCATGTTTTTTTATGGTAACTGTTTTACCATCGTTTCTCCTTCTATATAATGGATAACCATTCTCTGCATGACACGTTGATTGTCTAAATGGTTTAGGGAATCCAAATTTACACTTACCATTCTTCATGCAGGGGATTTTAGGATTTAATTTACCACACGGTCCATGCATTATATTTTTGCTGACAATACCAAAAAGATGTGGTTCTTTCTCTGGATCCGGTAGCTCGGCACAAACAATTCTATCATAAGCATCCGGTCCCAAAGGCTTACAACCAGGTTTTAGAATGATCAACATGTGGCAATGAGGCAAGCCTCTTTTCTGATACTCAATAACGTAGACCAAAGATTGCACAATACCAAAAATCTCCTTATGAATAATGTCATCCTCCAGCTGATAAACTTTAGCGCTAAAAACTTTTGCAAGTAAATCTGGCCTATCTTTTGTAGCCTGACCAAAATGAAGGTTTTCTTGAATCTCTGGCCAATAGGGATTGCAAGTCATGGTCAGGAATATATCAGGTTTACCAAATTTCCGGATAATCTCCATGGCATCAAGATACCTACGCCTTATATCTCTAGGACCGCCTATAAATGAAGCTGGAAGTACAGACGACCAAGTGTGGATCCCTTCACTAAAAGCATCCATACCATCCACAACACCCTGTGCCATTTCATTTTAGAACTGCCCCTGTTTGTCTAAAAAATTCTAACCGGCTAGTTTCTATTTTAATGTAAGCATCAACAAAAAATTGCTGCAACACGTCCAACATGTAGAAACATCGATTCATCATCTAACCCCATTTGTAATTTATAGCAGTAGTACTCCCTTGCAGTAAATGCATCCTTGTTTTTTTCCATCCCTGACAATTGTAAGGAAAGTAAAGATAAATATGTAGCAGTGAAAATTATCAAAAAAATCTAAAAGAACACAACCATTGAATCTAAAAGTTCATTACAGACCTTTACTCTCAGTATCCATTAGTGATTGAGGACAATCAAAGACCATTATTTCACCTGCGGACTCTTGACGGAGCATATGCCTCTTCCTAATCCTTTTAATAATCAAATGCCATCTAGATTGGCCCCTCAGAAAAATTAAAGGATATTGCATTGGATCGTAGCATCCGTAATAATGTTTGATGCTATAAGTTTTACCATCAGCGCTGTAGACTTGAACAGGTACAGTCTTCACCGCGTCTTCCTCTAAGGGCTCAACAAATATACTGCCAACTTGCAACACCGTTGGGATGTTGCATCGCCTCTGATTAAGTTTTGGGTCTGCACTTAGAACAATATTCTTTGTCTCGATACCGTCAACATTTTTCAAGTAATTAAAGAACTGACAATAGGGATTATCTATCAATATATCCATCAACAATTTCATCGTTGCCTCATCGAATTTGTCAGCACAGTCAGACCTCATTCTCTTTTCCAACTCAAAGTCTGTGTAAAAAAAATAGAGCTGAACACCAGCAGGTTCGGCTCCCTCAGGACCTTTCAAAGGTTTCAGGTAGTGATACATTTTACCATGGACTTTGAGTTCATAACCTGCACTCAAAGTTGTAAATGCTAGGTTATTGTTGTAGGTCCGAACATCTTCCTAAAATGGATAGACTGCGGTGCCATGCCAACAAAAAGAGCTTTTAATTGGTCAGGCATCGGCACAAATGACAAGTAAATTTTCCCTCCAGAACAACAGAATATATTTGACTCTCCCTTAAATCTCTTTGCCTTGCAATGAACACAATCGGTCACTATAGGTAATGTCCGAGCAGAGGTCGGAATATCAACTCCCAGAGCAATATTTTTATACTTTCTCTTTTTCAGTGGACCTAAACGGATTTTTTTTAAATATACTACAAATAAACACCAACCAGTTAAACCCAACTTAATCATTGTTTCGTTGCAATTGTTGATTCAGTAAAGATATAATTTAATTTATTGACCACACATGTAAATATTAGCAATTTTATTAAAGAGCATCATATTTGGATACCAACCACTTAAACCAGTAGCATGATACCTAGATATCATTGTTGATTCAGTATGTCATTAAATTTTTTAACACATAAAATAAAGACTAAATTTTTTTTTGGTCCCCTACAAAGTATCTTATACCATCTTTTGGTCCTCATTTGCAAAACAACCCTTAGACGTTACCCAACAAATTCAAAACATTTTGTTTGGTCCTCAAAGGTGGTATTTAGGTAAGACTAAATGGTTTTCCGGTATAGTTAGGGGTATAATGATAATTTTACTAATTAAAAAATATTTTAAATTAAAAAATCCTAATTTTAAAATTTTTAGATTTTCGACAACTTCATCCTAAGCCCTTGAGCCCTCGAAACCTCCTACCTCGATCCCTCGAACGTCCTGCCTCGAGCCCTTGAAGCCTCCTGCCTCGATCCCTCGAATCTCCTGCCTCGAGCCCTCGAACCCTTGAAGCCTCGATCCCTCGAGCCCGAATGTGAGAATTTTTGACAACTTCATCCTGAGCCCTCGAGCCCTTGAGCTCGAGGAAACCGGTGGCGAAAGGAGACGCAAAGAAGACAAAGGAGGAGGAGGAAGAAGAAATCGTTTGAAGAAGAAATTAGTACCCGGCAGCCAGGGTACTGATTTGTCGCCGCCGAGCTCCGACGAGGAGGAGGAGGAAGAAGAAATCATTCGAAGAAGAAATCAGTACCCGGCGGCTAGGGTACTGATTCGCCGTCGGCGAGCTCCGACGAGGAGGAGGAGGAAGAAGAAATCGTTCGAAGAAGAAATCAGTACCCGGCGGCCAGGGTACTGATTCGTCATCGGCGAGCTCCGACCAGGAGAAGTAGGAAGAAGAAATCGTTCTAGATTTCAACAACGACAAGCTCCGGCGAGTTCCAGATTCAAACAACGGTGGCGGCGGTGGCAAAGAAGATGAAGAGTTTTTATTTTTATTTTTTAAAACTCAGGGGTGTAATGATTTTTTTTACATATTTTGACCAATTTTACCATTGACTTTCTTAGTAATTTGGTGGGGGCATTATTTAATATTTTAAAATTCAATAACAAAATCAATGAAAAATAATGTACTCTAATACAACTAATTTAATAAACGTGCTTATGTTGAGTTTTCATATTTGAAAGTTAGCAATATGAGTGGGTCTCCTAACAGGCAACATATCCATAAACTTATGAACATGCAACTTATTTTTTACCTTATACACTGCATTTGTTACATTACATACAAAATTTGGAATTTTCAAAAATATTTTTTATATCATATACTTTTATATTTTCACCTTCAAATACATATTATTACTTGTTTTAACTTATAAAATACAATGTATAAATTTTATTTTAAAAAATTACAACATTTAAGATAAAGCTCATGTGGATTGTCCATAAATTATGAAAAGACCGCCTTATTTGAGACTTTCTTTTAATTTATTACCTGCGGTAGCTGACTGTACGTGTCAAAGACCAATTAGAGATGCCCACATATAACGCGAATTCTGGTAAACTTCACCCTGTAAATACGTTTAGTGTTGCGACAAACCACAGATATATAACGTACGAAAGCAATTAACGATGAGTTTACTAGCAATTGACAAGATCAAAAGAATATCAAAGATTGCAAGAACATGAGATTTTACCCACATTTGATGTTTACACCCAGATCCTGTAAGGATGGTTCCACTAAATCGACAAATGAGATTACAAAGATTACAACCGACCAAGATTTCTCCTTTCTCTCAAAGTGTTTTCCCCCAAGTTTTTGTTCCTTGACCACGGCCATTAGCTACTGCCCGTAGCTCCCTCAATTTATCCCCAAGGCAATTATGTACATATATATATATATATGTATATGTATATATATGTATATGTATATATATGTATATGTATATATATATATATATATATATATGTCACTGGTTGCCCGCTAAAGGTGCAAACTGTGCGGCATAGCCGTGCACAACCGTGCCACGACTACCGCCTAGATCCCACGTGCGCACACAGTTCGGTTGCTCGCAGCACACCGAGCCCTTGAAGGATGTGGTCGAGTATGCAGCGGAATTTACACACTCGGGGGAGCATGGCTCACACACACAAGCCAACGTTGCAATATAAAGCCCAACAACAAGGGAGCAATAGCTCATAATCAGTATATTACAAAACGGTAACCGGATGTGGGTATATATATTTATTTATTTATTTTCTTTTTTCGATGTATTTTTCTATAATTTTTGTAGCAAAGTGGAGTGCATTGCATTGGAGGAGACGAAGGAATGCGACCCATGAGAAAGAGAAGAAAGCTTGGAATGTCGAGCTGAAACCTTCGAGACATCATTCCCTCGAGACCTCGGGTCCTCGAGGCCAAAAGCCCTAGATTCGAGTTGAAGCCCTCGAGATCTCGGGTCCTCGATGCCGCAAGACCAGCCCTTTGAAAAGTCAGGAGTCTCATTCCTTCAATGCAAAAATAAAAATAAAAATAATATATATATATATATATATATATATTTAAAGATCCCAGCCCTACCTTATTAGCTATTACGTCATTTCTCCGATTTTTCCTAAAGCACACTTACTCCATCTCCCATATTAAATTATCCACTTATTTTATAACATTATTATCTATCAAAATTTAATTACATATTTAAATAGAAATATGAAACATAATATTATCATAGGTAATTAGTTGAATTCGTAGTTTTTAAAAATAATTTTTTATTTAACGTTATTATACGTAGCCAAATATATTAACGGTTAAAAATATGTTTTTTAAATCGTGTTGATCATACTCTAATTTAAGTTGTAGGGAGTAAACAAACAACAAAATGGGTCACAACAATATGAGGTGGGCTCGACCCAAACTTAATTCCACACTCACATTTAGAATATTCAACCATTCTAATGATATCAGGAAAACTAAATAACGAAGCGACCAGAAGGAGGTGACTGTGGTTTTTCTTAGTAATCCTGCGCCATTTAAGTTTTGTTGTTTTAGTAGGAAAACACAAGGTATGCACCTTGACTTATTCTTTTTCTGTTTTTAGCAAAGTAGAGTAGTTGGTTTCGTGGGAGGTGAACATGGGATGATGATGCCTTATAGATAGGAGAGTTTATAGCTATCTAGTTGCTCATTATTTTGTATAAATAGCAGATCATAAAGCAGAAAAGTTGCAACGTTTTAGCAACACCAAAATCATTGTTTTGTTCTTGTTTTTTGTTTAAAACTAACATTTGGTATCAGAGCCATTTACGATCCAACCATGTCCGACGGCAACGGCGACATTAGCAACTCTCCAACAAGGCAGGCACGAGGACGGAGCCGGGGAAGGAGTGTCAATCGCAGGAACGGCAACGAGGTTGTCGTTCGCGAACGCATTGTGCAGGAGCGCCTCGGCAGCAACATTGTCCACCCCACTCTGACGGCGACGAACTACATCGAGTGGGCTCTTGTGATGAAAATCAACCTGCGGGCGCAAGGCCTCTGGGAGGCGGTTGCCGGCGCTGACGAGCCGGGTGAGCGAGAGGATATGGCTGCACTGTCAGCTTTGATCCGAGCCGTGCCGCCAGAGATGGTGCCGGCTCTCGCTGTGAAGAATTCGACACATGAGGCTTGGGAGGCGATAAGAATGATGTGTGTTGGCGTCGATCGAGTACGGGAAGCCACGGCGCAACGTTTGCGCAAGGAATTTGAACAAATAACGTTCAAAGACGGCGAATCACTTGACGCGTTCGGGCTGCGCATCACTGGGATCGTCAACAACCTCCGGTCCTTGGGTGACGGCGTCGAGGAGATCAAGGTCGTGCAGAAATTCCTCCGAGAGGTCCCGAGCCAGTATGCACAGATCGCTTGCTCGATCGAGACGTTGCTCGATCTGAATGGGATGTCCGTCGAAGAGCTGATCGGACGCCTTCGTTCTGCTGCACAACGATGCTCGTCTGGCGGAATGGAGAATTCCGGAAGTCAGCTGCTACTCACGGAGGAGGAATGGATTGCACGTGGGAAGAAGAAGGAGCAGGGGCAAAACTCTGGCGCTAACGGAGGCGGCGGAAAGGGCAAAAGTCGTAACAAGCAACCGGTCGGAAAGGGCAACGGAGATCGTAACATGTCACAGGTGAAATGTTACAATTGCAACAAATATGCAGGCCATTTTTCGAGGGATTGCAAGGAGCCGCGACGGGAACGAAAGGGACAGCAGCAACAGCGAGGACAAGCTCTTCTTGCTCAGACCGGGGAGGAGGAGCAGGCTGCACTCTTCGCACGTACCTGCACGATCAGCGACGACGACGGACCATCACTTCTGATGGCGACCGTCACGGAGGCACCTCCGTTAACGGCACGAGTGAACGCACCAACGAAGATGGCGAACGGCGATCAAGTACAGGTGGAACTGGTGGAGGAGCACGTTTTCCTCACAACGGAATCACGCCGCGACGACACATGGGTCCTCGACACGGGCGCCAGCAACCACATGACCGGCTACCGCTCAGTCTTCGCCGAGCTAGACACATCCGTCACCGGCATGGTGAAATTCGGCGACGGATCACTGGTGAACATTCAAGGGTGTGGCACGGTGTTATTTGCGTACGCTAACGGCGAGCACCGCGCACTCACCGACGTTTATTTCATCCCTCGACTCTGTAGCAATATTGTGAGTCTTGGGCAGCTCGACGAAAATGGGTGCCAGGTTGCAATTCGCGGTGGATTTTTGAGTCTATACGATCGACGGCAACGACTTCTTTCCAAGGTGCCTAGGACAAGAAACCGTCTGTACATCGTCACGTTGGACATCGCCAAACCAATCTGTCTCGCCACTGTGCACGGCGATGATTCATGGAGATGGCATGAGCGTTTTGACCATCTGAATTTTGACGCGCTCCGGAAGCTTGCGCACCAAGGTATGGTGCGTGGTTTGCCAACGATTGACCGGGTGGAGCAAATTTGTGATGGCTGTTTGGTCGGGAAACAACGATGCACGCCTTTTCCTCAGCAGGCCAAGAAACGAGCAACCGGCCTGCTCGATTTGGTGCACGGTGATCTTTGTGGTCCTATCACGCCGGCAACGCCCGCTGGAAAGGTTTACTTCCTTCTTCTGGTCGACGACCTAAGCCGCTTTATGTGGCTCACGCTGTTGGCAACGAAGGACCAAGCAGCGA
Organism: Rubia yunnanensis; assembly: GCA_037428765.1. Taxonomy (NCBI): domain Eukaryota; kingdom Viridiplantae; phylum Streptophyta; class Magnoliopsida; order Gentianales; family Rubiaceae; genus Rubia; species Rubia yunnanensis. The sequence continues at coordinate 80,780,756 of CM075071.1, read as the reverse complement.
CAGCAATCAAACATTTCAAGGCTGGAGCAGAGGTGGAAACTGGGCGTAAACTGCGACTACTACGCACTGATCGCGGCGGCGAATTCACGGTGGCCACGTTCACTGCGTACTGTGCAGATGAGGGTATCGGAAGGCAGCTAACGGCACCGTATTCACCACAGCAAAACGGCATCGTGGAACGACGGAATCAAACGATCATCTCCACGGCGCGTAGCATGATGAAGGCAAAAGGTGTGCCCTCAAGGTTTTGGAGAGAAGCGGTGTCAACTGCCGTATATCTCCTAAACCGATCGCCAACGAAAAGCGTCGATGGAAGAACTCCTTTTGAGGTATGGTACGGATATAAGCTGGACGTTAGTTACCTTCGTGTTTTTGGTTGTGTTGTTTATGTCAAGGTCACGAAGCCGCATTTGACAAAACTGGAAGACCGAGCACACCTATGGTGTTTTTCGGCTATGAGCCTGGCACGGCTGCTTATCGAGTCTACGATCCCGTCGTAAATAGGGTGCACGTCACACGTGACGCTGTTTTCGACGAAGGGACTGGCTGGGATTGGAAGAAGACCGGAGGCATGCCGAAAGTTGCTCCATTTCATGTGGAGTTTCTCTCTTATCCGGTTGCAAGTGAAACCGTGGTAAGAGAAGTGGGGCAAAGCTCTGCCGCCGCAGCAGAACCTGTAACGCCTGCATCGACACCGGCCTCCATTGTGCACGGAAGCACGCCAATTTCACCACCAGCAAGCATCAACGTCGCACCTGCAGGACAGAATCCTATACTGCCGCAACCACAGCATCCGATGACCACACGAGCACGAGACGGCATTGTTCAGCCAAACACGTGGTACACAGACTTTGTCATGACAGCAGAAACTGTCACAGACGGGTTGTGCCTTGTCGCAGCTGAGGAGCCCGCAAGTATCGATGCTGCGCTGTCGGAAACTTGCTGGAAACGCGCCATGGACGACGAATTGGCATCCATCCAAAGCAATGGAACTTGGGAATTCGCCACACTTCCAAAGGGTCATCGAGCAATAGGATTAAAGTGGGTTTTTAAGGTGAAAAGAAACCCAGACGGCCATGTGATCAAGCATAAAGCACGCCTCGTTGCTAAAGGTTACGCTCAGAGGCAGGGGGTGGATTTCGATGAGGTTTTTGCGCCAGTGGCACAGATGGAGACTGTACGGTTGCTGCTAGCTATCGCCGCTCACTATGGATGGCAGGTGCATCACATGGACGTCAAGTCGGCGTTTCTGAACGAAAATCTTGCAGAGGAAGTCTACGTACAACAACCGCCGGGCTACGCCAGCGTCGGTAACGAGGACAAGGTGTTACGTTTGCACAAAGCTTTGTACGGCCTCAGACAGGCGCCTAGAGCCTGGAACGCAAAGCTGGATGCACTCGGGTTCGAACGGAGTCCACTAGAGCATGCGGTTTACAGGAGGGGCGGTGACGAGGAGATGTTGATAGTCGGCGTTTATGTCGATGACCTTATCATCACCGGCACGAAAGAGAAGGATATAGCAGCGTTCAAGGATCAGATGCATCGCTTATTTGACATGAGCGACCTGGGATTGCTGAATTACTATCTCGGATCGAGGTTAAGCAGAATGCAGGGACGATCACGCTTTGTCAAAGTGCCTACGTCGGGAAAATCTTGGACGCAGCAGGAATGGCAGGATGTAATGCCTGTCATACACCGATGGAAAATCGGTTGAAGTTGAGCAAAACCGGAGTTGATGATGCGGTTGATGCTACACGTTATCGGAGCATTGTCGGGAGCCTTCGCTACCTATGCAACACCAGGCCGGACATCACGCACGCCGTTGGCATTGTGAGCAGGTACATGGAAGCTCCCACGGCATCGCACTGGGCTGCGGTGAAGTAGATTCTGCGCTACGTCAAAGGAACAGCTGGTTATGGATGCCGCTACACGAAGGGCACAAAAGAAGATCCTATTCTAACTGGGTATAGCGATAGCGATCTCGCCGGAGATGTTGATGATCGGAAAAGCACGACTGGAGTTGTGTTTTTTCTCAATTCAAGCATCATCACTTGGACGTCGCAGAAACAGAAGGTTGTCGCTCTCTCGTCTTGTGAGGCGGAGTATATCGCGGCGGCGACAGCAGCTTGCCAAGGAGTGTGGCTGAGTCGGCTTCTCGGTGAACTGATCGGCAGACCACGTGCGATGGTGAAGCTGCACGTGGATAATCAATCCGCGATTGATCTGAGCAGAAATCCGGTGCATCACGAGCGGAGCAAACACATCGACACTCGGTTCCATTTTCTTCGTGAGTGCATCGAGGAAGGAAAGGTGGATGTTAAGCATGTCAGCACCAAAGGCCAGCTTGCGGACATTCTGACCAAGGCATTGGGTCGTGTCAAGTTCTTGGAAATGCGACTAAAGCTCGGTGTCATGGAAGTTTCAACCGGCGTCAGGATTAGGGGGTGATTTGTGGTTTTTCTTAGTAATCCTGCGCCATTTAAGTTTTGTTGTTTTAGTAGGAAAACACAAGGTATGTACCTTGACTTATTCTTTTTCTGTTTTTAGCAAAGTAGAGTAGTTGGTTTCGTGGGAGGTGAACATGGGATGATGATGCCTTATAGATAGGAGAGTTTATAGCTATCTAGTTGCTCATTATTTTGTATAAATAGCAGATCATAAAGCAGAAAAGTTGCAACGTTTTAGCAACACCAAAATCATTGTTTTGTTCTTGTTTTTCGTTTAAAACTAACAGTGACGTCATCGCCGGAGTTGTTGTAGATCGTTCAGAATAGTCTCCGGCGTTTCTATATAAAATGGTAAATCTCGTTTTATTTTTGCCGTAATTGAAGTTGATTGCATGTGTTGATCGACAAATCTTGTTGAATTTTGTGTTATTTGATGAATTCCTTTGTTTGTTAATTGTATCTGGTTTGTGTTTTGGTCGGATCTGGAGCGCGTTGATTTGTAGTTTGATGTTTGTAATCGTATAATGAATTGATGATCATGCTAATCCTGGGAATCGAGATTCAATTTCCCTTTCAGCTGCGATTTTAGGTTTGTTAGGGTAGGTTATGAGGATTCAGTATGATTATACGATTGATGGTTATTGCATTGCAACTTTGAAGCATTCGAATTCGGTTTTCGAAGATTAAACTGTCGTCGTTAGATTTGAATCCCCTAAGTGTTGAATCTCGCTTTAGATTTGCTCTGTTTATCTCTGAATGCTGTTCTTTATCATTAGGTTATACATTTGATGTTATTATCCAATTTTTCTTGTTTTATCTCTGAGTGCTGTTGATGATTAAGAATTCATGATCAAGAACTCATGGATCGCCCACTGGATGTTATTATCCATTTCTGCTTGGTCTATGTAGAAAAGATATGTGATTCCTAAACAGATTTGGATTTCAGAACGGGGGATTTTGTTCCCCTTGTTTGGTCTATAAATATAGAATAATTCTCAGGGAATCCAAAGCCAAATCATAATCGGTGTTCTTCGCTTCCCCTTCTCTGGTCTATAAATACAGAATAATTCTCCATTTTAACATCGTATTATTGTTTATTACAGTTGAACAATTCAAGTTGATTTCCAAGAATAATGGTGGCATTCATCTGTTTTAAAGCATTCAAATGGAGCGCAGAGATTTTTATGAAACAAAGAGATGCTGGGGAATTTTGTGGTTTTCTTTACACTCCGGCTGCCGGGATGATTCTGATTCGTCTTACCGTTGGGGCTGCCAAGCCAGTGTACTCCTTCCAGTTGTACCCTATGATTCATCCGTGTAAACTCGAGGATTTGTTGGTTGAGACCATACAAAAGTTGCCTATAGCACGCCCAAACAAGGAACTATACTTGGCCGTGAAAGAAATTATACAATCCAAGCTTCGGGAAGAGTTTTTAGTTAAAGATCATGGTCATGCATACGTGATGTTCTTCGATTGGATCACCACAGACCCAAAAGTAGCAGAGAACCGGAAGGCTGAGGAAATCGTAACGCTTGCTGACTCAAAAGTTGAGGACCCGAAGGCTGAGGAAATCTTAAAGCTCCTGAAAGCGTCCCCTGAAGTATATGTTCTTAGAAGCTCAAATAAAATGGAAGCACGGATGTTCGAAGTGAAACAAGTGTCGTTTTCGATTTGTTCGGAAGAAATACGCAAGGGTGAGAATACTGCAAAAGCTCCATGTTCGCATTCGTTTCACCGTTCTTGTTATGTGAAGTGGAAGAGTATATCAAAAAGATCTACATGTCCACTGTGCGGAAGCTCATTACGTTATTCTGATTAGAAGATTAGAAGAGAAATCAGGTACTAATTCCTTATCCTTCTCTAACTTAGAAGAGCACATGTTTCAACTTATTTTTATATATCTTTAGTGTATGAAATTAAATCTTTCATTTAATAGTTTGCTCTGTGTGTGATCTGGGTTCGTGACGCTGAAAGCAGATGGTTGGCTGATGGGGGGATCTCAAATGGTTGCTTCTAGGCTGCCAATAACTCATCTTTGTGGCACACTTCAGCTTAACTTCTCTACCCTTTTGATTGCGTGAATTTTTTTTATTTGTATCTTACATTAGATAACACCCGAGCATATGCACGAATTTATGAACGAAGCTTAAGATATAAATTATATTTAAATAAGAAATGAATTGTTGTCATATTTATATTGATACACACATGGCCATTGATACACACATGCCCGGAGAATTCATAATAAATAAATAAATAAATATAAATAAATAAATAAATAAAATATATATCATGTATGGTAAGAAAGCAAATCGATTCGATCCTTATCGACTTATATCCTTTTTTTTGTGGATATTTATCGGTTGTATAAAAATACTTGAGTTCGCCTCTTTTTTTTTTTAAAGTTAACCATCCGAAGATGGAGGGAGATTTTATTAGGCTTCCCTCGGCCAATAAAAGCAGAAAACAGCAACAGATACAAATACAGTTAGCCATCGGCAGAATGAAATCTATAAGTACTAATGAGTTCGACATATTACAAAAAATTTTAGCTCCGATCTTCGAACAATTTAGTGATCATAAAAATGAAACACAAATTAGTCAAAAGATGAGCTAAAAATTTTTGGATTGATCAAAACGGTTTACAGGAACAAAAAGAAGCTGCAGTAGTGAGGTTTTATCCTCCATCAGCAAGCAGGAGGCCTCATGTCAAAAAATGATGCAGCAGAAGTGTTCATTTCCTGAGTTTGTAACTGGTGCAGAGCATGTTGAGGAGAAACATGAACTTGACCCTTTGAGTTCTTCATTACAGCAGCAGGAAAACTGGAGGATGGTAGAGAAACCTGTGAACGAAAGAGGAGTGGAAAATTAGTAGCATCCCTTCCAGGAAACCCTCAGCGAGGGAGTATTCATTTGATCTAATCTAATTATGCCTTGGACGGGGAATGGTAGATTAGTGAAAGTAAAAACTCTTGATGATTTAGATGACAGAATAAACCTGGCAAGTGCATCGGCTGACTTATTTGCTTCTCTATAGGTATGAACTAAAGAGAGTTTTAAGCGTGTGATGCACCTCGTCAGCCAGCTGAAAAAGCTTCCAATGTGCAGTAATCGGATTTAAAACATGTGAAATAGTATTAAGACAATCCGATTCTATAATAATAGGATCAGAATATGAGCATGCAACTTGTAGTCCTAATTTTATAGCTTTAAGCTCAGCTTCTAACGGAGAGTTTGCATGAATATAAGAGCCTTGAGCTGAAATGAAGACTCCCATGTTATTTCTCACCACTAAACCGATCCCTGCCCTATGAGTTAATTTACACCAAGATGCATCAACATTTATTTTTAGTCCTGAACAGGGTTTAGACCAGCCAACCTTTACAAATTTTGGTTTGGGTGGTTTTTTTGCAGTAGGAAGAAAACTATGGTCTGCAATTTCAGCATCCATTTGATTTGAGATGAAAAAAGGCTTTGCAGAGAATTGATAGAAAAGATACTCCCTAATCTGGATTAGAACAGCTGAGGTTTGTGGTTTAACGTTTTCATACAGCCATCCATTTCTCATTTTCCAGAGAAACCAACATGTAATTGATGGAGTTAAACGCAAAAGCGTGTTATGGAAGCTAGATAGGCATGGAAGAGTAAAGTAGAAGGATAATCTTTCCCAAATAGAGGGAAAAATTCTATCAGCAATACCCATAAAATGATGAATAATCTTCCATACTTTAACAGCAAAGATGCATGAGTTAAAGAAATGATTCAATGAATCTTCATTATCACAACAACAGCATTTGGAAGGGAGATTAAATGTCATTGATTTCAGGATATCATCAAAAGGCAGCAAGGAGTTAATCATTCTCCACATAAAAACTGATACTTTTTTTTCATGTCTAGGATTCCAGATGTGATGAATTAAAGAGATACTACCTCTTTGTTCCCTAAGCAGTGTGTAGGCAGATTTAAATGTAAAGGATCCCTGAAAATCATGCTTCCAGATAAGTCTGTCTTCTCTGTGAGGAAACAAACAGAAATTATGCAGTAGAAGAACAATTTCAGCATTAAGAATGGGTATAATTTTAGGTAAAAAATTATCCATGTTGTGGAAGAAAACAGAAACTGTACAATCCTCAGGAATAACATTGAAATCAGGATTACAATGATCCATGATAGGACCTATGTCCAACCAGTTTGAAGACCAAAAATTACAGTTTCCAGCCCCAAGAATCACTCTAGTATGAAATTCGGCCCAGGAGTTAACAGAGCAAATTCTATTCCAAATTTGGGAGCTCTTGTAAGATGTAGGCAAAGATGCTATAAAATGGGTCCACAGAGCCTTTGCAAGTTGAAATTTCCACCATAATTTGACAGAGCATGCATTGATGATGGTGTGAATTGATCTTAAACCTAAACCATTCTGATCAATAGGAAAACACAGATTATCCCATTTTTTCCAAGTCTTCTTAGGACCAATATCTGACTCACCCCAGAAGAATATACTCAATCTTCTTTCAATTTTTTTAATGACCTGTTTTGGAGGTTGTAGAGCAGACCAAATATGCTGTGGCAAAGAGTATATGCAGGATTGAACTAGGCGAACTCAAGATCTTACAGGAGGTAAGATCTTGAGTTCGCCTCTTGAATAAGTAATGGAAATACCAAAGTTTAAATGGCAAATTAGAAGAAATGAAGATAAAATTTTTGGGTTACATTGATCGGGTCATAAACTTTATGACTACTACATGTGGCATAGTAATTTTTTTTAATATTGCAACTAAAACCTTTTACCTTTTTATTATTTAAATTAAATCTCATCTTTTCACAAGTCTATGGAAAGACTATCTTTTCCAAAATTTTGCCAAAATACTTTAGGCTATAAAAATATGGTGATAAAAATAAGAAATGTCAAATGATAATGATTGAATAATTATTTAACTGTGTTTATAAATTTATATCTCTTTGAAAATAAAATACAAAAGACATGTAAGGACATGTTCTCAAAAAAGAATAAATTATTATTACATAAAATATTTAAATTATACTACATATTCCTATTATTCGAAGAAATAATTATTTTTTATTTAAATAATTTTAGTGACTTATTATTTGAGTAATATCTATTATATTATTAATCAGTGTAATAATTGTATTATTCAGATTTATACACTTAAAGTATAAACAAAACTAAAATTAGAAGAAAAAGTTTTCAAGATTACCGGAAGTATAAATCTTTCAAAAAAAAAATTAAACAGAAAATTGAACAGTTGCCAGTTAAAGGGATATACATGAAATACACTTGTCAAACAAGAGGTAAACATTAAATAAGGTAGGTTTAAATTGTAAATCAACTTGAATTGATTAACTGTAGTGTGAGGACAGCAACCAAACGCGGCAATGGCACGCATGGATAATAAATCGGAGTAGCAGCGGCGCTTGGCTCCTCCGGTGGCAGCGGTGTGGATCACGGCAGCAAAGCGAAGCGATGGTGTGGATCACGGCAACTACGACACACGGATACAGTTAAAAATAAAGGGTTATAGATCGAACCCACTGAAATCATGATAAATTGTAAAAGACTTTATGATACATTAATATCACATCTCATCAATAATGAGAATTATATAAAAAGCTACAAACTAAATTCTAACATGAATGTGATTATAATTCTATAAGAAAAAAATTACTATCTACTATAATCTAATTTACAAGGAAACTAATTATATAAGAAAGCTACGATTTATAACCTTTGGCAGGGAAGCAATTCTATTCTTTATTAATGAACAATGTGATTGTTTCAATCAAGTGTTATTATGTATTTATGTAAGAAAACGGGAGACTAAATTCAATTTTGATTTTGTTTTGAATTTTAAACCGTAAATCCTAATCTGTTTAAGATACAGATATCTTTTCGAAATTTTAAGAGTTAAGTGCCCATATGACCCTATGTTCTGGTCGAAAGTGTCAATATAATTATGTAAAATTAGAAAGTGCAATTATAATCCTATTATTTGCTCGAAAGTGCTAATCTAACCCTGGAGACCATAATTTGGCCGGAAATACATTAAATGACAAATATACCCACATTTTAAAATAATAAAAAAAATACATAAAACGTAGGACTTTTTATACCCTCATTCATATTAGCCCAACCCGTACCAGAATTTCAGAAAACTACTGTAAACCCCCCTTCCCTTTCCACCTGTACCAGAATCTTATAGGTAAATTCCTGAATGGCTCAGCTGAGGCGAGTTTGGCCGGAGGTGAGCTGAGAGGTGGCGCATAATAGAGCCTGCAGAGAGAGCTTCGGTTGGGGTCTGGTTCGAGCGGAGCTGGTCCGCCGTAGCTTGAGATCATCGCCGGAAAGAGCGACATGGTAGGGGTGGTGAGCGTCCTCGAGCTCTCCAGATCTACTCCAGCACGGTGGTGTTGGGCGGTGGCTGGTTGATTCTGGTGATTCCAGGCATCGGGCGGCAGGCGCTAGAGTGATGGAGGAGACGGTGGCGCCGAAGATACGTGAATGGAAGTAAGGATCCTACGTGGTGGTGCTGGAAGAATTTGCAAGTATTATGCTTAGTTTAGTTATGTCTCAGTTGCAGAGTCGATCTATTAGGTTGCAGAGGTTGTGGAGGGAATTGGAGGAGGCAGTGTGTTAGGATAAATCAGATTAATGCCAAGAAATCTGCCATTACTTGTCCCTTTATTGCGCTCCTTGGGGCATATTCAATGGCGTGCTCTCCCAGCTCAACTGCCTATTTTACCAATCTCCCCGAGGCTTCTGGCTTGATTAGTATTGCTTGAGGCTGATCCATCAATACTATCACATGATGTGTCTGTAAGTAATGCCTTAGCCTCCTTGTCACGTGCACCAGATCCAGAGCCAGCTTCTCATGGCTTGTGTATCCTCGTTCTGGGCCATGCAGGTCTCGACTTACAAAGTTCCTTGGCCATTGCACCTTATTTTTCTCCCTGACTAGCGCACCGCTGATTTCCTCCTCACCGGCTACCACGTAAAGGTACAAGGTTTCACCCTTTTTGGGGCTAGTAAGGGTCGAAAGATCCTTCAGGTAGGCTTTTAATTTGTCAAAATCCTTTTCTTCCAGCTCTCCCCATCGTATTTCCCACTTCTTTTCCTCTCCACCTTTGAAAGTTTTGAAGAAAGGTATTTTTCTTTTTGCAGCTCGAGACATAAAAGCAATTCTTCGCTGCCAGATTCCCATTCAGGCTCTGGACTTCCTTAACTGTGCTTGGTGATTTCATCTCCACAATTTGAGTAAAGTGTTCATATGACCATATGTTTTGAGGGTTTGTGCTAATATGACCATGTGACGTTGAAAAGTGCTATTGTAACTACGTGTTTTGCTAAAATGTGCTAATATAACCCTGGAGGCCTGAATTTGCCCAGAAATACATGAAATGACTATTGTACCCATGTTTTAAAAAAATAAAATAAAAAATATTAAAAGACAATTATGCCCTCATTGTTTATAAGCACATAAATTTTCTTCTCTTTTATTCTGCTCTTTTCTTCTCCATTCCTCTTCCCTTTCTTCTTCCTCTTTTCTTCTCCACTTTTCTTCTCCGTTCCTCTTTTCTTTTCTTCTTCCTCTTTTCTTCTCCTTTTTTTTCTTCACCCTTTATATTAGCTAACCCAATTTTTGTTGCTAACCCAATCTCAGAACTTCTTCTCGAGCTTCTCCGAAGAGGCATCAGGCGGCGTCGAGCTTCAGTGAGGTGGCATCGGGCGGAGTAAAGCTTCAGCGTGGTTCTATTGGGGTGGAGTCAATCTTCAGCCGAGTGGGATGGTCTAGGGTTTTTCCATGATGGGGTGGTCTATGGTGGCGAAGAGGCAGCGAGGTGAGGCAGAGTGGACAATATCTCATCCGCGGCCTATGATCAGATCTGGCTCTGGGCGGTGGTGACGACATGGGCTTGGATGGGTGGCTGTGGGTGGGTGGGGCCACCAGTGATGCTAGGGTTTGGGGTGCAGCGGGCGGTGGCAGGCGGAGCTACGGTGGTGTGGAAATAGATGGTGGTGGGGGTGGACGAGCGACCAAACAGATAGTGGTCCGGCAGGCGTCCCAAGCGATGGACTTTCTCAAATCGGTCTGTGAGGTGAAGGAGCGGCGGCGGCAACGGAGTTGAGGTGGAGGAGCAGCAGCCGGTGGTGGCAGAGGTAACTTTCCCGAATCAGTCTTTCAATCAGAAAACTTTTCCCATTTTTCGATTCTACTTCTACTTTGTTTCCGAGTTTAATAAAAAGGAAACTTTTCACATATTCCGAATCAGTGTCGAAATCGGAAAACTTTGTTAGTTTTTGGAGGAATTCCCAATATGCTACGATGAATTTGTGGTGAAACTGGGTTAAGAATCATTTTGCGGTGGGAAATGCAGAGGTTGATAATTTCAACACTGATTTTTGAAATGCAGAGGGGAAAGTTAAGAATTTCTACTGGGTTAAGAATTTTTGTGCATAATTTTTGTTATTTGTGGGAAATGAAGAGGTTGATGTGCTGAGTGCTGCCTGTGTGTCCATCGTGAAACTCCCGACAAGCGAAAATTGAGATTCCGGCTATGGTGGGCAGTGGAGGTGGTGGCATAACATCGATGGTTGTAGTCATGGAGATGATGAAGAAGAAGAATCTAGGGGTATTTTAGTCATTATATTATTAGGTTTAAGACTAGGGATATTTTAGTCATTTTAGGTTTGGTCAATGCCAAAAATTACTAAGTCAATGCCAGAATAGTACCACAGTGTTATATTGGCACTTTTGGTGCAAAACATAGGGCTACAATAGCACTTTTCAACTTCATAGGGTCATATTAGCACAAACCTTCTGAACATAGGGTCATATCAGTATTTTTCCCCCACAATTTCTTTAATCTTCTTGGGGTTAGCCCTCACTCCGTCATTCGATACCATGTGCTCCAGGAACTTCCCGACCCCCACTCCAAACTAACACTTGGTTGGGTTCAGTTTTATCTCATTCTCCTTAAATCGTGTCAAGGTCTCTCTGAGTCTTCCATGAAACCTCCATACTGGCTACTCTTTATTACCCTGTCATCCATGTACACCTCCAGGTTTTTCCTCACCTGTTCTTGGAAAATCTGGTCCAGTACCCTCTGGTACGTGGCTCCGCCATTTCTTAGCCAACACGGCATCATTAGATAGTCAAAGACCCCTTTTTCAGTTATAAAGGCAGTCTTTTCTACATCACTTTCCAGCATAGGGATGTGGTGGTATCCCTTATATGCATCAAGAAAACATTTAATGGGGTAATTAGTTAGATCGTCTACCTTCTGGTCAATGACAGGCAGCGGGTAGCAATCTTTGGGATAGGCCTTGTTTAGGTCTGTGTTATCCACACACATCCTCCAGCTGCCATCTGTTTTCTTGACCAGCACGGGGTTGACCAGCCAGGTTGGATAAGGGATTTCTTGGAGAATCCCTGCTGCAACTAGCTGACCTACCTCCTTGTTTACCGCTTTGTTTCTTTCCCTGCATGGCATCCTTCTTTTCTGCTTGACAGGCTTGTGAGTCGGGTCCAATCTCAACTCGTGGCACACTATATCCTTGGAGACTCCAGTCATGCCTTCCAGCTTCCAGGCAAAAACTTTGTTATTCCTTGCCAGAATTTTTATGAACTCTTTCTTCACTTCCGGAGGAGTGATTTTCCACCTGTATTGACTGGTCCCTGCTCAACTTTACAGTCTCCACTTTTCCACCCAGCTTTGATGGGTTACATCCGCCCGCAATCATACAGACAGACCTTGCCCTACTGATCTGACCTTCGCGGCCCACATTTCCATCCTCCCGTTTACGCTTGCTGAGTGCAACTCTGTGACATTCTCTCATTTTCTGCTGATCTCCTTTCACTACTGCTATTCCTCCCTTGGTTGGGAACTTCAAGAGCAGGTGCAGAGTTGATACGATTCCCTCTAGCAGTGCTAGCGATGACCTTCCCAGTATCAAATTGTTCGTGCTATTCGCCTTCACGACTATGAACTCCATGTCCACGGTCTTACTATTCTCTCCTTCCCCCACCATCACAGTGAGGAGTATGGTCCATTCCTGTCATATGATCTTGTCTGTGAAATCCACTGGCGATATCTCCGTCGGTTCCAATTTCCTCCTCGTGTTCTCATCTAGCTTCTCAAAACAATGCCTGTGCATAATCTTTCTTGAGCTTCCAGTGTCCACGTATGCCCTGTGGATTCTCTTGTCTGCCACCTTCACCATTATCACCATTTCATCTCCGTCGGCTAGTCTGTAGGGGATAGGGTCATTGGCATTAAACGTTATTGCCCCGTCCAGCCCCAACTTCCTTTCTGCTGACGTTGGCTATGACGTCAACCTGCAACACATTTTCCGTTGTGATTATGTTCTTCCTCGTGCACTTTCGCCTATTATGGCGTATATGTCTGTTACTATCATTGCTCTGTTGTCATCCGCTGGGGAGTTCTCTCTCTCTGCCTCTTGTTACAGTCTTCCCCAGCCTCGGCTCTGGCAATCTCTTTGTTCTTATCGTGCTTATACTCCCTGTCGGGGCTCCGTGCCCGGCCCTGCCCTGCCTGCTTACATGAGCCTCGGTGTTTGTTCTTGCTCCGGTAAGTAGTTTTATTGTGTGCACTTGCACTCCTTGCCAAGTGTGCCAACTCGCCGCTCTAGACACAGTATTCTATGTTATGCTTCAGGTGGATACAATTGTTCGTGTCATGGCCATGAGCATCAGGGTCCGCTCTAGACACAGTATTCTATGTAATTGCAGAATTGAGACTTGTCCCTCCTGTCAGGGTCCCTTCTCATTTTCGGCGGGGCACCTAGTATACCCTTCCTTGTTTACAGGGAAAAGATTTCCTTAGGCGTCTTAATAAGCGGGGTGAAAATCCTTTCCAATTTGTTGAAACGGTTGGGCATCTGCTGGCTTCTTGTCTTAGCTCGCTCAGCCTTCCTCGCTTTTCCATTCCCTCTAGCGTCGGCTTTTCAGCTTCCTTACACTTCCTTTCTCCTCTTGTCAGCTTGGTCTGCCCTGTTGAAATTCCTGACTCTCTTCATGAGCTCGTCAATAGTCCCTAGAGGGGTCCGAGGTGCAGTCCCTCAACAATAGCTCGTGTTTCAAGCCATTCATGAATGTGTCGACGAGGAACTGGTTGTTCCTTTCCTCCACCTGATTAGCCTTATCACTAAACCTCTCCTTGTATGCAGACAATGTCTCTGTTGGTTTTTTCCTGATAGCCAACAGTTTGGAGCGCGTTTTCTGAAACTTCTTCCTCTGCATAAAACTGGCCAAAAACTTATGCTCCAGCTGACTGAAGTTTTCGATCATTTCATCCTCCGAGTTCTTGAACCACACTCTCGCTGCAGCCGTGAGGGCGGTTGCAAACACCTTGCACCAAATGTCCCATGGTATCGCAAAGGTAGCCATATTGGTGCAAAATGTGTGTAAATGGTCTTCGGGATCCGCTTCACCGTTATACGGTCCCAAATTCATTGGTATCTTCAGTTTTGGGTCACTTGTAAACGTTTGAATTCTCCTTGTGAAGGGCAAGCCCCTGCTCCCCCACGTAGCTTTCCACTTGGCCTCCCTGTATGGGACCCTACTCTTGCCATGCTTTTTTGCCTTCAACGGTGGTACATAACCCGACCGCCATTCTCATTCTAATGTCGTCTATTCTCCTCCAACGAGGCCCCTTTTTCAGAGGTCGTTCTACTTTGGGTCATTCTGCCCTCTTTCCCCTCTGGTTGAGCGCTTCACTGTCGCCCTCATGTTCAAGACCTTCATGTTCCGGGAATAGCTCTGTCGGCTATAAATCTCATCCTCTTCGCGCTTAGTTACCATTTTGGCAATCCTCCATCTCCGTAAGCCTCCTCATCATGCCCTTATGAGAGGCCATGATTGTCTAGATTATCCGAATTGTTTTCCAAATCCACCACCATCCGAAGCTGGTGCCTCTCTCCAGTCGGCATCAGCATCGGAGCGGTCAACGAATTCTCCTCCAGGTGCGTCACGTCTTCCATGACTACCTGGTTGCTTAAAAGCAAGCCCAGTGAGGGGAATATTATACGTATGTGTCTTGAACCTGTGTGTGTCTTAAAGTTCAGCACCATTACACGTTTTTTCACCATAGTATTTTTTATACTTTTTTTTTAAGTTTAACATACTTACCATTTGTATGTTTTTCTAAGTTTGTCACCTAACAAAAAGTACATCATTCTCAACCACTCATTAAACATTTTACTCTCCTCACTCAATTTTCTCCACACATTTCAACTTACAAAAAAAATAGCACATAAACCTATGGTGCCAAACAAAGGGAGTCTTTCGTTTCGAGCAAGTCTCAGGAAATGTGGTCTTTCCATAAGCTTATGGTTAGTCCACATGGGGCTTTTACCTTAAATGTTATAATTTTTTATGGAGTTAAGTGCTCATATAACCCTATGTTTTGCTAGAATGTGCTAATATAACCCTGGAGGACCGAATTTGGTCGGAAATACATGAAATGACTATTATACCCATATTTAAATAAAATAAAATTTATTAATGTAAAAGGACAATTATGCCCCTGTTGTTTATTTACCACAAAAAAATTCGTTTTCCTTCTCCTTCCTCGATTCCATTTTCTCCTTCTCTTTTCTTCTCCGTCCCCGCCTGAACTCGTCAAATCCTCTATTCCATTTTTTCACACTCTGCAAATCCCCGTCAATTTCCAGTAGCGTATCTCCTCTCCGGCGTAACAGCGGCGGGGATTGGGTTTCCCGGTGGTTGGGGAAGAGTGGAGCTAGGGTTTAATCGGTGGTTGGGGAAGAGCTGTGGGGATAGGGTTAACGTCGATTGGTAGTGGTGCTCGAGGGGGATGAGGAGGGCGACAGCGGGTAATGGTGGGGTACGGTGGCCATGGTGGGGGTACGGTGGTGGCGACGGTGGAGCCTTCATTTTTCAATTTGTGTTTATGAGTTTTTCAATTTCTGTGGAGTCTTCGTTTTTCAATTCAGTGGAGCGGCTGTGGTGGTGGTGGTGGAGCGGCGGTGGCGGCGGTAAGCACGTTACGATGACATGCTTGGGGAACAGAGACTTGCTCATGTTATCGCTCAGGTCAGGACAAATGAGCCAGCTTGTTTCCTACGACCTAGCCACCCGGGAATGGTTGAAGTTGCCCAGCTGTGCCATATCAATAGGGAGAAAGAGGCGTTGGATCACGGTTGGCACTGCGTTTCATCCTTGCCTGACAGCTGTTGCCTGATTTGTTACCGACATCAGTATCCCGGGGGTTTCTATTTTCTTTTGTTTTTCCTGTTCTGTATGAACATGCATAACATTAGCGCCGTTTTATGTTTGTGCTACTCAGAATACTGAATAATATTGTTTATTACTCACCTTGTTGCTACTCTATATGGACAGAATCTTGGTTTTGTTTCTATTCTTTTAGTTGTTCTGCTGATTTCTCAGATGATGCCCTTCTTGTTCCATCAGACAAAATACGGGCATACTCTACCATGTTCTTGGTAAATTGGTTCGTATGTAGTATTGAATTAGAAACAAGGATCAAATCCAAAACAAACATTGAAGATGAAAGAAACTTCCGCTAGCTACATAACAAGTAAAAGTATATCCAAGAAACAAACACATCCATTCGGTTATAGTTTGATTTCTAAGGTTTTTCGGCCAAATAACTGGTAAGACAAAAAACAAGTCTACAGATATAATCCGCAGCCAGAGATTCGCTGGTTCAAGCCATTCCTCCACTTGTTGCTGTCCGGATGATCTGGAAAATAGCTGAATAAGAGAGAGAACTCGAATCAGTGACCTTGTTCAGACAGGAAAACATGAAATTCATAGTCCAAATCGATCAGAGAAAACAGAAGCAAGAGATGTCTTACATGATCCAATGACCACGAAGACGAAGAAACCGAGCAGGATAGGGCCAACCGGGTAGCTGTTTCCCTTCTTTGCTGTAGTCTCTGGAACAGCTCCTCTCCTAGTAATGTTCTTCTCAAACTTCTCAACCTTCCTAACTGCAAGACGCTTTGATGTAGTCTGTGCATAACGAAAACAAAGTCATACTCCGAACGACATTGGTAAACATGAGTTTTTGACCAACAACAGCAATAGGAAATACACCAAGCAAAACGTTTAAGACAGCACAATATATATACTCATGAACTCTTAATCGCAAACAGCATTCGGCGATAAACCAAGCAAAACTGGATAACAACATCAAGTGGGCGATCCGTGAGTTCTTGATAATGAATTCATAATCATAAACAGCACTTAGAGATAAACCAAGCAAAATTGGATAATAGCATCAAATGTATACCCTAATGATAAAGAACAGCATTCGAAAATAAACAGAGCAAGATTGTATAAACAATTGAAAAAATCAACCTAAATCAGTACCCGCATCTAAGTATGCACCCAACTAAGGCGAGATTCAACACTAATGGGATTCAAATCTAACAACGACCGTTTATTCTTCGAAAACCGAATTCGAATGCTTCAAAGTTGCAATACAATTACCATCAATCGTATAATCATACTGAATCCTCATAACCTGCCCTAACAAACCTAAAATCGCAGCTGAAAGGGAAATTGAAGCTTGATTCCAAGGATTGGCATAATCATCAATTCATTATACGATTAGAAACATCAAACTACAAATAAACGCGCTCCAGATCCGACCAAAACACGAACCAGATACAATTAACAAACAGAGGAATTCATCAAATAACACAAAATTCAACACGATTCGTCGATCAACACATGCAATCAGCTTCAATTACGGCAAAAGTAAAACGAGATTTACCATTTTATATAGAAACGCCGGAGATTATTCTGAACGATCTACAACAACTCCGGCGATGACGTCACCTCTTTCTGGTCGCTTCGTTATTTAATTTTCCTGAATTTATCAGAATGGTTGAATATTCTGAACGCATTTATAGGATGAAGTTTACCAGAAATCGCGTTACATTACACGTTTTCATTACACGTGGGCGTTTCTGATTGGTCTTTGACACGTACAGTCAGCTGCCGTAGGTAACAATAGAGTTTTACTTTTTTTAAATTATAGAAAAGAAAAATCCTTCTACAGTTCTACTTATACTCTCTCAATTTCATTGGATGCGACACAAATTTTTTTTGTTATATTTGTGAATCTGGCACGCACTCATTTTTTTTTGTAAGATTATTTTATTTTCACCCACTCATTTTATTTTATTATTATTTTCTAAATTTAATTTTATCCGCTCATTTCATTCACATAAATTTAAGCACCTAAATTTAATGCGTCACATCAAATAAAATAGATATCGTATTATACTTGCAAACGTGAATAAAAATTCGGTGATTTCAATTGACGACAAACTTGGCGGTTAATTATTATGAAATTTTGAAATAGTAATCTTTAGGTAAGGGAATGAGCTGAATTGAACAGAAAAATAAAATTTTGAAACAAATCAAAATTCGTAAAACTAAACAAACGCAAAATTATGTTCCGGTTCAGTTGAACTCATTCTCGTAACGTAAACATCGTTGGTCTCTATATTGTCTGCATACTAAACTCCTATTCTAATTATACCAATTTAATTTAATTGTTTTATTTAACTATTAAGCAAACTCGTCAATCGCGGAGTCAGATGCTTAGGAATTGCTTGTTGGCTAGTTTTCCAATTACAATTCATATTTATAAGGGTCACATACATATATTAAACTAAGTTAAAAAATGAATATACCAGATATATTAATTTTAAGAGTTAAGTGCTCATATAATCATATTTTTTGGTGGTTTGTGCTAATATGATCATGTGAAGTTGGAAAGTGCTTTTGTAGCCCTGTGTATAGGTTGAATGTGCTAATATAACTCTGAGGCCTGAATTTGTTTGGAAATATATGAAATGACTATTATACCTCTGTTTAAAAAGAATAAAAATTCAGAACAAGTGAACGAACATTTATGCCCTCATTCATTTTTTCCTTTTTTTTCCTCATTATTTCCGCCCTGGTTATGATTCTTCTTCTTCTCAATTTCCATTTTCCATTCTTCCGCCCATTTTCTCCATCCTTACTGATTCTTCTTCTTCGCAATTTCCATTTCCATTCTTCTTCTTCTTCTCAATTTCCATTTTCCGCCCTATGTTTCCATTTCCATTTTCCATTCTTCTTCTTCTCTCGATTCTCCACTTTCCGGCGCTTGGCTGAGCGGCGCCGAAAAATGGTGGCGGCGAGAATTGGGTTGTGAGGCTAGGGCTATGTGTTGGCTGTGAGAATTGGGCATCATTTTCATAGATGTTCGGTTCGTCAAAAAATGGTGGTGGCGAGGGGAGGTAGGTTAGGTGGTGCTAGAGGCGACAAGAGCGGTGGTTGCAAGGGGGGGGGGGAGGGGAGGTGAGGTGGTGGTGAGGGGAGGTAGGTGAGGTGGTGATGAATTGATCAGTCGACGACGACAATCAGATTCCGGCGCCAAACACCATATTCCGGTGGTGATGGAGCGGAACTCCATATTTCGGCGTCCTGATGGAGCGGTGGTGGCAGAGGTGGCAGAGCGGCGGAGCAGTGACTTTGTTATGGAAAAGAAAAACTATGAGTAATTTTTTCTTTACAATTTTAATTTTAAAACTAGGGTTAATGTCAGAAAATGCCAAGTCAATGCCGAAATATTGCCAAAAGGTTATATCGGCACTTCTAATGCAAAACACAGGGCTACATTAGCACTTTTCAACATCAGAGAGTTATATTAGCACAAACCACCAGAATATAATGTCATATAAGTATTTTGACCTAATTTTAATGACTTAATAATAAATAAACGTTAGGGTGTAATTATAATTGGAGTCCGTCTCTTGAAAGACGGTCTTTCCATAAGTTATGGAAAGACCAACGTTTAAAATGTAAATTAGAAGAAATTAAGATAAAATTGTTGGGTGGCATGAATCGGGTTATACATTTTATAACTACTACATGTTTCATACTAAAACTTTAATATTGCAACTAAGACCTTTTACCTTTTATTATTCTAATCAAACCCCGTCTTTCCATAAGCCTATGGAAAGACCGTCTTTCCTAAGACTTTGCCTCATAATTGAGCCAAGTCTAATAATAAATATTTTTTTATAATTTTGATTGCTAAAATCAGCTTAAGAGTTAAACAAAGAAGACAATTTAGGCAAAGTCTTGGGAAAGACGGTCTTTCCATAGGCTTATGAAAAGACGGGGTTTGATTAGAATAATAAAAGGTAAAAGGTCTTAGTTGCAATATTAAAGTTTTAGTATGAAACATGTAGTAGTTATAAAATTTATAACCCGGTTCATGCAACCCAAAAATTTTATCTTAATTTTTTCTAATTTACACTTTAAACCTTGGTCTTTCCATAACTTATGGAAAGACCGTCTTTCAAGAGACGGACTCGACAATTTATGTGAACAGATGTGTGATTTACGATCAAATAATCTCGTTGGTGATTATCTTGAATGGATTACCTCGAGTAACATACATATCCGTTTAACATTCATAGAATAATTAGGGATAACTATGTATTTCGATGCATATCAAAATTAGGGATAAAGGCATATATTACCCTAATTTTAATTTGAAAGTTTCAATATAACTCTACAATATTAGAAAGTGTTAATTTGATCCTAACTAATTATTGTATGTGCCAATTTAACTCTAATTTTTAAATTTTTTTTGTAGTGATAGAATCCTTAATTTCAACATTGTCCCATAAAATTTCGACAATAACAAAAAATGAAATGACGGAATACCCTTCCGGCGGAATTGAGGTTGATCTCCACGTTGACTTCATCACTCCATGTTTTCAAATTCATCTGTGTTTTAAATTAAAAATTTTCAAGTACTTTTATTAGATGCTCAACTAAGTTTATTTTAAGGTTTTTATTTGATATTTAACTAATTTAACTTGATGATTCATTAAAATGATAAAATTTTGGGAAGGACGGTATTTCCATAAGTTTATGGAAAGAAGTAGTTTAATTAGAATAATAAAAGGTAAAAGGTCTTAGTTGCAATATTAAAAATTTATTATGCAACATGTAGTAGTTATAAAGTTTAAACATGATTCATGCAAGCCAAAAATTTATCTTCATTTCTTCTAATTTGCACTTTAAACCTTGGTATTTCCATGACTTATGGAAATACCGTATTTCAAGAGACGGACTCAATTTTAATTTGATGCTTATTTTTAGTGTTTTTTTTTACGTTTAACTATTTCAATTTTATTGTGTATATTTATTTGATGTTTAAAAATTCCAATATAATGTTTAAGTATTCTTATTTTTATAGAAAAAAAGTGTTTTTATAACCCTACCCAGTTGACATAAGTGCCAATATAACCGTTCAATATTCAAAAGTGCCAATATAACCCTATCTAGTTAGTGAAAATGCCAATATAACCCTATAAGTTTTAAGGATGTGTTGATATAACCCTACAAACATTAGAAATGTGCTGATATAACCCTACAGACATTAGGAATGTGCTGATATAACCCTACAAATAGTCCAAAGGGTATTTTGGTCAATTTACATAGAGTCAACGCTGAAAAATTGATGTCAATGCCGGAAATGAGGTTTTCATTAACTAGTTAGGGTTAAATATGCACTACAAATTATCATAGGGTTATATTGACACCCACTCAAGTAGATATGGTTATATTGACACTTATCCCTATTTTATATGCATATTGTTCTATTTGATGTTTGCCTATTTCAATTGATGTGTACCTTTAGTATTTTTATTTGATATTTAAGCTTTTAGTTACATTGGAGTTTGAGAAAATGGGCTACATATTGGGTTGGCCCGGTAAGAGCCCAAATCCAAGCCTGGATCGTCGTTGTCATCTTCCATCAAATGAAAAACCAATCAAGACGTCGGAAAGCTTATATTTGCACGTAGGTTTTCCGGCAGCGCAAAATCGAGCAAATCCGATGCCGGAAATTTCACCCTCTGCAAACCTGCTTTGAACTCGATGCCGGAAATTTGATTTCATCGTCTGCATATCCGATTGGAATTCGATGCCGGGAATTCGATTTCAATCTGATGTTTCACACCCGATGTCGAATACGGTGCCGGATCGGTGGGAAAAACGGCGACGAATACGGTGACGGAGTGATGGGAAAAGCGACGACGAATTCGGTGCCGGAGCGAGGTGGCGAATGTTGGCGAGCGAGTTCAGATTTGTTTTTTTTACTTAATTGCAACTCAGTTCTTCAATTTGTTTGCCTATTCTAAAAAGAGGACGGAACCTAAAATAATTAAGAATTTAACCCCGGATTTCTGGTAGTGGAGGGAATTCGAAACCATATTAGGATTTAAAAAATGGAGGGAATCCAAAACCAAATCATAAACGGATTTCGTTTCCCCTATAAATATAGAATTATTATCCATTGAAACATCGTAGTATTGTTCATGACCGTTAATCAATTCAAGTTGATTTTTTTTTAAAATAATGGTGATGGTTGGAGATGAACAAACGATTCAAGTATTCGTTGAATCAAGCATTCAAATGGAGCGCAATTTTTTTTATGAAACAAAGAGATCATCGGGAACATTATGGTTTCTTATACACTCCGGCTGCCGACATGTTTTTGATCTGTCTTAACGTTGCATCTAAACTCCGACATTTGTTATTGGAGACCATGAAAAATGTGCCTAAAGCACGTCCATCCAAGGAACTATACTCCTCGTGGAAATTTTTATGTGGCAATTGAGCCATCAATCCATGCTTCACGAAGATTTTCTAGGTAAAGATCCCGATCATGCATACATGTTGCTCTTCGATATCATCATCGCAGACTCAAAAGTTGCATAGTACTCGTAAGCTGAGGAAATCGTAAAACTCCTGAAAGCGTCCCATGAAGTATATGTTCTTAGAAGCTCAAATAAAATGGAAGAAGTGGGGTTCAATGTTAAAGTGGAAGAAGTGTTGTATCTGATTTGTTCGGACACTAGTGTGGGAGGGTGGGTGTCAAAGGCGGTTCTATTGGACCAACAAAGGCACTTTCGTTGTACCTTCTCTGGCCCTGTCTTCCATCACATGTCATTAGAAGGCGGTTCCAAAATCGCCTTTAAAATTGCAAACAAAGGCGGTAAAAAATCGTCTACTGCCTTTAAAAATGCGCGCAAACCGCCTTTACAATGTTTCCGAATTCGGAAATTTTCTAGTCCTTCGTTCCATTGCACACGTTTTCGAGTTTGGAAAGTCACAATTTTCGAACTCAAATTATTCAATCCGCTATTTGTGAATGACTTGTATCTTTCCGAGCTTGTGTTTACGTTCCGTCCCAATTCTGTCCAACGATTGCTACAATTTGTGTTAATGATATAGAGTTCGGAAAATCATTCGTGGGTCTAATTTCCGAGTTCGTAATTTATAATCGTGACAGTATAAAAATGGAAAGAAATTTCCGAGTTCGGAAACCAAATATGCTCATATGGTAAATGAATTTGTATACCAAATGTTTCTGGCTCTAAAAAAACCTCAATTCACAGCAGCTAATATAACACAATACACGATAGTTTCTTGTGTGATGACAAAAATCTATAGATAGCGCTTACCTAGCATCTGATAGGAATAGAAAACAGCAGGAATCTATTCCAATACTTCTAAACTTCATTATTTATCTAATTATGTTACTTTTGCAATATTCGGATTCCCAAGAGACCCAAACCGATGTAGTACTAGATCCCTTGCCAAATTATTCCTTGCATTGTTGATTCATCATTGGTGTGGGGCTTCATTTCCTTTATGAAAATCTGTCACTACCTAGTATAAAATACTAGAAAACGTAGTTCTATTAATTGGTTGCTAGAAAGAATCGTACTCACACCTTGTCAATTTGGAAGTAGTCTTCTTTGACCTCTTGAATGCACTCACCCGCGTAGAGCATGCCGTAATTGCCGCACTTCCAAGTCTGCACTTGTTTCTTGTACTCTTAAAAAAACAAATTGCTTACTTACATTCTTATAATAATTAATTAAGTACTATAAATGGAATAAACAATGATGATAGCCCACCTTGACTTCGATCACCTCAAAACAATTTTTATTGTGGTTGCTACAAAACCTCAACAAATGCATCCGAAGGTTGCTAGTGCAGATTATCCATGCAATAAACCCGGTTTTTGGGCGGGTACACTGAAAATCAATCTACAATGCTCCCTAAATAGAGAAATTTAGATTATGCATAGAGGTAGTAATTTGTGTAACCGTTCAGTAAAACAAACAACTTAGTATATGAATTATCTTTCTATGTATGGTGCAATGAATAGCTTCTTATCATTTTGCCCTAGGCTCTTACAGATGTAGTCGATCCTCTCTAGTTTTGTACAACCAATTTCTTGAATTGACACCGGGCACATGTATCCAATCCATTTATTGTTTTGATTATGTGTAAAGAACAGGTACCTATGAAATATCATTTTGCGTTAGTACCTACAAAGTTTGAAATAAATATAGATGTAAATAAACTATAATTTATGGAAATAACTCACAAGACGTAGATGAACATGATCGTCTGATTGACTCACTCACATATCCACATATCTTCAAAATCACTCCACGGATCATAATATACTATGCACTACACACACACACACACATATATATATTTTGTTTTTATGTTCGTTGATACTGCATCAGGTCGATGAATTATCGGTTAGTTCGATGAACACTGCTTCCTGTAAATTTTTTTTAATTTAAACACCGTAAAGGTGGGGGATTATATAAGGTTCCCCAAGCCTGTATAAAATACATAGTTCATTACAAGAGCGATCATTGAGGCAACATTGTTGCCTCCAAAGGAATCCCTAGCAGCTAAAGATTATGTATGATCGAGTCGCTAGAAAAAAAGATTTGATATGGTAGTTGCGATTCCAAAGAAAGAATCTCCACCCCATATGTTAATTCTTTCCCTTAGCCAGGAAACTACACACTATCACTTCAATATTAAAAAGGAACCAAACATCAGAGTAAGAGTAGCAGCAAAATGCAGTGAAGCCTTGTGTTTTGAGAGCATCCTTCCCAGCCGAGAAGTAGCTAAATTTTGGAGTTTGATTGGTCTTTACCAGCCGAGAGTTTTGAATGGTGGATTAAAGTCATGTGAACCTTGAAGGGTGCTGGTTCGAGTGCTCGAACAGATCGGGCTCTCGAGGGGCGGGAGTGATTCGAGACTTGGAGGGGTGTTAGTGGTTCAAGTCCTCGAGGGATGGTAATTGTCCAAGTGTTCAAGTGCTCGAGACTTGGAGGGGTGTTAGTGGTTCAAGTCCTCGAGGGATGGTAATTGTCCAAGTGTTCAAGTGCCCAAGGGATCTCGAGGGGGATAGCAGTTCGATTGCTCGAAGGGTGGTAAAGCGGCCTCGAGGGGAGGTAGTGGTTCGAGACCTCGAGGGTGCTAGTTCGATACCTCGAGGGGTACTAGTTCTAGACTTTGAGGGGCTGTTGTCGTTCGAGACCTCAAAGGTGCTAGTTCGAGACCTCAAAGGGTACTGGTTCTAGTTATCAATGGACATATGTCGTTTGAGACTTCGAGGGTACTGGTTCGAGACATCGAGATGCGGTAGTGTTCGAGACCTCGAGTGGTGCTAGTGCAAGACCTCGAAGGGTACTGGTTCGAGACCTCGAAGGGTATTCTAGGCAAAAGTGTGGCAGTGTGAGGCAAAATTATGGATGTATTGAGTTCCAGCAGCAGCATCCAGAGGTGTGAGAAGCAGGAACAACAGTGAGATATAATCCCAACCGAGCACATCCTGAATGGTCAACTTGAATGGATCTTCTAAGTCAGAGGTGTGAACCTGTCAGAAAACAAGTAAAATCAGTAGCACCCATTCAAGTTGCAATTCTGATAGTAGGTACACCAATTTGATCAAGTCTAATCAGTCCATGTACAGTGTTAGATAGGGAACTAAAAGATAGGTTTGAACAAGATTGAGCTTGGAGGCATGATTTTGCTATGCTATTAGCAACTTGGTTAGCTTGTCTATATCCATGCATTAGGGTAATATCATTCAGAAGTAGGTTAATGTCATCAGCCAACTGGAATAATGTCCAATGAGCAGTTGATGGGTTCAGAACAAAGGAGATTGCATTAAGGCAGTTAGATTCAATACAGATAGGAACTGAATAGCATGCAACCAGCAACCTCTGAAGAGCAAATAAAATTGCCTTAAGTTCGGCTTCTAGAGTAGTTTCAGCATTTGGATACTTCCTGTGTGCATCAATGAAACCACCTCTATTATCTCTGATGATCATACCAAGACCACACATTTTAGAAAGACCACACCATGCAGCATCTACATTAACTTTAAAACCTATGCACGGTTTAGACCAAGCAATTAAAATTTTTTTTGACTTAGGGGCAGATTTGATTAGAGGAAGAAAGGAGTGATCTGCAATACCCAAGTCAAAAACAGAAGAAACATAAACAGGTTTAGCACTGAAAGAATAGAAGATCTGATCCCTGATCTGGGAAATAACTAAGCTGGTCAGTGGAGGCACATTGTCATACAGATATTTATTTCTCACCTTCCAGAGGTTCCAGCAAGTTATTGAAGATGCTAATTTAATGATCAAGGAATGTAAAGAGCTGAGGCCATAATATGTGAGGTAGCATGACAGTTTTTCCCATATGGATGGAAACATTCTGTCACTAATACCCATAAACTCATGCACTGTCTTCCAAATGTGAATGGAAAAAGGACAGGAATTGAACAAATGATCTAGAGATTCCTCATGCTGATAGCACATACAACATCTTGAGGGCATACAAAAACTCATCCTTTTCAAAACATTATCTAATGGGAGGAGAGAATTAATCAATCTCCACATAAAAACTGAGACTTTCTTTTGAACCCTTGGATTCCAAAGGTGCTAAATTGAGGCAATATTACCTCTTTGTGATCTGAGCAGTTGATATGTAGAGTGAAAGGAGAATCTTCCCTTTTTGTCAGGTTTCCATATCAACCTATCCTGTCTGTGTGGAGATAGTATTGCACTTTGCAAAAGAGAGACAGCATTAGGTGAGAGAAAAGGGGAGATTTTAGGAAGAAGAATGTCCTTGTTAAAGATGAAATTAGCCACTGAACAGTCATATGGAATGTCAATAAGACTATGGTCACACAAATCCATAACATGGCCTAAGTTCAACCAGTTGGATGACCAGAAATTACAAGAGCATGTACCAACTATCACTCTAGAATGAGACTCCGCCCATGCATTAACATAGCAAATTCTTTTCCAATTTGATGAGGTTCTAAAGGAGGGAGGCAGGGAAGCAATAAAATGGGTCTATGGGGCATCATCAATTTGATATTTCCACCACAATTTTACTGAGCAGGTGGTAATGATGGTGGGAATTGATCTGAAACTTAGGCCATTTTGGTTAATGGGATGGCAGAGAGCATCCCATTTCCTCCAGGCTCTTTTAGGTTTCAGATCATGTACCCCCCAGAAAAATCTACTCAGTTTTCTCTCCACAGTGTTAATAATCTCCTTTGAAGGTTTAAGAACAGACCAAATATGCTGTGGAATAGAATAAATACATGACTGAATGAGAGTGATTTTTCCCCCAGTTGAAAGCCACTTATTTTTCCAACTGTTTAACCTAGAATCAATCCGTTCCATTAATGGTTGGAAAAATATATTTTTTGCAATGCCATGAAAGATGGGGACACCTAAGTATGTAAAAGGAAGTTTACCAATTTTCATGCAAAAAATTGTCCTAACAGATGTAATATGATGAACAGAAGCATGCCTACTAATGAAAATATCACTCTTGTTGTAGTTTATCTTTTGGCCAGTAGTATCCTCAAACGTAGATAAGAAGGCTTTAAACCTAATCAAAGTTTGAGTATTGGCTTTAAGAAAAACAACAGTATCATCTGCATAAGAGAGGTGAGAGGTTTGAAGAGCCTGACCAGGTAAATCATAGTAGGCTAGCTTACCATTTTGAAAAATAAAAGCTAAGCTCCCGCTGAATGCTTCTGAAAAAATATTGAACAGTAAAGGAGAGAGAGGATCACCTTGTTTAAGACCTCTTGATGTTTGGAAAAAACCCACAGGCTTACCATTTATCAGAATTGAAAATCATGATTGTGACAAATTTTTCATAATACTAAAAATGAATTTAGCATGGAAACCGAATTTAGCTAGCACACAATATAGAAAAGACCACTTAACTCTATCAAATGCTTTCCTGAGGTATAGTTTAACAATACAATTAGGTGCTCTACTTTTCCTGTGCAAGAATCTAACCATTTCTTGAAGATAGAGAACATTATCAGAGATATCTCTACCTTTAAGAAAGACAGTTTGCTGTGGAGAGATAATCCTGGGCATAAGGGGTTTAAGTCTTTCCATAAGCACCTTAGAGCAGATTTTGTTCACAACATTAGAAAGACTTATTGGCCTATAATCATCAAAAGAGATAGGAATATCCTTTTTAGGGATAATTGTGATCCAAGTACTGCTAATACCCTTAGGAATGTTGCTGCTAGAAAGAAAATCATGTACTGTAGATAATAAATCATTGGCTATGACATCCCATGATTTGATATAAAAATTGGGAGTGAATCCATCAGGACCAGGAGTTCCATTTCAGTTCAGGCTAAAGACTATTTCTTTAAGCTCAGAAAGTACAACAGGTTGTAGCAAATTAGCATTGTCTTCACTGTTGATCAATTTAGGGATTTGGCTTAAGAAATGAGATTGAAACAGGTTGCTATCAGGTGTACTATCATCAGTTAAGAGATCCTTGTAATAGTTAATGGCTTCATTCTCTGTTATCTAGCCATTGGCCATTGCTACTCTTAATTTTTGTGATGCCGAGCCTAATTTTTCTTTCTTTAACAGAGTTATGAAAGATTTTGGTATTATTGTCCCCTTCCTTTAGCCATTTTACCCTAGCCTTATGTTTCCAAAAATTCTTTTGCTCTGTGAGAGCTTTGACCAATCTAGCCTTAGCTTCTTTTACTCTAACCAGGTTTTCAATTGAAGCATTTATATCATATTCAGATTCATGAAAACCTAGAACTGATTTAGCCTTAATCACATTCTCATGGACATTACCAAAGTGGTCCTTGTTCTAGATTTTTAGCTCCTTCTTCAGTCTTAATAATTTAAGAAAGAAGCCAAGCATTCCCGTTTCACGAATAGGAAGATTCCAGTTCTGATTAATAACATCCTTGAATTCACTCCTTTTATACCAAGTATTCAGAAATCTAAATGGCCTAGGGACAGATTGAATATCACTGCCAATGGAAAGAATCATAGGATTGTGATCAGAAGAAGCTCTATTTAAGACTTGAACAGAAGAATTAGGAAAAGTGGATGACCATGATGATATATAGAGACCTCTATCTAACCTTTGTCTAGTAGGGTTCCTAAGTCTCTTATGACTCCAAGTAAAAAAATTCCCAACAATGTTTATTTCCTCCAGTGCCATTGCATTAATAAACTCATTAAAGTCCTTCATACTACCAAGTTTGGGAGTAGAAGGACCTTTATATTCGTTTATAGATGTAATAGCATTGAAATCACCAATAAAAATTGACTCAGAGTGAACAAAAAACCTAAGGCCAGACCATAGATCTTTCCTACCATTTATAGTTCTCAAACCATAAACAAAAAATGTATCCATACTTTTGTTGAGAGTCAGAGAGTTCAAAGTTACAGCTAGAAACTGAAGATTATCAGCTTTAACAGATAATGACAAGTTGGAATTCCAGAAAAGCCAAATCTGTCCATTACTGGCATACATGCAATTGTCGTAATGAAGTAGCTGTCTATAATGTTCACATTGCATGTTATCATGTTTAGGTTCAATAATGCAGAGAAGTTCAAAGTTGTGCCTAGTGATTAGATTAGAAAGTCTAAGCATAGAAGTGCCCATTCCTCTTAGATTCCAAACCAGGAATTTTATTTTCAAGGTTGTGCTATTCATAGAGAAACATCATTAGTGCCTTTTGATCTAGTCATGATAGTATTTAACTGAGTTAAATAGGTCTCATTAACTGAAGTGCCCGATTTTCCATGTTTGTCTAATTTAGCAGGTTTCTTAGACCTAGAGGACCTTTTTTGGTTCTTTGTGGGACTTACCTGAGCCACATGGTGGGGAATATCCTGAGGAGGATTTAAAACGGGGATTTCTGGAACCTCAGAACTGGGAGCTGGAATCTCAGCACTGGAAGCAGGAGTCCCAGAGACAGATTCAGAAACTTTCTCAGGGTTTTCAGGTTCAGCCAGGAGAAGGAACCTGTTTTGTTTGGATCTCCGCTGAGAGAAGATAAAATTTTTAGCAGCCAAAATTGTATTCAAAGGAGAGAAAGTCTTACCTCTTTTGGCTGGGGTGTCATCCTTAGCATATGCTTTCTTACTGTTAAATTGTGGTGGTGCAGAAAAGGAGGACATGCCAGCATAAGTTTTAGAGTGAAGGTCCACAGGGGCCTTTGACTGAGAATCATCATTGATTTCTTGTTGTTGAGAGGTTTCTTCTTGTTCAGTGATGTCCACAATTTCAGGAACCTCCATAGAAAGATGTACATCATTTACAGATTTAATAAGAGGTTCTGGTTCCATATTATCCTCAGTGATGACTTTAGTGACCTTAGTGACCTCAATGACTTTAGTAACCTCCTGAATAACTCCATCTTCAGTGTTTACAGCCTCATTATCAACCATCTGGTCATCAGTAAGTGGTACTTTTGTTTTTGGCACATAAATGGATTTATGAGTCAATTCTTGGTACTTAATTGTCTGAACCTTGTCTTGAGCAGAAACTCCAGATGAGCCAGCATTCAAAACAGGATGAACCACATAATTTCCATCTTTATGTAGCATAGTGGCATCAGTGGTAGGATGAACTCTCTTAAAAGGTCTACTTCTCTTAAGTTCAGGGTGGAGATGTACACATTGATTGTCATCATGATCTATAGATTTACAGTGGTAGCAGTACAGTGGAAGGTCTTCAAATTCCAGAGGGAGTTTCATCACATTATTTTCTACCTCATCCTCCTCTATTCCTACTCTAGTGAAGGTAGGCTGTTTTTTCTTAAGATCTATTTCCACACATAGCTTGACAACAGATGGCCTAGATAGAGCCTCAGTAGCAGCATCCATTTTTATAAAATTACCAATTTGATTGCCCATCGACTTTATCATTGCAGTATTGTAGAAAAACACAGGTACATAAGGGATAGTAACCCATACCGGAGCGATTGAGGATTCTGGTTCTGGAGAAAAATCCATTGTCCATTTCAGCACTTTCATATGAGCACCGAGGAAAATCCAATGGCCTTTTATCCAGAAACGTTGGTAGTCTTCTTTTTCTTGGAATCGTATCAGGACATGTCTGAAGTCAATAGAGCCGAGTTGAAAACTACCTTTGAAACCGACAGATTGAAACGCCTCATTTAGCTTGATCATCGGTGGCTTGCCTCTTGCAAATTTGCCAACGAGGGCATTATCATAGTGTGATGCAAGGATTTCAGCTTCTTTGCGCGTGACAAGGCAAGCTATATCTCCTTTATATAGCGTCTTGGGGACAATTTCAGGATTGGACGGAAGGTTAGCATTCAGTGGAGGGGGCGGTTTACTAGGGCCTGGAGAAAGGTTTTACTCGCCGCGTTACCGCCGCGGGCAGGCGGTTGTGCCGCCATAAGAAAAGGGGGATCTGTCCGTTTATGACCGTTAAGGCCAGATAACGGTCGGAAAGAAAGGAAAATAAGCTTATTGTACAACCGAGTGGTGGCGGTGGTCAACCGGGGGCCGGGGGCCTCCGATTGGTGGTGGCGACGGACAGCCGAGCTCCGATTGGTGGTGGCAAAGATCAGATCTACCGGGCTATCGAGAGAATTTGACCGGGGCTTCCTGTAAATTTAAGAATTCACGTCAAAGTAAAATATAAATTAAATAACTAAATATAAAAGGAAAAACACATATTCCACATCAAATTAATATAACAAACCAGTGAACAACATAAAACACATTAAATTAAATGTTCAGATATAAAAGGTTCAGATACAATTAAATCAAATACTACCCGACTTTGCATAATTTGAAAGGCTCAAATGCCAAATTATTTGGAATAAATAGAGAATATACCTCAGTTTGTGATTTTCGTTTTGTTTTGGAAATTTTATCAAACAATTTTAGTTACTGAAATTCCGGTAAAAAATTGGGTGGAATAGATTTACACTTCCACTGATTATTCAATGTTATATTTACACTTTTGAAAATTAAAAAGTGGCATAAGTTAATTCTGAGATAGGAAAAAAATTATCCAAAAGATATTTTCTAAAAAACGAAACACAGTATTTGGACTGTAGCTTGACGTCATTGCGAAGCAAGAGTTGTGCTGTTAATTGACATGGTGAAAATGAAGAGTACAAAAGTTCCAACTAAACACAGGGACTAAAAGGTCTTTTTACGTAATACAAGAGCAGCGCAGCAGAGAGTTCATCCATTCCATCCAGCATCCTCATTCATAAACTGAGGAGCGGCGGAACGAGCGGTTACCAACAAAGAAGAACAAGAAGAGGAGCGGATCCATTCCATCAAGCATCCTCATTCATAAACCGAAGAGGAGCGGACCGAGCGGTTACCAACAAAGAAGAACAAGAAGAGGAGCGGAGCTCCTTTTTTCACCGGTGAGTCTAAACCTCGTCCAATCTGCCACCGCCGTCCATCATGTGGAGCTCTAAGGTTCGTTCCGAAAGGTATCCTATCAGAGTTTATTTTAGTAATTGACGTTTAATTGATTTTTTCCCAGTATGAATCCGGGAGGATGAGTGCATGATTTTGTTGTTGCATAAAGTAGAAAAGTAGATCAATTTGTGGCTGCTTTTGATTTCGGAAGCAGAGGGTTGAGGACGCATTTCCATAATGCGTCCTCCCCTTTTTTATTTTTTCAGAATTCTCTCCCTTTTTAATTCTCTCCCTCTTTGTTTCCGGAAGTTTGTTCCAATTTTTTTTATTTTCGAAAATAGTTAGGATTTATTTTATTATTTCTAAAATCAATTAGAGAACTCATGTGGCATTATTTTATTTTATTTTTCTAATGTGGCATTATTTTATTTTTTCAGAAATGATTTTCGTAGCACTCGTTTTTTAAACGACTCCTCGGAACAGGTGAATTGTTTTTTTGAAATTATTTTTTTTCTGGAAATTATTTAGAGGACTCTATTTTGAAACATAAATATATACATATATATAAATATAAATATAAATATATAAATATAAATAAATAAAAAATATATAAAAATATATACATATACGGATAAATATATATAAAATATATATATACGGATATATATATATATAAATGTATACATATATATATATAAATATACATAAATATAAATATAAATATAAATAAAGATATATATATACAAATATATAAATATATAAATATATATATATATGAGTGCGTCTCTTGAAAGACGGTCTTTCCATAAGTCATGGAAAGACCAAGGTTTAAAGTGTAAATTACAAGAAATTAAGATAAAATTTTCGGGTTGCATGAACCGGGTTATAAATTTTATAACTACTACATGTTGCATACTAAATTTTTAATGTTGCAACTAAGACCTTTTACCTTTTATTATTCGAAGTAAACCCCGTCTTTCCATAAGCATATGGAAAGACCGTCTTTCCCAAGACTTTGTCTATATATATATATATATAAATATGCACACACGTAAATGTGTGGATGTACACACACGTAAATATGTGGATGTACACACACGTAAATGTGTGGATGTACATACATATATATATAAATAAATAAATATATATATAAATAAAAATATATACATATATATAAATATAAATAAAGATATATATAAATAAAAATATATACATATATAAATATAAATATATACATATATATAAATATAAATAAAGATATATATATATATATAAACATATATATAAATATAAATGAAGATATATATAAATATAAAAATAAAAATAAAAATAAATATAAATAAAGATATATATATATAAATAAACATAAATAAACATATATATAAGATATATATAAATATAAATAAATACATATATATAAATATAAAAAATATATATAAATATAAATAAAGATATATATATATATATGAATATATATATATGAATATGAATATATATATATGAATATATATATATGAATATATATATATAAATATATACATACATGTAAATATGTGGATGTACATACATGTAAATGTGTGGATGTATAAATATAAACATAAATATATACGTATATATAAATAAAAATAAAAATAAAAATAAAAATAAAAATAAATATATATAAATAAATAAGGATATATATAAATATAAATAAATATATATATATATATAAAGATATATATAAATATAAATAAAGATATATAAATATATATAAATATATATAAATATATATAAATATATAAATATATATAAATATAAATAAATATAAATATAAATATAAATATATACATATATATCAATATAAAAATAAAAATAAATATAAATAAGGATATATATAAATATAAATATATACATATATATAAATATAAATAAAGATATATATAAATATAAATAAATATATAAATATAAATATATATATATATATATATGAATAAATATATATAAATATATAAATATATACATACTCCCTCCGGTTTTTTTTCATTGGCACACTTACTAAAAGTGGTGTTTTTTTTAATTGGCACTTGCTATTTTGGGCAAGTTTAAGGTTTTTACATCCACTCATTTTACTTTCTCTTCTTTCAATTCAATTTCATCCACTCATTTAGCATCTCCTCAATTCTAACACCAAAAGAGAAGTGCCAATGAAAAAATACGAAGGGAGTACATGTAAATGTGTGGATGTACATACATATATATAAATATATATACATATATATAAATATATATATATATATATATATATATAAATATATATGTATATAAATATAAATATATACATATATATAAATATATAAATTTTTAAAAAAAATTGACCAGAAATTTTTGACCGGAAATTTGACCAGAAATTAAAAAAAAATTAAAATGGCTTAGAGGATGCATTATCATAATGCGTCCTCGCCACGTGTCGGCGACGCCGTGCGCCGCATGACATTTTTGACCAGAAAATGAAAAAGGAGAGGACGCATTACCATAATGCGTCCTCCATGAAAAGTTGCCGTTTATGACAGCGGAGGTTTCCGTCGCCAATTGCGGAGATAGATGTCAAGATCAGGTCAGTTCATCCGGATTAGGAATTGTTGGTATTTTTGTATACAATACAACTTCAATTGCTATTTGAATGGCTTTGTACCCGTTTGTCTGAGTTCATATTAAATTTAGTTAAATGTAGTTGATTAGACTTTCTTTGAGGTATGTTGTAGTATATTGTTTATTGTCCTTTGGGACTAACTCTCTTCATGCTCCTATTTTGAAAATAGTCCCAGTGATTCACTGCAGCTCCTTATGATTCCTCTTCCGAAGAGGGTGATTCACTGCAGCTTCTTCAGCAGTATGATTCATATTCCGATGAGGAAGAGGCGGCTGCTGTTCCTATCCTGCAGCTTCCACAACGTCGGGTATTCTCGTTGAATTCCCTGGAGATTTTATATTTCCAGTATGGGGATTCTGAGGATGAGCATGATGATGAGGAGGATTTTATATTTCCAGTACGGAGATTTTATATTTCCAGTACGGAGATTTTATATTTCCAATATATTGTTTATATTTCCACAACTTAGTCTGAATTTTTTTTATTATCTTGACCATAACGTGCCAACTAGTAGTTTTATAATATTTGACGATATATATTATCAAGTGTCTCGTATTTTCAATGAAATGAGTATTAAACGCAGCATTTTATTTTTTTAAAACACAAAAAATGCGCCAAAAATACCCAGAGCTCTAAATAAGTCAATTCTCTACCCATATTTCGAATTCGCTCTGACTCGAACGAAATTCAAAATGAGGTGCTTCACACTCTTGTGTGTGGATTCTGTTTCGAATTTTGACAACTCTTGTGTGTTTTGAATTGTGTGATTCTATTTCAAATTTTGACTAACTCTTTTGTATTTTGAATTATGACAACTCGATTCTGTTTGAAATTTTGACAACTCGACTGTTTGATAGCCCTAGTACAACTCGACTGTTTGATAGCCCTTGTCCAACTCGACGGTTTAATAGCCCTCGTCCAACTCAACTATTTGATAGCCCTCGGCCAACTCGACTGTTTAATAGCCCTAGTCCAACTCGACTGTTTGATAGCCCTTACATATATATACATATATAAAAAATATATATTTATATACATAAATATATATACATATATGTAAATATAAAAATATATACATATATATATATAAATATAAAAATATATACACATATATATAAATATATAAATATAAATATATATACATATATACATATATATATATATACATATATACATATACATATACATATATATACATATATACATATATACATATATACATACATATATACATACATATATACATATATACATATATACATACATATATACATATATACATATATACATACATATATACATATATACATACATACATACATATATACATATATACATATATACATACATATATACATATATACATACATACATACATATATACATATATACATATATACATATACATATATATATATATATATATACATATACATATATATATATATATATATAAAGTTACCTCATTTATCTCCTAGCAGTTAGCCTAAATTTATTCCTTTCCGTTGGGGCTTTCTCCGTATAAAGACTTGGTAAAGTCTGTAAATCAATCACACAATTCATACATTCACTGTAATAATTGTTTAACAATATTGTGGTTCCTTAGAGTGTCAGCATGATTCTAAGATGTTCAACAGCAGCTAAACGCTACAAGTAATTCCTAGTGCCAAACTCTACGAATCAGCCAAAGCATCAAACATTCAATACTATGTTCTACCATCAACAGCATATTAGTGGTTCTTTATTCACATATAAAGCTACTACTACTGATTCCTTGGGGGAATAGCTCTCAAAAATCAAACATAGCATTGATTGTTCCCTGAAGAGCAAAGGAACAATTAGTCTGTGCGAATTGTACAAACTGCACAATCACTAAGAGTTTCTTGATTAAATTATCATTTGCCCTAGAAGGCGAGTTCTTGATTTTACTATGGTGAAAATTTGAATGTTGGATGCGGATAGGGTGGTTCTCTAAAATGGACAACAAGATGCATTGGGGAAATGCGTGCTCATGAATTAATTTTTTTTGAGCTAAAATAGTAGAGGACGCATTTTAAAAATGCGTCCTCAGGCTCCTAAATATTTTTTTTCTGGTATGAAAAAGTAGATGACGCCATGTGACGTAAAAAAAATTTTCCTCTAAATTAGTAGATGACGCATTTTGGAAATTATATTTAGGGACGCATTTTGAAAATTATATTTATATTTATATGTATATGTATATATATATATATATAAATATATATATATATACATATATATATACATATATATATATATACATATATTTATATGGGTCTGTCTCTTGAAAGACGGTCTTTCCATAAGTTATGGAAAGACCAAGGTTTAAAGTGTAAATTAGAGGAAATGAAGATAAAAATTTTGGGTTGCATGAACCGGGTTATAAATTTTATAACTACAACATGTTGCATACTAAAATTTTAATATTACAAGTAAGAACCTTTACCTTTTATAATTTTAATTATGCCCGTCTTTCCATAAGGCTATGGAAAGACCGTCTTTCCCAAGACTTTGCCTATTTATATATATATCTTTATATTTATATATATATGTCTACATATTTATTTATATATATCTTTATATATATACTATCAAATGAATTTCTTTTGGTGATTTGTAATAGGATTTACATGGCTATATATATAGCACAAGTGAGGCCCTATCATCTTCTAAAACTTACAAAACTAATTACAAAGAACTAACTACAAAGGACTAATCAACTTCTAAACTTACAAAACTAATTACAAAGAACTAACTACAAAGGACTAATCAACTTCCAAACTTTCTATTATCACACCCCCCCTCAAGCGAAGCGTCGGGTTGATCGAAACGCGAAGCTTGGATCGGAAAAACTCAAACAAGGCCCGATTTAGCCCCTTGGTGAAAATATCCGCTACCTGTAACGACGTGGAGACATGACCAACACGAAGCTTGCCAGCAGCCACCAGTTCTCGCACAAAGTGATAGTCAATGTCGATGTGCTTAGCTCGCTTGTGAGCAATGGGGTTCTCAGCAAGAAAGATAGCACTGTTATTGTCACATAAAAGCAACGGAGAACCCTGCAGCGGAAACTGTAGATCACGAAGAAGATGCGAGAGCCAAACAACTTCCGAAGCAGTGTTGGCAAGGGCACGGTATTCAGACTCCGAGCTCGAGCGAGAGACCGTAGGCTGCTTCTTCGCACTCCAAGAAACTAAATTCCCACCAAGGAAGACCGCATACCCATAAGTAGAACGCCGTGTCTCCAAGCAACGGGCCCAATCAGCATCAGAATAGGCAAGGACCTCTGGGACCCCCTCATAGGAAAAGGTCAAACCACAATGCTGCGTGCCACGAACATAGCGGAGAATCCGAGTGACAGCTGCAAAATGATCATCTCGTGGGTCCTGAAGAAACTGACTCACCGAATTGACCGCAAAGGACAAATCGGGACGAGTAATAGTGAGATACTGAAGGGCACCAACGAGTGAACGGTACAGCTTGGGATTGTGAAATGGTCCACTCATACTGCTGTGAAGCTGCGACAGCGGTAAAAATGGTGTAGATACAGGGGAAGCCTCCAACATCCCAGCACGCTGAAGAATATCTCTGGCATACTTTGCCTGTCCTAAAAACAGACCAGTAGAGGTAGGGGTAACCTCCAACCCAAGAAAGTAGCTAAGAGTACCAAGATCCTTGACCGAGAACTCACGATCAGCCCGAGCAATGAACTGGCGGATGGCTGCAGTGTTATTCCCGGTAAGAATAATATCATCGACATAGACCAGAAGATAAAGAGTAATGGTCCCCCTGGAAAACACAAAGAGAGAAGGATCCGACAAACTGCCAACAAAACCGAGCAGCCGAACAAAGGCACTGAATCGATCAAACCATGCCCTGGGAGCCTGCTTAAGACCATAGATAGCCTTCCGCAAACGACAAACATGAGCAGGGCGAGTAGGATCCTGATAGCCAGCAGGCTGAGCCATGTAAACAGGAGTGTCAAGAACACCATTAAGAAAGGCATTCTTGACATCCAGCTGATGAAGCGGCCACTTTCTCATAGTGGCAATGGCGAGAACAGTGCGAACAGTTACAGACTTGATCACCGGACTGAAGGTGTGATCGAAATCAAAGCCTGGGATTTGAGAATACCCCTGAGCAACCAGACGAGCCTTAAAGCGATCAATAGACCCATCCTGCCGATACTTAAGCCGGTAGACCCACTTGGAACCAACCACGTTGACATCCGGCAGACAAGGCACTAAATCCCAGGTGTGCTGAAGACGAAGAGCAGCCATTTCCTTATCCATGGTAGCGACCCATCTGGAATCCTTGACAGCAACGCGGTAAGTACGAGGCTCCTGCTGATGAAGGAGTTCAACAACCAATCCGGTGGCCACAAAGTCAGGACCAAGATCTCGAGCCACACGTGTCCCATCCTGAAGGCGAGTAATCATCCGATGAGTGCGAAGCGCAGGAGACGACGAAGACTCCTGTGCTGAAGAGACAGCAGACGAGGAGCCCGAGACCGACAAGCCACCATCAGAAGAGGCCGATGAGAAACTCGAAGACACAGGGGAACGTGCGGGAGGGATAATAGGATCGTCATCAACAAGTATCGACGGTGCAGTCTCCGTTAACAAGTCAGGACACACCGAGCAAGCAGAATCATTCACAGCAGGAGCATCAACATGAACAGTGAAGGATGGGTTGGGGTCAGTGGGGTCCAAAAAGGAGGAGACATCCAAGGATGTAAACTGGGCTGTCGAAGATGCCGTGGAAAAGGGAAAAAGCGACTCATCAAAACGAGCATGACGAGTCATGTAAGTACGTCCTGAGGCTGGATCCAAACACCTAAACCCTTTGTAGTGCGCACTGTATCCAAGAAAAACACATGGAAGACTACGAGGGGCAAGCTTGTGAGCCGCAGTGGGGCGAACATAGGGAAACACCCTGCACCCGAAGGGATGAAAGTTGGAGTACTCAGGTGAGCGGCCAAAAAGAACCTCATAGGGAGACACATTGTCGAGAACCGGAATAGGTAAGCGATTAATGGTAAAGACCGCAGTAGCAAAGGCATCATCCCAGTACGAGAGGGGCATGTGAGAATGAAACATCATGGAGAGAGCCATTTCTGCAATGTGGCGGTGCTTGCGTTCAGCCCTACCATTTTGCTCCGGAGTGTAGGGACAGGAAACCTGATGATGGATGCCGCGAGTGCCAAAGTGGGATTGGAGTCTGGTATTGAGAAACTCGGTACCACCATCGCTCTGAAAGATTTTGATGCGCGAAGAAAATTGATTCTCAACAAGTGCCTCAAATCGGAAGTAGACATCAACAAAGTCAAATTTCCGTCGTAAAGGATAAAACCATGAAAACCGCAAGTAATCATCCACAAAGACAGCATAATAAGAAAATCCATTTCCAGAAGTCACTGGAGAGGGTCCCCATAAATCACAATGCACTAAGTCAAGAACATGACTAGCGCGTTTAGAGTTCTCAACAAATGACAATTTCTGCCCTTTCGCCATAGCACAAGGCTCACAAACAGTAGGCTTAGGAAGTACTGAAGTAAGAGAAACATAACCAGTCTTATGCAACAAAGAAATAATACTAGGGGATACATGCCCCAAACGAGCATGCCAGGTCTCAAAAGATGCTCTTTTAATCTTCTCACGAACAAAGGAAACAAGCGCCTCTTCACCACGATCTAGCACATATAGACCATTCTCACTGTGCCCCCGCCCCAGCACCGCCTTGGTGACCTTGTGCTGAATCACAAAAGACTGATCATCAAAGGAAATTACAGCACTAAGATCCCGAGTAAGCTTGCTTATGGATAACAAATTTTTAGTAATAGCAGGCACAAGTAAAACATCAGATAAGTGCAATGTAGAACTAAGATGAGCATCACCCACAGCAGCAATAGAGAGGGAAGCACCATTACCAACAGAGACAAGAGTGTTACCCTGATAAGGAGTGACACTGGACAGATTCGATGCGGAAGAGCTCATATGGTTGGTAGCTCCGGAGTCCACATACCACGGAATAGACGAAGAGTCTGAAGTAGCAGATGACTGAACTGGCTGAGCATGAAAGGCAGTAAATAGGCAGCGGACTGAGGAGGCGGAGACAGGAACTGCTGTGCAAGATAAGCATGAGGAGCATGAGGAGCCTGAGGAGCCGGAAGCTGTGGAGAAGCATAAGGAAGCAAATGCTGAGCAACCGAAGCCTGTGGAGGTGGAGCATACAGAGCAACAGGTGGCAAGTACTGTGGAGCAACATGAGCCGAAGGACGAGGAACGGACTTGGGACACTGACTCGATATGTGACCGAAGCCCGCACAGGTAAAGCATTGAACTTGACCACCATTAGCGGCCGATCTGAACCAGGGCTGACGACCAGAAGACCCCCAGGGACGACGACCATCACGCCGGCCGCCGGAGCGGCCAGAAAAGGCCACGCGTGGACGCCACGCGCCGCCATCACGCGCGGCTCCACCAGGCGCGTGAGCCCACGCGGCGTCAGAATGAGGCTGTTGCTCGGCCGCCATGAAAGCTACATGACCTGTACTCGAACTCTGTGCAGAAATACCCCTAGTTTTCTCCAAACTAAGCAAAAACGATTCATATCCCTTTGCTTCGTCAACCACATTAAGATAAGCAGGAAGGGGTTGACGATTAGCGATAGGGGCACTAAAATCCTTATAATCATGTCCTAGGGCAGTAAGAAACCATAACAATTTTTCCTCATTCTTTGCGGGATCACCCATAGCAGACAACTTATCAATAATAGCCAGTAAAGCAAGGTGAAGATCGTGAACCGTACCCGTTTTTCGAAGAAGTGTAGCCTGTTGACGAAGGCTGAAGGCATTGACCAAACTTGCAGGCTGATAGACGGTGGCGAAGGTATCCCACATATCCTTCGCGGTTTCACACATCGAGATCTCATTCTTTGCCTCAGCGGAGAGAGAGGAATAAAGAAGACTGCAGAGACGCTGATCATCAAGAACCCATGCATCATAGGCGCTCCGGGCAGCGGAGAAGGCATCCTCGGCGGCCTTAACGGTGGCAGCATCTGGCGGCGTGGAGGAGGAGGAATCCAAAGTCGGCATCACCGGAAAACTGGGGAGAGGAGAGGAGCCATCTAGATGGCCAAATAAACCCTGTGAACGAAGCACAAACTGAACATGTTGCTTCCATTGCAGATACGTAGCAGCTTCAAGCTTGGTATTGAGAAGATGAATCAACGTGGTGAGGGACAATTTATCCGAACTCTTATCATCGGCCATGATCAATTAATCAAGAAAATCACAAAAAGAAAAAAAATTCGATGAAGAGAAAAAGAAGAGGGGGGCGGCTGATGCTCACTGACACTTGCTATTATTGGTATAAATTTACTAGCATAAGTTCACTATGCCAACAGGAACCAAGAATGCCAAAACATTAATATCCATGAAAATAAGAGGGCCAAGTAGGCGGCTAATGCTCACTTCCACTGCGGAAGAGAGAAGCGGAAGAAGGGAAAGGAAGAGAGGAGATGAAAGGTTTGTAAAACACTAAGAAAAAGAAAGAGAGAGAGGATCTTAGAATGACTCTGATACCATATCAAATGAATTTCTTTTGGTGATTTGTAATAGGATTTACATGGCTATATATATAGCACAAGTGAGGCCCTATCATCTTCTAAAACTTACAAAACTAATTACAAAGAACTAACTACAAAGGACTAATCAACTTCCAAACTTTCTATTGTCACATATACATTTATATATATATATATATATATCTATACATTTATATTTGTATATACATATGTATATATTTATATTTATATATATATATGTATATATTTATATATATAGGCAAGGTCTTGGGAAAGACGGTCTTTCCATAGGGTTATGGAAAGACGGGATTTAATTCGAATAATAAAAAGTAAAAGATTTTAGTTGCAACATTACAATTTTAGTATGCAACATGTAGTAGTTATAAAATTTACACTTTAAACATGAGTCTTTCCATGACTTATGGAAAGACCGTCTTTCAAGAGACGCACTCTTGAAATAATGTTTAACTATTTTATTATTAAAATAATATTAGATAGAATTCGAGTAATTAAGAGATCGAATTTATTTTTACTATATATATAGTTTATAGTCATATAATATATATATATATATTTAAATACATAGTATAATATATTACTATGCAATTCGAGTTTATGTTTAAAATTATAGTTTACTTTATTTAATTTTATCTTCAATATTTCTATTTTAAAATAATTTAATATCCGAAAAATATATAATATAAAGTAAAAATTTCAGTGGACAAATATGGAATAGAATATACACAAAACCAATCAGAAACATTATTTATTTCTTATCTGATTCTAATTGATTTAAATATATGAGGAAGAGCATGGTGAGGAGGAGGATCAAGATACCCGAGTTTGGGGAGGATCAAGATATTGGTAATTATTTATTATTAATTTATTTTTATCTTCGTATTTAATTTTGCAAAATCATAATATCCAAATAATATAAACTTTATTTGATAGTTTTATGTTAATATATTCAAGTATCTCATTTTTTATTTTGCCCAAAACCTCTAAATTGTAATAGATGGCTCTAGTCAACAGTGAAAAAAAAAAACAAATAGAGATGGGATGAAGGTTATAAGAATGGGTCCCACGCAAAAAAAAAAACCTTCTAGATACTCTCGCTATTTGCATCCCGGGAATCTTTGCCGCTGCTCCTACGTGATCCACGTGGAGCTCTCTCCACCGTTGATTGTGGCAAAACTCCAAATGGTCCCGATTTCCCGAACCTTCGTTTTTTGCTTTGTTATTGCTTCCACCGAGCAAAGCCTTACTTTGATTGCGATCTGATCTTCTTCAAATTCACTGTGTGAGTGTGTGTGATTTGAGATGGCGCGAACCGGTGCGGAATTGAAGTATTTGGGGTTTGTGAGAGTGATGGCGCTAAACGCCGTCGTTTGCGCCTCCTCCTTGTACGATTACGCAAAGCAGAACCTGGGATCGAAGTCACCCCTAGGTACGGTGGAGAACGCCGTTACTGTGGTGGTGCGACCTGTGTACGAGAAGCTCAACGGCGTTCTCGACGATCTTCTGGTTTTTCTCGATAACAAGGTATATATATGTTGAGGAAATTGCTTCATGAAAGCAGTATATTTGAATCTCGGTGAATTAAATTGCCTACACTTGATTTGATCACAGGTCATCGTTGACTGTGAACCTTCATAATTAGTTGTAATTGTATAAGTGTATGCTAACCAAAAAACAATAGGAAGAAATTGCAAAGCAGTATATTTCAGTTTTAGTGAATTAAAGTGTATGTAGGAGGATAAAGTATTTAATTGTTGTAGTCTTGTAGAGTGTGATTTTTGTAAATATTTGAGGTCATTGACAATTTGATACCATTCAAGAGGTTTCAGATACACTGAATTTTATAGTCTGTTTGCAGAAAATTCGAGTTTGATATAAGAGGGCTATGTTTCAATACCATGAGCTATCGAATACTCTGAAATTTGTGCATCTAGTTCTCGTTTTTTTTCTAAGTTTGATCAATATGCAGTTGTCTAACGAAGAATCGTGAATTTGCCCGTGCTCAGATGGTCTTTTGTGTTAGTAGAATCATTTGCTCTTGTTATGCATATAATGATATTCTGGATGATAGATGTATATATGCACTACATAAGTGTTCTTATGTCCATCGATGCTGCATTAGGTCGATCTACTGTCTGGCCAGTTTGATGAACACGCTCCCCCTATGGCCAAGAAGGTGATCGGTAATGTGCAGCAGGTAGTCAAGAAGGCATCAGAGGTTGTCGTGACCTTGGGTCGCGAGGCAGTAACCGACGGACCTCGTGCTGCACTGTCTCATGCGGTTACGTTGTACAAGGCCTTCGTGGTGTACAACCTGGCGCTTCTGTGGTACGTGGCGAATCGTTATCATCAGTTGCATTTGCTGGGAGTGAAGGTCATCCCTGTAGTTGGTCGCTGGTTGGAGATGTATAACCAGTATACATCTAAGATGGATGCTCGGGGCTACCATATCTTCGGCTATCTGCCTTACATTCCGGTTGATGATCTAGCCAAGGCATACAAACAGCTCGATGTTGTTGCAGCAAAGAAGGATGA
This sequence comes from Rubia yunnanensis, assembly GCA_037428765.1. Classification (NCBI taxonomy): domain Eukaryota; kingdom Viridiplantae; phylum Streptophyta; class Magnoliopsida; order Gentianales; family Rubiaceae; genus Rubia; species Rubia yunnanensis. The sequence goes on along the minus strand of CM075071.1, from coordinate 80,735,871 downwards.
CGATGCAGTGAGCGAACCTCCGAAAGAGTGAAGGAGTAGATATAAGAGTGTATTGTGTACTTGGTGTGCCATGGATAGTTTTGGAACTTTGGTTATGAAATATGTTTATAAAGGTGTTGCAATTTGCTTGTAGGCTGTATTGTTTACTAAATTTTCACTTGTCGGAATGAAAGTTCCAAAATATGTGTATAAAGGTGTTGCAATTTGCTTGTAGGCTGTATTGTGTACTAAATTTTCACTTGTCGGAATGAATGTCTACTGTTTGATGAGAGTGAATGTTGTTTGATCAGAAAGAATGGTGAATGACTGTTGTTTGATCAGAAAGAATGGTGAATGCCTGTTGTTTGATAGGAAAGAATGGCTGTTGTTGATCTCCTGTTCTTGGCGTTGATTTCAGACATAAACACTAAACAAGTTCTGCTCAACATAAATACTAAACAAGTTCTTGAGCAGATCATAATCCGCTCAAGACTAGATTTGGACCTGGCTAAACTAGTTCTGACTGAACACTTTAGTTCCTGAATTTTAGTCTGTATGGGAGCTCATAAAACCATTAGAGCAACCAAAAAACGTTGTTTGTTTGTCACAATTGCCATAGTTTTGTTAAGGCAGTGTCTACAGGAATCGAGCTTTAAATCGTAATGCGTTTACAGTTCCATTATTTGAAGATTAAATGCCTTCATATGGCTACAAATTATTCAAACATATGATTACAAAGAAACTGAGAAAATGCGTTAAAATAGGCCTTGGAATTGTTCACCTTAATCCAGACATCACCGTCCTGCAAATAAATAACTCGTATAAGTACATTTTCATCCTCATCGAGGATACGAAACCTTCAAGTATAAGAAATCTATCTATAGCACAAAGACACAAACCACAAAGATGGGTAAACAGATAAAGCACAAAGGCTATGTTTAAACATACGAGACTGCAGCTTCTACATTTCATTTAAACATCCTTCCGCATTTTTCACAAGAACAAGAAGCCAGAATTTAACACTCCTATGTCCATAAACCAGAATGCATTCTTCCAAATCACCTGAAGTTCACACTCCTTTCACCTTTCAAACGGTCAATCTCTATGTATATACATAGTTGTACATTTACATGACTACCAACTAATGGAAAATCTCCTAATCTAAAAGCATATACCAACTATTGAAGCTCGACATATTGTAATAAAATGAAGCTACACAACGTTCATTAAAGCACCTTAATGATGAACATATCAACGTTTCACATTAAACAAAAACACTGACAAACAATCTGTGGCTAAGATATCTCTTACTATAATGACACTCTACTCAAGAATACAAGCAGTTCCACAATCCGGGAAAAACCACTAAACTAAAATATAATCTGGTAAGAACAAGATACGAGAATAGCAATAGCAGCATGAATTCAGTTCTTGAAATATCCTACCCCGCCATAAGACAAACGCAAACTATCCATCAAGAATATACACAAGTTCATTCGCCTCGAATCCAATTAACTGTGAAAATAATTATACCAACACTTAATCATGAAATGCACATACTATTTCTTGGAGGAGACGTCCTCCAGGAGATCGTCATAGGGATCACGGCGCCCCGCGACCTGGCTAATCTGGGAATCCCACACAATCTGAGAATTGTGGCGTTCGAAGGTCCAGAATCCATAGGGACGCAGAGGAAGTGCCCACATTTCCTTCGTCTTCTGGCACCTATCTTTCAGGTCATACAAATGCTCCCTAAATTTCCTATCCCTCTCCTTCGGGTCCTCCATTAGCCTCAGAATCAAGTTCTCAGCAAATTCCATCACAAACTTCATTCTTCCTCTTTCTGTTACACACTTATTCAATTAGATTTTCTTGGATTGAATTAAACCCTAAGGCAAACAACATCAAATCCTGAGCATAAACTGAGGTAAAAATCGAATAACGAGTGAGCTGATCAAACAGCAAACAGGATAATCTATGCTAGCACTAAACCAAATTATATAGCAGCCGAACAACAACACCAGAAAACCAAGATCTAATCATCAATCCATGTCTCGCCATAAACAAACTGAGATATACAAACCTGATCAATTCCTTTTACAAAACTGGGCAGCCGGCGGATACCGATTAGAGACCTCGGGGAGGAGAAAACTTCAGAATTTGGGTGAACGGATAATTTGAACGATCAAAATGTACTGCTGAAATCTTATTTGTTGATATGAAAAAAATTCGAAAACTAATTCGCAAACCTGTGTGAATGTGGGTGATACGATGGGTTTCCGAACTGGGAATTGGGCTTTGGATTTGGGGTCACGTTAGAGCCCAATTCAAATTTTTGATTTTTTGTTGTTGAAAAAGTGACAATTGTCGCCAATGAGAAAGATGGCGTTCAGTTGAAATTATAGGATAAAGTAAGATTTTAGTTGTAATATTAATTTGATCTCCTCTAAATTACTGTTAAAACATTGATCAATTCATAACTAAATAGATAACACCCGTATCGATGCACACATTATGAACGGAAATTTAAGATATAAATATCATTTATAATTTCAATAGGTGATGAGTTGTTGTCGTATCTATACGAGACTTACACATTATACATCATTTATAATAAATTAAAATATTTATTAATATTGCAATGCATTAAATGAAAGAAAATCGACTCGATCTTTGTCAGTGCATAAGTATGTTACGTAGAAAGTAATTAACTATTGTACAAAAATATTTTACCTAAAAAATATAGTGATAAAAATAAGAAATGTCAGTTGCTAATGAATTGATAAATATTTAATAAAGTTATAAAATTATTTCTCTTTTAAGAGGAAATATAAAAGGCATATAAGGAGATGTTCTCATAGAAGAATAAATTACAATGTTATAAACTATTTAAAATTATACTACATATTCATATTATTCGAATAAATAAGTATTTTCTAAGAAAAACATTTGGCAAAGAAGTATAATTTTATCTCACTTGGCAAACATTTATCTGTTTTATTTTGTTTGTTTAGACGCATCGTTTACTTACTTGTGTTGTGTATGTAATATTTCAGAGAATGGCAACTGAATTTGGTGAGTGAATACTGTTTGAATGATCAAGTCAACTTTCTCAAGTCACATTTTGACCATAATTTTCAACTAGTAAATAGACACCGATATATTCACGTGATATATCGTTATATTTTCTATGTAATGTATATGTAACTAAAGTTATCGGTGGTCAAACATGGTCGGAGAAAATTAACCAAAAAATGTGCAGATATCACTAGGACAGGGGGTAACTAAACTTTAAAATTTAATAAAATTAATTGTACTCCCTCTGTCCCAGCAGAATATGTTTGACTGTAAATATGTGCAGCTACAGACAATAATGACACACAAAAAATTGATATTTAGAAACTACATGTTACGACGAATCTAATCATATCCCATATGATAAAATTATTACTCATATACCTATTCAAATACGTGGTTAAAGTTTTACATCTTTGACCAAAAAAAATTCTGTGTAGAATCGGATGGAGGGAGTATGCAATTTATGAGTTGGATGCAAAAAGTACTCAAAAGTTTGTCCCATTTTAAAAATCAACACCACCGCGCCACGAGCAGTAGGACTTCAGCTAGTTTTATTTAAATACATTATTTAAAAGTTATGATTTTCATATGATTCTGATTGATTTGGACCCAGTCCGACCCGACCCAAATCATTTGTCGACTTACAAAGAAACTGAGAAGCCCTAAACCCATATGATTACAAAGAATCTGAGAAAATGCGTTAAAATAGGTCATGGAGGTGTCCACTTTCTCCCAGGCATCAATGTTTCATCACCGTCCTGCAAATAAATAACACATATAAGTATCATCATCAAGGATACGAGCGCTTCTAGCTTCTAAGTATGAGAAATCTATCCATAGCATAAGCAGCAAACCACAACGACGCATATGGATGAAACAATTACAGCACAAAAGCTGAGTTTAAACATACGAGATTGCCGCTCATTTCATTCAAACATCCTTCTACCATTTTTTATCAGAACAAGCAGCAACAATCATACACTCTCTTGTCAATAAAGCCATCGTGCATTCTTCCGAATGTTCAATCTCTACGCATACTCAAAGTTGTGCATTTACTTGACTACCAGCTAATGGAAAATCTCCTAATCTAAAAGCATGTACCAAAGATTGAAGCTCGACATAATGTTATAAAATGATGCTATACAACGTTCATAAAAGCACCTTCATGATGAACACATCGACACTTCCCATTAAAAAGACATAAACAGTACAGGGCTAAGATACCTCAGTTCCACGACCGGGGGGAAACACGAAGCATAAATTAAGAACAAGATATGAGAACAGCAGCAATAGAAGCATGAATTCAGTTTTTGATAATAAGAAAAACAACAAACTATCCATCAAAAACATACACAGGTTCATTTGCATCCAATTGGATTAACTGCTGAAATGAAATATACAAACACTTGATCAATAAATGCACATACTATTTCTTGGAGGAGACATCCTCGAGGAGGTCATCATAGGGATCACGGCGCCCCGCGACCTGGCTGATCTGGGAATCCCACACAATCTGAGAATTGTGGCGTTCGAAGGTCCAGAATCCATAGGGACGCAGAGGAAGTGCCCACATTTCCTTCGTCTTCTGGCACCTATCTTTCAGGTCGTACAAATGCTCCCTAAATTTCCTATCCCTCTCCTTCGGGTCCTCCATTAGCCTCAGAATCAAGTTCTCAGCAAATTCCATCACAAACTTCATTCTTCCCCTTTCTGTTACACACTTATTCAATTAGATTTTTTGGATTGAATTAAACCCTAAGGCAAACAACATCAAATCCTGAGCATAAATTGAGGTAAAAATCGGATAACGAGTGAGCTGATCAAAAAACAATTAATTCTATTAGATTTTGGAGAAATCAACCTTTTGCGGATTGAATTAAACATGTAAACCCTAGGTTGAACTAGCAGGAAAGACAGAAAATTCCGAGCGTAATTGAGGTGAAGATCGAATGAAATTGAAGAAATTATGATATTTAATACAGAATAATGAGCGAAATCGCTACCTGGTGAAGATGATCGGCGATTGCGAAGAGTTTCGAGCTGTGAGATTGGAGCTCCGACTTCAGCGTCGATGAGTTCGAGGCTCTTCGAAGACTTGGGCCCCGAAGAAATTTGGGCCTTCCGACGTGGTTTTGTTGGCCCAGAATCAGATGGCCCATGTCCAGACGTGACTCCATGCCCCAGTCTCCAGATTTGATAATGAATGATGTAAACCCATACGTTGTCAAAATAGTCTCCAGATCAGGGCCGGGTTCCCAGATCCTGTCGTCGCACCGCCACCACCACCAATTGCCGGTTTTTTATTAGGGTTTTGAAATTTTGCACCGCTGCCACAGATTAGAGCTATCGTAACACTTTCCTTGTAACACTTATATCAAACGTTACAATAATTTAGAAAGTGTTGCTTAAACTTTTGAAAAGCCTTACAAGAGTGTTACCTAAATTTTAAAAAGTGTTACGTTAGATATAATGTAACATCGTTTAAGGTAATACATGTAAAAGTGTTACTTTAGGTTCAAAGTGTTACAATAGCATCTAAAGTAACACTTTTACAAGCATTACCTTAGGCGGTGTTACATTAGATCTAACATAACACTTTTTGAAATTTAGTTAATACTTTTGTAACACTTTTCAACAGTTTAAGTAACACTTTATAAGATATTATAACATTTTAAATAAGTGTTGCGGGAAAAGTGTTGCATTAGACCTAGTTTGTATTATTGGAACCAATATACTAACACTCACTCAATCTCTAGGCACTTGAAGTTGGTAGTTGTGGAGGGTGAGTTGAGTTCCATGCATCTGAGGGTAAATATATGAATATACAGTGACAGAGAAATTGACACATGAAAAAGGAAAGGAACACTGTAAGTAGTGGAAATTGAATCGGACAAGAGGAAATTTTGGTCTCAATTTTTGACAATTTAATAAAGCTTTCATTCAGATTTTGGTTACATTTTTATTCAATTTTTTAGTTGATTTCATCTTGACGATGGAGTTAGTAGCTAGAGTAGAAATTTGTAGTAGTGCCCAACTTTCGAAGACGTCAATTCCAATTTTAGACCAAGTTTTCCCCTCATTTAAGCTGATTTATATATATATATATATTTAATTTTTATCAAACAGTTAGAAACATATTTGAGACCAAACATCGTGATTCGATTCTTCTTTGTTCCATATCAAATTTCGTTTTAAAATATTTAAAAAAATTCAAAAAAGGTTTTGATGTTACAAGGAAAAATTTATATTTATAAAATTTATATTACAATAAATTTTAATAAAATTCGATGTGATAATTATTATTATCACATGGTAAATTCTTGGGAAATACCGTCTTTCCATAGATTTATAGAAAGACGGTTTGATTAGAATAATAAAAAGGTAAAATATTTTAGCTGAAATATTAATTTTATTATGCAGCGTGTTATAGTTATAAAGTTTATATCCCGATTAATGCAACTAGAAAATTTTATCTTCATTTCCTCAGATTAATTTGCAGTTTAAATCTTGATTTTTCCATGTCTTATGGAAAGACCATCTGCTATGTTTGGCAATGGCTTTGCATATTATGCACTATTTATGGATGATTTTTTGAGATTTACTTGGTTGTACCCTCTTCGTCGCAAATCGGATTTTGTTGACACTTATCTGATGTTTGAGACACTTGTTGAAAATCAATTTTCAGCAAAAATTAAAGTTTTCCAAAGTGATGGTGGTACTGAATTTTTGAACACTAGACTCAGGTCCCATTTTGCGGCTAAAGGTATCCAGGTTTCCTGTCTGTCTATTCCGGAACAGAATGGGCGCGCAGAACGCAAACATCGCCATGTTGTTGAGATGGGTCTCACAATGCTTTCTCACTCACATATTCTGATTGATAGTTGGGATAATGCTTTCACCACTGTTGTCTACATCATCAATCGGTTGCCTACTCCAATGTTGTAGGGATCTACACTTTATGGTATTCTCTATCGTCGGGATAGTATCTATGGTAACTTTCATCCTTTTGGTTGATGGATTTTTCGTTTTGTTCATCCATTTGCTGATCATAAGTTGTCTCCTCCTAGAATTTCGTGTATTTTTATCGGTTACAACTCACAATACAATGGGTTTCGGTGCCTCGACCCTTCTACCGGCAAGGTTCATGTTACTCGCCATGCTCGGTTTGACGAGAATTATTTTCCTCTTGCTCCAGCATCAGGAACCGTTTCTTCGTCTTCAGGTTTAGATGTCTCAGCTTTTATTGATCCAGATCATGTGACAGCGTTGTCGCCAGACTCTGCTCCACCGCCTCGGTTCCATTTTCCTGACGATGAGCCGTCTCGGCCGAACTGCTCTCGGAGTTGGACTCTGCCCACTGCCTAGTCCCGCAACCAGTTGTGGTGGCGCTTTGGTCTCGCCCACGTCTCCGGCCTCATCCCGTGATGTGGTATAAGGATCATGCTCATCCGGATTATGTTTGTCGTCTCTGAAAGGCCATTTATGGTCTGAAGCAGGTGCCTCGAGTATAGTTTCAGCATTTTAGTGCCTACCTCCTGACGCTTGGTTTTCGTTGCAGTTCTTCCGATACTTCTTTATTTGTGCTATCTCGTGGTTTGTCACTGTTATATATGTTGGTCTATGTTGATGATCATTTTGACTGGGAATGATTTCCCTCTTATTCGACAGTTCATTGATCGCATCCATCAGGAGTTTGCCATCAAGGATTTGGGTGCCTTAGACTACTTTCTTGGCCTGGAGGTCACGCCCACTTCCTCGGGACTTCTTCTAGGTCAAGCGAAGTATGCTCGGGACATTCTTTATCGGGCTGGTATGTCGAACACGAATCCTGTCTCTACGCCATTTCTGTCGAATTCCCAGCTCCACAGCAGTACGAGTCCTCAGATCAAGAATTCGATGTTGTATCGCTCTTTGGTTGGTGCTCTCTAGTATTTGACCATGACTCGCTTGGAATTAGCATTTGTAGTTAATTCTGTCAGCCAGTATCTTCAGGACCCTCGGGAGGATCATTTTTCAGCTGTCACTCAGATTCTCTGCTATGCTCGAGGGACTTTACACTTTGGCCTCAGTTTTTGTGTAGCCTCTTCTCCTGAGGTGCTCAGTTATTCTTGTGCAGATTGGGCCAGGTGTTTGGAGACTCGTCGTTCTACTTATGGCTATGTTGTCCTTCTAGGCGGTAATTTGGTTTCTTGGAGTGCAAAGAAACAGCCTACTGTATCCAGGTCCAACACTGAGTCGGAGTATCGTGCTATGGCTAACACTGCTTCTGAGGTCATCACTCATTTGCTTCGTGATCTTCATGTTCCTCTTTTAGGTGCGCCTCTCCTGCTTTGCGACACCAACAGTGCAATCTTCTTGGCTCAGTATCCCGTGGCGCACAAGCGGATTAAGCACATCGACATTGATTATTAGTTTTTTGCGAGTTGGTTTCTTTGGGCAAGCTTCGTATTGCTCATGTTCCTACATCTGTACAGGTTGCAGACATTTTCACCAATGATCTCTCTCGTCCCTTGTTTGGGTTCTTCAGGTCCAAGCTTTGTGTCTCTGAGAATCCGACGCTTCGCTTGGGGGGAGGGGGTGTTAGGATAAATCAGATACTTGATTATATTGTGATTAGTATGATTAGAGTTCTTTCATTTTTTACCTCTATTGTACTCCACTATATATTCAGTGATCAATAAGACAATTACTTGCGTTAAATCACTTTATCACAAGGGACGGACTCTTATCACATATATGTACACCCGTTGAAATTTAAGTATTATACACTCATTGATAATATATATTGTCTCATACATATCCATTGAAATTCTGTAGATTAATCTTTAAAAAATATATAATGAAGTTTATAAGCCATTTATTATATTTAATAGAAATTTATTATATGTTATAACTATGGCTAATTGTAAGTGACGCATTTTCTCAAAATTTTAGCTCAATTTTAAAATAAATTTACAAGAAAAACAAAAGGGTACGAACGTAGGGCAGATGCATATGCTATTTGGGTGAGCGAAACTAATGCGCACCTAATTTTTTTGGTGAGAAGTCAGCGATTGCAATAACTGCATAAATAAAATCGTTTGCAAAAAAATTGATAATTTAGAACTATACCATTGATTCTTTCTACCAAATAGATTGTCATACGTACGACCTAGGTTATTCCATAATTTGGACTCTTCCTAATTATGATGGGCAGATTCTTGGAAAATACGGTAATTCCATAAGTTTATGGAAAGACGTTGTTTAATTAGAATAATAAAAGGTAAAAGGTGTTAGTTGCAATATTAAAAATTTATCATACAGCGTGTAGTAGTTATAAAGGTTACAACCATGTTCATACAACCCAAAAATTTTATCTTCACTTCTTCTAATTTGCACTTTAAACCTTGATCTTTCCACGACTCATGAAAAAACCGTCTTCCAGGAGGCGGACTCATTATACTTTTAGAGTATATGATGTATCATTGCTTATTTATAATAATAGATGATTTGCTAATTTGATGATGTACACCTATTGATGTTGGTTCGAATTTCACAAGCAATATGGGAGAATGATTTTCAAAAAGGTTAATTATTTATAAATTATCCTTTACAATAATATTATATAATTAGGTTCGTGTTCTCCATAACTTATTTTTTTACTAAATCGATTTGAAATAAAGTGAAATTAAATATAGTAAAAATGCAAGAATAATAAATCAAAATTAATTTAAAAGCATTAATTTAATATCTCTGAGATGAATTGAACTGAATTAAATTGATTTTCAAATAAATTGGGGATTACAGGACAAAGAATGTAATAAAAGATCATTTTAGAAAAAAAACAATATATTAGCTTAATTAATTTCAAGAAAATAACCTACTCCCTCCGTCCCGTCCCATCCCAACAGTAATGACATATTTACTTTTTCACGATTTTCAATAATCATGTTTGATCGTAAATATCTCTAGCTACGTATATGCACTGAAAATATTTTAAAATTTTTAAAAATGCACTGAAAATAGCAATAGTCCTCCACTAGTGTTGATGTTATAGTAATATTATTCCTCCCCACCCAAGCACAAAAGAAGGTATCAAAAAAAGATAATGGGGTAGGAAATTATTATAAAGGCCAATAAGATTCCAATATTCAATATCTTTCCTTATCAAAAATTTCTTAGTGAGGAACCCAACAAAGCAATACGGTCCCTTTTGGTATTGAGAGAAGAAAAAAAAAGCAGGTGAAATTCAACTATTTCTGTCACTCAAGGATAGGATTCTGCTGGTGATTCCGATTTTCCCCAGATCACATTTTGTATAGAGTGAGAGTGATCGAGCTCATTGATTATGTTATTTGAGACAATTTTTGAATTGGTTCCTTGGAATATATGCACTTGTTAGGTGATTGAACGTAAATACATAACGTTACACAAGTTCGCAGAGCATAAAAAAGTAGAATATTCATGACGTGTACGTGTCGGAATCTGATTCCTTCGGGTTTATAATTGATGGTCGTTTCTGAATTCAATCTCTGATTCAGAAAGGTCATGGCTGGAGAAAAAAATGTATATCTGTGCAAAAGTTCAAATAAAAAGATACAATAAATGGATGTGATTAGTCAAACTCTTACATGGATCACTCTTAGTTGCACTTTAGTTCACTTTATTAAGTTACCATTAGCTTAATAAAATTAAAACTTTATTTAACCATATGAATATTATTTTTAGGCTCCAGCATATTAAATTTTAGTTTATTTCAATTCAAATAAGAGGGAAATGAACGACTACATTTCAAACCTATGATATCATAGGTCATGTTTTCGTAAGAGCAATATTTAGGGTTCATTCTCTCCAATGTATCTGTACTTCAGCTCAGTTACACTCAGTTCGATAAAATTTTGAATCAATGCTAGTATCTTGTTTAGTTTTGCTCTTTCAATCTTATCTTTCATTTACTTTAATTCGGTTCAATACAGTAAGAAATCAACTCGGGAGACCAGAATGCCCGAAATATGAACTTGATTTAATGTGATGATGTGAATGTGGATGATTGCACACTCTCATACAAGGCGGTTGCTTGCTTCAACAGCTGATTCAAGAACCGCAGGTCTCCAGAAGAAAGGCAGAAAGTAGAAACTGATCGAAGTGGTTAGCTAGCAAGCAACAACACACGTTGTATGTCTCCCCAGCAGGTTAAGTTTTGATGTTTGTCCTTGAAATTATGCCTACGGCTATGAACGTTGTTGCCCAAAAATTAGTTGCAGACCTCCAACCAACAAACTGGGGCCTTATTTGGGCAACCTTCTATATATTGTAAAGGCAACTAGGCTACATCTTCAATCATGATCCATGCAACCAAAAGAAGGAGCATGTTGATCTAGTGCATCACCTGCTGTTGCCACCATGGATCAGCAATAATTTGTGCAGTTCAGCTCAGTTCAGTTCAGTTTCAAATGGTTCGTTTTGTCTTGGTGTTCCTTCAGTTTTTTAACATTGTCACGCTTTAATTTTGCACGTGGATTTAAGCGGGTGGAATGAACGGACGGAAATTGATGATTGAAAAAATAGAGTGAGTGGATCAAAATGAAGTAGTTTTGCCGGAAAAAAGGGAATGATGTTGTTGTTAAAGCACCATTTCGAATGGGAAAAATGAAAACGCTAGAAAATCAGAGAGTGGATGATATTCCTATAAGGACGACATGAGTGGTAAATGGTCCTGTTTGATAAATGATGTAAAAGTTGAGAAAGAAATCGATCGTAGCAAATGTTCAAATACTGAATGTTAAATCTACTCTAAAACTGTTGAACCTTTGTAATAACCGATTTCTTCCTTGACTTTTTTCTCGGCCCATACATCAGCACTAAATGTCCTATCATTGTTAATCACCGGTCTAATTAGATGAGTAGCTACCCCCTCCATCTCAACCAAAGATTTATACTTTTCACATTTGTCTTTTCCTACCAACAGCTCACATTCTGACCATTTTCTTATCTGGACTGAAATTTGTGGCTGAAATATGCCAAACTCATTTCAATCTTTCAACTTTGGCTGAAATTTGGCCACGTCAATATGCATAAATATTCGTGCAAAATGATGATACGATTCTCACAGACACATCGAACATGGTTATACAATGGTATGGAAGCCTTAACACTCAGAAGATGGGTGTTTGGCTTGCTTGCCTCAAGATTTAAGAGGTGGGATGGGTTTCTTATGTAACCCAAACAAAAACAAAACAAACAATCAAACAAACAAACCACGTTCTCCCCCTCACTCTTTCCTTTCCTCCCCACTTTCCAATATGCTCTCCCCCTTTGTATAAGCGTAGTACTAGTACTATTCCCAACAACCAAATGCCTTCACTTTTATCTTATAATCTACCCTTTTTCTTTTTTGTAGTACCCGTGGAGGCTGGTATTTTGCATTATTTTTTCACTAGTCAATTGGTCCAACCTTTTTTGACCAACCCATTTGCCCTAAACTACACCGTTTCTTGTTTACTCATTTCCAGGCACGAGCACAGCTACTCCTTCGGTCCCAACTTAAATTACGGCCTAATTATTATATATCGTTCAAAAAATATATTTGATCGTTAATATGTTTAGTTACGTATAATAACAACAAATAAGAAGTTACTTACTATAAACTACTTGTTACGGCGTCTCATATATCGATTCAAATATATGGTCAACCTTTAATAAAAAATGATATAATTAATTAAGTAGATAATTTAAGATGAGAGGGGGAGTACTAGTGATTTCAATGATATTACAGCTGACCACCTAGGATTCCTTCTCCCCATGATTCCCACCTATTTTTTTCCTTTCTCTTTTTTTCTTTTACAAAAGGGAAAATCAAGATGTAGATTTTTGCATCAATTCTCTTCCATTATTTATCGATATTTGTGTTATTCACATTTACAATTTGGGTTTAGACCTATTCCGTCTTTTATGTTAGTGGGACTGTGTAGAGAAAATTGAGTGGAAAGTGAAAAAAGAACACTGAGTGAATCAAAATAAACTCTCTCTCAAACTGATTGAATTGAACTTAACTAAATATTATAAAAGAATTGGAGGGACAAACTATAATGAAGTTGATAATATCAATTCATTTTTTTTGAAATGATGTGAAATGAAGTGAAGTATAAAATAGCTTAAAATAACCTGACAATAGTCTGATACCCGTAAATAGAAAATGACTAAACTAGAAAGAGATACTGCTACAATATCTTGTGCACATTCACGAGTTTTACTTGTCCTTCTGTAAAATTATGAGTTGTAAAAGTGTTTTCTACTAAGTAACTAACAAGTTGGGAATAACTTTGGACTTTAAGTTATGGGATGCTTTCTCATTTGTTGAAATGAAATGGTAGTAGTACTAGTCTAAATTGTGTGTTAGTCTTTACCTTAAAGTAATGGGAAGCAAAGTTCAAGTTGCATTTCCAACACACAATAGTTAAGGTTAATGCATTTTTACCCGTTTGAATATGGCTTTAGTTCTAACCCACTATGATTCATAACTCTTAATGGTCGGATTAATGGTTAAAAACAAGATTAAAACGTGTTTCCAAGTATTCGAGTGTGACCCACCCTTAACATTTGATCATCAAGACTTATAAAGAAAATGGGAATCCAATTCCCATTATTTTGGTCAGGAAAGGAGGGGACATCAAGATTTAACCACAAGGCACATTTCCATCTTTGCCCCTTTTCACTTTGGTTTACTGAAATTAAGGTTGAATTGGGTGGTAGTTAGTGAAAGAGCGTTATTCTAATCATTCAATGCATTATGACACAAAAACAAGATTAATAATAACAGAGTGTTACTCTATTTTTTAAATATTGATAAGCATTTAAAATATAATTCGGTCAAAGAGCGTTATTCTAACAAATCAACACACCTAATAATCTGTAACAATAAGGAAAACGTTAAAAGGTCAAGACGTTACTCTATGGCTTAACGCTAACGCCATTGACCGAGTCATGTTAGTGGATTTGTCATAGATTAATAACGTCATATGAAACTGATAAAAGTGAAAGCGTTACACTAACCATTCACTACTGACAACAATCTTTCCATTTTCTAAGTCGATCCTATTAATACTGACAACGCCAGACAAAATCAGTAATAATATTGAAAAACGTTACTGTGCCATTGACCATGTTGCACCACCATCTATATAAGAGGATTTGCCATTACCAATAACAATATATTGAACGCTAAAAAGTAAAAGGCTCAAACGTTAGAAAATAGGGTAAAAAACGAAAGACCGTAACTCTAATTGCAAGGTGATTGAAGAGGTTAAAGGATACTAATAACATTCCATTAGAAGAAAAAGGGGGGAAAATTGTCCATTGGAGTTAAAAATGGGAAATAAAAAGGCGACTTCGGATTTCAATTTCCTCCTTTATACAAACATCATTAAAAACACAGTTCCATTTTCTTTTCCGTTTTCTTCACTTCCTTTTTTACCATCTCAAAATTGTACAGTTTGGTGCCTAGACTCACGTGCCGTCACCGTCACCTTCACAGTCTTCCACTCACGCCGTCAACTCTAACTATCCACCGCCATGTTATCTCCCTCCTCTTCAAACCCGGCGGCGGCGGCGTTAGCTCCACCGTCAACGTTGGCACCGTTTCCGTTAGCGTTTTCACCGTCCTCATTCACCACTTGCTGAGCAGGAGTGCACTCAGCTTTATGCCGCATCTTCCAGTCAAGCGCCTGGCAGGCGCGTGAACAGTAATTCACAGCGCCGCAGACGGAGCACCGCCGGAACTCGTGCTTCCGGGTCTCCGGCCGGCCGCAACCCGAATGAGAGCACAGCCTCAGACCCGGACCCGGATTCCCGCCCCGGGCGGAATACCAGTCGGTTAGAAACCGGCTCGCCGGATGCGCTTCCGGCGCCGGCACATTACACCCGAAATCACTCAACAGCGGACACCCGGGCGCCGCCGCCTCGCCGCCATGCTGGTGGCCCGGCGGTGCATTCCACGTCAGCAGGTTCCCGGAGAGCAAGGCGGAAGGCGTCGCCGACAGAACCGCCGCCAGCTCACGCGCGTTCGCCTGGACCAGAAACCGCCGGCCTTCGGAAATGTTCCGCTTCACGCCGTAACCGTCCTGCAGGCAATGGCCGAGCTCTCGGAGAGCGTCGATGTGGCCGAGGAAGGCGGCGCGTGCGCACAGAGCTACACCGGCGCGTAGATCCTTATCATTCTTCGACCCCCCGCTCCCGTTGAACTGGATGACGGAGAGTGAATACAGCGCCGGCGCGTGCGAGCTAATCGCCGCCTTCGCCATCAGAGACGCTCCACTTCCACGGTTTTGCAGACAGTAAAACCGAATCTGCATTACACACACACATTAATAACCCGTTTCTCACACTACAAACTCTACAAAATCTTCAAATTCAACTGTCTTAACCATAATCACATAATTTTTAATTACAAATGATCATTTTCTCACCATGCCGAGAGTATAGCAAGCTTCAACATTGCCGGAATCCGCACACTGCTTCAGAAACCGGTGAGCATTCTCCGACCAGTTATTCGCCTTCAACGCCAACATTTGCGGCGACGCTTTAGCCAACACCATCGAATTCAGCCCTAATCCATTAAATCTCTTACACCTGAACCATAAAAAGAAATCAGAAATTCGCTCATGCGCAATTCTTTTCAACATAGGAACATAAATCAAACCAAATCAAACGTACGTCAGTAACACGTTAGCGAAATCAGCCGGACAGGTAGCGGTGGAACTGAGCTTGCAGAGAATAGACAGAACGAGATCATCCGGCAAAGCCTCAAACAGCTCAGGCTGCTCTTGCGAAACAAACGGCCGCCGCTTGCTCCGCCGTGAACCACCGCCGGCGGGATCCGCCGCCGCATCCCGCCGCCTCTTCTTGTTCGATACATCGAGGTACTCTTTCTCAGCACACATCTTCTCACGGAAAACTCTGGGATAGCAAATTCCGGCCCTTGTTTTCATAGATTTTTCTCACCTCTCAAAATAATCTTCTCTGTATAATATCTATACTGTCGATATATATATATAGGCAGAGAAAGTACGGCACGTATTGTCCGAATCTGAAATCTAAGGAGATAGAAAAGATAGAGTGGTATATATATAAGGGGAATGGGGAGCTGCAAAAACGACATGGCCGAACGTTTCGAGAAAAAAAAAAGAAATGGTTTAAATTCTAATTGGTGATGCTTTTGAGTTTTACCGGATTGCCCCTCTGATGCGTTGTGTTTTGTTTTAACGTTTAAGGAGCATTAAATAAATTTGCTTAGATTAGAGCAACTACTTGGTCAAAGGGTGTTGACCAGATCCGCACGCTCGTCTCCCGCGGTGCTATTTTCCCAGGTTCTCGTGATCGGCGGCATGTTTATAAGTTTATGGGTATTTCATTTATTTTTTACCTTATAGACTCCACTTGTTAAATTAAATACAAAATTTTGAATTTTTTAAAATATTTATTTATATCATATATTTTTTATATTTTTACCTTCAAATACATATTATTACTTATTTTAACTTATAAAATATAATATTTAAATTTTATTAAAATTTTACAACATTAAAGGTAAAAGCCCTTGTGGACTGTCAATACGTTTAAGGAAAGTTTGCATTTCATGATACTTACCATTTTATATTTTCACCTTCAAATACATATTATTACTTGTTTAACTTATAAATACAGGATTTAAATTTTATAAAAAAATTACTCCATCTGTTTTACTATGTTTGGCACCATAGGTTTAAGGTTTTTTTTAAGTTGGAATGTGATGAGGAAATTGAGTTAGGAGAGTAAAAAGTTTGATGAGTGTTTGAGAATGATATACTTTTTGTCATAAAAGGATATGTGACAAATTTAGAAAAACATACAAATGTTGTAAGTGTGCCAAACTTGAGAAAAACAGAGTGAGTACAATATTTAAGGTAAAAGCCCCATGTGGACCGTCCATTAGCATATGGAAATGCCGCATTTTTTTAGACTTTCTCTTTTAAAGTTTGCATTTTAAACATTGGCATTTCCATAATTTAAGGAAAAATCATTCTCAGGAGATAGGTTCTAACAATTTTATCTTTTTCTTATATTTAAATTTAATTGAGTTTAGTTGAGTGGCACTGTATTTATTAATTTTATTATGAAAAAATTATAAAGAATCACACAAGTCATCTGCAATTATGAGACAATAACAAACATAAGATAAGTTTTTACTAGTCAACTGCATTCATGGTCCTCTAACTAACACAGTCGTATTTTTATTTCATAGGTAAACTTTATCTATCTACATTTGTATCACAATAACAAACAAATCAATGAAGTTTTTATTAGCCTTCTGCATTCATGATAATGTAACAACTAACATCCACCATTAAATTTTATCTTTTGCATTCATTGCACAATAAAAAAAATAGTTAAGTTTTCACTCGTCATCTGCATTCACGCTAGAGTAACAAACTCGCACTCAGCTGCATAAAATTCAGACAATCCAACGTTAATACATAATATATCATAAAATAAAATAAGGTGCCTTAATAATCCGTCATTAGTGTTAAGCATGATTGATCATATTTTCTTTAACTACTTTACTGTAATGCCTCATATAGAATATATTTTAGGGATAATTGAGCGGGTCATGGCTTTTTGTTAGGCTACCATAATAAGTAATGGTTTATTAACTACTCCAAACTAATCCCACAAACATAAAAATTGAACTACCAAAAAACAAAAAGTCCATGAATCAAGCAGCTGATTAATTAGTTAAACAATCGCAATTGCGTGTTAATAATGGTAATATAATACTCTGGAATTGGTTGGTTATTAGAATTATGGAAAATATGGGGAGAGCGTGGGGCACAAGCGCGGGAGGCGAGAGTGGGGACGGTGGTTGTTGAGTAGTGAACAAATTGAGGTAGCGAATTGTGGGCGACCAAGAGGATTGAAGGTCAAACGGGTGATTCAAGAAGAGGAGAGGTTCTGTTACTAATGTTTGTTTTTATTGTTTGGCATACTATTTTTGAACCTGTTTTTTTGTTACATTTGTTTGGGGTTCGTTTTAATTCTTGTTAGGTTGCCGTAACCTTCTCTCAGGCTGTGTTCTCTTGATCTTATTTTCATTTCAGTTCCGCTCAGTTTAATTCAGTTTAAAATAATTAAATTTATTTTAATAAAATTTAACTTAATTTAATCGTACATTACTATTATTCAATATACTTATTTTCGGTTCAAATCATATCAGTTCAAATCAACTCCAGAGAACAGGGCCAAATTCTATTACAGAAAATATAGATGATATAGTAAACAATGTAAAATATAGATGATCACCCAATCGAAACCCTTTAGTCTGCCTTCATTTTTTGTTGTCTTCAATAATAGTGAAACGATGTCATTCCATTTAATAAAGGAAAAAAAGGGGGAAAAGTACTAAAACGACATCGTTTTAAGTACAGTTTGGGCAAAAAAAGAAAAGAAAAGAGAGACCGCGAAGCCTTCTTCTCCAACAGGCTTGCGGCGGCTGTGGCACGGAAGAACAGAGACGGGGAGGTGGACCCTAGTCTGGATGTGTCTTCCACTACTACTACCTTCACGCCGATAAATCATGTAGGGCTGGAGCCCTACTGTGTGTAACAGTAGGTGTGCCACTGGTAATATCCTATTCTTATTTTTGTAATTTTATTTTTAAACATTCCCCAATATTTTCTTTCCCTTTATTTTGTTTTTAAAAAGAAGGAACGTTTGCTTCCCTTTATAATAATGGAAAATACACGGGTATTCATTTGATTAACGTACGTAACAGAAATATTTGTCATGCTAATCTTTCTATGCTCCACTGAATGAAGAATTAAACGTTTAAACTGAAGTGTGATTAAATTAAAAAACATTTTAATAGAATTCCAACTCTGTAATTACTATTTTAATATAATTATAAAACCCTATTTTTGGAACATATGCAGTAACACAACCGTAGTTTTCCTTCTCTGCTAAAAAATCATCGGGACCATATATACTCAGTCCATCTTTTCTAAATCATCGGGACCATATATACTCAGTCCATCTTTTCTAAAACTTATCTGATTTATCTAATTTGATTTGATCTGATTTGAACTGAACTAAAATAAATATACTGAAAAACATTATGCATGACTAAATTAACTTTAATTTCATCGTATTAAATTTATATTGAATTGGACTGAATCAAACTGACCTGAATGAACTGAACTAAAATAAATACAAACTCCAGAGAATAAGACCTTAATAACTCAGGTTTAATTAATTATGGCAAATTTGCATTTCAGTTAATTTCAACTGAAACTAGATGAAAACACTGAAGCTAAGTCCCTGTCAATTAAACTGTTCATTTGCGTGCAATTTGCGGAGTTGGATTAATCACAAGCCACGAGAGGGTTTTGTTTGATTATTTAAACTGACTTTAATATCAATTATTTATAAAAATACTGATATATGTACGTAAGTACAGTTTGTTGGTTGTATATATAAACTAATAATTATAGCTAATTACGTATTTCTCTAAGAATTCTGATATCGCGTAAAAGACGTCAAATTAATTGATTAATATGTTTGATTTTTCTTCTCCGACCTGTGAATTAAAATAAGGTATCCTGGATTTAGAGACAAAATATGCAGTGTGAATTCGCACTGCTCGATCTTCTAGACAACTTATTCCTTGTTATGTAATTTATGAAATGATTTTTGGATTAGAAAATTAGAACGAGGGGGTATATATTAATTGCAGTAAATTAGGGCTGTTATATGAATAGGGTTTTATTAATTCTAGGGGTTCTCTAGATATATATTTACTGCATGCAGCACCTTTGTAAATTATTCTATTTATATTCTATACCCGTAAGTCATGAGTAAGTAATAATTGGTATAACTCTTATTTATAACAAGAAATTATACGGTCGGTAATACTTTTTAGAGAAAGTATCAGGAAAAACGTTATTTTCATAACCCTATGGACAGTTCACAGGAGCATTTACAGTGAGTGTTGTAATTTTTTAATAAAATTTAAACATTGTATTTTATAAGTTAAAACAAGTAATAATATGTATTTGAATGTGAAAATATAAAAATATATGATACAAAAAAATGTTTTCAAAAATTCTAAATTTTGTATGTACTTTAACAAATATAGTGTATAAGATTTTTAAAAAACGAAGACATGTCCATATGCTTATGGACATGCCGACTATCATGAGACTCACTCTACTTTTTATACAATCTAAATGTAACCTAATATCACTCAAAGTGAAATGAATCTGAAGTTATATTAACACTCCAAACACGGGCGATAAAAGAAAAACAATCGCCTTGTTGGAATGATACTATGCATCACTTCAAATTAAAATTTGATTTAAATACACAATTTTGGACATTGTCACTTTAAATGAAATATTATTAACATGAAATATTTTGTGTCACTTCACTAATCAATAATTGATATTGACATAAAATAAAAGCACGATATCCCTAAAAGTACAATACACCTTTTGTTTACAATCAAATCGTTTTAGAAACGATAATTTGTAAAATTTTATCCCTATTCTATTCAGTTCAATTCAGTCAGAGTTCGATTACAACGAAATGTATGTTTTGAAAAGGCCTTGCACACAAAATACACTATGTGCAAATTGAATTCTAAACGAGTACTTTTATAACGAAAGTGATGCTTGATGACTAAAGGAATTGCCTTCAAAAATTCCAGAAACCACGATTAGTTACATGATTACAAACGGAAAATTCAATACTCCTTGTGTCCTAGGTCAAATTGCACAGAATATTTTTCACGCTTATCAAGAAACTTGTCTAATCATTGATATGTTTAACTACGTACAATAATGGTAAACAAATAGTTACTTTTCAGAAGCTACTTGTTACGACGAATCCAACCATATAACATATGATAATATTATTGTTTATATATCGATTCAAATATACGGCTAAAGTTGGACAGTGAATACTGACATAAAGTGACATAAGCAGTTTAACCTGGGACGGAGGGGGCGGAGGGAGTATGTCAAATTGAGATTAACTGAAAGAATGGTCATAGTTGAAGACTAAAACGTTCTCGACCACATGAGGGCGGCTCTAACACGTTATTTAACTCATCTCTATCAGCGCTAATCACTTTCAATTAGCAACAAAAAAGCTTTATTAAGTTGGTTCAAGATCACAACTCATTTTAATGACAGCAATTAGCAGGCCACTTATCATTATTGAGGTCCGGGTCAAACCTGTCTTTTTCATGTGTTCAGTACGGTACTTTCGATCCTTATTCATACAATATACTCCTTCTATTTCACTAATGGTGACCCACTAGGTTTAGACTCTTGAATTACTATGAAGAAAATAAGAGGTTGAAATTGAGTGTAGAAAGTAAAAAGTAGAATGAGCGGATGAAATTGTGAAATCTTACCAAAAATAGAAAGTGTGTTATTTAAAAAAATATCCCAATAAAACAAGTGTGTCACTCTTAGTGAAACGGAGCGATTACTATAGTACAATAATACTGTGCAGTGATGGGTAAAACCAACTCCTCAAGTTTATTTTCACTCTAATTCAGTTACTAACCAAATTTAACTTTTCAAATACCATATTTCCATAAATATATAAAAATATGGTGTTAAATTATAATTACAAAAAAGTAAAGGATTTTAATTGCAATATTAAAAATTTAATATGCAACTACAATAGGTATAAGTTTATGACCTGATTAATGCAATTTAAAATTTTTATTTTAATTTTTTCCAATTTACAGTTTAAACCTTAAATTTTTCATAGCTTATGAAAAGAATTATCGGTTCAGTAAAAATATACAAGTTTGAGTAAACATGACCTAGGCCTCAGAAGAAATGGTGTTTCTCAACTTATGAAACATTAATGTGCCTATTTAAATTAAATGCTTTATAACTAATTTAAATATAGTATATTATAAATTAAACATATAAGAAGACGTAAGAATATAAATAAATATTAGATTAATAATACTGTATTTAAACTGAATATATATATTTAAAAATATTTTTCGACACATTCTACACGAAACGGTGTAATGTATGCTTATTTCATTACTCCATCTGTCCTCCATCTGTCCCAACTCAAATTACAGAGAATTTTTTTCAGTCAAAATTTGACCATATATTTGGATAAATAAATAATCAATAATATTATCGCATGAGATACCGTTAAATTTTTTGTAACATGAATTTTTTAAAATATTAACTTTTTGTGTGTCGTTATTATATGTATTTATATATATTTATATATATTTATAGTCAAATATGTTTATTGGAGACCTAAAAAAATTTCTGTGTCATTTTAGGTGAGACGGGGAAATATCTGAATTACAATACTTAAAGGTACAAGACACCTATAAAAAGAAAGAAAAAATGATTCTAGTCTATATACCTTTATTTTTATTTTTATTTTTATTTTCTGCGGTCTGAAATGAAGAAACTAGTGATACTGCAGCCGCGCATTCGGAAGACCACGTTTTGTTGAAGAAAACGGGGGAAAGGAGGTTGCGTTTTCAATGCATCGTAGTCGCGTAAGATACGTGAAGACGCCGGCTGGGTGTCACGCCGCCGAAAAAAATAAAGAATTTGGGTCACATCCATTTTTGACGTGGCTGACAGTATAATTCCCAACTCCACTTCTCCATTCTCATTAGCTTATCATTATGGCTTCTTTATTTCTTAATGATTCTAAATTATTTATAATTTACCCTTAATTATATTTTTCCTTTTACACTTTAACATGGCTGATTAGTTTGGTCGAATTAGCGTTACATAATAAAATTCATGTTAACGGATCAATGTCCTATAATCTTCTCTACTCATTGTTTGAGTAAGGTTTTAAAAATTACAAAAAATACTCCATCTTCAAACAACTGTATTTAAACTCTCGTCTTACCATAAGACTGGGTGAGACCGTCTCACCAAATCCTTTGTAAGAAGCGAAACCTAGTCTTCCCCTTCTTTCAAAACAAAATAAAAACAAATCAAGTTTGCTTACAAGTACAGTTCCGCCAAACATATCCATAACTCACTTTTAAATTGAGTTCGATTGTTGGAATCAGGAATTGTCACAGGTTTTATGCCGTGCGAATGACTATACAAACTGTGAGGACTAGGTTTTCAAATTTGGAAGCAGTAGGTCAAAATAATGGAGGCTATATATATAGTCGCCCTATTATTGACCAGCTGAATTTATTGGAGTACGGCAGAAACATCTGTTTGATTTTCGAACAAGAAAATTCACGAAGTTCGTCCATTATATCCTTGCAAGTTGCGTTTAAAGAAATTCCGATGCATTTTCTCTGAACCTCTTTGAGTGTAAGAAAGGAGGATTGAATATTATGAGCAAAGACTTTACTGTTGAAATTTCAATTTATATTCTAGAAAAAAAAAGAAGCAATGGGTTTATACCGAAGAAAGAAAATCCCCTTTGAAACTCTATTAAATGCTTTTTCTTCGGTGGGCATATAAGACAGATGTTTATAAAAATATTTATTGACAAGGCATGGAATCTAATCTGATCGTTTATAACAATTACTGAACAGAAACTAAGAAATAAATTGATAAGCGTTCGACGTGTATATTCGTTTTCGTTGATTTATGAATTGAACTAAACTAAAATTGAATCAAACTGGATGTGAAATACATTTTTTGCAATTGAAGCATTAAGTCATCGACATCGCACCTGTGGCTCCCATAATTTACGGCTGTCTGGAGATGACAGATGTGCACTCTTCAATAAAGGTGGGCGATTTAGATGTGTACTCTTCAATAACGATGAGCGGCTCTGTTACAATTTAAAGAATTTTTGTAAGCAGATACAAAAACAGCAGAGACAAAAACAGCTGAGATTCTCTGAGATGAGGTGAAAAACATGACTTGAGTGCATTACAAACTAAATGTAATCTAATTACATGGCAAAGAACACAGTAGAGGTGACCTAATCAAAACCAAATGAAACGATATTTCTCTATCAGTGGCAAACCATATTTGGATATTAGAATGTATGAGATGATAAATGAATGGATGAAATTTGAATTGAAAGAAAGAAGTAAAATGAATGAATATAATAACGTTAAACTTGCCATAGTTAGAAAGTGTCAATATTACAGAGAGAATTTATGGAAAAAAGAAATGTTAAAATATAGTGATGGCGTGGATAGGTTGAGAGATGACGTGGATCTCAAGCAGTGACGTCCACCACTCATGTCAACCCATGTAGGACCTTCTTGTCTTCAAACGGACATGTGGGGCTACCGGCGGTGGCGGGACCCACCGGCACTTTATTCCTCTTCATAATTCCCATTCTTAAACTATTTAATAATTATAATTAATGATAATTAATATCAATGTATGGTCATTGAAGTTTTGGTTTTTTGACCTAATATGATGAGCTATACATGCTCGATTACTTATAATACGATTTAGTTAAACTAATAGCAAGTGCATTATTTTTCTTTAAGTCATGCAATTATTATTTAATTTAAACATATATAATTAAAAAAAACTAGGCAAAATCTTAAGAAATACCGTCTTTCTATAGATTTATAAAAATATGAGGCTTAATTAGAATAAAAAGTAATAGGTCTTATGTGCAATATTAAAATTTTATTATGCAGCGTGTAGTAGTTATAAAGTTTATAACCCAATTTATACAATCCAAAAATTTTATCTTCATTTCTTTTAATTTTTACTTTAAACATTGGTATTTTCATAACTTATGAAAATATCGTCTTCCAAGAGATGAACTCATTTTTTTCACTACTAAATATTTTCATGTTTGTAAGTTGGACTATAGAATGTCTATACTAAAAAATGCAAAGTCTAAAATAAAATTATTTTTAATAAGTAAACTTATTAATCAGCTAATTTAAAATAAATAACATATATAAATAATTTATGCAGCTATTCCGTATTCAAAAATAAAATTTCAATTCCAATCTATTTAATTTATCTGTTTGCAACTTTAAAGTTTCTAAATTATGGAAAATTCTGAATTTTTGTTTAGACTACTTAAGCACTCAACTGGTGCGGTGACAAATTTAAATAAATAATTAGTGGAGAACCTATCAGAATCGCTTTCCAATTGGTCGGCATATTTTTTGGCAAAACATGATTTGGACATTAATTATTATTCTGAAGAAGCCCAAAAAAAGGTTTGATCTAATGAGGTTGACCACGTTTCTTGAGGTTAATAATTCGTTCGTGACTTGGGGCATTAATCTAATTAATTGAAATTTGTGGGTGGTTGATTTCTTGGCTTAAAAGTTGGGGAGTTTGGCTTAAACATGTCTTTCTCTACATGAAGTCAAAGACGCATCACTAATATATAGGTCCCTATATTCTATTCAATTTCATCTTCAAATCATTCATTTTCATGTTAATCTCACAAGAAACTATATATAAAAATCATTTCCTATCTCTTCAACCATGTTGAATTTAAGTTGTATTTGTCTAGTTGATTGGATCGCTAGTGTATCTTTATATAAACCATTCATTTGCCTTTTGAATTTAAAAGTCTCAATTATTTGGCCAGTGATATTATTGTTAATTAAGTGTTTGACAAAGTTGTACTCCCTTCGTCCCAAAATAAATTGCAGGGGAGGAAAAAGTGGCTGCAAAAAGGAACAGTGAAAAAGAGGACACTTTTCAATTTGAAAAGCTGAAAATTGTACTCTGATTGGATGAAAAATTTATTGTTCACCTTGGGTTGAATTTATGACAAATCCCTGACGGGAACAATAAATATTCCCTCCCCTCTGTTAACTTTTGGCTCCTGAATTTTACTTTTGGAGCCAAATTTACAATTTTGTTGCTACTGTTCATAAAGTTCAAAAATTCACCCTCACATCAATAAATAGGGTGCATTTATTATAGCACCCAACCAAATCAGCCAAAAATAAAACAAAAGCTCTCAGAAATTTGTTGGCCAGTTCTTGATACAAAAACACTATTCCCTCCTTCACTTCTTCATAATCATCAAGCAACGTTGTGATGGTTGGGGCAAACCTAACAGATGATCAAAGGCGAGAAATAGCCCATTTTCTGCTTGAACACATCAAGAATGGGTAGGTTGAACGGCAGCACACAGATGGTCATGTTCAGTGCGGACCATCTCTACAATCTAGGCTCGGGTGAAGCAGTAGCTTTAAAATGAAGAAGCTGTGAATGGCTATTCAAAAAGACATGGGTGGTGTGGTAGGATCGAGAAACCGATCGACTTGTAGGCCTTAATGGCAATGCCACTAAGGTACTGGCGAACCTGTAGAAGCACAACTCAAATCTGCCATATCAGTCTCAGATCTGCCACAAACAAGGCATATCAATCTTAGATCTGCCAAAAGGCTTTAACATATCCAACAAAAATCTCAAGAAAATCATGTTTTCAAGTCAAACAATTCAAAACTATAGAAAATCTTTACATGCAGCCGGTTTTATACTTCAAAACTCAAGATCCGTGTATTATTTCAATGGTTTGAACACACAACACACAAAGAATCCAGAACTCACAATTTAAGATCCAATGAAATGAGTTCAAAACCCACCATATGAATGAGCAAAACACAGATCGGGACAAGAAACTAATGTGATAGACATTAACAGAGTAGAAATCATGTTCATTTTCAAAAACCCCAAAAACAATTCAAGAAAACACTAGTTAGGAAACCCAAAAGGCAGTGATAAAAATAGAAAAAATGAGCATCAAATAACGAAGGAGCATCGAAAGCAGCATAAAAACCAGAGATAAACACAAGTGAAACGATAGATATCAGATGAGGAGAGCCTAGGGTTTTCAGGGTTTGAGGGGGCTAAGAGAGAGGTTGTGATTTTGTAGACAGAAAAGAGAGCAATGAGATGTAAATTGAGCGTTCATGAGTAATGGAGAAAGCAAATGGAGCGTTGGGAGAGCAGTAATGGAGATTGAAAAGATAAAAAATGAGGCATGTGATTTTTCTGACCCCATTTTCAAATGAGTCTGAACACTTCACAAGGACGCAACACGTGTCCCGGAGTGGGCCTTGGAGCCTAATTAGCTAGGTTTATGAGCTGTAATTTTGCAAAAGTACAGGGGCATTTTCATCTTTTCACCTGTGGTCAAATGGGTTGAATTGAGTAAGTTCTGACCCATTGCAATTTAACCGTGGACAGTAAAAAATGAAAAATATACAATTTATTCCGGGACTGAACGAGAATATATAGTATATATTCTAAAAGTGTTAAGTAGACCAACTTCTACTTATATCCAAAAATAACTTCTTCTTTTATTTTACCAAACAAATAAAAATACTTAGTTGTAACTGTGTTCTATTAGTTAAACAAACAATAAACTCTACGGGAAAAAAACCTACGGCTCGTTTTTCCCAGTTCATCTACCGTACAATTCAATTCAATTCAAAACAGATTAATTAGTCATACAATTTAGCTTAAATTTGATTTATTATTCATATCTTCTAACATGTGTAATTTTAATCCAGTTTAATTTAGTCCAATCTATTTAAAAAATAAGTTCAAAACAATCGGGCCTAATTAAGTTGTAATTGGTTCAACCTTTCAATTTACAAGTAAAACAAACTTATGTTTTTTTTAAAAAAAATCTAAAACTATAATATAACTCCTTTGAAATAATATTACCGACAATGTATCAGTTAGCCACAACTAGTTATGCTACGATAAGTAACAACTTAATTAAATAGTAGAATTGATTGAAGCAGAGCAAATAACTATTTTTTCGCCAACTTATTATAAGTGTTCGACTTTTAAAAATTATCACAATTCAATGAACATATTAAAAGGGTGCCGTATATGAATGTGTGTATATATAATTGAGTAGGTCTCCTGACAGGCGGCCTATTCATAAGCTTATGGACAGACCATTTATTTCTTACCTTATACACTGCATTTCTAAAATTACATACAAAATTTTAAAATTTTGAAATTTTTTTTTATATCGTATATTTTAATATTTTCACCTTCAAATACATATGGCAAAGTCTTGGGAAAGACGGTCTTTCCATAGGCTTATAGAAAGACGGGGTTTGATTAGAATAATGAAAGGTAAAAGGTCTTAGTTGCAATATTAAAGTTTTAGTATGAAACATGTAGTAGTTATAAAATTTATAACCCGGTTCATGCAACCCGAAAATTTTATCTTAATTTCTTCTAATTTACACTTTAAACCTTGGTCTTTCCATAACTTATGGAAAAACCGTCTTTCAAGAGACGGACTCAATACATATTATTACTTGTTTTAACTTATAAAATGCAATATTTAAATTTGGCAAAGTCTTGGGAAAGGCGGTCTTTCCATAGGCTTATGGAAAGACGGGGTTTGATTCGAATAATAAAAGGTAAAAGGTCTTAGTTGCAACATTAAAAATTTAGTATGCAACATGTAGTGGTTATAAAATTTATAACCCGGTTCATGCAACCCAAAAATTTTATCTTAATTTTATCTAATTTACACTTTAAACCTTGGTCTTTCCATGACTTATGGAAAGACCGTCTTTCAAGAGACGCACTCTTTAAATTTTATAAAAAATTACAAAATTTAAGGCAAATGCCCCTGAGTACTGTCTATAAGCTTATGGAAATACCGTCTTTCCTGAGACTTTCTCTATATAATTTAGTTAGCACAAACAGCTTTAGGTGAATCCTTTATCTAACTCCGCAATTAACAACTAATTGTGCACTAATTCATCCTTAAGCGTGCTGGTTTGTTCTAGCAGTTGGGATATTCCGGGTTTATGTGGGACCCATGAACGAGATGTCTGAACACGAGTTTTATTCTAAGTACGGGTTAAGACAAGATTATGCTCCTAATCCTCCTCTAGACAGCACTTGTATTAAATATCAAACGGTGTCAGGCATGCAGCTCTGGTTTTATAGTCACTGTGCAGAATCTGAGCTGTTCGATACATTTGAGGCCATTGCAAATTATTAATTAGTATTATTTTTTACAAAGGCCAATACATAAAAGTACGAATTAGTATTCAATTTCGAGTCCGTCTCTCGGAAGGCGATCTTTTCATAAGAGATGGAAAGGTCAAGGTTTAAAGTACAAATTAAAAGAAATGAAGATAAAATTCTCGTGTTTTATGAATCGAGTTATAAACTTTATAACTATAACACGTTGCATAATAAATTTTTAATATTGCAACAAAGACCTTTTACATTTTATTATTTTAATTAAATCTGGTTCCCGAGACTTTGCATTCAATTTATTGAAATATAGAGATGCTTATTGCAGGAATTTATGCCTTTCTTTATCTCAGATTATAGAGAATTAAGCGATGTTATACTCAATATTAGGGCTGTGTATTATTGATGCTATACACAACCCTACATTTACTCCTTAATCTGTCATTCTTATTCTGATACTCCTGCAAGTAAAGTGTTGGATAAATGAAATGCATATTATATATATATATAGAAAAATTTAAGCGAGAGATGGAAAAGTCGTTTAGTGAAGATATCAGCAATTTGAAGAGAGACAAACGAACACAAAACTCGTCAAAAATAATTAATTCTCTAACAGAGTGATAATTAACATTAATATGTTCCACCTGCTTGTGAGCAACATGATTTTAAGCCAAAAAAATCACAAAGCAATAGACGAGAAATATCTTAGACTAGATTTTATCTCAAAGCACACTCACACAAGCGTAGATTAATTTCACCATTTTTGTGAAATTTCATTTTTTTTTCTGGTCAATTTATATTCCATAGATGTGTAAACAGGCAAAATCATAACTATATTACACATAATCTTGTTTAATGCAGCCTAAATTTTAGATAAAAAATTTCCTGCAGTTCTTAATATTTTTCGTCCACTCCCCAGCTCTTTTCCAGAAAAAAAAATGTAAAGAGAAATTAGAAAAGAATTTCAGAAAGATCTCTGTATAAAGTCTAAACTGCCTGATCGCAGACCACCTCACTATATTATTGTTAACTTGTAATATAATCTTCTTTTGATAATTCGAAATAGATTAAAAAAAATATAAAATAAGACGAAGAGTACTAAACACTAAAGAGCAATCCGGATAGGAAGTGCCGTGGTTGTGCCACGTGGAGGATTAGACCGAACCATTGCTCACGGGACAAGGATAAGATGGTAACTTTGGATTTGGAAGCAATGGTATGTAAGAGTGTGACGTGGCACCATCTGGTGAAGTTGTGATAAAACTTTTGCATGCCTCTGACTTTTTCTTTGCTTTTCTGTGAAGGAAAGGTAAATTTCAATTTGCAAGTTATTCAAAGATGCATCTTACATTTTTCGAAAAATTATCTCTTACAAGATAAGTATTCACTGGTCCTAACATGAAAGGTCATAAGAAAGAAAAATGAATTTTAGAATTTGATGAATAAATAATGTTTTAATGAAAAGGTCGAGATTGGTCTCTCTTGTATGCTCCCTCCGTTCCATCCAATTCTGCACAAGTTGACTTTCATCAGTGGACTTAAAAAATTTTTGATCATTGATATTTATAATTGTGTGTAAATACAGGATATAAAAATTGAATATTGTAAGTATTCATGTCATTACGAATCTAACAAGATTAAATATGATAATATCGATTCAAATTCGAGGTCAAAGTTGAGCAATCTTGACTAAATGAATAGTTAAATTGCAGAAATGACAAGAACAGAAGGAGTAACAAGGTTGTGTTTGATATAGCTTATTTGATCCGATCTAATTTGAACATATCGAAAATTAAATAATTTTATTAAAAATAGTGCTGATAAAACTTAATTTTTGCTCTTTCATTTTACTCCCATGTAAA
The DNA here is from genome assembly GCA_037428765.1 of Rubia yunnanensis. NCBI lineage: Eukaryota > Viridiplantae > Streptophyta > Magnoliopsida > Gentianales > Rubiaceae > Rubia > Rubia yunnanensis. The sequence goes on along the minus strand of CM075071.1, from coordinate 80,705,009 downwards.
GTTTACTATACACATTAATCACGGATTCACGGGTAAAAGTTTGAGAGAGGTAGAAAAGATCATACGTTCGCTGTAAATTTCATACTCTTACAGTCTCACTGAGTCACGGACTCACTGGTAAAAGGTGTTAAAGAAAAAGATAACATATGTTTGTTTTAAATGCATAACTGAACGTGATGCGCCGCACAACACACACAAACCCTAAAGTCTAACTAAATGATGCCAAACGAAGAAGAAATTGATGGAGACAATTCGATTGTTACTTTCCAGATAGAAATAACTAAGGAAGGTTCATCCTTCATCGTACAAGCTTTAAAATAAGATTCATTTTATAATTTGCAGTAAATAACTGATGATATAAATCCATGCTCACTGCTTTCTCAAATTATTCCTACGTTTTCACACTTATTAAGTCCGTCATTTTTAGTAAGACGGGAGGAGTAGTAGTTTTCAATTTTCACTCTGATACAAATATCATCGGTAACCAACTTCTTTGTCGGGTTGGCGGGTATTGCGTTTGAATTCAGGCACATCCAGTTTAGCGAGACGGAAAATTGTGCCTGATTAAGTGTCTGATTTGTTCTCCTCCTCCTCCTAAAATAGAATAGGATGCTAATAAAATATACAAAATACCATGATCATTGGTCATATATTGCACCTACATGGTGTCATGATACTTTTTGTTACGAACGAACTAACAACCATACTCCGTATAACGTACATACAAGAATACTAATAGTACGTACAACGTAATAGCCGTACGAATTAGACCCAGACGGTTGGGATTGTTCGTCAGGATACTAAAAATAGAGAGTGTTTGTTACGTTTTTGTTAGGGCGTATCAGAAGGTCCGTATGAGAATACGGAATACGAATACGAAAATACATCACAGCTGGTAATTTGTTTCCTCTCTAAGGTACACGTCTGTGTTTCAAGCCTTCCCACGTGGCGCATTTCTGTGCAGCCACGTCGTGGCTTTATCCACGTTATCTGATAGTTTGTGAATTGTGTTACTGTACGCTTTTGTATGGAATACGAATACGGATACGAATACGGTTTGGATAAGTAGGAACCAAAAGAAGAAGAAAAGGAAAAGTATACGGTGACACGAGGGTGATGAGCGATGTATGATTGCCACGTATAATGTACCGTATTTCTACGGGCATGTTCATTAATGAGTTTGCTTGGAGCTTAAATTTCTCACTAATATTAAATCCTCATCGGTTATACTTTTCCTCCCCTATGCGATAATGTAAACTCAGTCCTGTCCTCCAGAGTTAATTTGCATTTCAATTCAGATCAGTTTAATTTAGTTTAGTTCAGTTCATCTCAACATAATTGAAATTCAAATTAATTTAGTCAAACATTACTACTTTTCAACATACTTATTTTTCATTCAATTCTGTTAAGGAAATAGAAACCCTTTCCTTGTAGGAAAGGTTATAGATGATAGTTACCTTATAGAATTAGTTATAGATGGTAGTTACCTTATAGACTTAGGATTATATTCCTGTTAGACTTTGGTTTGTTGTAAGTCTATATATTGTAATACTCATCATTGATGAGATGAATATCACTGCACCATAATAAAGTTCTCTATATTTTATCATGCTCTGAAATAGAAACCCTTTCCTTTAACAAATTCTGTTCAAATCATATCAGTTCAGATAAGGTGCAGAGAACAAAGTCTCACTCCGTTCCACACTTAACATTACACAAATTTAAATCATATTTTAATCACAAAATATTATGAGGTGATTATTGGTAAAAATAATAGGACAGCTATTTTGATTGTAAACAAAAGAATGCTGGTGAGTATTTATGTGCTGGTATGAGCTAGACACACTTGATTAATAACAATGGCAAAATTACAAATTTATGCAAGTAACTGTCTCTTTAATTAGTTATCTTATGCATATTAATTAGTATATTAATAGAGACAAATTGAATCATTCAAAATAAAGTCCTTTTACGGACGTATGCGGTCAGTGAATTGACTTCTCTGTTTTGTTATTTACCTAGTTAGATATTCCTCTAATGTTACTTCACAGGAAACTAAATTGGTGAAAACGATATTCGGCGGTAATAACAAATGTAGGCATAACTCTCACATGTAAAAGCAAGCACCCAAAATGGAATTCGGATTCTCAATTTAACTTATGTATCCTGTCCAATTTCTCCAAACTATAAAAACAACAAGATTTTATTTAACATCATTGAATATTTAACCCTCGGGTTTTCTCTTTACTATTTACTACCTTTATATAATTATATATAAAATAAAGTGTCAGTTTTATCGAAAAATTTACTTAAATTATGAGTTTTTAAAGTATTATTAGCTTTTTGATTCACTGAAAATGACAGTCAATCCCATTGATTAACAAATTGAGTGACACTTATAAAAACTCTGAATATAAGTACTACTTATGATAAAACTAAAAAATAATTATATATATATATATATATATCAATTATTTAAAATATATGTAATATAGATCCATTATTTCATTAAAAGAAAAGGTAAAATCTTCTGTTTTCATGACTCCATTATTCCGAGTTGATGCTAAAGGGCTAACCACTTAATGATCAAGATCGAGTGCCCACGACCACTAAAATCTGTGATCAGAAATTTAACCACTTAACTGGTCTCATGGATGATAGCCGCATTATTTCATATTTAAACACTAGTAGATGAAAAGTAGAGTAAGATGAATTAAAGAAGGAGAAAGACGTGTAGAGTGGGTAAATTAGTAGGTACGTAGTGGTCAAAATGAGAAGACAAGAGAGGTAACTTGCGGGCGGCATATATGGCCGGCCGGCTGCATGCCGGAGATCAGCGGCTATCCTTAATTGGCCTCTACCTACGTTAATCCCTGTTCGTCACAACTGAAATCGAACACTATTTTATATTAAAATTTGATCGCATATTTGAGTGGACATATGAACAGCAATATTATCGTATATGATACTGTTCAATTCGTCGTAACGAGTAATTTCAAAATATCAACTTTTTATTTTATGTTATTATACGTAGATAAGCATATTAACGATGAAACATGTTTCTTGAACATCGTGCTAATGATTGCAATACAATTTCATCTGGGACGGAAGGAGTACCTTAGAGCCAATGCCAATCCCATGAAAATCAATGAACCAAATTCGATCTCTAGTGTGTTTGTGAAGTAACTGCATGCAAGTAGGAGAATCCAAGAATATCTATTGAACATCTGTTTTAAATTGCGAGAAAATTTATTGTAATTATGAAACTTAATCGTTGTACATTTTTCGTTTAACTACTGTATTTTTCGACTTAAATATTGTTTGTTTCTTGCATTTTCACGTTCATATAGTACATCTTATTACATAATTATCTATGATATAAATATTTAAAATAAAAAAAACACAGTGTTTAAGTTGAAATCACATCTCTTGAGAGTTAGGCAAATTACACAATCTACTTCAAAAGCAGAGGTTTCTTTTACTTGAAGTTGTGTAAGAAACATATAGGACTTATTTTCTAAAATTTATTTGAACTGATTTGAACTGAACAGAATTGAAATAAATACGTAGAATAATAGTTACAAAACTACTGTAAATAAAATTAAGTTTCACCAGATTAAATTTTAACTAAATTAAATTGAATTCAACTGAGAGTTCGTCTCTTGAAAGACGGTCTTTCCATAAGTCATGGAAAGACCCAGGTTTAAAGTGTCAATTAGAAGAAATGAAGATAAAATTTTCGGGTTGCATGAACCGGGTTATAAATTTTATAACTACTACATGCTGCATACTAAATTTTTAATGTTGCAACTAAGACCTTTTACCTTTTATTATTCGAATTAAATCTCAGTGTTTCCATAAGCCCATGGAAAGACCGTCTTTCCCAAGGCTTTGCCTTCAACTGAACTGAAATAAATTGAAATACAGATAAACTCCAGAAATCAAGGCAATAGCCAGTCCCAAATGGACCATAAACTAAGGCCCTAGGGCTGTAATTAAAGAGTGAGTTTGACTGCATATCAAGTGAGATTACACGAGCAGTTTACGTGAAAATTAATCAACGAACGTGACTTCCTAAATTCGATCCATAAGTTATATAAGCACCTTGTGTTGTTTGTCGCGACGTGCTTAAACATTCCAATTACTCACTCAATCTCAGATTTAGCAGTTGGATTGGTGGCCCTAATTACCCAATTAATTAACTAACAGGTGGCAGAGGATGTTGCTTGACGCATTTACCACAAAGTTCCCACATCGGAAGTTGAGTCAGATACGATGCATGCGCCTAGCACGTGATGCTGCACCCGAGCAAGATTGAGTATGATGCAAAGGTAAGGCTTCCATCTTTCTTGATTTCTAAAAAGGCGATCACTGCTCGCACTCAGCAGCCGACACCATAGCCATCATGTGAGAGATAAATCACGGTAGCTAGCCACCAGGACCCTCATGCGGGACCGTATTCACCACCCGCCACGTGGCCCGTGAAGTCCACACTTTGAATAAGGTCATCCCACACGGCGGCTTGCGAGCTTCGAACCCGGGGTTCCCCCTGAAGTACATGCGTCCCAACCAATTAGGTACACCCGTGGGTGTATCTTTCTTGATTTCTAATCCATAATACAAAGGTCTAGGTATTAGTCAAATCTTGGTTGATCAACAAATAGATCCACATGTATCCATAGCAAATTAAGAAGATGAAAAAGTATTCTATCTATTTTCTTATGTTTGGCACACTTTCCGTCAGGGCTGGTTATGTTAACCCGCAGGTCAGCTGTCACAGCCCAAATCGACCAGAAATTTTGGGTCAGACGGGTCGGATCAGGTCATCTAAAAGCGAATCATTCTCGGCCTCAAAAAAGTTTATGGTTGTTTTCTTATGTTCTGGGTCAAACGGGTTGGGTCGGGTTGGGTCTTTGTTTTCTTATGTTTGGCACATGAAAGTTTCCATTTTAGTATGTTTTTCTAAAATTGATAACTTTTCTTATGGCAAAAAGTGAACCATCTCAGTCACTCATTAAACATTTTACTCTCTTCACTCAATCATTTCCACACATTTCAACTTGCAAAAACAACACCACCTAAAGTTATAGGGTCAGACATAGCAAAACAGCAGAACTATATAAAAGATATCGAGCACTACAACACAAAAGTCCTATTAAGACGTTAAAAGGTGTCCAATAGGTCTCTATTGAGACACACACTCTTAAAACTGCTCATAAACGTCCCGTTATCGGGAGCTGGCCTATGATATTTGGATTTTTAAGTGGAGAAGTCAAAGAAACATCCAATTTCTCATGAATTATGGCATGGAATATGGGTAATTAATCTAGGCCGTAATTTGGATGTCAATTTGGTGATGATGATCGGCATGTGACATGAAAACAAAAAAGGAAGCATGTAGTGTGTAGATCGAGGGCATTGACCGCCTTTGACTTTCGAAATTATGTTTATTTGTGTGAATAATAATGATGATGAGTTTTGCTTTCTAAGAAATTGTGAAAGATTGGCACGCCAAATGGCTCCACCCACGCCTGCGATTTCTTCCTACTTTGCCTCTTTTATGTCTCTCATTTTCCCTCTTTTTACACACTCATTAATGTTCATTCGCATCTCTTCCTTCAAAATTGGTTCAAATCACTAAATGCTAGCGTTTTAGCTAATCACCCTGACTTATGATTTCGATGTAGGAATCGAGGAAGAAATCAGCTGAAAGGATTTAGTAATTTTCGTGCAGGTTTGACGTTTGATGTCTGAATGACTGCTGTGATACGTTTCCGGAAATGGAAATGGCTCAATGTGAAATTTCCGGCCATCAGAAATTGTTTTAAACCTTAAAACGGTCTTTTAATGTAAGCACAATGGCTCAAGATGAACACACGCACTCATTAGAAGATATGCTGGGTTAATTAATCAATTAATCTCTTCAAGTCTTTCATGTAAGTACTAGATTTAATGCTTAATTTGTGCGGATTTAGATTTACTATTTTTGTTTTTTTTGATTTATTTTCACCGTTTGGCCGTGTAAGCAAGAGTAAGTTTGCTTTCTGCCTCCTGGTTCAGAGACAACTTGTTTAGCTTGACTTTACGTACGTGCCAAGTGAACTTCATATTGACCACTGACCAGTAACTTTCACAGCTTGCGGTAATTAAATTTAAATTACCATTAAAATTAAGGTCTCCGTGTCATTTAAAAAACCTCAAACTTAATTCTCTCCATTTCATATAATTAGAATCACCTCCGTCCAATATTTTGATACTAAAAATGCACGAACTTTGTTTACATCACCAAAGTATTACACACGATCGTTTTTATAATTCGTATAAATAATAGGATAATATGATGTTTATTTCTATTTATCGCAACAATTTTTTTTTATAATTTTGAAAGAGTTCGTCTCTTGAAATACGGTATTTGTATAAATATGAAACTATCAATATTTAAATTGTAAATTAGAATAAATCATGATAAAAATTTTATGTTGCATTAATCGGGTCATAAAATTTATAAATACTGCACATTATATAGTAAATTCTTAATAGGTAAAGTCTTGGGAGAGACCGTCTTTCCATAAGCCTATGGAAATATGGAGTTTTATTGGAATAATGGAAAGGTAAAATGTATTAGTTGCAATATTAAAAATTTATTATACAACGTGTAGAATTTATAAAGTTTATAACCCGGTTCATGCAATCCAAAATTTTTATCTTCATTTCTTTTAATTTGCACTTTAAACCTTGACTTTTTCATGATTTATATAAATATCATCTTTCAAGAGACGGACTTTTTTTTAATATTGCAACTAAAATATTTTATCTTCCTATAATTCTAATTTAATCTCATTTTTCCATAGACATGGAAAAACGATCTTTCCCAAGACTTTATCGTTTGAAAAGCATCTAAAATATATCGAGAGATAGAGATAATTATAATCTGATTCTATTATTATCGAAACAAACTTATCATATTAACTGCTTAAATAGTGCGGATCAAGGTAATGAAATGATTACGACGTATAACATTACTGTAGACGAAAGAGAATAAATGTTCGATCTTTATGAATTGATAAAAGGGAAAATATTAATATGATCCTATGTTTTGGAGCTTTGTGGTAATATGATTTTGTGAAGTTAAAAAATGCTATTGTAGCCTTGTATTTTGTATCAAAAGTGCCGATAAAACCTTTTGGTACTATTTCGGCATTGATTTAGTAATTTTCGGTGTTGAATAAAATTAAAAAGACTAAACTACCCCTAGCGTTCAAATTACAAATCTATAGACTAAAATACCCTAGCATTCATCTCCAGAAGCACCACCACCACCTTTGTTCCACCGCCGCTCCACCACCACCACCACCGCTCAACCCTAGCTCTGCCACCACTCGTCCTAACCACCGTCACCACTCGTCCCAACCACCGCTCGTCCCTAGCCCCACCATCGCACTGGAAAGTGGAGAATCCAAATAGAGTCAAATTAAACAAACCAAGAAAACCAAACTCAAATAAACCCAAACCAACAAAGTTTTCTTGAGCTACGGTGAGTCAACCCAGAAACAAATAAACCCAAACTCAAGAGCCGACCTAGGAAAACCAAACCAAATCCATCTCAAATCCGCTCCACCACCCAGAAACAAATAAACCCAAACTCAAGAGCCGGCCCAGAAAAGCAAGAAAATTGAGAAAAGGGATCTGATTGCGTATCATAAAAGAAGGAAACGATAACGAGTTGAGAAGTGGAGGACGTCGGCGGTGGTGGCGATAGGGAGTACGGTGATTTTGAGAAGGAATTAGAACCAGGGCAAAGCGGCGGAGCGGAGGTGGCAGAAAGAATGAGGAAACCGTGTCTCTTATTTGCATAAATGAAGCAAGAATGAAGCTAGAATGAAGAAATGAAGTTGGGCGGAACCAGAGCGGAAAGAATGAGGGAAAAATAAATAAATGAATGAGGGCATACTTGTCCTTTCACTTGTTCTGAAATTTTGTTTTTTAAAACATGGGTATAATAGTCATTTCATATATTTCCGGCCAAAGTCATGCATCCAGGGTTATATTAGCACATTCAAGCAAAACACAGGGTTACAATAGCCCTTTCCAATTTCACAGGGTCATATTAGCACAAAACACCAAAACAAAGGGTTATATGAGCACCTAAATCTTGATAAAATCTGACGCATTTCTGACCAAAAAAATAATGTGCAAGCAAGCAGCGACAACAATCTACTTGAAACTATATTACTCCCTCCGTCCTAGATCAATGTTCACTGAATCTTTTTCACGATTTTCAACAAACATGTTTGACCGTCAATATGTTTAACTACGTATAATAACGACAAATAAAAATTTGATATTTAGAAACTACTTAGTACGATGAATCCAACAATATCACATACGATAATATTTTTGTTTATATATCTATCGAAATATGTGATCAAAGTTTGATCATGTTTACTGTTAAATAATAAGTGTGCAACTTGGTTTGGGACAGACAAAAAACTTATATTTTTGGATCTCAAATTTTAGTTCATGAAATGCACAGATCTCATGTTAATTTCACTCACTTATAGTACTCCCTCCGTCCCAAAATAAATCGTATGAAAGAGAAATTTGCCTGCAAAATTGAACAGTAAATTTAGGCTAGCTTTTCAGTGGAAAAAACTGAATTTCGTACTCTGATGTCAGAGTTTATTTATAGTTCGACAGTGGTTACAAAGGTACTGAACCCTGGAGAGAACAGTAACCGTTCCCTCCTTTTTAAAATTTTTGGCTCCAAAATTTTCGATTATGGAGCCAAATTATGCCATTGTTTACATGCCTGAAAATTTCATCCAAACTTCTATAAAATTGGGCATTTATTACAGCTCCCAAACCAACCAAATCTAGAAAAAAAGGGCAGCTCTCAGAATAATTTTGGCCAGTTCTTCAGGAACTGGCCAGATACAGAAAACAAATCTCCATCCTCATTTTGAATTCATCATTGAGCACAACTGTGATGGTTGGGGCAAACATGACAGATGAGCACAGGCAGGACATAGCCCATTTTCTACTTCAAAACTCAAAAAATGGGCAGATTCAGCGGCAACAAAGACTGGAGGCAGCAGAGAGATGGTCTTGTTCAGTTCGGACCATCTCTACTATATGGGCGCGCGTGAAGCAACAATTTCAGAATGGAGAAGCTGTGAATGCCCGTTCAAAAAGGCATGGGCGTTGTGGCAGAACCAAGAAACCAATCGATGTGGAGGCCTTAATGGCAGTGCCACTTAGGTACCGGAGAACCTGTCGGAGCACAGCAGCACAGTTGTAGGTTGGAAAAAGCACGATACATAGAGCTATAGCAAGCAAGGAGATCAGGAGCCACACTAATGCAGTTCATCCACAACTAAGTTTGGCATGCAAAGAATCAAGGCTAGAATGGTGCCTAAGTAAACTGGAGTGTAACATGCAGTTCAAGCCTATGGAAAATGTTATACACATCGACCAAAAGTGGTTCTACCTGACAGAGGCAACGACAAGGTATATTCTGGGTCCCAACGAACCTGAACCATACAGAATCACACAAAGCAAGCATTATATTCCAAAACTCATGTTTTTATGTGCTGTGTCTAGACCTTTACTTGACTTAGAGGGTAATGTAATGTTTGATGGGAAAATAGGTGTGTTTCCATTCGTGGATTATGTACCTGCCAAGTACACCACTATAAATAGACCTAGAGGAACCATGATTCTCAAACTCATATCATCCATAACTAGAGACATCATAAGACACAAGTTGATTCATGAGCTGATACTAGCAATCAAGCAGAAATGGCCAGTTTGGGCAACCAAAAAAATTTCATACAACAAGATAATGCCCCTTGTCACATATTTGCAAATGACCCTGCATTTCTAGCTGCAGCCACCTCATATGGTTTCAATATACAGTTAGTGTGCCAGCCACCCGACCTAAACATTCTAGATTTGGGGTTTTTTGCCTCAATTCAAAGTTTACAGCAGCAAAACTCTAGTCAAAACCTAGATGACTTACTGCAGGCTGTGTATGATGCATTTCAGAGATATGATCCAAAAATAATTGACAAGATTTTCCTCAGTCTACAATGTGTCATGGTGGAAATCATGAAATGCAGAGGAGGGAATGATTTTAAACTGCCACATATGGGTAAAGATAGGCTTAGAAGCCTTGGGATGCTGCCCCACAATTTAATAGTTGACCCAGCCCTGGTTAGGGGATGCTTGGAACACATGGTGACTATTGGAAGAACAAGGCACATTCATGACCTACTGATCAGTATGGGGATAGTTTAGATGTGCATGAGATCTGTACTTTTGTAGGGCTGTGCTTCTAGATTCAGGTATAGGATAAACTTACCACTTAGTTTTGGTAAAGGTAAGTTTATAGGGAAACCTTGTAAAAGCTGGGAGGGCTAAACTCCATTCAGTATGCATGCAATTTGTAAAAAATTTGTTGTGTAAATTTTTATTTCAGAACTGAGGCAAAGAAACATTGACCAAAATGTAATGGATGACTAGACACACACAACCATTTCGTGGCAAAAGACACTACAAGGCTGCCATCCATGTGATTTTCAAAAAAACCACGGTTGCTGCCTAAGTGTGAACATACAATATCATCATAGGTGGCTACCAACTAATACAGGGTGGATTGGGCAAATAATTTCAGAGCTGGGTTTAATCACATCATGCCCCGCCAAGATCAAATCAGTTTCGAGGCTGATAGGCATGGCTGCATGTATTAATCATTCATCACAGCTACATCATTAATCAAGGGTTCAACTAGCACATAAACATGCTATCACAAACAATTTAAGAAGCTATGATATATCATATAAAATGCAGTTAACATATGCCCAGCCAAGGTCAGTGAGTTTTGGAAACGTTACTTCATGGCTGTATATGAAAACCACAAACACATACACATGCATAACTTTCACTGCTCCATTATTTCCCCAGATATGAAACATACCCTACCAAACTCAGGTTCTGCATCGGATTCAGATGAAAAATGGGTAACACCCACCCGGGTTTCAACTGAATCTGAGTCAAAATCTGAGTGGTTGCACATTTGATCATTAACATCACACACAGTCAAGTACCCAACATAAAACAGTTGCTAACAAGCTATAACAGACAAGTAGTAAACAAGTAGTCACAGACAAGTAGCAACACCAAGCAGTTGCACTACCAAGCAAATTTGCATGTAAAGGTAACATGTTAGTACACTGTCTATAATATTACCACTTAAAGAATGTGCACAAATGTAAGAGTAAGTTGATTACAAACTTGTGAGTAGTAAATTCATTTTCCAGCATAAGAATCTACATGACGAACATATCCAGTCCAGTTCCCAGGATGTAGACAGGCATCAGTTTCCCAGTAACCAGGCTCACCATACTTAGGGAATTCATTACCCTTAAAGAACACTGATGGATGTGGATCACACCAGGATTCAGAATCAGAATTATCAGTGTTAGGGGGCAGGGTTTCATCAGAATCAGGGGGCAGGGTTTCATCAGAATCAGGGGGCAGTGTTTCATCAGAATCAGGGGAGTGTGATGCATGTAGATGAAGGAGATGTAATGTATCAGAATCAGGATCTGAATTTGAATATGAGTGATACATGATTGCTTCAGGTACAAGACTAAAATGTGTTGCCACAAGGGTATCCCCAGATTCACACAAATCAGTGTCTAGGAAAGGACACTGAGGTGGGGTGAGTTTACTGCCCTTGGGTTGTGAATCAATGTCATCAAGGCCAGTAAATAAAGCAGGATCAATACTGGCCTGAAACTGATTGGAATCACTCAAGGTTTGGCAAGGGGGATACTCACCCTGCCCAGCAATGACCCTGTCACCGTGATCCATCAGGTAAGGGAAGACACAATGGGTGGGTAATGGGTTACAGAAACAAAGAACAACATGCAAAAACAGTTGTTCTCTATGACCAGGGATGGGACTAGGGTTTGAAAATCATACTAGCCCAGGCCTGAAACAACACAATATAAGTAATTCTTAACATATCAATGACAATTCATAAGCAAACAAACAACGGTTTTGAGCTAAATCACAACATAACACTGAAAGTTATCGGAATACCACATATGCTACACATGCAAGCACTTCCAATGTCACATCTAGTTAGATAGCAGAGAATAAAAACATAAGGTGCCCCACCAGAGTCACATCGATAACATTAATAGGCCAAAGTGCAAGAATAGTTAGAAGAGGGGCACTGGAGTCACAGATCTGGGAACGAAGTACGAGTAATACGTCAATAATCAAACAGAAACACTGTTTTTCTTGACAAAGAGCACAAATTGCAACGAATCAAGGATGAAATTAACCCGGAACGGGAACAACACCACAAACTAGGGCATATATATGTCAAGACTGCCAAACGGCGTGAGAAAATCCAACGACGAGCACTATGAATCTAGGTTTCTGAACTCAGAAGACAAAAAACCACACAAAATCTTCGCATGCACAAGAATTTATACTTGAAAACTGTAGATCCGTATACATTCCAAGGGTTTTAACACACAACAACTAAGAAAGCAGAAACCACAACTTAAGAAGCAACCAAATCAGTACAAAACCCAACAAAAATACGACCCAAACACAGACCAGCACAAGAAAATGATGAGATGGAAGTCGATGACGCAGAAATCAAGTTCGTTTTGAAAGCGGACAACATCGATTTTAGAAAACCCTAGATTGGAAACCAGAAAGCTGTGAATGAAAACAAAAACCGCAGATCGATTCACACATGAGGATCAACAGAAACACAAACCCTTCAACACAGATCGGATATAGAGGGGCTAGGATTTTCTTTTATCGAGGGAGGACAGAGCATCGCTGTGGTGTCGTAAAGGAGAAGAGAGAAATGAGCTGTGAATGGAGCGTTGAGAAGTAATGAAGAAGAGAGAAAGGGAGCATTGGGAGAGCAATAATGGATATGGGGAAGAGCGAAAGGCACGCATGTGATAAGTCTGGCCCATTTGAAAATGGGTCAGCACACTGCTCAATAAGGCAACACGCATCCCAATCCATTGCTAATGAGCATAATTAATCAGCCAACATGCTTGTAATATTCGTAAGGTCCAGGGGCATTTTAATCTTTTCACCAATGGTCAACTACGCTGAATTGGAAAAGTTCTGACCATTACAATTTAATTGAGGACAACCAAAAATGGAAAGTGTGCAGTTTAATTCAGGACGGAGGACCGAGCATCATAAATCAATTATTATTTTATTTCATCTTTTCTCAATTTCGAGCTGATCTTTCTAATCACATCAATTACGTGTAATGAGGGCTTCGTTTCTTCTCTCAGTTTCTTTGTAATATAGTACACGTACTAAATATGGTAACACTCGATAAATCAAGAAAATAAATACACGAAAATGATTGAGATAAGGTTGGAAATACTTGTGTGGGAGTTGGTGGAGCACATATCTTCTCATATTTATCAACTTGGATATCGACGTGGAGTACTAGATTCTGGAGATATATAATGTACAATAATTCTAAGTAGTTATAACTAATTCTGGCCAGGTTGCATTGTTAGCACTTATAATAAATGCAGAGAAAATGAAATGCGCAATATTTCAATGGTTTTAATTGATTAATTAACTATTAAGAGAGATTAATTAACTATTATGAGATATTCTGGATTGCTTAAGAAGATTGGTATATGATCGGGCCATCATTGAGTTTTTACTAATACACTATATTTGTTAAATTAAAAGTTAAATTCTAAAATTTTAAAAAATAAAACATGATACTTTTTATTTATATTTTTTTTATTTGGGTTTATTGGTTTTGCAGATTGGGAGTTTCCAGGTCTACACAGTCGTTCTTGTCAGTTGCTTCTGCAATGTCTTTATCTGTTTTATGGTATCAATGTTTCGGTCATCCTTCCTTATCAGTGTTGTCTTCTATCCCAGCCATTTCTTTACATAATAGTGATTTTAATAAATTTGTTCCCTGCTCGGTATGTCATCACGCAAAACAGTCTAGAAATAGTTTTCCTGCTAGTTCTGCTAAGGCTAGTAATTTGTTTGAACTTATTCATTGTGATATTTGGGGGCCTCAAGGTTCAACCTCTTCTAGTGGAGCATTTTTATTTTTGACCATAGTTGATGATTATTCCCGAGCTTTTTAGGTTTATTTATTAGTTTTTAAGTCTTAAGTACCATTGAAGATAAATGAGTTCTTTACGTTTGTTTAGAACCGTTCCACCATCCATTCAACGGGTTCAGGTATACAACAAAACCAAATTCCCACCTCATAGATCATTTTTTACAAGAGAAAGGTGTTTGTTTTGAGCCCTCCACAGTCTACACACCTCAGCAAAATGGGCGTGTGGAACGGAAGCAAAGACATAATCTTAATGTTGCTCGTGCTCCTCGTTTCCAAGCTCATTTGCCTATTGACTTTTGGGGAGAATGCATTCTTACAATGGCTTACCTCATCAATCGCACACCAACACCGATGTTAGATGGCCGAACGCCTCATCACTTCCTGTATGGTCACGCACCAGATTACAGTTATCTCCGTGTGTTCGGTTCATTGTGCTTTGCCTTTCAGCTTTCACGACTGCGTGATAAGTTTGCATCCAGAAGTTGGAAGTGCTTCTTTCTTAGCTACCCTGTTGACAAGAAGGCTTGGCATGTTTACGAATTGGAGTCTCAAACTGTATTTGACAACCATGATGTGATATTTTATGAAGATTGTTTCCCTTTTGCACATGTTTCTGCAAAAACGTCACCTGCTGATCCCCTGTCATCTCTGTCACCTTCCATATTTGACGAATCCATTCCTGAGTCATCCAACCCGGTGGAGCCGCCCCGTCCCAATCTGACGCAGCCAGCTCTTCCCGAGCTCCAGCCACTCACCGCCGAGTCACGTTGATCGTCGTCAGCAATGCCTGCCCTGCGGCCGTACTTGATCGCTTCACCAGCAGGCGCCCTGAGGTTGTCCGTGATCGCGCCGCCAGAGCATGGCTCACGACAATTCGTGGCCGCCCGGCTAGACCCGAGACCATCCGTGACTAGTCGGCGACCAACTCATCCCGAACTCCATCTGCGGCTGTCCTTGACCGATATGTGGCCAGCTTCTTCAGCTAGTGCTTCCGTCCCTCGGCCGTTTCCTGCCGAGCTCAGCCAACAGGCGCCCAGTTCACCACCAGCAGCTCCATTCGTCGTCCGTCCTCCCAACACTTGTCTTCGTTAGCCTCCAGTTAAATTAAAAGATTACATCTGCACTGCTACTCGCTCCATAAAACCCCCCTCTGCTGATCCTACGTCATCTGATTCACCATCCTCAGGCATGTGTTACCCTATTGATGATTTTATTTTTTGTATAAATTTTTCGGTTTTGCATTCTAAACTTTTGGTTGTAGTGACAGATGTTGATACGGTTACTTTTTCTGATGGTGATCGCCATGATCATTGGCATATGGCTATGTCCGACGAGATTGATGCACTCGAACGGAATAATACATGAGTTCTAGCTCCTTTTCCTCCTGGCAAGAAGTCTATTGGCTGTAAGTGGGTTTATCAGACTAAGTTTAAGTCTGGTGGTTCTATTGAGCAATACAAGGCTTGTTTGGTTGTACTTGGTAATCATTAGATTGATGGGGCTGACTTTACTGAGATATTTTCTTTTGTTGCCAAGATGAGTTCAGTTCATCTTTTCTTCGCTATTGCTGCTATTCGTAGTTGGGATCTTCATCAAATGGATGTTCACAATGCATTTTTGCATGGTGATCTTGAGGAGGATGTGTATATGCGTCCGCCTCCTAGTTATACACTTCTGGTGCCTGGGTTGGTTTGCAAGTTTCGCAAATCTCTTTACGGTCTGTGACAGGCTCTGCGAAATTGGTTTGCTAAACTTGTTGCTGCTCTTCGCCTCTTTGGGTTTGTTCAGAGTAAGGCAGATTACTCTCTGTTTTCTTACTTGAAGGATGTTGTTTCTCTTCATGTATTGGTTTATGTTGATGATCTTATCATTGCTAGTTCCTCTCCTGAGATGATGTCCAAGTTCAAGAAGTATTTGTGTTCTTGTTTTCATATGAATGATCTTGGTTAAGTATTTCTTAGGCATTGAGATAACTCGTCGACCTGATGGGATATTTCATCTTAGCAGAAATATGCCTTGGATATTTTATCCGATACTGGATTATAGGCAGCTAAACCCACAGTTTTTTCCCATGTAATAATAGTAAAATTTGGCGAGAGATGATGGTTCTTTGTTTGACGATTCAGCGCTATATCGCAGACTAGTTTGGAAGCTCATTTATCTCAGCATCACTTGTCCTGAGCTTAGCTATCCAGTCCATACCTTGGCCCAATTCATGGAGAAAAGGCGATTGGCGCATTGGCATGCAGCTTTGCGAGTTCTGCATTATTTAAAGAGTCATCATGGTCAAGGTTTGTTTCTATCGGCTAAGATTTCTCTTCAACTTACAATATTTTGTGATTCAGATTAGGCAGCTTGCCCAATTATTAGGAGACCTTTGACTGGATATTTTGACTAGATACTTTTACTAAAATGACTTGACTGGATATTTTGACGAAGAAACAACCCACTATTTCTCATTCTTTGGCTGAAGCAGAATAACGAGCTAGGGCAGTCGCGTGTTGTGAATTGATGTGGCTCAAGTCATTTCTTCGTTCGTTAGGAGTGGCGCATCTTACTCCGATGTGTTTGTACCGTGATAATTAGGCTGCTCTTCATATTGCAGACAATCCAGTTTTTCATGAGAGGACGAAGCATATTGAGATTGACTGTCATTTTGTTCGTGATTTAATTAAGTGTGGTGATGTGGTTACTTATCATATTCGTACTGCTAGCCAGTTAGCAGATTTATTTACAAAGGCACTTGGACGACAGACATTCCAGACTTTGCTTGGCAAGTTGGGCAGTCGAGATCCACATGTTTCAACTTGAGGCGGAGTGTAGGAGATATTTGTGAATATCTTTGGCAATATTATTGTACCTTACATATAATATTTTTTTCCCGTAATGACTCTGTAAATGATGTCTATATATTGTACCCGTGTACCATCAAAGAAAACACACGTTCATATTTTACAAATATATACATCAATACAGATAATTACTGAGTTATACATCTATAAATTATAATCATCGTGGCCACTGGCGGAGGCAGCCTTGGGCAAGCCAGAGCAGTTGCCCCGCTATTTTCTAAAAGAATTAATATTTTTTTATTTTTTTAATTAGTTAAAATATAACTTTTAATCAGTGCCCTATCATAATTTTAATTTTGAACCTATCATAATCTCATTTTACCTTTATTGTATTTCTTCAACTTTTAAAATTCTTTCAAAATTTAACATTATATTTTTTTAAGGTAAAATCTTGGGAAATACCGTCTTTTCATACACTTATGGAAATATGAGGCTTAATTAGAATAGTAGAAACGTAAAAGGTTTTAGTTGCATTATTAAAAATTTATTATGCAACATGCAATAGTTATAAGTTTATGACCCGATTAATGCAGCCCAAAAATTTTATCATCATTTCTTCTAATTTTCAATTTAAACATCGGTCTTTTCGTAATTTATGAAAATATCGACTTTCAGGTGACAGGCTCTTTGTTTATTATTAAATGTGTCCAAGTATAGGCCATAATTTTCGCAGGAAGCAAGTTAATATCCCCGATGGCGATGTTACAATTTTTTTATTGAATCTATGATTTGTATTAGTAAAGACGATCAGTCTGGTTGACATGTAATTTAGATATCATTGCAATATATTAGTTATTGCTAGCGGGTAGTTATGTTGAATGTCAATTCCACTCATTGTAATTGCCGCTAAGCGTTTTTCCATCATCTTGGAATGACTGATTTTTTCAAAAAAAAGTGCCCCAAATACTAAAAGATATCCGTCGATCCGCCCCAAACCGTGACAAACGAATTATGTTGTGAAATGACGCGTGCATTTCACATCCTACGTTTTGTGCTTGCTTTAATGCCAAGGAATGGTAATTTATAATTTTAAAAAAGCCATGCAATTTGACTCAGCTGCATCCTCATCTCTTCGTTTGCTTCCAATTCTAACCCTTCTCTTACATAATCAGTATTATAGTGGTTATGGAATTAGTGTTAATTAATATTGGTATTGGAATTGGATTTGTATTCTTACCACAATTGTAGATATAATTGTATTCTGTTACCTTCTCGTAGCTGGGACATGTATCTTATACTACTATATAATGTATCCTGAATTCATGAATAAACATACAGATTATTACCCTTATTTTCTACACATTCCTTCTTCTTCGACGGTGGGGCATAATTTTGTTTTCCATAAACAACAATTATGCTATGGGAACAAAATATACACTAAATTTTTCGACAACTGAAGTGGCTGACACGTAAATCAACTCATTAAAATAGTCTCTGGAGACTCTAATTCAAATTTCTTATAAAATGAAAATTCCGGTAAATCATTGAATTGAATTGAATTCAAGCTTATAAAAGAATGCAACTAAAAATCTAGATTTGTGGTGATTGAGTTAAAGGAGTTAATTAAATTAGATGTAAATATGTTGGAGATAAGTATGGAAGTAGCTTTCAATCAAATTGCTCAATTAAGATTAAGTTAAGATAGGGTCAGATTACTAAAGAATGGCAAAATGATTGCACACAAATTCAACAGCATGCATGGATCCTCATTTGCATCTCCGAACTTGAACAAGTTTATGGGATGTAAATATAGTCCATAAACTAATGGAATGCACATACTAAGTAATTGATTTGTCAATTCTTTATATTAATTTTAGAGTTATAATTTAAGCAAAGTTTTGGAAAATGAGCAACGCGCAGCTTTCCAGATGTCACCAACTCATGAACAAAATTATAGTCAATGTTGATATGCTTCGCCCGCTTGTGCGCCACAGGATTTTGAGCCAAAAAGATAGTACTGCTATTGTCGCATAATAGCAGTGGAGAACCAGAAAGCGGAACCCGGAGATCACAAAGCAAATGACTGAGCCATACCACTTCTGAAGCAGTGTTGGCAAGAGCACGGTATTCAAACTCAGTGCTAGAGCGAGACTGGCTTGAAATTGTAAAGCACGCGTCACATTGAGTAAATGGTGATGCTTTCTTTCAACCCGACCATTCTATTGTGGTGTGTCAACCATAGATGTCTCAAAGATGATCCCAGATGCAGCAAAATGAGATCGCAAAGGCAAAAATTCAGTCTCATTATCAGTCCGAACACGTTGTATGGTTCGGTCCCACTGGTTCTTCACTAAGGCACTAAATTCTAAAAATCTAGAGGCTACTTCAGACTTAGCCACTAATAAATAAACCCAAACAACTCGGGAATAATCACCGACTATAGTCAAAACATAAAATGCACCACAAAAAGATGGAGTTTTATAAGAACCCCAAACATCACAATATACTAATTCAAACAATGTTGTAGCATTTGTAGAACTCAATGGAAAACTATGTCTAGTCCGTTTTGCTCTGTAACATACAGAGAAAGGTATTGTAGAATTGTTTGTACTAAAATTGAGAGTAGGAATAGAAGACAATACCGTAGATGATGGATGACCAAAACGTTGATGCCATGAATCAGATGAAGAAATCGAAGCAACTGTCGGAATAGACTGTAGGATATGAGGACGGACGTGAGTATCCAACAGACGAAGCCATTAACCCCCCTACTGTTCACCCACGCCCATCACAATCCCCGTACTGATTTTCTGTAAAATGCAATGATTTTCAGTAAACAAGGCTAGACATTTTATGATAATAAATTGCATCGCAAATTAGGTATGTAGAGCACATGAGTAAGGGTGACATCACTAAAACAAATAGACCCATATTGTGTAGCAGACGACATAGATCCATCAGGCAGTATAACATTCACAGTATTGGTAGCAGTAGTAATATCAGTAAGAGAACCCTTGTCACCATTCATGTGATATGAGATTCCCGAATCAAGAATCCATAGTAAGTAGACTTACCTAACCCATGGACAGATAACGAATAAAACTGATTAAATAAATGTATGGTCTTACTCCATTGGTCGTCAGACAGAGCATGACCAAAATCAGATCGTGTAGGTAAGCCAGAGGAGGCGGCCACTGCAAACCCTTACGGCGACGTCACTTCACCGATAAGAAGAGCCATAACACAAATGGCAACCAATGGTAGATGTACAATCAAAATAAAAAAGGATACATAAAACAACTTTGCAAACAAATTCGAATCAACTGAAGCAACCAAGCGGTGGTGGATTTCTGGACGTGGCGACGGCGAGCAACTGAAGTTTTTTTTAACTACTGAAAGGTAATTCGAATCGGCGGCGCGTGAAAATTACGCACGGACAACGGTGAAAATTTTAAGATGGAATTTTAAGGTTTTAGGTTTAGGCTCTGATACCATGTAAAAAATAAGGGTAATGATCTGTGTTTATTCATGACCTCAGGGTACATTATATAGTAGTACAAAATACCTATGCAAACTAGGAAAATATAATATAATTATAATTACAAGTAATATTTATATTCCTTAACAAATTTAGTTGGAACTTGGAACAGAACATACAAAAACTACGAAAATAGACATATAATGGCAAGCGATACTCATACAAAATTTACTTATTATTTATAATGGCAAGCCATACTTATTATTTATTTAAATTAATTCAAAAATATATAAAATATTTCAATATTACAAAATACATGGCATGATTAAGTAAAATACATGACGTGATATAGCGATTCACTTTAAAATAAAAAAAAGGAAACGATCAGTATGTGGTTTCCTATGATTAAGTGGCCTGGTCACAAATACCTGTCAAAGACAAATTACTGGTTAAATTAGGACAAAAGCTTCGATAATTAGTAGGATATGTATTGAATGGGTAAATTATTTAGACTATATCACTAATAAAGTACACACTAATGGATATGGCGGATAATTAAACAATTCGACAAAATTGAACTAATCATAAAGTAAGAAATCATGGAAAACGGCATTTGGTTAAATACTTTTGTAAACACATGTTATTGAATCGGCATTTGGCAACCATTAGTGCATACCAGAAAAACAAACATCGGTCTGATGTTTAATTAATTCGCATTTCTATTTGCAGGCAAAAGCTTGTCAAATAAGCTCCAGCAAACCACATTGTTATTACGAAATTTAAATATTCATTTATAAAAAAATAAAATACAATTAAGTATGCCAAAACAACTTATCAGAAATACAAGACAGTCAATAAAAATCTGTTAGCATTGAGAACACGTACTCGGGTGTATGCGTAACTCGTTTAGATTATATCATAATCTCGCAAAATTATTTTTTTCAATATCAATAGTCGATATCAACTATTAAAATGGAACAAAACATAAAATTGAGGGGTTAGACAATCCAACACTGAAGACGAATAAATCAGGTGATAAAAAAAAAATCTAATTCAACATATATAAAACACGATAAGATATTTGATTATATTTTAGTATTTTTTTTGTAAATAACTTTTCAATAAGAAGCATATATTTTAACATGCAATGTAGTAATATACATTTTGGTCTATTTAATAAATTTTTTTTATGGTGGACTTACCCCAAATTATTGGAAAGTAAGCTCTAAAATATGTAGTGCGTGTTGAAACGGTCGAGTGCGTGATATAATTACAAACAATGTTTTCAGCTAATAATTAGAAGCAACATTAGTCAAATGTTTACATGTAAAACAAAATTATTAGTTAATTATTTACTGAAATTCTTGAAGAACTGAGATCAGTCTCCCAGGTAACGTGAAATTCCACCCTTCTCATTCCCTCAATTTCCTCAAAATATTACGAAAATTGTGCCCAGTTTTATAAATACTGGATTTTTTAGCTGTTTTTGTGATTAATTATATGTTTAAATAATTTGAGAGTGTAATGGATTTGTTAGTTAATTGGGATTTGTGAGGATTAAGCGTTACGAATCATCATATGTTCAGAAACAGATTTGATCGATGAGGAACCCATGATGTTGCTTAATTAAGGCATCTGGATTTGGCTCAGTCTTAATCAATGAAGTTGCTGTTTTCTAAAATTATGGAATAATAACTCTATTTTGTAATTTAAGTAGTATATATTATAAATTAGATATGTAACATTAAGACGTATTTAAATGTGAAAATATAAAGATATTATGTAAAAAATATATATTTGATTTTTTAGTAAATCTTCACTTTGATTCTTTAATTTTTTGTATAATTACTAATTAATGCTTTGTGATTTTACAATTCCAAAAATTTAAATTATAAATTTAATTTCATTGTGAACTAAAATAATATCAACCATCACTATAAACTAAGGCTAACACTTTGAAAGTGTTGCTTTAGGTGCTAATAGTACTATTGCAACACTTTTATAAGTATTATCACTACTGGAAACCACACAATTAAAGACGGTTCTATCAAACTAGAGAAGACACTTTAGAACCACCTTCTCTGGCTCCGTGTTTGATCGAAATCGATCAAAGGCGGTTCAAAAAACCGCCTTTGTTTGGATCCCCAACAGTTCCGAGTTCGGATCTTGTTTTCGAGGTCCCAAAAAAAGGGTACCAGAAACCTGAGATTTTCGGCAACGAGAAAAAAAATCCATATCGAAAAAATACAAACCCAACGCAACAGACCCAACAACAAAAGATCCAAAAGACTCAACACAACAAATCGAGCCTTCACCGGAGCCTTCCACGGCGGAGCCTTCACTGGCGGAAGCCATTGTTGCGGCGTAGCCTGCAACGGTGAGCACTCAGTGGCCGACAACAACTCTCTCGGGCCAAGGACGCTAGGAGGTGGCGCACGGTGGCTAGGATCGGCGGATCCTTGGCGCGGCGGAGGAGCCCAGGCGGATCCTTGGTAGGGCGGAGAAGCCCAGGCGTGGCGGAAGGCAGGGGAGCGACGCCCTGGTGTGGCGTCGTGAGGAGGAAGCAAGGTGTGAAGGCAACGGCACCGTGAGGAGGAGGCAGTGACGTCTCAAGGGGGAGGGAGACGATGGAGCGGGGGAGTCGAGAGGAGAGGGAGTGACGGTGGGGTGATTTAGGGTTTAGGGAGAGAGGGGCTGGAGAGGGAAAGGGAGAGAGGGCTGGAGAGGGAGTGAAAATGGGAAAATAAACTATGGCGTGGATTTGGGCTTGCATCATGTTTTTGGTTTATATAGTGGCCCAACATGGTCATTGGATTAAAGTCAGTTCTACAATAGAAACTGTCTTTAATCAATTTTCTCGAAGGCGGAAGTGTTTTTGATCGAAAAATAACCACATTTAAAAGGAGTTCGAGTTCGGAACTCATTTCGGGTGCTCGTGAAAGGTGGTTGATGCCTCTAATCAACACTCCTCCACTAATGTACTTTAGGTGATGCTGCATTAGAACTAACACAAAACTCAATAAGGTTTAGGTAACACTTTTCAAAGGTTTAAGTAACACTTTATAAACTATTTTAACATTTTAATAAGTGTTGCAAGAAAAGTGTTACAGTACTTTAACTTGTAGTAACCATTATTGTATTTTTTATTCCTGAAAGTTTCGTTCTGTCCATCATTTTTTAAGGATCGAGAAATATACAGTCAGATAAAATTTTAAAAATAGGTGGAGTATTTTATTTGAGTATGTTTCTTGCAAGACAATCTTTCCATGAGGTATGGAAAAACCAAAGTTTAAAGTGCAACTTAGAAGAAATGAAGATAATTTTTTTGGATTGCATGAATCGGGTTATAAACTTTATAACTACTAAATTTTTAATATTGCAACTAAAACTTTTTACCTTTTATTATTTTAATTAAACCCCGTCTTTCGATAAGTGATAAGTCTATGGAAATCGGCATTTCCCAAGAGTTTGCCATTTTATTTTTCCATGTAAAAATAATTATGTGTGGGCTCTGAACTTCTGAACTTATAGATTTTCATACAATCGGTATTCTGTGTCCCTGTGATACAATAAATAAAGTATCCCCAATGGTTCATATTATTGCACAAAATTAAAATAAATATGTTTTACTACTCATAAATTTAGAATCAATCTATCATTCATATTTTTAGTGAATACAACTATACCAGGCATACGTTGCGGAAGCTATTCCCGTGGTAGGCTATAATTTGCGACTTTCATAGTAGTATAATATTTTTCATTAATTATTTATTTAATCATTTTACCTCGTAAAAGGTGGAGAATCCCAGTGAGAGATTAATTAAAAACGTTGAGTAAATTATAAGCCATCTAACATTCTCTGTTCACTGTTCCTAAATATTCCTTCTCTTCTGATTATTCTTCTATTAATTTACCCCTTCTTTTGGGATCTAAATTTCCTCAAAAGCAAATTACTTTTGGAAAAGTTTACAGCTGCTTAAAAAGAAATTAAAGAAAATAAACAGTATTCGTAAACCTTTTGGTTTTGGCTTGGCCCGCAAACCGGAAATAATTACCAAAACTGTTCTTTTCTCGAATGTACGTGAATTTTAAAAATCTGGAAATAAAACGAAATTGGCGGTAAAACAGTGGTAAGACAAGAAACGAATCTCCTTTTATAGGTAGCAAATAGCTATATCGGTACCTACCAATAATTAAAACGAATCGGTACTTATTTAATTTTTTTAATGTTATTAATGTTTTCAATTAAGAATAACTATTATTCTGGTACGATTTTGATGCAATTGTAAATGTTAGCAAATATTGTATTATGACATTTCTAAATTGAACATCATCTTAAAATATTACAAAAATATAACGATACTTCATCACGTCACAATATTTTAGTGGCTTGCTGAATAGAGGCACTTTACAAGGCGTCACTAATAATTTTAGCGACCCATTTGAGTGTCACGAATGCTCCCAAAAATCGTCACAGCTGGAAGTTCTTTTTAGAGTTAAGTGTTCATATAACCCTATGTTTTGAGTGTTTGTGGTAATATGACCATATGAAGTTGGAAAGTGTTACTGTAACCCTGTGTTATGTTAGAATGTGATACTCCCTCCGTTTATTTAATAATGACACACTTTCTAATTTGAGGTGTTTCTTTTATATTGACACTTTCAATTTATGGCAAGTTTAAGGTTATTACATACACCCATTTTACTTTTTCTTCTTTCAATTCAATTTCATCCACTCATTTAGCATCTCCTAAATTCTAACACAAAAAATGATGTGCCACTATTAGAGAAACAGAGGGAGTAATATAACCCTGGATGCCTGAATTTGGCTAGAAATACATAAAATGACTATTATACCCCTATTTTTAAAAAATAAATGTAAAAAAATGTAAAATGACAATTATGCCCCCATTGTCTATTAACAAGAAAAAAATCATTTTTTTCTTCCTCGATTCCAGTTTCTTCTTCTCTTCAAATCCGTCTGAACCCCTCTTCTTCTACAGCGATGGTGAACGTCGCGCTCCCTTCAGTAGCGTATCTCTTCTCCGGCGTAGCAGCGACGGGGCTACGGTGCTCGTTGCTCGATGAGGACGAGTGTTGTGCGACGGGGGGATGGGCTCATTTGCCATTACGATGGGGTTAGGGTTTAATCGGTGGTTGGGGAAGAGTTGTGGGGCTAGGATTTCCGTCGATTGGTGGTGGTGCTCGAGGGGGGTGAGGAGGGCGAGGGCGACGGAGGTAACGACGACGATGGGTTTTGAGTTTTTCAATTTCTCGACGGGTTTTGGGTTTTTCAATTTCTCCGATGTTTAGTTTGATTTTCTAGTGTTTGTTTGAGTTTTGATTTGTGATTCTTTGTTGATCGGTGAGGCGATGTTGATCGGATTTTTGTGATTTTCTTTGTTTCTGGCGGCGGCGGTAGTGGAGCGGCAGCAGTGGTGGTGGAGCGGCGGCGGCGTGATGGTGGCAGCGCGGTGGTGATGGCGACAACGATGGTGATGATCAGTGATTTGTGATTTTCTATGTTTCTGGAGGCGACAACAGCGGTAGTGGAGCGGCAGCGGTGGTGGTTGAGCGGCGGTGGTGGTAGTGGAGCGGTGGCGGTGGTGGTGGAGCGATGACGGTGTGGTGGTGGCAACGTGGTGGTGATGGTGGCAGCGATGGTGATGATCAGTGTTTGTGATTTTCTGTGTTTCTGGCGGCGGTGGTAGCGCGGTGGTGATGGCAGCAACAATGGTGATGGTGGTGGTGGTGGTTCTGGAGATGAAGAAGAAGAAAAACTTAGGGTATTTTAGTCTATAGATTTGTAATTTGAATGCTATGGGTAGTTTAATCTTTTTAATTTTGGTCATCACCGGAAATTACTAGGCCAATGTCGGAATAGTGCCAAAAGGTTATATCGGCACTTTTGATGTAAAACACAATACTACAATAGCACTTTTCAACTTCACAGTGTCATATTAGCACAAACCTCCAAAACACAAGGTCATATCAGTATTTTGCCCTTCCTTTTGTCACACACAAAACATTCTGCCACCTGTTTTTATAAAATTCCACCTTCATTTCTAAAAAAATCTCACAATAATAAGTATAGAAATTGTGAAATACATTGTAAAATCTGATTTGCATTGCACCACCCTTTGCTGACGTACAATTTTTTTTTAAACATCCTCTAGAACATCATAAAGTCCTAGATATTTTATTTTTTAAAACCATAAAGTTCCAGATATTTAATTTTATCTTCTTGTTATAGATGTTTATAGAGACAAATTGCTAGCCACGGAAAATCTCCCAGCCTTTCAATTTCTTATCCTTATCAAATTAATTCATGTACAACCTTTTCCAGTTCGTTCCCGCGATTGCAAGAAATCTAAAATCCTAAAACTCTCTTTTTAATATATTTTGTGTCGTTTTCGTTGCACTATTTATGCATATACTCCCTCAGTTTCTCTATTATTGATTAATTTTTCATTTTTGGCGAAATTCCTTCAATTTCATCCACTCATTTTACTTTTTACTTTTTACACTCAATTTCATCCACTCATTTTCTTCACATGAATCCAAGCACCGAAACCTATAGTGTCACTATTAGTGAAACGGAGGGAGGACTCGACTTCATTTCATCACCTATCAGTTCCTCAATAATTTCTCAGTATTTGTCTGTATTTATAAATTTTATTTTCAGACAAAGAAAGTGATAATAAAATATATTACTTATTATAACTAATGTATATGACAAATTGTGTGGAAAAAAAAGTACCGAAAGTATTATTTATTGTGCAGTTTTTGAACTCATGCGCCATAAGAAAACGAAAGATTAGTTGGCTCACAAATAGGTCATGAAATTAACAGCTATCTAATCTAACTGTTAGCATGCGCAAAACAACTTCTGGGTTAATAAATTGAGTTCATTTTATTATCTACTTCTGTAAAAACAATCGATTTTTTCAGCCGAAAAGTGTAATCTTTTTACAAGTTGGTGATGTAAATGCTTATAAAAAAATTTCACTTTCACACTAATTTTTTAATCCCAAATAAAATACTCTTATGTTTTATCATTCGATCTTGGCATACGTTTATAAGTTGGATAACTTATAAATTTTAGCACTTTCCCAAATATATGATAAAATACTGATTAAAAGGTAATCTTTTTAGTAAAAACAAGTAAATATAGTATAAACTGATCGGTTAGCCCAGCTAAATCCGTCAGATTTTTGTTTGTAGGTAACCATTGCATAAAAAAAAATTACAGAGCAGTCAGTTTATTTTTAAATTTGACGACTTTTATTTTTTAGTCCAGTGATCATTATCGTGCGCATACGTATATACAGTATTTTGGGGACTTTTTTGTTTTTCGCAACGGTGACTTTAACTGTTGAGTTTTTCACCAAATTGTTGCTTCTTTTTGTAATGAATTCTCTTTAATTATAATTTGAGTAATTTCACCTAGAAAAGCTTCGAAGAGGAAAAAAAATCCAGTTAATTTTAGTTTGACGTATTTTTATTTAATCTATGATGTGCTCTTATCAACTTATTTTATTGTCAGTTAAATTTAGTCCAATACATTTCATTTTAGTATATTTTAATTTGATAAAATTTAACTTAGTTAAGTCCTATATTACTATTTTCACTGCACTTGTTTTAAATTCACTTTGGTTCAATTTAGTTCATAAATATCAGGTGCAAAAAAACAGTCTTAGTTCTTTTATTATTAGTCTTACTTTAGTCAATTTTAGTTCAGTTAAATTCAATTCTATTCAGACGCAAACAACATAGGCTAGCCATGATTCTTTATTACTCCCTCCATTCCAATTCAAGCTGCACGAAATCTTTTTCACGCTCATCAAGAAACTTGTCTAACCGTTAATATGTTTAACTAAGTATAATAACGGCAAACGAAAAGTTACTTTTGAGAAACTACTTATTATAACGAATCCAACAATATCATATACGATAGTATTATTATTATTTTTTTAAAACAAATAGTCGGACTCCTTCTCATTAATATGTAGAAATGGGTTACAGTCGTGGTCGATTGTATGACAATCACCAGTGTTTGTTTATCTACTTTAGCTGATAAACTAGTAACTAGTCGATTCTATTACACATGAGGAGCTGATAAACTGTAGAACACCATAACTAAGATGAGAAAAATCTTACTATTACAAGATGTGATGAAATACCACATGGCAGACTCACTAAGAGTGAATGGGGTGAGCCTCCCCACTTGAGCTCCACACCAACCTGGTGTATTAGGGCTTGCTCCACGCTAACTTAGCGTATAGAGACTTAAAGACCATCATTTATTAGGGGGGAGAACCCGAGTTGCGCCTGGTCAGTCGAACACAACACCCTGATTGCCTTAATGGCTGAGTGGAAGGTATTTCGTAAGATGGAGTGGTCCACCTGTACTGTGATTACGTCCAACAGTGTTGACCTCAACCCATCAGAGAGTCATCTAAGTCCAAGCCGGCGTCCCGACTCATACAGTCACATTAGCACATTAGACTTTTCATTGATATCTTATAAACACGAAGATCTCTAACCCAAATCAATTTGGTCCTTCATGATATATAGGTCTATCGAGGAATGTCCAAACTAGCCGTAGTCTACTAATCTACTCTTCAACCTTAGAGGGTTTCGCCAAAAGTATGTTGTCTAAACTACTTTTGACTTGGATTTCTCCTAAAACCAATCTCTTGGGAGAGAAGACCGGAGGCCAACCATATTCTCTTTATTTAAAAGGTTATCGGAGAACCTAATTTGCAGAGACCTCCTAATCTAATGCTTTAGACAAAAAGGGACCCAAATATAAACCAACCTTCCTTATAACTAAGAGCAGCAGAAAAATGAAACTGAAGTTACTAAGCTGAAAAAACGAAGCAAAGGTACGAAGGCACCGGAACCAAAAAGGGAAGTGGAGATAAATCAGCCCAACTAAAAAGAAAACCAACAATTATGTTCATTTAGCCCAATATGATGACCCAGTTCAGCCATTCCAGATATGACCGAACCCGCCACTGCCCCATTTGGATGAATCTGACCTACGATTAATAATCATTGCCAACGACGTTTCCGCCAGTAACCATTATAGAAATATTACCAAAATTTTTGCCGTGAGGTCAAGGCTGAGCTGTCGGGCGCCACCATCAGCGTTTGTGCGCCGGATCTGGGTTTCCAGCACCCAAGCCTGCTCCTTCGCACGGTGAGAGGCTTTGGCTAGCTCTTCTCCCCCCGATTCCTTGCTCCGTCATCAGATATACTACTAGGACAGAAAAGAAAACCTACACCTACAAGAAGGGGCCGCCGGACCGCCGGATCTGATGGCGGCGGTGGCCCTCAATGCTAAGTTTTTGTCTTGATTCCCGTTGTTGAGAGCGTTTGATTTTTTAATTTGATAGTGAAATATGATCTAAGTGGCGTGGTAGAATACGATAGTATTATTACTTATACATCTACTCAAATATGGTGTCAAAATATGATAGTGAATAACATTAAATAGTAAAGTGGGCAGATTGAATTGAGACAGATGGAGTACAATTGAAATGAGTTGATTTGAGCGTTTTACATAAAAAAAGAAATCTCAAGACCATTGAGGTCCGGTTTCTTTTCTAATTTATCTGTATTTCATTTTAGTTCAATAATTTCTAAAATAATATTTTTCGTTTAATTTTGATATATAATTGTTCGGGTATAAATCTTCATTTTTAAATCAACGGACCTCAATTGAATACTCAAAATTCACTTCAAATTTAAGGTTAAGTGTTCTAATCCTCTGGCGGCAATTAATTTCCCAGCTCTTTTCCAGTTTGAACATTCCCAAACCCTAGTTTTTTATGTATAAAAAACCTCTCTTTTTAAACTACTCCACATGGTTTGAGAAAGTTCTCCCCAGGATCATTAAAAATCACTAACTACATGCCTTTGTTATATAAAAAATGCCAATGAGGATTAAGACAAATTTTTATATGGTTATACCATTTAAAATAATATCATAAAAGTATTTGCGACATCCTATATGAATTGTTAATGATGGATGTAAAGTTCCCACAGGACTGTTCTTGAGTGTTGAAGGGTGTCATAAATGTCGAGACAGAGTGAAGACAATGAAGGCGTGGAAAACTCAGATTTATGGAAGAAAGTTTAGCATCATACGCCTATATAATGAACCGAAAATCGAGAGCCTAGGAGTTAACTGGAGGACATTGTTTTATGGAAATTTGCTCGACCAAGAGCAAAATTCACCTTCTGGATGCTATGTCATGGCCGCTTGCCGACGAAAAACAGGTTACTAAAGTTTGGTAAACATGTTGATATTTGCTGTGCATTGTGTGGTGAAGAGGAGACACTGGACCATCTGTTCTTTGGCTGTAGTAGAACTATGCAAATCTGGCAGGAGGTGTTAGCTTGGATGCAAATTCAGAGGCAACCAGTGTGGAGTGGAGAATTCGCATGGATTTTGAGGCAATGTAAAGGCAAACGGAAAATTGTGAAGATGCTGAAAACGGCAATCACAGAGACAGCCTACGAAGTCTGGCAATGGCGAAATGATGTGTGCTTTAATGGTGATCAATAGGTGGGTAATATCTTGCCAAAAATTGTGGATACTATTGTATATAGGAGTTGGGAGTTACCTAAAATGAGGGAGCTTTGTGCTAAATTTATGATAGGGAAAGATAAGTTGATAGAATGAGTTGTATAGGTGGAGTATGATTTTACGATGAATGTAAAGTTAATACTGTCCCAAAAAAATCCAAATAATTATTAACCATTTGAAAAAAATGTAAATGCATGGGGTAAAATTTGACCGGGATATAAGGTGAAATGTCCCTATTGAGGGCTCCTCCTCATCTACCTTCATTTGTCGCAATATTGTCTTGACCTGGAAATTAAGGCCGCCTATAAACCACGCTTTCAACATCAAAATGCCCTCATGGAACGTGCCTCCAATCAAAATAATAATGCCAACGATGTGATTATCAATTCCAAACATTATTAGTGATTAAGAAAAAATCATTATAAATTACGAATCACAAATTTCTTACAAAGTCATATTTTAAATCGGCTAACCATTGAATGATATTATTTTATAATTAGTTTAATTAATGAAGTAATTTGTTTTAGACCGACCAACAATTATCTAGATCGACCAACCATTAAACCTGGGACTCATGAAAGTTTTAAAATAACCCTGTGATTTTGGCATTAGTTTCAGCATTAGTTGAGCATAATAGTAACATTCGATGAATACTTAGGGTTGTTTCAGCACATTCGACTAGTACTCAGCGTTTAGTAACACTTTCGAAAACTAGGGATTATTTTAGCACTTTCTGGAAATTGTAGGGTTCGGCTAATACTCAGAGTTTATCAACACTTTCGAAAACTCGAGATTATTTTAGCTCTTTCTGAAAAATTCAGGGTTCGACTAATATATACTCAGAGTTTTTCAACACTTTCTAAAACTCAAAATTATTTTAGCACTTCCTGAAAATTTTAGGGCTATCCTTGTGTTTATTCCATTTATATATTTGTAACTAATCACGTAATTCAGCGCATCAATTTTTTTATAAAAAAAATCCTTAAATTTGGCCATCTGACTGTGACGGGAGAGAAAAAACAAGTGAATGTGATAATACTTGTAAATGGCCGTCCAAAAATCCGACATATGTAACGATGGCGAAAGAGCCTGAAAAAATGGTAATATGAATCATTGCTTAAATGTATTTATTTAGTGAAACAAACAAAAAAAACATACTGATGTTAGGTCGGTGTCTAACCTCAATTTTAACACCACTTTAGATGATGCATTCCTACTCCCTAGTCTTGTATAATCCTACTGATTTTAGTGTCTTATCCATAGATTTTCAACCCTTTTTCCTTCTGCAAAAACTACATCTTCGGACAAAGTTAAATGCATTAGGTAGAGTTATCAAGCTAATTTTCATTAACTATACATCTGTACACCGGCGGAACTAAGACAATAATTGAGGGGGATGAGCTACATTGGCATTTCTGGGGCGAACGAATTCCCTTCCTGGGCAGAACCCTATTCAATTTTAATGAGTCGGGACGGACAAAGACACGAAGAGTATTATGCTTCATGTTCGTCGGAGTTTACCAGGGCTGCGCCCGATTTAGTTCCGCCACTGCATCTGTATGAACTTAGACAGTTTTTATTAATTTTTTTAACGTGGTTGTTTATATATCTATTCAAATGTACGATCGAAATTTGACAACCTTGATTGGAAAAAAAGCCTCGTGTGCAGTTTGAATTGAGACAGCGGAGGTATATAGTTTTACCTATTTTACGCAGTGAAAATTCCAGTTTTACCATACTGTAAACCAGCTAGATAGGTAGCTTGTAACCTACTCATGAATCAATTAGGGGAGCTGAGATCGAAGGCATTATTATGAATTGATGATGATTTGTACAGCCTAAGTTTAATTACTGGGAAACAGCGGTAATAATCTTGTTGCATGTGAGAAACATAATGGGATCAATAGACTTAAGTGCATAATATACACACAACATGAGGGGCCTGCTTCAAGCCCTTAATGGAGAGCAAGAAGATCTAGTAATATAATTTTGGAGTAATTTTGATTTCAAAATCTATTATATGCTCTTGCTCTTTTTCCCCAGTATAAAATTCTGATTACTACTTTGCAACTAGGTTTATCATGATATATATGTTAAAATATCATTCTTTAAAACCATATCAGATGAATTCATATCAGATCAGATGGTTAGAGTCCCGTATTGATTTCAAACTAAACTACGACAGGAAGACTCCTATGAGACCGTCTCACCATAATTTATGGTGGAACGAGAAATCGAGTAACATTTTAAAAATTACAGAAAGTATCCATGCCATCTCTATTATTTAAACAACTGTATAAGCAACCCCGTCTCACCATGAGATTGTGTGAAGTTATTATTCAAAGACAACTGTCAAAATTGTTAATTAAAAGGGGGAAATGAGAAAATATAATATAATTATTCAAAGACAAAAGGAAGGGAGTAGCTTGGTTTTAAAGAGAGCTAAGCTAACTATATAGCTAGCTAGCAATTGGAAAGTGAATTAAAGCTGGATCTAAATTAGTCATGGCTTGTCATCATCATTCATCACATAATATAATGTAATTAAGTGGTGCATTATTTGTTTACTAGTGCCACTTTTAGAACCCAAAAACTAAAATTAAAAAATATTTTTTAAAATGAGTGAGTCTCCTGACAGGCGGCCTGTTCATAAGATTATGAACAGGCCACTTATTTCTTACCTTATATACTGCATTTCTTAAATTACATATAAAATTTAAAATTTTTGAAAATATTTTTTTATATCATATATTTTTATATTTTCACCTTCAAATACATATTATTACTTGTTTTAACTTATAAAATGTAATATTTAAATTTTATAAAAAATTATAACATTTAAGGTAAATGCCCCTGAGAACTGTCCATAAGCTTATGAAAATGCCGCCCTTCCTGAGACTTTCCCTTTTAAAAAGACTCATCATAACTATGAGAAGTGTTCATATTTGCATGTTAGTCTTGTCCACACAATCCAATTATTTCAAAGGGCTGTGAATTCGCTTGTTGACTCCGCAACTATAACTATAAGGAAATCCAAAGTGAAAAAGAACCACTCAATAACTATACGAGGTTATCATGTATCTGTATATTTATACTTATAGAAATCTTTTACCCTAAGATCTGTGTTCCAGTTTTGGGACATGTATGTATGTACGAAAATGGGTGGACTAATAGTACCATTTTATGACGACTAGGGTGAAATGGTGTCGTTCTGTCTTATGATGAGACGGGTAGTTTAAATACAGTCGTTTGAAGATGGGCTAGCTGTTACATGAAGTGTGATCTGCAATTTAAAACGTTTACTTAATCTCTTATCATATCACGAATTTAGGTAAGACGGCCTCGTACAAAACTTTCACATATCATATTTGCTCCTTCATGAAGTTGAAAAGGATAGTGAGATATTTTAAAAAAGTGCAGGTTTATTGAAGATTTTTATCTGAAAGAGGGAGAATTTATCTTCGGGGCGCTATGTAATCTAGTTTAAATTCTAAGAATGAGCAAGTTTTATTAGGGTTTAGATCAGGGCTTACCGTACATCGTATTATAAATGGATGAATAAAGAGTTTTTTATACGTGAAATTTTACTTTTTCATGGTATCGGAATGGTGTATACAGTTTTCCCTTCTACTTCTTTGTGTCCATATTGTTTAGAATCTCCAACGGGTTCGGGCCTTATTTATACAGTATCACTATTACAACATGGTTCATTTTAATTTACATCACTTAATTTAAAATGTAAATACATAAACCATCTATCAAGTAGACGATGCTTTTATCCACAGTTTTATAAAAGTATTGTCTACTTTAAAGATAAAAGTATATGGTTACAGTTTTCGACGTTTATAGATGCAGTTACCAACGTTAAAACTTTATAATTGCATATTTTAAAATTTCACTTTACATCGGGAATGTGACTATCCATTTTTTTCATACCGAAAATGCAATCATATATGCAAAATGAATGCCGCATGTAGCTAAATAGATTGCCATGGCATTTGATGGATCTTTAAAATTAGCTTCAAATTAATAAACAAGGTCGATTGTTGACGATGATTTTGTCCTAGGCATTAGTTAGGGGATCAGATAATCTTATACAATCTTCCTTAACAAATCATGATTAGATGAGTAATTACTAATTAGTGTATGTCACATGCAACATTCTCATAAGAAATCATGAAATAAAACAATAGATTTTCCCGGCATTTTAATTATTTTTCATCATTTTGGAAGATACATAATTGATGTTGCATTAATTAGATGGAGTAAACATGGATACTATGTCATGTTCGGGTCGGGTCCCACTTTCGACAGTCGGGTTTGATGCGATAACAAAGTATCATCCAACATATTAATGGTTAGCTGCTGTTAATAAATTTCAGACCATTTCATTGAGTGTTCCCCAACCAAACTCACCGTCACTCATTAAATCTCTTTTGTGTGGTTCCTCACTCTATTTTTTTTTTCTCTTTTAAAAATACAATTAGAACATATATGATGTTAAATACTGCCTCTGTCCAGCAAAAATGACATATTTATTTTTCCACGGTCTTTAGTAAGCATATTTGATCATAAATATCTCTAGTTATATATAACAATTCGAATTAAAAAAATTATGCTTAGAAAATAGATGTTAAGATGAATCTAATAATTCTCACATTATATTTTTATTATATATAAATATATTAATTTATATTAAGGGTCAAAGTTTACAAAATTTGACTTGAAAAAAGTAAATGCATAATTTTTCATGGGACGGAGAGTATATTTTTACAAAAACAAAACACTGGAGATTAAGCTCTAAATGAAAATTTCTGTAGCGTTAGTGATTTAATATTAGAATTTATTAAAGTATGTTTTAATTTACATTTAAATACACAATTTTTAACTTTTAAAATATAGTATTTAAATTTTATTAAAAAATTACTATATTTAATGTAAAAATAGTGAACTGTCAATAATCTTAGGAACAGACCGCGTGAGTTTAACAAATTAGCCAGAATGTGGGATATACGGTGTTAATTAACTTTACTTTAACTCTAATTAATACTGCATGTGGAATGGGATATCTTCTACGTACCAAATTAATCATTAGGGGAGCACGGTAGTATGTTTATTGTATAGAAAAAAAGTATTTCATGGCTGCTTTTAGAAATAATACTATTTAATGATTAGGGAAGCATTTGTTTATTGTATAGAAAAGCATTTTATTGCTTTTAAAAATAGGCAAAGTGTTGGGAAACACAGTCTTACCGTAAGCGTGTGGAAAGATGAGAACATTAAAATTTTACTATGCAACGTATAGTAGTTATGAAGTTTATAACCCGATTCATACAGCCCGATAATTTTATCCTCTTTTAATCTAATTTACACTTTAAACCCTGGTGTTTCCATGACTTATGAAAAGATCTTCTCTCAAGAGACGGAACTCTTAGAAATAATAGCATAACTTAGCTTAAGAAGTCATTAACACAGGCCATTAGCTTTATGGTATTTTATATCAAAACCAAGCGGAAAAACGAGGTTGGCGGAAGATATACCATGCTTGTGGATTGCATGGTGTGAAAGCAAGTTAAGTTTTGGATATGTTTGATAGGCCCAAGGGGCCTATCAATAGCCACCAACAAAGAATTGAAGATAAGACCAAATCCGAGAATCTAAGCCGTGTTCTTGTTCTTGCTTAATTGGCCTCTCTCTTACCAAACAAAGTGTTTGCACTATCGACATGGCAAGTAGCCGCCTCGTGTTGCTGTTCCTTTTGTACAACATGAGCCGTGTGCGTTCTTAAAACTGATATCTGACTATTTTAGATGAAATATATGTAAAAACTTTAAGTAGAGAGAGTGGATATGATGATGGTTTGATATGTGGTAGAGTGAAAATTCACAGCAATGGTGCGGTGCATAGCGTTAAGTGATATGAGATTCAACAAAAAAAATAAGAGAAAAAACAGGAATTTGGACCTGATACAAAAGGTCTGAAATAACCCTAAACTTAAAACTAAAACTGTAAAGACAAAAATATCCCCTGTTCTTCTTCTTCTACATAATACAACCACTGCTGCTCCTCCGCTCTGTCACCTCCGCCACACTCCACAACCGCCGCCGCCGCTCCGCCACTACTGTCGCCACCGCGCAGACACTAGCACCGCTGCCACTTTCAGTCCATACCCACCACCAATACCCTCCGTAATCCAGTCAGAATCCAACCAAATAGGAGCCTCCGTCGACTCTTTTAAATTTCTCGATAACTTGTAAAGATACCCTGTAAGCCGCCGTCGACGTCAGAATCTAACCAAATTTCTCGACGCCATAAAAGGAATGCCATCGACGAGAATTACCAATGCCACCGCCACTCTGCCTCCTTCTCCGCCCATCTCCAAGAACCACCTCCCAAGCACCACCATCGCACCTCCTCCTCCTACGCCCGCCACCGTTCAACCCTAGCCTCACTACAACCACCACTCAACCCTACACCCGCCACCGCTCAACACTAGCCCCACCACAACCACCGCTCAACCCTAGCCCCGCCATCGTCACCGCCACCACTCAACCCTAACCTAGTTGTGTCACCGCCACCGCACTTAACCTCTTCCCCCTTGCCTAGCCCTACCACCGCGCTCCACTTCTCCCTAGAACGCCGATTGGAAACCCGATTGGAATGCCACTTCGATTCACCACCACTGCCGCCTTCGATTCACCTCCTACACCATTTGCGGCACCGCTCCGCCAAGCGTCGGAAAGTGGAGACCCCTCTGAAAATGCCTCTGGAAGTGTAAACCCTACGCTTCCTAACATTACGAAAGGCCAGAAAGTGGAGAACCCATATGAAAACACCGATGCCCCGCCACCTGCCCCACGCCATCGCCTCTGGAAGAAAGAAGTTTGTGAAGGAATCGAATCTAGCCGGAAGGTCAAAACATGTCACCACTGGAATCGAAGTTTGTGGCGGAGGAATCAAAGTTTGTGAAGACGGGGGGTCAAAAAGAAAATCGAATATGTGGCTGAAAGAAGAGAGTGGAAAGGCATAACTGTCCTTTCACATTTTCTTAATTTTTTATTTTTTTATATCAAGGGTATAATTGTCAATTTATAGAATTCCGGCCAAATTCAGGGCTCTGAGATTATATTAGCACAATTCAAGCAAATATAGAATCATAATAGCACTTTATGATCTTAGAAGATCATATTAACACATATGATCAAAATATAGGATCATATGGGTACTTTACTCATAATTTTAATAGGGATTATGCCGTTTTCATTCTATGATGATGATTTGAGTTAGTTTTCCTCTCTCATTTGGTGGGCTATGAAGCGTGGTCAACTACTACTACATTTACTTGAACAACAAAAATTTGCACAAAATCATGACACGAGTACATTGCAACTAGTTAATCTACTTGATGCCCACTTCTTTTGATTTATTTAAGGATATTTAACGGAAAGCTTGACCTATGCAACCATATACTCAAAGACTTTGAGCATACGGCATTTGTGGGTCACTAAAATATAGAGTAAAAATCATGTAAGTTCATTTTTAATGCCAGTTTTCTTAGGAGTGGATAAAGGAAAACAAATATATTGGAAAAAAATAGTGAAAATTTGTTCTACTTCAAGCTTTTCGAACAATGACAGCTCGAATTCGAAATGAAGTGGTGGCAAGGCAACCTTCCCAACTCAATCCCCAAGTTTTTTTTACGACGACACCGTTTCCACAATTCGTAGTGTCGGCATTACTTGTACGCTCATATCATACTTATTAGCGTTACTTTTAAGGTATATTGTCCCACGAGACTCGAAGCCTTGACATTTAAACATCGAATGTTAAAGAAGGTGTACTTTTAAATATTATTTCAATAAAAAGAACCAGATACTCATAAAAACTGCTAGAAAAAACGTCCAGCAACGAGTCTTTTATCTCATATTTGCTAGTTAGGGCATGATGGCAAGTGTGTGGGGTAAATATATAGAGTATTGGATTGCGTTAGCCTTACGTATTCTACTTGCCATTGTGGTTCCAACTTCAACAAGCTTTTGTTTAAACTAATATGTGGCGGGACGGGTGTATCCAATCCGCCGCATGCATGTTTAGATTGCTCTTTAATTTCCGCCGCATCAAGTTTGCTTCATTTCCTAATATTCTTCCTACTTTTCAATGCCAATGATTATTGTGATAAAACGTAATAATATGATAAGAAGGTAAGGAATTCATAGGAAGTGAGGGAATTGTTGTACAGTGAAATGACCTCGTTTTGTTGAGCATGAGATTCATCTTACTTGATACAAGTGACGTTGTTGCGTTGAGGACATGAGAAATGACAATAAAACCACTCAGTTGATATTGAGCTTATATGATACAGTTTTGATTCAATAAAAAACAAAATGATAAACATATTTGGTTGATAAATTGATAGAAAATGGAATACGATGATCTTTACTATAATGTATTTTGAGGTGAATGATTGATTTTCCCTTGACCGAGTACTTATTTTATTTTCTTTGAGATGAGTGCCAATATAACCATATCTACTTGAGTAAGTGCCAGTATAACCCTATGATAACTTTTAGTGCAAATATAACCCTAACTAGTTAATGAAAATGCCAGTATAACCCTCAGACCCCATTTCCGGCATTGACCTCAATTTTTCAGCGCTGACTCTATATAAATTGACCAAAATATCCTTTGGGCTAACTCTGAAATTAGGTGGATAATTTTACCCTTAGTTCGCCGGACCCTCAGAGTTCGCTAAAATTAGGTAGGGTTATATCAGCACATTATGCAATCTTATTGGGTTATATCAGCACATTATGTAATCTTATTGGGTTATATCAGCACATTCCTAATGTTTGCAGGGTTATATCAGCGCATTTCTAATGTTTGTAGGGTTATATCAGCACATCCTTAAAACTTATAGGGTTATATTGGCACTTTCAGTGGCTATATAGAGTTATACTGGCACTTTCGAACATTGAAAGGTTATATTGGCACTTATGTCAACTAAGTAAGGTTATAAAATCACTTTTTTCATTTTCTTTTGTAATCTTTTTAAAAAAACATTCACATACCCCAAACATCCATAACATTAATTGGTAGTAGCAAAGTACACCCACGGGTGTACCCCAGTGGTTGGGACATGGGTGGGTAAGCCAATAATCCCAGGTTCGATCCTCGGCAGCGGCAGTGTGGGGAGTTCTTGCTTTGCAAGGCTCCCTTGTGCGCAC
Source organism: Rubia yunnanensis (assembly GCA_037428765.1). NCBI lineage: Eukaryota > Viridiplantae > Streptophyta > Magnoliopsida > Gentianales > Rubiaceae > Rubia > Rubia yunnanensis. Next base: position 80,664,769 of record CM075071.1, on the reverse strand, counting down.
CGAGGCAATGCCAAGCCCATGGGTCCTGGTGCTGGGCTACCGTGATTTACCTCTCATACGATGGTCTGGATGTGGGCTGGTATGGGCCGCTGAGGGCGAGCGGATTGATCGCCTTTAGCCAATTGGTAGTAGCAAAGTGATGTTATGGATGTTATGTGTTTTGGTACTTCTCAAAGCCCACAGAATGTCTGGGCTATTTCATTAACGGGCTGAAGGTGTATCTCTTTCATTTCAGACAGTGGGCTAGAGATGGTGTTATACCACAGACTACTAAATGGGCCGGCCCATAATAAGTTGTTGGGAACTGGAATAAGGGTTGTTTTGCTGGTTAAACTGGAATGGAAGTTAGAGTTCAGTATTAATGGAGTCGAGAATTTGAGTATACTATAAATTCTTTGCAAAATCGTTCTTTAGTTATAATTTCAATTATTTTGTTTGAATGCTTAAGCTTCAATATGAAATTAGAATTGTCCTTTTATTAGCACAGTTTTATAGTACTATAATATGGTTATAAAATAACCATTTAGTAATGGTCGAAATTATGCAGACTTATTTTCTGATTTGATATTTCATAATTTTAACTATTTTCCGTCCTAATCAAAACTTCTAAAATACTTTTTATTTGGATATTTAGGAGTGATCATTTTATATTGTAGAGAAAGGGCTATCGATTTGTTCTGGTAGTGGATTAACACATACTCGATATATTTTCTGAATAATTTTGTTTAAAGCGCTCCCACTTTGACTTGAATTTTGAGAAAGGTGGAAATGTGGCAGCAAACTTATACAATGATGAAACGGTGAAAAATTTAAGGATGCCAAGGTTAGATTTCAACAACAATAAGTGGCTGCGACTTAACACTTTAATGTGGGGTGGATGCACCACTACAACGAAATACCACCCTTACTTACGAGCCTATAAACTTCAATCACATCGACCTAAAATAAACAGTATCATTACATCGGGAAAAATGAATCACTAACGCACAAAAATAGAATTGAGGTTAATTACTAAACCTCTCAACTCATTCTATCCTACCAGAATCTATGATGATAAAATAAAAACAAAAAATTCTTATAAGAATCATAGATTGTAACATGCTGACATGAGAAAACAATAGAGGCCACAAGATCAAGATTATTCCAGCTAAGCCAAAGCAACTGAAGGTCGAGAAACAAGTTTAAGATTTCAGAATCCACGTGGCAACCTCTGCACCCAATCACAATCCACTCTCCTATCCTTCCCGATAAACCCCTTCTTCTTCCGATCACTTCTTACATCTACAGCATTCGAACCACCACATCAAACAATTGTACATTCCAAAAAAACCAAAACACCAAAAACACACAGTTTCTCGAATCTTCCGCCATGGCTTCCGCCTGCGCTTCTTCCACCATCGCCGCCGTCTCGTACTCTCAGGTGAGAAAGTGATTTCATGTAATGATTTTTGTATAACTACTCAGAATGAATAGAGTGCAAAAATAGTATAGTAATCCGACTCTATTCATATCTAATTAGATATTTGACTGATTCTAACACCAGGGAGCTGCGAAAGCTACTTTTCTCGGCGGGAGGAAGTTGAGGGTGACAAAATTCGGCGGCGCTTCTCCGGCCGCTGCCGGAGCGCGGCGGCTGTCTATCTGCGCTGCCGCCACCGAGCCGAACAGGCCGCTCTGGTTCCCCGGTAGCGTCCCGCCGCCGTGGCTCGACGGCAGGTTCGTGCATGCGTCGGTGGCTGTTGTGTGAATATTTTGTTTTTTTGAGGTTGTTTGTGTAATGATGAATTTTGTGATGGTAATTTGCAGCCTTCCGGGAGACTTTGGGTTCGATCCTCTTGGTCTTGGTATGTTCATTTTTAAAACCTATTTTGATTACATTTTATATAACTTCTCAAGAATCTATTCAACTGAACTTATCTAAACTAAATTTAGCAGCAATTTATACCGTATCCCTAAGTTATGGTTCATCATTGTAAAATATGTACAAGTAGAAAGTAGAATTGTAGAGAATTATATGCCTAAGTAGTAAGGGGGATTTATTAATCGTTTCCAAAGTTGATTTATTTAATAGGAACATAGTGTGGTGTGTATTTCCAGTGTACCGTACTGAAATTTAACATTTTACTGAACAAAATTAAGTTTCTGATGTCATAAATTTTAAATAGTGTATGATATAAGTGCACTAAACTAATTATAACTGAAAATCTACTTATTGGACTCCTAGTCCTTAAAGCATTATTATCTTAAAAATCAAAGTTGTTATACCGTTTAGTGAATGGACTTGTAACACGTTTGATGATAAAAAAAATATTTTTTTCAACTACCCTCCTTACCCTTGATTATAATTGATCATCCAAATAGAAACATTTTTTTATTACACTTAATACAATATTTAGAGCATATGCATCACGTAGATGGTACATTTCGAGACAATCGAGATTTAAATTATGGTTGGTGATATATGAACAAATATAATTGGTGGGATGTGTGGAAACTCTGTATACTGAAATTGGAGTATACTGCTTGGGCAAATTCTTAGGAAAGACGGTCTTTTCATAGTCTTATAGAAAGACGGAGTTTAATTAGAATAATAAAAGATAAAAGGTCTAAGTTGCACTATTAAAATTTTATTATGCAAGATGTAGTAGTAATAAAGTTTATAACCCGATTGATACAACTCGAAAATTTTATGCAAAATGAGTTTTGATTTGATGAACACATGCAGGATCCGACCCGGAAACCCTGAGATGGAACACTCAAGCCGAACTAGTTCACTGCAGGTGGGCCATGCTGGGCGCCGCCGGAATCTTCATCCCGGAGCTCCTAACCAAGTTAGGAATCCTGAACACGCCGTCGTGGTACACCGCCGGCGAGCAGGAGTACTTCACCGACACCACCACGCTCTTCATCGTCGAGCTCTTCTTCATCGGGTGGGCCGAGGGCCGGCGGTGGGCCGACATCATCAAGCCCGGGAGCGTCAACACCGACCCCATCTTCCCCAACAACAAGCTCACCGGGACCGACGTCGGGTACCCCGGCGGGCTCTGGTTCGACCCGCTCGGGTGGGGCAGCGGGTCGCCCGCCAAGATCAGGGAGCTGAGGGAGAAGGAGATTAAGAATGGGAGGCTCGCGATGTTGGCGGTTATGGGAGCTTGGTTCCAGCATATTTATACTGGAACTGGCCCCATCGATAACCTCTTTGCTCACCTCGCTGATCCCGGGCATGCTACTGTGTTCGCTGTAAGTTTTTTGGAATCTTTTACACATTCACGATCATGGTTCAGGGTCGAAAAAATATTTGTCAGAATCATCCAGATCAGAAACATCGCACTGCATGTGTGTATAAGAGTCGTATCATGCGTTAAAGTGACGCGTACTTATCAGAATCATCCTGATAAAAAATATCACACGTTATAAACAGTTGCATAATTTTATTATACATGTGTAAGAATCGTATCATACGTTATAAACATCACACTTGTTGATTTGTTTTAATGTATTCTGCAGGCTTTCACCAACCAGTAATTGGAGCAAGGGATATGAAAATTATGATGAGGAGAAGAACACTAGGGGTGGGAGAAGGATGAATATTAGTTTAATGGTGTGCTTTTTCAGCTGATGATGATGTATTAATTAATGGATTAATATGTTGTTCTGTATTTTGGTGTAGAGAAACCCTAATTCCATGTAAAAATGAATTCTGGAAACATGGTGTTTTGCTATGAGTCAGTGCATTCAACCAATAGAAAAACGCTACAGTATAATACTTTTATGATTGAAAAAAAAAAACGAGAGTGGAATAAGATTATTGAGGAGAAAAATTGAAAGACCTAAAAAAATCTGGCTATAATGGCATGATACGTAAATGGAAAGACGCTTTGATTTCAAACTTTCGATCGATAAACATGGACATCAAGCTATAGGAGTAGAAATTGAAGAAAAAAAATTGGGTTGATTGCAACATTTACGAAATTTTGGATTTGTATTGCATGTGATATCATGTAAACTACTCCTAAGATGGAATGATAAATTAATTATGCGTTGCGCAAGAGTTTTCAAATCCCGGTAAAATTTTATTTTGTGAGATTTAGGTTATCGTATTTTGAATATTTTAAATTTAACTGAATCAAAAGTAAAGGTATACCGAATAAATATTAGATTTCGATTTTATTAAAGAAAATTAATCAAACTAAACTAAATCAATTTGAACAATATTACAATACATTCAAGTTAAAAAGAATTTGAGAACGACTTTTGAAAAGGAATAGCCAAGTATTTTGTATAAAGCATCAGCAAACAAAACAAATTAAATACTGCAGAATTCTAGCGCGATGTTAGTAAGTGAAGCAGTGGTGGAGAAAAAAAAATCATATGGCAACGAAAACTGGTAGAACAAATAAAAATATTTTCCTATATCGGAGGGAGCGAGTAAGAAATAAAAGTCAAAATAGCTTTCAATATATTTTTATAGTAACTCCAATCCTTTTATAGTTCCGCCTCTGAAGTGAGGATGAATACCACAGCAAATTAACCAAATTAGAGCCAGGGAAACGGCATTAACATGGGAGTTCTAGTTAGTCGTGAAGTTATTAGGGCATTTTTACGTTGTTTGCATAATTAAATACACCGTGACGAAAGTAAAAGAGTTATGTTTAACCTTGTTTAGAACCGTGGGTTGTTTTTAACGCACAAGAGATATGAAATGAACACAAATTAAGCATCAATTAGTACACAGAGATCAAAACATCGAAAAATAGGCAAAGTATTGAAGTAGTACAATGTCATTAGACTCGGAACAAATAATTACAACCTAGTATTACGGATTCCAAAATCCCATAACAACACATAATAAAAGTGGGATTCAAATCACAACACAGCCACTAGCCGGAAGGGCGGTTAGAACGGCGAACAGTCAGACTCGCCGGAAGTGGCCGGCCGGTACCCGACCCGCCGCAGCTGCTGCACCCCATCCGACCCGACCCGGAGCAAGTCCGGCAACCCGAGTCCCCGTCCGACCAGCGAGAACACAGGCACGAAACCCTCCCGGTGCCGTTGCAAGTGGGGCACCGCGGAAACCCGCCGCCGCCGTACATGGCGGCGTTGGAGTCCATGGCGGACTTCACGAGAAAAGCTCCGGCGAGGAAGCTGATTCCGGTCGCCAGCGGAGTCAGAACGATGGGACCCATATCGAATGGAAGGGATTAGGGAAGGTTTTTGAGGATGAGAAATGTGGTTTTTGTAGCGTTGAAGGAAGTTGTTGTGGTGGTGGTGAAATGAGTTGATTGAGCTTTATTTTGTGTGGTGCGAAGTGGTGGTGGTGGAGTTGTACACGTAAATAGAACGGGAGATATGATACGGAGGCGTGAAACGTTTTGGTTATATCTTTCAAACCACGCGTTGATGAATTTGTCTTCTTATATTTTGGTGAAATTATTTTGAGTAAAACGTACAATATGTTTTGGTCAAATGTGCTAATATGATCATGTAAGATCGAAAAGTGCTATTATAACCCTATGATTTGATGAAATGTGCTAATATAACCATGGAGGCCTGAATTTGGCAGGAAAAATATAAAATAATTATTATACCCCTGATGTTAAAAAAATAAAAACTCACAAAATGTGAAAGGACAGTTATGCCCTTCCATTTTTAGAGGATAGCCTTTATCCATCCGCTTCCTGTCCTCCTTCTTCGCCACTTCCTGTCCTCCTTCTTCGCCACTTCCTATCCTTCTTCTTCATCTTCGTTGGCATATCCTTCTTCTTCATCTCCACTTCTGGCGCTTGACTGAGCGGCGCCGGAAATGGTGGCGGAGGTGAATCGAAGTGGTGGAGCGCAGTGGCGGGGATTGTTGTGGTGGGCCTAGGGTTTCCAATCGTTGGCGGGGATTGCTGGTTGGTGGTTTTGGTGGTTGGGAGCGCACTAACGGGAATTGCTAGTTGGTGGTGGTTAGTGCGGTGGCGAATGTTCTAGGGTGGTGGTGGTGGTTGGGAGTGCGGGGGTGGGGATTGTTGTGGCAGGCCTAGGGTTTCCATTTGACGTTCTAGGGTGGTGATGGTGATTGGGAACGCGGTGGCGAGATTGCTGTGGCGGGCCTAGGGTTTCCATTTGACGTTCTAGGGTGGTGATGGTGATTGGGAACGCGGTGGCGAGATTGCTGTGGCGGGCCTAGAGTTTCCAATCGACATTCTAATGTGGTGTGGTGCTGGGGGCGGGTGGTGGTGGTGGTTGGGACGAGTGGTGGCGGTAGCTGGGGAAAGTGATGGTGGTGGAGGATGTGGTGGCTGGCGGTGGTGGAAAATGTGGTGGCTAGCGGTGATGAAGGTGGTGGTGGTGGTGGGGTTGCGTTCTTAGGTGGTGTTGCTGAGACGGGTGGTGTGGTGTTTGGGACGAGTGATGGCGGTGGCTGGGGAGAGTGGTGGTGGTTGGCAGTGGTGAAGGTGGTGGTATTGGGGCTGGTGGTTAGGATAGGTGGTGGTGGTGCTAGGATGGGTGGTGGTGGTAGGACGGGTGGTGGTGGTAGGACGGGAGGTGGTGTTTGGTGGTCCGTGAACCCCGAAATTCTTCCAAAATATTTGGATTACTCCATAATCTCCAAAAATCCATCACATAAGCAATTTAACCCAAATGCATCTTTCAAATGGCCTTGAAAAAACCCAACTTCCCATTTAATTTGGTACATTTTAAGCTTCAAAATAACCCAAGAGAAAGCCCACTATCGTGCCCAATATCCAGACTCTCATTGCCGTGGGTCAAGACGGGTTTAAAACAGTCCACTCTTTTGGCCCAAATGCTCTTGGAACTCTGCCCAAGGGGAAGGAATACCATCCGGCCCACACTTTAAATTGGCGGGTTAACCGACCTAATACCGGGTTATGAGGATGAATTTTAATTTAGCCCACAATAGGCCCAAGGTATTCTAGTATTGGTTTGGCTTGGCATTTTCTTATTTTGGTGTGTTTAGTTTGGATAAGCATAATATATTTGGAGTGGGACTCCTGATAGACGGTCTGTTTATAAACTTATGGACATGTCGCTTACTTTTTACCTTATACACTGTATCAGTTAAATTAAATGCTAAATTTTGAATTTTTTATATTATTGTATTTTTATATTTTCACATTGAGTTCGTCTATTGGAAAACAGTCTATCTATGAGTCATGGAAAGACTCAGGCTTAAAGTGCAAATTAGAAGAAATGAAGATAAATTTTGGGTTGTATAAATCGGGTTATAAACTTTATAATTATTACACTTTGCATAATAAAATTTTAATATTGAAACGAAAACCTTTTACCTTTTATCATTATAATTAAACCTTGTATTTCCCTTAGCATATAGAAAGATAGTCTTTCTCAAGGCTTTGTCTTTCACATTCAAATACATATTATTACTTGGTTTAACTTATAAAATAAAATATTTATATTTTATTAAAAAATTACAACATTTAAGGTAAAAGCCACTATTGACTATCAATAAACTTATGGAAATGGTGCATTTCCTGAGGCATTCTCAATATATAAATCATAAAATTAGATTTTTCTCTAAATGATACTCTATTTCATTCCATGACCTAAAAAAGTTCAATTTATATTTTATTTCATTTTTGGCAAGGTCTTGGGAAAGACTGTCTTTCCATAGCTTTGGAAAGATGGAGTTTAATTCAAATATAAAAAGGTAAAGGGTTTTAGTTGCAATTTTAAAATTTTACAGTAGTTATAAAGTTTATGACCCGGTTAATGAAACCCCATAAATTTTATCTTTCATTTCATCTAATTTTCACTTTAAACCTTAGTGTTTCCATGACTTATGAAAAGACCGTCTTTCAAGAGATCTTGGAGTGCATAATAGAAAGTAAAAATAAAGTGTAACATATTGGTCAATAAAAAAATAATATAAATAAATATAGAACACTAAATGAATAGAATAGAAAGTGAATTTCGAATAATGAAATTTTATTAAAAGATAAAACAACAAAACAAAGTTTTGGGAAACATCGTCTTTCAATAGTCTAATGGAAAAACAAGGTTTAATTATAATAATAAAAGGTAAAAACTCTTAGTTGTAATATTACAATTTTGAGAAAAGTGCAGATATAACCCTATATAATTGACAAAAGTGCATATATAACCCTGCGCTAATTGAAAGTGCAAATATAACCCCATCTATTCAGGTTATGTGCAAATATAACCTTTTCCGGCAATTTGATGCCGGAATTAGGTGAAAAGACGATTTTACCCTGGCCGGTTTATGATTTAAAAAAATTAAAAATTCCAAATGATGTAATGACTATATTACCCTTCTTCTCTTACCAATTTTGCCATTATTCTCTTCTTCCTCCGCTGCTCCTCCATTCTTCTTCCTCCGCCGCTACTCCATTCTTCTTCCCGCCGCACCCTTTTCTTTCTTCCACTCCACCACCCTCTCTCCGGCCACCACAATCACTCCTTCCGCCGCTATCCCTAAATACACCCTCGATTTCCCCCAATTTATCAAATTAGGTTTCCATAATTGAGCGACAATTCTCAGAACGGAAAACAATCAGAACCCAAAGGAGCAACTCGAAGCTCGTATCAATGGCGGCTCGCGCATTATCATCACTACCCGTCTCATCATCATCTTCACTACTTCTCCAGAAGCCCACCAATTGATCTTCCTCCAGTCTGAACCCGGATAATCAAGCCACTCATTTTCTCGGCCAAAAGCTTTCAGTTTTCTTCTCAAGTTCATGTCCCGGTATCGGATGGAAAACCACCCAGATGGTCTGCAAGGGCCATAAAATCGTTTGCAATGGGGGAGTTGGAAGCCAGGAAGCTCAAGTATCCGACTACCGGAACTAAAGCTTTGCTAATGGGAATCCTGGTTGAAGGAACAAGTTTGACTGCAAAGTTCTTAAGGGAAAATGGTATCACACTTTTTAAGGTGCGGGATGATATTGTTGAGTTGCTTGGTAAGGCTGATATGTATTTTTTCAGTCCAGAGCATCCTCCCTTGACCGAACCTGCTCAAAAAGCTCTTGATTGGGCCGTTGAGGAGAAACTGAAGTCAGGGGAAAGTGGTGAAGTGACCGTGGCTCATTTACTTCTTGGAATCTGGGCACAAAAGGAGTCTGCAGGTCATCGATTGAAGGGGAGGGATTGGTGGTGGAGGGAATGGTTGGTGGTGGTGGCGGAGTGAAGGTGATGTGATGGCAGGGGAGGGATTGGTGGTGGTGGTGGGAATGGTTGGTGGTGGGAATGGTTGGTGGTGGTGGCAGGGTGAAGGTGAGGTGATGACAGGGGAGGGATTGGTGGTGGTGGTGTTGGGGTGAAGGTGAGGTGATGGCAGGAGAGGCAGAGGAGGTTCGGTAGTGGCTGGTGGTGGTGAGCTAGGTGGTGGCGGCAGTGCTAGCTGCTGGTGGTTGCTGGTGTTGGTGGCGGGGTGAAGGTGAGGTGATAGCAGGGGTGACTGGTAGTGGTGAGCCAGGTGGTGATTGGGGGGAAATTTTGTTTTATATTTTGTAATAGGTTAGAAGGACAATTTGGTCATTTTCGGTCGATCAATGGCCGAAAATGGCCAGTCAATGCTAGAATAGTGACTTTAGGGTTATATTTGCACTTATGTGTAATAGATGGGGTTATATTTGCACTAAAAAATAATTGAGGGTTATATTTGCACATTCCTCAACATATAGGGTTACATCTGCATATTACCCTAAAATTTTATTATGTAACGTGGAGTAATTATAAAGTTTATAACCTGATTCATACAACCAAAAAATTTTATCTTCATTTATTCTAATTTGCACTTTAAACCTTGGTGTTTCCATGACTTATGAAAAGATCGTCCTTCAAGAGACGGACTCAAATAACAAAAGTATGCATATTATTTTCCAAAGGACAAATATATGGCAAAGTCTTGGGAAGGAACGCCTTCCCATAGGCTTATGAACGAGATTTAATTAAAATAATAAAAAACATTTGATCTTAATTGCATTATTAAAAATTTATTATGCAACATGTAGCAATTATAAAGTTTATAACTCAATTCATGCAACCCAATAGTTTTATCTTCATTTCCTTTGATTTGCAATTTAAATTTTGGGTTACTCAAAACTTGATCATCATTAAGAAAAAAAACAAGGTACAGGGGTAGTAATGTCCAGTTGCGGAATGGCGATGATTTGCCACAAGTCCACAAAAAATCTCACCCGCCCCTTTCTCAGCCCACCCAATTCTCAAACATTGAAAAAAACACCATCAAATTCACAGAAATTCAATCGATTCAGCTGAATCATGGGTTGCAGAGCTGTGTTCCGAACGGTGTTAATGGAGGCATGGCGGCCCATACCCAGCAAAACCACCGGTTTTCCAATTTCGCCCTCCACCTTGAGCTGCGGCTGCAAGAATCTCCCGAAGATCCGATCTTCTCCGGTTCGGAGGGGGACCCACATCCTTAGCTGCTCCGAAAGAGAGAACCCTTCTCCGGATGAAGCTGACGCGCCTCCCCAAGAAGCTGTTCTCAAGGCCATTTCAGGTAATTCATGATAAGATTTGATTGTTTTTTGCTTTTGTTGTTGTAAGAAAGGATGATGCTTTGATTCTCGGTTTTTGGTAAGAAGTAAGAATAGTTATGTGCTGAAAGGCTGATTTTTGTGAATTTGAAATGTAATTTGTTTAAGTACTCTGATAGTCACTGAGTTGAAGAGTTGATTCTTGGTGGAAATGTATTTCAATTGTATATCACAGTTCAGAATTGAAGGCTAATCTGCAGCTTTGGGAATATGAGTGTGGGAAATGAATCCATCTTTGCAGGTGTCCCTTGTTAAGTGAGGAATATCAGTGATATGATTTTCAGCCGACAAAATGCATAAGAGAGAAATAGTTAGCCGAAAAATCCTTTCTTGAAGCTATGGTGTGAAGTATTAGTAGCAAAGGCAAGACAGCCGAAAGACCTAAAGGTTGCTGAAGTCGGGTAGTTTTCCGTAGAGAATTTTATTAGGCGGTCTCTATTAAAGATCATTACTTGGCAGCTTGTCTATGGTATATGTTTGGCACTCAGAATCCATCTCCTTGGATTTGAAATGTTGCGCTACAGCACTTGTGATTGTTTATCATGATCCTGCGTGAAGTTGAAATTTGATGATAACCTCGGTGTGGATTTGTTCAGAAGTTTCAAAAGCGGAGGGAAGGGTAGGACAGACCACAAATGTGGTAATTGGAGGCACGGTCACGGATGATTCCACTAGTGAGTGGCTTGCCCTGGATAAGAAGGTACATTAATTTCTGATTCCAAGGCTCCAAGTCCATAAATTGGATATTAATCCATATCAGCTTTTAACTTGACCATTAAAGTTTAGGAAGAAAGTTCGAACCCCTTTGGAACAAAGTAGTTGCGCTGATATTCCTCTTTGTAGGTGAACTCCTACCCGACTGTCAGAGGGTTCACTGCGATTGGAACTGGAGGTGATGATTTTGTTCATGCCATGGTTGTTGCCGTTGAATCAGTTCTTGAGCAGCCAATCCCAGAGGTACGTACCTTGTAGTATTCTAGATATTCCCTTTCAAGAGGAATAGTTGTTGATAGATCCCGCCTTTATGTTTAATGGACAACCAAATTACTCATACTTGACTTTATCAGAAAAGTTTGAACTTTTCTTTACTTGGAGCAAAACACTTCATGCCCGTTTTCAAGTCATTTCCACTAATCACATCATTCTGTTTTGCCGGAACCAGGGCCAGGTAAAGCAGAAATTGTCATCGGGAGGCAAATACGTGTCTGTAAACATCGGACCTGTCCAAGTGTATTCGAGTGAACAGGTCTCTCTCTCTCTCACTGTCTCCGTATAATCTTTTTGTTTGAACTACATTAGCTTTCACTGCCCTCTGCTAAACATTTGCTGAATCTCATTTGGTTTGGTCTGATTTGCAGGTTCAAGCTGTATACAATGCCATGAGGAGAGATGATAGGATGAAATATTTTTTATAGATGTGTAGCCATTTGTAGGTTTTGTTCTCTCTCTCTATATATAGTGTACTAATTATCTTTTGCCAATTGCCAGTCTATTTTATTGATGAGGTTAGATATCTTGAAGAGGTAAATACTACATTCTATATTCAAGATGCATCTTTAGTACAAATTGGTGCCCTACACTGAGGGCAAAATTGGGATTAAAATGTGACCGAAAATATCGTTGGGTAACATGTGTAACCGATAACTGGCAAGAACTAGTGCTGTCAGTTTCTAATCCGACTATTTGACACCAAAGGATCAATAATGGTGACGCGAACGAGTCTAAGGATAATAACAACACGAATTCGTTATCCCTAAACAAAGCTTTTCATCAAGTATATTTCTATTTTTCATACTCGAAAAGTGGTCGATTACTATTAATGAACGTCCTTTTAAAATGTAACTAGAAAATAGTTTATGGCAAGAAATGAAAATCAAACTATAGATAAACTGGTTAAACATGCATCTTCGCTAAATCTTCCAACGTCTTGGATTGGTTTAATGGTCGCCATCAACTCAATATATTTACATTTCTTTTGATCATGATGGCCACTGATCTCAATATTAAACTAGTGGAAATAAAGAATTTTGGGATCATTGATCTATGAAAAATTCCTTTTTTAGTGACCAGATTCGCATAAATTTGGAATCATTATTTTCAATTGGTTACATACGCAGCATGATGTGCCAAGACTTAGTAGGTTAACTTAATTTAATCAATATTTTATCTTATCTACAAAGTGTTCTGTTTTTCTATATGCATATAGAAAGACGAGGTTGAACTAGAATTATAGAAAAGTAAAATATCTTAGTTACAACATTAAAAGTTTATCATGCAATGTACAATAGTTATAAGTTTATGACCCGATTAATGCAACTCAGATATTTTATCTTGATTTATTTTTAATTTACAGTTTAAACATTGCTCTTTGCATAACTTATCAGAACCAATCATTAATCAAATAAATATTAATTTGTTTTGGTCATGGCTGTCGTCAGTTTGGGCATCTCCCTATTTGTCGTGTGGTCTGTGAATAATTTTTGCGATCAAAATGAGCATCAAGAAATGATTAATATAAATTTAACCTGTTCATTTGCATAATTTTTCTCTCTAATTCCTTTTTCTTCTTCCTTTTGACTACCAAATCTTGTATTTTTGAACTATGTTTAACATGGGAAGAAACTTTGATGCCCAACAAGCTCTGAGCTCTAGCCTAATTGGAGACTTCGAGGTACAAAATCATTTCTTGAATTTCCCTTTTTTTCTTTTCAATTTTGTGTCTTAGTGTACATAATTTTAGCTCAACATACTGTTTAACGAGATTTTTCTATGCTATTGTTTTAGAATGTGGTTGAAGGTGAAGGTGGAGAAGTAAGGTCACCAAATCAAAGCAGGCCAGCCAGCATGGTGATGAAGGTAATTCTAGTCATGAAACCCTAATTACTTTTATTTATTCTGCGGTATGTTGCTAGATCTGTCGTAACATATATTTTTTAAATATCAGTTTTCCATGAGTTGTTATGTTAAATTACTGCACATATTCACAGTTAAACATCTATATTGAAAAACATGATAAAAGATTTGATGAAAAACACTCTGAGATGGATGAAATCAGTGGCGGAATTTGGGGGGGGGGGGGGGGGGGGGGCGAGTCGATGTAGTCGTCACGGCTTAGTTCCAGCAGTTAAGGGAGTTTTCACTTCCCTTGAAAGTTCCGCCCGCTGAAAGTTTTTGCTCCATCCCTGTTCTTCTCAGAATTTTGGAAAAGAAGACATTTTATTTTTTGTCGGTATATTTCTGGCCCCTCAAATATAACCTTGATTCTGCCACTGATAACGATTTTTTTATTGAACAGAAAGCGCATACAGTGATTCCAGCGCACTTGGTAGCCGAGGCCATATCAACACTCCATGGATGTGACCTAAGATGGTCGGGGCCGATCACGCCAAGTGAAATGCAATACGTAGAGCAATACGTGTTTGCAAAGTATCCGGAGTACTATAATGGCCTTGTGGAAGAAGCAGACAACATAGATCTCTACAAACTCTGCATCACCGACGAATCGTCATCTTCATCGTCGTCTCCATCGGACAAATCGCCCAAGAGCAACCATGGCGCAGCTGCAAATTCGAACTCAGCCTCGGATTTGGACAGAACCCAACTGGAGCCGTCAAAATTACTGGACGTTTTGAATAAGAAGACTTCTCTTCAAGGGAGTTTCATTTCCATCCCGGAAATCCAGGTAAATAGAGTGACATGTGTACAATTTTTTCTGTTGAAATTTACTCTCACTGTTCCATAATTAAAAAATAGCTGAGAAAGTTGATGTGGTTCAACTAATGACCACTCAATTTTAATTTTACTGAAATAGGTATGTTTCAAAAGTGGTCAAACCTCGTGGAACGTAATTGTGGGATGGAGGGAGTATTTGGTTATATGTTGGGAAAAAATCACTTCTAAATTGTATATATATAGTTAATTATATAACTTATATCACATTTTTCCGTTAGTATTACTCAAAAGTATGAGAACATGAAATCATCATAGAGTGATGGAAAGGGTTTAATATCCCCAGTCTGTAGTATCCGTTGAAATTAAAAATGAAAAACATTAGACAAGTAAACTTGTTTAAATACATTTGAATATAGATAATTTGCAAATATATTGCCCACTTAGTTAAGTAGAATTAAAACAAATTGGGCCAAACTTGTCATGAAAATAAGTTTTATTATTTCATTCCAAGTTATTTTCTTATTATATATATGATAATTAGAGTAGCTCTCCTGACAGACGGTCTGTCCATAAGTTTATGAACATGTCATTTATTTTTTACCTTATATACTGCATTTGTTAAATTACATACGAAATTTAAATTTTTTGAAAATATTGTTTATATCATTTTTTATTTCACATTCAAATACATATTATTACTTGTTTTAACTTATAAAATGCAATATTTAAATTTTATAAAAAATATAACATTTAAGGTAAATACCCCTGTGAACCGTCCATAAGCTTATGAAAAACCGTCTTTCCTGATAATTTCCCTTATAATTATATCATGAAAAAAATGCTTTTATAACCCTACCTAATTGACATAAGTGTCAATATAACCTTTCAATATTCGAAAGTGCCAATAGAACCCTGTATAGTTAGTGAAAATGCTAATATAACCCTATAAGTTTTAAGGATGTGCTGATATAGCCCAACAAACATTAGAAATGTATTGATATAACCCTACAAACATTAGGAATGTGCTGATACAACCCAACAAGACTACATAATGTGCTGATATAACCATACCTAATTTCAACGAACTATGGTGTTCCTGCTAACTATGAGGGTAAAATTGTCCACTCAATTTCAGAGTTAGCCCAAAGGGTATTTTGGTCAATTTACATAGAGTCAACGCTGAAAAATTGAGGTCAATGCCGAAAATGAAGTCTGAGGGTTATATTGAAACTTTCATTAACTAGTTAGGGTTATATTTGCACTAAAAATTATCATAGAATTATATTGACACTTAATCAAGTAAATAGGGATGTATTCGCAATTATCCCTTGTACCGGTCCTTTCATATACACAATACATTTTATCCGTAGAGCTGACCTCGCACATTGATGTAGATGAGGAATAGAGCAATGTTGTACCCTACAATATTGCGTAGGACAATCTTTCCACTTGCCTCTTATTTTACTTGACGTTTATATCTTACGTTCAACTCAAGATTAAAATTATTTAGCTTTAATCTCAAATTTGAATTCATAAATACATTAGGATATTGTCATATTTAATCTTGTTAGATTGACATGCATTTTTACAATATCAACTTTTTATTACATGCATTCAAATTTTTTTTGAGTCAACTGACGAAAGTCAACGTGTGAAGAATTGAGTGAGGCGGAGGAAGTATATCAACACATCTATCTATGTATAAATTTGATATCACATGGATCTTGTAGGTGAGGAATAGAGCCCTACAACATTGTGGACTAGCTGAAGATGAATATTTGGTCATTTTTGCCCCTACACCCAAAGAAGCCACAACCTTAATAGGGGAATCCTACCCTTTCTTTAGAGGCAACTACTACATGACTATTCTTGGGGAAGAGAGTGACTCCATTAGGGCCTTTGTGGGGTCCAAGGATTCCAAGGTTATTGTGGCCCCAGAAACATGGTTGGATTTAAGGATCAAAGGGTCCCAGCTGAGCCAATATTTCAGGAGGAAATGTAAGTACAGCCCAAAAGGCCTTTTCTCGTACCCGGCGTACGTTAACGAGACCCGATATTCAATGCACTGGATCTCGGAGGCCCACAGGAACTTCTGGCATGTGCTTCTGGACGCAACTGGGCTGGACCTTGGGAAGGAGAGGCTCACTTTGGCCCTGCATAGGCCCGATTTCGTTTTGTGTACGGTTGAAATTACCCGATCTCAGCCCAATAGAATTACTTGTCTTTTGGTGAGAAAAAAGTCATTCGACACTAATTAAGTGGGGGCAAAAAGTAGTTTTTATTTATATAATTTTGTTGTAAGATTTTTATTTTTTGGATTTTTATTCGAGGGCAAGAGATAAGTTATTTTCGCGCGGGTTGATTGCTCTTACAACATACTATATTAGAACATACTGTATATGATAACTTGGTAAGTGACTAGTCAAACAAACAGAATAAAACAAACAACAACTACTTGTTTATCAAACATCGCAATAAAAATTGCATTTGATTTTGGTATAAATTCAGGAATAAATATTGTATAGATTTCATTTTCCCAATAGGAGTACAATTAACTAATGAAATATGTGCATAACAAAGCAAAATTTCCCCTCATAACTTTATGTAGCAGATTGAAGATATATATAAAAATTGTATATAAAAAACTCATCTAAGTAAATGCAAGCTATTTAACGAATCCAGAATCAAAGCCATCGAAACAAAAAGATATTATGACTTTGCTAGAGACTATAGAGTGGTATTATTACACTACATCAATGGAGAGATGTGACGATAAATCTTTAAAACTAAAAATGTTAGCAAAACTCATTGTTAGAATTTGCGGCGGTTGATGGTGGAATTTCGTAATGCCTCAACCTCCCAACCTCCTTAATCAAATATTTTTTGCACAAGAATCGTTTAGAATAAGTGTCTTCAACCTCTCGATCCATATCGTGTAAAAACACGTGCGTCGAACCGGCTTCCTTCCAGTTCTGCGCCATCACCGCCGCCGAATATATCACTGACATTCATCCCGGTGCTTCTGGAAAGTATCCTCGCGGTGCGTCAATCATGATCATGTCCCAATCTATTTCCACACGGCATCCACTATCATGTTCAATGCTAGTTAGCATTTCTCGTTGCCATGTATGAATGATTTGTCGGGCCAACAGTCGGGCTCCACCCAAAAATGATCAAGCAGTCGATCAAAATCTGATAACATATTTCAATACTTCACGTGGTAGGCTCGTAAATACGGAGCTTTTCTCAAAACGCCATCAATCCATTTCGGATCCTCTTCTAATAATTTCGTGGTCCCACCCAGATTGAGGGAGGCCCAATTGACTGAATACAACTCGAGCCCAAATACCAAGAAGTTACATGGTAAGCGTTCTTTTAGAACCCGGAGCGAGACCCAAATCTCGTCGATGGATTGTTGTGGGACCTCCTTCGACGTGGCATACTCCGTCCACGTGTTGGGTATGAAATCTGAATCCAAATATTTCTTCGCTAATGTGACATAATTGTTGCATACAAAAATGGGGATCTCTGCCATGCCTAGATACCCGGCGATGAGGAAAGTGGTGGCAAAGAAGCCAAGCACAGCAGCACCTACCACCGTTTGTCCGGGCCGTGGTGGCGCTTGGTTTTCTGATCCATAATGAGTGCAAAATGGAGTAAAACGTAAATGACATTTCGGGTTTAATGTGGGAATTGTGAAGCTGATTTTGTAGTGTACATTTTAAATGAGTGTAGTAATGTTATTGGCATTTGGATAATTTGTGGTTTAAGGTTGACAACGTGTGAAGCTCGTTTCATATGTGTGTTAATGATAAACATGGCGGAGAATTGTTATCGTGAAAAATTAAGAATACAACGAGATCAACCAAAATATTTTCACGTGAATAGCATTTAACATGGTGGAGAATTATTATCGTGAAAAATTAAGAATACAACGAGATCAACCAAAATATTTTCACGTGAATAGCATTTAACATGGTGGAGAATTATGCCTAACTTATAGATATTCGTAACAATACTTTTTAAAATGATTTTGAGGAAAGTACTGTTATAACTCTATCTATTTGATATAAGTGTCAATATATCCCTATCTAGTTAGTGAAAGTGCCAATATAACCTTTTTCGGCAAATTTTAGCTGAAATTTTATAAAATCATATTTTTCCCTTCTAAATAAAATAAAATAATAATAAAAGGAAACGACGTTATTACCCTTAGACTCATCAATACTCAAATATTGCCGGACCGCCGCCGAACCACCTTTGGACCACCACCGGACCGCCGCTGAACCATCGTGGAACCACAACCGGACCGCCTCCGGACCATCGCCTGCTAGTCCACTGCTACAACGCCGCCATAATAGGTAGGGTTATATCAACACATTATAAAAACTGGTAGGGTTAAATCAGCACATTCCTAAAATTTATAGGGTTATATCAGCACATTAGTTTAAAAAATTTAGGGTCATATCAGCATATACTATAGAATATAGGGGGTTTTAATGATATTTTATTTATTTTGTTGTGTTTAGTCTAGATTGATGATTGAATGACCTTTGGTGTTGTGTGTGATTGTTATTTTGCTGATATAACCCTACAAACATTAGGAATGTGCTGATATGACCCAATAAGATTTAAGAATGTGCTGATATAACCCTACATGTTCCGACGGCGGTCCGGCGAACTATGATGGTAAAATTGTCCACCAAATTTCATATTTTGCCCAAAGGGTATTTTGGTCAATTTACATAGAGTCAATGCTTGAAAATTGAGTTCAATGCCAGAAATGGTGTCTGATGGTTATGTTGACGCTTTCGTTAACTAGTTAGGGTTATTTTTGCACTAAAATTATGATAGGGTTATATTGACACTTAATCAAGTAGGTAGGGATATATTGAACCTTATCCCATAATTTTTTTAAGGAATACCATTTTAATTGAATTAATTACACTAGAAAGTTCTATTTTACCATTCCGCTAATTGAAAGTTTAATTGTACATTATAATTGTTAGATTTATTAGTTATTATAACGGTTAGATCCAATTCAAGATCATAGTGCAGAACTATATTACAAACATCAATTAATATTATAAAACAAACCACAGTTCGTGACAGTATAAGTAGTATTATCTACATTTGGATTGACCCAAAAAAATTTCTTTTTAACAACAAACTTTTCCTTACAGATTGTTAATCATTGTTCCGGATGTGGGCAGTAGATAACCCCTTAACAAACCATTAGAACTAATTTTAATATAGAGTAAAGTGATTAAATAACTTTATCTTTGTGCCGAAAATGTGAATATAATTCAACAATCTCAGAAAGTGTCAATATAACTTTTGACTCATTTGACTTTTCAGTCAACTGATTTATGGTCGGATTTATATAAAAAATGATTTTGCTCCCAACTTTAAAAAAATAAAAATGAAAAAGAGGCTTCATCCCCTGTCGTCGTCTTCTTCCCCATTCTCATCCTTTTCCTTTCCCCGTCTTTTCTTCTCAAATCATTCTCATCCTTCATCTTTGTCATCCCTTTCCTCGTACCTGAACCATCGTTTTCAACGCCGATGTGTCGTTGTTGGCCTTCGTTTTCGCCGCCAATGGGATTCCGCTGGCGTACAAGGCGTGGGTTTCAAGTACAAAGAATCCACCATCGGTAATCGAGTCTAGGGTTTGCGATTTGAATTGGGGGTGGTGAGGGGTGAGGGGTGGTGGGGTGGTGAATCACCACCGACGGTGGTCTCGGAGAGGTGGTCTGGGTGGTGAACCAACACAGGCGGTGGTCCCGGAGTGGAGGGTGGCAACGAGGAGGAAGGGGAGAGGGGGAGGAGGGCGGCAACGAGGGGAAGGGGAGAGGGTGGCGGAGGCCTCGATTTTCATGTCAGCTCTTGATTTTCCAACGCTTTGCTGTTCGGCACTGGGGTCTGAGCAAAGATGAGGTGGAGCGGGTGACGGAGATGGTGGCGGAAGTGGTGGTTGGTGGTGGCGGCGAAGGTGGTGATTAGTGGTGGCAGATGAGATGGGTAGGGTGGCGGAGATGGTGGTGGCTGGCGGAGGTGGGTGTTGGTGGTGGTGGATGTGGTGACAGGTGGTGGCAGGGGTATTATGGGGATACAATTTTCAGCTCCTAGATCAAGGGTTTTTAGGGGCTTTGGGTGTATTGACACAATTTTTTTTAAAAGTTAGGGTTAGATTGACACATACAATAATCAATTAAGGTTAAATTGACACTTTCTGAGATTGCGGGATTATATTGGCACTTTCCGCCTAAACTCAAGGCTATAAACGTAAATAGCCCTTTAATATATTATCATACTCACCCGTCATGAGATGAGCATTCCAAAAATAAACTAGTCAATCAAATTTAAGTATAAATACAGTAGATTATTTAACCATGTGTTATGGTAAGACAAAGGATTAACTAAAATTTTAAAAATTTCAAAAAATATTTAATGTCATCTCTCATTTTTAAACCACTGCATTTAAACCCTCCGTCTAACTATGAAATTGGATGAGATTATCTCACCCAAGTTTCGATCATCAGGTTCATATTACATGAGTTCTATAATTTTAACGAATTCCCACATGATGGCTGTGGTGTCAGCTGGTGTGGGCCGCTGAGGGCGAGCAGTGATCGCCTTTTATAATTTTAACGAAACTATTGCTGAATTTCTCCATGCCGCGAAGAGTGCCGAGTGCATTAGTTATGACTTGTGAGGTCAGGCGTTGGATTGACCCAGACTTAAGTTAGACAGGTGATGAAAAATTAAGTCCACCTCTCATCTAGGCCTCTACCCGCTCACTCCATTAATGCACAATTCAATGCCCATGACACGTTTGCCTTTTCTTGCTACTCTTGTTTTTTTATAAATAAAAGAAATAATTAAGTTCACATTTGTTATAATTATCGTATTATTTTGAGTTTAAGTCTAATGATAACCGTTTTAGATATTGATACTAGGCTGCAAAAAAAAAAAAAGTAACTATTGACACGGTCAGTGGCAGATTTAGAAAATTAAATTTAATAGATAACGATTAAATTTTAATTTTGTGGTTCTATTTCTAAAGGTAGTGTTAGAGTTTTGATAAATTTTAAAATTTGAGAGAATATGTTGGGTCTATGATAAAAAAAAGATTAAATTATTTTTTTGGTCCCCTACATATTATACAAAACATTATTTTGGTCCCCAGGACCAATACCGCATTTTCTCAGCAATTAACATACTGAAATTGATTTGTTTGGTCCCCATAGTTTTCAGGAAAAGTCAACGGTATAATTGATCAAAATATATAAAATGACTATTATACCCCTGAGTTTTTTTTTAAAAAAAAGGGGAGAGGGTTTCTGTAGCGCAGCCTTCGTGGTTGAAGTTGCGCCAAAGCAGTTGGTGGACGTGGGCGACCAAGGGTTTACAAGCGTTTCGGCCAAGCGTTTCCAACAATTCTTCGATTACCAACCGCCGCTCTGTTATGCTCTGCTCATCGTTCTGCTCCCCCAATCCTTCAAATTTTCGACGAGGAGCTATTGACGGCAAGGAGCTCCATCGCTGTGGTTGCAGAGTCGCGAAGAAGTGGAACTCCGTCGTTGTAGTTGCAGAACAAACACGGTATTGACATTGGAGACCAAACAAATGTATTATATAATATGTAGGGGACCAGAAAAAATAATTTAATCATAAAAAAATATACTAAGGCCATAATAAAATATTATATATTAATTAATTTCAAAAGTTAAATTTATTCTTTTAAAGGTAGGCAATTACCTACCTTGCACAAATGTAGCTCCGCCCCTGGACACCGTCATACTATGCTGGTAATTCTTAATAAGAAATTACTCTAAAATCCATAATTTTCACTGGAAGTAAGGTTTTGAGCCCTTGACCTTTCTATTATAAAAAAGTGTGGATTAATCCTTACCAAAGTCCAATTCTCAAAGACAACCCAACAATGTATACGTTGCAGTGCAGCTGTTGAATGTTATTTTTTTTTGAAACAAATATTCGGACTCCCTCTCATTAAATAAATTCACAGTGCCCCACACAAAGGGGGGTGAGACTCCCACACAACTCACATGAAGTGAGGCTTTTACACCTAACACAGTGTAATTGGAGACGGAACTCCAGAAACTTACCTTAGGCCGGATTCGAACCTGGCGGGGCTGTTCCCCGTTGGTTGCTGTTGAATGTTGGGATGTGAATGCTAGCACAATTCAATGGTTTATCACCAAAAAACTATAGGTTGTTGTGTGTCCAAAACGCGTTCTGAAATGAAGTTAATTTTTATGTAAAATGCGGCCGCTTTAATAAATTTCGGTCCATGCAGTTTTCACTTTTATGTGCAAAAGACATCAAATGCAAATTAGAACTGAACAAATTCCTACAGGAAAGCTAGGGATTTCTCTCACCAGTAAGACTGAAACTGTCTTTAATCGATTCATCATACCCATACTGGTGAATCTTATTCACACATATACATTTTCAATGTTAAAGTAATATTTTATTTATTGTGTTCATTTATATCTAAGTTATGCAATAATATTGTTTGTTTTAATTTTGACTGAATTATTAAATAAAACCCTTTTTGTTATCCTGGAAATGAATATCTCAAATGGCCTGTCACACAAAAATAAAATTTTCTATAAATTAATTATCCAACCAACCCGTACCAAATTTATAAAATGACCCGTCTGATTTCACTTGGAATGATCAATGTAGCGCAGGATTTATTCGAATGTCAGAAAACTTATATATAATCTTGCACAAATTTATGTCCATCTCGGATTCAATTAAACGTGAATCAAACTCCTGAAAATTTAAATACAAATCGAATTCTTCCAACCCTAAATCAAAACGTACAACTAGTTTCCAGACATGATCGAAATCCAACTCAGACCCATTTAAAACAAATAACACCCCATCTCGAAACACCAGAATACATGTAGGATTTTTTCGAGTCTGGATCGAGCCCTAAACCCATGCCCATCCCTCGTCTAGTCTACCACCAAAACAAAACAAACAAAATTTCCACGATAGAACGAAAAGCAAGCTGTCCGACGCACAAGTTCACATATCCCATGTGGATACGAACGAAGAACAGTCAAATAACTCCAATTCATCTGAAATGGGAAAATATCCATCCCATAATAAATAACCCCCATATGCATAACCATAAATGCCCAACTACAACTTTCACAACTACTTCATACACTCACCTTTATCTCCTCACCATTTCCCATCTTCTCCAAACCCTAAAGAAAGAAGCCAGAATGAAGGGTGCAATGCTCATGGCGGTGGTTCTGGTGGTGGCGGCGGCGGCGCGTGCGGTGGGGGACACGGTGGCGAACGAGTGCGCGAACGAGTTCCCGAAGGTGATGCAGTGCCTGACGTTTGCTACCGGAAAGGCGGACGCGCCGACGGCGGAGTGCTGTAAGTCGGTGACGGACTTGAAGGAACGGAAGCCGGTGTGCCTGTGCTACATCATTCAGCAGATCCATGATGGGAGCAATCCGCAGATTAAGAGTTTGGGGATTCAGGAATCTCGTCTTCTTCAGCTTCCTACTGTTTGCAAGCTCGAGAATGCTAGCTCCGCTGATTGCCCTAGTAAGTCATGCAATGCGGAGTCTGTTCTTTTCGACTTATCTGCACTCTCTAGTTTGGTTCAGTTCCGTTCAGTTTGATAAAATTTGGTTCAGTTTGACTTATCTGCACTCTAATTCGGTTTAGTTTGATAAAATTTAGTTTAGTTTGGTAGTATTTTTTACTTTTTTCTCTCATTTTATGTGATTTTATTGCAGTTCGGTATAAATCAGATACAAAAAAGAACGGGGTTTAAAAATTGTACTTAATTATTAAAATTTTAATTACTAGTATTTTTTCATGTTTTGAAGTAGTGGGTTATTCTATAAGAAATGTTAAGTTGAGCTACCGATAGCTAGGTATCTGAGGATTAGTAACTAAAACTAGATCAATCTAGCTAGATTAATCATGGGTTTAGATATACATTTTAAAAGAATGCGAATGCGCTTCTAATGTTTTTTATTTCAACCTCAGAAACCTAGTTTTAGACCTTAGGTCAACGTGTCATTATAAAACGTAGAATTGATTTAATAGATTCATATCTAAAGTCAAGTATACTATTTAGTAGCAAAGAAATTGACTCGTACCGGAAAAACTAGACTACATTAAGAATTAAAAAGCAGCAAGTGCCTTGTATTTCTTAATTTGAGTCAAATCTAAGTCCCACATATCTAATTTAGAGTGTCCTAATTATGAATTAAAATAGGTTTATTGATACTAAAGTAGGAAAATACCAGGAGCTGGTCGAATGATGTCGTTTTATAACTTAAACAAGATCTGACAAACTTGGACATGTGATCTAAAGTGAGTTTAAACGCTTATTAATCCCGACGTATCTCTGTTTATCTTAACTAGAGTTGCTTGGGCTAGCCCCAAATTCGCCTGATGCCGCAATCTTCTCCAGCAACAGTACTGCTTCCACAGCACCGGCAGGCAAGACAACACCCGCGGCACCGGGCACATCCTCCTCCACCTCCAGCTCAAGCAGCCTCTCATCCGCCTTCAGAGTGCAGGGAACACAACCAGCCGTGGCAGTTGTTACCATGACTGCATTGCTGACCTCCGTTTTGTCCATGATCTGTTAGTTTCTTACATGTATGTTTAATTTCCAAGGAATTTGAAATGTGACATTGCCCGCGGCAACAAGACCCTAATGTAAACTCATGTCCTAAGAGCACACTTTCGTTTGGATTGTGATTTTAATCTCTCTGTTCTCGTACAAGATAAAAGAATAGTTTGACTTTGCATCTGAGCTCGACTTATATAGGTATATAACTGAATCGTAATTTGGACGTTCATAACCAATAGTCACTCATTTTGTCAACTTTTATGTGTAAATGAGTATAATCATTTACATTCAAATGCAACTAAGGGTGAAAGAATCCTGCCGAAATAAAATTAAAATCAAAGTTCTACACAATCAAATTCAATGAAATCATGATTTCCACCCATTTCCTTATTCCTACAAATCACCTAATCCATCGATAACTTGCATCGCATCAACTGTCGATACGAACTGTCATCAACTATCTTCATCATTTCGTTCACCATCAGGTAGGAAATCGATGCCAGATTAATCCAATACAAAAGAACAGAGTGAACAGCATAAAATAGATACTAAGGCGAATCACAGAAAGGGAATCGGTTACTCAGTTTAAGTTAGCATAACATTAAGGAACTATTTAAAGAGGATTTCAAGTGATAGCCTTAAAGGCAAGCGGACTAATAATACACTCGTATGGCAGTGCCAATAGGTCTAAATGCAGAATATAAAACCTGGCAGGCGCATAGACGATTTGGCATCCATAATAACGCTAACTGGGAAATGCAGACAAAACACAGTGGTAACTCAACACTAACCCCACTGAGAAACAAAAACCACTTTACAACCTAATAGTCCTAACCTAATGAAAATTGATATCCCAGGGTACTTACTCCTGAAGACTCTAAAGCTACAACCAATGTAACAAAACGAAATACACACGAGTAGAATAAAGATGAAAAGACAATAATATTACTAAAGGCATTTGTAGTGGTGCATCATTATACCATACCTGCTCATAGACGACTTGAGTACAAACTCCTAGAAACAGTTAATCGAAAAATAAAAACAGGAAAAATATCCGGCTACAGTCAACTAGCAGAGCAGACACTTCTTTGACCAAACAAGAATCCAAAAACACAAATTTCCACTCTACTTAATACAACAACTCGACACAATTGAAAAGAAGGTAGAGTGGTTCGAAAACTGCCGCAACAGGAAGACGACAGACTGACTTTCAGACACCCAGACTGAGCAATGCTGGACGGACGACGACGACTCTGAACCTTCTCAAACATGCCCTAGAACTCACTGGAACATAGACAGCTGAGAATTAATAAATGCAAGACAAAACCGCTAAGAATAAGGGGAAAACCACAAGCAAGAACTAAAAGAGAAGGAAAAAGTGGCATCATTAATTTCACTGATGAGTCCTTGTCAGAATTAAGGTATCTTAACCTTACAAAAAGTGCAGAGAAGCTGTAGCAAGAAAGAAGCTTATAATAACACTTCAAATAGAAACACAACAAACAGACCTGATCATTTTCATCCTCTGGTTTGGGTGGTGGACTTTCTGATTCACTTGGTTTATCAGCACCACAGTTCTGTCTGTTACATTTTGTCCTAAAGGGATAGTTAATATTGTTGCATTTCTCACACTTCCAACTCCCTTCTGGCATGTCTGGTTCTGAACGAAAAACCAGAAAATTTAGTACATAATCTCCACAATTCAGAAAAAATATTCATAAAGAAATGGACTTACTAGCATTCTTGCCAGATTTTGCAGCCTGCATTTAGAGACAGATTGATTAATTTCTATAAGCTCAGGAAAAGTATTTGAGCACAGAAGGATTTCAACAAGAAATGGATATTAGAACTGTTCTCAGCACATTCAAAATAAGAGAACTCATTTGAGCATATTTTCACATTTATTAAAAGCCAAGCCAGTAAAGGATAAAAATCATCCTTTGTGAATGATTTATCTTTGATCATTGACAAAACTCCTTTCATACCTGGGATCCAGGCTTTGGTGTGTTACACTTCCTCATATTACACACTGATCTGAAGGAGAAATTCACATTACTGCACTTGGGACATATCCAGTCACTATCGCGTGTTCCATCTAAGAGTTGAGTGGAAGATATAATATACTAGATATTAGCACATGAAAGAAGAAGCACCCGTACAGTAATTTCAAAACAAAAAAGAGAGTAATCAACGGACCTCTCTTCTGAGCCTTGTCATCTGGGAAGAACCCTGGCCTTGGCCCCTGCAAAGAAGTTTCATTGTTAAATACATAATAATACAAAAAACAGTCACTGTAAAAAAAAATAGTTGAGTAACAAAATTTACTCATGGTTCACATGTTTTTGCTCAACTAACATCTCTACAGTCATTACAGTCACTATTTAACTGGTAACAGAAACAGATCATCTTACAAGGACGATCATTGATAAGATATGTATGACAGTTTCATGGAAAAGCATTGCCAGTCAGAGACTGGAAAATAATGGATGCCAGCTAATAAAGAAAAATAAACATTTAAACCAAGCTGTTCATTACTAATTCCGAACAAACATACAGTAAGAGCAAAGTCCGATAATCAATTCAGAATATATGTCAGTATGATTTACCATAGCAGCAGCAGAGCCAAGAGGCAGCGCCAAACCATATCGGTCCATCAATGGTGGCACACCATACATTCCTCCTGCAAGATATAAGTGCACAACAACCCTTTTACAAATCATATCCAAGAGCAGAAAAGCAAAATCAAAAGTCACAAAGTTCAAAGCATAAAATAATTTAATATTGGTTGAGTGCCACTATACCACTAGTGAAAGAAAGCACTCCCACAAACAAGTATAACATACAAATCTGTCGATTGAATAGCATATTTAAAACCTTCATCGGCCTTAGGAAAAACTATTACATCCAAACAGTAAAAGAACATATAGTTACCGTTTCCTAACATGGATCCACCAGAGTAAGGAGCGTGAGGATGAGCATGGTGATGAGCATGAGGATGAGCATGAGCTGGAGCAGATAAATGCATGGGTGGTCGATATGGGCTACCTCCATTGATCCGGCTGCCATAATTATAATGATAAGCTGCCCCTCCACCAGTAAATGGAGTATCATAAGGGGGAACAGATGACCCATTGAAAAGCGATGATCCATGATAAGGAGTCACTCCCATGTACATGGATGATGGTGCACTAGACCCTAAATATGGTGCCGCAGGAGGATAGCTTGGCGGTGCTTGCAGAGGCTTCGCAGCTGATTTCTGGAAAAAAAAAGTTTAAAAGAATAAAACACATTGACAAGGAAAAATGTGTACCAAGATATCAGGGGAGAGGAAAGGGGAATATGGGAAGATTATTCAAGGAGGAAATCTCCCTGAATAACTTTTTAAAAAATGTTTTCATTTAGCATTAAGCACGATCTTTTGTTCTATTGATTCTAACTACTCTAAACAAGTGGCGGCGTGATAGCAGAATTTTAAAAAACAGTTCAATCAAGATTTTACACAAACAAAAAACATGTATCAGTCTTCATAGCATCTAATGTGAATGCATACACACACAGCACAATCCTTCCCTCTACGATTTTATCTACTCTGAACAAGTGTCAGGATGAGAAGAGGAAAAAAAACAGTTTAATAAAGATTTACACTAAACACAAAAGCATGTATAACTATACAGATGCACACACCAAACAATAACAGGTAAAATAAAGGAGAAGAGGAGTCAATCATCTTACAGAGAGATGATCAGCAGGCCTAGGCTGGGTGCAATTACGCATGTTACAAGTCGTCCTAAACGAGAAATTAACATTGCCACAACTCGGACAGGTCCAGTCATCTTCCCTTCGACCACCTACAACCAAACAAAGCTCACATTCCTGTTGCCTCCGCAATTTCGCAATCCACAATATAAAATTATAAAAACTCCTCCAAGCACAAGGAGCTTATCATACGATCAAAAATACACACATACAGCGCCTCAATTTAATGATCGTATCTCATTCTATTCAATCATGAGCACGCTGCAGTCTATCATATGCACGAAAAGCAGAAAAAGAGAGAGGTGAATACCGTCAGTTCGGGCGCGTTTAGCTGCCGATGAGTTCCTGCTATCAACCTGTACGAAATTCGACCGGAAAGCACGAATGTAAAAAACGATCGATCACACTCAAACCCTAGCTTAGCAGCATCAATTAAATTATTCAAAATCGAAAGAAATTGGAGCTGAAATGTATTGAAACCTGAGACATGCTTCGACGGAGAGATCGAGAGAACGGAGGAGATGGGCGGCGGAGATGATTGCGCTCCGGTGGCCGAATAGAAAATGGCGCCGAATGCCGATAGGGCAAAACAAGAGGAGAGAGAATTTCTTTTTCGTTTTTTTCCCGAAGAAGAGTCAATTGGTCAATGTCTCTTTGTAATTAACCCTGGATTGAGGGGCAATTTAATTATCTCTTGTAACCAGGCCTTTCCAAGCCCGAGCTATAAATTAATCAGCCCATTTATCAACTATGGGCCCAAATTCGTATTTGAACCAATGATATGATTTTAACATTATATGATGTTTTAGACTTTTTTTTAAAAAAAAAATCAATCATTCAACGGTATAATGGAAAAATGCTCATCGGCAATTACAAGTTATAACAAATGGAATTGACATCCAACCTTACTACTCTAACAATAACGGATATATTGCAAGAATATATAAATTACATGTCAACTAGACTAATATGTGTACTATTATAAAGTAGTGATCCAATAAATTTGTAACATCGCCCTCAGGGATGTTAACTCTTCTTGCAAGAACCATGACCACTTGGAATAGTGGAACGTACCACGCATCAATATTATTGTGTCAGACAGGTATCTTCAACAGCTATAACACCATTTGATCCAAAACGCGTTTTATGTTGTTCAGACTGGAAACACCTTAAAAAACTCAAATCAAGAACAAGACTCCTCCTAGAGAATCACGCGATCTGTAAAATCAGATCAGAAAAAATACATCAACATGAAAAATTAAATTGAGTGGTAATCATGAACACAATTATTTAATCTATCAGATAAAAAAACAATAACGATGTACGGACACAAATCCATCTCCCATTGATCACTCATAGATTAGGAAAAGATGTTTTTAGACTTTTTAAATGCGAGTCTACAAAAATTTAAATTGATAATCACTATTTTAAAAGATACTTAATTTTATTGCCAAAATTCAAAATTAACACAATTGACTATTTGTTATAAAAATTAGGAACCAAATTTTATGGAGATTTTAAGTTGCATAACTTTGTTTTGACGAAATTTAACAAATTTAATTTTACTATTTACCAATTTCCATAAGCTTAGGGTATTACTATATCCCGCCCTGTATTTTACTATTCTCGCCCTAATACGTATGAATACATGTATTTTAAATTTAAAAAAAAAAGAAAAAAAATGGAAGAGGGCTATAAATACCCCCTCCCCCTCATTTTTTTTCTCCTCTCCTTCTTCTTTTTCCCCTTCTCCTTCTTCTTTCTCTCCCACTTCCCGCTCCATTTCCGCCGGAAACCGCCCGCCGCCGCCCGCCGCCCGCCGCCGCCGCCCGCCGCCGACCGCCGCCGCCGGAATCTCGCCGGAATTTGGCCGGAATCCCGCCGGAAAATGTAAGTTTTTGAGAAATTTTTTTTTTCTTTTCGTGGGAATCGTTGCCCGATCTATTCGAATTTTGTTGAACTTGTTGGAATTGTTAGAATTTTGTTGAGCTTGTCGGAATTAATGACATAATTGGACATGATGACATAATTGGAAGCTTATTGTGTTTTTCAGTAATTATTTAGTTTAAATTTGGTCATAATATTTTAGAAATTGTATTTTTTAGAAGTTGGATTTTTTAGAAATTATGTAGTTATGTGACATAATAGAAATTACTTAGGAATTATTTGTTTAGAATTTGTGATGTTCTAAATTATTTAGGTATGTGACATAGTTGGAATTAAAACGAAGAAATTGTGTTCTGTGTAAATTACTTAGTTTAAATTTGGACATAATATTTTAGGAATTGTTTTTTTTAGAAATTGGGTTATTTAGAAATTATTTAGTTATGTGACCTAATAGAATTTATTTAGAAATTGTATTTTTTAGATGTTGGGTTATTTAGAAATTATTTAGTTATGTGACATAATCGGAATTAAAACGAAGAAATTGTGTTTTGTAGAAATTACTTAGTTTTAATTCGGACATAATATTTCAGAAATTGTATTTTTTAGATATTGGGTTATTTAGAAATTATTTAGTTATGTGACATAATCGGAATTAAAACGAAGAAATTGTGTTTTGTAGAAATTACTTAGTTTCAATTCGGACATAATATTTCAGAAATTGTATTTTTTAGATATTGGGTTATTTAGAAATTATTTAGTTATGTGACGTAATTGGAATTGAAACGAAGAAATTGTGTTTTGTAGAAATTACTTAGTTTCAATGTGGACATAATGGTTTAGAAATAGTATTTTGTAGAAATTGGCCAATTTAGAAATTATTTAGGTATGTGGCGTAATTGGAATTAAAACGAAGAAATTGTGTTTCGTAGAAATTACTTAGTTTAAATTTGGACATATTGTTTTAGAAATTGTATTTTTTAGAAATTGGGTAATTTAGTAATTATTTAGTTATGTGACGTAATAGAAATTATTCAGAAATTATTGATTAGGAATTGTGTTTTTTGGAAATTATTTAGTTATGTGACATAATAGAATATAGTTCTATGTAAACAAACTTTAGTAATCCGATGTAAACAATTGTGTAGTAAACTGTTACGATATGTTTTAACTATTGTTTCCTTGAATGTTAATAATAGTGGTAAGAAAATAAGATTATTTAGTTATGTAATCTCCAATTTGTAACTAGAAAAAATGTTCCAGTTCGTTGATGCACTGTTCGGAAAATCAGTTCACACGTTGTTGAAATGTATGTTAATTTATCTTATCATATCAGTTTGATTCACTTGTTGTTATACTAATTACATATCTTGTGTCGTAGATGAGCACTGGTGGTCAACCTGACGGTCATGGTCGTTCCATACGACGAAGATGTGTTAGTGCCTCGGCGAGACAGGCTAGAGGCCGCGTGGTCGAGGATGAACCGTCGCCTCGCCCGCGGGAGTTTGATGTAGGAGCGGAGCAGCCTTCTCCACCGAGCGTTCGTGCATTCGATCCCATGCCGACATGGGACGGTCCGGAGATTAACATCCTCGCGCCCGGTGGTATTCGTCATGAAAGTGATTGGCAGATGAATTATGACCTGCCCGCAGATGTCCCCCCGGTGGGCCAACCTGGTTTGAGTGTTCCATTGGATGCCGGGATCGAACGTTATGCTGAAGCTGGAGCCAGACACACCGTGAGGAACAGAGCTGGTCAATTCGCACAGTCTTCTGGTGGATCGTGCAATGCCGGTGAGCCTAGCACCGGAATGGCACGGAGGAATAGGAGGAAGCGACCCGCCGCCGATGAGACGTGGCTAGTGCGGGGACCAGTGGCTGGTGGCCCGCAGGATGACCTCGTCATACCAAGCTTCGGAGGACACGTCGCGCTTGACGTTTGGAATGGTATAGAGCGAGGTGTGTTGAGATGCCATGCTCGGTCGCCGCTATGCAAGCAGCTAGTCGACACGCTCCCCGAACTGAGCGATGTTGCACAGGCCCGGATACATGCGACCGGGTTGGGCCACCTGCCTGCGATTATGTTCCAGTTCCTTGACATGGCACTGATATCCGCTTTTGTCGAGAGGTGGCAGCCGGACACGAACACGTTTCACATGCCGTTTGGGGAGATGACCATCTTGATGCATGACGTTGAGATGATTCTTGGCATTCCCATCGATGGTGGCGCTGTTGCGAGTACCATTTCGGCGGAGACTATTGAGGAAGCGTGCGCCGAACTGTTTGGGAAAGACGTGGAGTCCTTTCTCGCGGAAGACTGGAACGGGGGTAACATAGATGCCCAATCTTTGATGGCGAGGTGTGTAGCGGCGGGGCAGAGCCAGCACTTCCAATTCATGTGCTACATGCTGACCCTGTTTTCATCCACGCTTTTTGTGGATAAAACTGGGAATAAGGTTAGAGCCAACCTTCTACCCCTGCTTGATTCGCAGTTGTCGCAGTTGTCGTGGGGCTCGGCGACGTTGGCCAGTTTGTATCTGCAGTTGGGAATTGCGTCCCGGTCCAAGGCGCGCGGCCTATGCGGATGTTGCACGCTGCTCCAAGCATGGATATACGAGTACTTTCCGATGTTTCGGCCGGGACCGAATACGTTGCCAGCTCTTCCGGGTCGCGCCAGTCGGTGGCACACAGGGGTTAGATCGGGGAGGGGTACGGGGAGGCTCGGTGCCATCAGGCGACAGTTGGATGCCTTACAGCCCGACCAGGTATGAATTCCATGCTTTTACTCTTATTCTGACAGTAGTAGATAGATCGGATTCCATAGAAACGTAACATGTCTGTGAAACTTTTTGCAGGTGGATTGGTTGCCATATGGAGTGGACGTGGTCAGGGCTGCGGGGGGGAGGACTCACTACCGCGGCGTGATCCGATACCTCGACGCAATGGAGGCGTACATGCCAGATCGCGTTGTGCGGCAGTTCGGTCTCCTACAGGGTATACCGCGGGGTCTTGCTATTGCGCCGGAGCCTTGTTCCCGCCCGGCTGATCCAGCCGGCTATTCAGTGACCTACCCAGGGAGGCTGCAGTTGACCCTATGGGAGATGGCACACACTTGGCACAAGGAACGGCTTGCGGCATTCCCGGTAGCCACGCCCCAATCAGAGTGTACCATGGATTACGAGGACTGGTACGAGACTCATTCGCACCCAGTGATCGCAAATCCTGAACATGCTGCCGCGAGTGGCCCGGACAGGACACAGCATCAGGTCTCGGTAAGTTTTCACTAACTGTTTGCTTCGAGTAATTATATTACATTTTACTGTCTCGTTATTGTAAACTCCGTTTCCTGTGTAACAGATGCTGAGTGACGTGATGAGCGCACTGGATCCGTTTGGCTCGGCGACCGTTGATGGACTCGGCGACCCCAGCGTGAGGGAGTTGATGACGACTCTGCTCGGTCTTCGCGATGAGTATCGGAGGCTCGGTTATGGACCCATTCCTTAGTCGAATGTTTGTTTATGTGTGAGGTCACAGTTGTGCCATATTCTGCTCATTTATGTAATCAGCTATGTTTTTGCATATCACATTTATGCGTCATTCATTTTTGCATCGACAACGCTCTCAAAAATAATTAATAACAACAGTTAATTACTCTGGGAGTATGCTCTCCTCCAAGCGCTTAGCCTCCTACGAAAGGGTAACTCCCAACCTACGACATCAGGCTTCCTTAGCGTGGTCCACAGATTAACCACGGGGGGCATGGGACAGTTTTCCTTCATGTTTACCCGGACGAAATGGCTTGCACTGCGAACGTATACAATGTGCAGCTCCCTACTTGTTCCAGCCTCGCCCCCACCTGCCCTCAGTGGAAGGACTGTACAGCAATGGTCCGCCGACCCGTTCTCTAAAATGTAATATAAAACCACGACCGTGTTGTAGTAGGTGGCGACGGGAAACATGTCCGGAATGACCGTGAACCAATGCTCTGGACCACATGGACCGCTGGTGTGGTGTATACGGGCTCTGGCGAGTTCAACGTCATTTTGCGAACCGTAAATGGGAACGTAGTCAGGCCAATGAGTTGATATCTCGTTAAATACTGCCCGACGCGCTGTGGACCATTCACCTTCACCGTCTACGTGGAACGCATCAGCAACGCATCTGAAGCCACAGTTACCATCACTCACGACATCGTTCCAGCCTTGGATGTAACGCCTGACAATGTGGGGGACACTTTCGAGGAACGGGAATGTCGCTGCAGGACAACACATTAACATAAATATCTTGTGCAGGCGGCGATATACATTTAGATAAACAATAAGATAAACATGTTGTACTTACCGTGGCGGCGACCGCTCCCTGAAGCACGCCCCGGGGACCTTGAACTACTCCCGTATCGCCTGTTCACGTGCTCGTGGTAGCTCGGTGAACGTCGGGTTGATCTTGATCGGGGGACCTGCTCGCTTGGTCTCCCACGTGCACTGGTACAGATGTCCGGCTCGCCAATGCCGCTCTCCTCCGGATGCAACTGCGCATCTACGTAGGATGCAACTCGTCGTCGGACCGAAGGGTCGCTGCGTGCCAACTCCTCCAACAGAGTGTCGAACCGCGACTGATCCTGTTCGGCCCTCGAGCTGTTCTCCGTGCTCTGCGAGTGATCACCCAATGCCAGGCTCTTAAACAGCGGATGAATGTCGTCCAAGTACAAGGGGATTCCTTCAGCAACTGCCGCGGCCATGACGCATGCACACGGTATTCCGTATGTCGAGCGCAGCACACAGCCGCAGTAAGCATATACCTGTGCTCCCAGTGCATCAATCCTGCGGTACTCGACCCTCAATTTATCCAGGCAGAATTTGGACACATTGTTGATCAAGTTGCTGAAAACGGCCATACGGTGCAATCTTCCGATACGCGTTCTTGACTTCTCGAGGCCGGTCTTGATCATAGTAATCTGCTGGGCTATCTGCAGGTCGACACGCCTCCATACCGTGTCCAGTGAACCAGTCGACGTGTGTAACCACCCTTTCAATGACGAGTGTGCACTCTCGACCCTGCACGTAGTTGTGTTCCCGAAATGCAGAAATCTGTTCGTCCATGCCCTCACAAATTTCTCCTTATGGGGTGTGAGCCACGTCGTCTCAGCGTAGCTAATAACAGATGGGCTCCAAGCCCATGCAGCCCTCATATCAACCACGGCGGTTTCGTACTCTGTAACGGTGGACGCATTGCAAATCCGGAACCATGCACCGTTCTTGAACCCTGACCCGTTCCTCTTACTCCCCGTCAGCACGGTGACACGTGCCTCCACATCCTTGTTGATATGCCAGGTGCAGAGCAGATGTTTCGATTCTGGAAACACAGTCCGAAGTGGCCTAATCAGTCCCATCTCCCGATCGGTGACCACAACCTCAGGGAACGGTCCATCCACAAGCAAGTTCTTCAGAGCGTTCAGCACCCACTCATAGGTGTCTGCCGTTTCGTCAACCACAATTGCGTAGGCGATCAAGAAGTTTGTGTTGCAAGGGGACATCCCAACCATCTCAATGAATGGCATGCCGTACCGATTGGTCTTGTATGTTGAGTCGATGGCCACAACCCACGGAAACGTGCGAAATGCCACAACAGCATCGGGATTGGCCATGAATAAATGAGTCAGAGTGCCATCACCTGCTGAGCGGTGACTAGTGACATACCCTTTCTCGGTGGCCAGATGCAAACAATTCTCCGCCGTGTTGCGCCCGCCTCGCCTTTCTGTTGCATATGCCGACCTCTCATTGTACACCTGCCTAATGTTCTGATGCAGGTCCGGAAACGAATTACTGAGGCTGGCATTGATATGCCTTGGAGCTGTTTCTGAATCTGTCAAGTCTCTGATCATTTGCTTCGCGTCCGCATGGAGCTTGCTGCTCTGTCTATGACCCTCGGGGTACACTGAGAAAGGGTGGTTGTGCATCCCTCGTCTAGGATCCTTGCACGGCACTACATTCCAACCATTCCCCGTGATGCTCTGTTTCAAGACAATCGCGAACGGGCAGCCACAACTGCTGGTCGAGCTGCTACTCCGTCGGACTACATCAGATTCGCTCGTATCTACATCCTTATCCTTCCGGCCCCGATTGCAAATGCAATATAACCTCAGCGGACCATTCCTGTTCTGTTTGTAGGACCCCGTCACAAGTTCAAATCCCACCTGCAGAGCAATCCGCTGCAGGTACGAATAAGCCTCGTCAACATCTGGGAACACAGCTGAGGTGGCAAATGGAGAGTATCCATTCCGCCCTGCAGCAGCTTCACATGACTGACTGTCATCCTGAAACAGCAATAAACATCAGGTAATTAGTAGGACAACAAAATCAACGCTACAGTAATTAATCGGACATAAATTATTGTACACAAATTCAAAACAGCATTACGTAGTTAAATTAACATAGTATTTTCCATCCAATCAGAATTACAACGGAACAACCAAAATTAACGTTACAATAATTAATAGGGCATAAATTATTGTAGATAAATTCAAAACAGCATTACGCAGCTAAATTAACAACAAAATTAACGTTACTGCAACTAGTAGGAGATAAATTCATAGGAGATAAATGCGCAATAATTTCTACATAACAGTTAACAAATTAAAACACAAAGAGTAGCACAAATTTCTACGGCAACAATTAACAATTTTAACAGAATAACAAAAGCAACGCTACAATAATTTAATAGGACATAAATTACTGTACATAAATTCAAAACTCCATTACGTAGCTCAATTAAGAACAAAATTAACGGTACTGCAATTAATGAGAGATAAACTCGTAGGAGATAAATGTGCAATAATTTCTACGTAACAGTTAACAAATTAAAACACAAAGACGGGCATAAATTTCTACAGCAATGCTTAAGAATTTTAAAGGAACAACAAAATTAACATTACAATAATTAATAGGCCATGAATTACTGTAGATAAATTCAAAACAGCATTATGTAGCTAAATTAACAACAAAATTAACGTTACTGCAACTGATAGGAGCTAAATTCAAAGGAGATAAATGTGCAATAATTTCTACGTAACTGTTAACAAATTAAAACACAAAGACGAGCACAAATTTCTACAGCAAAAATTATTAAATTTAACAACTACTTACGGACAGAAAACTAATTAGTAAAATTACCTCCGAAGACATGGAATTTGTAACACCCTTTTTGGAGTTTTTTTTCACCAAACTAGGACTGCAAAACAATTCAAGTGCCATTGGAAGAATGGAATCCGAGCACATTTATAGAAGTCTGATTTTTGAAAAAAAAAAAAAAAAAAACAGCCTGGCTCGGCTCGCGCCCAAGCCACCGCGAGCCGAGCCGCGTCCGGCTCGCACCCACGGCCTGGCGAGCGGACCGCGTCCGGCTCGCGGCCAACGAACGGCGAGCCGTGGCTCGCGCGCTGGCGCAGGCGACCGGCGCCGGTCCGGCTCGCGCCCGGACCGTGGCGAGCGGCCCGCCGGCGGCACGCGGCCTGTCCGTGGCGGGCCGACCGGCGGCGGCTCGCCGTCCCGCGGTGGCGACCGGATGGCCGGCGGCACGCGGCCATGCCGCGGCGACCGGACCGCCGGTCACTCTCCGCCACGGCTCGCGCCCAAGCCGTGGCGAGCCGACCGGTGGCGCCTCGCGCCCAGGCGGTGGCGAACCGGGTCCGGCGGCGGCGCCCGGCGGTCCGGCGCCCGGCGGTCCGGCGGCGGCGGTCCGGCGGCGGCGCCCGGCGGTCCGGCGGCGGCGCCCGGCGGTCCGGCGGCGGCGCCCGGCGGTCCGGCGGCGGCGCCCGGCGGTCCTCCGGCGGCGGCGCCCGGCGGTCCGGCGGCGGCGCCCGGCGGTCCGGCGGCGGCGCCCGGCGGTCCGGCGGCGGCGCCCGGCGGTCCGGCGGCGGCGCCCGGCGGTCCGGCGGCGGCGCCCGGCGGTCCGGCGGCGGCGCCCGGCGGTCCGGCGGCGGCGCAATTTTTTTTTTTCCACCAGATTTTGGTTTTTTTAAAAATTAAATTTTTAAAAATATAATATAATTTAATTTAGTTATTCAAATTAAATTAAAAATATATACTGTATACGTATTAGGGCGAGGATAGTAAAATACAGGGCGAGATATAGTGATCCACTAAGCTTATTAGCAAATGTTAAAAAACCATTGTGATTCATGTAAGCTATTCACGAACGGAACTAAGGTACATTTTGCTCATAAAATATATATGCATGAGGTCAGATCTTCTAGCAAAGGAATCAAGACACCGGACACGTGTATCATGTCGTAGTAAAACGACGTCAAAAACTTCTTTTTCTACCATCAAGACGCTCTTGCAAGTGGCTTCCAGAACAGTTAATTACAGCCAGATTAAAGTTTAAGAGCGTAAAATCCTAACATAAAGCATTGAAACCAATTCCATTTTGACAGAAAGCAATCAGTAGTCTAGTAGATGCCGCGGTGATACTGCTACTTCAGAGGCTAAATCCCGGTAAACTGAGCACCGTTGTTGCTGCTGTTCATGAATGAACCACTGGGCGGTTGTTCTATCGGCCAGTACTCTGATGAGGCAAACTGCAGGGGGATTGCAGAGAGATTAATGGAACCGATGGGATTTGGATGCAATGGCTGGTCAAATGAAATGCAGTCTGTTTCAGAAGAACCCCATGAATTTGTTGACAGAAGAGAGAGAGCACGAGGATATTCTGGTGTAGTATCCATATTAGCAGAGCAAATCGGATCCTTGAAACCTGTAAGCAAATAGCAGAATACGAAATAAGGCCATGGATAATCAATGTTACAAGTACCATCTTCAAACTAATCCTACATTGACTGGTTATTACAATTATTTAATGATTTATGGTAATGAACAATTTACTTGATGCATATAATCACACAGCAAACAGCTAAAAGCAAGAAGGTTACTCGTACATTTTAATGTTAAGCTCCCAGATCATACATCGACGTCAAACTGAAAAGGTTGTTGGGATTCAGAACTTTCTATAATGGTATAACTACTCATAAGGTATAAGAAAATCAAACCTTGTCTGAAGACATCAGCTGCATTGCCTTTAGAAGTTAACAGTTCGTTTGATGAATTACCCTGAAAAGGGATGACATAGGGCAGTCCAAAACGAGGCAAAGGTGGCTGTCCAACCTTTTCGGGCATCAGAGATGGGAGTTTGGTAACTGTGAACTTTGAATCAGACATACTCTCCCAGGATGAATTCCGGCTGCCGCCCACATTGCTCAGTGAAAAGTTCATGTTCTTCCTGCCATCTACAGAAACAAAAGGAATATCAGCCATCAGGAACCAGGAACCAGGCACCAGAAGTGCATGTTCAACTGTCTTATAAAAGATTTTCTCCAAGCTATAAAAGAACAGCAAAAGTTCAATAAGTAATTGTTATGGAACAAAGGGATAATACTTCAAGGTTTCAACAAAGGATTATTATTTATGAAAAACAGTCGAGGCAACAAACAATCAGTTAAAACTGTTCAAGAATATCGAATGAAGCATGAGCTGCATGATCTAGGTTGAAGGAAAATATGGCCAAGTATGGAGAGTCTAATTATCACACCGATTATCAGTTTTCATCCTGCTTCTTAGTTCTAAGAATGATAACAATTAAATCAATACCATAAAATGATGACGAGAGCTTTGCTGAATTGAACTGGATTGTCTCCTGTCGAGGCTTACGTCTCCTAGAATTGTGATCAGCAAGCCTTCTGCGGCAGCTTCTCTTTTTCTCATCAAATTCTCCCAAGCTGTGAAACCTTCAATTATGAGCAGAAATCCATCAGCATTAATCTTACTGAGACATGACAGACACTCATAAATTCCTTCACATTTGACGGATAATGACAGCCATGTCACAGAGAGCCAGAGTATGCTAAAGATGCCTACTTCAAAACTACAAATGTACATTTTGCACATTATGCATAATCCATATCAACTTTTACCTTAAGGACCTTAAACACACAGTCAAAATAGAAATGCTTCATGCCAAAATTTTACCTGCTACATTGTTGACAAAAGCGTCGCTCTACACCTTTCACAACCACCTTGGGCCATTTGGAGTGGTTATCACAGACTCTATGCTTACGATGGTAGTCTTTAGCTGAGGAGAGATCAATGTTGCATCCTTCAACCTGGCAGCGAGGAGTAGTTGCATTCTGAGTTGTTGATTTTGATTTTTTCACAGCTGCAACTGAAGCAATAGGATCAACGGCAACTGAGGGGCTCTTAATGCTGCTCCCAGAACAGTTCTCAAAGTATATTCTCTTTCCAAGTTTCAGTCCCAGAACTGGTTCAGCATATGCCCCAGAGGGCTGAAGAGGTGATGATGTTCTTGACAGGTCAGTGAAACTTGAGGTTTTTGCACCCTCCTTAGGTGAAGATTCAGTTGAAGCTGACTTTGAGCTCTTGACAGAAGAAACATTCCCCAAATCAGAGCCGGAACCACCAGAACTGCCTCCAATCCCAGATAGATCGAACGACCCAGCATCAATTTCCCCCTCGTCTTCAATCCCCCAATCTGTTAGCTGCAGCATTTTGAGGCTTTCACTTGCTCTCGAATTGAATGAAACTAAATTATCCCAGTCCCACTTAGCATTCCACTCCATCTCAGAAATTTTTTTCATAAATTTGCTTCACTCGAACTTCTTCAGCATCGAACCTACAAGTGACCGGCAATAATCAGATCAACAAAATCCCATAAAAACTCAATCAAGTAAACCCACACAGAATTCAATTCCGAAAAAAAAAACCCATCAAGAAAACGAACAGAATCAACATATAACTAGTCATACCCCATGAAAAACAGCTGCAAGATACTACAATAATTTGACTTCTGATTAAGCAACTGAAATCAAGCAACATCAAAACTAAAGTAAAACCAGCTGAACCTCACAAAACATAACCAAAAACTTCAGATTCATGCT
Organism: Rubia yunnanensis; assembly: GCA_037428765.1. Classification (NCBI taxonomy): domain Eukaryota; kingdom Viridiplantae; phylum Streptophyta; class Magnoliopsida; order Gentianales; family Rubiaceae; genus Rubia; species Rubia yunnanensis. The sequence goes on along the minus strand of CM075071.1, from coordinate 80,623,321 downwards.
CTGTCCAATCAAGAAACCAATTGGGACAGATTAAATAAAGTCACCCAGTGAAGAAAAGACAATCAAGAAACGGAAGAAAATGATATCCCTACCCCCGCACAAAGCTTTATCACACAACTTGTACACAAATCCAGATGTGAAAGTAAAAGTTTACCACTACCATACTCATGCAACCCCACCACAAAAGCAAAATTATCTTCCTTAACAAGGTTTCACACAATCAATCCCTCTCAACACAATAGGCGTCATTTTCAGTCTCACATCCAACAATTGAAAAACACTCAACAAACATAGCTGAGGACGACCACTGCAATAAACAGACAAAAATCACACTAACTTCAAATCACATTCCCAACAGTTCCCCAAAAGTAAAATACAAAATAACAACGGTTCCTTCATATTGGGGTTTTCATCTACAGCCAAAAAAAAAAAAAAATGGAGACAGCATATTAAAAAGCTCAAACCAAAATAAATAAATAAATATATATAGACCGAAAACGACACCGTTTTCCACTTCGTGACGTGGACACACAAAGGCAAGGAAATGGATGTTTTAAAAAACGCTTTACAGTTTGTTACTTTTCATGAATTCTCAGAAAATGTAAGAGCTAAGAACAAATTACAAAATACAGACACTCAGGTGAAGAATTCTTAGAAATCCGCGCGAAATTCGATGCGTTTTTACGATTGATATGGTTGTTAATGCAAGGAAATTCGAGCAGAAAGGAAAGTTTCTGCATTAGGAAAGAAAACGGAAGAGAGAGAAGTTACCGGAAATCGGCGAGTGGAACTGAAGCGAATAATTGGACTGGAGAAAGCTTTGCCAAATGGAGAAGGTAGTTATACCACAAAAGTGGTTAAAAAAGCAGCTCACTGTGTGACTGCGTGAGAGAGAAAGCTGGTGATTTTTCAATTTTACTTTTTTTTTTTACTGTTGGTGAGAAGGACGAGATTTGTTGTACTGGGGTACTGTGTGCTCTGTGTGTGAGTGGCGGGAGGGATGGTGTGAGGTGCGGGTGCAGGGAAGTGCGGTGGAGCCGCGGGATGGAGGGCGGGGATTGAGTGGATCGTCACGTGGAGGGCGGAGATTGAGTGGGTGTGTTCTGTGCTTTGGCAGCTTTGGATGGGAAAGGACATAACAGAATGGGGTTGTGGAGAGGTGCAACTTTTTTACTGAGCGAATCTGTGAGTCACGCTGTGTGTGACTGTGTGTGAGAGGGAAACTTGGAATTATTGGAATTCGGACTCATGTGATTATGTGCATTTTTGTCACCGGGTTTTGTAACTGTGTGTAATTTGATTTTCGAAATGAAGAGGTTTTTTTTAAACGGCTTGGATCGAAATTATGTAGGTTGAGTCATTAGTCATGTAGAAATTATTATCGGTTTCTTATTTATTAAATTTTTTTATTCTCTTTCTTTCACCTTATTCTGAAAAATTACTTAAGAAATCAGTCATTTTTCTCTTCATAATGGTAATAAATTACTCTATGTTATTCATGAACGTCATTTGATTTTTTTCTATCATACTCACTAATTTTTTACATTTAATTTAAGTAAATTTATCCACCCAAAATAAATTGAATATGAAATTTAATGCTAAATTTTAATTTTTAAATTTTTTTCCCAATAATTAAATATTTGGGGATAAAAATTGTTTTAAAAAATTATAGATTTTAAAAACATTTTACAGATTATTAATTGAGTTTTACAATTATTTTTAAAATTTTATATTTTTAAAAAATGTGGGGAAACGTGGCCCAATAAAGGGATGCAGTGTGTCCCTTTAGTTGAAAAAAATGTGTTGTTATATCACGCCATGTAATTTACTAGGTTCACCCTAATACGTGTATAGTGTATAATACAAATTTTAATTTTTAAAAAAAAACAAAAACAATGGTACCGTTGGGTCACCACCACCGCCACCGTCGTCCCCGGCCTTCGTCCCCTCCACCGTAAGCTGCTGTCCCAAGCAAAACCTTAGCCCGTCGTTCTCGTCCCCGTTCCCAGCCACCCGCCGACAATGCTCCGCCTTCATCCCCACCCTTCTGCCGTAGCCCTCTCGTCTGAAATCCACCCGCTTGAAAACAATCGCAAATCCAAACCCACCGGCAACGAGAACGGGCAACGGAGAACTGGCCGGGTTGAAGAGGAGAATCGGGTGAGAAGTATTGGGCAAGGAGAACTGGGCGATGAGAACAGGTTAGGGTGACGAGTGAGGCCAGGCCAGAGAGCGGGAGAGGAGAATGAGAACGGCCAACGAAGAAGGAAATCAGAGACGAGCGGTGGAGAAGGGAAACAAGCGGCGGAGCTCCGGCGACCACCACCGCCGGTGAACAGGCGGTGGTTCTGGAAAACGAGATATGGAGACGGAGAACCCGCCGGAGAACAAAAGGTCCAGCGAAGGTCCGTCGACCACCACTGCCGACGAACGGCGGAGCTCCGGCCACCACTAAAGTTCAGTTAATTGGATTTCAATTATAAATTAATTATAATTAATTAATTATAACTAATTTTTATCAATTTCTTTGTCCATTTAAATAAATCAAAAATACATATTGTATTTACACTAGTACAAATATAGGGCGTGATATAGCAATTCAAAAAAATCAAATTTAAGTGGGACATGTGAACCAATGCATGACTGACACGTTTCCCGATTTGGGACAAAAAAAGGGTCGTTGGATCCATGTGTGCATTGCCCCCACACCGATTTTTTAAATCATCACTGTGACTGTTTTCAGTTTCTAAAGTTAATTTATAAATCTAAGAAACAACCATTGCACCTGCTCTTAGATTTTATCTGATGGAGTGTGACTGGAAATTAAATATTCCCTCTGTCCCAGATTAAATTACTCATTCACTTTATGACACTATTCTCTATCAAAATTTGACTGCATATTTTAATAGATATACGAAACATAATATTATCGTATGTGTCATCGTAACAAGTAGTTTATATAAAGTAATTTTTTATCTGTCGTTATTATACGTATCTAAATATATTAATGGTCAAATATGTGCTCGAACGATGTGCAGTAACTAGGCTGTAATTTAATGTAGGACGGAGTAATATATTAGCATAATTTTAAATTTTGTATTTGTAAACTTTTACAAGCGGTTTGATATGTGAATTCGACCAGATTCATTAATTAATTTTAATAAGTAAAGTGTGTTTTTAGCTTTATTTTTTGTGTGAAAGTGAAGAAATAACATTGTAAAATTAGAAAGTGCTACACTAACCCTGCAATTCGTTGACTAAAATGTCAACCGCAAAAAAGGCCGAAAATCATTGAAATGACCATTTTACCATTCTATAAAAAAAATTCAAAAAATATTGAAAGACAATAATACCCCTGCTTTTTAAATAAAACCCTTCTTTCTTTTATTTTTGTTTTCCAATTTCTCTCCTTTTTCAGTTTTCAACCTCTCCGTTTTCACCCTCCGGCGGAGGATGGTTTCCTCGCGGCCGTCCACCTCTCAGTTTTCACCCTCCCCATTTTCTTTTGTTTTCCACGCGGACGGAGGAGGATGGTGGTCTGAGCGGTGGACGGAGTTGCAGAGTCGAATTCTGTGTGCCTGAGTCGGAAATGGTGGAGAATCGAACTGGAGATGAACAAATTCAGGCGATGGCGGAGGAATTCAGGGAATCGAACTCGGCGGAGTCGGATCGACGCCGATGGTGGAGGAATCGCTAGGGTTCCGGGATTTGGCTCGATTTGGCCGGAGCGGCGGACTGGAAATGGTTGGTCTCGGATTTTGAAGGAATTCTCGGCATGAAAAAGTTTGCAAGAAGAAAGGGGACAAAAGTAGGCGGCCTGAGTCCATTCTTATTGACGTGGGGCTGGTGGCGGCGGTGCAGGTGTGAGGGGTGGTGTAAGGGGCTGAGTAGCTGGATCCGGCGGTGGGTGGCGCAGTGGTGCCCAGCAGCGGCGCTGGTTTTTGGAGCTGAATAAGCAGCTTAGGGTTTTAGGGTTGATGAAGAAGATAAGGGTATAATGGTCATCCAATGTTTTGTTTTAGGGTTGGGGGTATTTTAGTCACCTCCGCCATCGAAACTCGACAGGATGGATCATCGAAACTGCACAGTTTGAAATATAATACGATCTGATTAAATCCTAGATTGTTAAGAAGATAGTAGTAAAAGTATCATTCAATATATAGTATGAAACAATGAAAAATTGAGATATTTGGGGAATGATTATTCATGTGATATTGACATAATGATGGGTTATTTATAGAGTAAAGTATTCAAATGATCCTATGTTTTGAGGTTTTGTGGTAATATGATCTTGTGAAGTTGGAAAGTACTATTCCATGTTTTGCTAAAATGTGCTAATATAATTCTGGAGGCATGATTTGGACGAAAATACATGAAATGATCACTATATCATGTTTTAAAAATTTTAAAATAAAAAAATGTTAAAAGATAATTATGCCCTCATTGTTTATTAACCACACAAAAATTCCTCTTTTCTTCTGCTATTCTCTTTTCCGCTCCTCTTTTCTTCTTCCTCTTTTTTCCTTCTTCCTCTTTTCTTCCACTTTTTCCCTTCTTCCTCTTTTCTTCCTCTTTTCTTCCTCTTTTCTTCTTCTTCCTCTTTTCTTCCACTTTTCTTCTTCCTCCTCTTTTCTTCCTCTTTTCTTCTTCCACTTTTCACACTCCGACGACGACGAAGATTCCATTTTTTCACACTCTGCAAATCCCCGTAAGATATTAGGGTTTGGTGGTCGGAGGCGAGGCTGGGGTTGGCGGTGGTGTACTGCTGAGCGGTGGAGGCGCACGACGGAGCGGCGATGGGGATTAGGGCTTGGGGTAGCAGGGATGGCTTAAGGTCAGGGGTGGCAGGGGTTAAGGCGGCGGAGCACAACGGAGCAGAGGCGGCGCACGGCAGCGACCATGTGTGCTTCACCGGAGACGGCGGTGGCCGGTACGGAGCTCACCGGAGGAAGGATTTTACTGCGATGGGATCCAACCCGCTAGAGTTATGTTGAGATTTTACTGCAGTTTCCGATGTGTATTTTGGATTTTGTGTTTTTTATTGTGTTTTTTGGATTCTATGTTTTTTATTCTGTGTTTTTTTATTATGTATTTTTTATTCTTGTTACCGACGGACCTGAGATTTTGATTTTGATTCTGCCGGCGGGCGGTGGTGGCAGAGCAGTGGTGGACCAACAATGGTGGTGGTGGTGACAGTGGAGCGGCGGTGGCTGTGGTAGAGTGGCGGTGGCGGTGGTAGAGCGGCTGTGGTGGTGGAGCGGCAGTTGTGGTGGTGGTGCTTCTGATGAATGCTAGGGTATTTTAGTCTATACATTTGTAATTTGAATGCTAGGGGTAGTTTAGTCTTTTTTTAAATTTTGGTCAACGCCGAAAATTACTAAGTCAATGCCGGAATAGTGCCACGGGGTTATATCGGCACTTCTAATGCAAAAAATAGGGTCATATCAGCATTTTCCCCTTATTTATATGTATAAGATATTAAGATATGATCGGGGTAACTAGTAACCTATTACAACACAAACTCTATTACACTATTACTCCCCCTCAAGTTGGCGCATGAAAATCGAGAATGCCCAACTTGGAACTGAGATGTAGGAACGTCGTTCGTCCTAGTGCCTTGGTAAACATGCCCGTTGGCTGCTCTGAAGTGGCTATGTGATGAGTAGAAATGGTACGCGAAGACACTAGATTACGAACAAGATGACAGTTAATCTCGATATGCTTGGTTCGCTCGTGAAACACCGGATTAACCGCGATGTGGAGAACAGCCGGACTATCACAATATAAGCGAACCACATCTGAATAGTGACTTCTGAGCGAGCAGAGAAGCGAGCGAAGCCAAAGAATCTCGCAAGCTTTCGCCATAGCTCTGTACTCAGTCTTGGCAAACGAGTGTGATATAATGTGTTGCTTCTTGGTCTTCCAAGAGATCGTCGATACACATAGAGTGACAAAGTAACTAGTGACAGAGCTATGAGTGATAGGACAGGTTACCGAATTAGAGTCACGATAAGCAGTCCGAGCTAAACTGCTATCTTGAGAAAGAAATAGACCTTGACCCGGGCTACCTTTGCTGTAATGAAGAACACGAAGTGCAGCAGTCCAATGCTCTAACTTTGGCTTCTGCATGAACTGAGATAGAGTATGAACTGCGAAGCTGAGTTCGGGCTGAGTAATAGTCAGATAGACTAAATTGCCAATCAGACGATGATATTGGTCTGGATGATAATAATCCAGACCAGTAGCATTGGCAAGATTACATGTCGGGTCCATAGGCGAAGTGACTGGCTTCGCGCCAAGAAAACCAGCTTCGGCGACCACCTCCAGGGCATACTTGCGCTGAGAAACGAAAATACTAGAGAGGCTTCGCACAAATCCGAGGCCCAAAAAATACATGAGAATATCGAGGTCCTTCGTGTGAAAGCAGAAAGACAAGTACTGTTTGAAAGTAGAGATGACAGTAGGGCTATCACCTGTGTAGTCAAGTCATCGACGTACACCAAGACATGAAGAGTGTGACCAGCTCGACTGAGGCTGAACAAAGAATAGTCTGCATAGTTTTGCCCAAAACCGTATTGAAGAAGGGCATGTACGAGCTTGGAGAACCAATTTCGAGGAGCTTGGCGGAGACAATAAAGAGACTTGTGGAGATGACAGAATTGACCAGGTAATGCTTTAGAGTAACCCGGTGGTGGAGACATGAAAACCAACTCATCCAGATCACCGAGAAGAAATGCATTTTGAATGTCTATTTGATGGAGTTCCCAACCGCGAACTGCAACAACTGATAAGAACGTACGAACAGTGAGCATCTTGGCGATTGGAGCGAAAGTTTCATTGAAATCGATGCCTTCTACCTGAAGATTATCGAGCACAACAAGGCAAGCCTTGTAGCGTTCTATGTCTCCGTTCAACTTATACTTGATACGGTAGACCCACTTGCAGCTAAAAGGTTTCTTGCTAGGAGGAAGAGATGTGAGAGACCGCGTGTTATTTCTCTAAAAAGCGTCGAACTCTGCCCGCATTAACTGTCGCCAACATGGTTGTTGTACAACCTCAGAAAAATGAGTCGGTTCGTGTCAAGAAGTGACAACCGCAAGAAAGTGTGAGTGAGCAGGAGTGAACCTATGAGAAGAAACAAAGCAGTTGATAGGATGTGGAGTTGACGAAGCGGCCGAGCTGGATTGGGGAACACTTGTGAGAGCAGAGCTGCATACAAAATCCTTGATTGAAACGCTCAGCCTATGATCGTGGGTGCTTCGTCGAACCTCTGGACGAGGCACCTCAAAAATTGCCTCATGCGAACCCTCACAATGCTCGATTGGGGACGGTGAGCTTGACTTCAGCGACTGCTTAGACTCCCCCTAGATGTATGCTACGTGCTGTTGGGAAGAGCTCCCAGAAGGCCATAGACAGTAGGATGAGGTGGATGATCCTGAGGAGGTGGCGATGGGGAACATGATAGAGCCCAAAACGGAAAGATGTTTTTAAAAAAACCACATCGTGAGAGAAGAAGAATTGACCGATTTCGAGATCGTACAACCGCTAACCATGTTTACCACTGGGATATCCCATGAAAACACATTTCTGACCGTGAGCAGTGAACTTATCAGTTGGTCGAGGAAGAACTAGAGAAAAACAAAGACACCCAAAGACACGCAAATCAAAAAAGTTGGGTTCACGCTAAAATAGCAGATGAAACAGAGTAATGTTTTGGAGAACTGATGTCGAAGTGCGATTGATTAAAAGACAAGCATTCAGAACACATTCACCCCATAACTTAATGGGAAGAGAGGCTTGAAAATGCATAGCACGAACCACGTTTAAGTGGTGGCGATGCTTGTGCTCCACTCTGCCATTTTGTTGGGGCGTGTAAACACATGAAGTCTCATGAACAATGTCGTGAGTATCAAAATAATCCCTCGGTCCTAGAAACTCTGTACCTTTGTCTGATCGAAAATGGCGAACTGAGGACTTAGACTGAGTAACAGTCAAAGCACAAAAATTCACGATCAGACACGGAACTTCTGCCTTGGATTTCATTAAATAGACCCAAGTAGCATGGGAATAGTCATCGACAATCATAGCAAAATAAGTAGCACTGCAAGAAGAAAGAGTACAATAAGGGCCCCAAATATCACAGTGCACAAGTTCAAATAAATGTGTGGCTTTATTAGAACTTAAGGGAAAAGCAAATCGTGTCTGCTTGGAACTGAAACAAACATCACCAGGTACAGTACTAGAAACCGAATCAAATGGCACAGACAAAGAAAATACAACGCCATCTGAAGGGTGACCTAGCCTCTTATGCCACAATTAAACTGAGTACTTCTTCTCGGATTTGGACGCATGGCATGCGTGTGCTACAGGCAAGAAATTCTATAACCCTTAAACTCCACTTTGTTGCTCACCCACACCAATCGCCGTCTTCGAACCACTTTCTTGAAGTACATAGAACTGATCGGTTAAGAAAGCGAAGCACTGAGCCTGTAGTAGCAACATAACAAAGGAGAGAAGATTGCACTCCAAAGTCGGCAAATAAAGAACATGATCAATTCTGGAAGACTGAGAGAATACCATAGAACCTTTATGAACAGCTATAAGAACACGATTGTCATAAAGCTTAATGGGAATAGGTGCAATATCGATCATATCATGGAGCAAGGCCAGATTACCTGTCATATGAAAAGAGAAACCAGTGTTGAGAATCCATAAAGAATTCTTACCAGTAGCATCAGTGGAAGGAGTGTTCATGGAATTGGCTCCTGTGCGATAACACTGGAACAAAGAGTTCTGAAAGTGTCATTGAGTCCAAGAAGGAACTCATGAAGGCGCTCGACATCACGTTCGGTGCAAAACTTAGCAGTGATATTACACAAATAATTGCTGCAGAGACAGGTTTGAAGGGGGACATTTGTTGTGAATTCGTCCCAAATCTTCTTGAGAGCACCATAATATGAAGCGACAATTTTTCCACCTTGGCGACAGTTTGCCAAATTTGCACGAAGCTGGAGAAGACGAGGGTCATTGTCAACAGAGAAGCGATGGCGCAATTCTTCCGAGAGCTCAAAAACAGTTACGGGATAGGTTATAGAAGATCGCATTGAAGGGTCAATGGATTGAATTACCCATCCGATCAACATTGAGTTAACACTATACTAGTCATCCAAATCAACAGAGGCAATATTGATCTGAGAAATTTGACCATCAATAAAGCCCAACTTACACTTAGCCTTGACCACGTTCTTCATCAAGGTGGTCAATTCCTGATAGTTGTCGCCTTTGAGAACAACCACATAGAGAGACAAGCACAGATAATATGAATGATGAATGTAGAATGGAGACGAGTGATCAAGAGAACGCGAAAGCGGCTGAGGGCCGAGAGCGTCATCGACCGGTGGAGGAGGCGGCGTCATCGGTGTGTCATTGCCGGCAGGAGTCTGACGGGAAGGGGGGTTGATTGTGCTTTCCGTTTTGCTCATGGTGAGTTGGCGGCGGTGGAAATACACTAAGCTAGGTTAGGGTTTGGAAAATTTTTGGTTTCAGAGAGTAGGCTCTGATACCATGAAACAAGGGAAAACTGAGATATTTTGGGAATGATTATTCGTGTGATATTGACATTATGATGAGTTATATATACCCAAATCTATATGATATGATTAAGGTTACTAGTAACCTATTATAACACAAACTCTATTACACTATTACAAATACTTGGGTGAGACGGTCTCAAACAATCTTATGGTGAGACGAAGGGTTTAAGTATAATTATTTGAATATGAAATGTGACATGGGGTACTTTCTATAATTTTTAAAACTTTACTTGGACCATTGTCTCACTATAAGTTATGGTGAGACGGTCTCACATGAGTCTTTCTTCATAGGGCAAAGTCTTAGGAAAGACGGTCACATGCTTATGGAAATTCATGGTTTAATTAGAATAATAAAAGGTAAAAAGTCTTAGTTACAATATTAAAAAATTATTATGCAATGTGTAGTAGTTATAAAATTTATAATCCGATTCATGCAGCTCACAAATTTTATCTTCATTTCTTTCAATTTACTCTTTAAACCTTGGTTTTTCCATGACTTATGAAAAGACCATCTTTCAAGAGACGAACTCTTAGCATATTAGCGTGTGTACGATATTATCAAAGAAAATATAATGATCAACATTGTAATTTGGGTTTAGTTGCACGATGACCGTTGAAGATTTACGGATCTCGTCATATAATTAATCCACCACTTGGTCCCCATCAGTTGACCATCCCAGCTTGATTCTCCATAACTTTTAATCATTTTAGTATTTAAATAATGATAAAACAACATAGTCCGCCTCTTGAAAGATGATTTCTTCATAAGCAATAGAAAAATTAAAGTTTAAAGTGCAAATTAGAAAACATGAAGATACAATTTTTGGGTTGCATGAATCGGGTTATAAACTTTATGACTACGGCATGTTTCATAATAATTTTTATATTGCAACTAAAATATTTTACTTTTCATTATTCTAGTTAAACCCTATCTTTTCTTAAAAGTTATGGGAAGACGATATTTTTCTAACACTTTATCAAAACAAAACCAACAACGTAAGACGAACTGAAAAATTAATTATGGGACTCATTAAACTAACATTAAAACTCCCACATCCAGCATGGCTACCGGATGGTACGAATATGTCTGTCGGGCTCGTGGGATTTTTTAATTACTAATCATACCATCAAGAGTCTCTTACTTATACCAATTGTTAACAATTCCATTTCAACACTTTTTAATGTTAAATTATAATTATTTATGAATTATGATACATTTTATATTCTTTAATTTATGGAAAAGTATTGGCAAAGATCGTCTTTCCACAGGCTTATGGAAATATGTGGTTTAATTGGAATAAGAAAAGGTAAAAGGTCTTAATTGCAATATTAAAATTTTATTATGCCATGTGTAGTAGTAATGAAGTTTACAACCCGATTCATTCAATCCAAACATTTTATCTATATTTCTTCTCATTTGCACTTTAAACCTTGGTATTTCCATGACTTATAAAAACACCGTCTGTGAAGAGACGGACTCTTAATTTATAGGAACATTGACGCATTAAATAAAGACAAATATCAAATCACCACATTTATTACATCAATAATAAAATAACCTCATGTGATGATAAGTCGATCTAAAACAATACTTTGTGTATTATCAATTATTTAAAATTACGTATCAACAAAATAATTAAACCAATATAAATATTTTAATCTAGTAAGTATCGAATACAATTATCCTAATGTGAACTAAGTTAATTGTATATGAATATGTGAATATTTAGTATAGGACAAATTCTTATCCTTCCCCTGTCTCATCTTAAATCACTCCCTTACTTTATGACATTATTCTCTATCAAAGTTTGACCGTACATTTGAATAGATTATGAGTCATACTATTATCGTTTGTGATATTGTTGAACTCGTCGTAATAAATAGTTTCTAGAAAGTAACCATTTGTTTACCGTTATCATACGTAGTTTGATACGCGAGGTAGGGCTCCAGCCCTACCTCGGTCGCCGGCCGGAGCTAGGAGGAGGCGAGACGCGCGGCTGAGCGCATCTCCGGCGAGGCTGAGCGCGTCTCCGGCGCGGGCCGCGCTGCTCGCCGGAGAAGAAGGCCGCGCTGCGGCCTTTTTTTTTAAAAATTCATACGACCTAAAACGACGTCGTTTCGTTTGGCTTTGTTTTTTTAAAACCGAAGTAGTAAAACGACGTCGTTTCACGTTAGTGAAACGACGTCGTTTCACGTTAGTGTTATGAAAAAAAAAGGGCATCAGAATTGGATTGGGCCAAAAACTGAGCCCAATCCAATATAGCCCATTCCATTAATTATAAAAGCTGGAGGCGCGAGAAGGACAGCAAGCACAAGCAGCGCTCCTCCTTCCTCTGCCTCTCACTCGACACTCTCAGCCTCAGGCCTCAGCTCGTCGCGCCGCCGCCGCGCCACCGCCATCCGCCACCACCGCGCCACCGCCTCTCCAAACCACGGTAAGTCTTCTCTTCTCTAATTCTCTTTATGCTAAATTGCTAATATTTATTAATTTTAGGGTTTATAATTTATTGTCTTTTTAATTTATTTCTTCAAAACTTAAGTATATGTATAATATAATGTGAACATGATTTTTAGATTGGATGTTGAATTGAATTTATATGGTTGTATTATATATGATTGTTGAAATTTAGTTGAATTGCATAAATTGATTTAGTTGGAATTTAGTTGGAATTTAGTTGAAATTATAATTGTTTGATTTATTTTGTATAATTGTATGTGACAATGAAATTGTCAATTTGTCATAATCGGTTTATGGAATTATCAATTAGGGATATTTGTTAAATTGAATTTAGATGAATATGATTTTTTGAACTTTTTATTTTCATTTGTTAATTATCAATTAGGGATATTTTATTAAATTGAATTTGAATCGATGAAAAATAAATCAATTTACATAAACCGGACGCCGGACGCCGGACGCCGGACGCCTCTGCACGCCGGGCGCCGAAAATTTTTCAGCCTCCCCTGAAAAAATTTTCTGGTTCCGCCCCTGCGTAGCTAAACATATTAATTGTTAAACATGTTTGTCGAACAGTGTGCAATGATTAGGTTATAATTTAATTTGGGATGGATGGAGTATAATTGTTTCACAGAGACCAGAGATTAATGGATAATATAATAAAGTTTAGGTCAAACTTAAAGCACTTAATCCAGTGAATTGGATCTACATATTGCATGGGCTGAGCAAACAGCATAGAAATGAATCTGTATGTATTTTTATATATTTGATATGCTCCACCTCTGTATCATATCAATTAGGACACTTTAGTGCAAGTGAAGCCCAACCTCCTTTTGCCTTTGCAATTGGGCTCTTGAAGGAATGCAGACTCCAATTGTCTAATGACAGGCAAAATTAGTAAATTTAAGTCAATGGTAATGTAATAATATTGTGGTGTGTGATACTAAAGATGGAGTGGAATGAGAAACTCTTACATAATCTCATAGACAGCTCGCAGTGTGACTTTTACCTTAAATGTTGTAATTATTTATAAAATTTAAATATTTTATTTTAAAAGTTAAAACAAGTATTTAAATATGAAAATATAAAATATATGGTATAAAAATTATTTAACTGTGATATCGAATGATTCACCTGACAATTTTTTGAAAACTTAAGTGTGCCAAACTTTGATAAACAAGGGGAGTTTATATTGATGATTCAGAAAATAAATGCTCTCCTCTTACATTAGAACCAGTATAAATTTCACCTTAGTCTGCAGAAAAAGCAGTTCATTCTACAAAGCTTATAGACAGGGCTTCAAAATGAATAGTCCTTCAGATCAGCTTTGGAGTCCTCAAGTTCCAAATCAGCTATACATTCCTCTGCAGAAAGAGGAGGAAGTTGCTTGGATTTTCGCCGAATATTTTGCTTGTGCCACTCACTCTTGAAATGCTCCCTGTATTCTTTGGCATCGCCCACAGCAGCATTGCATGTAGCACACCTGCTCTGTTTTACTTCACTGGAGCTCCCAATTTTACTCGAAGAAATAGACTGCTTCTGCATTTTCTCGCTCACTTGGGCAACCGAATCTACAACTTCCTTCTGCAGCCTAGGTGGCTCCTCTTCATGCTCATCATAGTCAACGTTGGTGTCACTGTCCAAATGAACATTGACTGCAAGAATTTCTGACCTCCCTTGCATATTCCTTACAAGAGCATCACAGTCCCGAAATAGGCTGGGCTCCATTTCACAAGTCTGCATCATTGTTTAATATAATTTGGCTCAAAGAAAGACAATACTTTCATGCAATTCCTAAGCATTCAATTCAAAGTAGAAAAATTTGAAGCAAAATGAAACACTATGCAACGGTTAAGTTTACTTTCGTGTAGTTCTTAAGCAATCAATTCAGAGTATCTTTTAAAGGAAAGTACAACACTGTAACAGCAATTTAGTAGTTATTCCAAACATTGCACTTCAACATATCATTTTAGTTCCTCTTAAACTAATGTGCCGGTAGACTAAAACTAGGATAACAAACCATTTAAGTAGACCACAAGAAGTATCCCACAAAGGGAAAGGACAGTTCAGGTTAAGCACTGTTATTTCATGCATTTCATTTTACACTGGCTACTTTTATTGTAGGACTTCTTGCACAAAACAGACTGTGATTCATTTTTTCTGGGTAAAGATGCTCTTGTATGCTTCTAGTCATTCACACACAAATGAAAGTTAACTATAGCTCTCCTCCCAATTCCTAACTTCACAGTACCGTAAGGAAGTGGCATAGAGTAACCAAGTTTGAATCTAAGAACATGAAGCGGTAAAACAAGTGACAAATCATTTGATGTTCACAAATGACACAAAGCTTGGGAATTCAATTAACTGTTTTTGGAATAAACAATGAGGCATGAATGCTATCGGCTCACATAACACAACTACAAAGAAAAATGAATCAAAACAGCAATCAAAGAGGTTACATAACCAACCAACTTTATTCAGGAATGCTCTTGCAGCTGTCAGCAATTTACAAATTTACAATTTACAATCATGACTGCATACATGTAAAAACAAGACTTACAAAGGAAAATTGGCTTCCAGATTGATCTCTTGCCACGATGTTAACATTCCAGCTATTGAGTTGCTCCAGAAGAGCAGCACTGTTCTGCTCTGGAACAGTTAATCTTAGCCTCATAGGTGACCTCTTTATAGGATAGTGCTTCTGAAGCTCACGAATGACCTCCAGAGCCTGATTATGAAGCAGGAAGCCATTTATTGTAAGGTTGGAATAATATATATACACCAAATGAAAAGGTTTTCAAGAAAATCTTAATGTCTGAAGTTCAATAAAATGCCTGATATCATCCGTATGAAGTTCAGACTCCGTAAATTTCATATAACTGAAAACAATACAACTAAGCCTTTATCTTACAACGTGGGATTGGCTACATGGATCATAAACTTGCCCTCATGTTCTGTCTGGACAATATATTCTCATTCAGATTTGAACATATCATGTACCTATTAATGCGGGCATACTGCAGCAGAAACTTTTAATTATCCTGCTACTTCAAACAGATAGGCCAGATGAATTACACCTTATTAGTTTCCAGCAGATAGTACAACTCAAGATTATTATTTGATGATTATCAACTAGATATTATACTCCCTCCGTCCCAGCAAAAATGACACCATTTTTTTTCCGTCCATCCCAACAATGTCACATGATTTAAAATTACCTCCTCATTACAAAAATAACAAGAGTAAAGGGTTCTGGCACTGGGAAAGAAATTAAATGTTCACTAAAACAGGTCACATGAAAAACTTAATGCGGTAAACAAGAAATTTTTAATATTCCCAATGAAGTCAGGAACGAGAGTTTTCCTCTTTGCAAAGCTATAGCACATAACATAGCTGGTTCATAATCTCAGCTTCCAAAAAGTTGAAAACATTAAAATAGATATATTTGTCTCTGTAAAAGAAGATTAGGGAGAAAAAGAATGCCCTACTAAGAGTAGAAGTGCAATGGACTTAATATCCTTCACTTAAACAAGACTCGATAAGATAGAGTTACCTGTTTCTTTGAGCTGCTATTTGGATCGACCGCAAAATGGATTTCATGCATGAGGCGCTCAATCATGCTTATGGTATAAGGTCGCTGCGTTTCTGGATTGATAGTCTTCTCCATGACTAAGGTAGCCACATCCTTAAACTGACTCGACAGCGCCGACTCCCTTTCCTTCCCAGCAACTTGCAGTTCCCCTTTCTCCAAAATCTGCAAAAGAAACACGTAAAACATCTGCTCCCCCTTTAACTAAAAATTACGAATTTTGAGGTTCATGAGTTCTTCCAAAACAACCTGATCAGCAATTCTAAGCGTTTCCTTCTAGAACATATAATACTCATATTCAATAATGCAAAGACTGATAAAGAAAAGCCCTAAATAAATAGACTAAATGTTCAGTAAATAACAAAATAAAGGGAGGATTAGGGCTGAGACCTCCAAGCAGATTTTGGGCTGGTCATCAATCCCAAAAGCAGCAATCAAATCTTTGGACTTAGCCAAAACCCCTTTGGAAACATTTGTATAAACCGTTTGCGATTGCAGCACTTCATCCAAATCCTTCTCTCTACAACAAACACAGGAAGCATAAAAAAGAGTCAATCAATTTGCACAGGAACAATCATGAGGAATTAAAGCTAAAACAAACAGAGGGGACTACTCACACGCCTGAACGCCATGAAAGCACCTTGTTCTTGTAGCAGGCGATCTCAAAGCGGCTACCGTGTTTCTTCAGGCGAACTACAGCTACGTTGGTTAGTCTCTTCTGCCCGACGGGCTGAACCAGGGTCCTCGACATCTCCCACTCTTCGAGCAGTAGCGTGAATTTGTGAGCTCTAGGGTTTAGCCAGCTTAATTGTGCTACGAGGATCTCACGCGCCTCCGCGGTGCCTCCCCTCTCTCGGAGGTCGGATTTACCTCGACGGATGCTTCCGAGTCTACCGATCCGAGGACGGACGCGTTTAGCTGCACGAGTTCGTTGGGAGCGGTTGCGGCGGATGAAACGGCGGCGTTTAGGAGGAGCGTGGGGAATTCGGTGGATAATATTACGGCGGCGCCGGTGAGGAGCGAGGGTTACGCGGTGATGGAGATTAAAGAAAAAATGAAATTGAAAGAAAAGTTCAGCTAATTGTATAAATATAGTACTCCATTTCCATTTCCATTTCCATTTCCAGGTGAATTTGTACTCATATTTTTTTACATTATTGTGTATCAAAATTTGACTCCTGAATAGTTATATGAACAACAATATTATCGTGCATATGATATTGTTCAATTCATCATAACAAAATAGTTTTTTAATATTAACTTTTTATTTATCGTTATTATATATAGATAAGCATATTTAAGGCCAAACATATTCCTTGAACAACATGATAATGATGAGATTTCAAAATTTAGCTGTATATAGGGAGTAATGTTTCTAATTAAAACTCAAATGAAAAAGTTTTTATTCCTTGAACAACGTTTTTATGATTTATAAATAATTTATTATCTTAAGGTACCATTGTTTTTTTTTGATGCTTTTAGTTTTGTCTCTCTCGTGTTGATGTCTTTCATTTTCTATACGAGTTTTACGTGATACGGGTTGATATTTGTAGCTTTTTTAATGATATGGTTGATTTTCTATTTTCGGTAATATGAGTTGATGTTTGTAATATCTTTTTTTCTTACGTTGACGTTTTTCATTTATTTGTTAGTGCTTCAAATTTAGGTTGTATATGCATATTTTATAACTTGTGTGTTATGAAAACAAATTGGTGTTTAGAGTACATATTGTAAATGCTTCAATCGTTGCTTGTTAGTTGCTTGTTAGAAGTTGATGTTTGTAATTTTTTTGATGAAATGATTGATTTTTTGTAGTGTTTTTTTTCCTTACATTGATATTTTTCATTTTTTTTTAAGTGTTTTAAATATAGGTTGTAGGTGCTTATTTTATAACCTGTAAGTGTTTCAGTCGTTGTTTGTTAGGAGTTGATATTTATAGGTTTTTTGATAATATGGTTGATTTTTTCCTTACGTTGAAGTTTTCAGTTTTGGTTAATGCTCAGATATAGGTTGTAAGTGCTTATTTTATAACTTGAGCGTAGCTCTTTTGTTTTGAATTTTTATATATTATTTGCTATTTTATTTGATTTTTTAATATATATTTTTGCTGCAATTTTTAGTTAATGTTTTATGTTTTTTTGATGATGTTCTAATATTTTTTGCTGATGTTGCTGCAATTTTTTGGTGCAATTATTTATTTATTTTTTGTATTTTTTTGCAGATTGCATGTGACGGAAAAATATTGGAAAAATATTGGACGAAAAAATCCTTGGAAAGTTATTAGTATATGTCCATGTAAAATAATTAAAGATAGACTCATGTAAAATTATTAGAGATAAGTCGCTGAAATAGAATATTTTTAGAATTGTAGAAAGACCCCGTAAAGTTTAGACTGACCACATAAGACTGGTTTTTTTTTTTAACAATGCAAAATTTACAGGGAATTAATCTTTGGGTTTCAAAAGAGAAGCGATGAAAATGTTATCACATTATTAGCCTAAACCCCAAAACTGAAAATTGGCGGCAACAGCTTTAAAATCAAAACCTTCCTCTACAGCTCCGGCATTAGGGTTCTGCCGCGCGGTCTTCAAATCCAATCTCTCTCCGCCGTAGCTCCGCCACCCGCCGCCACAAGATGTTCGGAGCTCAGAATTCCTCCCCGGCGTTCGGAACTCCCTCATCCACCCCCGCATTCGGCACGCCGTCTTCGGCTTCAGCCTTCGGCACGCCATCGACGCCGTCGTTCGGCAGCTCCGGCGCGTTCGGGACGTCACTATTCTCCACTCCGTTCTCTCAGACGCAGCCGCAGAGCTCAATCTTCCAGACTCCGGCGTCCGGCCAGAGCTCCGGAGCATTCGGCTTCTCCACGCCGTTTGGTGCGACCGCTCCGGCACAATCCTCGTCTCCGTTTGGGCAACCTACTCCGGCGCCATCAACGTTCGCCAACACTCAGCTGACTACTCAGATGGCTCCGGTGGCTCCTCTCCCTTTCTCACTCGCTGATCGAGACATTCAGGTATGATTCTCTCTGGAAATAGATGAGGAAAACCTAATTTTTAACTCAGCGTGTGTTTGATTTTTGTTTCTGTGTAAGGTTAGGCAATTGTTGATGCGTATAAGGAGGATACTGGAAACCCCAAATATGCGTTTAAGGTACCGATTTGTCTCCATTTTGCTGTATGAATGGGAGTATCGAGATTCATAGCTTTAAGTTGGATGTGATTGTGTCGATTTTTCAGCATTTGCTGTTCAGTGTCATTGAACCGCAGCACAGGGTGAAGCCAGCTGGTGTATCAGATGTGAGTTAAAGTGCTCACTCTATGTATGTATTTTTTAAATATTTTTTTTGGATATGTTTTTTTGCTTATATATTTCAGTAAATATGCTGAGTTAGTTTTGGTTCTCAGATAATGTGGGCGGAGGCTATAGGAAAACTTGAAGGTATGGAGAGTTCCAAGCGTGAACGCCTTTGGCCGCAGCTTGTTCAGGGCTTTAAAGATCTGTCGCAGCGTTTGAAGGTATCAATTTTACGTCACGCCCTTCTGCGGTAATCTTGTGGCCATAATTGTAATCTATTTCTCTGGTGGGATTATTTCATGATGAAAGGCTTTATTTCTGGTTACAGTTGCAAGACGATGTTATACTCTCAGATTCAGAAAGATTACAAATCACTCAAAGCAATGTCAAGATGGTATGTTCTCTGGTGTTCCTGATAATGTATCTTTGCTTCGCGTACTGATATATTGTGTGTTATATGCAGCTGCAGAGGCATTTCCAAGCCGACACTTTTCCTCGAATTCAGATGATGAGGCAGAAGGAGCAGATTCTCCATAGACGCCTATTACGGGTGAGTCATTATTATAGTATGCTTGCTTTTCCTTCTACCATGTCGGTAACTTGGTCCAGGTCGATCTCTTCTGGTGCTTTCCATTAGTTCTGCAATGCATTTACCTGTAATTCTCCTGCTAACTGAGTTCTTCACCGTGTGATGTAAAATATAATTTCAATAATGGCAAATTTATGCTCCTGCCTGTATTGTGCAATAAGAAGAAGATTAAGAGAGTTGACTAACATGATGTACAGGTAATGAGAATAATTGAGGCTTTAGAGGGCAAAGGTTTCCGCCTACCTTTGACCAAGGGTGAAGCTGAACTAGCAGAGAAATTGGCTTCAATAACTAGACAGGTTTCGACCATGTTCAATCTTTTAATGATGTATGATCGACTTGTACGTAGACTAGATTAACGGGTCAAAATCTTGCAGTTAAAAGGGTCTGGAGCAGAGCTATCGCGAAGAGTCCAGAATCTATTGACTTTGGCCCGTGTACAAGCCAATGGACTTGGTGGCGGTTCTCTATACTTACCAGGATCAACAAAAATACACGAGCAGAGCCTTTCGGACATGCAGGAGGTATGTAGTCATGAATGCATTTGCTCCCCTTTTCTTGAATCATTCCAAATAGATAAATGAGAATTGTGTTTATCTGCCAGGTTTTGCAACAACAGACAGGCGCCATTGCCAGACTCGGAAATGTTTTGAAGAAAGACATCCGGGACATGGAGATTATCTTGGCAGAGGATACAGAAATGTTGGATGAGTAGACTTCCCTGTTTAAATTTGTTCCATAATAGTATTTCTCAATGCATATTGTAAAGGCTAGAATGTCAAAATATTATTCCATGAGTGTTGAAATTTTGTATTGTAACTTGATTGCTCCTGTTTGGACCCAGTGTTTTCTTGTTGGATACATCCTATTAAACACCACCTAAAGTTTGGAGGCAACACCGTTTTCATACTAGCCAGTTCTTGAAATGTTACAGTTGCTGCTGTTAGACAATGAACCCATCTCAAAAAAAGGGCCTATTCTAATCCTTGCTATCCTAAGTAGAAGATAACTTATCATAATATTCAGCATTCGTGATACTGTTCTGCCATGATCAAAACCAGTAAAGATGTCCAACCAGTGAATAGGCGTGTGCCTTTCCCCTTCCCATTCATCTGATCATACTGCTCCCAGAAATACCCAGTATTGTGATAGTTATTAACCACATTCCTGCATAGAACAAGGAGCTCTCTACATTAAATTACAGGAGAAAAAAGTGCCTCAAATCGACAATTTCTCTGGTTATCTGTAAGTGAATTCATCACTGTGTACCTGATCAAATTGTTTCTCAACTTATTGTATATTGTTTCAGCTCGTTCTCTATATGGTCCATCCTCTGGAATAATAAATCAATCTTATCATCTACTGCATAAATAGCAACATGAGACTAATTTCAATTATCATTTAAATGTACCCCGGGAGTAATGATGAAGGGCCGAGAGAATCATATAATTCATGTTCATCCAAATAGGCCCCCTCCAATATGGTGGATCGTGCTCCGTGTTGTGTTTCATGTATATTGAGCTGCGAAAGAAGAAAAAAAAAGGAGTTAGTCCTTCATTGTTTCAAAAGCACAGTTAAGCTGATGATGGGTGGAGTATCCGTACCTTGTCTTGGAGAGAGACCTCAGTCCAAATTTTGTCCACAGTGTACTTCGGTTTGAAATGAGGTCTAGCTGTTTTTCCAATATCCACGAACCCTGTTTAAAAGGGGATGCATAGATTAATCCCGGATAGCCAAAATCAGATGTACAAGGTCATCAAAGGTAACCTTAAAAGTTGCAGTCAACTCATTGTGCAAAAAGGAAAATTTTCTAACTTACAGGGGGGATCAGCCTACCCATCAATGGGAAAAGGCTGACATAGCCGAAATGAGGAACCAGTCTCAACACTGGGTTCTCTAAAACTTCTCTTCTGAGCTCACGGATTGGATGATTGTTTACTCCCTCTACTACTTTCCAACTCAACTGAACCTGAAACAGTATGAAGTATGGTTGGGATTGCGGAAAAAGGTCTCATTTTGAAGATGTTTCTGGCAGCCCTTAGTGATTTGACCTCATTTCCTCTGGAATCCTCCAGATGAATGATTATAGCATCAATTAAATGAAGTCTTCATATCCTAAGGGTTTTCCCAAATATTAATATAAAACTAAGGACACCTTAACTATTTATGGTAAGCTAAGTTCCAGAAATTAACTTCCACCGCAATGAAAAAAAAAGATGTTCACCTTCTCGGTATGATATCCGTAATCAAAATAAGCTCCATAGCCATCATCAAAGTGCATCTGAGAGTCCAGAATTAGATCAAGAAACATAAACAATCACATAGTTAAAATGGCTTTCAAAAAAACGGAATTAAGATATACAAACAGAGAGTTTGAGAGCTGTAGCACAAGAACGGTATTGTAACATAGAGAAAGGTATCACTAACCTGATTTAGAAGATCAAAATCTGAGAGCTGCATAGCTGTAGACTTGTACTCCTACACCATCATAGAGTTTATAGCATCTTACAGATGAAACAAAGTATGCAACAGATTATTCTTTTACTATATTTATGTACCTTTCCATGTTCACTTTCCTTCCCAAGAATTTCTGTAATTGAGTGCAAGCAATCTGCTGCCAGATGCATCCAACATCTAAGATCCAAGTGGCGTTCATCTTCACTTGGGTGAGATGCACGAGGATAATCATCCAATCCAGATGATAAAGTCTGGAGGATGAAAAGAAAGATTTGTGACAAGTGACAACTAGATAACAGAGGTCAGAGATTTTAAAAATATTCAATATGTGCAGACAAAGGTGCTCTGGCTACTATCACTAAATGTACTTAACATCAGGTACTAAATCTAGAACAATTAGAAATTTTGTAATATGCAATTAGAACAGACACACTAAGAAGATACAATCGTATCCTGATCTTCTTTCCAAAGTTAATTATGTTCAAATATCCATTTAATTTAAAAACATAGGCCATAAATACTTGGCATTCTACTGTTTCCCTCTAGTCTAATATCTAGGAATGTTTTAAGTATACATTATTCAACAAATAGAATAATAATTTACAAAAGTGAGTAGAATAAAAGTTGCAAGACACATTTTTTATTTTATCAAAAAAAGAGAGAAGAGATTCAACAAGCAATTTCCACTGTAAACAAATATAAACACCTTTGGATTTAGTTCGCGAACTGTGGTATTATCTCTGCCATGCCAAAAATAGGTGCTAGTAGCTTTCCCTGAGGATTAAACACATTAGAATTTGTCGGTGAAATTCTAAGAAACCGATCTCTTAGTTAAATAGCTATTGCAGTCTCCTAACAAATCAAGCAAAATGTGCACTCAACTTTGTCACTGAAAGAATCATTCCAATCAATCACAGAAAGGAGGGATAAATTGTTCTGTAACATCTAAAGCCTCCAGGTTGATTTATGGATTAGCCAATATGATGAATCAGAGCCAGTCAGCCAGTGACGAGGGAATGCAAGGGCAACTAAATCTATTTACCTGATTGTGTGGTGTTGAACCATTTAAACCAAGCTTCAAGACGGACAAATGCTCGATCCAAGAATAGAGATATCCTATCCCTCTCAGCAGCAGTGAATTTGTTGGTCTTCATGCTGCAAATCAGTTCTGGACAAATATAATAATAAATTAATAATCTCATGAGCAATGTTCAAATCATATGCTTCCCATATCAGGGGTTCATATAAACAGCACATGCATTTGCCAACATCCGATGGATATGAAATTCAAAACATCCAAGACTTAATCAGCCTGGGATTCTGATCAAAACAGATAAAAGACAGGAAGCCCAAACTGTTTGTCTTGCAGTTTCACATGTCAGTGAAGTTCTCTACCATCAGCCTTTATAATGCCGTACAAAAGTAACCAAAATATATCCAGCTAGCATTTGCCTAGTTTATTCAAGGTCTCACTTCCATAAGTCTTTTACGCAAATGCGCCTAGAACTCAACAGAAGGTCTACATCTAATACCACCCTTCACTTCATCTATTGCACGTCTCTCTTTGCCCAAGGAAGTGGAAATTTAGGATAGAAAACAGTAAATAACAACAAAATGTTGCTTTATGAACTATAAAATCAAAAGAGAAAAAGGTGATCATTAGTGTACTCAAAGAGAGACATAAGATCAAAAAAATAATAGATGATTTACCACTCAGAACTAGAAATAGTGTAGGAGGGTTTCCGTTTGATGGATACTGAAGAACAAATTCCTCCGGAACCTTACTACAGACACAAAAATTGTCGTGATCAGATAGAGAAGCACATGAAGTTCAATATGAATGAAATTCAGAAATGAAGACATAATTCAGTACCTTAAAGCTTCAGCGCCTAAAATCTGCTCACGTGGAATCCATCCATCGACATTCATTAGATCTAGCCAATGACCAAGTATATCCAAGCAAATTTGGATATCCCAACGCCTAATATCAGAGCACCAGAGTTGTATCACATAAATACATACACTCAGCTTCTACCCAAAAAGAAATTTTAGTTAGTCGCATCTAGCAGCTTACCATATCAGCAATTGATGGAATCCTTCATCCCATAAAAACCCCCGGGGGAAAAAGGGACGGCTAGGAACTGCAGTATAGAGCTCCGCTGGCCAATACAAAATGAAATTATCCCCATCTTTTATCTGCATCAGAACAAGGTCCACTGTATGAGTACATATATGTAACAGGTGGAACAAATAGGAAACTGAATGTTTCCACAAAAATGCGCAGGAAATCAACATATGAAAGGGAAATTTATATAAATAAGGACATCAAGGAGCCTTGCAAACCCAGGGATTTTGTAAGCACGCAGCTAATGTAATAAGACGCACAGTGAAGGGGGGAAACTACGGTTAACATGAGCAAGCATGTTGTACAGTTGAGTATTAAAAGTAATCAAGATAATGTAACTTACACCATTATGAACTGCAAGTGAAATTTTCGACTGGCCATAGAAGTAGCCAATTCCTCCCAGCAAATTCCCAAGTGCAGCCTTTCCCACTGTCACAGATTCAGAATCAAGCTGAGAAGATCAAGTAAGAGTTTCAGACACTTCAGCCCTCTGAATTGATTAATCTACGTAAGACAAAAGAAACTGAAATGAATGGTGTCAACTGCTTCTAAATGTTACCTCGTCAGATAGAGTGAATGACCTCTGAAATTTCTCCGCGTACTCCTTTTGCTTTCCATTCAATCTACTGGTCAATGAGGCTCCTAAAACAGTGAGCACACTTTCCAAACATCAACAAGGAGCAATGATTGGTGGTTTTAAGAGTTGATACTAAAAGATAAAATTTTAAAGATGCTTAAAATACTCCCGTTGGAATATATTTTTTAGAAAAACTTAATGACTAGAAAAGAAATGAAAAAATCACATTTGGTAATCGCTACAAACGCAAACATGGAAAACAGTGAACACAATGATTAAAGCAGGTTAATCATATGAGGTTCCTCTCTTCTGCGAATATCTATACTGGCTAAGCTTTCAGAACCATTACAAGCAGATGTTATGCGTTTCTTTGACATATATATTAAAGCACTGCCTATATATGTTATTTAGAAAACAGTTTTCTCGAAGCAAATACCGAAACATCAACGTAAAGTCGAACCTGAAAGGCTCAAAGCCCGCTCTTTTTGAGTGAGAGTTCCAGAAAGAAAGATAACTTCCACAGAAAAAGGGATCTTAGCAGAAATCTGCAACACAAAAACAACACTAGAGCTGAATTAGCACAATACACTTTTAAATAATGAAATGGCGATTTTATATATGCTGGAACGCACCTGGAAGACCAATATATTAGAAGAATCAGCTGATGTATCTGAGAGCTGCAAGCGCCCCACCTTTCTTGCCTGAAATAGCATAGGAAAATTGGCAAAAGGGGAAACGTGAGGAGATACCCAGGAAATAACAGAAGTATTTGTACCACCTATTCTGAAGTTAACATAAGAACACATTTATTAACATGAACAAGGCACAAAGCTAAAAGTTGAGTGAACATACTTGGGCTCCAAGATTTGCTTGGACAAGATCCGATAAATTATGAACAAACGGGGTTCTAAACCCTGCATGGTGGAATTCGTATTCATCCTGCCCAAGTTAAATCAATTAAAAATATATATTGTCGAAAATAATAATTGAAAAGAAAATAAGAAACAGATGAAGAACTTTCATCTTGAGTTCAAAATAGCTATTTCAGCATTAGTCTCCTAAATAGACACACCGGCTTACTGGTAGTCCAGGTGGCCTCCTACTGTAACTTAGAGAGCAGTACATCGCTAAGTGTTTTGGCAGATTCCTCTTTCACACAATACCTCAGAGTTTATATGTAGCTGCCAACTCCCAATGTCAATTCGATCGCCAGATGCCAGGATGGAATCATCATCGCTATCGCCAGCACTACCTCCCAAATTCAAAGGATTACCATCTTCATCAGCAACATAAAAGAACATATGCACAGCTTGTGAAGCTTCTTTGTCAAGTACTGATCTGTCAATGATGGTATGTCAGACAGATAAGAGAAATTGTAACACTGGGAAAGATACTGATGCTCGATTTCAATGCCAGGAAGATAGGTTCAATAGAGAGAACCTAGTTATTGGATTAAAGAATCCTTCTTTTACAATACCACTATTAAAATTTTTATGACTTCCGGATGACAGGTGATAGCTCTGCATGAAATTCAAGGAAGTAGTTCAATAGTCCACATTGCCAAGCTCTATATCTACTATCTTAGCTTTATTGAGAAAACAACAAATCTTCCTAATCAGTCATTTGCTGAGAACGGGCATTGGTCAAAGCGATTCAAAATGAACATCAGAGTTTATAGGGCTTACTCATTGTTTTCCACCCCAATTCGAACGGCCCAATCTCCCCCATAGCTGCTCCCCTGATCCTTAGCCTTGAGAAAACTTGTCGTCAAGGTCATTTCCTGGTCGGCCAAAACTTGACGTCCATAGTCGCGTCCATTGTGTTCTGTCCACCCATATTTCTTCAACTCATCAGAATTCTCACAAACATGTCGCATCGAATACCTTCCATTTGTAACACCAAGCCACATCAAACCAGTTACCAAAGAACGCGGAGTCCTGCAAATTACACCAACCATCAAATGATCATATCAATCTCATGCTTTTCCAGAATGAAGCACGTGCATACAAAAAATTCCGGAAATATTCTCCTTCACGCGTACTTAATGTATATACTAAATGCACAGACACGCAGAAAAGCTCATGTACGCAGTTGCTACCGCTCGACTAATTTATATAATTCATATCGTGAGGTTTGACAAATGTTATTACACTGGCTGTGAACTGAGTTCAACTAACTAACATAATTTACATCATGGAATTCGAGAAATGCTTTTACACTGGCTGTCAACTACAACTCAACTAACTACATATAGCACAATAGATTGCGAAAAATGTACACAAACACAATGAGAACAATCATGTACGCAATTACTACAGCTCCACAAAAGTAGAATGATTCATATGGCTAAGTCCCGGAAAATGATTTTACGCTGAATGCTAACTACAGTTCGACTAACTGCAAACACCAAAACTGAAAGTGGAAATGTACACAAACATGAAGAAAAACACATTCAAGCGAGGCTTCCACATGTTTTTAGGCTAACTGTCAGCTACAGAGTATAAACTGTGAAGAAATTATTTCATTCATACCGCGCACGCATACCGAAGTAAACCGTCGGCCTATATGTCCCCCAATACAAACTCTCTTTATGATCCCCTTGAAACTGCACGCCGTTAAAAGACAATGGTACCGTTATCTTCAAGCTCGGAGCATTAAAAAAAGTTGAAACTAACATACGAAACTAAGAGACATCGTTACCATAGGAAGATCCATGAGCTTCGGAGCTGGAAACGGCGTGACAACCCTGGGCGTTTCAGGCTCCTCCACAGTGTTCACCAATTGGAAAATAACGAGCACCGCGACAAAGGAGGTTACAATTCCAAACCCTAGCAGAGTTGTGATGTTCACATTCATCACGGAAATGAGGCTCTGGTCTTCTCTCCTTTGACTTCGCGGTCTCGCTTTGCGAGCTGATCGATCGTCGCCGGAATCTTCATCGTTTCCGGCGATTCCGGCAGGTTTGATTCTGCTCCGAGTCGGATTTCTTCGGCCGGTCATTTTCCAGTGAGATTGTAGCGTTCAGTTTACAGTCAAGTGTTGTAAGAGGAAGAAGATACATAACGGACTTCAACTTGGGCCTGTATTAAATATATTTGGGGCAATTGGGCCTTTTACTAAACATTGTGGGCCTTGGGTTGTTTTTTAAGCTCTCTCTCATTATGTATTGACCGAACACGATAACAAGATATGATTATGATCTTGTGTAGTTTACATAAGCATTTAATTACGCTTAATTAATGTTGTTGTAATCCATTATCGTGTCAATTAGCACACATGGACGATATTCGACATTAAGTGGTGCACAACATTTAACCAGTTTCAAAAGGCAGAAAATGAGTTGTGAATGTTCCATCACCTAGTACGTGTGTAAGAAGATCAGCACACTGAAAAGTAACCAGTTACATTAAACAGGTTTATGATGAAAATCTGAGCTGATTCCAGCTTCTTGTTAGGCTGAAACAAAAAAAAATAAAAATAAGAGAGCAATTACTCTGTAAGATGCACAAAAGGAAGAATGAAAGACATTAGATCACTTGCTATTTCATACTACAAAGGTTTGAAGTATATCACTTGCTATTTCATCATACAAAGGTTTGAAGGGGCTTTCACGGATGATCTCTAAGAAAGAGAAGTAGCGGGGATTTTGTTTTCCTATCAGAAGAAGATTATCGACATCCCCATTGAAAAGCAGCCTAGTCCGACCCAAGGGCTCAAGCGCTCACCTGCAAAAGAAACACGCACAGTGAATAACAATGCAAGAATTTGTGAATAACAAAATCTCCTATGCTGTGGTTGTTCTACTTGTGGAAAGTACGTTAAAAGCAAGTGATCTCCTAAAGTGGATTGAAACCAGCACATAGTAATTTCACTATGGTTTGATCTAGTCATCCAGCTAAATTGCGACCAGATAAGAAGCATTGCCCACAAGTATGACATAAACATGATAATCGCAGAAGATTAGGAAAAACATTACTGTTTATCAAGGGAATTTTTTTTATAGACACGAGCATACAACTGATATAAGTTCTTGTTGAGGATGAAACTAACACTATCCTAGAATCATCATATAGCATCATAATCCAGATCAAACAAACCTAAGACCAAATGCCTATCCAGATCATAATCTTACAAGCGCATGACCATATCCTCATCCTAAGCCTAATCGTCCACTAGCTCATAAAATGCAGCTATTCATGACTCTTTTTTTTAGGTAACCCTAATTCGATTATCCAAAAAATAACAATGCAACTATAATTAGGATTACTCACCAATTCTAGCTGCCTTCCAGAAGAAGCCTCGAAACCTATAAAACATGAACCATAAAATTTCAAAACAAAATCTGAGCTATCAGAAACCGTGTATGATCACATGGCATAATCCGCAGGGATAATGCCCGGTCTTCATTCAAAAAGGATACATCACGTGAAACTTTCGACTACAGCATGATAAAAGGAATAAAAAAAGTACACGTGGCAAGAGTCTGCACTGGTACAACAAGCTTCAAGCATAAGTACACAAATACAGTTCAATATATAGAGCACAGAGTGGATAGAAACTCCTGCATATATGGGGTTCGGTTAAGCACTAGGCCTGCCATTGCAACCTTGCAAATTCTACGAAGTCAGCATACATGAAAACAACTCTTACCTCTGTACCAAGGATCCTATGATTCAACCAAACCGGGAAAAAAAAACCTCTGAGACTATTCTAGGCATTTATTCCACTATCTAAATGAAAATCTAAAGAAGCACGTAGATGAGCACGGCACTCATTCATATAACTATCTACTGATTCTTCCGTTCAAACAATAACCAACATACTCAACCCACACTAAATAGTCATATTGCAATTTCTGTTCTGTCAATGCGAAATCACTCCAAACGCATACAATTCGACAACCATATAACATCGGTTTGAATAACCACAACAAATAACACACTCCATCATGTTCATAATTCCAAACGCGAAAACGTTCTCCAATACAAACATACATCAAAATCTACACAAATTAAGCTGCAAATTTGCGGATCATAGTTTGACAAAATCAAACAATTCCACAAAATAATGAAACCCCAATCCAAAATCAGATATATATCTATATACACACACATATATATACCTACTTACCCAGTCCTTTGCTCAAGAAGCGCGGGAAATTGCATCTTCACGTAGGTGCACGTGCAAATCCCTAACAGCACAACAGTAAGGAACGAGTGGAAATTGAACAGCGCAGACTGAAAATTCACACATAATCAGTAAATACTTTGCAGAAAACATATCGGAAACACTGGAATCAAGAGATTAGCAAATTACCATGTCAAATTCCGTTCGACGGTAAAAGTTAAAATTCTCTGAATTCAAGAAACAGAGCAATACACACACAGTATTTCAATCAGTTACAATAATTTGTGGTTTTCTGAGTGATGATTATGGATCTTAAACCTTGGGTATTTTCTTGCTGATCTGATTTTGGTTTGTGACGGCATTAAGTTATTCTCAGTCGTTGGATTTAAATTTTGGGGTAAATGAAAACGCTTTTGGTTTTATTTACATCATGTTTCCCTGAGTTGTGGTTAACTGAAAATTGAGCCCCGAAAGTTTATTTTTACACAGTAATAAGAGAGGGAAAAAAGCTTGGAAAATAAGTACAATAAAGAGGGAAAAGAAAGATTGCATTACCCTTTGAAATTGGATAAACAAAGTCAGTGCGAAAGTGTCTCATACGTGAAAAAATAACTTAGATTATGAATTAAATGTTCAAAGACCTAAATGTATGACATGGTTTATAAGTGATTTACTTATAAATTAAGCAATTATTTAGGAGTTCGTCTCTGAAAAGACGGTCTTCCCATAAGTCATGGAATGATCAAGGTTTAAAGTGTAAATTAGAAGAAATGAAGATAAAATTTTTTGGTTGCATGAACCGGGTTATAAATTTTATAACTACTATATGTTGCATACTAAATTTTTAATGTTGCAACTAAGACCTTTTACCTTTTATTATTCAAATTAAACCCCGTCTTTCCATAAGTCTATGGAAAGACCGTCTTTCCCAATTTTTTTGCCATTATTTAGTGTTTGATAAATTGATTAAAAAATATTTATTTAAGAAACATAATTTTTTTTAGGGAAATAAGAAACTGGTCTTCTGCTACTCTCATAATAAGCCAACATAAGTCAATTTTGTCTATAAGCACAACTATGTTAAACGTGGCCTAAAAGGGCGAAGAATGTTTATTTTGTTAGAGTGTAGTAAATGCACTTCGAACATTATTAAGGCTAATTATTAATATATGATCTCTAATAATATAAATGATCAATCTGATTGACATGTAATTTATATATTCTTGTGATATATTGGTAATCTTAGAGGAGTCTGTCTCCCGTGAGACCGTCTCATGGTGAGATCAGGGACTAGAGGCAAAATAGGAAAAAAGTAAACTACATTCGGGGGCAAAAAAACTAATTAAACTGGAAATGGGGTAAGTGGTATAAAGTGCTAAAAAGCTGAAGGACCAAGTAGCAAATAACAAAACACCTAACTCATTACCCATTCCCAGCCCAAAAACGTGAAAAACAAATCAGGCCCAAAACACTAAAATAAAAAATGGGAGAAAGAAAAACATATCAAACACATATCTGAACAAAAAAATTTCTTCCCTCTCTCACCGGGACTCCAGACGTTGTTTTTCGTCAAAATTCAACCAGTCCAATTTCGAATGAAAAAATCAATCCACATCAGAAATTCACCCATAAAGCAAGGTACAACTAGATTATGTTTAAATTCAACATCAACTGCAACAAATCTGTTGCTAAACATAATTTCAATGTTTTGCAGATTCAAAATTGAATGAATATGGAGGAATGTGATTTACAAATCGAAAAACAATTAGAAATCATACAATCAACGCAAACACGGAATCCTACACAAGAAAGAGAAACAAATATCAATGATGAACATATTGTACCTATTTCACAAGGAAAGAAGCTGAACTTTTTGTACTTAGGCATGATGTTATGTTTTCTGATTTGGAGAGCAGCAGAATGAGTATGTGAACAATTCCATTACGTTTAGCTCCTGACAAATAAACAACAGAAAAAACTAATTCGTAGCAAAATTCTGATATGAATAAACACATCATGTTGTTTTGTTCTATAACAGTGTATATTAGTTATGAATACGCTACAAATTTCATTTAAAATGTCAGACCTTTCAAATTGTAGAGGTCACGTTATAAGAACTTATTTTTAATAGGATATGTTCACATTTTGCAAATTGACAAATAACTGGACAATGTAATAATTTATTGCAGCATTGTTCACTAAATATGACGTGATGTTTTAAATATATGACATGATGTTACATATTAGTTGTACATAATCAGAATAACAAATTGCATAAACATAGTGTGATGTTACTCTTGTACTGCTTGATTATAGTTCTTTGCAATATTAGCAAGAACATATAAAGCATAATCATCAGTAACTTTCTCATTCAACATCTACAAATCAACAACAAAAACACAAATATTAACATACAAACTAAATGAACCCTAAAATGTCAAAGAAATTCAACACATGAACCAAATGAATGCAAAAATCCAAAAAAAACAGTAATATAACATCGCATGCAAGCAATAAAACACAGAAACAATAAGACCTACACAAAAAACAGAACAATCCCCAAAATAGAAATACACTAAACAACAGAAACCCCATAGACTTCAAATCAAACACATTAAAGCAACATTACACTACACAAACAAAAGAGAAACACAGAATAAGCGAAAGAAACACTCAGAAAACCTACACAAAGCATAAAACATCACATACATCCAAAAAATTGGAGAAAATTGGGAAAAACAACAAAATAAGAACAAAAAAACCTAGCGACTACATTCCCTTCGCGGATTAAGCACAATCCTAACTCTTCCAGTCGTAGATCGTTAAAAACCGAACGGAATTCAACAAAAAATCGAAGGAAACAGAAACGCAGCTTCAATCAGACCAATGCGCATTTGAAATTGGAAAAAAATGAAGCAATAACCGATTATATAGAAGATTTATGAGCGGGTGAATATTGTGAGTGAACAAACTTGAATATTGAGAAAAACGATTTCGCTTCCTGAAAAAACGAGAATGAAAAATGTGGCCAAACATGGAAAACACGCCGTTCGATATAATTTATATAACAGGACTAACTTGTAAATTATCAAAATTACACATTAAATCCCTATACTTTAAAAATATCAATATGAAACCCCATCTTAAAATATTTACAATTTAATCCCTGATCTCACCGTAAGACGGTCTTATACAAGACTTTGTCATCTTAGAGACTATGGATGTCAATTTTGTCGTTAGACGTTTCTTCAATATTCATGAATGATTGATTCCCAAAAAAAACATTTATTCTTTATCAAAATCCACCTTGAGATAGTCATCGGAGGTACTGGTAGAATTATTTAAGTAATTCAGTGATTTAAAGATATAATAATCAACTTGTACAATAGAGTTATTATAATAAAATACTACTATGAGAAAATGAATTATAAAATCTACTCCATAACTGCAAAGCATTAGGCTCTGTTCTCCATGGCAATTTTTTTTACATAAAAAACTAAATTAAATAGAGATAAATTGAATTTAACTAAAATAATAATAGTTTATCGAAAAAAACACCCCCTTTGTTCAATTTTAATTGGCAAGTTAACTATTCATTTAGTTGAAACTTTCCAACTTTGACCATAAAATTTAATTGGTATGTAAGTATAAATACTATTGTGTAATACATTGTTAGATTCCTCGTAACATATATTTTCAAAATGTCAAAGTCCTGTATAAGACCGTCTCACGGTGAAACCAGAAATTAAAATGCAAAGATTTCAAGATGGTGTTTCATATTGATGTTTTAAAAGTTCAGAGATAACTAATAGGACTGGGCAATCCAGAAGGAGCCAAGGAGGGAACGTTGCCAGCTTAATCTTCTGAAAGCCGAAATGAAAACTGAAAAGTATAATTTGGCGCCTTGTAACTGAATACCTGAATTTCAAATTCATATCCAATTCGAAAGAGGCGCAAAATTTTCATTTTGAACAAAATTGGTGCAAATTGGACAATCCATTCAGACGCGCGCTAGAATGACTTGGGCAATCTATGTATTTTGATTTGTAAGAGTATAAATGATGGCAAAGTCTTGGGAAAGACCGTCTTTCCATAGGCTTATGGAAAGACGGGGTTTAATTCGAATAATAAAAGGTAAAAGGTCTTAGTTGCAACATTAAAAATTTAGTGTGCAACATGTAGTAGTCATAAAATTTATAACCCGATTCATGCAACCCAAAAATTTTATCTTAATTTATTCTAATTTATACTTTAAACCTTGGTCTTTCCATAACTTATGGAAAGACCGTCTTTCAAGAGACGCACTCATAAATGATTTGTGTGATTCATGCATAATTTATACATTATTGCAATATATTAATTATTGCTGGAGGTTAATTGAATTGAGTGTTAATTTCATTTTAAAATAATGGCGCCCTCTTTAGCTTTAACAATAGTTATAAATACAAGTAGAGATGATATTAGCATGTTTATGAATCACATGGTGACACTCTAATCTTAGAAGTAATCAATAACCTTTACTTTCAATGTCAAGCATAAATTCATTAAAAGACATAAATTTTTATTAAAATAAATTAGACAAGTGCAGCGCATTGTTTTCTTTAAAAAAAAAAAAATCATTCAAAAGATGTTAGGAAAATGCTGAATAACGATTACAATAAGTCGAATTGACATCCAACCTAACTAGCATATAACAATAATCAATCTACTGAAAGAATATTCAAATTACATGTCAACTAGACTAGTTATTTGTAATATTACAGATAAGGTATTCAATAAATAAACCGTAACATTGTCCTTGGGTATATTACCTGGCTTCTCACGAAAACAATAACCACTTGGCAGAGAGGGGCTTATCACCACGCCAAACAGGGATCTTTTACATCTGTAACACCACTTGATCCAACCACGATTTATGTTGTCAAAACTGTAAACACTTTAAAAAATACATATCCAGTGAATCCAAATTGATGAAAACCAAAAAATAAACCTACAAACAAAATTGCGAACACACGATCTGAACAAGCAGACCGAGAATCAACGTGAACAACTAAATCGAATCATCACCTTGAACACAACGTCTAATTGATCAGGTTGAAGAACAAAACTAATATGTAAAAACAAATCTCACGCTTATTCAATAATAAAAATATAAATTAAAATAAATTATTTTTCCTCACTTTCCTAATAAAAAATTGGGACAAAAGATTAAAGAGGAAAGAGTGCCGCAAAGAGATGGTGTGAAAGATTTTTGTTAAACCCTCAAATGCCGTGCATTGCTTGGCGGACACTAAATTTGAGAAATTGTTACTCCCCCAATCCCATATTGAATCAGAGAAATTTTTTTACAGTCTTCAGCACATACGGTCGACTATTAATATATTTAACCACGTATAATATCGATAAATAAAAAGTTACTTTATAAAAACTACTTGTTATGATGAATTCAACGATATCACATGCAATAATATTATTGTTTATGTAGCTATTTAAATATGTAGTCAAAGTATTTATAGTTTGACTGAATCTTTGATCTTGTTCAATTTAATTCGAGACGGAGGGTGTACTGAAATTTTAAACTCAAATGTTTATTTACGTAAATATGAAGGCCCGTGTTGCAAATATTGAAATAATCCCCGTTCCCTCCTTACGCTCCGCTGCGTGCCACGCTCCCTTCAGGACACCAAATTAACGTTTTACAAATTTCATGTTTCTCTCTCCTCCAAACCCCTTTTTTTCGCCCCTCTCTTCACCCCAAATTTTCCCTCTCATTTCCCAATTTTCAATCTCCATAAACAAACCCTAATTCCCACTTTTTTATTCCCTGTAAACTTAGGCAGGCACTTATTTATCTCTTCTGTAACTAAGCTGAACCCGACTTCTTTTTTCCGACGGTTTTCTCGCAAGTTAGCGAGCTTGTTTTGAGGGGAAGTCCAGTAGCGTGTGTGTGTTTTTGCTCAGGGCAGGAACTCGTATGAACTTCGTGTCGCGGTTGTTTTGATCGAGGTGAGCTTTTGAGGTTGTCTTAAGCTGAAATGAGCTTTTTTTTGCTTTTTTTTTTTTGCTGTATGGCTCTATGCTAGGGTTTTTAATTTGTTCTGCCTTGTGGAGTATTTGATTGTCTCGGGTTTTAATTTTGGCAACTGTGATTTGGAGGTGCAGTTGCGTGCTCTAATTAAGTCGGATTAATGTAGGGAGTAGTTTGTTATGTTTACATACGTAAGTGATGCTGCGATTATACATGGAACTGGAAATTTCATGTTTTTTTAAAAAACTTTGAAAGTAAGTTCTCATTCTACGGTGGTGATTTGGGGATGTGTTAAATCTCAGAAAATTGGGCGAAAAGAAGTATGCAATTGAATTTGTAAGCTGAGGATTCAGATAGGTTCGGATAAATTGATGGAGCTGTTATCTTGTGCACTGGGATCAATCGATTATCTATTCATGATTGTGGGGATATCTTTAGTTGGGAAAAAAATGTTATTATCTGTGCTTTATTTGTTTTCAAACTTAGTTTTAAAGTGTGATTAGGTAAGAGATATGCTAGGTAGTTATCTTGGATTCACTTTACCAGCATTTATTAGGTGGTTTGCTTCTATCCCGTCCAATAAGAATAACCGTTTGTTGTGAAGTATCCTTTGAGGTTGGAATCAACAAGGTGATATTGCGAACAGGCTCAAGTTCTAAGATGCCAACCAAGAAGAGAGTTGGTGGAAGAGTTTCAGGAGAGGTTGTCAGTCCAAGAGGTTTAAGATATCAAAAGAAGTCATCTGAAAATCTGCATGTTCAAGGGAAAAAAGCTTCAGATTTTATCACTTCTTCAGTTAGGAAGCAGAAAAATGGTAACTTGAATCTTTGAAGTGCTGTTATTTTGTTTTATCTGAATTTTGGTGGGCTGACTTACTGTTCACTGTTATTACTACTTTAGGCCGACCTCTTCCTAAAAAAGTAGAGGATCCTGCTGCTGCAACAAATTTGGACAGTAAATTTGAGTTGGTAAATGATGAGACAGCTAACTTAAATATGGATGACCATGAAAACAATAGCACTTTGATGAATCTGAAGGTATATGATGCTACTCAAAAATTCCGCACCCCCTTTGCTCTTACATTCCCATCATTCTTAAAGTGCTGGGTTCATGCATTTTATCCCGTCAGTTCTGTTGTTCTCAGCCAGGTTTTGTCTGTGTATGCAATAAGTCTAATAGACATTGGTTGCACGTGACAGGGCTACAATGATGCAGTAGTTGATCACATGGTTGACACTCTATTTTCCCCTGCCTTCCATATTTCAAGAAGCGTTGGGGAGGAAATTACAAATGAAGGTAAAATGTTAGGACCTTCTTTCTTTTTGATTTTCATGATGCTGTCACTGTCAAAATCCTCTCAAAGCAAGATATGCTGTTGGTTAGGGTTATCTTTTTTGTAAGTTCTATAGTCGTATCTCTTACATGGTCTCTTTTATCTGCATGTTTACATTATTGCCACTCTCTTGTTAGATTTGTTGAAGTTTTACAAGCATGAAGATGAGCACTTACAGGACCATGGGAAAGAAGGCTTGCATGTTGATATTCATAGTGCACATGTTACTCAAGAAAACAATTTCCAAGAGGAGACACTTGAAACAAATCTTACATGCCCCGGTATAACTGCACATAGATCTTCATGCAGCATTAGAGTTAGTTCTTTATGATTTCCTGTTCACTAATCCTTTTATGTCCTTTCATAGACTTAGGAAGCACTATGCCTTCCGAAATATCTGCAGTATATGATTCTGTGAAAAATCAAAAGTTGGAATGCAGTGATGAATATAACCAAGGACAGATGCCTGCCAATGTTTGCTATGAGGATGAGGAAGTGGAAGAGGATTATGATGACTTTGATCCATATTATTTCATGAAGAACTTACCGGACTTGTACTCTGTTGTTCCAGTACATCGCCCCGTACTATTACCCAAACAGACAAGGAGTTGCCCAGCAACTACTCTTGTTTTGGATCTGGATGGTATGGATTTTATAAGATCTTTCTTGCTCTGGCTGTTCAGTTCTTACATGTTAAGGAAGACATCATCATATGCATATTAGATTGCGTGGACATAATTGAGTTGACTTGCTAAACTGGCAAACAAGGCTGTCCTGATTGTCTGAATTGGAGTTTTCTGATAGTTTTTCGATTGTACATCTTATGCTGAAACTGAATTTTAAAATTGGCAGAGACCTTGGTGCACTCTACTCTTGAACCTTGCAGTGATGCAGATTTTACTTTCACTGTGAACTTCAATCTGATTGAGCATACTGTATATGTGAGATGCCGGCCTCATCTCAGGGATTTCATGGAGAGGCTCTCTGGCCTTTTCGAGATTATCATCTTCACTGCCAGCCAGAGCATATATGCCGAGCAGCTTCTAAATGTACTAGACCCAAAGAGGAAACTTGTTCGTCATCGTATTTTCCGAGAATCCTGCGTAGTGCTTGATGGAAATTATCTCAAAGACCTATCAATTCTTGGCCGTGATTTAGCGCATACCATTATAGTCGACAATTCACCCCAGGTAATCGCACTTAAAACGCTTCTTGATTCCGTTCATACTGACGTGTAAGCTTGATGTTATATGTTCTGCTTTATTAACAGCTAGTACATTTTCAGGCATTTGGGTTCCAGATAGACAACGGAATACCGATAGAGAGCTGGTTCGATGATCAGTCCGACACGGAGTTGCTATCGCTGATTCCGTTTCTGGAAAGCTTGGTCGGAGTTGAAGATGTGAGGCCCTTGGTTGCCAGAAAGTTCAATCTTCGAGGGAAAATAGCTGCAGCAGAGTGTCCTTTTAAGCTGTAACACTAGGTGTTGAATTTGCAAAGTTTAAGGAGTGAGTGATTGATTCCCGAATTGTCCGAATGTATTGATCAGTTTTAATTTTTGTTCCAATACTAATAAATCAACTCTTATATTAATAGATAGCGAGCCCATCTAAATCAGTTGGATTCTATGGATCCTTGTCTTTGAAGCTAATTAGTTGAAGAGTCAAGTTTGGAGAAGTCATACTCTCTTCAATTCTGTGTGATTTGATTTTCAAGTTGACTGTTTAATGTCCGGTGCCCACCATACTTTCCAGGCAACTTTTAGTTTTGAAGTCCATCAACGAACCCAAACATAATACTCTTTTGGTCCTCTATTTTTGTCCCTGGTTTTTTTAAGGCATGTTTGATCATTGATAACTTTTGTTACGTACAATAATAGAATATAAAATTTTACTCTTTAGAAATTACATATTACGGAGAATTGAAAGATATTTCACATAGTGTTTATTACTGTATATAACAAAAGTTATCGATGAGCAAATATACCATGAAAAAACATTTGGTCAAAGGGGCAATAAATAGAAAAAAAACCCGGAGGGAGTACAACTTACAAGTGAGCGGAATAAACAAATGAAAGGCGACGATGGTGCACAAGGAACGTAGGTCGTGTAGATTTGAGTGCGTATGAAAGGAAAAAAGGAAAATTTTGATAATAAATTAGAGTTTTGAAGAATAATTTAATTTGCATTTTATCTTTTAATTGGAGGGGTAGTTTGGTCTTTTTACATTCTCAAATCAAATCAGAGCTACATTATCACTTTTGAAAATCTGGTGTTATAAGAACTTTAGTTATAAAAGGTGCCCAACCCAGATTGATCAAATAGTATATTATGCAATTTCGATGACCGGTTCTAAAATCACGTACAATGGTAAAATTGCTCTTTAATTGATTTTGTGGTTTTAATTTATTAAATATTTAATTTATTTTCTGTACATCATCAACTGAAACTACAAAGAAACCACTTCATTTTTTTTCCTATAATGGTTGAAAGCACTTTGTGGCCACTTCATGACCCCACTTGATTACCTCTTTTTTTTTTTAAATGAATGCACCCTAAGGTGGGGGTTATTCATTCGGTATCCCAGACTTTTTAGAACCAAAAGATGTACAATGTTATATTTCAATATACATCGGTAAGGCAACCTCGTTGCATTCAAAAGAATGATCTAATACTAGTGGTCTAGTGATTCATATTACGAGGAAGTAGTAGACTATGTACACAACAAGATGTGATGGAAGTTGCGTTTCCAAAGTAAGTGATCTCCACCCCCTGTGTTAATCTCTTACTTTGGCCAGGCAACTATCCTTACAGCCGCAAAGTATAATCGGAGAGTCCCATAGAGGTGATTGCTGGAGTAGAGCTGATCGTGTTCAGAACCTTCAGTTTGTCTACGGAGGGGTGCTGCTGCTTTCCTTAGCTCATGATTTAACCTTCAATCCAGTGTCTTAAGCATGCCCTCGTCTTGATTCTTGTCCGCAATTCAGTTCGTTGTCCAAGATATGTACCTGCAAAAGATAAACAACTTCAGCAGCATCTATTCTCCAAAGTAGGATTCTTCTGTGTTCGAATGTATGGAAAATTATTTTTATCCAGAGAGTGGCGCTGACTGATCCTCTCCCCGTGCATCGCGATATTCAGGTAGTACTCTTCCCGCTCTCTGGAAAAAGGAAATGTAAAGTCTAATTTAACATAATGGAATCTCTGGGTGCTTTATAAAGCATGTGAAGCTTTTGCAAATAAGGCTTATTGAGTAACAGATAGATTCTGGAGAAGATTCTTCTCTGAATATGGAAATCATCCATTAAATTGCACACGCTTGTGTAACTGCGATTGTATGAATTGAAGTAGTGAAAAAGTTGCTGAATCTTCTGAGCAACAAATTCTTCGGTTGAGGTGTGTGGCTCTTATATAAAAACATGATGTACTTTTTAATTTTTGATGTAAGAGGTTAAGTTACTGAATTGGATGATGTTGCAGGAGTAGTCACCCACCAAGGCGAAAGAAAGGCATGTACTAATTGTGATCGTTGACAATGTAAAAAAATACATTGATGCCAAAAGCTTGTCGCGGGTGGTGGGTGACTGCTCCATCATCAGCCTAAAACCACCGTGATCCTGTTATACGTTTCTTTTGCGTGATGTTTCCAGTGTGCGGTTTTAGACGGATGATGGAGCAGTCATCCACTACCGCGACAAGCTTTTTTGGGTCGGTGTATTTTGCCATAGAGTTAGTGATTGCGATTGCTACAATGTGTTTCTTCCGCCTTGCTATACCTCCATAGGCATAGCTTGGTCCAACCTATGGACTGATCTTTTTGCTGCCTCAAATAGGTTTCTTCCGCGATGGCTGAGTCCGTTTTTAGGGTGAAGGTGTTGGGCAAGATTGGATGGGTGATTCTCAATCTGGGAGCACTTGGTGTGTTAACCTTGCATGTGTTAGCTCGTCTTTTCCCGGGCATATTTTGATATTAGTCTATCGTTATACTATAGTACCCCTCATGTTTTTTAATATTGACACATTTTTATTTTTTTGTTTGGTCTTTTCATCTGGACACATTTCCTTTCTGGCAAAATTAAGATTAATTTTATCCATTCAATTTACTTTTTAACTTCCCTATACAACTTCCTCCAATCATTTACTTTTCAATAATAAAAAGTGTGTCAACTGTAAGAGTGTCAATTATTCTAGATCAGGGAAGTATACTTTTGATCGTGTATACTAGTTGATGTAATCGTTTACTCTCACTACTATATATAGGGTGATGATTTTTGGGCTGGTACTTGTCAAAGGTGTATTTGAGGCTTTTATATTGTGAAGTGATCTTTTCAGGCGCTTGAATGAAAAATTTAGTTGCTACTTAACTTGAGGCGGGAAAAGTAACTCTTAAATGCGCTATTTGAATGGAATGACTATTATACTTTATTTGCAATCACACAAATAGCTGCTGATTTTTTTAATTTTTTTTTGGAAGATCAATCATTTCAAGATGTTAAAAATAATTATTTCAAGGTGTTGGAAACTATTATAATAAGTGAAATTGAAATTCAACCCTACTAATCTTTAATAATAATCAATATATTACAAGAACAGTCATATTGCATTTCAACCCGTACTTTTACACTGATAATGAAAAAGTAACACAGACAAGAGCCATAACGTTCCTTCGTCGA
This sequence comes from Rubia yunnanensis, assembly GCA_037428765.1. Classification (NCBI taxonomy): domain Eukaryota; kingdom Viridiplantae; phylum Streptophyta; class Magnoliopsida; order Gentianales; family Rubiaceae; genus Rubia; species Rubia yunnanensis. The sequence continues at coordinate 80,581,476 of CM075071.1, read as the reverse complement.
AAGGTATTTGATCGTAGAATAATCGATTCCCTTTTGAATAATATCCTTCATCATAAGATGAAAATCAGCATTGTTTCCTCTCTATGTAAAACCGTGTAGGCTTTGAATTATAAGTAATTTCTCCATCCCAGATTAAACGGTAGAATCGTTTTTACGGTATTCAAGAAACATGTTTGACCGTTAATATGTTTAACTACGTAAAATAACAACAAATAAAAATTTAATATGTAGAAACTATTTATTACGATGAATTCAACAATATCACATATGATAATATTATTGTTTATATACTTATTCAAATACGTGGTCAAAGTTTGACAGTGTTGACTTGTCAATAGTAAAATTGCAGTTTAAGCTGGGACATGGGGAGTATGCACTTTTAAATATTAAAATAAGATTTATCATGACAAAGTTTTGGGAAAGACAGTCTTTTCAAAAGCTTATGAAATATTTAAAATACTTAATTGCAATATTAAAAATTTATTATGCAACGTGTATTAATAATAAATTTTATGACCCGAGTAATACAACCCATAAATTTTATCTTCATTTATTCTAATTTGTAGTTTAAACCTGGTATTTCCACGATTTATAGAAAACCCGTCTTTCAATGGATGAGCTCATTTATTTTATACCAATAAATTTTTTTAAGATAAAAATTTAAGTAAATATTTATTCTACTTTTGATACGCATATGGAAAGACGAGATTAAATTAGAATTATAGAAAAGTAAAAGATTTTAGTTGTAGAATAAAAAAATTATTATGCAATGTGTAGTAGTTTAATTAATGACCCGATTAATGCAATCCAAAAATTTTATATTAATTTCTTTTAATTTACATTTTAAATGGTATTTCCATAACTTATGAAAAAATTATCTTTTAAAAGACAGAATCTTTAAAATAAATTTATTTTCTTTATAAGTACCTGTCCACAAAACACAACCCTTAATAAACAGATGGATTTAAGATGTAACAAGAAGTTGCTGACATTACAACTAATCCAAAACAATATTCTTCTACTAAGCAATGATTAAGGATAGGCTATAAAATAATATTTTCCTTACCCACTAATCTTTCTTACATTCCCTCTATTTCCCACGAAATCCTTGAAAATTTCCACACTCCACCAACTGGGACGACGATGAAGGCATCATTCGACACCGGCAAGACTTTCATGGGTTTAGGATTCCTGTTCTTGTCGGGCCTTGCTTTTCTGATGCACACCAACAGGATCGAATTCGACTACAAATCTCGCCTCGCGATGTTGGACCTACGCGCCGCCTACGCGCCGCCCTGCCCCACCGGATCCCCCCCTCCGCTCAAGGTCTTCATGTACGACCTTCCCCGGAGGTTCCACATCGGGATGATTCGGAGGAATTCCGACGAGGATGCTCCGGTGACCGCCGCCAACCTCCCGCCGTGGCCGGACCGGTCCGGGCTGCGGCGGCAGCACAGCGTGGAGTACTGGATGATGGCGTCGCTGCTGCACGAAGGCGGCGGGAATGCCACGGCGGAGGCGGTTAGGGTTCTGGATCCGGAGTCTGCTGACGTGTTCTTCCTCCCGTTTTTCTCCTCCTTGAGTTTTAATACTCACGGCCATAACATGACTGATCCCGACACGGAGATTGACCGGCAGCTGCAGGTGAATTTTTGTCCGAATGATTGGTTTTGAGTTCTACTGTGTGTTCTTATGTAGGAAGATGCATTTGTAAAGATTTACTGAATTGTCTGTTTTAGCGTTTTAGTGAAATGTTGAAGCGATTTCTGACTTCTGAGTGCTCCAGTAGAGATGGATTTTGCTGAATAGGCTGTTTTGGTGCAATGAAGAAGTGATTTCTAATTTCTGATTTCTGACTCCTGAGTGCTCAGCAGAGATGAATTTTGCTGAATTGACTATTTTAGTCAGTTTTGGTGCCATGACGAAGTGATTTTTCTGAGTGCTCAGTAGAGATGAATTTTTGTCCTAGGCGGACCGTTTCTGACCACAGGTTTGCTTTTCCTGTTTTTGGTGTGCAATCTAGGTTGATGTTCTTGATATAATGAAAAAATCAGTGCACTGGCAGAGATCTGGTGGTAGGGATCACGTGGTGCCGATGCATCATCCAAACGCTTTTAGATTTCACCGGGATCAGCTGAATGCTTCCATTCTGATCGTTGCGGACTTTGGCCGCTACGACAGTGACTTGGCTAACCTGCGTAAGGATGTCGTGGCTCCTTACGTGCACGTAGTGGATACATTTAAGAATGATGACGCCCCTGATCCATTTGAATCACGTAAAACTCTTCTTTTCTTTCGGGGAAAGACAGTCAGGAAGGAAGTAAGTTAGTATCGCCGATCTAGTTTTTTTCCTCTGAAATTAGGTGTGGTAGAGAGTAATGTTCCGACATTCATGTGACAGGAGGGAAGAGTGCGTGCTAAACTCGGAACTGTATTGCTTGGTTACGACGATGTCATCTACGAAAAAAGCGATATATCTGGAGATGGTGTGAATGCTGTAAGTCCTCTGCTCTTATAATTTTGCATCATTTATCGCGAGACACCATAGATGCTCTGATATGCTCGATATTTCAACATTGGATCGTTGTTTTTGTTTCAAACACTTCGAAACATGGATTTGCAGTTCAACATCTCGGGTTTTTTGTTGTGAAGGTATGCCTGATTGCATAAATGTTCTGATATTTAGAAGTCATAGATAGTGTATGCTCGATATTTCAACATTGGATGATTGTTTTTGTTTCAAACACTTCGAAACATGGATTTCCATTTGAACGTCTCTTATAATTCTGCATCATTTATCGCGAGACAGCATGAATGTTCCGATGTTTAGAAGTCATGGATACTGATATGCACAATATTGGTTCTGAGCATCGGAAATGACTTTAGTGCTTCATTTCTTCTTAGCTTCTCATTCATTTTAAAATCTGCATTTGCTGAACCAGTCTACCCGAGGCATGCGCTCGTCCAAATTCTGCCTGCACGCTGCTGGAGACACGCCATCATCTTGCCGCCTATTTGATGCAATCGTGAACCACTGTGTGCCTGTCATTGTGAGCGACCACATTGAGCTTCCATTCGAGGATGAGCTAGACTACAACAAGTTCTCAATATTTTTCTCAGTCACAGAAGCCCTCGAGCCGGGCTACATGATTTCTGAGCTCCGGAAGGTCTCAAAGGAAAGATGGGTGGAAATGTGGAGACGGCTGAAGGCCATCGCACATCATTTCGAGTACCAGTACCCTCCAAGAAAGGACGATGCAGTGAACATGATATGGAGACAGGTTAGACACAAGCTTCCTGCAGCAAATCTCGCTGCACACAGAAGCCGACGGCTGAAAGTTCCCGACTGGTGGAGGAGATGACGGTAGTTTGAGCCACCGAGATTATGGTTTTTTTGTACATTTACACGTTGATGCAGCTGCTGGAAACAGAAAGCTGCCGGAATCAGTACACGATACTTCGGGGAGTTGACAGTCAGGATAGAGTGGATCAAAGTGTTTTAGAGCATTTTGTACCATATTTTCTGCTTCCTGACACTCAAGTACAAAGTTGTACATATGTGGGACTCTGTACAATCAATTTTTTTTATTTTATTTTTTGGAATACACACTCTATTACTACAACCCAGTTGCCTCACCCAAAGGGGGTGAAACTCTCCTTGCGTCTCACACAAAGGTGGGGTGAGACTCCCACATAATTCACACGAAGTGATGCTCCTACACCAACACAGTGCAATTGGATATTAAACTCCAGAAACTGTCCCATGCCAAAATCGAACCTAGGGTGCCTCTGGAGCGGGCGTACGCCCTGACCACTAGGCTACTCCCAGTGATACAATCAAATTTGAGTTATATCATTCATTACAGAATTAGCATTGCTGCTTTTGCTGTCCATTTTACGACGTTGTATTGCTGTTTAAGTCTGTTTATTATAAAATTAAGACCATTTATATTCGGTTGAGTAGTTTGTGTCAAATGGGTAACACTAATAGTGGATGTATTTTGCATCGCGAGTAAGTCTCACGAAATATTGTCTTTCCTAAATCTTATGCATAATGCACATGAACGGTTACCTTAAATGTTGTATTTTTTAAATAAAATTTAAATATTATATTTTATAAGTTAAAACAAGTAATAATATGTATTTGAGTGTGAAAATATAAAAATATATGATATAAAAAATATTTTTAAAAATTATAAATTTTGTATGTAATTTAACAAATGCATAAGGTAAGAAATAAGTGGTCTATCAATAAATTTATGAACATGCCGCTCGTCAGGAGACCCACTATTCCTGTCAGGAGATCCACTCTTGCCCTACCATTACGTGGGCAAATAAAACAGAGTATATTGCAGGGCTTCTATGGATCAGAGTTGGGCCCATTTTGAAAAGGGATGCATGTGAAACTCATAGGCAGGCCCATTATTTATGAGACACTACCTTCATGTAGGGCAAGATTCTAGACAGAGCTGGTCCATTCAGAAAGAGACCTAACTTGGAACTCACGGAAAACTACTACTACATCCGTCCTAGCAAAAATAATAATTTTGAACCAAATTCGACCATTACATTTTATTATTATATTAGAGTCATTATAATATATAATTTTTAATTATTATTTCTTAAGATTTTTTTACACAAACAAATAAATGATTAAATATTGAAGATTGATTCAATTGACTTTCATGTCAAAATGTGTCATTTTTGCTAGGACAGATATAGTAATAAACTTTTATGTGTTATGACAATCATTCGATTCACTAGGTTAAAATTGATGGATTAAGTTTTACCATAATTTTAATAATTTTTTATGTGGTATAGTGTTAATTTATCGTACCACATATTTTTAAAATATCTATGTTCATAATTCTTAAATGTGAATACTTAAACATATTAATGAGACAACAAATTTTAGACAATTTAAAATTTACTCCCTCCGTCCTGGCCTGTTTTTACACTTTTGCTTTTTTTATGCTGTCCAAGACACATATTTCTTTATCCACGCATAATAACGGTAAATAAAAATTTAATATTTAAAAATTACTTGTTAAGACGGTTTGAACAATATCTTATACAATAATATTGTTGTTCATATATTTATTTAAATATGCAATCAAAATTTGACAGAAAATAGCATTAAAAAAATAAAAGTGCAAATACAAGTGTGACAGATGGAATATACGAAAAAAATGTACTCCCTCCGTCCCAGGGGAATTTGCACAGAATCTTTTTCACGGTCTCCAAAAAACATGTTTGACTGTAAATATATGTAACTACGGACAAGAACGACACATATAAAATTGATATTTAGAAACTACATGTTATGACGAATCTAACAATATCTCATACGATAATATTATTTTTCATATATCTACTCAAATATGTGGTCAAATTTTAACAACTTTGACCTCCAAATAGTAAGTGTGCAGATTTGGTTGGGACGGAGGGAGTATACCGAACTTAGAGCGCGTGAAAATATCACGGTCTCTTAAGGACGTTGAGACCATAGCATCTTACACGAAAATCACCGCTAAATGAAAATCCTAATATCATCACTCAATTTCACGTATCTAGATTGAACGATTAATCAAAATAAGATTGATGAATATGATATTTTTTCTAGAGTCCGTTTCTTGAAAAACGATATTTTCATAGTTTTGTTTTGCAAACTAAAAAGAATGAAGATAAAATTCCCGATTGCATGAATCGGGTTATAAACTTTATAACTACTACGCGTTGCATAATAAAATTTTAATATTGCAACTTAGACCTTTTACCTTTTATTATTCTAATTAAATTTTGTCTTTCCATAAGCGTATGGAAAAATAATCTTTCCCAAGACTTTGCCTATTTTGTATAGATGCTCTGATAAAAGAAAAACAAAAACAAAATCCAGTTGGTGGACTCATGAATGGGAGGAGAGCGCACGGCGGTTGTCGGGGATCCCATGTTCTTCAGTCCTCTCTCTGTGCCTGTGGCCTCATTTTCATTTGTACCATTTCTTGACCAATATATTGATTTTTATTGCTTCAATTAGTCCTCATTCTATTGCATTAAGGATGAAAAAATACTCCCTCCGTTCCATTAATAGTGGCACCATAGGTTTAGGTGTTTGTATTTAGGTGAAGGAAATGAGTGGATGAAATTGAATGTAGAAAGTAAAAAGTAGAATGAGTGGATGAAATTAAAGGAATCTTGCCAAAAATGGAAAGTGTGTTAATATAAAAGAATCCAAAAAAGAAAGTGTACCACTAATAAAGAAACAGAGGGAGTATCTAAGATGTAAGTTGTAGCTCTTAACTATAGAATAGAGTTCAAAGGTTGTTTTGGTGGCCGTGACAACAATATTATTACAGCTTGAGTTTGAATCTTATTCAGGAATAAATTTATAATCTTTATACAAATTGAGTTTGTTAGTTTTTTGTCTTATGATATACAACAATATATCCCTTATCTTAAAATTTTGATTTTGAATTGGCAAACTCTTGGGAAAAACCGTCTTTTCATTGATTTATGGAAAGATAAAGTTTAATTAAAATAATAAAAGATAAAATATTTTAGTTGCAATATTACAAATTTATTATGCAACGTATATTGGTTATAAAATTTATAACCTTATTTATATAACCCAAAAATTTTATCTACATTTCTTCAAATTTGCGTTTTAAACCTTGGTTTTTCCACCACTCATGAATATAATGTCTTTCAAGAGACGGACTTTTAGAACTATGGCAAAAATCGAAGTTGAATGTCTGTATTTTAAGTGACAGCGATTCTTCCTATCAAGCAGAATTAGATACCACCTCCGTTCCATTCAAATGTTCATCAATTTTTTGCACGAGTATTTATGCATATTGATGTGGCATAATTTCAGTCAGAAGTAGGGGTTGGGGGATTGTAATGATCTTGCTAAATTTTAGTCCAAATAAAAAAATAGTTAAAATGTGAACTTTTGATTTGGACATACTAAAAATAGAAAGTAGGAAATGAGATAAAATAATGGTAAAAAAGTAATTTTCATCTGACAGTTGCCGTAATCAATCTAAAATAAATTGACATTTGAAATGATGACCTTCCGCACAGGACTTCATTAGCCTAAAGTGGTAAGGTCTCAAATTCGATTGATTTTCGCCTAATTTGAGTTGAATTAAAAGAAGCTAAACTAAACTGAAATAAAGTAGAAATAGAAAGATCCTGTTTAAATTAAATTAAATTTTATTAAATTTTTTTTTTTTGGGAAATACCGACTTCCCACAAGGTCATTCAAAGATGAGGTTTAATTAGAATAATAAAAAGGTAAAATAATTTAGTTGCAATATTATAAATTTATTATGCAACATGTAGTGGTTATAAAAGTTTATAACCCGATTTATGCAACCCAAAATTTTTATCTTCATTTCTTCTAATTTGCACTTTAAACCTTGGTATTTTCATGACTTATGGAAAGACAGTCTTTCAAGAGACGGACTCAAATTAGAATGAACTAAACTGAATTAAATTAGAATTAAAATTTCAGTTAAATTAGAAGTGAAAAACATTGATCCCTCCGTCCCAACCTAATCTGCACACTTTTTGGTCAACTTTCTTTAAGACATGTTTCACCATAAATTTCAACTAGTATACAGACACAATATCATCACGTGAGATATTGCTGGATTCCCTGCATACTGTGTTTTCTAAATATCAAACGTTAATGTAGGTAACTACAGTTATCGTTGATGAAATATAACTTGCGAATATTGACTAAAAAATGTGTACATTCGACTGGTACGAAGGGAGTACGATTCTCACACTGTCTCCTATCACTCACTAATTTAATCCCTAATGTTTACCACCAATTAAGCATTACCATATTTAATCCAATCACCGATCCAAATTTTTTTAAAAAACCACAGGGGCATCTCCGTATAAATTTTATAATTCCCCCCACATTTTCACACTCTCTGGGTTTCCATATCTCCCCCACCCCCACTGCGTGACTCTGCGTGTAGCTGAAGCCGAAAATGCCGCCCTGAACTGCCACACGAAGAATCAGTGATCGAAATGCGACCGTTGCGAAATCATGGAAGCTGCATTGGTATCTCCGCCGCCGCATCGCCGCCGTCTTCCGCCGGAACGTGCTCCGTCTCCAACTCCTCCTCCGCCTCTGTTTCTTCAGGTCAATCAATCAATGCTCCGATACTGTTAACCTAATTAGTCGTTATATTCGACTACGAGCCATTTTACCAGTTTTGTATTTATGTGAATTTCGGTCGATCGTTCTTATGGTGAATTAATCACAAATAATTTCCTGTTCAGTACAATTAAGTTCAGTAAAGTTTCAATGATGTAACGCGTAAATAACGATCTCTCTCGTAGTCTTATGACGTATGTTTTTAAGGTATCCACGATTTATAATTTTCGATTGCTAAAAGATATGAATAGTTGAACAGGTAATTTTGAAAATAGTGTATATTCAAAATGAGAAACGTATTCTGGAATGAAAGCTTGTTTCATACTGTAGAACATTGGGATTTATGTATATATTTTATGTACTTAGTTGTATGATTGAATATTTTATGTTTGAGCAAAATGTGGTCATATGATTAAAATCCTGACATTTGGATGTTTAGGATGACTCTTTCGAATCTACATAGTTGGTGTCATTAGTTTCAGGACAACTTAGTTTTTGATGCTAAATTAGATGTTTCTTATGTCTTGTGATTTGTGAATGATAATATCAGTCATAGTCTATCTATCAAAGGCAAACGAACATGAAGATAATGTCAGAATGGTTAAGCACTTTTTGCCTGTCTTATGTAATTACAGCTGCAGTGATTTGTCTTGGAGGTATTACTTACCAAGTTGCATTAGGACTTAATCTCTGGGATTTGGCTGTTTGTGTTCGTCTGTTATCCCGTTTCACATCCCATTTTGTGCTCTGAATTGGTTCAAATTCAGTGGAACAGGACTTTGTAGCTCTCAGATTTTATCCGACTTTGGCATTGCTTTTTCGTGTTCTAGTGATTTACACACAAAGGTGTCACATATGGAGCAATTTCTTTCTAGACTAGGTTTGAAAACAGTGTTTTTGAATGCAGATCATGCAGCTTGCGTGGCGCCAGTGTGGATGGGGAAAAGCATCACTTGTGTTTGCTTTAAGAGGAAAGGAAATTATGGTCGGATTTTTTTCACCATGACACCCGTACAGGTACAATTCTAGAAAGGGCGTAATCGAGTGATTTTTTGACCTTCATTTAAACATAAGAAAAGCTGTTTGCACAGTAGGCATTCAGTTTTATTTTTTACCACATCTTACCATACATTTGGGGATTGTAGGAAGACAGATTCAGAAGGTTAAAACATCGAATGAAGATCTCTTTTGATGCTTCCAAACCAGACCACCAGGTTTGTTTCATTCCCAAGCTTACTAATTAGTAGAAATAAAATTCTATTCTACTTGCATTTTTTTTATTAAGAGTTTGTCTCAACGAAATGGCATAATACATAGGTAGCTTTGAAAGCTCTATGGCACGCCACCTATCCCGGCCGGGAATTACATAGTTTGGTATCTGATCAGTGGAAAGAAATGGGATGGCAGGGAAGAGATCCATCAACAGATTTTAGGTTTCACAGCATCCTTTTGAATTTCTCATTAGGAGTCCATGCCTCGGTTCCCCTTCTCATTTCCACCTTTCGTCGCACTTTTTTTTTCTTCTTCAGGGGAGCTGGATTTATATCATTGGAGAACTTACTTTTCTTCTCCAAGACATTCTCAGTGAGTTCTCGCCCTCTTCATTATTGATTTCGGGAGCCTTATGCTTGTGTAACATTGTTTCGGGTGGTTCTTGCTGTAGATGTCTTTTCAGCGTTTGTTAAAGAAGCAAGGGGGAAAAAGAGCTGCGTGGGAGTATCCATTTGCCGTTGCTGGTGTTAACATAACATTCATGATCATGCAGATGCTTGATTTGGATGCCTGTAAGCAATTCATAATACAGTCGAGTTAAATGATAGTATATGCATTCAAAGAGTCTGTCGAGACTGATCCGTGAGAATCAACTGTTTGCAGTAAAACCACGGACATTTGTGAGAGCCGTGTTCCTGCAAATGTTATCGGGTAAGTAAGGCCTTGTTTTCTCCAGTTTATCTACACTTAAGTTCAGTTCAGTAAGAAATCAGTTTGGAGTTTCTGATTGAAGCATTTGCAGAAAATGAGTGGGCATTTGATCTTCTTTATTGTGTGGCTTTCGTGGTTATGGACAAGCAGTGGTTGGAGAAGAATGCCACATACATGGAATTTAATGTAAGAAACTCCCAATAACATCAACATTTCAGAAACTTGCATTTGTAATTAATGTTTTGCTTGTCTTTGTTTGTTTATACCAGGATGTTCTGAAATCAACTCGGTGTCAACTGGAAAAGGAATTATTGATGGACGATGTTTTGGGCATTGAAGACATGCCTTCTTATAACCTCCTATGCTGATTGTGACTAATTTGCAGAAAATTTGGAATTTCCCACTCTATTTAATGGTACTCCATATTTTATCTCTATTTTATATGAAAAAGAGAAAAATTAGGGACTATGACTTGTGAATACCAATCTTAAGACACCTTGTTTTTAAGTACACTTTAATTATAAAAGAATTAGCGTATTAGATGAGATGCGATTAGTAGAGGGAAAAGATTATCTAGCAAGGACATTTATCGCCATAATGAGAAGGGGTTTTAACTCTTAAAAGTTAAAACCCTTAAATCTTCCTAGATCCATGATTATTTGATTTATTTGTACATGTGGTTCTTGAGCTTAAGAAAACTTTTCCACTATATCTCAAATTGCACACGTTTTGGTCACTTTTGCGTGACATGTTTAAACATAAACAACTTTAAATATTTATAATACTACCTCCGTTTCATTGGAGGTGACACACTAACCTTAGGTGCTTGGATTTAGGTGAATGAAATGAGTGGATGAAATTGAATTTAGAAAGAAAAAAAAGAGTAGAATGAGTGGATGAAAATGAAGAAATCTTACCGAGAAAGAAAAGTGTGTTAAATTCACAAAAACAACCAAAAGGAAAGTGTGTCATATCCAATGAAACAGATGGAGTAGCATAGAATATAAAATAATTTATATTTATGAGTGTTCAGTAAAAATTGATCAAAAAGAGACTTAGGCCTTGTTCTCTAGAGTTTATTTGAATTGATATGATTTGAACTGAACTGAACTAAACTAAAATAAGTGTACTGAAAAAGAGTAATGTATGACTACATTAAACTAACATTTCACCAAATTAAATTTATACAGAACTGAATTGAGCTGAAATAATTTGAATGAATTGAATTGAAATTAAATTCATATAAAGAACTGGAGAACCAAAGTTTGACAAAATGAGTTGGGACATGCCAATCATAAGTTGAACAGTCATCATCAAGAAACACAATTTCAGACACCATTCTCCAGAACTAAACCTTGAAGAAAAGCACAACCTATGACACGCATTTAGCCACCCTTTGGTTGAGAAGGTTGCTTAGGAATCAAGTTCTGCTGGTTTCCAAAACCCCTCAAGGCTGACAAATGTAAATGCATCTGCCATTGAAGAGGCAAAAGAATCCTGAACAACTCTTGAAACTCAAGTTTCAGAGCTTTAATGTCTCTTTTGGGCACCTGTTTTGCCTTAACTTTCAAGCAAAAATCCACTAGCACCTAGAGCACCCACCTCCCTATGTTCCTCTTACATAAACCTTAAAATCCCCAAGAATTCAAAAGTAAAATCGAAATGGGATCCTTACAGGTACCAAATGGGGGCAAAAGCCCCCTCTTGTTGGAGACCTCTTGTGGATATCTGCTTCAAGAATTGCAGGTAATTGATTAAGCTCTCTTTTGTGTGATTGATCAGCATAGGACACGAGGCACTGTTTGGCAGAACTTATGCGATGTTTTGCTTGCAAGCAAACCACTTTTTATGTTTGGTAAAGTGGTGAAAAACAGTGTATTTTGAAAAAATAAACTATTTTTGAGAGAAAACAGAAGGTAGTCTCCTCTACTTTCAAAATAAGCCATATTTGCTAAGCATGCCTCTGCTAAACACATGTCTCTTGAAAGTCCCACTTATTGTAATGTATAATATCACGAGCACCAATTGATTTTACGATAGCAGCCCATGATTCTTACAAAGTCAGTGACAAATGGCTATGTTATTGCTAAAACAGATGATATGGGACGAAGTCGGAGAAGATCAGTTCGAGAGGGAAAAGGTTTTGGTGGACATAGAGCAGGAATGTTTGGAGGTTTACCGGAGGAAAGTGGACAATGCCAACATTTCGAGGGCGAGGTTGCATCAAGAACTCGCAGATGCTCAGGCAGAGTTTACTCATCTCCTCCTTTCCCTTGGCGAACGATCACTTCCCCTACGGGTACTTTCTCTACCTCCTGTTACTTGCAAATAACGCCCGTAATCCGTGGGTCAAACGTGTTGTCTATTTTAAATCCGAATGAGTGTTGATAAAATGGACAGGTTACTGATTAAATGAGTAATTGATAAATATGAATCTGGCGAGTTGAGTTTGCAGGTTGATCGTGAGTTTTAGTTTACACCCATGTGCTTATATATAAACTCGATGAGCCAATGTATAAGTTGAAACCCGTATACTTATCCATGTGGGTTCACATAGAGTAGGTTGAAATCTCGAGTTTACCCATTTTCGATTCATGTGTTGATTTTCGTCCTTGGATTGAGAGAATTTCAACCCAACATGTCATAAAACTGATTGAAATGGATCATACTCTTATTGTTTAATTACCCATATTACTCAACGGTGGCGGATATACTAGGGGGCTGGAGTGAGCTCCAATCCCCTCTAGGAAGAAATTAGTGGGAATACTTCTTAGAAGTTTTTTCCTACCAGCCCTGCACACACACATATAAATATAAATAAATATATATATATATATATATAAATAAATCTATATTTATTTATTTATTTCCTGCCTCCATTCCGGTTATGTATTCGACCCGTTCGTCCATGTACCACCCACTCCATGTGAACGACAAGTTTACAACGACAACTTTTGGGAAATACTAAGAAGAAGCCATTGTAAGAATCTTACAAATATGTCTAAGAAAGAATAACAGTAATGACCAGAATCTAGTACATTTCATAAGCCAAAGTATGACAAGATTTCAACCATTTTTACATGAACAGCCAGAGAAAATGACTGGGACATTGAAGGATCAGCTGCACTCCATTAGTCCAGCTCTGAGAGAAATGCAGCTAAGAAGGGAGGAGAGAGTGAAACAATTCCGCGCTGTTCAATCGCGAATCCAGAAGATTTCAGCAGAGATAGCAGGAAGATCAGAATACAACAATAACTCATCAGCAACTGTTGTAGTGAATGAAAGCGATTTGTCGCTAAAAAAGCTAGAAGAGCACCAGAATGAGCTTCAGAGGCTGCAGAATGAGAAGGTAAGAGATTTCTGAACTTCTAATGTCTTGAACTGACTTAAACAAACTTCATAGATCTTCATGTTTCTGCAAAAACGCGTGTCAACAGAGCGACAGACTCCAAAGGGTCGAAAAATACATGAGTACAATTCAGAACCTGTCTGCCACACTTGGGATGGATCCATCCATGATTATTACAAAGGTTCATCCTAGTTTGAACGCGTTATCGGGTCTCTCAAAGAACATAGGTGATGTCATTCTTGCCAAACTACACAGCACCGTTGAGTCACTAGAAGCAGAAAAGCAAAAACGACGCGAAAAGGTATCTTATGATTATCAGAAAAGATATTCATGGACTTATCATTAAACTTCTTACACATTTTTGTCTGGTTCTTGCAGCTTGAACAACTTGGGAAAACATTGGTAAACCTATGGAATCTGATGGACACTCAGGATCAAGACCGCGAGCGCTTTTCACATGTCACCAGTCTATCTGATATATGCTCTCCAGGAAGCCTCACACTCGACACGATCCAGCAGGTTTGTCTAAACAACCTTAAACCTCTGAGGAAAGAATCGACGTTAAACTCACGACGCTTTAACTTTCTTTCAAGGCTGAGGTTGAAGTGAACAGACTAGATCAGCTAAAAGCAAGCAAGATGAAAGAACTTTTCCTCAGGAAACAACTTGAGCTTGAAGAGATCTACAATCAATCGCACGTGGAAATCCCTTCAAGACTAGAAATGGAGAACATAATGAGCCTCATAAACTCAGGTTGAAACGATTAAATCCCATCATTTCTCATTAGTACTCTAAAAAGCTAACTGCAAATGCACTTCCAGGGGAGATTGATCACGCTGATCTCCTGATGACCATGGATCAGCAAATATCGAAAGCGCTAGAAGAAGCCTGCAGTAGGAAGCCAATAATGGAAAAGGTCGAAAAATGGATTTTAGCAAGTGAAGAAGAACGATGGCTAGAAGAATACAACAGGGTGAGATTTCTGATTTCACTCCAATTACGCTAACTTCACATTGTTTACCTCAATTTCCTTCATCGTGAAACATTTTCAGGATGAGAACCGATATTCAGTCAGCAGAGGGGCTCACAGGAACCTGAAAAGAGCAGAACGCGCGAGGCAAATGGTAAACAAAATCCCAGGTAAAAATTACAAAAACCAACACCAAAAACAGTAGCAATCACAATGCTTTACATCGTTTAACTTTTAAGTACCTTTGAATCATCTTGCACTTCAGCTCTTGTTGATCTGCTAATTGTCAAGACCAAGAGCTGGGAAGAGGAAAGAAACAAAGTGTTTCTATACGATGAGGTATGACACAATCATGTTTCTAACTTTTTGGTAACAAACATACATTATAACGATTCTTTCCCAAATAGATTCCGCTACTGGCAATGCTGGAAGAGTACAACACAATGAGAAGGGAAAGAGATGAGGAGAAGCAAAGGCAACGGGTAAGGACACAACAGTTTTAGCGCGCCATTTATACAGCTTTTGTAAAAAAACTCTTCTAAATTGCAGGAAATCAAGAAGATGCAAACACAAGCAGTATTAGTAGCAACTGAACAAGGAAATGTGTTTGGTTCAAGGCCAAGTACAGGCAGCCGTCCCATCTCCATTGGAGATGCTGGCCACGATAGCCCGATGAATACTAGAAGACTCTCAGAACCTAGTACCTTAACAGTCCATGGAAACAGAATACCTTTCAGCCGGGGAGGAAGGAAAGCACGGGGACAAAGAGCATTTTGTCGAGCTGGAATCGCTTCCCACCTGAGAGAAGATACAGCTTCGGTGGTCTCATCCTTTTCTGGACCAAGATCACCTTAGCTTATTCTTTTTCTCACATGGTAACAACTGTAACATACATATTTATTGTCCTAATCGTGATCTGTATGCTTATTGTATAGTAGAGTAGTGTTTATCTGCTCCAATTTTAAGTGTTTTCACGATCTTCAGTCTATGACTGTTCTTACTCCTATGCAAACACATTGGTTCTGATTATCCCTTTACGTGAACTCTATGTATGATCCGTATCATAACGCAGCCCTCCTCGATTTGGATTAAGAACATTTAGGCCATACTCCTTTTAACTCAAAGGCATTTAATTTCATTTTAGTACAATATATTTTGATGCAAATAGTACAGAACGGGGGAATGGGGGTAACATGCCAACCTTGAGCTCTGATACCATATTAGAATCACATGCTTCTATCTTAAAACTAGTTGGTATTACGTAGAGGTGACTCAAAATCTCATGCACCGAGTTATATGACTGCCGACCACCAACGCGAGACTAACTCTAACAAGTTCAGTTCAGTTCAATATGAATCAGACGAGACAAAAGGAATGGGAGTCAAAATCAACAATAAGCTTCAAAACACTGTCGCAATAATACATTAAAGGCATATTAAGTCTTCTAATTCTAAATACATGGCAAAAATTAGCATCAAGAAACTGACCCCTAATTGGACTTATCGAAGAAAGAGTCGATCCTCCGCGTGCCGGAAGGAGCAGGCTTGGGAGGCTTGGGATCGGAGGATCGCTCCTTCGGGACCTGATCGGGCGGCTGAGAAGGAACCGGAAGCGAATCGAGGAGGAAATCGCTCGTCGGCTGATGCCTTATCACGGCGATCCGCAAGTGGTCCACCTTGATAGTCTTCTTCTTCTTCTCCACCGCAACTCCGGCGGAAATCTCCGCCAGAAATCTGAGGAAGAGATCGGTCGATTTCGCGACTAGAAACGCCGCTTCCAAGTTGATCTTCTTCACATCTTTGTCGAGCTTCATAATCTTCTTCACGCGTTGAATCGGAATCTCCGGCTGATGCTGGTGGCGGAGCTCCTCGGCGGCGTTCTCTTTTCCTTCATCTGCCATGACCGGAACACAAAACGGCGTCGTCTTTGACATTTCCTCAACCTGGCTGGGAAATTTTATTTATACCGCTCCATTTTGGCGGGAACTCGCCTGTTTCGTTTGGCGGGATTTCTTTTCTCAGGCCCATATTTCGAATCGGCCATCTCATTTTAATCGGCCCAAAGTAAAAGCCCATTAATCACCGACTTATCCTTCTTCGAGAAAATAAAAGCAAGTCGGAATTTGCAGCAATTATTTCCGGAGCTCTTATATACGCCGGCGACCTACCGGAATCTCTACTCCAGTTAGAAGCATAGCGAACGCATCAGTGAAGGATAAATATGTAATTTCTCAACATCAGAATTCAGCCTTTTTCCTTTTCTTTTTCCATTATTTTTAGCTGAATTGTTTTTGTGATGATGAACATCAAAGGAGGTCTTCCGTTAAGCGTCCGCCAACTCCAGATGGTGAAGAAGAGGAGCAGGATCGAGAACCTAGCCTGCAGGAAATCATCAAAATCAAGGTCTTTTTTTGATATATTTTAATTATTATTTTGCTTTTTTATACACTCAGTGTGTGTATTGTGAATTTTTGGGGTTTTATAGTTCATAGAGAGCGGTGAAAAAGAGCGATTGAAGGAGCTTTTGAGGGAAAGGCTTATAGAATGTGGCTGGAAAGATGAGATGAAGTCTCTTTGCAGGTTTTTATCCTTTGGAAATGAAGTAAAATTCGATTTATGCTGTAAATTTGATTTTTTTCCCCCTTCCATTTTTGCCTTAGATATTGGTTTTTGAAGCTTTAAAGGTGTAATTCTGGTTTTGAATACCGATTACCTGTATTTAGGATGCTATCTTTCATTCTTTTCCTTCGTTATGAATTCTGACTAACACTAATCATCAATGAGGAATTAGATGTCACTGAAAAGCTTGAGAGTTATGGATGTTTGTGTATCGCTGTATCCGTAGTTAATGATTCAAAAGCATAATTTAGTGGAGTGAGCTATAGTGTAGGAGAACGTGTTGTTTTTGCCTTCGTTATGTGGTGACTCAACTCGTTTGTAAGGATGATTGTTATGGTTAGAGAGATGTCTTTGGAATTCTCTTGTGATTCGGGATTGTACATGTTTGAATGTTGTTTCTGAATTTCTTCACTAGGTCATTTGTTCGGAAGAGAGGAAGGAATAATGTCACCGTGGATGACCTTATACATGTTATAACCCCGAAGGGAAGAGGTGTGTTCATCTACTTCATCTACTTCTTACTTCCTCTCCTCTTCCTCCGTTGTTCGTTACTTTGTTTTGTCCTTTGGATGCTAAATATCACTTCAGGTAAGATTAAAAGTGAATCTTCCTGTTTGTTTCGTCATGCTGTTTTGCTATAGTTACCTAGGATAAGTTAGGCGTTTTCAGAGTTTTGAACCTCTGCAATTTATCAATAGTAGGTTTACGGGTAATGCTAAATATCACTTTAGGTAAGATTAAAACGTGAATCTTCCTATTTCTTTCCTCATGCTGTTATGCTATAGTTACCTAGGATAAGTTGATTCCTCGTGGAACCATCTGTCGTTTTCAGTGTTTTGAACCTCTGCTGTCTATCAATAGTAGGTTCAGGTAGTGTTAATAGTAAGCTTAATCTGTGCAGGAACGATTCCTGATTCAGTGAAAGCGGAGCTGTTGCAACGCATTAGGTCATTTATTTCTTCGGCCGCTCTTTGATCATTTACAAGACTTGGAAACTGGAAGCTGATTAGCAGCCATAAGATGTTCGAATTGCAGTTTCATTTACATCAGATCGAAACTAGCTTTGTAAGAATCATATGAAATGTGATTGAAAATTTTCCATGTTAACTTTTGATTGGAAATGCCGATTGAGGTACGACATTATTATTATGAAAATGTTAAGAAGCTTGTAGCATGTTCCATAGTGGTTACTGTGTGATAAAAAATGGTTGGGGTCTTTGTGAAGAGGACGTTAATGCTTACTATATTGAATATTGGAAATGTCCATGGAGAATTCGACAGGATAATTACAATGTAAGAACTAGTGGAATCCTACATTTGTGTACGGAGTTACATGTTAAGGACTCAATAATTGAGTAAACTAATCTACTGTGAAGATTATATGTGGATTTGTCTGACAAACCCAGTCAAATTACCGTTGTATGTCAATTTGATAGTGTTGCTCATATATTTTTGCTTTCGGTTGAATTAATATTTTGCGGGGTTACATTTCTGGATAGTTGGATTTTATTTTTGAATTGTGTTGAACTGAAATGAACTAAAAATAAGTGTATTGAAAAATAGTAATAATATGTCTTAATTAAATAAAATATAATTCAATCGGTTTTCTAATTTGCTGAACTAAAAGAATGATAAACTCTATGATATAGGTATCAACTCTATAAAACAGGGAGTGTTATGTTGGACCAATTATAAAAATTGTTTTGCAAGGTTGGATTATAATTTTTTATTTATATGTCAATATACACTCAATTTTATGATTATAAAATTTTCATTGTAATAAAATTAATTAGGGTAATATGCAGATATAACCCTATATGTTGAGGAATGTGCAAGATATAACTCTATATGTTGAGAAATGTGCAAATATAACTCTCGATTGTTTTTTAGTGCAAATATAACCCCGACTGTTGAATGAATATACAAATATAACCCTTTGACAA
This sequence comes from Rubia yunnanensis, assembly GCA_037428765.1. Lineage (NCBI taxonomy): Eukaryota > Viridiplantae > Streptophyta > Magnoliopsida > Gentianales > Rubiaceae > Rubia > Rubia yunnanensis. The sequence goes on along the minus strand of CM075071.1, from coordinate 80,562,500 downwards.
TGATTATGGCGTTGACCAACCATTTTCGGCCATTGGCACACTCGAAAAGACTAAAATATCCTTATGCCAAAAGCCTTACATGAGATGGACAATTATGCCCCTCCGCCAACCACTGCCGCCAGGCCACCACCACCACCTGGCTCAGCCCCATCCCAGCCCTCCACCGAAACCTTAGCTCCAGCCACCACTTCTACCACCACACTTCTGCCACCATTTTTTTTTCAAAATCAACCAACCCTTCTCATTACACAAAACAACTACAACAGTGGAGAACAATAAAATCCAAAACCAAAAACGGAGAAGAAGAAAAAGAATCAACAACACAACAATCAATCAACATAATTTAAATAACTTCTACCAAGTAGCAATATGAACCCTAATAGCAATGAGGAAAATGTTTATCATACCGAAGAAGGTAAACTTATGAACTAGTATAAAAATGCTGCTCATCTCCATATTCTTGAACTCCACCACCTTAGTTGGAACAGCAGCCTTGGACTGAGCAGAACGAACAACACTACCTCGATCACCACCGACCTCCAATCTGCCATCTTCATCGTCTTCTTCTTCTGCTCGGATTTTACTATTTTGGAAATCTAATTTGATAAATTGGGGGAAATTGAGGGTGTATTTATAGCAGTTATGAAGGAGTTGAAGAACAAAAGGGATAGCGGCAGAGGGAGTGATTGTGGTGGCCGGAGAGAGGGTGGCGGAATGAAAGAAAGAAAAGGGGTAGTGGCGTGAAGAAGAATAAAGCGTCAGAGTGAGTGGAAGAAGAGAAGAATGGCAGAGTGAGTGGAAGAAGACAAGAGTTGGAAGGAAACGAAGGGCAATACGGTCATTACATCATTTGAAATTTTCAATTTTTTAAAAACATAAACTGACTGGGGTAAAATTATCTTTTCACCTAATTCTGGCATCAAATTATCGGAAAAGGTTATATCTGCACAAATCTGAATGGATAGAGTTATATTTGCACTTTCAATTAACGCAAGATTATATCTGCACTTTTATCAATTATATAGGATTATAGCTGTACTTTTCTCATCAAATTAATTACCATACGAAACATACTAAGTATAAATTGATTCGTCTAACTATTTATCAATTTAAAATAAAATATCTTGGAGAATTATATAAAGAGTAAAGTGCTCACATGACCCTGTGTTTTGAGGGTTTGTGCTAACATGACCCTGTGAAGTTGAAAAGCAATCCCGCGTTTTGCTAAAATGTGCTAATATAACCCCGGATGCCTGGATTTGGCCAAAAATACATGAAATGACTATTATACCCCTGTTTTAAAAGAAATAAAAAATAAAAAGGTTAAAAGACGATTATGCCCTCAGAAGTCTTCTGCTCTTTTCTTCTTCCCCCTCTTTTCTTCCTCGTCTTCTGCTCTTTTCTTCTTCCTCCTCTTTTCTGCCCTTAGAAGTCTTCTGCTATTTTCTTCCTCGTCTTTTGCTCTTTTCTTCTTCTTCCTCTTTTCTTCCTCTTTTTCTTCTTCCTCCACTAGCCTCCGACCCAAAATCCGCCATTAGCTTGGGTCGGACTCGTCCGGATCTTCTCAGATCTTCTTCTTCTCGAGCTTCTCCGAAGAGGCATCGGGCGGCATCGAGGTGAAGAGGCATCAGGCGGCATCGAGGTGAAGAGGCATCGGGCAGCGTCGAATCAAATTTAATCTATTCTGAGAAGAACCCAGAATGGAGCTCGTTTCTCCTAGCTCGAAGAACCACCGCTCTGACCAAAACCTGCAAATCACGGTCTCCACCTGCACCTCCTCGTCGTCGTCGTCGACCTCCTCGGACTCCGGCGCGGCGTAGGCGGAGTTCATGGTCTTGAGAACACCGGTGGCACGGAAGGAGACGATTTTCAAGTTAGCAGTGAAAATATGAGATTTTTTGTTGTTCTTGAAGTATTGGTAATTAAGTATAGAGAGGTTCAAATTAGCTATCGTGTTGGTAATTAGCTCTGCTTCTATTTTTAACATAACTTTGGTTTATAGCTGTTCTTGAAGTGTTGGCAATCTGGGCAGTGAAAAAATGGGGTTTTGAGGGCTGTATTGAGACTGTGTTCTTGGGGTGAATTGGATTTAGGGGTGAAACTTGGGATTTTTCATTGATGTGTTGAGTAGTTAAGAATTTCTCCTGGGTTAAGAATTTATGTGCATAATTTTTGTCATTTGTGGGAAATGCGGAAATCCAGATTCTGGCGGTGGTGGGCGGTGGAGGTGGTGGTGCGGCGGTGGAGGTGGTGGAGGTGGTGGTGCGGCGATGGAGGTGGTGGTGCGGCAGAGGTGGTGGCGGAACAACGATGATGAAGAAGAAGAATTTAGGGGTATTTTAGTCATTATATTATTAGGTTTAAGACTAGGGATATTTTAGTCATTTTAGATTTGGTCAATGCCGAAAATTACTAAGTCAATACCGGAATAGTGCCACAGGATTATATCGGCACTTCTGATGCAAAACATAGGGCTACAATAACACTTTTCAACTTCACAAGGTCATATTAGCACATACCTCCAAAACATAGGGTTATATCAGAATTTTGCCCTTATATAAATTCGGACGTCTTATATGTGCTCCGAAAAGAACGTCCAATAAGAAGAGATGGCATTTTATCTTGATATGCACTCTCACCTATTTTGGTTCGTTCTTACTTTTTCAAACTCAAATTTAGTAAACTTTCACTATTAATATAAGTTAATATTTACTTTAATTATTTTTTTTGGCATCCTTTTCTTTTTTTGGATGGTTTTTGACACATTCTTTTTTATGGGGCAAATCTTAGATTATTTTCATCTACTAAATTTACCTTTTACTCTCCCAACACAATATCCTTCACACATTTTACCTTTTAAAAAAACGTGTCCATTGACACAGTATCAATATATTGAGACAAGGGAGTATATACGATAGAGATATCACGTGGGATATTGTTAGATTCATTATAACATATATTTTTAAAATATTATTTTTTATGCAGAATTGGTATACACAACAAGAAATATTAATGGTTAAAAATAATTATTGGAGACAGTGAAAATTATTAAAGACAGCAAAAAAGTAAAGTGGTCAAATGACACAGAGGGAGTATACATTAAAATAATGTGCCTTCGCGTCTTCTTTTTACTTTTCTTTCTAATGGTCGAAGCATTTAATTTTTTCCTTCACTTATAATGAATTAATTTCAAAACACTTATTCTGTCCTATTTCGAACTATAATTTAACTATTTATTTAACTAAAAGTTCTTAACTTTCACCATAAAGTTGAATTAGTGTATAAGTATAAATACGATTCAATGTTACACTAAGTTACCTTGTTCGATTCGTTATAATATAATATAATATTTTTATAAGTTTTAATTATTTTTAATAGGTTCAAACAATTTTTTGAATTAATTGTTAAAAATTAATGTGTGCAGTTTGAAATGAAACAATCGGAACATCAAAAGTAAATCAAACTTAATATTTTCAAAATGTTTACCGTTTAATTTGATAAATAAAAACTAAAACACAAGTGATGAATAATTATAACACACAATATCACTTAATTTAATTGTCAGTGGCATCTATCACTTGTACAAGATGCTATATTCATAAACTTACGTCCAGAGTTTGTTTACATTTCAGTTTAATTTAAATTAGTCCAGTTCAGATCAGTTACTTTATACAAGGTTAAAAAATACTCTCTCTGTCCCAGATTATTTTGTTTAATTTAATTTTTGGCAGTTAAACTTAGCCAACTTCAACCATTAAATAGTATTATTGTAGTATGTGTAAAATTATTATGATATTCTATTTTTGTTGAATTCATCGTAACGTATATTTTTAAGTTGTTATTTTTTTCAGAATTTTTTTACACATACAAATAAAGATATTATCATTTAAAAATTGAAAAAGTTAATTGCCAAAAGTCAAATTAATCAAAATGAGCTGGGACGGATGGGGTATATATATAAAAGAATTAATATTATTTTTTTCCTTGCTTGTATATGTATCATGTACCACTATATAATGCATCCTGAGATCATGAATACAAACATATTATTACCCTTATTTTCTATATGGTATCAGAGCACAAAATCCTGAAACCCTAAGAAAATATTCCGCTGTCTTTTTGAGCCACCGCTGCCGTTGTCAAGCCACGCGTCGATCCATGCGCCGCTGCATAGCGCCGCTAGCCGATCGTCACAGCCATCGTCTGGCCGTGGTAATCTGGGCGCCGCCTCTCCTGATCTGATCGATCCGTGCATTAAGCCACGTGCCAATCCCAAAGCTCATGCGCTGTCGCGTTCACGTCACGCGTCGAAGCTGGTTGCTTCATCTGCTGCTAATCCGTACCTGATTTTGCACGATGTTTGCTTCTAAAAAACATGCTTGTATTGATGATGTACCTGAGGTTTTGAAACTCTAGGATATGAGTGGTTATGATGTGATTGCGACTTTACTGAAGCGGTTGCAGTTACAATCTGGCCCTCGAACTACTGCACCTATTGGTCGTCTGTCGACCGATCCTTACTTTATTCGCTTTGGCGATGGCCCAGGTCTGCAAATTATACCGAACATGTTAAAATTTCAAGAAAATTACATTGAATGGCCTGACACGATGTGCCGCATATTCCTTGCTAAGAACAAGATTGGGTTCATTGATGGATCCATTACCAAATCCTAAGATGGTCATCCTGATGCTGCTGAATGGCATGTGGTTAATGCTACTCTTGTCTGCTGGATCTTGCAAACCCTGGATCTGGTGTTAAGATCTTCTACAAGCTCATTTGCCACAGTTAAGGAACCGTGGGATGACCTGAAAACACAATTTATTCTTGATGATGGTATGAAAGTTTTGCAAATGCAAGAGGTTATTCAGAGTTGCAGGAAGAATAGTCAGCCCATCGACATTTATTTTGGCAAACTGAAGAAGTTGTTTGCAGACTACCACTGCATGCGGTCTCCTCTAGTTTGTGACTGTGAAGAGAGCAAGACATTGTACATTGCAATATTTTTGCGAGAGTCTTCCGAGAGAGAGAGAGATAGAGAGAGAGAGAAAGATTTGATCTATCAATTCATCTCTGGTATCGACGAAGACTTTCACACCTTGCGATCACATATCATGAGCTTTAATTCGATGCCACCTGTCATGAAAGTGTATGCCCTTGTTGCCCAGGAGGAGAATCATCGAGCTGTCATTCGAGCTCGCGAGCCTTCTTCTAACTCCATAGCGTATGCTGCACGACGCCCACCACCTACAAGTTCTTCGCCAGTTGCTCTTTCTGCATCTGACCGCAAGAATCTTGTTTGTACACATTGTCATCGCAGGGGTCACGACAAAGATTCCTATTTCCAGATCATTGGTGTACCAGAATGGTTCAAGGAGTTGAAGGAGAAAGCTAGCGCCGCCAAGAGGACAGCGCCAGCCTCTCGACCGACCGTTGCCATTAACGAAGGATCCGCCGCGGCCCTTCCACTCCCGCCGCCGTTCGCGGCGCTGCCATGTCGCCGCCTGGCCTAGCGGAAGCGGCTTCCTCTGGCTGCGTCCGTACTCGGTCTGATTTTAGCCCTGCTCTGTCTGATGACCATTGGAGCACGACCATGCATTTATTTAACCAGTTTAATTCTCTTGCTGACAATGGGTCAAGTAAGTCTACTTTGCCATGGATACTTGATTCGAGAGCCTCATATCACATGACCAGTGACAAGGGTTCTCTTACTGATATTACTACTTCTATTGACAGTGTGAATGTTGTTTTGCCTGATGGCTTTGTGTCATCTACTACCCAATATGGTTCTATTTGCTTTGGTGTTGTCACTCTTACTCATGTGCTATATATATATACCTACTTTGCAGTGCAACTTAATATCATGTTCTAGATTGTTATCTGCCTTAAAATGTCTAGTTTTGGTTACTGAAAATTATTGCATTTTACAGAAAATCAGTACGAGGAAAGTGATTAGCGTGGGTGAACAGAACTGGGGGGTGTTTTGGCTTCGTTTGCTGGATACTCGTGATCATCCTCCTATCCCGCATCCTCTTCCGACAGTTGCTTGTGTCTTCTTCTGATTTATGGCATCAACATCTTGGACACCCTTCCTATACGGTGCTGTCTTCTGTTTCTTCTATTGATTTTAGCACTAATAAGACTTATGTTCCTTGGTCTATGTGTTATAGAGCAAGACAGACTAGACATAGTTTTTCATTGAGTTCTACAAATGCTACTGCATTATTTCAATTAATTCATTGTGATGTTTGAGATCCTTATAGAACACCATCTTCTAATGGTGAATTTGATTTTTTAACCATAGTTGATGATTATTCCCGGCTGTTTGGGTTTATTTATTAGTGGTTAAGTCAGAAGTAGCATGTAGATTTTTGGAATTTTGTGCCTTGGTGAAGAACCAGTGGAGCCGATCCATACTACATGTTCAGGCTGATAACGAGACTGAATTTTTTCCTTTGAGATCTCATTTTGCTGCATTCGGGATCATCTTTGAGACACCTATGGTTGATATACCACAACATAATGGTCGAGTTGAGAGAAAGCATCACCATTTACTCAATTTGGCGCGTGCCTAAAGGTTTCAAGCCAGTCTTTCAATTAATATTTAGGGAGAATGTGTTCTTACGACTGTTTATCTGATTGACCAGACACCGATGAAGCATCTCAATGGTCGTACTCCCTGGGCAAGCTCCAAATTACTCATCCTTAAGAGTTTCTGGATGCTTGTGTTTTGCTGCTCATGTTCCCAGATGTCGTGACAAGTTAGCACCAAGAAGTAGGCGTTGTTTGTTTCTTGGTTATCCTGTTCGAAAGAAAGGCTATCGCCTTTTTGACCTGGAATCCCGCGTAATCTTTATCAGTCGAGATGTAAATTTTTTGAAGACCAGTTCCCGTATTCTGCAACTTCGACATCGATCTCATCAGAAGACCCCGATGGTGCAACCACCTCACTACTGGCCCCACCGTTGCCAGAGTCGCACAACCCCTTACCTCCGACCGCCACCGGTTCTTCGATGCCAGTCATCGCCAGATGCAGCCGGTTCTCCAACACCTGTCGCCGCCGGTCACTGCTGGTGCTTCGACACCGGTCCACCACCGCCGACTGTCGTCGGCCCCTTCCACCAGTCTCCGCCGGCTTATCTACACCAGCCGCCACCGGCACCGTCCCACCGGTGCTCACCAGCCCATTCCCGGTGGATGAGGTTCAATCCCTGAATCCCGATCAAGCTCGTTCAGCCGTTGCATCGCTAATGAATTCGCCACATCACGCGTCACACGTGCCACCAACGACAGAGTCCCACACGCCTCACGCTCTACCTGTCCAGCCTCCTTTTGTGGCATCTCCAGTCCAGATAGTTCCCCTGCCGAGTTGCCACCTATAAGACAGAGTATTTGTGCTCGCCGACCTCCTCCTTACTTGGAAGATTATGATTATGCATGTGCTCTTACTACTGAAGACCCCCCTACTACTACGTTCACTTATGCGCCATCACTATCCTCTTACTGATTATATAAATTGTGATAATTTTGCATTCTAGATTTTTGGGTGCAGTAACATCTAGTGCAGATCCCACCACGTATTCTAAGGCATCCCAGCATGCTCATTGATGAGATGCTATGACTGACGAGCTTACTGGGCTTGAGCGCAATCAGACTTGGACTTTGGCCTCTCTGCCACCGGATATGAAGGCGATTAGTTGCAAATGGGTTTACCGGAGGAAGTTTAAATTATATGGCACTATTGAACATTGTAAGGCGCACCTAGTGATTCTCGAGAATCGCCAGGTTGAAGGGATTGATTATACTGAGACATTTGCTCTAGTTGCGAAGATGAGTTCTGTTTGCCTATTCTTATCTGTTGTGGTCATTCGTGGTTGAGAACTGTATCATATGGATGTCAATAATGATTTCCTACATGGTGATTTGCATGAAGGTGTTTTTATGTGACCCCCACCAGGCTATGTCGTGCCCCATGGTCAAGTATGTCACCTTCAAAAATCTCTTTTAAGGTTTTCGCCAGGCTCCTAGAAATTGGTTTACCAAATTAGCTCAGGCTTTACGAGCATTTGGTTTTGCTCAGAGTAAGGCAGATTACTCTTTGTTTGTCTTTTCCCGTGGATCGATTTCTTTGCATGTTTTGGTTTATGTGGATGATTTGGTCATTGCTGATAGTTTTTCTGCGCTCATCTGTGAGTTCAAGAAATACTTGAGTTCTTGTTTCCATATGAAAGATCTTGGTTTACTTAAGTATTTCTTGGGCATTGAGATTGCTAAAAGATCGGAGGGAATGTTTCTTTGGCAAAGGAAATATGCCTTGGACATTTTATCTAATACAGGTTTATCTGCTTCTAAATCGACTGACTTTCCGATGGAGCAACAACATGATCTGGCATGTGTTGAGGGTCCAGCTTACCATAATCCTGAGCAGTATAGGTGTCTGGTTGGACGCCTGATATACCTGACTATCACACATCCTGAGCTTAGTTACTCAGTTCACACACTTTTCAATTCATGAAATGTCCTTGTGTTCCTCACTGGCAAGCTACAGTTCGTGTGTTGCACTACCTGAAGAGTCATCCTGGTCAAGGTTTATTTCCCTCTTTCAGTAGTGCGTTACAGTTGACTGCTTACTGTGATTCAGATTGGGCTGCATGCCCCATTACCGGCATTCTCTTTTCAGATATTTTGTGATGATTGGTGATTCTACGATTTCTTGGAAGACCAAGATGCAACCTACGATTTCTCGGTCTTCCACTGAAGCAGAGTATCATGCTATGACTGTTACATGTTGTGAGTTGTTATGACTTACGTCTTTACTGAAAGACTTAGGGGTTTTGCACCCTTCTCCTATGCGACTGTTTTGTGACAGTCAATCTGCTCTTCATATTGCGGCAAATCCAGTATTCCATGAATGCATAAAGCACATTGAAGTTGATTGTCATTTTGCCTGTGATCTTGTTCAATCTGGCACTATTGTTATTCAGCATATCCGCACGACAGACCAACCTGCAGACTTGTTCACTAAGGCTCTCGGACGTAACCAGTTTCATTCCCTGCTTGGTAAGTTGGGCATTTCTGATCCCCATGCTCCAACTTGAGGAGGAGTATTAAGGAATTAGAATATTACTTATAATTGCAATTATATTTCATTACCTTAACTTATATACGTATTATGTACAAATATATAATGTGTTATGGCATCATGAATACAGATGCATTATTACCCTTACCGTCTACAATATACCTTTCGAGACAAGGTTAGATTCAATGAATTTAGACTAAAACTTAGGCTGTGTATTGGTATTATCAACAAAATTATATAGTAAGGGTTGTGTATTGAGTGTTTTTCTGCTAACCTTCTTTTTCTGATTTTTATTATTAATATATGCGTTGAAAGTTAAGTATTATAAAGGTGCACCAAATATTTAAGAAATTAATTATTTCAAAAGTATAAAAGTAATATTAAAGAATAAAATCAAGGAAAAAACACACTACTTGTGATTCCAGACACTTAATTAGTCTCATTCTCGCAAGCCCCACCCTATAATTCCACTTTCTTTCTTATAATGGAATGTTTGTGGTTATAAGGCTGGCACGTTAATTTTGGGAATTAGGATCAATGTGCTAATAGTGGAAAGAAATCTCATCCAACTGAGCATATCTAGTTGGAGATTCTTTATAAATATTTATGTATATATCTGTAGAGTCATATTTAAAAAGAATTTCTTTCCATAAATCATGAAAACAACAAGGTATAAAGTGTAAAATAAAAGATTTGGAGATAAAATTTTTGGATTGTATGAATTGAGTTATAAACTTTATAACTACTACACGTTGTATAATAAAATTTTATTATTGCAACTAAGACCTTTTAACTTTTATTATTCTAATTAAACCTCATCTTTCCATAAGATTATGGAAAGACCGGCTATCCCAACACTTTGCCATTATCCGTGTTCATATTTATTAAGGATTTTAAAATAAATATTCTTTATTTATTAGCAAAGTCTTGGGAAAGACTATATTTCCACAAGCTTACGGAAAGACATAGTTTAATTAGAATAATAAAAGGTAAAAAAAGTCTTAGTTGCAATATTAAAATTTTATTATGCAACGTGTAGTAGTTATAAAATTTATAACCCGATTCATGCAACCCAAAAATTTTATCTTCATTTCTTCTAATTTGTACTTTAAACCTTTATCTTTCCATGACTTATGGAAAGATCGTGTTTCAAGACACATACTTTTATTTATAAATGTAATTGTGCTCTTTATCTTTATTTTTATTTATTAATGTGAAGGATTTTTTATGTGTATGTGAGGAGCTAATATGAAGTTGCCAAATGTTTGATAAAAATAACAAACTACTGTGAGATATCACAGTAAAACTAAAAAAAAAAAGATAATTATTTATTTCATCAAGCACTTGATAAGCTTCTTTTTTAAAAAAAAAAAATCGGGTAATAACTCAAATGAGCCCCCAATAAAATCCCTCCCCTCCCCTTGCCCTGATGGGAATTGAACCCACGAATATCTTACACATGAAAAAAACAAAATTTGACATGTTTCCGCCCGCAAATTAAATTGCACACTTCCATCTATCATTTATACAAAATTAGGAATAAATTGTAAAAGATATTGTTCATGGATCAGAATTTATTTTAAATTTTTTTTCTATTTGAAAAGTAAATTATTTTTATGGTTAAAAAGGAGTAATTTAGAAAAGGTGTAGAGATGGTGTCCTATGAACCAGTCTACACTTTATGTAGAGACATTTCTTCCTCATTCTTTTTCACAATTCCTCTCTCTTGGGGAGGAATCAGGGGAATGTCCTTGCAGGTAGAGGTGTTTAAATTGTCCGACCGACATGATCCGTTTTGACCCAGCCCATTTGGGCCAGGTCGGGTCAATAACCCATATGGGTCAAAACGGGTTGGGTCAAAATGGGTCGGGTTAGATTTTAACCCGTTCTAACCCATTTGAAATTTTGCCTCATTTTATTGAAACAATAAATCATAAAAATGAATCAGTTCAATACAATATATTTACCATTAATTTACTTCATAAACAATTCTAACATTCTTAAAAAAAAGACTAAAATATTTTTTTGGTCTCCTACAAAGTATCATTTACCATCTTTTGGTCCCCATTTGCAAACCAACCCTTAGACGGTACCCAAAAAATGTAAAACAATTTGTTTGGTCCCCAAAGGTGGTTTTCAGGGAAAGTCAATGGTAAAATTGGTCAAAATACGTAAAATGACCATTATACCACTGAGTTTTAAAAAAGAAAAGGAAAAAATTCGTTAGGAGGCTCGAGCTCGAGGGCTCGAGGCAAGAGGGTTCGAGGGCTCGAGGCATGAGGGCTCGAGGGCTTGAGGCAGGAGGTTCGAGGGCTCAAGATGAAGTCAAAAATCTGAAATTTTAAAATTAATATTTTTTAATTAAAAATATTATTAATTAGTAAAATTACCAATTTACCCCTAACTATACCGAAAAACCATTTAGTCTTACCTGAAAACTACCTCAGGGGACCAAACAAATTGTTTTGAATTTGTTGGGCACCGTCTGAGGGTTGTTTTGCAAATGAGGACCAAAAGATGGTAAAAAATACTTTGTAGGAGACCAAAAAAATAATTTAGTCAATATATATATATATATATTTATTTATTTATAAAGCTAAAAATATATTTAAAAAAATTAAGTTACTATTTTTATATGATTTTAGTCAATTTGGATCGACTCATAACCCGTGACCATGTCCGACCCGACCCATTTAACCATAAATTTAGAGTTAATTTCGGCTGGGTCTGCTGACCCGCCTCGACCTATGAACACCCCTACTTGCTAGAGATATTGAAAAGAATGATAGAAGAACTACCGAAAGATCTCTATGTAAAGTTTAAACCATCTAAAATAAGATTATCTGAAAGGAGTATACCTCTAATTATGATTTATGAAACGGGGATGGACTAATTGTCCATTAAGCAAGAGGGTCGAAGAAGGCTAAAAAGGAGATTTAGCACTACTCTAATTATATGGGCGTTTGCTTTAATTGGCTACTAGGGTTACATGAGCTCTACTTGTCCAGTGCAAAAAGAGGCTTTATAAAAGAGTATTAAAATCAAAACACTATAAAAAGAGAAAGAGTGCTTAGATTTTGCCTATGGTAGACTTACACGCATGCATATATATATATATATATACCCTTCTCCGTTTTTAAGATTGATAAGCTTTTAATTTATTTTAATTTTTAAAAAATATTTCTAAAAGCAAAAATTTAAATCATTGCTAAAACATATCAAGGCTGGCGACCTATTATTGTCGCTAAAGCTTATTGACACTATCGACCAAAATTGTCAACCCCCCTTGGAAATGGAAATTGAGATTTCATTCATGCCAAATATGTGTTACAAAGGTTAGGATATGAAGATCCACCGAATGTTTAGCGTATTGAGCAAAAGTATGAGTTACAATGTTTGTCTGTCGTCTAGTCCAGATCAGTTCTGGGCAATTACATTTAGCTACCAGACTAGTTGTATCATCAATGATAAGGCCAAAGTCTGAGAGATATTCTTTTTGATTTTTGACCTCATTGATCACTATTCATTGGATTCTCTCAATTCGAATTCCCTTTCCTATAGCTGATAGTAATCCAGTTGGGAGGGCTAGATCTTCCGCCTGTTTTGGTCTATAAATCTTGAATAGGAAACTTATTATTTAGGAAGATGAAGCTGGTGAGTGCTTGTGTGTATCAGACATGGTGATAAATAGTAGTTGAAATTGGTCTAAAATCAATGTTGCATCTAATCAAGGATCCTAATTGATTTTCTTTGATATTTTTTTATTATAGCAAACATTTTGAAATTCAAATTTTGATTTTCAAAATAAGATTAAACTCAATCAGGGATGATTGAGAGAGATGAAGGGATGATTGAGAGAGATGAAGGGTTGATCTCCTTCAAACTAGGAAGGTAATAGAGAGAGAAATTTAGAGAGAGGGCAGAACATTTTATTATTTCTGTTGTTTAACAACATTTCACCTGTCTTTGTTTGTAATGAGTATTTTGGGTTACTATTTCTTTGTCACAAAATGCACCATTTATTGATCGAATTGAGTCATTTAATGACGACCTACTAGTAATAATTTTTTGAGTTAAGTGTCCATATAACCCTATGTTTTGGTCGAAAGTGCCAATATAATCATGTAAAGTTTGAAAGTGAGATTATAACCCTATTATTTGCTCAAACGTGCCAATCTAACCCTGAAACCCATAATTTGGTCGGAATTATGTGAATTAACTATTTTACCCCTGTTTAAAAAAAATAAAAATTCAGAAAATTAGAAAACACTACCATACCCTTGTCATCCTCCCTTGACTTAAAAATAAAAATATGAAAACTTACATTTAGTTTGTTTCGTCAGCTCTCCACATTTAATTCAACCTCGTCGCCGTCGGAGGTTGAATCTGGTTCCATTTTCTTTCATCGACGTCGGAGAGACCGGATGTTGAAGAGCCAAAGGAGGAGACGCTTGATGTTGTGTTTCCTGAGGACCATTGACGATGCCAGGCTCGCATCCTTGTTGGTGGCACCGGAGACCAGCTTAGTGGCGGGAGGTGGTGGACAGGTGTTGGGGTTGGGGCAGGCCAGGGCATGCCAACGCCGGGGGTTCAAATTGGTGCCGATGAGCGGTCGAGGAGCGGGATTCGGTGCTAGGGTTTGGGGTGCAACGACACGGCTGGCGGAGCGGCGGAGGATTCAAGGGCTATGGGGATTCCGACAGATGAGGATGCGCTGCTGATGAGTAGCGATGGCCAGTGGTGGCGGAGATGAGGTGGTGATGGGCGGGTAGGGATGGTGCCGCCATGGTGAGGTTGGGAATCGGGAGGGGCAGGGGTGGCGCTTCAGCCCGCGAGCATTCCCGGACGATTATGAATTAGATTTTGACGTTTCTGAATGCGGTGCTATAACTGAACCGATTATGTTGTATCCTTCACAGCTTACATATTATGTGTTGTATGAGTTGATTGTGTATTGTGAATTGTTTGGATTTAACTTGAGAAAATGGTAGATATTCAGAGGATTTTTCGATCGGGAGCTTCTCATCCACAACCTCGGGTAATGTAACTTTGTTGTGATTTGCTAGATGAAATGTCAAATTCTATTGGACTGATTATGTCTTTGCTGCATTTTGGATGAGATTTGAATTGGGGAGAGGCGGTGATGCTGGGAAATCGGAGGGGGTGCTGGAGGCGGTGACTTGGCATTTTCCAGATTTCGACTGCGGTGGCAGAGGTGGTTGAGGTGGCGGTGCGGTGGCGGTGGTGGCGGAGCGGCAGTGGCTATGGTTATGAAGGAGAAGAAGAGCAATGGGTAGTTTTGTCTTTACATTTTTAGTTTTTAGACTAGGGCTATCTTAGTCTTTTTAGTTATGGTCAATGCTCGAAAATGCCAAGTCAATGCCGGAATAGTGCCAACAGGTTATATCGGCACTTTTGATGCAAAACATAGGGTTATAATCGCACTTTCTGACTTGCACGTTCATATTGACACTTTTAATCAAAACATAGGGTCATATCTGTATTTTGCCCTAATTTTTTTCGTCACTACATCAACGACAACGATCTTTCGCCAAACGATTGAAAATCGATGATGCTTTTACAATATTTTTTCTTAGATAATTTCTCATCTTTTTGCAAAAAAACGCTCCACGTTTGCTCATCACTATAAGTAAATTTTAGGGTAAAATACTGATATGACCCCATGTTTTGGAGGTTTGTGCAAATATGACCCTGTGAAGTTGGAAAGTGGTATTGCAGCCCTATGTTTTGCATCAAAAGTGCCGATATAACCATGTGGTACTATTCTGGCATTGACTTAGTAATTTTCGACGTTGACCAAAATTAAAAAGACTAAACTACCCCTAGCATTTAAATTACAAATTTATTTACTAAAATACCCTAGTTTCTTCTTCTTCTCCATAACCACCTCCGCCGCCGCTCCGCCACCTCCGCCGCCGGAATCTGAAAACGAGCCACCAACACCACAGCCAGCAGACCACAGCCAATAACTCCACCTCCGCCGCTGCTCCGCCACCTCTGCCTCCAGAATCCGGAAATGAGCCACCAATAGATATGGCGATTCCAGCATAGTACAACCAACACCATCTCCCCTCCTCTCTAAACCCTAGCACCATTACAGCCACAGCCAACACCATCTCCTCTCCTCTCTAAACCCTAACACCATTACAGGACGGCGCAGCACCACCGCCACCATTTCCTCTCTAGACCTAGTACCACCGCCACAATTAGAACAACAAATCCATCCCAAATCCATCCAAATACGATGAATAGAAAGGATTTGTACAGACCTTTGATGAATTCCGATTGAGAGAGCGACTGGAATGGGATTCGCCAACACTATTGACGTCGCCGAGTCTGTCTTCCACGTTGTAGCACCAGCTCCGCATTTCCGTAGCACCATCTCCGGTGGTGCAGCGTAGCTCTTTTGCAGGTGCCATTGCTCGATTCCTACCGTTCCCATTCTCTCCTTCTCGATTCCTTCCATCTCCGCCACCAGAGGAGGAGCTAGGGTTTAGAGGTGGAGGAAGATCCATCTCCGTTGGACGAGGTGGAGTCGGCGGGCTAGGGCATTGTGGTGGCAGCGGATGGGATTCGGTGGGTTTAGTGGTGGTGGTCGATGAGACGGGGTGGTGGTGGCAGAGCTGGGCAGGAATGGTGTTTGAGGCGGCGGATGGTGAGGCACGGTGAATCGAGCAGAAGAGAACGGTGGCGGAGCAGCGGCGGCGGAGGGTGGAGGCGAAGATGAGATGGTGCTGGAGGTGGTGAGGTGTGGAGGAGGAATTTTGGCAGCTCAAATCTGAGCGGAGCAGTGGCGGTGGCGGAGCGGAGAGAAGATGAAGAAAGTGGAGAAGCGGAAGAAAGAAGGAAGAAAGTGGAGAAGGGAAGATAGTCTGCAGAGAGAAGAAGAAGGGAAGATAGTCTGAGGGCACAACTGTCATTTTACATTTTTGATTTTTGATTTATTTTTAATCAGGGGTATAACAGTCCATTCAAATAATTCCGGCCAAATTCAGGCATCCAGGGTCATATTAGCACGTTCAAGCAAATCATAGGGTCACAATAGCACTTTCCAACTTCACAGGGTCATATTAGCACAAACTACCAAAAACAGGGCTATATGAGCACTTGACTCTAAATTTTATCATATACTTTACGTCAGTACTATTTATTAAGTATTTGAGTGTGTATCACTGGAGATGCCATATTTGAACACCATCCACTTTCAAAGTAAAGAAAAACTCAATGCTGATATTCAAACTTACTGATCAACATCTGCCAGTACGTTTACTATAAACAAAGAATTAGTGATGATCAGTTCATCAATTCACATTAATATAAATGCAAAGGACAATTATGTGGTCCTGGTATTAATTGTTGATTAAGATTGGGATCAGAAGAATAACAATTATATGTACACAAGAGGATCTGATTACAACGAGTTATCGTCCGATCAGATCCAATAAAAAATTGTAATATCGCCACTGAGGATATTGACTTGCTTGTCGGAAAAAATATGGTCACCTGGTAAAGATGAGCGTATCACGCATCAATATTGCTCTGCCAAGCAAGGACTTTCTATAACTGTAACACCACTTGATCCAACCACGATCTATGTTGTCCAAACTGTAAACACCTTGAAAAACACAGGTCTGGCGAACCCGAATTTATGAAAACCCGAAAATAAAATTGCAAACACACGACCTGTACAAACTGATTGAGAACAATATATATTAACATGAACAATTAAATCGGGTTATCATGAACAAGGGTTTAGCGGAAGTCGAGAAGAGCATTAATTAGAGGATCTGAATTAAACCCATTAGTTTATGCAAACGAATATTGCCCGTAGTAGCTGGCAAAATTAATAAGTTTATGCATAGAACCAACTGGGAGTCGAAACGTAGTATAACACTAATTGCATCTTTAAATCCATTTCATGCTGCAAAGCAACAACTCTTTTGCTCCTGTATTACTTGGGCTATGTTCTATGGAATTTGTTTGAACTGATCTGATCTAATCTAATTTAAATTAAAAATAAGTGCGTTGAAATGGAATTATATGAATAAAGTAAGTTAAATTTAATTAAACTAAAATTAATCTAAATTAAATCAAACTGATTTGAACTGAACTGAACTGAACGGAATTGAAATGAAGATAAACTCAAACGCAGAGGGCCTTACTCATGATCAAAGCAACAACGCTTTTACTTTTTTTTGCTCCAATCGGCCGGACGCAAAAGCAAGAACAATTACGTACTTCCTCTATCCCATATCTATTTGCAATTTTGGTTTTTTGACATTATTCTCTATTAAATTTTTATCTTATATTTGAATAGATACATGTATAACAAAATTATTGTAGTGTATGATGTTATTCAATTTGTCGTAATAGATAGTTTTTAAATATCAACATTTTATTTACCGTTATTATACGTAGGTAAACATATTTACGGTAAAAAATGTTTCTTGAATAGCGTGACAGAGATTGTTGTGCAAATAGATTTGGGACAGGGGATTACTTCGTTATGTGTGTATATATATGTATTTATTTTCATTTTGAAAATTTATAAGTAAAGTGAGTATTTTAATTTTATTTTAACGGCACTCCAATTCAACTAGTTTAAGGCAACATTTTGGGAAAAATCGTTTTCCATAGGATTATGGAAAGACGGGTTTTAATTAAAATAATAAAAAGATAAAAGGTTTTGATTGTAATATTAAAAATTTATGCAACGTGTAGTAATTATAAAGTTTATGACCCAATTAATACAACCCAAAAGTTTTATCTTCATTTCTTCTAATTTACAGTTTAAACCTTGGTATTTCCATGGTTTATGGAAAGATCGTCTTTTAAAAGATATACTCATAGTTTTAAGGCAAAGTCTTGGAAAAGAAGGTCTTTCCATAGTCTTATGGAAAGACAGATTTTAATTAGAATAATAAAAGGTAAAAGTTCTAAGTTGCAATATTAAAAATTATTATGCAACGTGTAGTAGTAATAAAGTTTATAACCCGATTCATGCAACCCAAAAATTTTATCTTCATTTCTTTTAATTTACACTTTAAACCTTGATCTTTCCATGACCTATGAAAAGACCGTGTTTCAACAGACGGACTCTAATTTTAATATGATAAAATGCGACTTAATTTAATTCATTATTACTATATTCAATTTACTTAATTTTAGTCACCTTTCTTCAGATTAGTTGAGATCGAAAAGAACGAATATGACCCGAAACTTCATAGTATGAAACGAAGGAAATATAACCTACGATTAAACGTCGCCTTAATAGTTATTTGAAACAAATACTCCCTCCGATTCTCTAAGATTGGATTCCTTGGTTTTGACACTTGAATTTAGAAAATGTTGAATGAGTGGTGGAGAATGAATTAAATGAGTAAAAAATAAAATAAATGAATAAAAAAAATCTAAAATTTGCCAAAAGATGAAGGAATCATCCCAAAAAGAAAAGTGAACCGAAGGGGATAACTTTTAATTGATTGAATATACTTTAGAGTAATATTTGCTCTAACAATTGGTATAGTAATTGCCATATTCTGGGGATAGTAATTACCATATGCCAAATAATAATGGGAAAGTCTCATGAAAGGCGGCCTTTCCATAAGTTTATGGACAGTCCTCAGGGGTATTTGACTTAAATGTTGTAATTTTTTTATAAAATTTAAATACTGCATTTTATAAGTTAAAGCAAGTAATAATATGTATTTGAAGGTGAAAATATAAAAGTATATGATATAAAAAAATATTTTAAAATATTTTAAATTTTGTATGTAATTTAAGAAATGCAGTGTATAAGGTAAGAAATAAGTGGCCTGTCAATAAGCTTATGGACAGGCCGCCTGTCAGGAGACCCACTCAAATATAAATGACTTTATTATGGTGCACTGATATTAATCAATGACATACCTCATCATCATTAGGATTACAATATATAGAGCTACAACAAATCAAAGTCTAATAGAAATAGGATTCTAATTCTATAAGGAATTACTATCTATACCTAATTCTATAAGGAAACGAATTCTATAAGGTAACTACCATCTATAACATTTCCTTGTACAAGGAAAATGTTTATATTTCCTTAACACCCTCCCTGGGATGATTTCAAAATCAGGTATGGATCAGCAGCAGGTGCAGCAACCGGCGGCGGATCGAATTGGCAGCGGCGCGTGACGAGAACTCGGCGGCGCGTGAGCTTTGGGATTGACGCGTGTGGTTTAACGCACAGACCGATCAGATCAGGAGAGGCGGCACACAGATTACCACTGCCAGACGATGCCGGTGGCGATCGACGAGCGGCAAAATAGAGCCGACGATGATGGCTGTGCGGCGGTACGTGGATAGGCGCGTGGCTTGACATCGGCGTTGGTGGCTCGGGAAAGGCAGCATAATATTTTCTTAGGGTTTCAGGATTTTAGCCTCTGATACCATGATGAAATATAAATGACTTTATTATGGTGCACTGATATTAATCAATTAATCAATGACACACCTCATCAATCATTAGGATTACAATATATAGGGCTACAACAAATCAAAGTCTAATAGGAATAGGATTCTAATTCTATAAGGAATTACCATCTATACCTAATTCTATAAGGAAACGAATTCTATAAGTTAACTACCATCTATGACCTTTCATTGTAAAAGGAAAATGTTTCTATTTCCTTAATAAAAATACAACTAAACCTTTTATACACATGAAAATAATCAAATAATCAAATTGTCCTTCTAATACTATCCATTTCCACCACCATCTCCCTTCAACACCCGCCACTGCTGCCCCTATCTCTCCTCAAACACACCCACGGGTGTACCCCAGTGGTTAGGAGATGGGTGGGATCGCCAATTATCCCTGGTTCGAAACTCGGCAGCGGCAGTATGGGGAGCTCTTGCTTTGCAAGGCTCCCTTGTGCGCACCGAGTCTATGGATCGGCCCATTGATCCTGGTGCTGGGCTACCGTGATTTACCTCTCATACGATGGCCGAGGTGTCGGCTGGTATGAGCCGCTGAGGGCAAGCGGTGATCGCCCTATCTCTCCTCAAACCCACCACCAACACCCTCACCACTTTCCAAATACATCCCAGAACAATACAAACAAATTTCATCAATCATATTCCATAAACAAAAAAAAAATCACAATAAAAGAATTTTATCAATTTATTCTTACTAAATTACATCTATGCAACATCAGGTGGGTTTGGGGCAAAATAAATGATATAAGATCATATATTAGATACCAAAATAACAATTTAGTCTACCTGAAAACCACCAGGAATTTGATTGGGGATCAAACAAATCGTTTTAAATTTATAGAGTATTGAAAGGAGGTGGTTTTGAAAATGAGACCAAAAGATGGTATTAGCTCATATGTTAGGGACCAAAAAAATAATTTAGTCAAAATTATCTTATACAGTTTCAAATGAGACTGGATCATATAATACTTGAAATATGTTGAGAACAATATATTCTTAAACATACATTTTAAAATTTTCAAAACATGTCTTTAAGAGGTTACTTAAAACAGTGTTGATTCTCTCCAATATATGCTTAACAAATTTCCATTTCTTGCAAATCTACACACGTACGAATATCGCTAGTCCTTATTATTAAATTGGACAAGTGACCAAGACGTTGGAGTTTCCACAACTATAAATACAAATCATCCCCCATGCAATCTTCCACACCAAAAACAAGAAAAACCATAAAACATTACAATTAAATTCCAATCATGAATCTCTTTTTGCAACTTTTATCCAAAACCAAGACCTTCTTCCTCGTCCTAGGAACATGGTTTCGCGCCATATTCCTCCTCGTACTCAAAAACCTGTGCCCTAGTTTCCTAACCCCGGGAGGATTCGCATGGAGAAAGTTTAACCTAGATCGGACCCCGGGTCCGATCTGCTGGCCTTTGGTAGGGCTCCTACCCCAGCTGAGGGCTTCTCTCGCCCATCGGAAACTCGCGCATTTAGCCGCTTCTTTGGGGTGCAAACGTGTAATGCCATTCACTCTCGGCCCCTACACTCGTGTGATCATTTCTAGCCACCCGGAAGCCGCCCGGGAGATCCTATCCGGGAGCGCGTTTTCTGATCGCCCGATTAAGGAATCCGCCCGGACGTTGATGTTTGAGCGAGCCATCGGGTTTGCGCCAGCAGGGAGCTACTGGCGCAAACTCCGGAGGATCGCGTCGAGTCATTTGTTTTGCCCTAGGAGGATTTCGAGCTTGGAGGGGGTGAGACAACGGGTGGTGGATGAAATGGTGCAAAGAGTTGGGGTTGAAATGCAATATGGTGAAAATGGTGGGGTGGAGTTGAGGCCAATTTTGAAGAAGGGCTCTTTGGGAAATGTGTTGGAGAGTGTGTTTGGGAGTGGATTAGGGTTTGATGGGGAGAAATTGGGGGATATGGTCGAGGAGGGATATGAGTTGATTTCTGAGTTTAATTGGGCTGATTATTTACCTTTTAGGTTTTTGGATTTTGGCGGGGTGAAAAAAAGATGCCACAAATTGGCAGGGGAGGTTAAAACTCTCATGGTAAAAATCATACAAGAGAGGAAAGATGAAGAGGGTAATTTAATTAATGATGTGAAGAATGATTTTCTTAGTGCTTGCCTTTGTTTGCCCAAAGAGGATCAGCTTTGTGATGAAGATTTGGTGGCTGTTTTGTGGGTAAGAAATATCCCTCTCTTATTTTTATATGGTTTCGTTTTTAATCCTCAATTAACACACATGAAACTACTATATTTGGTAAATCCATATTCCTCTCTATAATTGGTAAATTTTATACAGTGAAAGTATTTTTCATGTAGCATATACTGTGATGGGAGTCAAATCAAAGAATTTAATATTTGACCCACAGATTTAGTAGGAAAACTATAGAGTCAACTATTTGTTGAATTCTCGAAGACTTTGAAAGGTTGCATGTGAGTTGGAAAGTGTTGAGCTTTTCTTAGTGATCACAGCTATTATAAATTTATTATACTCCAGGGTAACGGCAATTTGTATATCAAACACCGAGGGTTAAGATAAAAGATTTTAGTTGTAATATTAAAAAATTATTATGCAACGTGTAGTGGATATAAGTTTATAACTCAATTATTGCAATCCAGAAATTTTATCCTAATTTATTCTATTTTGTAATTTAAACCTTGGTATTTCTATAATTTATGAAAAAATTATCTTTCAAGGGACTGACTCAATACATTAATAAAAATATGTAAAATGAACATATCACAATCCCTTGGTCTTACTTGAGTCATATCAAAAGTGTTGAACATTGGGTTTCTTAACCGTGCCGACATATAAAGTGCAGATAAACTGATTTAAAGTGCAGATAAACTAAAATGAACACGACCACATGCCCTAATCACAAACCACCTCAAATTAATCAAAATATATTCTTGTTTGTTGGCATTGCTATAGGAAATGATATTCCGAGGGACAGATACTGTGGCTCTCCTTCTCGAATGGATCATGGCTCGTATGGTTCTTCACCAAGACATCCAAACAAAAGTTCAGCTCGAAATCGACACGTGCGTCGGGCCGAACCAGCACGTGCGAGACGCCGACATACCAAACCTACCTTACCTTCAAGCCGTAGTCAAAGAGGTGCTTCGGCTTCACCCGCCCGGCCCGCTCCTCTCCTGGGCCCGGCTCGCCATTCACGATGTCCACGTCGGCAAGTTCTTCGTGCCAGCTGGCACAACGGCCATGGTCAACATGTGGGCCATAACCCACGACCCCGACATCTGGGCGGACCCGTGGGCCTTCCGGCCCGAGAGGTTCGTTGAAGAGGAAGTATCCATCCTCGGGTCGGATCTCCGGCTCGCTCCTTTTGGGTCGGGTCGTCGGGTTTGCCCCGGTCGGGTCCTCGGGTTGACCACGGTTCAATTGTGGCTTGCGCGTTTACTTCAGGTGTTCAAGTGGGTCCCGTCATCCTCGTCTAATCAGCAAGTGGATTTATCAGAGTGTTTGAAGCTTTCCATGGAAATGAAGAAACCACTTGTTTGCAAGGCGGTTAAACGGGGCGGACCCGGGTTGGATCCGAATAATATTAATTAATATAACCGGGTTGGATCTGAATAATATTAATTAATTTAGTTATATATGGAGTGCCTGGTGATGTATAAATAAAATCGCATGTATGTAACTATGCATGGTTTGATTTTGTGTAGTTTCGATCATATGTGTAATATTTCTTGGAAAATGTTGATAATTTGATGATCATCTTAAATGGGATAAATTATAATTGATATAATCTATAATACTTCTGGCATTCTCTACAGGGATGGCAGTGAGGCGGATGTTGGTAGAGGTTTGCCTCGCATCCATCCCAATGGGGCGGGTATGTTTTGTATGAGTTGGGGTTGGACGGGTATTGGTATGAAATTTGATACCCGTCATGGATGATGGGTTGGACATGGATATTAACTCACATTTGTCCCATACCCACCCGTCCCAGTAAATCCGTTGTATACCCACTAAATTGCCATATAATATATTATTATTTTTCTACAATACACATATCTTATCTATAAAATTTTGTCTCTTGAAAGACGGTCTTTCCATAAGTCATGGAAAGACCAAGGTTTAAAGTGTAAATTAGAATAAATGAAGATAAAATTTTTGGGTTGCATGAATCGGGTTATAAACTTTATTACTACTACATGTTGCATAATAAATTTTTAATATTGCAACTTAGACATTTTACCTTTTATTATTCTAATTAAACCCGGTCTTTCCATAAGCCTATGAAAAGACCGTCTTTCCCAAGACTTTACCTTATTATAATAGAGTGGATTTTAAGTATTTTTGGAGATAAAAGAGATATGAGTAGAATGAGTTTGAAGTGGGTAAGGAGACTCAAGTGGGTAATTGGGCGGCGTAAATTTTATATTATACCCGATGGAACGAGGTGGATTTTAATATTATACCCAACATTGATGATGAAACAGGTATATATATAAAAATGTTAGGTGGGCATGGGTATGGAGGTACCATAATCCCTACCCGCCCACCATTGCCATCCCTAATTCTCTCTATCAACAAATTCTGCCAAATATGTTTCATCGTTCAATTGTGAATGTGCTTAGTCAAGAGAATAAGAAAATAAAATAATAAAATAATGAGATTATTATGGCAAGGTATGAAAGAAATCAGAAAGATATAAAAATAAGGGTAAAATATAGATATGACCCTATGTTTTGGTTATAAGTATCAATATGATTCTTCAAGATCAGAAAGTGCTATTATAACCCTATATTTTGCATCAGAAGTACCGATATAACATTTTCGCACTATTATGACGTTGACTTTATAATTTCCGGCATTGACCCGAAGTAAAAAGACAAAAATAACTTTAGTCTTAAAATTAAAAATGTAAAGATAAAAATACCCTTATTCTTCTTCTTCTCCATAACCATAGATGCAGTCGCTCCACCACCTCTGTCGCCGCTCCGCCACCGGCAGTGACCGGAATCTGGAAAATGCCATGCTGATTCGCTCCAATCTCCCAGCCACCATCGGCCCATTTATCGCCACCATCAAACCCACCCCGTCGTCACCATCGGCCCACCCCGTCGCCACCATCAAACCTCTGCCGCCGTCGCTCCGCCACCATCGAAACCATCCCGTCGCCACCATCGGCCCACCTCGTCGCCACCATCGGCCCACCTAGTCGCCACCATCGAACCCACCCTGTCGTCGATCGAATCCACTAGCGCCCACGCCATCGGCCCGCCCCGCTCTACAAAACCCCAATTAACATTACCCCATCTCCGCCCCGCCCCACCACCTATCCCAAGCCATCGCCCCACCATTTTCTTACGCTGCTCAGCTAAGGGCCGGAAAGGGCTGATGTGCTCAAAGGGAATCAAATTTTCCGAGAAGGGTAAGGGCATAACATTTGTAACACGAAGAAGAATAACTGTGAAGAAGAAGAAGCTTGAAAAGGGCTTCAGATGTGCTCAATAAGGGTGGCTTCATATGTGCTCAATAAGGTAAGGGCATAACTATCCTTTCACATTTACTAAATTTTTAATTTTTTATTAAAAGGAAATAATCGTCATTTCATATTTTTCTGGCAAAATTCAGGTTTCCAGAGTTCTATTAGCACATTTTTTACAAATTATAGGGTTATAATAATATTTTCTAATTTTACAGAATCATATTGACACATATAACCAAAACATAGGGCCACATTATACTCTAAAAATAGTTATTAGAGGGTCATCAATGAAGAATCGTAGCTTAACAATCTCGTGACAAGTATACTTTTTAGTCATTATTGAAAATTTTCATTTACCAATAACATAAATATTGTCAATGTACCAGTGACAAAGAATGTCGTCAGTAACCCTTGACGCTGGCATTATATGTAGGGATGGCATAAGAATGTCGTCAGTAACCCTTGACGCTAGCATTATATGTAGGATGTCACTGAGGCTGGTTTTGGTGGATCTCTTTCTGGCATTCATTTTAATGGGATAGGTATGGAGATTATTTTGATGGGGGTGGATGGGTATGGGTATGAAAATCATACCCGCTGATAGAATGTAAAATGTATAAATAATTGTGCCTGTGTGTATTGATATATATATATATATATATATATATATATATATATATATAGTAAGTACAAAGGGTATACATGACCTAAGCAAATATGGAACAGGATATACACAAAACCAATCAGAAACGGTATTTCTTTCTTATCTTGAATCTAATTGATTTACATCTCTATTACCCCCCCCCCCCCCCTTCAGCGAAGTGTATGGTTGGTCGCAACATAAAACTTGGACGTAGAAACTCAAACTGAGGACGAGGTAAACCCTTCGTAAAGATGTGAGCAAGCTGCAAGTTCGTAGAAATATAAGCAACCCTTGAACTTGCCAGGAGACACCATCTCACGCACAAAATGATAGTCAGTACCAATGTGCTTAGCTCTCTTATGAGAAACTGGATTCCGAGCCATGAAAATAGCACTATTATTATCACACAGCAAAATGGGTGGGACGCGCGACGTCACGCGTAAATCCTGAAGAAGATTCATCAACCAAGCTAACACTGCAGCAGTATTTGTATAGCACGGTACTCTGATTCTGAACTAGAATGAGAATATGTAGGATTTTTCTTAGAGCTCCAGGAAACCAGGTTGTCACCAAGGAAAATGACATAACCATATGTAGACCTACGAGTCTCTATACAACAAGCCCAATCAACATCAGAGTAACAAAAAACTAGTAAAGCAGAGGATTTTGCGCGAAACTGAAGACCATAGTGGAGTGTACCACGAACATAGCTCAAAATATGAGTGACAACTTGGTAATGGTCGTCAGTAGGAGCCTGCATATACTAATCAACCGTATTTACAACATAGGGAAAGTCGGGACGTAAAATCGATAGATACTCTAGCGCACCAACCAAAGAACGATAAAGTGTGGGGTTTCCAAACGACTTACCGGAAGAGCTGGATAGTTGCGAAAAAAACCACAAATGGAATAGCAACAGGCGCAGAGTCTTGCATGCCAGCTCGCAGTAAAATGTCTCTGCATATCTGGCTTGAACAAGGAATAAGCCGTTGGAAGTACGAACAACCTCCAATCCCAAAAAATACTGCAGAGTGCCAAGATCGGTAATCTTAAATTCCTGATTAACCCGATCAATAAACTTTCGAATAAGATGACTATCATTCCGAGTAAGAATAATGTCATCAACATAAAACCGGTAAATAGAGCAAAGAGGCACCCTGTGATAAAACAAATAAGGGGGTATCTGAAGAACTGCATACAAAACCCATGCCAATAAAAAAAATGAACTGAAATGTTGAATCCAAGCGCAGGGAGTTTGCTTCAAACCATAAATGGCCTTGAGTAGATGAAAAACATAATCAGGACGCATAGAGTCTTTGTATCTAGCAGGTTGCTCCATGTAAACCGGAGATTCCAGAATACCATTTAAAAAGGCAATCTTCACATCAAGTTATTGCAATGGCCAATTGCAATGAACAACAATGGATAAAACAGTACGAACAGTAGATGCCTTCACCACTGGACTAAAAGTATGATCATAATCAAAACCAGACAATTGCAAAAAACCCAGAGCAATTAACCTCGCTTTGTGTCGGTCAAGGGAGCCATCAAATTTATACTTCAATCGGTAAACCAATTTTGAACCAACAACATTTGCATGGGAAGGACGAGGAACCAGCTCCCATGTTTGTTGAGTGCGCAAAGCATCCATCTCTGAGTCCATAGCAGCAACCCATTCAAGATCCTTGACACTCACTAAACCAGAAATATCATATACTGAAAAATCCTTGTATCGTAGAGAATCAATGCACATGCGAGTAGTCATTGGATGCCGATATGAGGGGCCCACAACCGATGAAGGCGTGGATACCAAGGACGGTGCGTTAATTAATACGTCGGGCACAAATCCCAAGATAATCCGCAACAGCCTAGCAGGTGGCGGCAATGGCAGCACAGGTGAAGCAGGGGCGACCAATGAAGTCGGTGAAGACGTCGGCGGCAATGTGGATGGTGCGTGGCATGCATGCGCGGTCGGGGTGACCAACACATGAGTCGGAGGTGTTGTTCACTGTGCTGGCGGCGCTGACTGGTGTCGAACACGCTGTTGGTCACCCTGTGGCAAACAAATGCAATGTTCTGAAGAACCCTAAGCTTCCAGTATATGTGGAAAATTTGAATTTCCAAAATAATGGGCAGTTGTGCTGAAGAAAATGGCTCAAACACTTATGATGGAACTGACTAAGGCTCCAAAAAAAAGTAGAAATGTCCAGTGATGAAGAATCTATAACAGTACGAGTACGGGTAGCTGGAAAAAATATCTCATCAAACTGAGCATGGCGAGTGATGTACTCCTTCTTTGTAAGAGGATCAAGACATCGATAACCCTTGTACTAAGAACTGTATCCCTAAAATATACAAGACATACTCCGAGGGGCCAGTTTATACGCAGCATAGGGCCTCAAATAGGGGAAAACTCGACAACCAAATGGATGAAAATTGGAGTAGTCAGGAGTAGTACCAAAGAATAGAGAGTGGAAACTGACCAGATAAAACCATAGTAGGCACTCTGTTGATGATGTAGACCGATGTAGAGAAAGCATCTTACCAGAATGAATGATGAAGGCCAGAATGAAAGAGTATCGACAAACCTGTCTCAGTAATATGACGATGATTCCTCTATGCACGACCATTTTGCTTAGGAGTGTAAGGGCAGGAAATCTGATATAAATGCCCTTAGATGTAAAATGAGTGTGCATGCGATGATTCACAAACTCGGTTCCACAATCACTCTGAAATACCTTGATGGTGGTAGAAAGCTGATTCTCAACAAGAGCTTCAAATTGCATATATGCCTCCACAAAATTAGACTTTCGTCGTAGAGGAAATAACAAAGTAAATCGAGAGAAATCATCAATAAAAATGACATAGTAAAGATACATGGCGCGAGAGACAGCAGGTGAGGGTCCCCATAGGTCACAATGAACTTAATCAAGTATGTGTGGTGCACGTTTTAAATTATCATTAAAAGAAAGACGTTTGCCTTTAGCCATCTCACAAGAAGAACACAAATGAGAGAAATCATCAATAAAAAATGACATAGTAAAGATACCCGGCGCGAGAGACAGCAGGTGAGGGTCCCCATAAGTCACAATGAACTGAATCAAGTATGCGTGGTGCACGTTTTAAACTTCATTAAAAGAAAGATGCTTGCCTTTAGCCATCTCACAAGAAGAACACAAATGAGGCTTAGGCAGCAAACTAGTAACTGGTAGACTAACAGTCTTATTCAAAGAAGAAATTACATTAAAAGAAACTTGTCCTAAGCGACTATGTCATAGTTCAAATGAGGCTTTGGCTTCATTCTCATTAATAAAAGAAACTAAAACAGCAGCACCATAATCTAAAATGTAGAGACATCCCTCACTGTGTCCTCGGCCAATGACCTCCTTGGTAACCTTGTTCTGAATAGTGAAAACATTGTCATCAAAATAAACAACAACATTTAGATCCCTGGTCAACTTGGCAATGGATAATAAATTCTTGGTGATGTGGGAAACAACCAAGACATCAGATAAAGTAATGGAATCAGAAATCTGGGAATTGCCAATATGGGAAATATGCAAAGAGGCACCATTGCCAAAATAAACACGACGATTGCCATTATAAGGAGCGATGCTATCCAGGTTGGATGTAGAAGCAGTCGTGTGGTTGGTACCAATCCAGAGTTGCAGTATTTTGCTGATAGCACTGAGGTTGAGCTGTGTCCGCAGTATTTACAATATCATCGCAAGCAACATGAGAAATCTTGTAGCATAATTCAGCAAGATGACTGGGACGATGAAACCATTGGCAGACGTAGGTGTCATGGCCACCCAGCGCGGATGAAGGGCCGTCGGCGGGCGATGGATTCTGGCCAGCGCCACCACCACAGTCTTATCCTCTCCCCCTTCCTCGTCCGTTACTGTAGCCTCCCCTGCCGCAGTTAGCCTGCCTGGACGCCCGTTGACTAGCAGAAATAACAGTAGGTGCAGGTCTAGAAGTCGACGAACGAGCTTTGAGATGAAAGTCCAAAGCCTCGGCATCAACAACAATAGTGTATAAATGTGGTAAAGGATCTCTCATCATGGGAGAGTTTGAAAACTCAGAGAAGTGATAATTCAAACCACGACAAAAAACAACAGTAATGTCCCTATCATTGAGAGGATGTTTAAGCACACAAAACTTCAATGGTGTCCTTAAAGCGAGGATAATAATCCTGAACAGACTGGTCATCTTGATGAACTTCATACATACGATCATAAATAAAAAGGCGACGAGAACAAGAATTGTTTTGGTACTTTGTAGCTAAAGCATCCCATACCTGAACAGCAGTGACTGTACCGTCAACTACTGACATTACAGCCGGAGACAGGGATGAAAAAATAGCCGCCTAGACCAGTTGATCCAGCTGGATCCAAGCATCACAAGCCTTTATTCTTCTCAGAAGCCTTGCCTTCGGTTTCTTTAGAAGTTGAGCTCGCAGGGGGATCAGGGCACTTGGCAGATCCATCAACAAAACCAATCAAATTGACAGTAAGAAGAACAGAAGTAACATGAGTACACCAATAAGCATAGTTGGAACCATCAAGCATGATGGTGATGCAGTTGATCAACGATGGAAGCGTAATGGACGTCATCAGGAATAAGCAAATACAGATCGAAACACAAGAGATAAATCATGTTGCACCAAACACACAGCAAGCTTGTGAATGGCAGTGGACGACTGATTTAACTTTGTGCGTGGACAATGGAGCAGCAAGGAACAACAGCGAAAAAATAGACCACCGGCGGACGGATAGCGGCGCGTGTGTTGAAGATGGCAGCGCTTTTTCGGCAACGGGCAGCGTGTGCGACGACGCGTGAAGCGGCGGTGTCGAGAACTCCGATCGGCGATCACCGGCAACCTGAGAGCGGCGGCGATGATCGGAAAAATGAGGCGAGTGGGCGCGACCTAAATTGGAAAAACACGGGAAAGAAGAACGGAAATTTTTGGGAAAACCCGGAGAATTTTAGAGAAACCTGACTGACACCATGATAGAATGTAAAATCCACAAATAATTGTAGTTGTGCGTATTGATATATAGTGGGTACAAATGGCATACAGGACCTAAACAAATATGGAACAAGATATAAACAAAACCAATCAGAAAGCGTATTCTTTTCTTATCCTGCTTCTATTTGATTTATATCTCTATTACCCGCCATGGGTAGTGGGTCAGACGTGGATATTAGTTTATACCCGCTCCATCCCCGTCCCACCCCACTAAACTCGTTATATATCCGCTAATTTAATATAAAATAAATTATTATTTGTCCATATTGCCCGCATCTTAAATGTAATATTTTCATGTAAATACATTTATTAATTTTAATATAAAAGTTACTATAAAAAGTGGATTTTAGCTACTTTTGGAGATATAAGTGGGATGAGTACAATGGATATGAAGTGAGTAGGGAGATTCAAGTGCGTGATGGTGCGGGGGCGGATTTTGAAGTTGTACTCGTCATGGATAATGAGGCGGGCATGGATATGAAAATATTAGATGGGCATGGGTATGGAATTATCATAATCCGTACCCATCTCGCCCCATTGTCATCCCTAATTATATGTTATATTTAGCTAATGATCGGAAAACACTAACAATTATATAAGTTGATGGTCTTAAATACAGATTATTTGTATTACTTCGATTCGATCGATAAACTCAGTGGCAGTTCATGGCTTGAACCGATTGATTGAACCAGGAAGAAATTACAAGAGGACAGCTAATGTGGTTTTAGTCAAATCCGAATAAGTGTATTAGCTACTAATCACTCCTTTAACCAAAAGATCATATCTGATCCGCACTTTAATTTGTAAAATACAAACTAGGTTTTCCACGTCACTATGCTTCAACGGACACTAAGAAATGCATTAGATCTTTCCTTAACAAAATAAGTGCATTAGATCTTATATGCTTGGGATAATTGTAGTCCCAATTATTTCTTTCTAGTCGGAACAAAATATCTTATAACTCAGTATGCTAATGAATAAACAATATTGTATGTCTAAACATGCATCCAAAAGTCTTAATTGCTAGGACAGATGAACCTAATGTTTCGGCTTTTCCAGATTGAATTTTGCTTTTATAAAATTAATAATCCCCATTATCTTTAAACATTTGAGTTGTACAAATGATTATGTATTAATCGGGAATGAGCCATTCTCCAATACTTCCAGCCTTTATACTCGCACGCCGCGCTGAGCTGTCTTTGTACCGTTGGCCTACTTTCACCGAATCATATCGTATTCAAATGCTGACTCGATTGACTTTTCTATCTCCGAATAGTAAATTTTCTTAATTTGATCACCCGAGCATCTTCAGTAAAGAATCGGATTAGCGCTTCAGTAAAATATACACGAAGTATTTGATTGACTGCATTGGTTTTAGTTTTTCATTTTCGATGTTACCGTTGTAATTATAGTTTCGATATGATGTGTCGATCATTTGATGGGCAAAATTTTAGTCGGGCTATACATGTGTATGGTTTCCTATTACTCCCTATGTTTCATCGGATGTGGCACACTTTCCTTTTTTGGGATGATTCCTTTATTTTCATCCACTCATTTTACTTTTTTCTTTTTAAATTCAATTTCATCAACTCATTTCATTCACCCAAATCTAAGCGCATAAAGCTGGTGTGCCACATCCAATGAAACGGAGGTAGTACTTTTTCTTGGTAAAACAAGTGAGGGTCTTGATATGAGTTTCTCCCAATAAAAATTCTACTTGACCCACTTAAAAAAAGTGTGTCACGTCATATTGATACTTCCATTTGACCCTTGCATTAGAGATGTTTTTGTAGGTTAAGGTCCATCAATATGGTGTGTTAACCGACTTTAATCAAAGTGACTCTTACATTTGAAATACAAATACTCTATATCTGAATCCATCTTGTGAAACTCAATCTTTTTTTATAATATTTTCAAACAATTGATAGATGGTAGTTGTTGCTTCAATAAAAGTATGTTTGGTATACGATCGTTAACCGATAGTTGTTGGCTGTTTCCTGTTTCATTTAGTTGATTTGACTAATTGTTATACTAGTTGTTTCTATTAATTTTCGATTTTGAAACTATGTTTGGTAAATGCTTATTAATTGTTGGTTGTTTAATGCAAAATGTAATTACTTCTTCCGTCCGAAGGGAATCTGCACACTTTCCTTTTATGGGTGTCACAGGCAAATCTGCACATTCTTCTCTTTTAGAAAAAATTAACATTTTAAATGACATGATTATTACAAATTATTTTTTTTACAGAAGCCCACAAAGTTTCTCATCAACCCTAAATTCTTCATATTCAATTCAATTTGTCTCCACCTCCACTTTTTGGCTCCACCACTACATTTTAGCTCACTCTCCTCCACTCCGCCACCGCCTCTCCAACTCCACCTCTGATTCCAAACCCCTCCTCACCTCTGACTCTGTCCCCGCCTCCTCCCTCCCATGGCCGACCCTTCTACCATATCCACCACCATTGATGCCACCAGAGCTGGAATCGCCTTCGACGGAATTGAATTGACGGCGGGGGAGGAATCACCTTCAACGGAACCGGTGGCTTCAGCTTGCGCGAGCCAGTCACCGGTGACGACGGCGTGGTGAGTAGCATGAGCCTTGTAGTAGGCAAAAAACTTGGGATTTTTGAGCCACCCCCGCCTTCCTCCAGATCAACCAGCGTGTTCTTCCATCTCGGTCCTTTTTCTTCGATCACATGCCGGAGCTGTGTACCCATGGTGGAGAAAGTTTTGGTTCGATTTGTTACCACTGGCTGAGCCTCACACGGAGGATCTGCACGACCTCTTCCAAGAGCAATGGTGGAGAGGGTCTGACCCAGATTTGTTCAATTTGTTTTTTTGGGTTTAGGTTTTCTGGGTTTAGGCTTTTTGGGCTTGCTTTGGCGGATAATGTCTAATCCATGAGGGATGATCGGGTGTTGGTAGACAGGCGGCGCGACGATAGTGGTGGTCGCGGTGGTGGTTATTGGCGGGCAGGAGAGGGAGACTAGTAGTGGTGATGGTGGTGATAGGTAGGGCAGGGGAGTGGGGGAGATGAAGAAGAAGGGCATTTTAGTATTTTCACCTTTCCCAAATTAAAACATCTACTTTCTCTTTCTGCAAGTTTGGCTAGGACGGAGGGAGTATTAAAATTAAAAGGCCAACATCCAACCAAAAAACTACTAGGTATATATGTGGTTCAAACATTAAGCTCAACCCGTACAAAGGGTAGCCCAGCGAAATTAGTAAAGTTTTTGTACAGACAGATAGCGAACATCGACTGACAAGATTGCTCCACATATTGTCCATTATCCACCCCCAGAGATATCCGGCCACCATCAGAAAAACCATGCAAGTGGCAACCACTCATCCCACAATCAAAAGAACGTGGCCTATAATATATGCACTCAGAAGAGTCATACAGTCACCACGATGACCACGATCAACACGACTTGCACATCAGGTAACATCCCGATAGTGTTAACTGGAGAAACCTATAAATAGATTATGGTTTAAGGAATGAAGGCAAGCTACAACTAAAAATTAAAAGGAATATACCGAACACACAACACTAAGTTAAGCATCAGATCGTTTACCCGGGATCAAATCAGGGAGATTTATTCCAGGATCAAAACACTCTTGGTTCACTCAAACAACTGAGTTGCTGCCTTCAAACAATAGCATCAATACTCTTCTTATCCTTTTATTTTGGTGGAAAAGTTAGCTTTCCCACCATGCAGAAATTCATATTGTTAGACATCTATTTCAGCTTGTTTGACCAAAATGATAAGACAAATACCAAAAGGCAAACTCAACTCAATCCGAATGACTAAGTGTCTAATAACATATAACATGATAATAAAATTTAATGGTTGAAACTGATTCGATTTGACTTCCAAAGTTAAATTGTTCCAATATATCTTGGCCGGAGGGAGCAGTAGCAATCATTGGACTTGTAATTTCTTCTCCATTTGAGGCTGCGCAACCTCACAAGAGAGATACACGTTCTGTATGGAGGCATTTGAAGAATAATACGAGAGTTTTTACTTCATCTATTTTGTTATTTATACCACACTTATTATAAATAGATTTTTTGTATTTGACATTCTTTCCATTTTTGGTAAGATTCCTCCAATTTCACCACTCATTCTACTTTTTACATCTACATTCAATTTCATCCGCTCATTTTACTTTTTACTTTCTACATTCAATTTCATCCACTCATTTTCTTCACCTAAATCCAAATACATAAACGTATGGTGTCATAAATAGAAAAACGGAAGAAGTACTTAACTTCGAAGATTCCATAATTTTATTATCATGACTCACTATTTTAGTGGAGAAAGTTATAGAATTGAATGGACTCATATGGATTAGCTTTCTATATATAAAAAAATCATCATAAAGGATATGATTTGGGGACATCATGTTTTCTTTTTGTCGTAGTTTATTGAGAAAAAAATAATAGAAGCATGATTGGGATGGGCAATGGTGCAATATTAAGCCTTTTCCGTACGCGTATTAGTTTGGAATATTGACATTATTGGTCCAGCGTGACATTAATAAAGCAAATCACGAAACATAATCTCGCAACTTTTTATCAGATTTTTATTTTTAACCAGCCGCCAAGAACAAATCACAGAGATTATGTAATCATAAAAGTATAGGAAAGGAACAATCCTTTACTGTCTTGCTAAACAAAACTAAAAATCATTTTCACTGTCGGAAAAGAATAGCATATCTTCATCTCAAAATTAATAAGATTTCATTATTTAAATGTATCATGTATGCTGGAAGGTTAAAGGTTGAAAATTCAGTTTCACTTTTCCTCTAAAACGATTTCTTTTATTGGGTTGAATTCTCACTTTTCTTGTATCTAGGATGTACTCGTCCGCAGCCTTAAGATTCCCATTGTCCTCTAAAACAACGAGTCAGACACGCCGATGTTTTATCGGGCTTGCTCCGACGATCTTGTTAGAACGGAAAATTATTTGGCGTTGCTGCAATATAAGAATAAGTGAACGTACTCACACGCATGTTCCATTTTTTGTTATATGGATTTGGTGGCTGATGTGACAAGTTACGTCGCATCAGATTCTGTTCGTTGGCCCTTTGCTGATTTTAAAATTGAGCTGATTTAGACTAAGTGAGCTGTCAGGCCCAGACCTTATTATATTGCTATAAAGATTTTCAGTTTGTATTGCAGATCTTTAGTACTCCCCTTGTCCCGTAATTATTAATATATTTACTTTTTTACGATTTTCAACGATCATGTTTGACCGTTAATATCTCTAGATACGTATAATATTTTCGCATAAAAAATGATATCTAGAAAATAGATGTTAAGATGAATCTAACGATATCTCACACGGTATTTTTATTATACATTTATTAATTTATATTTAAGGTCAAAGTTTACCAAGTTTGACTCTGAAAGCGTAAATAGGCCAATAATCTTGGGACGGAGGGAGTATTTTGTAAAACGGATGCATCCCACTTGTCAAATTCATTCGTATAGACTTTCACTTTGCTCTTCACTGTATCTTCTCATTTGAGTATTGACTGATTAATGTATCCTGTCTCACTGCTATTTTGCTGCAGTACGATGAAGTAAGAAGCGAAACTTGACAACGTTCAATTCAGTCAACTAACTAGTGTCCTATGATATCCAAAACTACAAAACATAGGTCGAAGCAAAGCTCGAGAAAGGAGTAATATCCATCCATATAGGGAAAAGGCCTTTCAGCTTAGCAGCAGCCTCACTCAAACGTAAGCTCACCACAGCAACTTCGATCCTCAGAGGTTCCCAACTTCTTGCCTGAAAACCGCGATAACATACTAAACATTAGCCGATGTAACAGGAGAATGTAAGAGAGGAATCTACGTCGAAGCTTACCTCCAACCAAAACGTCCAGTTCTCATGGCTTGCGCCGCTTAGTCTAATCATGTACGAAGGCGGACCATCATCAATGGTTTCCGGGGCTGTATCAGTAGGGGAAATGATCATTGCGCGGAAAAATGGTATAGAGATGTGTGTCGAGCACCAAAAATTTAGTTCGATTATTACCAGGTAGAACGCCATTCGTGAATGACCAGCCAGATAATGGACCGGTAATGTTGAGCACCGAAACCCATACCTCCTGTATCGAGCTGAAAGGAAATGACAGATCAGATTTGGATTAGCATCGGAACTTCCCTCTGAAGAAGGTAACTGGAGAAAGATGGATGATTACCCGTGAGAGAGCTCCAAGTAGATTCTACGGGATCCATCATCGCGTAAATCTTGAGGCTTATGAGTTCTAAGACCGGGAAAAGTCGTGTATTGCTTCAAGACCTCATCATTTCCGGCTGGGAACTTCATGCTGCCCGAGAACAAGTATGATATCGGGAAAATCCCCTGTAAAATCAATGGTTTTGAGCTAATGAACTCGAGATATTATCAGTAAAAGTATAATTTCAGAATCATGAAGCATACCATCCAAGTTTGTCGTTGTGATGGATTAACCGCTCCCAGTGACACATCCGGGTCAATGTTCAGTTCTCTAGCCGCTTCAGGAGCATGTTTAAAGACAAAATGAAGAGAATTCGAATCAACAACAGAGAACTCATAACTGGCCTCCTGAACATGATTTTCACCTGTCAGAAGAAAGAATCAAAACACTGCTTAGAAAATGGAAGATTACTCAAGGATGCTGAGAAAAAGTGCGATATTACCATTGGTTATAACGGTATGCTGCATAACCACTCGTTTTGGCGCATCTATGCTGTAAGGAAAGAATTGTGAAGATAGAGCCAAGGTAACAATACTTCCATGCAACAAAAATTGCAAGATGGATTTCTTGGCTAGCCAATGTCCTACCACCGGCATAAGGGGCCCCACGCACCAACCCGTCACAAGTCCGACTGTGGCAGCAACTAAAACGTCTGAGATAAAATAACCTGGAAAAGCACGCCGAGTTACAGCATATATGAACAAACCAAATATTATTTCTTGAATGTTACGACTGAACAACTATATCTCAAAGGCCGAGTGATACTAACCATATGGAGGAGGAGAAGACCCCATCATGCCCATTTTCTCGATCAAAAATGTGGACAGAAACCCGCCGAAATAAACAGAATACGCTAAGCAAGGAAGTAAAGGGATCACGTAGCAAGCAAGTGACCTGGAAGAAGAGATTTTCATTAGGCCATTACACTGCACTGAAAAATCCCCGATGGTTATCACATCATCCTCTTGTGATTTAAAGACATCCAACATCCATAATATGTAACAATCCATCGATTCCACAGAATAATATACAAGTAAACATACCTAAGAGATCCTTCGCCAAAAAACTTGGCTGAGAGGCGAAAGGACATCCATGCCGGAAGCATGAAAGCTGCCAACAAAAAGGTCAAGAAACCTCCATTTAACCCAGCTGTAAGATATCCCTGTTTTGAAAAGATCAATTTGTACGGTGAAGCCTCCATAACATGTTCGTTTTATGTATCCTAGTTTCTCTTTTTGCCTATGTCAAGGTTTTATTAACGCGAAACAACTAAAGAACGAAAGAGAATTTAGATGAAGCACAGAATCACACACCAGTGTCATGAAGGAGTACAATCCGAACGCCCCCCAAAACCTTGCTTCAACTGCCAATACCTACACAAAGGATCGACCCAAAGTTTATAACATAATTTATTCTCTATGATCAACTCTAATTTCATTCTAGGAAGTATAATACGAGCATAGGTAATTATTGTGGGAAATTCTAACTCATTC
Organism: Rubia yunnanensis; assembly: GCA_037428765.1. Classification (NCBI taxonomy): domain Eukaryota; kingdom Viridiplantae; phylum Streptophyta; class Magnoliopsida; order Gentianales; family Rubiaceae; genus Rubia; species Rubia yunnanensis. Next base: position 80,524,030 of record CM075071.1, on the reverse strand, counting down.
GGGATTTGAGAAAAATCTATACCTCTTTTGACGACTTCGCCAGTGAAACATCTTGGGATAATGGGAACTCTCTCCAAAAGAATCTCGGTACTAGTAAACCAGCGATTGAGCATGGAATGAACATCATATAAGCCAAGAAGGGATTTGAAAACCTATAAGTAAAATAGAAGAGATCTCTCTTAGTGCCATATTCCACAATAAATAAAAGAGAACAATAAAATTTCATAACAAATGCTTTAGTCCTGCAACACGGTGAGGTCTATACCAGTTCATTGAAATTCCTGAAAAAATCAGTCTCGAGATAGCAAAGATAACCGGGAAAAGAATCGCTAGTATAATCCCTAGAGCATGGTGTAACATTCCTGCAAAAGTTATTACGGATAGCATTTATAACACAGAAATGTTTCTTCCCGGAGAATATGTTCAAGTTTACCAGCAACAGCATTACCTTTAACAAAATCATAGAAAGTTATAAACGAACAGGATAACGCCCTATTTGGAAAATGCAAACATATAGGCATAAGAAAGAAGATTGCGGTAGGAATATTATGAAGTAGCACTGCCACCCGCCTTGGATAGAATACCTACGTGAAATAAGCGATTAACTTTATTTATCTCAGAATAGAACTTAAACATGGAAATGTGAAATTCAAAGAAAAGAAATGTGAGATTTGACAAGTATAGACGCACCAAGAACCGTGAGAAGTAGTCAAAGAAAACTGCACTTTCATCAACTGTTTGATTTTCTACTTTTCTTAGAAATTCTCTTTCATGTGCATTTTTAAGCATAGAGGAGTTTGTGAAGGTTTTCAGTAGACTAAACAAATTATCTCCACGTGCTTGCATGCTTCCAGGCCTGCACAAAAAGCAGTACGTATCAAAACAAGCTAACTGAATACTGCTTCACTCAACGACTAAACCGAATTTGAAATCATACAGTAGTCTTTCCACGGTATCGTAGGAGGTATGATAAAAGTATCCCCCTAGGAGAAAGATGATGTCAAGTCCTGGAACATCCCCGTAATCCTGGGCAAACATTCTGTAATCTGTATCACCGGGTACAGCACCAAAAAAATCCTGAAAGTGAAATTATGATAAATATAGTTTACAAAACGTGGTGAGAACTGAAAACATCAAGAAGGGATAATCCTAATATATTTATAACAGGACATCCATTTCAAACTTTATAATGGGAAGAACTCTTGAGACACGGTTTCAATAAGTCTGCTCAAGAATTAAAATTTTCCAGAATCTCATTTAATTATGAGGAAAAGATTGAAACTTTGCTTAGGAAAGCGGTAGCACATATAGAAGGGAAAACCTGAGCAGCACTATTTGCCATAGGATGTATGGCCGATTGAGCATAGATATACGAAGGCCAAGATCCAGGTCCAGATTGGCAGACCAGATCTGGTGATTGAGAAATGCAAGTGTAAGCTCAGGTTTGTAGAGATTTGGAGAAAAAAATTTACACTCCAAAAGAAATCACATTCCATAAAGAACTAATCACTTGTTTCTACTATGATGACTTGTTTAAGGGTATAAATATGAAACTAAAACAGTTAAATCAGCAGTTCTACTTATATTTAAGAGCTTAATATTAGGTTACCCACCAGTTCCTCCAGTGCCAGAAGCCTCAACATCTATGGCGGCTCCAAGAGTATCACGCCATCTATGTGTGGTCATGAAACCGTGTGAGCCCTACACAAAACATACTATTGTGAAATCATTCAGGTCAATTTGACATGGAAACATAGCTTGAAATGCAAGTGATTAGATCAATGTTTAGGTAAATTTGAAGGATTTGATAGTTTATAACCAGAAGATATCATCCTAAGGCCATTCATTTCCTTTTTCTTACCAGCAAAAACAATTCTTCAGCTCCATTAAAGAGAAATATAACCGGGTGACGGGGAATCCAAGCAGAATCAACTGATAGCCGAGCAAGTTCAAGCATTGAAGCTGTTTCATTGTTGGAGGAAGAAACATTACAGTCAATGTTCGTACAAGAAGTAATGCTTTCAGAATTACAGATTTCAGCCCCAAAATAACCTACCGACACATGAGCCACAATCACCGGCTCCAGGAGAACCAGGCGGGGAGTCAAAATGACCGTTTATTAAAACCGAAGGATCATTCTCTCTGGAATCTACTGAAGATATCCTGCAATTGGACTAAATAGGCTATAGCCGGAAGCGTATAAAAAGGAAGTATGCAAAAACTATTTACCTCATTAGGATATTAGTGTGATTTCTATAAGCCGCGGATATGCTACGACCTAAGAACCTCATACTGAATGTTCCATTCACTTCTGTTTCTTCAATCTCTATTCTGCGACAACAATTGTTGAAAAAACAAACATCAAATTCCCACAGAAGAAAAATCAGTATCCAAATAACCGCAGAAGCCTGAAGAGCTGGTACATACAAACCTAACATTTGGTCCGGCCCTCTCCTTTATCGACTCCAACTGTGATTTAATATATACAGCCGCTTTTCTCAACCCCGGATTCCCTTCCTGTGCATCACAATCTCACTAAGTACTTCTACTAGCATCATCGCCAAAATCTTAAGATAAACTCGAAAAACCAAAATCATGAAAAGCACTATCACATACTCCCTCCGTTCCACATGGAGAGTCGTGTTTCTCCAATGTACAAAATTACCAATTTTCCGTTAGATGTACACATTTGCTTTTGAAAGTGTTAGGATAAATTTATCCTAACAGAAAGAAACAGTACTCTTCGAGTGGATTCAAAGAAACATAATCAATAACGAAGCTCGAATCCTACTGAAACCTTAAGTCAATTTCCATCAAATTAAGAAAAGTTCACACCACATAAGACTAGGAAATAACTCAATTACATAAGGAACAAAAGCAAACTAAAGTAGCAGAAATGCTCGAATCCTACAGCATTTATAAAAGCATGTAATTACACCATCGCAAATAAATACATACCTGTCGGCCGCCGATGTCGTGAGCCAGAACGCGGACGTGCTCGACGGCGCGTGCCTCGGAGAAGACATCGAGCGGCGCGTCCGCGCCGAGCGGAGCGACGAGCTTCATGTGCGTGACGGAGTAAGTAAGGCAGGCGAAAACTCCGTACATAACCGCCAGGCAGGATAGAACGCCGAAGCCGGCGGCTTCGCCGGAGCCGAGCCGAAAGAGCGCCATTACGTACACTTACTATTCCTGGAAATTACGAGCGGCACTTACAATAATACGAATTTAGCAACGTTTGACTTTGGGTATTGACTGTTAGATCAGCTGATTTATCTCGCTGTCTTTCAGATCCTATGTTGCGGCCTAGTTATATAGGTCTAGTGTGAAAGGTTCGTTTCGTGTCCGAATTGTTTTCAGTATTAGGTCAGTTTCTATTTTGGGCGGTATGTTTAAACGGAGCGTGACATTTCAGTTACTCCAACAATAATTACAGATAGATTTGGATTGCTGTAATTGAACGGCGGATAGAGGTAATCTATCTTTGGGAGCCGGATTCAGTTTATCTCCCGTTCAGTTTAGATCAGTTTATTTTGATTTAGTCGTATAAAATTAGTTTGAAATAATAGAGTGGCTATAATATTACTATTTGCATTTACATTTATGATGCGTTAGTTGGGAGACTTTGATATTTTATGATTAGGATAAGTATGAACGAGATGTGCAAAGTAGGGAGACTTTTGGCTTATTAAGCTCATTGAACTGTAATTTGATATAAACGACTTTAGAGTCTAACCATAATCAATTAATGAAGCTTTACACTGTCTAACCATGGTCATTTAATGAAAGATTGCAATATGATTACATAAATCTAAACACACTTTATAGTGTTTAATACAATATAGATGGGAGTAAATTGCATCCATACCTTCCAGTTTCTTGTTTAGTGCACATACTCCCCTCAGTTTTTTGAAAATGCACATATACTCCCGTTCCTTTTTTACTGCACATATATCCCTCAATTTTCAACGCGGGTCTCCGATTATAGGAATATATGTGCACGCTGCACAATTTGATAAAGATGGGGTTTGTTCTGCACTTTTTGATTATACAACGTTATATCTGTACTTTCTCAATTTAATAGGGTAAATTTTGCACTTTTCCCTTTTGTATACCAAATATTCTAAGGGGACGTTTGGTTGGGGTGAAGCAGGAAAGTGAAACAGAATTTGCGATCTTGATTCCCTTTGTTAGTGTTTGGTTTGACTTTTTTATCATTCCCCCTTTTCCATTTCTAGTTTTACCATTCTCCCAATTTGATGTAACGTGATTTCCTAGTCCCACCTTGGGGCTGAGATTCTCTTTCCTTCGCTTCCATTTCCCTCTCTGTTTTATCCTCCAAAATAAAATTATACTTTATACTTAGTATCAAAATAAAATTACAAAATGAACTATAATTTTATATAGGTTAAAAACATAATTTACTTTGTATTGTATATAGGTTAAAACTATAATTTGTTTTATATGGGTTAAAATTATACTTTGTATTGTATATAGGTTAAAACTATAATTTTATATGAACTTTTTTTAAGTAAAAATAAATAAATGGTGTTTCGACTTTGGCAAAGTCTTGGGAAAGACGGTCTTTCCATAGGCTTATGGAAAGGTGGGGTATAATTAGAATAATAAAAGGTGAAAGGTCTTAGTTGCAATATTAAACTTTTAGTATGCAACATGTAGTAGTTATAAAATTTATAACCCGGTTCATGCAACCCAAAAATTTTATCTTCATTTCTTCTAATTTACACTTTAAACCTTGGCTTATATAACTACCACACATTGCATAATAAATTTTTAACATTGCAAATAATTTTTTTTACCTTTTTATTATTCTAATTAAACCCGTCTTTCCATAATCTTATGTAAAGACGGTATTTTCCAAGACTTTGTCATTTTATAAATAATGTTAGAAATTAATACTCTCTCCATCCCTGGGAATTCTGCACACTTTCTATTTTTGGTGTCCCGAGCAAATCTGCACGCTTTCCCCTTTAAGTAAAATTCAGCTTTCTAAAAGACAACATTACCCTTACAAATTTAAAATTTTACACAACAATACCCATTAACCCAAAACCCTTACTCCTGCGCCCTAAATTTCAGATCCAGACTTCTCTCCTCTTTCTGCCTCCTCTCCTCCATTGCCTCCCGCCACCGACTATCCCTCCGCCTTATCCCCTCATCCCCTCCTCCGCCTCCTCTTCGGCACTGCCCCTCCCTGTGCCTCCGCCTCCAGATATACCTCCTCCGCCTCCCCTTCTTCAAGATCCAACGCCTCTGTCGCCAACAATTATCTCTCTGTCTCTCAAGCCACCGCTCCTCCTCCCCTCCTCCGCCACTAGCCCTCCATCTGCCTTCCCCTCCGCCACTGCGTTAATTCTCACTCACTCAATTCCCCTACACTGCCACCGCACCGCCTTCCCCTCCGCCACTACGTTAATTCTCACTTAATTTTGCCAGAGAGAGGTGAAGGCAGAAAGAGGGGAGGACGTTCTGGTTGCGAGGAGAGCGATGGAGACCGCCTTGGTTGCGAGGCAGAGAGAGGTGTTTAGATCGCGGGGCGGAGGAGAGAGCCGCAGGAGAGCGTCTTTCTGATTGCGAGGCGGAGGCGGAGACAGTGTAGGCTGAGACGGAGACGGCGACGGAGGAGGAAGGGGAAGTGGACATGTCTGGTTGTGAGGCGGCACTCTGGTTGCAAGGAGAGCAGAAGAGCGGTGTTCTGGTTGTGAGGCAGAGATAGGCAATATGGTTGCGAGGCGCAGATGAGTGGGGTTCTGATTGCGAGGCGGAGGCGGCGGACACAGCGGCGGAGTCATTGATGCAGAGGAAGGGGAGAAGAGATCTGGTAGGGGATACATTTCTAGAAACTTTTATGGCAATCAGAGAAAAACTACACTAAAATTTTCAGTTGAAATACTGTTTTAAGCGGTTGAAATTAAAAACGTTAAGTTCTTGTTGATTTTGACAAATGGGAAGTTTTCCATGTCACTCAAGTTTCCAATGTAAATCAACAATACAAGACATACAATAACATCAGTCTAAAGCAAACCAATCAGAACTCCAGCCAAAAACAACAGCAGCAGAGGAAAGAACCTTAAACATCAGATGAACTGAAAACAACAGCATTCTCCGGCGAAAACAGGACAGCTTCAGACTGGGATGGTGACGCTGCACACGCACGATCCTGTCGGCTTTACACCCGACGTCTGCCACTCGCACCCCGGGGCTGCATTCGGGTCATACATAAGAGTAACATAACCAGGAGCTTCTTGCAGAGGAAACAGCAGAAGCTTTCCATCCATAATACCAAACTGGAAGCGAATGCTCGAGCTCCCTGTAATCGGAACAGGAACCATCTTCCATGAACCATCATCAGAGTCGAAAATGGCCAGTTTTCGCTGATTCTTCCACTCGATGCAAAACAGCTTGTTGCCAAGAACAGCGTGAGCGGTTACCATGACACAGCCGTTTTTCATCTCGCGCCAAGTGCGCGAATCAGCGTTGTAAATGTCCACAAACCTCGAGTTACCAATGGTAAAGCTAGACCTACCTCCCATTACATAGAGATTTCCCTCCAACCCGAATGCGAAGCATCCCCACCTTGGACGACGGAGGCTCTCGATCACAGTCCACTTGTTGGTACCAGGATCGTACATTTCAGTGCACGAGAGGGATTTGCCGGCTGTCCCATAGCCCCCCACGGCGTAGATCATGCCATTCAACTCCGCACAAGCAAAATCATACCGCGCGACGTTCATGTCAGCTAGTTTGCTCCAGCTGTTCAGAATCATTACAATCTAAGCTAACAACTCCATGTATTTATTTCACAAAGTACATATTAGTAACTCCTAAACACTTTCGACACTTACTGGTATGATTTGAAGAATCAAAATCTAAACTTTATACATAAATAGCAATCGACACAACACAATATATTGATATCAGAAACATAGCAAATGAAGATAAAAAAGGAAAGGTAACTCCTATAGTACTTTCGGCACTAACAGGTATAATAAATTTGCAGAATCAAAATCCAAACTTTAGATATAAACAGCATTAAGAACACCACAAAATATTGAAATCAGAAGCATAGAAAATGAAAGGGGAAAAAGGAAAGGATCGCGCTGTAAAGAATGAAAGTAAAACCAAAAAAACGAGGTAAAAGAAGAAAAGGACCTGTTAAGACAAGAATCATATTGATAAACATCAGTAGATGGAGAGGTAGCTCCATCAGATACCGTAGAGCCAGCCACTATGAGAAGCTTCCCATCGAGCACTACTACACCGAAACCAACTTTCACGGGACCTGGCATTATAGGGAGTTCGTGGCGTAATTGTCCAGAACAATCAAGAACCTCCCAGTGGCTGCCATTTCCCCGAGGATCTACAGTCAGAACATAGAGCCACTCCTCAAGCATGCCAGCCAGTTTACGAACAATGATAAATTCTTTGCTTCGAATAAAGGACCTCCATCGCTTGCTAACACCACCCATTGCAGGAACATCAGCACGAGGAACAAGAGAAAGACAGTGCATGGCAACATCATCGGGCAATCCAGGTAAGATGGGAGTAAATGAATAATCAGAGAGTTTTGAGACCAAGTGGGATCCGGATACACCTTTGAAATGAGATTGAGCTCCATGCTCAATAGGGTCGGAGAAACACATGTTTGAACTCACAAGCCTCTTCTTTCCGAAAACAAGATCAGGCATTTCTTGAACTATTATATCGCAAATTCGCAGTCAACAACAGAAGCATGTTTCTCACAACTAAGAAGAATGGTTTGTTGTAAATATCAGGCCCGGATTAAAGAAACTCGTGAAAACCTTCACTTCTTGATATTTTACAAGACCAAGGCATGAAAGATGTCGCAGAACGTATGGCTAGAGCAGTAAAGGCTGATGATTTACGGTGCTTGGTCCAATCAGACTCAGATTCCATTCCCCTGCTTTGGCTACTCGTGTCTTTCCTCTCAGTTACAGCACCTAATTTGCAACTCCCTGACCTGTTACTGCTGCCACTCATTGCCTGGAAATCTACAAATGAGAGGTGAGTTATAAACTCCTCAATCCATGTTAACAAGAAAGCAGAACACTAAAAAAGACGGGATCGTTTTACCAGACACTGCCATAGAACATAATGCTTAGCCTCCTCTAACCTCCATTTTGATTGTAGCAAATCTTTAGACTGTAAAAGATTAGTCACGTGAACATCAGTTTGAAATTGGGTAGAGAAAGACTGAAACATCCAAATAAACCATATTACAAGAACAGAATACCAAATTCGGATACCCCATTCAATAAGAACCAAACTACAAAGAGTCATATGATCTGTACAACCCTCATCTATACGTACACATGACAAAACAATTATATTAACAGCCAAAAGATACACTTTGTACAAAATTGCCCCAACAATCAAAATATAAACTTTAAAGCAGCAGATGGTTCCACCAACTCTGAAACACACAAACACTCTCTTAAGTATGAGCTTCTAATTAATAAACCAAACTCGTTCAGGATTGTTAAAAACTTAGGTATAGAGCCAGCCAGAGGCGGGTTGTGGGGATAATTTTGAGAAGAACCGGAATCTCACTAGTATACCACAAAGCACCATAATCTATAACATCCTAAGGAGCATTAAAGCTAGAGTCAGGTCCTAATGCTTCAAACAGATCAATGGTAAATATTACCTCACAAAACAATCAAAACCACTCCAGAAAACAGTCTTTCAGCACTACAGAACCTATCCATTAAACCATAAACTCATCATTAACTTAAAACCACCCGGTACTAAGTGGAGCTACCAGTATCTTATATATCAAGATCATATTTTAGGTTCAACGGTCTAACACAGTCCCAAATAGAGAAAGATCATATTTTGATTAGACCCTAAATCAAATAGCTCAAAAACATCACTCTCAACCAGAAAAACAGATCCACCACAATATCAAAAAAATATATATGAAAAATGCTAACAATTCACATATATATGCAGTCTTTCAGCTCTAAACACAATGCCAATCAGAGCAAGACCACATCTTTATAAGACCCAATAACTCAAATAGCTCAAACAAATCCAGCTCAATAACAAAAAAACAGATCCCTCTCCATAACACCAACAAGAATCTAGCAATACATGGATTTCTCAAAAGGGACAAGAAATCAATACCTAGAATTGGGACTGCAGCTGGGATGTGAGTGAATGTGGATAAAAACACGCAAATGAAGATGGTTTTTGGATAAGAAATTCCCAAGGAAAAGGGTGGAAGTGAGAAGAATATATAAAACTGGCGCACTGAGATTGGAAGAGGAGGCTAGATATGGGGAAGGTGGATATGGTGCTTCAACTGAGAACCTCAGATTTGGATTAAAGGAATGGAAGAAGCGAAGAAATGGGAGAAGCATTAATATAGGAAAGCAAAATACTACCAAATCCATGGTTTCTTAATTCTTACAGTTACTGTCTCTGCCTAAATTATCGAATGTCACATTCTCCGCATCACATGATCTTACTGCCTTTGGTGAATCTTTTCTTTGAAGGGTAAGTCTCGAGATCGTTTTTTCATAATTTATGGATAGTCACGGTTATTTAAAATACATTAAATATTATAGTTTTTTATAAAATTTAAATATTATGTTTTAAAAGTTAGAATAAATAATAATAATAATATATTTTTGAATATGAAAATATAAAAATATATAATATAATAAAATATTTTCTAATTTAGTACTTATGTAATTTAACAAATGCAGTGTATAAGGTAAAAAATAAGTGGCATGTCCATAAACTTATGGACATGCCGTCTGTCAGAATACTACTCTTCTTTTAAATGTAAAAGTGCCAATATAATTTTCAAATAATTAAAAGTAAAATAATAATCCTAACTAGTAATGAAAGTGTCAGTAATCTCTAGTGGATATTCCTGCGTTGATCTTGTGTTTTCGATCATTTACCCCCCTAAAACGATAAAAAATATCCTCAGACCAAAAGTTGAATTTGGGTGGATAATTATGCCGTTACCTACTACCGCTGGACAGTACGCTACCGTCGTGCCATCCGCCGCCTTTACAAGTAGGATTTTATCAGCACATGCCTAAATCTGATAAGTTTATATCATCACATATCTAAAAGTCATAGAGTATCAGCACTTTTATAATGTATGTAATATCAGCACGTACTACAAAAGTAAAGAGTTATTTTTAGGTATTTTTGCTTAGGCTGATCCAAATTTGACACACAACTATTTTTAATTAACTTTTTTTTATCTAAGCTAAACGTATGAAAAGGAAATTGAAAATAAAGTACAACAATATTTTGGAAATTTCATTTTTGGAAATTGAAGGAGATTTTTTCCAATAGATAAGCTTGTGTTTCATCATGCGTCACAACAAAAGGGCATTTTATCTGAAAATGGATAAGAGTTTATTTTTTTTTGGAAAACATGGATAAGAATTAAGATGGATATCTTTGGTAATAAAAGCATGAAAAAATTCATCATCAAAGGAGTTTGACTTTTACTTTGTTGGTCAAACGTAGCTGATAAGTGATGGAGAATTAATAAAAGGACAGGATCAATTTGACACCACGGCACCACCTCACTTTCTCACATTTCGTTATCAACCCACTCCAAACCTTTACACTAACTGATTTTTATTACCTACTTACACATTTCAATTTTACTGGATTTAAAATTAAATAAATTAAATTAAATTGAACTAGATATATTAAATTTAAACCACTTGAAATAAGTTTAGTAGAAAACGGTAATAAAAAAATTAAATTAGATTATTTTTATTAAATTAAAATTAGTTAAACTAAACTGAAATTCATTACTTCTTTGCCATAACTAATATGAAAAATATACTAAAACCAAACTAAATAGCATCATTTCGAATATGATTCAATTAAATTGAACTAAATTGGAGTTCATGTAAGTTAGAAAGAGCATATCTACACCTGCGGGTGTACACCAGTGGTTGGGAGTTGGGTTCTCTTGGAGGAATTCACGGTTCGAGGCTCGGCAGCCACCGTGTGGGATGGCCTGCCTAAAGCTTGGTCTTTGGGCCAAGTGGCAGTGCAGGCTCCTGGTGGGCACCGAGTACGGGCCGGCCCAATGGTCCTGGTGCTGGGCTACCGTGACTTACCTCTCATATAATGGCTGTGGTATCGACTGGTATGGACTGCTGAGGGCAAGCAGTGATCGTCTTTTAGAAAGAGCATATCTACATTTAAATCTTTAAAGAATAAAAGTCAAATTGAGATGAGTTATCCACCTCAAAATATGTCAGAACTTATCATCATTAAAATTGAATAGTAATTGTTCAAATGATTCATCATACATTAAGTGTTAGTATTATTTTGATTACTAAGAGACAGATTAAGTGGGAGCCTGGCCCTTAAATCGAAATTTGCCTTTATGTGATTTGGAAGAGGTACAAATAGTAACATACTTTAGGATAGTTAACTCTGTCCAAATGCATTATTCTTTATATTCAGACCGAGTAGGTAATTACATATTAATGAAGGTCAGCCCTATCGATGTCACAAAAACAATGTCAAATGACAAGAAATTTTTTTTTTTAAACGATTATATATAACCAACTAAATTACATATTAACATCATAATTTAGTACCTAACTAGGAAACACTACCAATGAATCTATTGAATTGCTGTGGAGTTTGAAAATCCATTCATTTGAATGGTTAATGACACCCTCCCGAGAACACCATCCATTTGAATAACTAATGACACCCGCATGAGAACCCTCAAATGTTGCACCATCATCGTATCACAACCACCGAAACCACCATCATCGATCACTTGCAGGCTGGGAAACCACGGCTGGAATCACTGACACGGTCCCATGATGTTGGGTAATCTCCATAAAAAAATCGCTCTAATATTCACAATTCTTAACAAATGATTGCTTTGAACCCTAGGTCTCTCAATTACACTGGCTCCCCAAGCACGTTGAAAATTCATCCCAGAGTTGCTCCACCTACCGGAACATTTAGAGGTGCTCTCGTGGCAATTACTTCCATTTCTCTCGTTAGACTATCTGTAACACTCATAGCTACAACTCTAACTCTATTATTTCCTAATAGTAGTTGTACTTCACAAGTTACATTAATTGGACCAACAATATCTTTACGTTTAGGGTAATATGCATATATAACCATATATGTTAAGGAAAGTGCAAATATAACCCTCAATTGTTTTTTAGTACAAATATAACCCTATCTATTACACATAAGTGCAAATATAACTCTAAACCCATTATTCCAGCATTGACTGACCATTTTCCCATTGACCGACTGAAAATGACCAAATTGCCCTTCTAACCTAATACAAAATTTAAAAGACAAAATTGCCATTTGCTGCCACCACAACCACTGTTCCACCACTAGCACTGCCACCACAACCATTGTTCCACCACCAGCACCATCACCATCACCACCTGGCTCAGCAGAACCCAAAATCCTCTCCCTAATCCCTCGTCCACCACCTAAACCCACCACCAGCCCCGCAGATTCCTAGCTATAGAGGGGGGAAAACCAGCTCTCCTCCGCCCCATCAATCTGACACCACCAGCTAGGACTCACCGCTCAATCCACCACCACCGGCAAGGACTCACTGCCAGTCAAATGGACCAGCTCTGCCAATCAGCTCTCCTCTGTCCCACCAGTCCCGTCGTTCGCCGTTCATCCAGCCCCTAATCAACACCACCTCACCTAGCCTTAGTCTCCCACAAAATTGACAATTAAAGAAGAAAAGTGATTCTACTTACCATCAAACAGTGCCCTCCCGTCTCCGCCGCCGTTCGCTACTGGTGGCACAATAACTAGCCACGCCGCCTCTCGCAGACCTAGTCCCGCCGCCTCCTATCCCCCAAATTTTGCACCTTCTCATCACCGCCAAAGGCCCCGCTGATTCCCTCTGTTCCTCTGCCCGACCGGTCCGACCACCTTCAACATCTCCCGCCCCCTTCGTCATCATCTTAACGCCACTCCGTCCACCTCTATCATCCTCGCCGCTCCCTCCATCATCTCGCGTGCCGTTGCCATGCCATCGTTCGCCGCTCCCTCGGTCTAAGGGGGGGTCGCCACTGGATTTAAGGAATTGCCACCACCGAGATGGCTTTTGGGCCGTCCAGAAAAAGGGAAAGAGGAAAAGTAGAAGAGCGTGACCATTTTGACGCGAGATAGCTTCTGACAAACATTTTCTCACCAGCTACAAATATTTTGTTTTTCCTTAGGGGTAAAATAGACTTTTCACTCACTTCTAGCCTGAGTCTGACGAAAAAGGTTAAATTTGCACATAACCCGAATATGTAGGGTTATATTTGCACTTTCAATTAGCACAGAGCTATATGTGCGCTTTCATCAATTATATAAGGTTATATCTGCACTTTTCTCTTACATTTAACTACTAGGGCGTGAAAAATATTATGCATCTTGCCTGGCGGAGAGGCTACATCCTTTTTTTTTGTTTTACCTTCTGTAAATCTTCCTTAGACAGCTTTTTTGGGTCCAATTCCATCAATTTTACTTGGGCAGAATAGCAGAGCAAGCACAAGTCTAGTAGCCTAACAAAAAAGCCTTCCTCACCATTGATATCTCTGAGTGTCACATTACCACTAAAATCGAATTGACTGTACTTGTTTATGGTGATAAGAAGGAGCCGAGTAAGCACGCAACTAATCCGAAGAGAGATTCTCGTTAAATAGTGTTCGTTTCATAACACTACAATCTCAAAAGATTGCACATCGTCTGCAAATCCTAGTTTGCAATAGAAAATTGTTCGCATAACGTACGCAACAATCATAAACAAAATATGCAATAAAAAATTAGATGACGAAACATATGTTCTGCAAAACATAAGATCTCTTCAAATTCAACAAATGGGAAGAAGGTTTCTCCATCAATAGCAAAACTTGTCTCCATCAAAAGCTAGATAGCACAAACTAACAGCACTGCATAAATCTTCGAAAAGAGACCACATATAAAAGGGTATCAGCCCTATATAACTATTCCCACTTAAGCCTTCCTTGCAAGCTGAGACTCCGGCTCCTTCTTCACCGACTCTTCTTTCTCGGACAAGGTCAACTCGATGTGACATGGGGAAGACATGTAAGCTGCCAAGATTTAAAACAGCTGGTTAGCATCTGAAATCTTGTGAAAGAAGTAAAAGACATTGATAATAGTTGAAAGCATTTAAACTTACGATTGATTCTTCCATGAGCACGGTAGGTCCTGCGTCTTTGCTTTTGAGCTTGGTTCACCTGAATGTGGGAGATGAAGAGTGAATCCACATCCAAACCCTTGACCTGCAAGTAGATTATTGAACATTGGATGGTTATGATGTTAAAATGATGCGAACATAATCCAGTGTAAGGGTAATGATTGGTATACCTCAGCATTGCTCTCAGCGTTCTTCAGCAAATCCAAAATGAATTTGGCAGACTTAACAGGCCAGCGACCCTGTCCATTTGAGTGCCTGTTCTTGGCCTGAGCAGTACGTCCCACACCTCTGCAGAAGCGTGTGAAGGGGATGGCTTGTTTGTGGACCAAGACATCCTCCAGATACCTCTTGGCCTTGGTCAAGGGCAGCTTGCGGATGGCGTGTGCGGTTTCCCTTGTGTTCTGCAAGAAAACAAGTCATAGAGCGCTATTCAGATTGGATTCATCATCATATACATTGAAGCTGAAGCGCACAGAGCAGCAAACTGGCGGAAAATAAAAACACAACCCACGGATGAAGACAATACATAAATTCTTTTCATCAACAAAATTTAGGAATATAGGGAAGATGATTGTTGAACATTTTCAATTGAACTTAAAATACAACTGCCCATCTGCCCAATAAGTATATTGCAGAGATCACTTTCGAATAAAGCGCATTAAATTAAGCACCACATCGATACACACATCTCTGCGTATGAGAGACAAGTACTAAAAAGCATAAACCTATGAATCTACTACAAAAAGCTTTCTTCTATGTTCCTTAAAATCATATATAATTGTGACATCGTTTACTGAACCTATCCATCAGTAAATGTTCAAGAGGTTCACCCAAAAACAGTGTTAATTCTATTTCCCTGAAGTCTACGAGAGGCCAATTCACAAACAAGGCAACAAGCCCCTGCTTTTTTCATCAGGTTATATCAACAACAAAAACCCAACCCAACTAAACAGCTGCAAAATTTCATCATAACAACCAATGATAAACCAATGATTAAACACCTACGGCATAATCACCACAACAACAATGAGCAAAAAACTAAATGCCAAAAATAACTAAGCATGCAACTAAACATACAATGTATGCAAGAAGAGATGTAACATCGTTTACTGAACCTTTCCATCATTTAAAACTCAAGAGGTTCACCCAATAACAATGAATAACTCTATATCCCTGAAGTCTACGAGAGGCCAGTTCACAACTAAAAGACAACAAGCCACTGCTTTTTTCATCAGGTTCTCACACGGCAAAAGCTTATCATTAGACTCTTTGTCTTTCAAAT
Source organism: Rubia yunnanensis (assembly GCA_037428765.1). Lineage (NCBI taxonomy): Eukaryota > Viridiplantae > Streptophyta > Magnoliopsida > Gentianales > Rubiaceae > Rubia > Rubia yunnanensis. The sequence goes on along the minus strand of CM075071.1, from coordinate 80,508,506 downwards.
CTCAACAGATTTATCAAATCATTACATGCAACCTAGGCCACAACAGACACAAACACCAAATACAAACAGCAGAACACAAACCCTAATTTAATTCCTCATACACAAATATTTAATGCACCTACCCATCACGTCTAAATTCAAGAGTTTCACCAAAGGACAATAAAGGTTCTATTTCCAGAAATCTAGGCCAACTCACAGTTTATTACACAATAGGCCACTAGTTTTCAATCAGGTTAATTCATGTTTCAAACACCCAGTCTAAACCAGAACCTATTTTCCTTCACACCAACTCAATCAAATCGCAGCCACTTTTCGATCTCAAAACAAGACATGATAATTATACTACCTTGAAGTGAACACGAAGATCAGATCCCCTAGCCTTGCATGCTGCATTCCAATTCAAAACAAAAACATAGTAAATCAAACACGATCGCTACAAATTCAAACGATTCGAAAGTAAATCATCATTAGGTCAAAGGAACATACACTTGGTCGGATTGTCGGGCTCCTGCGAGTACTTCACCTGGAAAAACGAATCGAAGAACACGGACAACGTTAGAACGCAAGCCCTAATTCAGGCGGAAGGAATAATTGGGGGGAAAATCTACGGGGGCAGAGAGATTACCATCGTGTGAGATTCGCGGCGGCGAAGAGAAATGGAGCTGCAGTACTGACTAGGGTTTATGAGGAGCTGATGAAACCCTAATTCCCACGCTGTTTATATAATGGGTTCCCGCGGCAGTCCATGATGAGGTATATATGGGCCGTAAAGAGATCGGAAGTACTTTGGGCTTATTCATGAACATTTGGCCCGGTATTTAAACTGAAAAGTTGGACTTATTTTCTCTCTCAAGGGCCCAAGTCCCACCACCCTTTTATTTTTCCATTTGAAAAAACAACTTAATTACTACTTGTGCTTTTGTTTAATTTAAATTTAGTCTAATGAATTCTTAAGGTTTTCCTTCATTGCAAACAAAATTGCAAAAAATGAAAGGGGGTGGCTTTGGCTCTTGGTTAAGTATTAAGCATGTATGGATATATGGGGCATATAATGGATCTGAATATCAAAATACATACCTATAAACAAGTGTTAACGTAACATATCCATGGTGAAAATTTACTACTAGAAAGGAACTGTTATATGTATAGACGATATCGCTAATCTACCAGCAACAAAAGCACAATTGGTCGTAAAAGAAAACAATCGAAATTCTCAAAACTCACCAATCTTAAATAGCGACGAGCCTTTCTGAAAAGAGTCGGGGCACGATTCAATGATTAAAACATTGATCAACAAGTATGAATCTTTAATAAACGGTATAATATTTTGTAAAACGCACTATATCTTATTATTAAAATTTAATAAGTAATATACCGGACGCGGGATAGCAAATATACCCATAATTTACCTTTAAACCCAATATTTTTATAGCACTTCCATATTGTATGCCCTAAAATCGAATTTTAATAACAATATTGGGGGAATTCGAGATTTGGGCACTTCTGCTGCCATTGCTCCGCCGTATTCGTCCGTCCGTCCAAGTTCTCCGGCGGCAGATTTAGTAAGCTTTCACTACCCTTTTCCTTCCTCTTACGTTAATCCCCACCCCCGCGTTTCTTTCCTTTTCTGGAAATGGTAGTTAGTCCGGATTGTGGTTTGAATTTTGAAGTGAGTCTCAGTGTATCCTTAAATTCGTCGAACCAACTTTCTCCATTTCCCGTAACTCATTTATCATATGATGCACTCAAAGAAATTAGCATCTAGAACTGAGTTTTATATCCATCTGCTATGCAATGTAATGTTTCAACTCTAGTTCAGTTCAGTTTGGTATATCTCATTAAGTTTGAAGAAATTATTGCCGATTTTTTAACTCAATTATTGCCCCTTGATTTTGGTTTTTCTTTGTTAATTCTGTTTGCAGTAATGTCATCGTTGAATGATTTCGTGGAAGACTACTCCGTGTTTGATCTGTACAACAACGTTAATGGAGAGCCGGAGGTGTTCAGTCTGAATGACAAAGGTGAGGAAGAGAAGGAGGCTGCGCCGCCGGCACTGAGACGCACGCGCCGCCACAGGACTCCTACGTTCAAGGTTAAGGAACTATCCACTCAAGGCAAGAGGACACTTTCTGCTCCGACTCATTGTTCGAAGAAGATGAAATCAGCCGAAGAAGATCCTCCAGTGTCTGTGAAATCATGCAACATTGCTCCCAGCTCGGATTCAGTTCTCGACCGCACTATGGTGAATGCCATGGATGTATGTAACTAAGGCTCTTCACTTTGTTCTGTTGTATTTCTGTTTTCATAAATTCTGCTGCATTTTTCATTCGTGTTGTTTTGTGCAAAGAAAATTTGTGTGACAGTGGCGCGGAGACGTGAAGAGACTAGGAAATACCAGGTTATGGCGGAGAATCTTGTCGATGAACTTCGCAGGGAGAATGAAGCCAAAATGTGCCTTCAAAACCAGCTTCAGAGACTAACCAGTGACATCGAGAAGGCTGCTGCGTATCAGGCTGTGATCGAGAAGAGCTACGAATTGGAGAAGGAGAGTCATAGGGTAGCTGTGGAGCGTGTTGTGGCGTTAGAAAAAGAGTTGACGGAGATGAAGCGGGTTCAGGAAGAGTCTGATCGGAACATTTCTGAGATGAAGCGGGCTAAGGAAGAGTCTGATCAGACTCTTTCTGAGCTCCGGGCTGATCTCAGTTACTTGTTTAGCGGAGGTTTGAAGGACCTTTTTTATAAGCTCTTGAAAAGCTCAGAGTTCTCTGCCCGGATTGTTTCTGGCCTCGGAAAAGCTTTTGTGCTGGCTAAGGAAGCGCTTGTTGATCCGGCGAAAAAGAAGCTGATTCCGGGCTGTTTTGAGGATGTCCGATCAGGACATTACACCTTCTTCGATCACCTGCATCCTGGGATGTCCGTTGATGACCTGAAGTCATGGGAGCTCGATGATGCTCCCAAAAAATCAGCCCGGAGCATCTCATAAGAGAAACTGGTTTTGTTAATGTTGCAACCTTTGTCTTCTGTGTTAAGGTTAAGTTGACTGTCTTGGTTTACTGGACTTGAGCTTTTGTTTGGACAACATTCTGTTTGTGCATTTTGCTTCCCTTTTCTAGGAATGTTCTGTCAATTCAACTTAATGTAATCGCCGCCAGCCATATTTTGGTTGCGTAGAGTTTTCCATGCTTTTATTACAAATTTCCAGTAGTATGCAAGTATTTTGTTACGTTGAACTGAACTTGAGTATGCATAACTGAACTGAACTGAATGGATATTGTCAATCAGACTAAGCATAAACATAAGTAATGTAATTCCTTTCACGCTTGAAACAGGAATGTGTACTTTATTAAGGGCATATGTCCTGAGAAAACAGGAAAAGGTTTCAGATACACTAACTTCAGCCTACTAAACTACTTCTAACAGGAGTTACTTTACTTTATTACCCAGAGAACAATTGAATCATCTATAACATTGTTGATAAACCAGGAACTGAACTTAACCTTATGTACCCTTTTGTAAGTAACACAAATGTCGAGGATTTCCTGGGAAAACATTCAAAATTTTGATGTCAAGAAATAACTGCACCTCTTCTACGATCCAATCTTTTCGAGATTCTCAGACACGGTCTTCATCCTCGGCCGAAGGTCAGGATCTGCCTCAGTACAAGACAGAGCAATGTGAAAGATCCCAACAACTTCTTTCTTCGCGTGTGTTTCCTTTAGCAACATCGGATCAACCATGTCCGAGAGCAGATTTTCCTCCTCGAATCCCTTTCTCACCCACCTCACGAGGTCGTGCACAATCTCAGCAGATGTCGATGCAGCTGGAGGTGGCATATCTGGGGATTTTCCGGTCAGCAGCTCGAGCAGCACGACTCCAAACGAGTACACGTCCCATTTCTGGGTAGGCCGGCTGCCGGCCACGCGAGCCTCTGGGGACCGGTAGTTGTTGGGCCGGTCAGACTGAGCCGACTTCAAGTAAGGAAGTGCGCCACCAATGAAGCCGCCTGAGGAGGAGGGGTTGCTCCCGGTTATGCTGATCAGCCTGTTGAGGCCGAAATCGGATATATGAGCCTGGAAATCGTTGTCTAGGAGGATGTTGGAGGGCTTAACGTCGCCATGGACAAATTTTCTCGGGCTGCATTCGTGAAGATAGGCCAACCCCCGAGCTGTTCCTCGCGCGATTTTCAGCCGTGTTGCCCATGATAAACTGGATGAAGCCTGTCCTGTTCTCCCTGAATGAACAAAATAGCAGAAGACCAAAATCATTACTTTACAAGAATACTTCAAATGTCCTAACATGTTACGCTACTACGAATGTTATCTGCCCAGATAAAAATATTTGTCGGGATCATCATAATCTTGGCCTAATCAGGCGACACACAATGATGGTTGCAGATGCTTCATCAAGAAGTAAAAAACCTAAGACAATACGGCGAATGTTCCAACTTTTCTAACATGCTGCAGTACTCAAAAATGTTCTCAAAACACGAAAATACGCCAGGATCATCCTAGTATAGACATCTTAATCAGATTATCAGACACGAATCACGTGATCAGCAAGAAAATGACATCACAGATGCTTCATCAGGAAGCAAAAACCTAAGACAATACATCGAATGTTTCAACTTCTAACAAGGTAAAGTACTCCTAAATGTTCTAAAACACGAAAATATGCCGGGATCATCCTAATCAGATTATCAGATCAGACACAAATCACATGAAACATACCATGAAGTGCAGAAGCCAAGTTGCCATTGGAAATGAAGTCACTAATCAGAAGCTTCTCATCAGGAGCCCAGTAATAGGCTCTCAACTTAACAACATTGGGATGTTTCACGCGCCCGATGGCCTGAATCTCCGACACAAACTCCTTATACCTCTGTTCCCCGCCTTCTCCAAGCCTCCTGACCGCCACGGGGATCCCATTCCCAAGAACAACCTTGTACACTATCCCCAACCCGCTCTTCCCCAACACATAGGCAGATGCCCTCAAAAGCTCATCGAGCTCGAAGTTAAACCCTTTGTCAATGGCAACAAGATCTCCTTCACTCCCATTTCCACCATTTCCATTTCCATTTTCAGGGCTCTTTTCAGACCCCACCTCAGAGTCATTGTTAGGGAATCCATGGATACATGGAAAGGGAAAAGCACACGAATTTACCTTTTCATTTCCTCCGAATTTCCTCTTCCCTGTGCAACTACACCCTCCCGAATCAGAATCTTTCCTCTTCCAGTAAACATAAATTATCACTAATCCGATGAATGCCACCCCCAAAGCATCTGCAACTGAGATTAATATGATCAGCCCCGGCTTCAGCCCTTTCCGGGGTTTCAGTCCGTCGTTCTCTTTCAACGACGGCTGAAGCCCTGGAGAGGACTGTGAAGTGTTCTTACAGCCCTTTTGCAACGGGAAGCCACACAACATGGGATTGTTCAAAAACGCTGTCGGGCCCTGGTTGGCAAACGAGCCCGTCTGGGGGATTTGGCCGCTGAGATTGTTGTTCTTGAGATCAAAGCTCACTGTCAATGGCAGATCACCCAAAGATTTAGGAATGAAACCGGTGAAATTGTTGTAGGAGAGATTTAAGGTCCCAGTTAGCGATTTTAATTGGCCCATATCATCTGGGATTTGTCCGGTGAAGGCGTTGGAGGAGAGATCGAGCTGCTCCAAGTTCGCCAGCTCCGGGAAGATCCCCGCCGGAATCTCGCCGCCGAGCTTATTCCGAGCTAGAATCAGCCTCTGCAACTGGCGGCAGTTCTGCAGCTCTTTCGGAAGCGCGCCGGAGAAAGAATTGTTGGAAAGATCCAGGTTCTGGAGGTGGGGCAGGTTGCACATCGACGCCGGAAGCTCGCCGGAGAAATTATTATTGTAGAGAAACACACTGTGGAGCGAGGTTGCCTTGAAGAGCTGATCGGGAATCGACCCGTAGAAGTTATTCCCGTGGAGATTCAGCCGCCGGAGATAAACCAGAGAGCCCAGCTCCGACGGGATGTACCCCCGGAGATTCTTCCCAGCGACTGCAATTCCGACGACCCTGGGGTCGTCCGCGCCGGAGACGTTCATGCAGGAAATCCCGGTCCAATGACACGGGGTGGAGTCCTTCTCGTTCCAGTCAGCCAAGGCGGCGGCGCCACCGCCTCCGCCGCCGTCCACGGCGGACTTGAGAGAAAGAAGCGCCAACCCGTCGGGAGTCAGAGAAAACCCAACCCGTATCTGAGTAAAAATAAGCAGGAAAAACAATGGAACAGTTGGGAGAATCAGCATTTCGCAGTTTCCGAGGTTTTGCTACAGACAGTACTACTCTTTTTTCTTGAATTCTCCAATGTCAGAGGGATTGTACGGATGTGAGTTTAGAAAAACAAAGAGGCGTGTGTTTAAGGAGGAGCGTGTGTTGTGTGTGTTGGGATTCTCCGTCGGCGGCGGCGGCGGAGGGCGGTGGGGAATGGAAAAAATGGTTGAGGTATTTATGAGAAAAGGAGTTGGGGGAAGAAGGCGAAGGGGTTTGGATTGGTGGGCCCACTCTCCCGCCAACACAGATGGTTGCGGTAGTGGCAGTAGGACAAAAGCAATGTGCCATTTTTTACTGTTTTCTTTTATTTTGTCTGTACTCCTTCCGTCAAATTATTTTTGACGGTTAATATCTTAATTAATAATGACAAAGTCTTAGGAAAGACGGTCTTTTCATAGGCTTATGGAAAGACGGGGTTTAATTAGAATAATAAAAGGTAAAATGTCTTAGTTGCAATATTAAAGTTTTAGTATGAAACATGTAATAGTTATAAAATTTATAACCCGGTTCATGTAACCCGAAAATTTTATCTTAATTTCTTCTAATTTACACTTTAAACCTTGGTCTTTCCATAACTTATGGAAAGACCGTCTTTCAAGAGATGGACTCATTAATAATTATGTATATTTAAAAATAGAGTCCGTCTCTTGAAAGACGGTCTTTCCATAAGTTATGGAAAGGCCAAGGTTTAAAGTGTAAATTAGAAGAAATTAAGATAAAATTTTTGGGTTGCATGAACCGGGTTATAAATTTTATAACTACTACATGTTTCATACTAAAATTTTAATATTGCAACTAAAACCTTTTACCTTTTATTATTCTAATCAAACCTCGTCTTTCCATAAGCATATGGAAAGACCGTCTTTCCTAAGACTTTGCCATAAAAATAAAATAAAATAATATTATGAAAATATACATTGCGATAATTTTAACAAGATCGCTTAGGATACTATATTATCTTATATATTAATTGAATTTTACTTTTAAAATTACTTAATTTTAACTAAATGAATAGTGGTTGTGCAAATACAGTTGAGAGAGGGGTGGAGTGATAAAATAAATTAAACTACTCCCTCTATCCCATTTCAAACTGTAAATTTTGGACTTTCAGCAGTTGACTCAAAAAATGTTTAATCCTTAATATTTTTCATTAAGGATAATTAAAACTTATGAAAACGTGATATTTTAAGTTACAATGAATCCAACGAGGTATCACTCAATAATATTTATACTTATACACTGGTTCAATTTTACCGTTAAAGTTTAGAAGCTTAGACTAAATGAATGGTTAAATTGCCGCTTGAAATGGGACGGAGGGAGCGAACATAACTACTCTCTCTATCTCAGCTGAATTTGCACTCCCATCAGTATCGCACTTCAAGAAACATGTTTGAACGTTAATATTTTTACCTACGTAAATAAAAAAATTTGATATTAAGAAACTGCTTATTACGATGAATTGGATAATATCATACACGATAATAATTGTTTATATAACTATTTAAAAATGTGGTAAAACTTTAATAGAGAATAATATAAAAAAAACATGAGTCTAAATTCAGGTGGGGCAGACGTTAATAATTTACTTCAGTAATTGAATTAAAGTAGTACTAAGGAGTATAAAATTGCAACGTAATCATTTCATCATTGTCGTGTAATGGGGGGTGGTGAAAATTGATGATTTGGGTTTAACGTGGTAGTACTCTCTAATCATTGTATTTGAAGTAATTAATTTCAACATTTCATTATTTTTTAAAATCAGTCATTTACAATGATTGACTCTTGACCTGTTACAACTTACATGGCATGAATTACAATAATAAAATAACATAAATACAAATTTTGATCCAGACATATCTCATAATGTGCATGAGTTTAAATGCAAAATAGTAATGTTATAAAATCATACTAAAAAACAATAGTAACATAGAATCATACACAGCCTCATCGGTAATTGACGAAAATAGATAACGGTTCTTAAATTTGAATACAAATTCAAAGTCTGCCATAAAAAAATTTGTGCATGCACACTGAAATGCAAGATAATAATAACGTAAAAACACCTCGTTATCGTTTATGCATATATAAGTAATGAATGGTGGTAATAGTTACGAGCGTTAGCAAATATAGTCTGTTTGTGTATTTTGACAGTTTAACTCAGCTGATTTCATTACTTACTGTAGTCATCGTTGGACGTATTCTCAATATTTTTATTAGTGCTATTAAAGAAAAACTGTGGTGAAAAAAAGGAGAGAATTATTGTGGTCCAAATGAGGTTTCATTTTATGCATTGAATGAGGTTAGGGTATGGCCAATATTTATAGGTTCATTAATGGTGCACTACCCATTAAATAGTGTGTGTCAAGAATGTGCATTGAGATTTTACTGTGTAGACTTTTCCTTTCTGAAGTAAAATTGTTACTAGAACAGGTATATTCTGTACATTTACAACAGAGTCAACCTTTTTTACTTTCAGTCTTCACAAATTGATGGTCAGATATATTTTACAGTACATCCTTTGTTTCAGATTAAATTATATAGAATTTTTTTTACAATCTATAACATACATATTTGACCATTAATATATTTAACTGCCTATAATATTAGTAAATAAAAAGCTATTTTCTAAAAACTACTTGTTATGACGAATTTAACGATATTACATACGATAATATTATTATTTATATATTTATTTAAATATGTAGCTAATTTTTTTTAAGTTTAACTGAATATTTGATATTGTGCATTTTAATCCGGGACAGAGGGAGTACGGTTTTGTAGATGAACTTTTGTTACAGATCAGAATTTCAGATCCAGATGCGTCATGGAGCATCGTACCGCATTAAGTGACATGATTGGACACTTATGGAAAGAATTTTGTATCATAATACTCCCTCTGTTTATTTTTCGTTGGCACACTTACTAAAAGTGGTGTTTTTTTTAATTGGCATTTGCTATTTTGGGCAAGTTTAAGGTTTTTACATCCACTCATTTTACTTTCTCTTCTTTCAATTCAATTTCATCCACTCATTTAGCATCTCCTCAATTCTAACACCAAAAGAGAGGTGCCAATGAAAAAAACGGAGGGAGTATTAAGGCATAGGACATAGGGCACTTATTCAATCTGAATTTAAGTTTGATGAACTGAAGTTAAGTTTGATGAACTGAAGTTAAAGTGGTTGAATTTAAATTATGTTTGTTGAACTAATTGTAATACGAGAAATTATCAGGAAATGCGGTATTTTCATAAAGTTATGTATAGTTCATGAGGCCTGTTACCTTTAATGTTGTGATTTTTTATAAAATTTAAATACTCCATCTCGGATTAAATTGCGAAGTTTTTTTTACGGTCTCCAACGCACACATTTGACCGTTAATATATTTAACTACGTATAATATCGGCAAACAAAAACTTACTTTTTAGAATATACATTTATGGCGAATCCAACGATATCACGTACAACAATATTACTGTTTGTATATCTATTCGAATATGCAGTCAAAACTTTCTTAGTTTGACTGAATTTTTTTTGTTTCAATTTATTCCGGGACGGAGGGAGTATTGTATTTTATAAGTTAAAACAAGTGATAATATGCAGGACGGAGGGAGTGTTGTATTTTATAAGTTAAAACAAGTGATAATATGTATTTGAAGGTGAAAACAAAATATATAAAATAAAAAAATATTTTTAAAAATTCTAAATTTTGTACTCCCTCCATTTTTTTTCATTGGCACACTTACTAAAAGTGTTTTTTTTTAATTGGCACTTGCTATTTTGGGCAAGTTTAAGGTTTTTACATCCACTCATTTTACTTTCTCTTCTTTCAATTCAATTTCATCCATTCATTTAGCATCTCCTCAATTCTAACACCAAAAGAGAGGTGCCAATAAAAAAAAATGAAGGAAGTATGTAATTTAACAAATGCATTGTGTAACATAAAAAATAAGCATCGTATCCATAAACCGGATGGATAGACCATCTGTGAATAGCCCCTTTTCTGTCAGCTGATTGTGAAAAGTAAATTTGTTCCGACAAAGTGTTCGTAGTAGTAAAATTGTGTCTGTTATATAATCTGTACTACAATGCAATACTCTGCTATAAATGGAGGAGTATTACTCTACCACGCTATAAACGGAACTGAGGATTTTTATCATTCTAAGTCTAGCTTTAAATTGAAAGTGTCAGTATAACTATGGAAGGCAAAATCTTGGGAAAGACGGTCTTTCCATAGACTTATGGAAAGACGGGGTTTAACTAAAATAATAAAAGGTAAAAGGTCTTAGTTGCAATATTAAACTTTTAGTGTGTAACATGTAGTAGTTATAAAATTTATAACTCGGTTCATGCAACCCGAAAATTTTATCTCCATTTCTTCTAATTTACACTTTAAACCTTGGTCTTTCCATAACTTATGGAAAGACCGTCTTTCAAGAGACGGACTCACTATGGAAAGCGAAAAAGTGCCAAAATAACCCTGGATAAGGGTATTTTTGTCATTTTAGGTCCGATCAACGTTGGAATGGTGACAAAAAGGCTAAAGTTAGGATCGTTTAACAGGTTTATACTGACACTTTCAACTTAAAGTTACGACTATTTTAACGCTTAACTCAGTAAACTGAGATTCCGGATTAGAGACATTAGTGGAGATCTTGATGATTAATGATCATACGAATTCATTCATGTGTTGCAGTGTATCTCACTCACAAATCCCAATCATGAAGACATGCTTAGAAGCTAACAAACAAAGACTCAACACAAAAGGACAACCCAAATCTAATTTTAAATAAAAAATTCCCACCCTGTAATAATGTTTCTTTCTATTTGTATGTGTCTTTCCTCAAAAAAAATCAAACTCAGTAATTACTTGATTATTATTAGGCAAAGTCTTGGGAAAGACGGTCTTTCCATAGGCTTATGGAAAGACGGGGTTTAATTCGAATAATAAAAGGTAAAAGGTCTTAGTTGCAACATTAAAAATTTAGTATGCAACATGTAGTAGTTATAAAATTTATAATCCGGTTCATGCAACCCAAAAATTTTATCTTCATTTCTTCTAATTTACACTTTAAACCTTGGTCTTTCCATGACTTATGGAAAGACCGTCTTTCAAGAGACGCACTCTTATTATTATTGGAAATAAATGGCAAGGTCATACTCCCTCCTCTCCTTTATTTATGTCCCCATTTGACTGATATTTTCTCATAGCATACTTGACCATCGATGACTTTCGTTATATACAGTAATGGACATTAGGTGAGATGTCTTTGAGTTCTCCGTAACATGTAGTTTTTAAAACGTAAAATTTTATAATCTGTTATCGTACATAACAAAAGTTATCGTTGATCAAACATGCCTTGAAAAAATATGAGAATATAAATAGAGGACCAGAGCGAGTATAACTTTCCCCACCTCCCATTTGCGCGTGTTTGGCTTCAATTAAAAGAGAGAGATTCGTTCTTCCATTAAATCACAAAAGTCTATTGAAAAATATTACTTTCTCGATGAAATCGCTTAATTTAATTGAATTGGGTAACATTTATAAAATCACTACTATTTGATGGGATCGGGCGGTGATAGAACATGTATGGTATAATATGCACGTTAAATACTAATTTCATCTCCACCCTCTTCTCATTCTTATCAAAGCTTTCTCACCAGTGCTCCATTAGTATATATGTTGTGCATGTTTTCTATCAAAATCCGTTCCACTGTTATTCATGTACCTGTCGGTCTTAGTCGTTTTATACATGAAATGTGGAGTATTTTTTATGGCTACTATTTCCTTTTGGACATATGGTGATGAACCCATGCCCTAACTTTTGGAGATGTAAGAGGAAGGAAACCCCATCACACATTTACAGGGTAATGCAACAAATTAGGCAATGGGGCAATTGGAAAGAAACAAAACTTTGGGGACACAACATTGTACAAACATGGAGTTGATAAGATGACAAAAACAAGAAGCACTAACATAAGCTGAATAGATGATGCTTTGTAGTGAAGGGTAATCAAAGGCTCCCCACTCCCAACTACAAATCATGTACTCCTCTCCTACTAGTGATTGTTTGGATTTTTTTAGGGGCCCACCAAGTGATTTCATATGTTCATATGGGTGATAAACAAGACACTTGAACTCCAAGCAATGTTTTTTACCTCTGTAGATATACCCTTTTCACCCTCCATGACTAGATTGAGGCAATCAATTTCATACCTTCAAGAAAACACAATGTTTTTCTTGGTATAGTTTCTAGTTTACAAAAACACATGCATCCCCTACAACCACCAAGATTTTGAAGGGATAGTAGGTAACACGAATTATATTTTCGCCATGTTTCGACGGGATGGCGTGCTTTAAAATAGGCAGCGAGTGAAAATGACATGCGTACACAATCATGATTTTGAAGGATGTAAGTAACATGAGTTATATCTCGCCAACATGTTTAGTAATGGTATGCTTTAGAATAGGCAACGAGTGAAAAAACTGACACACGTGAAAGTCCTACAAAAGAAACTATCCCCTCTTGAGCCATTTGCACCTACTAGATTTCCCACTGACTCTTGCCAATTCTAATCAGGGCACTTGGCTATCAAAAGGGTACCAAAGATGTTGGTCTTACTAGGTTTAGCCACTTATATAATGCTCCACACACACTCTTATCACTATTCCCTCCTTCTAACAACCTCAGATGGTGGAAACCATAATAACAAATTGACAGGAACTCAAACTCAAAAACACCAATAGAGGTAAAGATAGGTACTAGTTTCAGAGTTTGATTCTGTTTGCAGCAAAAGATTTGTGGAAAATGCTATACTTTTCACCTAAGTTGAAAATAACATCCACCTACATCTCACCAGGTCAGAGAAAGGAGTTGGCATAGAAGAACAAAATCACAGTTTGTCCATAGAAGTAGAATTTATGATCACGGAGTTCAAATTAAAAACACAAACATGATGCCTACTAAAGAATTCGCTAGATATTGAGATCAAAGACAAACTAAAGCGATTACAATTCGATCCAACACGTCCTTAAGCAGCTGCATCAGTCATTTCTTGTTCGGTCGTTGGCACAACTGGGTTGTACTGATAATGCAATTCTCCTACATCATCGCCGGAGAGCTTCTTCCACCCATTAGGTCCCACGTGGTATACTATGAAAAAAGAAAAATGGGGGAGAAAAATCATAAGAACAATAGGTCGAACAATACCCAGACAAAATCATGAAAGAAGTCCAGAGAAAATAATGAACATACCACTAACAACACCACCACTAGCGCCATCTCTGAATGTAGCATGGTAAATGGCGCGTTTGGCCAGCTCTGCAGCCTCAGGAACTGTCATGTTTTTTCGGTACCTAATGTAAACCACCATTATTACAACCATTTAAAGAATACCCTTTAAGTAAAGCAGGCTAAGTATCAGAAAAAATGAGAGAATTTAGGCAGATTCACAAGCGAAGCAACTGAATACTAGTGCATTTTCCAAGTTATGATAAGCGAAGGACAGAGGAAAGGAACACATACCCGCTATCCAAAACACCATAAGCATATGGTGACCCAGATCCAACAGAGAATTTATCTCCTTTAAGCCGTCCACCGTCATTGTCCACATAATATAGGCCAGGACCCTACACAGAAACAATTGTCATCATCCAAAAGAGTGATAGTGTTGCAAGTGCATATTACACACAACCAAGCCCTACCTTTTCATCCCACCCAGCAATCATTGTTCCGACTGACAAACCCATTCCACGATAAGAATAAAGGATGTTGGCCAGTAACTTCGATGCCCCTGAAACAGATATTCTTCTCTTGTTTGCAAGTTCATGCAGGCGGCACTAAATTACACGAGAGAATTAATTAATATCCACAAAGCCAAATAACCCCTATCGATTAGTAGTTTTAGAAGGCAAAACAGCAAGTAAATCACAAGATATAGAAGGCAAGATTTGGTCATGTCTACAAGAGAATTTGATGGATGTCAACTTCGACAATTGCAAAGAAAATAAATAAATTCACTTAAGCGATCCTGGTCAATTATAAAATCCCCAAGTAACTGTCCAGACTCAACACAAATCACTAACAAAAGATAGAATTCAAAGAAAACATATAGTGGGAAGATGAAAAGCTGCAGAAGCATATACCATCGACGGAAACCTGCCTTGCTATTAAAAGCTACCCAGTAGCACTAATCATACATTGTAGCCAACACAGAACACAATTATTACCTTAATTCCCAAATTCCTGTGCCAAAACTGGCAGTCGGCAGCCCCTCCAGCCATAGTGCCAAGCATGTACGGATTGATTTCAATAATCTTCTTCACAGACTGCGACGCTGAGATTCAAAGAGGAAAATCAGTAATCAATGCATACTTAAGAGACCATAGAGCACATAAAAGAGACAGAACTAAAATACCCTAATGAGTGAATTCAAAAAGAAACCTAGCCAAGTCCCAGCCACGCTACCGCTCTATGTTCGATACGTAAACTATAGTACAAAGTCAAGTATCATTCTTCCTCCACTAAACTATATCCACCAGACACTCTCTCCTTCACTCTTCACTAGTCCACTCTAAGATAGTTTTGCACCAAAACCTATACATCCAGAAAACAGATTGCACCACATTCTAGTCTATGACTAACTCTAGAAAGGCCACGCTACTCCGCTCTATGTTCGACTAATGCCCCTTAACAAAATCATAATCTAAACTAACAAACCCCAATCAACGAAACAAAAACATCATCAAACAACTTATATCTATCGAGAAGATTGCACCAAAACACATACATCAGTAAACAGATCACTACAAAAGCTTCCCAAACCGTACCCGCCCCAAAATCCTAATCAGTGGATTAAAAAGAACCCTAGCTTATTCGGGCAACCATACCACTATAAATCAAACCAATGTAGCTTAACAACATAATCATAATCTAAAGTTCTAAACTAGAAAGCTCCAAAATCAACTAAATCGCGGAGAATCAACCAAACAGCAGCTCAAATAAACACTTACAGATATATCCACCCATGCTAGCTCGGGAATCAGCAGCTACAATCACGCCTTCATCGAAAATAAAAGCTAGGGTAGTCGTCCCCTTCGCCGGCTTCACCATTTGGACAGATGCTTTCTGGAACCCATCAAACTGAAACAAAAACCCAAAAAAATCAACACAGACAAGAATAAACAAAACCCCAGATCAAACCGACGAGCGGTTAAAGCGAAAACTCACGTCGTTCGTGTTCGGAATCTGGAAATCCGGCGCCGCCGAAAACCCGCCGGCGAATTGCTCAACGTTGCCCCTCGCCGGAGCGCTCGATTCCAGCCCACTAAAATCGATGTTCATGGCGATCTGATAGCTCAGGAGATTAGAATTTTGGAATTTGATGAAATTCGATCGAATTTAAAGTCGATAAACCTTTCTTGCGCAAAACTGCAAGTGTGTTCCTTTGTTTTTAAATAAAAAACTAAATTATTATTTTTTGAGTCCGTCTCTTGAAAGACGGTTTTTCTAGGGAAAGACCAAGGTTTAAAGCGTAGATTAAAAGAAATGAAGATAAATTTTCGGGTTGCATGAACCGGGTTATAAATTTTATAACTACCACAAGTTGCATACTAAAATTTTAATATTGCAACTAAGGCCTTTAACCTTGTATTATTCTAATCAAACCCCGTCTTTCCATAAGCCTATGAAAAGACCGTTTTTCCCAAAACTTTGCCTTATTTTTTTCACTCTAAAATATGAGTCCGTCTCTTGAAAGACGGTCTTTTCATAAGTTATGGAAAGACCAAGGTTTAAAGTGTAAATTAGAAGAAATGAAAATAAAATTTTTGAGTTGCATGAACCAACTATTACATGTTGCATACTAAAAGTTTAATATTGCAATTAAGACCTTTCACCTTTTATTATTCTAATTATACCCATCTTTCCATAAGTCTATGGAAATACCGTCTTTCCATAAGTCTATGGAAAGACGTCTTTCCCAAGACTTTGCCCTAAAAGAGTTCGTCCCTTGAAAGACGGTATTTCCATAAGTTATGGAAAGACCAAGGTTTAAAGTGTAAATTAGAATAAATGAAGATAAAATTTCCGGGTTGCATAAACCGGGTTATAAATTTTATAACTACAACATATTGCATACTAAAATTTTAATATTACAAGTAAGATCTTTTACCTTTTATAATTTTAATTATACTCCGTCTCCATAAGGCTGTGGAAAGACCGTCTTTCCCAAGACTTTGCCTTTTGTTTTAACATATTATCTTATACCGTCTTTTGATCTTCAAAACTACCTGAAAATCACCTTGAAAACCACATTGGGACTATATAAATCATTTTAAATTTATTGAGTACTGAAATAAAACAGTATTAGTCTCAGAAACCAAAAGATGGTATAATATAATATGTTAGGGACAAAAAACAGCTTAATCTAAATAAAAATAAATTTCTCCAAATGCTATTGGGTTTAGAGTTCGGCCTTTTCTGTTGGGTTTGGGTATGGGCCGAAAAAGGAGTAAATAGTTATGTCTATAGATTTGAGAGTATATGACATGGTATTTCATATCCATCTCAAAACACCTATAATAGATATGATTTGTTTCCGTCTATGAACCAGATGTATTTGAGTCATTTTGATTACCCTAAACCTAAAAAATTATTAAAAATTTAACATATACACTAATATTATAATTTGTTACTGATTTTAATTCTATATTGTGTATAATCAATCATAACTTATTAGCATGCAAATATTATAATATGTTACTGACTTTAATTCTTTACTATATATAATCAATCATAAGCCCATATATATATATATGTGTGTGTGTGTGTGTGAAGAAAATCCAAAGGAACACATAATATGAAATAACAAAATGTTCAGATTTTGTATACAATGATAGAGTACTTTTGATAAAAATATATATACGTATTTATTTATTTATTATAAACGGCAAAGTCTTATTTTAGGCTGACTAACTGTTAAATGAGGATATTTTATAATTAGTGAGACTAATAAGGTGATTTTATATTTATTTTTATTCATTGCAATGAGATATATACATATAATTATGATAACCTTTAAAATAAATGTCAACATATAAATAATTGCTTTTAAAAAAGAGTTTGTCTCTTGAAATATGGTATTTCCATAAGCAATGGAAAGACCAATGTTTAACGTGCAAATTAAAAAATGAAGATAAAATTTCCGAGTTGCATAAACTTAGGAAAAATGGTATTTAATTAGAATAATAAAAAGTAAAATGTCTTAGTTGCAATATTAAAAATTAATTATGCAATGTTTAGTAGTTATAAAGTTTATAACTCGACTTAGGAAAGACGGGGTTTAATTATAATAATAAAAAGTAAAAGGTCTTAGTTGCAATATTAAAAGTTAATTATGCAATGTTTAGTATTTATAAAGTTTATAACTCGATTTATGGAAGTCAAAATTTTTATCTTCATTTTTTCTAATTTTGACTTTAAACCTTGGTCTTTCCATGAGTTATGCAAATACCATCTTTTAAGAGAGGGATTCCACATTTAAATGGTAAAAATTTTAAATAAACGGGAAACTTTAATTTATTTAATAGAGAGAAACTACTTAGGAGTATTTCAGTATTAACAAAACGGGACAAAAACAAAATTGCTGGCTATGGGGTTCGAACCCATGCGCACTTTTGTGCAGAAGATCTTAAGTCTTCCCCCTTAACCTCTCGGGCAAACCAGCTGATGTTGTTAAGTCATGGTTTACTTAATACATATAGTAACATTATAGATTTTCCGTCAATAAATGTTCGAATTCAGCGAATGGGCTATCATACAGCAAATTCAATTCGGTTAGTTTTGTTTTAATGAAATCTAATTTAATACTTTGTTTACATTTTTTTAAGTCTGCCCAATTTTAGTTTAGTTCATTTCAAATTAGGCATAAAAACACTTTTTTAAACATGTTGACCTACAGTGGCAGAACTAAATCGAGGCCAGCAGGTGTGGCCGCCCCGATAAACTCCGGCAAACTAAGAAAGTAATACTCTTCATGTTTTTGGCTGCCCCGATTCATTAAAACTTAAAAGGGCCCCGTCTAGGAAGGAAATTTATCCGTCCAATAAACGTCAGTATATTTCAGTCCCCACTCAATTTTTGTCCTGGTTCCGCCACCGTTGACCCACCATCCTCAATAATTAATGAGCTTGGCAAGGGAGTTATGCAAATGGCGTTGATAAAGGTCAATCAGTTTCATGGAAATAAGGTGCATGTATGAAACGGAGCCCAATTAAACCAACCGCTTTGTTTTTTCGTGGGCCAAAAGTTCACATGCAAATGCTGAATCCCCACAATTTGGACACTATTATTGCATTGTTACGAACAAACCGTACCATGTAATGCCCTGTTTCATAGACCCCACGAATTTAAACCTCCAAACTTAATCCGAGGCTGCACTTCAGTTCTCAATCATATCAATGTTTAGAAGTACGCAATTCATTGAACCTCCTCTAGATTTGATTGATGCTAAAGGCGATGTTCCTCGCACTCACAGTACCGGTAAATAACAACGCATGACGGTCATTAAATAGCGTCCAGAGTAACCCTCCTAGAAAATTCATACATTGTGAATATCAGAATTTAAGCTTAGGACCATGGAAATACTCAACTAGGCATGCATTTAGCGAATTGGTCGATCACATGCATGCGAATTAATGAAAAAAGAAGACAAAAATCAAATTTATTAAAGGAAGACATTTTTTCCTCGTCTATTTTTAATAGGATTGTTGATAAGAGGGAAAAACCCCATATGAGACCGTCTCACCATAACTTATAGTGAGACAATGTATAAAATAAAGTTTCATAAATTACAAAAAGTACCCCATGTCATCTCTCATCCAAATTACAAAAAGTACCGCATGGCACCTCTCATCCTTAAACAGTTATATTTAAACCATTCGTCTTATCATAGAATTATGTGAGACCGTATCATACAAGTC
Source organism: Rubia yunnanensis (assembly GCA_037428765.1). Classification (NCBI taxonomy): domain Eukaryota; kingdom Viridiplantae; phylum Streptophyta; class Magnoliopsida; order Gentianales; family Rubiaceae; genus Rubia; species Rubia yunnanensis. The sequence continues at coordinate 80,489,239 of CM075071.1, read as the reverse complement.
GGTGTATGATAGGAGATTAGGGTTTGAAAGATAGGTTTTGGCACAACCTCTATATATTTTACATGGCCAGAAATAAGCTATAAGTCATTAGTCAAGTAGTCATGCGTCATGGCTTCACGTTTTATAGCCCCGTCAATTAAGGAAATTGTATTGAATTGGGTATAAACCATGCATTGATCACTTAAAGGTGAGTTTGGTTTATTATTACATTAATACGAAGATATCTGAACAAACATATCTGGAATAAGACGTGTAAAATTGAGAATGAAAAATGAATTATTGTAATTTTAGTTATTCAAGGCATAAAGGGACTTCCTCAAATGTTATTTATGTTACTATGTTTTGATTAAGATTACCTACCACAACTAAATTACATATAAACATCATACTCTACACGTATGATTAATTTAGAAGACACGCTTATTTGAATCTGTTGAAACTCAGTGAAACCATGAAACTTCCTTTTATTTAAATAGTTGAGGATCCCCTTCTGAAGAACATTCAGTTGTTGCACCACCATCGCCAAAGCCGGAACCACCACAATCACACCTTCACTAACCACCTGCAGGTTGAGAAACCACAACAGAGACCACCAACATAGTCCCACAACACCGGTAAGCTCTGAGAATAAATTGCTCTAATATTCACAATTCTTATTAGCAGTGGCGGAATTAGGACAAAATTTGAGGGGGGCTGAACTACACTGGTATTTTTTGGACGGATGAATTCCTTCACTGACGGAACCCTTTTCAATTTTATTGAGCTGGGGCGGACAAAGACGTGAACAATATTAATCTCTTAGCTCATCAGAATTTACTGAGGAGGCCGTATCGACTCGCCCCGGATTGATTTCGCCATTGCTTATTAGGGGTGTGACTAGCACCGTGGGTCTCTCTATCATATCACAGAATCAAAATCCTTCACAATTATTAAGTTATGTTAAGTTGGCAAAAATTAAGAAGTAGTTGCAAATATATAAATCATGTCATGAATTTGAATTACTATATTTTGCACTAAACAACCAAATGATTACTCCCTCCGTCCCAAGGAAAATGGCACATTTACTTTTTCCAAGTCAAGTTTTGTAAACTTTGATCCTCATTGTATATTAATATATATAAATTTAAAAACATCAAGTGAGATATTGTTAGATTCGTCTTAACATCTAATTTCTGAATATCAAATTTTTTTTTGCAAAATTATTGTGTGTAGTTAAAGACATAGTTGATCAAACATGATCATCGAACACTGTGAAAAAGTAAATGTGTCATTTTCTCTGGAACGCGGGGAGTACACCATTTTATTAAAAATTAAATTCATATAATTAACTAATCAAATAATCCACATCAAGCATCTAATAACAACACATGCAAATGTCAATAAATGTAATATTCGGCCCTAATGAATGATCATGATTAATCTTTGACGTTAGTTAGATATTTTCGTTCTAGACATTGTACATAATAGCTTGGGGGCCAGTTTTGTTTTTATTTTTGTAATTGGAAAATTGGAAATTCAACTGTGATTTGAATTTTGGCAAACAATTGTCGGAACGAGGGACGAGGTCGGCATGGTTGAAGAAACCCCAATTTAAGAAATGGCCAACTTCCACGTTTTCAATATCAAACTCGAAACCATTTGACTAATCAGAAGAACACAAATATTCGACCAATTCACAATTCACACCAAGTTAGAACTTTTTTCTTTATGGAAGGAAAAAAATTAATTAAATTAAATAATATAATAATAATATGTTGTTAAAAGGAATTGAAGCGTAGATAAGTGAGAGTGAATATGATCTTACTACCTCTATTCTTCTAAAATGATTATGAATTTTATTTTATAAAATTTATCACGTTCTTTGATAACAGATTGTTTTTTTCTCATGCATATAACACATCGTGTGAAGACTCTTTCAAGATGGATAAACTGGTAAGAGCCGTATTTTGAGAGTTGGGAATAAGAAGATACTACAAACTAATTTATCAGATACAAAGAAGTGGGTTGACGGTAAAGAAGTGCGAAAAAGTTTCTCAAGTCATCTGAAAAGAGGAACTTTCATTTTGATTGTACATGTCTCTTTCTTATGATCTTTTTACCATGATTTTAGGTATGACAGATTGTTTCAAAAGTAAATAGGAGAGTGGTAAGAACAACTAAGAATTTTACCCTTTCATAAAAATAACTTTTACAAATTTTATCTGAACGGTTTCACTTGCATAATAAATCAATCTATATAGTGAGGTGAGTTTTTAAGGAAGAAGGGGGTGAATTCACTCAATCATCGTAACTAATCTATTAAGCGCTTCTTTTTAGGATTAAACGTGAAATTCCTCACCTTCATGACCTCGTTATCTCAACTCCACGAGTTAATGATGAGGTACAGCACGGTGTTCAAGGCCAACTACTTGATGATTACTTTTGACGCCCACAAAGAACCCTTTTACATGGAGAACATTTTTACAGTGTGACATTAGCTAGAATTCAAATCTCATAACCATCGAATTAGGCTCTATTCTCTAGAGTTTATCTGCATTTCAGTTCAGTTCAGCTCAGTGTGAATTTAATTTTGGTGACATTTAGCTTAATTTAGCCCCGTATTGCTATTTTTCAACACGCTTATTTTCAATTCAGCTCAGTTCAAATCAAATCAGTTCAGATAAACTCCAGAGAACATAGTCAAATGACCTTACTTGACCAGATATTTAGCCAATTGATCGATCACGTAGGTACAAAAAGGAAGAAGGGATACAACACGAGTAATTCCCAGGAGAATATCCATCCTAATACTACCCTCGCACAAATATGCTTAAATTTGATGATTTGATTAAACTCATTACGTGTGTGCTGATATGATCGTGTCCAAAATTTGAAATTTGTCAAAATTGAATTTGAGACCATCAACCCTTTTGGTTTTCTTTACAACAAATTCAATAACCTTTTTGGTTTGCTGGTTAGTGTCTTCCCACTTGGTGCATAGTTCTTGCAATGATTTGAAGAATATATTGGTTTGTCAAAATGGGGAAGGGAATAATTGAGGGAAATTAAACAATTGTAGTGCTTCACATTTTCATTTCATGTGCAATGGAATCTATTTTTGGATACGAAATGATTTAGAGTGAGCATTAAAGTTTAGTACTCTTATCCCTCTACGTGAATATGCACATTTTTTTATCAACTTTTCCAGATCATATTTGACCAATGATAACTTTAATTACGTACACTGATAGTGTGCTAAAATTTGATGTAGTGAATCCAATAACATTCCATGCGATGATATTGATGTATATATACTGATTAAAATTTATAGTCGTGAGAAAGTTGATCAAAGAGTGTGGAGATTCGCTTTCAACGGAGTAACAAATTTTATGATTGGATTCTTGCATTAGAGTAGTACCTACAATACATTATGTGGAAACAATTCACCCCAACAATAACTCCACAACGAGTTATTGCTGACTTGGCAAGATATCATTAGTCTCACTTTATTTTTGAAATATAGAGGTAAGTTAGGTATTATCATTGAAATTGTTGGTTCAAACTTTTAGGGTAGTGGCTTATGACTAGGCCTATTTAATATTAATTTTTTAAAAGTTTCAATAAATATTTTTGGATTTGATATAATCCAAAAAATTGAGTTGGACCGAATATCAGATTAAGGCGTGGTTCTCCGGATCTCATATGCATGCATTTTATTTTATTTCAGTTCAATTCAATTTATTTAATTTACTGTAAATTTTATTTGGAAAAAATTAACTCAAGTAAGTCATAGTACACTACTATTTTTTAGTACTACTTGTTGTTCAATTTAGTTCGGTTCAATTCAGTTCAGTTCCAATTAAATCAAATCAAATCAGTACAAGTTCCAGAGAACATGGCCTAAGTAAGATAATATATTAATCAGTAACTAATGAATCATTCGATTAGCCACTATTTATTCTCTATCAGAAATTGATCGAATGTTAATAAAAAATAACGATAAACTTACAATTGAACGACTATTTTATAGTATCAATAAATACATTTAGTTTTTGGAATATTATGGGGGTTTGGTTGGGATGAAGGTTATATTTGTCCATAACCTCAATATCTGAGATTATATTTTCACTTTCAATACAGAGTTAAATTTACACGTTTATCAATTATATAGTGTTATATATACGCATTGCTCTATTAAATAAAATTAATGCATGTCATCGATCTGTACATAATCATTCATTACTAAATTTGAAACTGGAAAACATCATTGTGCTAGATCATAACGTGTCATTCAAAAACAAAAGGACATATTATAATCAAGCACCAGAGCCCAGTGGATTATTTATATCTTGATACAGTATTATTTATGTTTCAAATTAAGGTCTCGTTGGCTGAAATTTATCTGAACTGATATGATCTAATTCAATTCAAGCTGAACTGAATTGAAAATAAGTATGTTAAAAAATAGTGCTAATGTATGACTAAATTAAGTTAGAATCCACCAAAACTAAATTCATGCTGAACTGAAATGCAAATATGTTTCAGAGAACAGGGCCTAAATTACGCACTTATTTTTAATTAAAATTAATGATAAAATCATATATAAAAATGCATTATTATATGTAATATTATTTTTTCAAGCACCATATAATAAAAATTGTTTATTTTCTATGTGATTTGGTAAGATGTCAAAAAATAACATATTAATATTATAAAATAACATTCAGGGTATTAAAATAACATGCTAATATTATAATTTATTAATATGTGTCGATATACTTAAAAATATTAATAATATTGAAGAGCGTAAAAAAGCTTTCTGCCATATTCTCTAAAGATTATTTGAACTATTATGATTTGATCTGAACTGAACTGCATTTGAATCACATTATTATTAGGAGTATATAGTATGTTAATTTAATTCCTTAAATAATTGATAGCTTGAAACAATTATTGAAAGAGTTCATGGCATCTATAATTTGGTGTATTTTGCTCCCTAAGGCATCGACCAGGACACTCTCTGTCGGTGATAACTCGAATGTGCTATTAGCCGTGTACCCCAATGGTTGGGACATGGGTAAAGCCAATAAACCCAGGTTCGATCCTTGGCAATGGCAGTGTGGGGAGTTCTTGCTTTGCAAGGCTCCCTTGTGCGCACCGAGGCAATTCCGAGCCCATGGGTCCTAGTGCTGGGCTACCGTGATTTATCTCTCATATGATGGTCTGGGTGTGGGCCGGTATGGGCCGATGAGGGCGAGCGGATGATCGCCTTTTACCGTAACCTTCAGTTCATAATTAATTATCAAATCAAATTAAATCAAACATACAATTAACTTAAGAATTATCGGATAAGAACTATACTCCCTCTGTTTCACTAATAATGACACCATAAATTTAGGTGCTTGGATTTAAATGAAGAAAATGAGTAAATGAAATTGAATGTAGAAAGTAAAAAGTAGAATGAATGGATGAAATTGAAGGAATCTTGCCAAAAATGAAAAGCGTGTCAATATAAAAGAAAAAAAAAAGTAGGCCATTAATAAAGAAACAGAAAAAGTAATTGTTTAAACAGTTGACTGAAGTTTTACATGGTCATAAATAATTTAATAACCCTGAAACCTGTAAGGAAATCTCTTGTATTCAGAGTTCCATCGTCCCGACACCACTAACTTGTGCTATTTAGCTCGGGTCAAAAATACTAATCGACCCGCCTTTAAAAAATGATGAGATTTCCATTTTCTTAAGATGCATATGATTAGGAGTTCTAACAATTTTCAAATTTAACTTTTACAAATTATTTGAATTGAAATTGAAAGTTGATTTTACCTAATTAATTCAATTGAGTTTACTGTGTTCCAATATAGTCTAAATAACCAAGTAAGAAATAAAGTAAAAACTTGAAGATACACGACTTGGTTACGCAGTTCGGTGAATGTCACCTACATCTGCGGGGGTCTGGTCCACTTCAGAATGAATCCACTAATCAGGAAAAATCGTACAAAGTACACCATACAAAATACTTATCCACAAAACGCGTCAACGTTGGATCTCCTCTTCCCGATGAATTAAGGCTTATGAACTTTAAGATCAAAAAGTTTTGATCATGTAGCTCTTGGCTACTTCTAAATATCGAAAACCCGAGCGTAGATTTTCTGCAAATAAATTCGTAACTAGCACAACTAGAATTTCCATCATACATAGGCTCGATCGCACGTCTTCTATACTTGTGCGAATAGAAGTCTATCTCCACAAAACATTTTGCGAATAGAGGTCTATCTCCACAAAATATTATGACAACCAAATCACTTGGACCTTTAAATAAAGAACTAGAATATCTCATCCTTAGTCATACCACAGCAGAAACTCCATATCAATTCCAATTCCATAATCTAATCCAATCCCACAAATATAAAATATAGGAATGAATATATTCACCAAATTAATCCATAAATCTAATCTAATCCCACGAATATATGAATTGAGATATTCACCAAGTCAATTCATATTAGACGATAATACTTCTTCTCCGACTACACTTCTACATTCCTTGTATCGATGAACTTCCTTCTTTGATATTGTAACACAATAATACCATATTTGTATAATTACCACAAATTACCAATTAAAAAATGCAAAGTTTTGTGAAAGACGGTATTTCCATAGACTTATGGAAAGATGGAGTTTAATTAGAATAATAAAAGATAACAATTCTAAATTGCAATATTAAAAATTTATTATGCAACGTGTAGTAATAATAAAGTTTATAACCCGATTCATAAAAGTCGAAAATTTTATTTTCCGATTACACTTTAAATCTTGGTAAGACCGTGGACTCATTAACAAATATGCACTTTACGGAAATGAATTTGTATCAATAAATACATTTAATTTTTGGGATATTATGGGGGTTTGGTTGGGATGAAGGTTATATTTGCACAAAATTTTGTCACATCTGCATGAAAGAAAGAAGTAGTGTTATTTAAGAGACATCATACAACACCATAATAAATACATTTAAAATATAAACAAATAATTCACTATTTACAATTTATTGAATAATATCTTATCATGTGTTTCGACTACAAAATCACACATAGAGAAAACAATAAGTATGGTAATCTCTCATATAATCGGGTAAGTGGTTAAATGATGAATTTAAATATTCTATTTTTTCCGAACCCTGATAGTCGCATTGTGAGAGTTTTTCCACATAGAAAAATTCTTTGTAGGCATTAGAAAATGACCACTCGGGTATTTGATCCTTAATTGGACATCGTAATTTACAATCCGTGATACTCCCTCTGGTCCCTTACACATGGCCTCCTTTGATCGTAATTTTTTTCATGGCATATTTGACTATCGATAACTTTTGCTGTATACAATAACTTACATCACGTGAGATGTCTTTGGATTCTCCGTAATGTGTAGTTTATGAAAAGTAAAATTTTAAAGTTTGTTTTTGTATGAAACTAAAGTTATCGATAGTCAAACAGATCTTCAGAAAATGTTTAAAAAAAGAGGACATAAATAGAGAACTAGAGGAGGTACTCACTTCGTCCCAGCTATTTATGCAAATTTTGACTGTTTCAGATTGACTAGAGCTAATTCTGACCATTAATATCTTTAATTGTGCATATTTAAAAACATGAAAATAATATTATAAAAACATATGTTAACACGATTCTAATAATATCACATAAGATAATATATTATTTTATGTATTACTTTAATTTTTTTTAACTAATCACGTTTGACTAAATAAATATTAACAAATGTAAAAATAGCTGAAATTGTGGGAATTATTTTTTAAATCGATCCGTAGTGTTAGAAACTTTTTTTATAGTACGTGATAGTGTGAGGCAGCGTCAATTATGGATCTGGGTTAAGTCAATATTCCTATGTTGTTTTTTCCCTCGATTTGTTGCTCCTTGGGGGATGAATTTGCGTTTGGGAAATTTTATCGATTTTTTTTCTATTGCTAAAAGGCAAAATCTTGGAAAAGATAATCTTTTCATAGACTTATGGAAATATGAGCTTTAATTAAAATAATAAAAGGTTAAATATTTTAGTTGCAATATTAAATTTTATTATGCAACGTGTAATAGTTATAAGGTTTATAACCCGATTCATGCAACCCAAAAATTTTATCTTCAATTCTTTTAGTTTGCACTTTAAACCTTGATCTTTCCATGACTTATGGAAAAATCATCTTTCAAGAGACGGACTCTCGCTAAAATCGACGGTGAAGGCACAACCACGTGGACTAGGCTGTGATTTTGTTTTTAAAAACATAAAAAAATTTGAACATCCTTTTCAAATTATATCTAGGCAAAGTCTTGAAAAAATCAAAAGAGATTTAATTGAATAATAAAAGATAAAAGTTGTTAGTAACAATATTAAAAATTTATTATGCAATGTGTATTAGTTATAAAGTTTAACCCGATTCATGCAACTCAAAAATTTTATATTTTTATTTATTCTAATTTATATTTTAAATCTTAGTTTTTCTATTACTTTTGGAAAAATCATTTTTCAAGAGATGAAATTTTTTGAAATTAAATCTATACCATTAAATTTTATTTATTAAGGAATATAATCGAATAACCATAGTAGATGTATCAGACTTGTGGTTTGCCGTACACCCCCTGTGGCGGCATCCGCTGCCATGTGCACCTGCTTGAAATTACTATAAAACCCATAACCTTTTTTTTTTTTTTTTTGAATAATAATCATGATCTTATATTATGGAGAATGCCTGAATACAAGTTGTGCTAGACTATGCGCATTTAGAACTACAGATCTATGCACTTTCATGAAGTGCACATTATGAAAAACCATAGCTAGCATTCTGATATTCCTAATCAAAGCTTTGAGATCCGGTGGGACCAAGGGGAATTTACTGGTATGTGTAAGGACCAATTCACAGTCCGTACGGATACAGATGCGAGGGATACCCAGAAAGCTAGCATGTGACATTGCTTCGAATATGGCTCTAAGCTCCGCCTGGGTTGGTGATGTCGCCTGTAGTGAACGAAAACCAGTGAAGGTGGTAGTAGTTGAATCCTGGACCGCACACCAAGCCGCAACTGCCTTGCCATCCTGTTTCTGAAAAGCCGCATCTATGTTGATACAAAACCAGTCTTGATAAACCGGATTGATATGATTATCCACTGTATACCATATGAGTGTAATGTCCCCCACTTGTTCCTCCCTTGGTCTGTCTGGTTGGGGCAGGGTCGAAAAATGTTCTAGCGCCAATTGGGAAGAGTTGGGATTTGCTAGAACTGTGAGAGCTGTTTGATTTTCGACCATGGCCCCTTCAGAAGTTTCATTTATAGTTGCCAGAATGAAGTCCACCGAAGGTGCTTGATTTTCGATTGTAGCCTTATTCCTTGCACACCAAATCGACCATATGATGATACATGATAGATTTAAATCCTCATATGTGGGCGCCGATTTGAACCATTGTCGAAGCCAGGATTCCAGATTCAAAGGGGATCCTTGATGAAAATCAAACCCGAGTCTGGAAGCCCTCCAAACCATTCTTGCGATGTCACATTCGAGAATGATGTGAGACGATGTTTCCATATGTTTATGACACATTTGGCAAAACGATGACACCTCCATATTTCTCTTTCTTAGAGCCGGTCCTGTTGGTGCTGCATTCCGTACCAATCTCCAGACAAGGAACTTGACCTTCTCCGGTATATTCAAATGCCATAGTGTCTTCCACAGTTGTTGATAATCCACCGAGTATGATTGATAGTTGGAAGATGATGGGCTGTGATTGTTGGCTAAGTTGCATGCTTCATGATAGCCACTCTTAACTGTATAATTTCCTAGCCAATCCTTATCCCAAAATTGGAAATCCTTCAAACCAACGGGGTCAGATGGAATATATATTCCGGCAATATGATTGACTATAGATGGGTTGAAAAAGAGTCTCAAAAGTGGCTTTCTCCACTGTTTGTTACTGTCAATCATATCACTGACTTTGAAGTGCAGTTGTGGTAGAATTTGTGATTCAAACCTGATTGGATTTCTGAGATTAGGAATCCACTCGTCTTGGATATCAATATCTTGGCCTGTAACTACTTGCCATTTAACCCCGCTTCGGATCAGATCCCTTCCCCACAATATGCCCCTCCAACCCCACGACGATCCCTGTTTGCTCTTGACATTGAGAGAAGCCTCTTTGCTACAGTATTTACTGAGAAAGAATCTTGAGAAAAAAGATTCTTTGTCTGTAATAAGCTTCCATGCAAGTTTACCTAACAAAGCCTGATTCATGTGACGTGTGGATCTCATTCCCAGACCCCCCTACCACTTTGATTGGCACATTGATTTCCACGACATCCAGTGGATCCCTCGCCCATCAATATCCCCTACCCAAATAAATCTTGCAAGATGACTATCGATTTTCTTTGCCACCGTAGCTGGAATTCGGAAGGTACTAAGAGTATACTGAGTTGTTGTAGCCAGAACATGTTTGGCGAGGGTAATCCTTCCCATGACTGAGATATCTCCCATTTTCCAAATGGAAGTTTTAGCCTTTACCCTTTGAATTAACTTGCTGAACATACCTACCCTCGATCCGGTGAAATCCATGTCATGGCCAAGAAATTTTTCCTTTAATAGATCAGCAAAGATTCTGAAAGTCTGACTGAGTCGATCCTTTGTGCTTGGAAGTGTATTTGGGCTGACTAGAAGGGCAGACTTTTGGAAATTTATTCTTTGTCCCGAGTAAGCTGCAAATAGATTCAGTGTTTGGGCAAGTTTTGTTGAACCTCTTTCCGAAATATTGAAGAAGAGAATACAATCATCCGCAAACATCAAATGTGAAACAGGTAGGACCGATCTTCCAATTTTAACCCCTGGACAGGCACTTTGGAACCCAGGGGATGCTATCATTGAAGAAAACGCTTCCTGACAAAGGATGAATAGAAATGGGGATAGAGGGCAACCTTGTCGGAGACCTTGTATTGGTTGGAAAGTCTGGGAAAACCTTCCATTAAGCTTAATGGTGTAAGAGACGGTAGTAACACAAGCCATAATCCACCCAATCCATTGCCGAGGAAAGCCCATATGTTCCATCATATGCTCTAGAAAAGTCCATGAGACCCGATCATATGCTTTGCTCATATCCAATTTCATTGCCGCCACAGGTTGTTTTCCGGACTTCTTCTTACGTATGAATTCAATGAGTTCATGCGCTAGAAGAGAATTTTCAACAATGGATCTTCCCTGTACAAAAGCTGATTGATTTCCAGAGATGAGGTAACCCATGACCTTTTTGATTCTGTTAGCAAGGATCTTGGCAATAATTTTGTATGTGACATTGCATAGGCTTATTGGCCTTAAGTCAGCAGGTTCGTTTGGACATCTCGTTTTTGGGATAAGGACCAAAGTAGTGTGATTCCACTGTGATGGCATAGAGGAAGAAGAGAAAAACCTCTGAATCGCAGTTGTGACGTCCTCCCCTACCTCAGACCAATAATGTTGATAAAACCCCGGAGGTAGGCCATCTGGCCCTGGTGCTTTCCATTTGGCCATCTGAAAGATAGCCAATTTTATTTCCTGTGAGGATACTGGTTCCACCAGTGCCAGCTGCTGACTCCGATTCACCCCTTTGGTAATCAGGGTAAGGATATCCTGCATAGTCGATTGGCCGAAAGCATCACCCGGCATGACAGAGTGGGAAATGTAAACCGAGGTGACATGATCATAGACTAGCTGTTGAATATCTTCCTGCTTTGAAATCCATGCTCCTGCTTTATCCTTAAGATGGGTTATGTAATTCCTTTCTTTCCTTTTTTGGACCCATTGATGAAAGACTTTAGTATTCTTATCCCCTTCTTTAAGCCATAGTGATTTCGCTCTCTGCTTCCAGTAATCATTCTGCAATGTGAGGAGACCCTCCAATTCCGACGTCTTAGTACGTAAACCATCCGCATTCAACAATCTTTGCATTACACCAAGTTGTTGTTTCACTCTCCTGATTTTGAAGTCCATCTTGCCCACGCTCTCCTTAGCCCAATTGTGTAGTCTAGTTGTTGTTTCTTGCAACTTCCAATTGAAACCCGTTGTGGTGTTGACCAAGTTAGGATTTGGAACATGTTGGATTCCGGGACGATGAACAGGCAACCATACTCGCTTCACTAATTCCTTTGTGTTTGGAAATCTAACCCAGAAAGACTCAAACTTCCTGGCATACTGATTGCCTGAAGATGTATCTGAATGATGTGTGTTGATGGTGAGAGCTCCGTGGTCAGATCTCATAATCGTATGGTTCGTAAGGCAACGATCCTGATAAAGAGCCAACCACTTGTCATTTGCGAAACCTCTGTCTAATCGTTCCAAAATGAGGTCATCCCCTCCTCTTCCATTAGACCATGTATACCATTGCCCTTTATGCAAGAGTTCGCTTAAATTAGCCTCCTTAAGTAGGGCATTGAGATCCTTTGTCTCCTGTTTTTTAACTGGGCGGCCACCGTGTTTGTCCTCCCTGTCTATGATTTGATTAAAATCGCCTGTGACTAGAACCGGTAAATGGGTGGCCTGTAGGATGAAATGTAGGGAGTCCCACACGTGTTTCCTTTGTGGTCGATCTGGATGCCCATACACAAGGATCAACATCCATTCCTCGCCATTGGCGGCCGTGATTTTACAACATACAAAATTTGGGCAGCTACTTACTACCGATACAATGATCTCTGGGGACCATGCTACACAGAGACCACCACTTGAACCTATGGAATCTACAACTTCCCAGCTAGTGAAATAAGTACTACCTAGCCACCTCCTAACTTTCTTATACCCACACTTAGTTTCCATTAGAAACACTATATTAGGTTTAAACTGATTGATGGAGTTGTTTAAGAAACGTACTGTCAGAGGATGCGTCAGTCCCCTGCAGTTCCAAGAGAGTAGATTCATGTACCTCTGGGTGGTTGTTTTGGACCAACCACCGAAATACCACAGTTTTGTTCGCCCTCCCTTGTCAACACTGAATGTGTAACTGAATCAAAGATTCTTGCTGTGACTATAACTTGCTTGCTCTGGTCCTCCCCAAGTGTAGAGTCAAGTTCCGGGAATTGAGCAATCGTTCGAATCAGAAGCTCCTCCTGATGTTCCTCCGTACACCTTCTCTTGGTAAACGTAATATCTCCCAACTCCTCCCGAAGGGCTCTCTTCCGCTTGGCACCCAAGACTTCTGCCAGTGGCATATATTCTGCCATTGCCCATACAATTGCCTTACTCTGTGTATTGATCCGACTCAAATCCACATTGACGTCATGGTCCAAAACAGCCTGCCCTGGGATAGATTTAGGCCAGATCACTGGTGCCCGACTTGAACCCGCTTGGCCTTGTAGCTCGGCATCCGTTATAGTCATCCTTTGAACTCCATCCATATTAAAATGGAAAAGGGATCTGGTATCAGTTGAAGAAGCAAATGTTGGAAAACCAACTACCCCACTTCTGCCTGGACTGATAACACAAGATCGAAACTTACGTTTCCAACAACCATTTTGGAAGAGAGAATTGGACTCATTTGGGCTCCGATTTGTAACTTGTGGATGACCCAAATGAGTAGTATTAATAACACCTCCCAATGACATGTTTTTTTCGTCATTGCCGAAATTAAGAACACCCAGTTGACCAATATGTAGCCTTTCAGCCATCGTAGCTCGGGTTTCTTCCTCCCCCTTTCCTTCGCCACCGAGAGAAGTGTGCAAGCCCGTTGATCCTCGAGAATCTTCCTTACCCGCAAGCCGATCCAGATGGCGATTTAGCAAAGAAACCCGTTCGAGAATGGCAATCGGCGGGATCGGAGGTACGTCCCGATCCGGAATTGGGGCAACAACCTGTCCTCCCCGGAACAGTTCATCGTCACCACCATACTGTCCCTGAGGTCGACTTGGTGGAGAACTCACTTCGATCTGTTCAATTGGTGTCATCGTCAAGAAGATCGTGGGTTCCTCCAGCTCCGGAGTATTGTCACCTAGCCGGATCGGGTCAGTCGGCGACAATGAATGTACAATCGGATGCTCTCCCACCAAAGGTACGTAGTTGTTTTCCAAAACAATACATACATCTGCACCCAATATATTAGAATCCCCATTCTCGAAATTTACTGGGTCAAATGATTGAACAGCCACTCCAGGTTCTCCACCTTCCCGGCAGGTAGCAGCCCCATCGTCTACAATAGAACCTTCTCCGGAGGCGTTCGAAGATACAGCTCTAGCCTCAGAAAGAGAACATTCCCCATTGTTGCCAATGTTTGATTCTTGGACCATGTCAGGTACTGTTACCACATTGATTGGGCTTTGTATTTGCAAGAAATTATTGTTTGTGGGATTATGGGCTGTGAACTTGGGTTGGAGAGTTGGTAGAAACTTTTTTTGTTTGACCTCTTGTTGGGCTTTTGGTGACGGTGGTGGCAAGATGAGCTTGTTTAACAAAAGGGGTGGGGATGGGTTGTACTGACAATTATGGGCTTTAGTTTGTGGGCTGGAACGGATGCCTGAGAAACCAACTGGCCCAGAAGTGGAAGTCAATAAAAAATTTAAATTACCTGGGTCCATATGGGTGGCTGAAGTAGAATCCGCAGCTGAGTCAATAAATACTCCATCAGCTGATACCAAACTGTCAGTACATCCCCTCACCAACTCTATCTGATCTTCTTGATCCATCCCATCCCCTTTCAAATCCAACCTTTTCCTCCCATCCATTCCACTTAACTCTGCAGCTCTTTTCCTGCCACCTGTACCTATGTTGTCAACAGTAGGCTCGGAATGTGGGTGTAATAGCATTGCAGAAGCACTTGATTCTCCAAGTTGAGTAGGCTGTGACTTGTTGATGTCAAAGATCTCAAGCTCTGGTTCCGGCTCTGGTTCTGGCTCGGAATCAGAACTTAGGTCCAGAAGATGGTAAGTGTTACTAGGTTCATTAATACGAACCCCAGTGTTACCACTTCTTTGTACCCTTCCTCCACATGCTCTCTGGAATTGATGAACCATCTTTAACTTCCCTTTTCCCCTGTTACCCACTGTTCCCATATGTTCAGAATTGATTGTGGTTGGTATACTTTCTTTGAAAGAGCTTTGGAGACTCATGATGACATCTGTCTCGTCACCCAGAACACCAAAATTGATGGTAAGATCCATATCAAATTCGAGCTTATCACCTAGCTGGTCAGAGGGGACCCCGAAACTTTGATCTTCCGAAAATGCCCCGTTGGTGAGAAATGGTGCAGTAACCGATCCGTCTGACAAGGTAAATACTTTTAACTCCACCTTATTGGTCTGAATGCACTGTTCCGGACATGTGGTTCCGAAAACATATCTTCTCCCACCGATGACCGTATAATCTTCAGTTACAATATCTCCATCATTCCCTTCCACGTGTCTTGTATGTATCACCAAACTGTCCGGAGAGGGAAGTTGGTGTTGTACGAACTGTTGAGGGACTGGTCCCGGGGTGAACTCGGGCATTTCCTCATCGGAACTATGATGCTGCGAGGGAACCTCTGGCCAGAATTCCGGTACTTCGGGAAGATTGAGAATCCTTTGACGTGCTTCTGCGAGACCTTGAAGATAAATTTGATTAACTTCATACCTTCGAACCTCCTCCTCCGGGGATAACTCCACCGGTTCTTCTTCCGGATCCTCCTCCGGGTCTTCGCCTGTGGCATCCTCCGCCAGGTTTAGCGATTGAAAGTGTTCAGGATTATATTCCTCCGCCTCCCTCAGTTCTTGTGGCGTAGGATAAATTTCTTCGACATACTTAAACCCATCCAGAAAAGCATCGTCTGGCATATGCAGGAAAAGATGTTCATTTGTAAAGAAATAAGATGGTGGGAACCTGGTGAACCGTCTCGCTGGCGTGTGCCTATGAACCCGGACAGCTGGTGGGTAGAGTTCCTCCGAAAGATCTCTGTAAATCCCCAACTGTAAGTCGGATCCAAGGGTAGCAAATCTTTCATCAATATGCCGTTCCAGGTCCTCCACATTTTCCCAATGACACCTTAGATAGGTATGACCCAAAGCTCCACAACGCCGACACATTTTATGAACTCTTTCATAACCAATAGTTATCCAAACCATTCCACCTCTTCTCAATCTTAACCAGAAACCGGATACTAATGGTTTATTGACCAACGTCCACACCCGGACGCTGACATACTCCGCGTGTTGCAGCAATCTTCCCCCAAAATCCACTTCCTCAGTATCTCCAACCACCGAAGCAAACTTTTGGATTGTACTTCTTCCAAAATATTCCAAAGTGAGGCCATAAATTCGAATCCAAAGTAGGACCTTGGTTACTGTCATATGGGAAAGAGCCATTTCAGGAACTAATTTGTTGAGAGCCAACAGACCACCAGCTATACTGACAGGACCATTGTAAAGTACTGCTAGGAGCTTGGATCTCTGTTGAAATTGTATAACAAAAAATTTCCCATTCTTCGCAATGACATGCACACCGTCACCCCAGTAGTCTGATATGAGGAGCTGCATTCTAGTAAGGGCAAACTGACGATAGTCAAGAAAATACCCCACTAGACAGTCGTCGAGAAGGCTCATTCCTCTGTGATATTCCTCCTCCTCCGGTAAAAAAATAACTCCCCTTCTGGGTGGCAGTTGAGTCGCTCGGTTAAGTGTATCTCCGAAGAGGACATCTCTTCTTTCCTCTGAGTTGTCGGAACCATCACGAGAACCTTCAGACCATTGTTCTTCCCTTACTTGATTAGCCATACGTCGTAACACCTGAAACTATTTTGTGTGATGCAGGTATGAAGATGTGTAGAGACTGGATATAGAGAAAGGATGAGGGTGCAGACTGGATATGAAAAGATTTGCGAGACTGCTTGGACTTTGAAACAAGCTTGGCTGGAATTGTGTAGTTTGTTTTTGCTGTAAGCTAAGAACAAGAAAGTGAACGTTGTTTCCTTACTGCTGCTCTCAAGATTCTAGAGAGAAATTTCGCAGCAGAACACTTAGGTAAGTTTGTGAGTATGTAGGAGTTTTGTGCACAAATAAAGGATGCATATCATATTTAGACCATTTTTACACGATCATTCATGTATGTTGATATGGTCAAATTTCCGCTAAGATGGTGTTGACACAGGAGAAATTGCAAAATAAGAACTGTTGGCTAGCACGAAGGGAGTACAATGATAGACGAGTGGTGGAATCAGACCGAAATATGAGTGTTTCATAGAATTAGTAAAAAAAAACGAAGAGATGCAACGATTGGTCAATGTGGCAGATTTGCAGTGGTATCGACACTATATTTTATCACTTTATAACAACACTTAATGATATTGTTGGACTCGATTATTTTTCCTTCAACTTTCTTGTAAGCAGTTAAACGACATCGTTTTATTGATTCTGAATTACTATTAATACCGGCATTTTAATTAAAGTTATTGGATATCTTTGATTGGTTTGGTGCAACAATACACGTGGAAGCTAGATTCAAAGGTAAAGAAGAAGCAATGATCATTCGCACACGATCCATGAAGTCGTGCATCCCACTGATTTCATGCAATTTATGGGATTTGACAGGCGATCACCGCTCGCGCTCAGCGGTCCATATCAGTCGACACTCCAATTATTGTATGAGAGACCCGATTATTGTATGAGAGGTAAATTACGGTAGCCCAGCACCAGGATCAATGAGCCGATCCATAGTCTCGATGAGCACAAGGAATCCTTGCAAAGTAAAAGCTCCCCACACTGCCGCTGCCGAGTAATACCTGCCGCTGCTATGCTTTTCAAAACTATTTAGTGCACTAAACTTTTTTAATCTCTCTTTGTTTGCAAACGTGTTTAGATTAAAATATAATAAACCAAAAAAAACTCCAAAAACCTCACCTAATTAGGTGATGCTTAATCTGTCAGAATAATAGTTCCCGCGCAATATCAGTTAAAAATAACAAATTATTCGAAAGGACAGATTTTCCATAATTCAGCAAGGGCAAAAGAGACATTTGCGGTAGAACATTTAAGACAGATCTGCTAGCCGACAAACTAGGAGGTCGGCAATGTCGGCCAGTGAACTTGGGAGACAAAATCGCCCTTTATAATTCCCATAGGCACTTAAAAAACCAAAAATTGATTTCACAAAATCAAAATATATTCACCACAATTAACCCTCTTAATTTACCGACCCCGCAAACTGTAAAAAAATCTTAACAAAACCCCCTTTGTTCCTTTTGTTTTTTTCTCTCAATTCAATTCGTTTCATTTCATCCACCTATTTGTTTGTTCTTTCAAAGGATTTCTTGTGATTGGGTTGAATCTGTGTGAGCTTTGGTCAAAGGGAACTTAGATATTAAAGTGGTAGCCCAACACATGTTCTTTAATTACCCCCAATAAATTCAAGTTCTCTTTTTTTCCTCCAATGATTCTGGAGCTGTTTTCATGGTAAGCTTTTGTTTCCAGAGGAACCCTTTTGTTTGTTTGGCTTCATTTTGCAGAAAAATCCTTCCTTTTTGGTTTTTGGATTGGTTTTCATTATGCAATGCGAGCAAAGAAAATATGTGTGAATATCTTCGAAAGAGATTGTATGGTGCTAAAATTGAGCATTTTTCTAATGGTTTTTTAGCTTTTTGTTTGTGATATTGATTTTTGGGATTGTTTTTTAGGCTGATTTGATGCAGTTGGCTTTTCTAGGTGATAAGGGATTTGAATTGGGTCCAGTCTGATGATTTTTGGCATTGTTTCTGGTTCATGTTTCAGGTGATGTAAAGGTGTAGTTGTGAATGTAAATCATGGACGCAGCTGACGTTGAAGAAATTTTACTGGCTATTGGAGAGCCTAAGGTATGGAATTGCATCTAATGGAATGCAACATTTTTGGTCTGATATTTGATTTGTTACTTTTGATATGGCCAATTGTCCCTTTTATTGTATAAATGGTTTTGTTGAATACAAAATAACGTGATTTTGTGAAGAAATGAGGTGGTTTAGCATGGATTAGTGCTATTGGTTGTTGATTTTTTATGATTATGTAGTTATGAACGAGTGCTTGTCTAGATACCATGATTAGAATGATTTGTATTATCGGCTGCGATTGAAGGAGATTTTTCGTACTTGTTTCTGTGTAGTTACATGGAGGAATGTGCAAGAGTTTGTCGGCGGTATATGCCAGAGTATTGGGCATATTTCCTGACTTGGAAGGGGCGAGGCCAAGAAGCACATCAGGGATTCAGGCATTGTGCTCTTTGCATATTGCCCTCGAGAAGGCCAAGAACATTCTGCAGCATTGCTCAGAATGCAGTAAACTTTACTTGGTACGGCTTCTTTTTATCTTCCCATGTTTACGTGATGTATTTCATTACTTAACCAAAACAGTATTGAGGGATTTTTGTATAACCTCTTGGCTCGTGAATCATTGATCTGTTTACTAAGCTTTAAGGGCTTCAGGGCTTGGTTTTCCTTATGGACAATCATATATGATGAACTTTAGCTGGCCATGATTTTAATGTTGCATGTTTCTACGCGTTTGTTTCGTGACACATAACCTGATATGCTGTGCTTTCGTCTGCTTTATTCCTGATACACTCTTTGCTTCAGGCTATCACGGGCGATTCTGTTGTTCTAAAGTTTGAGAAGGCAAGATCTGCTCTTGAAGAGGGCTTGAGGCGGGTCGAAGACATTGTTCCACAATCTATCGGTTGTCAGGTGATTGTACATTCTTGCTTTTACTTGGTTAAGTATTTCCTCTTGATTATTAATTTTGGTACTTCATGAATGGTTAGATGCTGATTATAGTTTCAACAATTTCCACTTTCAGATTTCTGAAATTTTGTGTGAACTTATTGGAATTGAATTCTCACTTGATTCGATGGAGAAGGAAGTTGGTGATGAGATAATAGCATTGCTCCAACAAGGTAGACAATTCAACAATGCGAATGACAGTAGTGAACTTGAATCTTTTCACCAAGCTGCTTCTAGACTAGGCATTACATCTTCGAGAGCCGCTCTTAGAGAAAGGAGGTCTTTGAAAAAACTTATTGAAAAGGCTCGGGCTGAGGAAGACAAACGGAAAGAATCTATCGTGGCCTATCTTTTTCACCTCATGAAGAAGTACTCAAAGCTATTCAGAAATGAGTTCTCTGATGATAATGATTCCCAGGGATCAACCCCTTGTTCCCCCACTGTCCAGGGTTCATTCGAGGATGCTGCTGCAACGGGAATGAACTGCCATGCTTTTGACCGGCATCTCTCAAAAATCAGTTCTTTCAACTTCAAACCGAACTTCAGGAGATCTGACCAGATGCATGTACCTCCTGAAGAACTGAGGTGCCCGATATCCTTACAGCTTATGTATGACCCTGTGATCATCGCTTCGGGGCAGACTTACGAAAGAATTTGCATAGAGAAATGGTTCAATGACGGTCATAACACGTGCCCAAAAACTCAACAGCAGCTCTCTCATCTTGGCTTGACCCCGAATTATTGTGTTAAAGGCCTAGTAGCTAGTTGGTGCGAACACAACGGCATTCCGATTCCCGATGGCCCTCCCGACTCTCTTGACCTGAACTACTGGAGGCTAGTGTTGTCAGAAAGCGACACAGCACAATTGAAGGTAAAAGACAGCTCCGGGCACGGTAAGTTCAAGGGCATTAAGGTGGTTCCTTTGGAGGATAGCGGGACCATCACAGAGGCAGAAGGCAATGAAGTGGAAGACACGACAGTGCAGGAAGAAGACGATTGTGGGGCTAATGTTTTTCAAAGATACGAGGACTACTTGACCGTTTTGAATCAAGAAAGAGACTTGAGAAAACAGTGCAAGGTTGTGGAGCAGCTACGACATCTACTGAAGGATGACGAAGAAGCCAGAATATACATGGGGGCTAATGGCTTTGTTGACGCATTGTTGCGGTTTCTGGACTCAGCCCTGAATGCGAGCAATGAGAGGGCTCAGGAAATCGGAGCCATGGCTCTTTTTAATCTCGCTGTCAATAATAACAGGTTTGTTTCCTAACATTTGCAGATATAACTGTTCTTTTCTGAACCTGTCACCTAGAAATCGCTTCTGTTTTATTGTCTTATAGTATTATTCCATACAATTTGTGTTGCATGTAGTGTTGATCGAAGGATTTTCATCCTTAGATTATAGTATGAAAATCTTGGTTGGTTAGACTTTTGTGAAACTGGATGCTGGTTTCTGGATGCACTTATCTCGACAACTTTCATAAAACTCTTTCTCGATTTTCAGAAACAAAGAAATGATGCTGGAAGGAGAAGTGCTCCAACTGCTCGAGCGAATGAGCGTTAACTCAAACTGCGCTGGGGCAGCAACAGCGCTGTACCTCAATCTCTCCTGCCTAGAGGAAGCCAAGCTCATAATCGGGTCCAGTGTGGCCGTACCTTTCCTGATTCAGGTCCTCCACCTCGAAGCTGACAGCCAGTGCAAGGTAGACTCCCTCCACGCCCTCTACAACCTCTCGAGCCAACCAAGCAACATCCCCCACCTCCTCTCAGCCAACATCATCACCGCCTTGCAATCTCTCCTCTCACAAACCAGTGACAGCCATTCGTGGACGGAGAAGTGCATCGCTGTTGTCATCAACCTTGCATCTAGCAGGAGCGCTCAGGAAGAGATCATTTCCGCAACAGCCCTCATCAGCGCGCTTTCCACCATCTTGGACATCGGGGAGCCGGTCGAGCAGGAGCAGGCAGCCGCATGTCTCCTCATTCTCTGCAATGGAAACGACAAATGCAGCCAAATGGTCCTCCAAGAAGGAGTGATCCCTTCTCTGGTTTCCATCTCCGTTAATGGGACCATGAGAGGGAAGCAGAAGGCTCAGAAGCTCCTGATGCTGTTCCGCGAGCAGAGGCAGCGGGAGCCAGTTCAGGCAATGCAGCAGCCAGAGTCGAGTGGGATGAACTCGCTGGTTGAAGAAGTGAAACCGCTCAGCAAATCGGTGTCGAGGAGGAAAGTGGGAAAGGTGTGGAGTTTTTGGAACAAGAACAAGAGCTTTTCAGTGTATCAGTGTTGATTTTAGAGACTTTTCTTGTTAGTTCTTTCATCCCACAATTCTTGTAAATTATCTCTTGTTTTCCACTCAGTTTATCATGGAGAAAATGTACAGGTGCCCCTGTATAACCACTGAATTTTGCTGTATCTTTGAAAACATGTAGAAAATCTTTTATGTTAAGAAGTAAATATATCCCAGTGTATTTATAGATGGGAATGTGTTAGGGATGTGTATTTGGTGTTACATAATGGTATATAATTTCTTTAAGGATCTATCCCCAAATCCCATAGATAGCCTTTTCTAGTTGCGCTTGAGTTATACGCGATTTTGTTACTGAAAATTTCGAAGTTTTTCATTTGAACAAATGTGCTGCAATTATGTATAGTACGCTAGATGTCCTAAACAAAGAGAAAAAGAGCGATGGTGAAACTACGAGAGGAGCTAATCAACTGCACTTAATTAACTTGTCTGATGTTGATGTTGATCCTCGAAGCCCTGATGTAATCCCGAAAAGGAAGATCATCTTCTGCTGAAAACTGCGATTCCAAGGACGCTATCTCAGCGTTTTGTTTGTCAGTGAATATCCGAGGAACACCTAGAGGAAAAAAGAGGCAATCAGTAAGGAGATATGCGTGTCGAGAAATCTTGATGTATCCAGTCAAATGACATGAAATGCAAAAAGGATCTCAGAAATCAACAATAATAACAATCAATGCTGAATTGAAGTATATGAGCTAGGCATTTCGATTTACCATGGAAGCATTCCCTTGCTTCTCCAGCCATAAGCACGGCATCACCACTTCGAAGGAACATTGCCAGAGGAGGATCTTCTCTAGACTTGCCTCCAAGAAGAAAAATAGCCTTGCAGCCCAAACTGAGGACGGGAAAATCAGATAAGTGTGTTTATTTCTTGAATCTGGGTCGAACAGAAAGAGTAACAGGATAAAATAAATATCTGATCGCGGAACCACACCTAATGCTCACTATGGGTTTACTCCAATCCTTTTCCATGTCGTCAAGGTGCCCGCCCAGCATATCTCCTAGAATAACAAATGAAATTAACAATTGCTTATGAATCTATGTTATCGGTCAAATGTAATATGCAAGAAATAAAATTAAAAGCAGATTGCTCAGAAGATCTATGCTAGACTTATGCTCCAGAATACTCAATTTATAGTTGAAGACATGATATACAAAATTTGCAATACCTTGAGCAAAGTAATTCACTATTGCTGCTTCAGCCTGAAATTCTTCACCTGGATGCATTGCAGGCTTCGCCAGCCTTTTAGCAAGGCAACAGAGTGCATCTGATATCTTGTCATGAGGAAGTGAAATATTGTAGCTCCTCTGGAACAAAACATAAAAGAAAGCACGTAAGTGGAAGAGAAAAGTTTAAAGCTACACAAATTAGAAATACAAGTATTTTATGTTAACCATATAAATTAGTATCACCCAACTCCAAGCACAAACATTGCAAAAGGACATCTCCTACTCCAAGATACTATTTCACTCCAATCACTTTGGGCCTTACATACGCAATGAAATTTAGGGAAACAACAAGCACCACATAATTCGACCCTCAAAAAAAATATGATAAACATAAGGATGAAAAAGAGACCTTAGACCAGTCAAATTGCAGACCAAGAGTACTCCATCGTAACTTGCGCAACAAAACAGAGGCTAGTACTGACTTGCCTGCGTTTCCCCCGCAAGGTTGTTCTAACTCAGAAACGAATCTCCATCGAGGAATACCATTGTCCACCTCTGACAGCTGCTCAACCTCAACCAAGACATTGTTTTCTTTGGAAGCATCAAACAAATTCCGAATGGCCCCATAAACTGCATTATGATTGGTTCTATTTGGAGGTTGAGGAAAATTTTCTAAACTCTCTCTAATCCACCGGCACTGCTCATCAACACTTAGAGCTCCAGGAATGAAATAAAATCCTGAACTTACATGGAGAAAAGACCAAAGAAACAAAAGACAGCAATCATTGACCAGGCGTATCAACTCCTTTAGAGAAAAGTTCAAGCTTAAGACTCTATCACACTACTAATTATCCACATTCCAAACTATTACTCCCTCCGTCTCAGCCGAATCTGCACACCTTTTTGATCAACTTTCCCAAAGACATGCTTGACCATAAAATTCAACTAGTATATAGATATTATTAGATTCCCTGCATGATGTATTTTCTAAATATCAAATTTTAACACACCGTTAATATACGTAACTAAAGTTATCATTGGTCAAACATGACATGAGAAAGTTGACCAAAACGTGTGCACATTCGGCTGAGACGGAGGGAGTACATAAACTCGAACTCCATACTAATTTACAGACCACTAATGTTATCCAACTGGTTACAGTATACAGAAATCTCAGCCACATTTCAGTATAGAAGCTTCAGGCATCCTATAAACATTTTCTCAACCAAAACAAAACAATAGCACGATCAACAGTCAAGATACTAGAAGAGTGTCTGTACCAGGCCGGTTTTCTAAGCCGAAAACGTGTCCTTCAAACTCAGATTCCACAGCGAAAACACCTTCAGGAAGTTCACCAGCTCGATCACACGACTCTAAAATCGACCTAAAATCGATCACCTCTGACAAATCTACCGGTCTCGGTTGCTTCTTCCTAAATCAATTCAATCAAAGCAATATAAGAGCTCAAATCAACGAATAAAAAGTAAAAAAACACACACAAACACACACTCAACCACGAAGTTTGAGATCGAGAGAATCATAGTACCTCTTGATGGTTTCGTAATAGAGTTTGTACTTCTTCTCCGCCTTCCGGAACGCTGTACGCTCCAAATCCTCCGTCGAAGGCTCTGATGCGTACATTTCACGCGCCACGAAGCTAGGATTCTAGGGCGCAGTTCCTTGGTTCAATTTAGGCGGGTTTTCGAGCTTATCGGCCCTTCGACTTAAGGAGAATGTTTAATTTCCCCCTGAACTTTAGTATATGTACAGTTTGGTCCTTATATATTTCACTCATTTTTCTATTTGTAATCCGGTAGTTTAATTTAAGGCAAAGTCTTGGGAAAGACGGTATTTCCATAGACTTATGGAAAGACGGGGTTTGATTATAATAATAAAAGGTAAAAGGTCTTAGTTGCAATATTAAAGTTTTAGTATGCAATATGTAGTAGTTATAAAATTCATGTAACCCGAAAATTTTATCTTCATTTCTTGTAATTTACACTTTAAAATTTGGTATTTCCATAACTTATGGAAAGACCGTCTTTCAAGAGACGGACTCTTAATTTAAACTATCCGTACTTTTTATTACACACAAAAATATGTCATCACATAATCAAAAATAAATTCTATGTATTTATTACGTTCTTCTTCGAGTCCATCTCTTCGTTCTTTCCATAATCCATGGAAAAATTAAGGTTTAAAGTGCAAATTAAAAGAAATGAAGATAAAATTTTTATGTTATATTAATTGGGTTATAAATTTTATAACTACTACACGTTGCACGATAAAATTTTAGTATTGAAACTAAGATCTTTTACCTTTTATTATTCTAATTAAAACTCGTCTTTCCATAAATCTGTGGAAAGACGGTCTTTCTCAAGATTTTTCCTTCTTTTGTGAAAACTAGATAACTCCCATGCTTTGCATATGCGGGAATTTGATCATAAAATGAAGTTTGATCATTTTAAAAAGATAAACCAAAAAGGAATGTGTATAAAATTTAAAAATAAATATTATAAAAAAAGTATTATGAAAGAATTAAACTCAGTCTTTCCATAAACATATGAAAAGATGAGTTTTCCCAAAATTTTGCCTTAATTTTTAAAGTTGATGTGACAAGTTTAGAAAGTGTCACTTGTCAAAAATTTATGAAAGCTAATGTGATTAAATATGGAGATGCAAATTAACCAGGAAGTTGCTCTTTTATTATAAAGTATAGATAAAGCAAAATAATAGGCTGGACCAACAAGACAGTGCTAGAAATATATCATAAATGAATGCCATTTAGTTTAAGTAATATTAGTACTCCGTCCCAAATCAAATCACATCACTACTTTTTTTTTTATATAGTTTTCAAAAATCATATTTGATCATTGACCTCTTTTACTGCATATAATAATGATGCATATAAAGTTGATTGCTAAAAAAATAAAGGTAAAGATAAATCTGCATAGATATCTCATGGTATTTTATTATAGAGTTAAGTGCTTATATAACTCTCAATATATTGGTATGTGCAAATATAACCCGCGTTAAAGTGCAGTTGTACCCAAATTCATCTAAGCAGACAGTTGTACCCATTCATATTCTCGCTAATCTAAGTGTGCACTCAGGTATAAGTGTACATATTTTGTCCGACCATTGGTATATCTGCACTTTGAAAAAAGTGAGAATTATATTTGCATTCTCTAAGAAACTGGGGGTCATCTAAGAATTTTACACTCTTTATTATACACACCCTGCATCCCACAACCAATGGCCACTTTTCTAATTTAGTCCTACCCACGAGTTCTGACCACTTTTGAAACTTACCTATTTTAGTAAAATTGAGTGGCCATTAGTTGACCCGCATCCATTTTTTTTAAATATTGAGCCATAAAATAAGTGACCATATATGTTTTCTTAAATATTGAGTAAAAACTGAGTGTCCATTAGTTGTGGGACAAAGGGAGTATTAACTTAAATTTATGGTTGTTAAGTTTGACCTGAAAAAAATAAGAGTATAATTTGGTCTTAGAGAGAAGAATTATTTGGATTGATTTTTATACAAATAAAAATGTGGGGGAAAAATCAATTGCAGCTAGTAAATTCAGTGTAACCTTAACTTTAGCATGAAAAGATCAATATAACCCTTCAGAATGAGAAAGTGTCATAATAACCTGAACTTTATAATAAAATGTGCAATTATAACCTTTTGTCACTATTCCAGCGTTGACGGACCTAAAATGTCAAAAATACCTTTGCTCTCATAAGTTGGATTCTCATTTTATCCATTTAGCTTATGTGGGCAAGGGTATTTTCGTCATTTTATGTCCAGTCAACACCCAAATTGATGTGCCACTCCCAGAATAGTGACAAAAGTTTATAAGTGCACATTGTGTCATAAAATTAGGATTATTTTGACATTTTCTCATTTTACATGGTTATATTGATATTTTCGACCTTAAATAAGGGTTAAAAGTGTAAATATTTCGTAAATATACAAAGATGTTAAAACCTGCGAGGTTGAAACTACAATTTCTCTAAGTTGAGGAATGAAATCGAGTAAAAATAGGAAATAATGGTTACTGCCAGTGATCCCAACAAGCCCGTCTAGCTCAGTTGGTAGAGCGCAAGGCTCTTAACCTTGTGGTCGTGGGTTCGAGCCCCACGGTGGGCGTATTTATCTTTATTTTCTTTTTAAAGTTCCCTGAATTCTACTTTCCTGTTTTGCATTTACCTATTTTCCTGTTTTTCATTTAAGCAAAGAGTTGAAAAAGACAGTATTTTCATAAATTTAATTAAAATAATAAAAAGTAAAAAGTTTTAGTTGTGAGTCTGTCTCTTGAAAGACGGTCTTTCCATAAGTTATGGAAAGACCAAGGTTTAAAGTGTAAATTAGAAGAAATTAAGATAAAATTTGTGGGTTGCATGAACCGGGTTATAAATTTTATAACTACTACATGTTTCATACTAAAACTTTAATATTGCAACTAAGTCCTTTTACCTTTTATTATTCTAATCAAACCCCGTCTTTCCATAAGCCTATGGAAAGACCGTCTTTCCCAAGACTTTGCCTTTAGTTGTTATAGTAAAAATTTATTATGCAATGTGTAATACTTATAAAGTTTATAACTTGACTCATGTAACCCTTAGAATTTATCTTCATTTCTTCAAATTGGCACTTTAAACCTTGGTCTTTCCATAGCTTATGGAAATACCGTGTTTCAAGAGACAGACTCAAATCGTAATTGCAATATTAAAAATTTATTATGTAACGTGTAGTTATTTATAACCCGATCCATGCAACACAAATTTTTTATTTTAATTTATTGTAATTTGTACTTTAAACTTTATTTTTTTCATGACTCATAGAAATACAGTATTTCAAGAGATGAATTCTTTCATTTTCCTTTTCTTTTCATTTTCACTCTTTTAGTCCTCAGGTTAATTCAAGGTAATGTTCCTCTTCATTCCACTGTTCTTTTAAATAGCAACACGTCACTTCAAAAAACTCTTAACATAGTACTACAAATTAACACATATATTCATAAATTTACAAAATGTCTTGGCAAAAAATGATTATACAAAAATCCTCACTACTAATATAAGCATTGATGTTTTTATTTTGTATGCCAGCTTGATTCATACAATTTGATAATCGGATCATTTGAATTAGGCGAAATAACTCCCTTATCACCTTCACTAAGAGTATTTTTATTCTCCTCCTCCTCACCTTCTTCTTCGGTTCCCTTTTCAAGAACCTCTTTATAACTACATTTCATCGATTTTGCATCGGTTTCATCTTCTTCCTCAATTGAATTCTCCATTTTTGCCTTTTTTTCAACCTTGATGTTTTCGACACAATCACCTGTCTTCAGACGGGGGAATTGGTCATAATTTTGTCTTCCAGGTGCCTCCGTGTTTGTTCTAGGGTTGTCCGAGCACCCATCCATCATGATGTCCTTCTCTTTTGCCCTAAATGTTTATAGAAGAAAATCAACGAGATTAGACGAGACATGATAGATATAAATGAATGAGAGTGTGCCAATATAAATTCAAGAGAAAATGCATTCATATCCTCGAGTCTTTATTTATTTATTGCACATATATGCTCACCAGTTTTTTGAAAGTGCACATATATCCCTATAGTCGGAGATCAACGTTTGAAAAACTGATAAATATATATGCACAATCACTAAGGTTATATGCATGGATGCATTTTACTCTAAAATTAATTTCAATGTGGTTCTCATATTTTCATCGAAATCATAAATTTTGGTATCATTCAAATTTTCAAAATTAGCATACTATCATAAACTCACTCACCGGAAACTGTGACTCCCGGGAACTTTCCAGTACATCAAAATCTCCGCCCAATTATCCAAAACATCATCAAAAACCGCCGGCAAAGCTTCCGCCTTACAAAAAATCCCATCCGCGGCGTCGAACACAGCGGCCGAAGGCGGGAACACCTTCTCCGCCACCTTCTCCGCGGCGAGGATGCAGTCGTCGGCGAAGAACAGAATCGTCAGCCACTGATACTGAACAGAGTAGATGAACGGAAGGCCGGATCTCAGCAAATACGCCGTCGTTTTGGCGAAGAATCCGACCGGGCCGGTCACGTTTCTCGCGCGGCTAAATGCGCTGTGGAAAACGGCCAGGATCGCAGCTCCGATCGTGTGCAGCGGCGGTTTTCTCGACATTGTTGAATATCGGCGATTGAACTTTGAGATGAGGATGATGAAATTTAGGGTTTGTTTGAGTATTATCCAGATGAGAAAAGGGAGGAAAATGGCCATTCATTTGCATGCATGATTTTGATTGGGGGGAAATTGGAAGTTTGGAGATGTTTTCAGTTTTATTTGGGGCGTGAATATAGGGAGAATGGAGGGTCCAAGTGCGTTGACTTTTTTTTCTGTTACAGAAGGAATGGCTTCTTTTTCTTCCACTCATTTACAGTTAAAAAATTTATTAAATTTAAGCAGTAGTTTAGATTGTTAACATTCATAAATAGAAAGGAGCCAAAACATAAGTTCAATTACTCCCTCAGTTTTTTTTTCATTGGCACACTTACTAAAAGTGGTATTTTTTTTTAATTGGCACTTGCTAGTTTGGGCAAGTTTAAGGTTTTTACATCCACTCATTTTACTTTCTCTTCTTTCCATTCAATTTCATCCACTCATTTAGCATCTCCTCAATTCTAACACCAAACGAGAGGTGGCAATGAAAAAAAAATGGAGGGAGTACTAACAAAAAAATCCGTGTTTTTTTGAAGTTTTTTGTTTAATAAATTTCATCACACTTTATTTATAACTATAAGTCATGTTTTCTCCGTTTACCTTTTCTCCGTTTATCTGTATCTTAACTCAATTCAATCCGTGCATGCAGGACTGGTCCAATGTAGTTTAAAGCTTAAGGAGTTAGATCGGAGCTTAAAGAATGGAAGAAAATGTTTGTTTTCAAGAATAACGGGTCAATAGGAAATAAGTAATAAATAACATAAAACTTAATTTTTATTAAACTTCAAAGGAATATTTTTAGCGACGATCCGCTTGCTCGAATTGGAAAGAACTGCAGTACTATTCACATAATTCATAGTGACGAAAATCTAAAACCTGAAGTCATTCTACATAGTACTCTTTAAATTAATACTATTTAGCTTGATTTGAGTTATTCTTCTTATTTTTTTATTATTTCAGTTAGGAGTCCGTCTCTTATAATACGGTCTTTCCATAAGTCATGGAAATACCAAGGCTTAAAGTGTAGATTAGAAGAAATGAAGACAAAATTTTCGGGTTGCATGAATCGGGTTATAAACTTTATTACTACTACACGTTGCATAATAAGCTTTTAATATTGCAACTTAGACCTTTTATCTTTTATTATTTTAATTAAACCCGTCTTCCCATAAGCATATGGAAAGACGGTTTCCCGAGAATTTCCCTTCAGGTAGATAGAAATCAGCTCGGCAAAAAGCAGAGGCCTTATTGTGTTTCACAGCATTGAAGTGTAAAACATCACCAAAGATAACAAAATCAGATTGATTTCTATAAACCATCAGCAAACAAGATCCTGTTTTCAAATGCATTACATACTCTTTCTGCACATCTGTACACAAAACTGTTGAGTAAACACAGTCTCACTGCTCATAATCTTTCCAAACTTCGCGTAAAAGTCGATATCTGGACACCTTACCTCTGCCACCTCCAAACTTGGCGTTGATGATGCTCGTTAAAGGCGAGTTGAGTTCATCTAGCTCATCGTCGCTGGTGTTCAGTTTTTGCAGAAAAGACGTGTTCTTTTGTACTCCATGGCTTCCCACCTCCTTCGTGAAACTAGCCAGAGAAGCTTCGGGAGGCGGAGAATATACAGTTTTAGGTGCACTGACAAAATCTGTGAAATCATCTGTTGCTGATGGATCCTGGGAAAAATCGAAACAGAAAGTATGTTGGAATTTGTTCTTATTTTTCGAAAACTGAGAGCATTTCATGAGGTTTGAGAACTAACCTCGTAATCCAGGGCATCGATGACACTACGAGGGATCGGTTTTGGACAGAACTCATCAGGAACATAGTTCAAGAGCACCTTTTTTATCAACATTGGACCTAGTAATGGACAAAACTGAAGACCACCACCAGGAAAGAATAGGTCAAATGAAGCGATTTTGTCATTCGTAAGCGAATTGCAACAAGAATGGTATTCTTACCTCTTTTCTTGTTGGGACATCTGTAAGGATTTCCAGTGGAAGCATCATTAAATCGCTCAGCGCGTTCAGAAGCCGGAAAGGCTTAGCTGCTTCGGGCCCCTTTTTGTCCTTGCTATCTTCAACCCAAAACAAATCCGAGAGCCATCTAGACCAGTTTCCAATCTAATAATTCCAGCATTTCGAAAGAATTAGTTAAATTTGAACAGAATCAATACTTCATACAATCCTTTCTTTCAGTTTCAAGATGAGATGATCCGCGCGAAATGCTCTTATATACTCACAGCATTTTTTAGTTGTGCACCAGCACCGAAGCTCAATTTTCCAGCTCGGATGGGAAGAACCCGGGAATCGCTAATGGGGTCAGAGACAGGATTAGATGGCATTTCCTCCGAAGATTCACGAAGAATGGCATTGAACATTGCAACATCTAACCGACCTACTAATTGCTCCATAACCTAGAAAGACACATTCATTCATCATGAGTATCCTTTTTCATAACAGAAAAACATTCACTTAAAATCATGTGACTGAAAAAGCATACCAGTCTCGCTATCACGGGCAAGCATCCACATTCGTGCCCCCCTGCGCGAATCGGGCAAAGCCTTTCACAAGTGTCTTTGAAAGCCTTCTTCCAAAGTTCGATCGAGAAATTACCCTGATCTTGATTGGCAAAGCCACATCTGCTTGCATTATTAGTCTTCTTTGCACTCAATCCCCGAGTTTTGTTGGCAACTGTGGTCTGCATATGGGGAGTCAGAGTCTGCAATGACGAAATTCACGCATGGAGTTACAAAGCAATTTCGAAACTAATGCAGAAAGATTTTAGAGCTAAGAAACATTAGTCAATCAACCTGCCACCAAATGGACTCCACAATTCTGTTAAAAATCCAAGATTCGGTTTTTTCCAACGCAAAAGTAAATGTTCCTATATCCTCCCATTCATCGGCTTCTGCACTTGAGCTATATCTGTGATTCAAAGGTCTAGTTTCCAAAGCTGATTGGCTGACAATAGCCCTCAACATGATCGCATTCGACAGCCAGAAAGTCAACCTGTACAAAGTACAAAGATAAACAGCAACATTTAATCATCAAAATATTTCTTATGGTTTTATATATGAATAAGAATAGCTCTAAAAAGTTATACCTGGGAACATCATTACCACATGCTTTTGAGACCACAACTAGACCAGAAATAGCAGCTCGTGCTGAATTTGCTATCTTTGCTTGGGAATCTTCTTTGCATGCATGGAGA
Source organism: Rubia yunnanensis (assembly GCA_037428765.1). NCBI lineage: Eukaryota > Viridiplantae > Streptophyta > Magnoliopsida > Gentianales > Rubiaceae > Rubia > Rubia yunnanensis. The sequence goes on along the minus strand of CM075071.1, from coordinate 80,456,621 downwards.
TAGAATCTAGAAAGACGTCGGGCAGGAGCATGAACCTTGTTCCCAGAACCCCCATGCTCGGCGACTGCAGAGTAAAGTCCAATCTCGAGAGTTGCAACTTCCCTCAGCTCATCCTCAAGCATCTGAATTCGGGGATCCGTTTGAGGTTTATCATCAGATGCTTCATTTGTTTGCACGCTTTTAAACGGTGCAGTACTTGAACCACTACCTCTAGGAAGCCTATTTGCGGTTTCTTTTCTGCCCTCCATTGGTTTGGTACTTCTAGCTCTATTACCAACAGTTCTAATGATATCGGCTTCAGTTGCCATTTCTGTTTCATTGCCACTTCTTGAATATCCACTTCTTCCAGCTGACTCGTATATCTGCGATTTGGCATGTTTTAGCCGACTATTTGGTGTCTCAATCCCAAGAGTTTTTCCAGTTGTGATTGCACTTCCCATTGTGCCAGTCCTTCTGAATCCACCTATTGACACTTTATCAAATGATTTGTAATCTGAAGATATTGTAGTGGACTGATCTTCCTTTCTCGTATCAATATCCATAAGGCCGATTTCTAGTCTTTCAACTGGAGCTTTATATTCGAAAACCTGTCTCTCTGGTAAGATCCTTGTCAGTCTATCAATATGCTCATCCTTGACATTTCCCGGAGCATTTTCTTTCGAGTTTTCCTCTCTGCTAGAACCACGATTCTCAAGATTCGCCTGGATGTTCCTCTTGCGGATTTCAGATTCCTCATTCACATCAAGATGACTAATAACGGCCGTAGAAGATTCAGCGGAGGAGCTAAGGGGAGGTAAAAGAGAACTTCCCTTTAAGCTTGATTCTTGATCATCCTTTTTCGAAGTTTCACTTACAGGCTCCCCTCCGTTCTGCATTTAAACTATCGTCAGTTACTAGTGATAGATGGCTCTTCAGTCTTCACACACATGTGCGCGAGAAGGAGAAAAATGTATGTATGTTCACAAAATAAAACCGAGGATCAATCTCTTGGGAATCATAAGCCGGGAACTTGTGGTAATCAGAAAATGCTTATTTTCACAGTTCCAAAGCCATTAGAAAAAAGAACTGCATTTTATGACACGGGTATAATTCATAACTTGCCTATCGATACATACTGTTCAAAGCTGTTAAAAGAGGACGGTTCTATTCAGTTGACAAAGCTTCAAAAATATCAAACTTCATTATACAAAGTATACAAGCACAAATTATGCTATATTAAGTGATCCGGGAAGCTAAGAGATCATGTAAACAAGCAAGTAAACACCGAAAAGAATAAGTCCATAACAGAAGAACGAAAGAGAGCTGAGCTACCTTATCACTTCGAGATGGCGATGCCCTAGCAGAATATGCAGAAGATGCAACAGTCTGGGACGAGTGAGACGAGATGTCATCATCAGTGAAAGAAGCAATCTCGGAACCATCCAGTGAATCTTGACCATCTTGCTGGTCTAATGATGTTCTCGAGGATCTCACCGTGGGAGATGACCTAGAACTTCCATCATCAATAGGCTCGATCCTAACATACAGAGCTGGCTGAGGGCCATTTTTCGAACCCTTCTTGCAGCTCATGGGAACAGCAATGGTCAAAACATTTTCAATGACTCCATAGTCCGAAAGATTAAATGTAGCAGTTCCCAACAGCTGCTCTTTAGTCCCTTTATCTCTTCTCGGATCATACAACACAAACTCCAAGTGATTCTTCTGAAACTTATCGCGGGACTTCTTATCCGGGTGTAGAGTTACAGGGAGCAAGAATGACTCGTTAAAGACAATGCTGGAATCCCCAGCAACAGCAATGAAAGAGCCCGAGCTCTTTTCGCCATTCTTCCATTGAAGCAACACGGATTGAACAGATTGCAGAGATGACGACGGAGGCCAAGGCTTAATCTCCACTACATTTACAGCATAATCAATTTGTACTGAGGCACCCCTTTTTCGCCTCGACTTCAATCCAAGAACCATTCTTTCAGAATTCAGATTAACTCACAAATTCTGATCAAGAAAACACAGAAAATAACTACAGTATCAGCCTTTTGCCCCAAATCTGCCCAATCGAGCTGAAAGACTAAATTTTCATCAAGTACAGATCAAAACAACAGCATAATCAGCTTCAAGACAAGATTTTTATCATTCAAACATTCAAAACAATCCAAAATATCCCAAACAGTGTATCAGAAAGAAAGTGGGGATCTCAATGTAAAGCAAGAATCATCTTTGCAGAGCAAAATAACTGAGAAAAACACAGAATCAACTTCAAAAAATCACGAACTTAGCTTATATTACCTGCAAGAGAAAACCCACAAAAATCTTACTTCTGGAAACTGTTCCGCATCATCAATCACACGCCATTGTTGCAGAAGTAAAGAACCTTCACAATACAAGTTGTTCAAGACTTTTGATGTTGCATGTCGGTGGATTTGTGTATTTTTCTTGTTTCTAGATAAAGCAAAAGAGACGAAAAATCTAAGATTTACTGGTAATAACTTAGTAGCTAAACATTGCCAAGAATTCAACAATCCCTGTCGTAAGGAATGACAATTACAACGAACTAGAAAGCTCGTTTCTTGCATTTAATAAAGATCTGTTAATAGGACTCATTTGTTTTTGGAAAGAAATTTTTTTGACAAGTTCTGGTTATGGTATCTCATTCTTTTCCTTACATTTCAGAGCCTCTTTAACTAAATTTTAGGTTAATAGTTTTTTTTTTTACTTATGGATTTTATATTTTATTATGTTTAATTTTAGTTCATTTCAATTCAATTCAATCAATTTGAAAGAATAGAAGTTTAGGTCCAATTTTTTTTTTTTGACTTAGCTGTATTTTAATTCAGTTTAATTTATTTATTTAGTTTAATTAAATTTAATTCATTTGATTTTAATTTAATAATATTAATCTCAATTATATATTGTATTTTTATAATTTTATTTACATTTCGATTTAATTAAAATAAATTAAAGAAATGTGCCTTATAATTCATAGAAAATGCAAGTCAAACTGTTGGATTTTAATAATGATACCCCTCCGGCCTCCACCATCAACTCCGTAGTTTTAGCTTCACATTCCTGAACTTTTTCCAATTTCTGAGTTTTCATACCTTGATTTAACAAAATAGTAGATACCTATATATGGTACTCCCTTTGTCCTATCTGTTTCTGCACACTTTTTGATCTACTTTCTCAAATCATGTTTGACTATAAGTTTTAATTAGTATATGTGCTCCAATATCATCATGTTAGATATTATTGGATTCTACGCACCATGTATTTTCTAAATATCAAAATTCTATACGCCATTAGTCTACGTAACTAAAGTTATCGGTGGTCAAATATAGTTCAAGAAAGTTGACCAAAAAGTGCGCAGAAATGGCTGGGACAGGAGGAGCAACATAAATACGATAATCTATAAATTTTATAGAAGGGGATGAGGTGTCCCATATAAGCAATGGGCAAATGACTTCACTGGCCCATAAACTATTGTGTTCATCTTTAGCCCTAAAGTTTAATTTTGAATACTCTTGACCCTTGAATTATTCCGTTCATAAGTGCAACTTTTGTTGACATTTGAGAGACAAAAATGTCTTTTCCCATTTAACCCTGAAATTTTTTACAATTTAAAAGAATGTCTTATCGAGCCATACGAGATCCAAGTTGAGATTTATCATGCGTCGCACACACAACTTGAGAATATATTCTTTTGAATTGCAAAGAATTTTGAGGTTTAATAGAAAAAGATTTTTTTGCCCCTCAAAATCTCGGCAAAGGTAAAAATTCCAGGGTTGTCCAGACATAAGGGACACAACTTAACACTTCTATTAGTTCAGGTGTCAAAAGTGCTCTGACAAAAAATGGACCAAGGTGAACATTGACAATAGTTTAAGAGTCTCAAAAGTCGTTTGCCCTATATTATAAGATTTCCTGCAAAATGTATTTTTTAAAAGTTTATTTTTATTCACGGTTAATATCCAATGATAACATATGAATCGAGAAAGTTGACAAAAAATTGGGACGAAAAGATGGTAACAAGTTTTAGGTACAGAATATGAATAAAGATGTCACAAAATGGAGACTTCTTTCATGAATTGTCCATGAAGTCTCAAAGAACATCAGAATAATGTTTAACTTATTGACAAAAACACATAGTGAGGTTTTCGAATGATCAAAACCATGATTACAGATCCATGATAAAACCTCAATTTTTTTGAGCATATAAAGATATTCAGAGAAACTGTGTCAGATTTATGGTCGGATACAAGCACAAAACCTAAGCCAGCAAACCGGAACAGATCTACATCCCTTTCTTCATCATCACGGCGAAAGTTTTATTACATCGTATAACTTGTCTGCACAGAAAATTTTAACAATCAGCTAATGCGACACCACGATTTACAAAACCTGATACTGCCACCCGTATAAAAAGGAACTGCATTTTTCATTTTGGGACGGAGCAAAAACCTTGTTCAATTTGAAGAATCATATGACCTTTGAGAAGTCAGCATTCAGACAACATAACACAACTCCACACTTGAACATGGGAAAGATAATTCATAAACATCGACTAAATGGCTCTATTCAAGAAACATCCGTATTTCTCATAAACCTTGTTCAAATTCGGGAAATATCATAGTATGCCCTATGAGAAGTCAGCATTCAGACGACATAATAACTCAAAACATGAACATGGGGAAAATGACCATAAATATCAACTCAATGGCTCTATTCAAGAAACATTCATCTATCTCAGAGATTCTTTAGTCTAAGAAAAGCAGACCTAACTATATGAGCAGTAAGCCACTTATGCATGTTTAAGACAATTTTGAAAAAGGCAAAGAAAATTGAAAATCCAAAAGGCCTCAGTTGAAGGAAACAAACCATCCGAAAATCTATCATGCGGCAGCAGCTTGTTTAAGCTCCCTGTCAGCACGCTCCATAATCCTTCGCTCCATCTCCGGCCTAAAGTGCCTAATTAGACCCTGAACGGGCCAGGCAGCGGCATCACCTAATGCACAAATAGTGTGCCCTTCGATCTGCTTCGTCAACTCCTGAAGCATGTCGATCTCCTCCAACTTTGCATTGCCCACCTTCATTCTTTCCATGATCGTCCAGAGCCACCCGGTCCCTTCCCTGCAAGGCGTGCACTGACCACAGCTCTCGTGCTTGTAGAAGTAAGAGAGCCGTGCAATTGCATCCACAACATCGGTTGACTTATCCATCACAATCACAGCAGCAGTCCCCAAACCGGACTGAACAGCTTTTAGAGAATCGAAATCCATCAGCACGTCCTCGCAAATGCTCTTGGGGAGCAATGGCACAGATGAACCTCCCGGTATCACCGCGAGTAAATTGTCCCACCCCCCACGAACTCCGCCACAGTGCCTCTCTAGGAGCTCCTTCAGTGATATGCTCATTTCCTCTTCAACAGTGCACGGCTTGTTCACGTGCCCTGAGATGCAAAAGAGTTTAGTCCCGGAATTGTTCTTCCTTCCAAAACTAGCAAACCACTCTGGGCCGCGCCTCAAAATGGTGGGCGAAACAGCAACAGTTTCCACATTTGTCACAGTAGTGGGACAACCATACAGCCCTGCATTAGCAGGGAACGGGGGCTTCAATCTAGGTTTACCCTGTTTCCCCTCAAGGCTCTCTAGAAGGGCCGTTTCCTCACCACAAATATAGGCACCGGCACCAAAGTGAATATGCACATCAAAGTCGTAACCTGACCCACACGCATTTTTTCCCAGGAGCCCAGCAGCATAAGCCTCTTTTCTAGCCTTCTCGAGATTCAGACGTTCATTGACATACTCACCCCTAATGTAAATGTAAGCAGCAGAAGCTCTCATACCCACTCCGGCAATTAGGCAACCTTCCAATAACTTGTGGGGATCATGGCGCATGATCTCCCTATCTTTGCACGTTCCAGGTTCGGATTCATCAGCATTGACAACAAGATAGGAAGGGCGACCATCGGATACTTTAGGCATAAAGGACCATTTAAGGCCAGAGGGAAAACCAGCACCACCGCGTCCACGAAGGCCAGATTTCTTCATTTCATTGACGATCCAGTCAGCTCCTTTAAGTACTAGATCCTTAGTTCTATGCCAGTCTCCACGTTTCATAGCACCCTTGAGAAAGGGGTCATGTAAGCCATATACATTTGTGAAGATACGGTCCTCATCTTTCAGGCCACCAAAGTGAGTCTTTTCCGGGGGTGGTGGAGGAGGGGGAGGCTGTGGAGTACCAGCAGTTGATGCAGCCTGTGTGCTGAATAATCTACTGCCTAGACCCCAACGCTCGGAATGCTTGATCAAATTAATTCTTTGGGAAGAAAGAATGCCCTTTATGGGTGCCTGTAGGATAAGTTAGCCAATTTAAAAGAATATTAAAAGAGTACATCATATCAGTGATGATCCTTCGTAACTTACTACAGTCAACATGATCCGGGGTAACATATTTTACACAAAGCTTACATTACTATCGAACAAAAAGTAAGAAATAGTTCTGTACTATAATTCTATCCATTACACACATTCATGAATAATGATACGGATGTACAGCTGTTGAGGCACTGGCACTCAGAAAACCAAACTGTGTGTATCTCACTTGTGTCAATATAATAAGAAATTTTCTATGCTGCCGATTCCTTTACTTGACATAAAATTGGCAACGGAAGCTAAAAGTTTTCCTCAGGTTATACATTTGTTTCAGCATAGGCACAACATACTCCATACCAGAGATGGATACATCAAATCTAAACCAAAAAGGTCCTTTCTATCCCTCTTAATTCTGCGATAGCAAGAAAACTACGTTACTGAAAGAATAAAACTTGTACAGAGATTAGCTAAAGCAACTGAAACATATGACACAGATTCCAATGGTTATCATTCCATTGCGAACTCTTCCAGTAAAATGATCCCTATTTCCATAAACGATTCATACCATCACCACCTCATTTTCCAATCCCACATTCATGTATTCCAAAACATCAGATTGGTCCAAAGGACAAATACCATCAAAAGAACCCCATTTCTCCTAAATTAACAATTTTTATACCATAAACGAGTAATCCCACCCAATTTCTAAGTCCTACATTCAAAAATTCCAAAACCCAATTTCAAGTACATTCCATATTTTCTCCAAAACCAACAAAATAATTCCCATACAAAAGTGGTCCCACCTCATTCCAAGTCCTATGTGCAAAAACTACAAAACCCATATCGAATCAAACCCCAAAAACACCAAACATAAACATCCATGGATCTATGAAAAACCAAACGAATCAAACATAAAATACACAAAAGTACTAATCTTTAAGCAAAGCGCACCATTTGAGCCAGACGAACTGGAGGGATCGAGCTAGCTCTCAATGCAAATTCAATTCAACCTTTTCCAAGCGAAGTAAAATTTTGGGGAAGTGTCGAATTGATGCGTTTTGAATAACGGTTGAGATTCTTTCTGCGGGAAGTCGTCAGAATAAGTATTTACATCGGACGGTTCAGGTAGTTTTATGGCCTGCGTGGTGATCCAATAATATACGTGGACTCCCACAGGATCCGGCATTTGTTTTGGGCCTATCGTTTGAGCCCAAACTGTGGCTGACAAATTTAAGCCTGTAATTTTTAGTGCTTCTTGTCCATGAAATTTTCCATCTATTCCTCGCTCTGGTTCATTGACATTAGCCCACTTTCCAATTTTTAAACATTGGATCAGTGCAAATTCTAAATTATTTTCATCCACTCAATATATATTTTACTCTTTCAATGAATTCTCCACCACCAATTCTACATTTTCTAAATCCAACTGCCAAAAGAAAATGAGCCAATGTCAGTGAACGGGAGGGAGTACATAAATATGAGATGTTATTTTTTATAGAGTTAAGTGTGTATATGACCTTATGTTTTGGTCAAAAGTGCCAATATAACCCTATAAAATTCGAAAGTACGATTATAACCCTATCTTTTGCATCAGAAGTTTCGATATAACTTTACATGGTTATATTTGAACTTTTACCCTTTTTTATAAATAGCATTTATGGGTGGCAACGTCTTGGTAAAGATCATTTTCCCATAGATTTATGGGAAAATGTGGTTTAATTAAAATAATAAAAGGTAAAAGATCTTAGTTGCAATATTAAAAATTTATTATGTAACGTGTAGTAGTTATAATGTTTATAACTCAAATCACTCAAGCCGGAAATTTTATTTTCATTTCTTCTAATGTGCACTTTAAACTTTTGTTTTTCCATGACCTATAAAGAAGAAATCAAGATTAAATTTTTGAGTTGCATGAATCGGGTTATAAACTTTATAACCACTAGATGTTTATTACAACTAAAATGTTTTGCCTTTTATTATTCTAATTAAGTTTCGTCTTTCCATAGCCTTATAGAAAGACGGTCTTTCCCAAAAGTTTGCCCAAGTATTAACATATAAACTTATGGAAAGACGGTATTTCCCAAAACCATGTCCAAGTATTAACATATAAACTTATAGAAAGACGATCTTTCCCAAAACTTTATCCAAGCATTAACATATAAACTTATGAAAAGACGGTCTTTCCCAGACTTTATCACTGGTGAATATCTATAGAAACCCGATGAAATAACAACCCAATCACTTCTACCAGATAAAGGAGAAAACTAATGAACCTGATGTGAATCCAGATGTCACTGAAACTGTGATGTGACAAAAGTGATACGGGCTTACTAAGTTGCAATGCAAAATCACTTTCTACAAAGTAAAAAAGTGCATCAAAACAATGCAGATTCTGGTAGTAGTAACATAAGAGAGACTCAGGATTATATACCCAACAAGATCTATTATTTACATTAGCTCAAACAAAGAACACCTTACATTGCAATCAACATTAAACAATCCAAATTCCCCTCCTAAGTAAAACTCAAAACCAAAACATCTGTTCCATAACTTCATCCTATGATGTTTCTGCAGAATTTTTACCAAAGATTGCCTCTTTTGTCACCATCTTAATCCCCCTAACCCACAGTTCCGCCATTTCCATCCCACCTTCACAAACAAAATGCACTTCCTTGTTCTTCGTCGTGATCACGCGAAACACGCCAGGGTTATCGCTGTCCTGCTTCTTCCTCCTGTTCCACCGGAAAGATGGACTTCCGCCGACTTCAGCTGCCCTGCAGATCACGTTCCTCTTCTTCGATTTCCCCCACCTTAAAACGCCGCTTGTTCCAATCATCTTTAAGGTTTTGTAATGAGTGCGTCCTTTTCCCGCCTTGGTGTACTTCATCAGAACCGCGCCCTCTAACACGAGCTCTCTCGCGAGCTGATCCAGTATCACACTCTCAGCATCTCTTCCGTTCTTGCATTTTTGAGCGAGTGAGAGCGCTGTCTCAAGCTTTTCAGTTCTGACATCACATCTAGCGCCGTAGGAGATCAGGAGTTCACACATGTTCTTGTCTCCTCGCCTTGCTGCTAACATAATTGGAGTGTATCCATCAGAATCAGACAAGTTTACCTCGTAGCCTTCCCCAATCAGCACGCGAACTAACTTGGCGTCGCCATTGTGTGCAGCGCGATGCAGAATCGAGCATCCGTGATAGCTTTGATCTCCCTTGGAATGCAAGTAATTCAGCATTACTCTCTCGAATGCATCGCAGTTCTGGTGCTTCTCAGATATGCTCATCGCGGTTTCTCCATACTTGTTTGGGAGCTTGACGTCGGCCCCAGCATGAACAAGCAGCTTGAAAGCTTCCACATTGCCACCAGCTGCAGCAATCATGGCTGCAGAGAATCCGTTCTCATCTTGCTCGTTGAGATTGATCTCCGGCTGCTTCAGAAGATTTTTTAAGGCCTCAATGTCGTTTGCTTGTGTCACAAACAACAATGCGGAGAAGAGTTTAGGATCACTGGACCGGATAATCTTCCCATCGCGAACAACATCTAATACAGCTTGCTGGAACCCGAGCCCCCATCTTATGGATCCAGCAATCGACTTAGCACATTGCCCAGCCATGGTACAAAGGCCAAAGTCTGCGCCGGCTGAAGCAAGAAGCTTCACACATTCCTCGCGCTTGTTCCTAACGCTGATCATCAACGCTGTTTCTCCAGAGTCAGTGGTGGAATTCAGATCACAGCCGGAAGTAATAAACCGGGTGAGAGCTCCAGCCAAACCAAGCCTTGAGGCCATGTGTATCGGGCGAATGTGTGTGTTCTTTGTTGTTTTGATGGGGGCTTCTGCACTGAAGCCATAGCTTAAGAGCACGTCGACAGCTCTTGCATTTCCACAGAGAATCGCGTGGTGCATGAGAGTTCTCCCGAAATGAGGAATGTTGGGAGAGAGATGCTGGAGGAGCATTCGCAATATAGCACCACTGGACTCGTAAAACTCCACCGCGCACCATGCTACATGGTAAGGCTCGGCCAAACCAGCTCCCACACGAAACTCTTCCCCGGTACCTGCATCCCACGACCAAGCTCCCAACCTGACCATGATATCTGTTCGGGCACCAACCTGTAAGAACATAGGATAAGTGTCCATATAATGTCTAAAATTGTCTGAACAGGACAATGTGCGAAAATCCCCCCTATTACCTGTAGCAGATGTAGGACGACGGATATTTGTCTACCAATAATAGCGGCAGCCAGAGAATTGCAGTCGACATTGACATGAAGAGATGGCTTCGAAGATTGCAGAAGCACCCTAGCTGAGGCGTTGCAATCTACGCCACTCTGCAAAACATGAATAAGCTTATTACTTGGACAGTCAAAGAAGGTAACAATAACTGTGACAACTTCTGTGTCAGTTTTACATTTTAAGAGCAGTACAAAAAGAAAACGCGAAATGACTTTGATGAAAGGCAGTATGATCTTGCTCCAACCATATTAAGCTCCAGTTCATGCACTAAACATATCAAAACATCGCATAATAGGTTTACAAAACGTGAACAAGCCACCAATATTGTTCTTGTAATTCAGATCACTTAACTGTAAAACAGTAAAATCGCGCCTTAGTGTAATTCAACTACAACAAAGCCAACTATAAATTTATCCATCATGTGGCAAACTCGGGCAACCTTTCAAAACTTAGATCAGATCAAACAGATGACTACGCTAATCAGTGAAACAGCATCCAGACAGAGATGTCAGTACCTTGATGAGTGTGTCCACGAAATCCTTAAACCCTCTGTAAGAAGCAGTGACAAGAGCATGGACAGCAACATGTGGGCGGACCATATCAGACGCCATGAGAAGCTCAGCAGGTTTGGCCCCTCCGTTATAGCAAGCTTCCAACAAGGCCTCCTCACAGGCATCTTGAGCTGCTCCCCCGCTGATCAACATCTTCAGAACCTCGATGTGGCCCTCCCTGGCCGCTGCTGTCGTGGCATAGCCACGAAACATCTTCTGGTTCACATTGGCCCCGGCACTCTAGCACAAAAAAACAAACAACAATTGGAGATTCGGACAACAACATTCCATTCCTTGGCTGCAGACTCAATCACATGACATTGCTTTTAGTCCATGAATTCTAGACATATTCCCGAACCTGTCTTGAGTCAATTGTAACCCGACAACACAATTTACACAGAGGTAGTACCCTCGTAGCAGATATTAATATCTGACGTGACAATCAAAGGCAACCCGATTGACAGGTTCAGACAACAACATTCCATTCCTTGGCTGCAGACACATAATAGGCCATCACATGACATTGCTTTTTGTCCATGAAATCCTTGTACATGAACCTTGTCCTAAGTCATTTCTGACCCGACAACACAATTTAAAAAGGCGTAGTATTGTAGTATTGTAGTATTGTAGTAACAGTTATATCTTACGTGACAATCAAACACAACCCGACTGACATGACACGATTATCTGGCATTTATACTATATTATGATGACTATGATTCAATTGTATGATTTGTATCCCAATTTGCACGACATTGGAGCCCCACAACATTAGTTAAATAAATGTGACCTGGAAAAAGGTTCACTCCAATTCGTAAAGCAATTACTTAACCTTTTATATTTCATTCATTCAAATGAATGATTCAAATTTAGATCCACACACCAGCTGTTCCAAATTAATGCGGATTACTGTTCCAAATTAATGCGTAATTACTGTTCGTACGCTGAAATAAAGAATTTCAAATTTGAAATAGACTCAGAATCAAAAAGGCAAACAGGAGAAGGCACTTTTCCAACCTCTCTTAAACCCCTAAAACACGAAATTCTAATTTTCAAATTCGAAAATAATCAAACACGAAAACTACAGCAATTCAACCAAACAAAAGCGAAACATCGTAATCACCGAAGAATCTAACAGAACGGTAAAAAAACACAATTGACTCACCAGTAACTTCCTGACGAGCGTGAGGTTTCCGTTGTGCGCGGCGAGGAACAGCGCCGTGACCTCGGTCTTAAACTCCTCGAGCTCGACTCGTACGAGGTACGGATCCTCGTCCCGGACCACCACCTCGGTTCTCCTCACCTTCAGAAGCACGGTCCCCATGTAATTGACGTTGACGAACGGATTCGAAATCAGCTCCGAAGCCGAGCGGAGGTCGTTGGCGTGAGCCGCGTCCACGAGCCGCTGCGATATCGACTCGGCTTCGTCGCACTCCACCGGAAACACTTGCTTCCCGGCCATGTAGCTGACGCTGACGCCGCCGCCGGCGGAGCCGAACAATGTCATGATCGTGTGAGATAGAGCGGTGGCGCGTGGTGGTCGTATCACATTAATCGGCGCGTCGGCGCAGTGTGGCTCTGAGTTTCCGATCAGCGAGTGGGGGAAATGGAGTTGAGTTGCAGAGAAAAAATGGTTGCGGGAGGAGATTTATATATATACACACTCTTGGTAAAAGTAATATTATTAATTAGTTTTCTATTTTTGGACCAATTTCAGATGCAAAGTCTTAGGAAAGACGGTATTTTCATATGCATATGGAAAGACGATGTTTGATTAGAATAATAAAAGGTAAAAGGTAAAGTTTTAGTATTAAACATGCAGTAGTTATAAAATTTATAACCCGGTTCATGCAATCCAAAAATTTTATCTTAATTTCTTCTAATTTATACTTCAAACCTTGATATTTTCATAACTTATGGAAAGACCGTCTTTCATAACTTCAGATTCTGTAATTATATTGGCAAAGGTGCAGCATATATTCCATGATAATGAACATTAATGCCATTTGTCATTTGAGTCTCTTGCGGCCCTGCCTTTGGTTTTTATTTATTTTTTTAAGTTCAAAATTTTCATTTCAATATTATTAAAAAGGTACTTATCAAACATTGTAAAATTTTGTTTCAAATGCCTAACTGCAAAACAAGAATATTTTTAAATTAATGTAACTAATAAGGTAATTTGATATTTATTTTTATTTAGTTTAACAAAAATTTTATAATTTTAAATTTTATTTAAAATATAAATAATTATACTATAACCTTAAAAATTATCGGAGAGACTTTTCATGATTAGTAAAATATTAGACGGTCAAACAATAGACTCTTCACTTTTTATGATTATTTATAATGAAGGAGATGTTAATATTGAAATTTGTGCAGCTAATTGTTCAAAATCATATGTAAGGTTTAAGATGGGAATTGAAAGTTAGCATTGCGGTTGAAGTCCAGTGCTATTACCACGGGGCTATGGGTTCAAGTTATCAACTATTGTTTTACATCGACTAATCATTAGATGGATTTTTTTGAATTGATATTACAACTGGGGTGATTTAGTATTGATTTTTATATATTGCAACGACATTTTTATAACTTTGAGAAAACTTTTGAAATGTATCGCAATATATAAACAATTACAACTTAACCCTAGAAGTTATCGAAACAAGATTTTTTATGATTGGTCTAACCGTTGATCGGTTTAATAAGAGACTTTTTCTAAAGTTATATGTGTTCCAAGTCATTTAAATAAAGTATTTTAGAAAATAATATGTAAAAGTGCAACAATATGCCATTAAAAGGTTGTACCTTATCCACATTAAGAAACATATTTATACTCATATATATCACACAAACAAATTTTAGTATCATTGTCAATAAAATGTTGTCCCATATCTCCAATGAGAAGATTCTTGACACTCTTATATGTGTTATCCGCCAAGAAACATATTTTTATTCATATTTTACTTATATAAACACAACTTTTGATGTAAAATTGAGAGATTAATGTTAATAAAAGATTGTCATGTACCTATATTAAGGAAATCCTCTTTACCTCTCATCTGTGTTTCTTATAAAGAAACATAATATACTCATGTTTTCCTTATATAAACTCAGCTCTTCAACAAAAAACAAAAAATACACAGCTTTACGTATAAATTTGGTATAATATGTTAATAAAAAGGCAAATCTTGGGAAAGACGGAGTTTAATTAGAATAATAAAAGGTAAAAGGTCTTAGTTGCATTATTAAAATTTTAGTATGCAATATATAGTAGTTATAAAATTTATAACCCGGTTCATGCAACCCAAACATTTTATCTTAATTTCTCTTAATTTACACTTTAAACCTTGGTCTTTCCATAACTTATGGAAAGACCGTCTTTCAAGAGACGGACTCGACTCATATAAAGTGACCGTCTTTCCATAGGTTTAATTAGAATAATAAAAGGTAAAAAGTCTTAATTGCAATATTAAAAATTTATTATGCAACGTGTAGTAGTTATAAATTTTATAACCTGAAAAAATTGTCTTCACTTCTTATAATTTGCACTTGATTTTTCCATGACTTATGGAAAAACCGTCTTTCAAGAGACGGACTCAAGAAACAATATGTTTAACTAAGTATTAATACAAATGTATATAAATTTGTATCAACTGTTTACTTGTATAAATACAAGAGTCCGTCTCTTGAAATACGGTGTTTCCATAATCCATGGAAAAACAAAGGTTTAAAGTGCAAATTAGAAGAAGTGAAGATAAAATTTGTGGGTTGTATGCCGAGTTCTAAACTTTATAACTACCACATGTCGTATAATTAATTTTTAATATTGAAACTAGGACATTTTACCTTTTATTATTCTAATTGACCCATCTTTCCATAATATTATAAAAAGATAGTGTTTTCCAATAATTTGCCAAAACACAATTCTAAATACACAATTGGTAGAATATGTTAATAAAAGGTTGTCCGTGCGAAATATTACCTTTTTAGGACATTAGGACATGCTTGCATATTTCATTACCAAATATGTAGTTAATTAATACAGCAGGTTGCTGTTTTTTTGTAAAACTGTTTTAGAATTTGGTTGTCACATAGTACCTTTTTAAGAGTAGCATTTAATGTATCTTATATTTATATATTTTCATTTTGAGTGGAAGAAGCGGGTTAACTATAAGTTTATGGACACGTCACTTATTTTTTTACTTTATACATTGCATTTATTAAATTACATGTTAGAAAATTTAAAATTTTTAAAAATAATTTTTTACATAATATATTTTTCATATTTTCACATTCAAAAGATATTATTACTTGTTTTAAATTATATTAAATTTTATAAAAAAATTTACAACATTTAAGGTAAAACTCTTTGTGAACTGTTCATAAATTTATGGAAATACCGTATTTCCTGATACCTTCTCTTTCATTTTAATCAATTAACATTGCATTCAATATCATAGAGTGTCACACAAATTGGGATATACTAATTACATAAAAAAATATACATTTAAGAATTCATTATATTTAAACTAGAATATTTTCTCGCTTATAATTTTTCATATTTGCTTAGCTAATGGTAGATTAACGGTCTATGCATTAAGAAGGAGATTAGGCAGTTTTGAAACAACGGTTGCTTAATTAATTGAGCGTTTAGGCCAATAATTGTCGCTTCAAAATTGATGTTTAAATTTAAACTTTTCTAAGGTTGGTGACCACTCTCAACACCCCATGAAGATTAAAATAAAACTAAACGTCATTTAGCTCACCTGTTTAAGGATAACCTAAATCTAGACAATAACTACAATGATAATTTGAAGCAAACAGTTTTGACATATAAACAATACTTCACAATTTGAATATGTTGAAACTGAGTGATGCATTGAAGCTCCGTCCATTTGAGTAGTTGGCTCGGGGATGTCTTTCTAAGAACACTCAGCTATTGCACCACCATCGAACTATCATCACCGAAATCGAAACAATACTAAAAAATCATGGCGGACACCACCGAGACAAGTCCACGACGTCGGACAACCCCTATCAAGATATTTACAATTCTTGTTGGAGTATGACTGGAATCTTGAACCTATTTCATATAAAGTGGATGGATTAACCACTAAACGAATACCCAATTCACTACAGGTAGCTAATTATACACTGAGAAAATTTTCTAATGTATAATTTTTAGGGTAAAGTGCAAATATAACCCTATATAATTGAAGAAAGTGCAGATATAACCCTGCAATGTTCGAAAGTGCAAATATAACCCTATCTATTCAGGTTATGTGCAAATGTAACCTTTTTAGCCGGTTTGTGGCCGGAATGAAGTGAAATGAAGAATTTGTCCCTGACGGATTCTTTTAAAAAAATTGGAAATAGCACCATTTTCTCTTTCCTTTTCTCTTATTTCCGTTCCATTCTCTTTTCCCTTTCTTCCTTTCTTTTCTCTTTCCTTCCTCCCCGCTCCAAACTCCTGATGTCTTTTCTCTTTCCTTTTCTCTTTTCTCTGAATCCAACCTGCAGATGGTGGTGGCGGTGGCGTAGGAGGTGGCGTGGCTTACCGGCAGCGGCAGCGGAAGCGGAGGAGATCCAGATCCACGTGCCACCTCTCACAACAGTGCCGGCAAGGTGAGTACAACTCTATCCCATCACCATCGACGAGTCCAAACTGACGGGAAGAAGGGCATTCGTGGCGATTTGCTTTCGTTGCCGACCAAATCGATGCCTTCGTCGCCGACTCTGATTCCAGCCGGCGGATTAGCTTTATCAAATCAATGCCTCCGTCTCCGATTCCCATCTCGTCATGGTTGTTCTGGTCGTACTGACGGGAAGAAGAGCATTTGTGGCGATTTGCTTTCGTTGCTGACCAAATCGATGCCTTCCTCGCCGACTCTGATTCCAGCCGGTGGATTAGCTTTATCAAATCAATGCCTCCGTCTCTGATTCCCATCTCGTCATGGTCGTTCTGGTCGTTCTTATGGAGTGCTTCCAGAGTTCACGAATTATTGTTCTAGCTGTGATCTCGCCACCCATCAGATCGAGGTGGTTTTGATTTTCTAGGTTTGTGCCTTGAAGTGGTGTGGTGGCGGGTCTGATGAGTGGCGGGGAAGGGTTTGATGTGGTGTGGTGGTAGGACTGATGGGTGGCAAGAGGTGGTGATATAATGGCTGGAGGGATTCGTGGTGGTGGTGGGAATGGTTAGTGGTGGTGGCAGGGTGAAGGTGAGGTGATGGCAGGGGGAGGCAGAGGAGCTCCGGTAGTGGCTGATGGTGGTAAGCCGGGTGGTGGCGGCCGGTGGAAGGGTGGTTCGGAAGGATTAGCAATGGCATAGTTAGCTTCGGCGGCGCTTCATGTAGGTTCGGTCCAATTCCAATTAATCTCTCTGATTCTGGGGATTGTGGTGGTGCTGGAGGGCTGGAGGTGATGAACTGATGGCTGGCTGCAGGAGATGGCCGGAGGTGAACATGGCGGCGGATTGGAGGTGGCAGGAGGGTAGTTTGTGGGGGCATTTTTGTCTTTTTAAATTTTGTATTAGGTTGTAAGGGTATTTTGGTCATTTTCGGTCGGTCAATGGCCGGAAATGGTGAGTCAATGCCGGAATAGTGGATTTAGGGTTATATTTGCACTTATGTGTAATAGATAGGGTCATATTTACACTAAAAAATAACTCAGCGTTATATTTGCACTTTCCTCAACATATATGGTTATATCTGCATATTACCCTAATTTTTAATGCACAACCAAAACCAAATTGAAATGGTATAAACAAAAAAAACGAGTGTCCAAACAAATTGTCCAAGGAACGATTGTCAACAAATGAAGTCTTTTGCATTGAGGGACATCTACGTTAACAGGGAATTTGTGTAATTTTCGAAAAAACAAGGAATTTGTGTAAAATTATCGACAAATGGCACAATTAATCTAGGAAGATTATAACCAGAAAGACACACGTAAGTTGTGACTAACGTTGTTGACTAATACTCTCGATCTCACATTAAACTTTTCAAGATTTTTTTTCACATTTTTAAAATTTTAATACTCCCTCAGTCACGGAATAAAGATTCAGTCAAACTAAGAAAGTTTTGACTACACACTTGAATAGATATATAAACGATAATATTGTTGCATGTGATATCGTTGGATTCGCCATAACAAATAGTTTCTAAAAAGTAGCTTTTTGTTTACCGATATTATATATAGTTAAATATATTAACGATCAAACGTATGTGTTGGAGACCGTGAAAAAGATTTTCTGCAAATCTGAGACGAAGGGAGTAAGAAATTTCTCACGTATGTTTAACTGTCGACACTTTTATTTATATGCAAAGATGGATATTGAAATTTTAAATAGATGGATCATCGGAGCGTTGAAAGAAGGGGAACGATGTGGACGATGAGAATATGGTGATGTAGTATTGGTATTTGGGAGAGTGTTAGAATTTGGAGGAATACACGATTGGTAAAGTTTTGGGAAAGATCGCCTTTCCATAGGCATATGAAAAATCGGGGTTGAATTAGATTTATGTAAAGGTTAAAGGTTTTAGTTGCAATATTAAAATTATAATATGCAACGTGCAGCAGTTATAAGTTAATGACTCGATTAATGTTTCGGAAATTTTACCTTGATTTCTTCTAATTTACAATTTAAATCTCGATGTTTCCATAACTTATGTAAATAGCGTATTTGAAGAGACGGACTCAACACGATTAAGGTAAGATGAGAGATAATACATTAAGTTCAAAATTAAAAACAAGCTAAGGTACTGGCCAACGATCATGTATTGACCACCTAAAATATTAAAAATAGAAAATGGTGGTACGGTTGCCCTGGTTTGAAATAACTAAATTCGTCCTTACTCGTATTGCTACATGAAAAATTAGTATCTGACTATGGTTAATTTAATAATACCATACATAATAATATTAACAAACTACAAATATTTAAACATATTACTAAAGTTCAATAATTTTTACTGAAAAAATTCTGTCCAATACATAACATATAGCAGTAGCCGGAAATGGCCTGCAAAAACTCAATTATTATCTTAACATGCAAATATTTTGACTCATTCGATTAAAAAACGTTCACAACAAAAGCGGAGAATTGATTAATCATCCTGATTTTCTTGGTCTTTGATTCCATTGGGCAATGAAATAAAAAAAATACGTGTTGATGTGAGCAGATCTGGAAGATCTAGATCGGCAGCATATACTGTATGATTATATCAGAAGAAATTGAGACGTGTGCCATTATTTAACTCATTTTTTCTGTATTTATCATTGGAAAAAAATAAATCAAGAGACAAGTGCATATATAACGCTATACAATTGATGAAAGTGCAGATATAATCATGCGATAATAAAAGTGTAGATATAACCATGCGATAATAAAAGTGCAGATATAACCCTACGATAATTGAAAGTGCAAATATAACCCTGGTAAGTCAATGCCGGAATAATGGCTTTAGGGTTATATTTACACATATGTATAATAGTTAGGGTTATATTTACACATATGTATAATAGTTAGGGTTATATTTGCACTAAAAAACAACTCAGGGTTATATTTGCACATTCTCCAACATATAGGGTTATATTTGCATATTACCCAAAAATCAAAGTTAAATCTCATTTTAATTCTTAAAACAGAAGTGTTTTTCAATATTCTTCAACTATAGTGTCTAATGGAATCATGAGCTCCTATCATAAAATTAATTGATACTATGTAGAGATAACTCATGATCTTATATACTAAGTTATATGACTGTCAACCACCAATGTATGACTAACTCTAACACGTTCCCTCACGTGCATCGGCTGAATTATCGTGCAAACGTAACAGAATAGGGGCAACGGGCCAACCTTGGGCTCTAATACCATAATATAATCGTGTGCTTCTACCATAAAACCAATTGATACTGTGTAAAAGTGACTCATGATCTTATATATTGAGTTATATGACTGTCAACCATCAATGTGAGACTAACTCTAACAGTATCCCTATAACAATAGGGGCATCAAATATTTAATTGTGTTGGAGCAATAGCTAACCATTTTAATATATTGGTACGTTGTATTTTTTAAACAAAACAAAATAAAGAATTATTAATAAAGGTTTACTGTATTCCTTTTAATTTCAGTTTAGTCTAGCTTTGTCTGATTCAATTAAATTTAACTTTATTATAATTATTATTACTATTTTCACTTCTTTAATTAGTGATGTTGAGTTTCTCGACTTTAAGTTATGATTAACTAGTTTTATATTTTCGACACGGGAATGAATAGTAGTAGTAACAGGTTGGGTAGAGAATTTAAGGAACTGGCGTACACCCATCGACATTTTTTTTAATTTGTAGTTAATTCTCGATGTATCTGAATTAGGAGATTGACTCTCAAATAAGAAAAAAAAATAATAGATCAGTGCAATTTAATTTAGTTCAAATTAATATTAGAAATCAGATGCAATAGAATCGAATTTAGCATTGTTTGCATAAATTTTGTTGGGTGCATTTTTTGGTTTGTTTTGGTTAGTGTCGGAAGAGCAATGTAAGAGGGGAAAGTCTCATGGAAGTCGTTATTTCCATAAACTTATGAACAGTCCTCACGGATACTTGCCTTAAAAATTATAATTTTTTTAAAAAATTTAAATATTATATTTTATAAGTTAAAACAAGTAATAATATGTATTTGAAGATGAAAATATAAAAATATATGATATAAAAAATATTTTAAATTTCATATGTAATTTAATGAATACAGTATATAAGCTAAGAAATAAGTGGTTTGTCCACGACCCACTCATTTAAGAGTACGGGATGCATGTGGTGATTTGGATTTGGCGTCTTTTATGGGTGCAAAACAATATGGCATTTTGGGGAATCCAATGTTTTCCATCCTCATGAGTACAATAGTTATAATTTCTTCTCAAAATTTAAAGGACTAAATTATTTTTTTAAGTCTTATATTAAGTATTTTATACCATATTTTGGTCCCCATTTATAAATCAACTTTCACACTGTACCAAATAAATTCAGAACTATTTGTTTGGTCCCCAAAGGTGATTTTCAGGAAAATCAGAACTGTTTTCCGATATTGCTAGGGGTATTTTTGTAATTTACTTATTAAAAAATCAATTAAATTCAGGGGTCAATACACAAATATTCTATATTACCGAGGGGCTTAATTGCAAATAAAATAATTTTTTGTTAAAAAATCCTGAAGCTCCGCCAGCACTGGTCTTTTCTGGTGCCTTTAAAGCTCCGCAGGCGTCTCGAATCTTCAAGCTCTGCCATGGGCCTCGAAACTCTACCGCCGGAGAGCAACATCAACATAACAAAGAACCGAGAGCTCTTCAACTTTCTTGAAAAGCCCTCTTATTCTCTTCGACTGGGACTTGGATGATGTTTTGTGTGCGTTCTTGCCTTTTAGGTGTGACTTGGGACTGATGCCAATGGCATTTTGTAAGTACCAGGGGCGTCCTTTGGAAATTGGATCAATCTACGGCGGCGGAGAAGAAGAAGTGAAGAAGACAGAGCAAAGAAGACGAAGACCAATTATATTTTTGTTTTATTTTTTTAAACTCAGGGGTATAATGGTCATTTTTACCGTTGTTTTTCCCTAAAAACTATATTTGGGGACCAAACAAATCATTCTGAATTTGTTTAGTACCGTCTAAAGGTTGATTTGCAAGCGGAGACCAAAACATGATATAAGATACTCTGTAGAGGACTAAAAAAACAATTTAGTCATATTAATATATGTTAGTTAGACGTCATGTATCGTGTATTTATAAATCTTAATACAATATATGTCATTACTATGTGATACTAAATATATTAGTATCAAGCATGATTGAAAAGTACGATAAATATAGTAAATCAAAGAATTGAGAACATTTTACAATAATTTAGGAATATTTTAGAAACATGATACAAAAAAGGAAGGAAACATGTAATTCTCAGGGAAAAAAAGAAATGTGACAATAGTAAAAGCTAAAAGTGTGCAAAATTTAAGGAGAAGATGATTATAATATTCCATCAGAGTGGGTCACCCGACAGACGGCCTGTATACAAGCTTGTGGACAGACTAATTATTTTTTTATCTTATAGTATATAATATTTATTAAATTACATACAAAATTTAGAATTTTTGAAAAAGTTATTCATATATTTTTATATTTTCACATTTAAATGCATATTATTACTCATTTAACTTATAAAATATAATATTTAAATTTTATAAAAATTTATAATATTTTATGTAAAAGCACCCGTGAACTGCACGTAAACTTATGAAAATGCTGCATTGGTTTCTTGAAACTCTCTCATTCTACCATGGATGCAATGAAAAAGTCAACACTTCCTTTTAAAGGCGTGGTTCTGTACGATCAGCAAGCACCACGCCTTCTACTTTTGCTCAAATGGTCTTAAACTTCTACTGAGCTTTGCAGGAATCTTGATACCTCAATAGGACAATATGGACAGGAATCTTTAACCTTAGCCAATCCGAAGATCCGATCATGACACGTTGACTTTGAGGTTTAGACTTTACGGTTCATGTGTTCTTAAAAATTTGAAATCAGTTTCAGTTGACTCAGCATCAAGAATTCAAGATGAAGCTGGTCCCCCGAGAAACAGAGAAGTTGATGCTCCATGGCGCCGGGAGCCTTGCCCAGAAGCGCCTTGCGCGTGGGCTCAGGCTCAATTACACTGAAGCTACTGCGCTTATTGCTACCCAGGTTCTTTCTGTTCAGTCGTTTGATCCTCCTGTGCTTCATCTGGGTTGAAAGATTATATTTTTAGAGGAATGGAGATGGTATTTTTAGGTCAAATGGTCTTGTGGGGTTTGAAAAATGAGGGCCCTTTTGCTCAGAATGTTGATGATTGTGTGTTTTTTCATGTGACTGTTGTTGTTGTTGTTTTTCAGATGCAGTTTCTGTGTGTATTCATTTGTGTTGATGTGTGCTTATGAGATTTCTGATCCTAATTTAGTCATGTTTGCACCTAGCTAGCTCCGATTTTGATCTGGTGTTCGTGCTTTGGATCAAGTGTTGTTACAGGTGTAGTAGACCCTGTTATGCGTAGTGATATTTATGCGTGAGAAGATAATCTTTATCATTTGTATGCGTGTGCTCGTATGTTTGTTTGGGTGACTACTCCTTTATACCGATGGTGAATTTGTTTTTATTTGTGCTTGTGTGACTGTTCTTTTCTTTCTATAGTTGTGTCGCGCGCTTGTGTTTTCACGTGACTGTTATTTTCATTCGATAAACTTCTGTTTCCGCGTGTTTATATGGATATTGTTTTCATTCTATAGTAATTTGATTTGTATGATTTATTGTTGACACGGGCTAGATCCTGGAGTTTGTGCGCGACGGAGACAGGAGTGTGGCTGATTTGATG
The DNA here is from genome assembly GCA_037428765.1 of Rubia yunnanensis. Taxonomy (NCBI): domain Eukaryota; kingdom Viridiplantae; phylum Streptophyta; class Magnoliopsida; order Gentianales; family Rubiaceae; genus Rubia; species Rubia yunnanensis. The sequence continues at coordinate 80,433,076 of CM075071.1, read as the reverse complement.
GACCTCGGGAGAAAGTTGTTAGGAAGGTACTGATGCAACCTTTCTTGTTTTAGAATTGAGCTTGCCATTTACCTATGTGAACAGTACTAGGTACTAAGTACTAGGTTGTATGAACTATGAATTAGTGCATTGTATTGATAATCAATATGCATTTTAAGGGATGGCTAAAAACATGTACTTTTCAATTTGTCAGGAGGCAGGTTCTTCCTGCTGTTCCATATCTCTTGGAAACGGTTCAGGTACCGCTTCTTGTAGATTCTGAAAGGGGCTTAATTGTTAGCCCTTTTAGTTGAGTGCCAGAAAGGCAAGACTCATAACACCTACTAAATGAAAACGCAGGTCGAGGGGACTTTCCCCGATGGAACAAAGCTTATTACAATACACGAACCCATTGCATCAGAAAATGGAAATCTGGAGCTGGCATTACACGGTTCCTTTCTTCCAGGTGATTATTGCGCGACCTCTGAATCTTGAAGAGCGCCTTATGATGCTTTATGATCCCCTTAAATGGTTTGGTGGTTTGTAGCCTTCAGCTTTTATGAAAAAGGCATGTTGTTCATGAACAGTATACCCTGTTAGAGGCATTGTTTGAAGGGCCATTTTGTTGCAGTTCCTTCGCCGGACAAGTTTCCTCCTTTAGAAACTGGCAAAATTCCTGGTGAACTAATCTTCAGCGGTGGAATGATCACTCTAAATCGGGGGAGGGAAGCAGTTAAACTTAAAGTCACCAACACTGGGGACCGCCCGGTTCAGGTTGTGGCTTAAACTTGTAGCTTCTGAATCTCTCCATCCGTTGCATTGAGTAATTCTTCCATGTGACTGTATACTGCTAGCTTTTTTTTTCTCTGAATCTAGATCTTCCTTTAGTCGTAGACGCTGACTTTGAATTTTGAAACGATGATTTATTTTCCTATCACTTTTCTGGCGTAGAGATGATTTATGTTACGAATTGTAGGTAGGCAGCCATTATCATTTTATCGATGTAAATCCTTACTTGGTTTTCGACCGATGGAAAGCTTATGGCATGCGGTTGAATATACCCTCCGGGACAGCTACAAGATTTGAGGTAAAACCTTTTTGGCTCTTTCATAAATTTCAGTTATAACAGCAGTGTTCCACTTCAAATGTGTGTGTATGTATATGTGTGTATATATATATAATTTCATATACACTTATCTTTTCTTCTTGGATTATTGTTCATATGTTGCATTTAGCTGTGTACTTTTGAAGGATGCTATCATTTCATGGAATATTTGTCCCCCTATCGAATACTATATCGTGACAGCGGTTTTGCTGCTTTGTTAGCCTGGAGACACCAAAACCGTTACCCTTGTCAGGATCGGGGGTGAGCAGGTCATCCATGGGGGACATGGAGCTGCCAATGGCCCTTTCCGTAGTTCTAGAAGCAGGGAAATAATGATGGCTCTACAAGACGGGGGATTTCAGCATCTTGAAGAACCAAGTGCAAGGTTATAGAAGCTGACCATTATTAAGTTTGTAATCATTGATGTCTTAATCATGGTTAAAGAAGCTCTCGATTTGATTTTGCAGTGAAGGTGTCATCGAAGCAGGATCTTCTTTCACTTATGAACTATCACACGAGACCTATGGCAACATGTACGGGCCCACAGTTGGCGACAGAGTCAGGTTGGGAGATACTGATTTATTTGCAGAAATCGAGAAAGATTATTCAGTTTTTGGCGATGAATGTGTGTTTGGGGGAGGGAAGGTTCTTCGACATGGGATGGGGCAAGGCTGTGGTTATTCGGCCGAAGAGAGTTTAGACACTGTCATAACAAATGCAGTAATCATAGATTACTCAGGTATATACAAAGCTGATATTGGAATTAAAGGTGGTCGAATAGCTTCAATTGGTAAAGCTGGGAACCCGCATATAATGGATTGCGACCCCTGCAACATGAGGATTGGCGTGAGTTCAAGCTTCTCATTCTCGCAACAGTGCTGAAACTGACAGTTACTTTTAAGGTTTAAGGTTCAAGACTTGGGATGTTTTGTTATTGTAATAGGTTTGCACTGAAGTTATTGCTGGTGAAGGATACATCGTTACTGCTGGAGCTATCGACTGCCACGTTCATTTCATATGCCCCCAACTCGTATTTGAGGCGATATCAAGTGGTAAGATTCATAACGCCCTTTGCATCTTATGTTATGTAGGACAGTTTGTGTCTTGACAGGACACGATGGTGACATAGTAGGACTAGGATCATTGTTTTTGTCGTAAATTTTATGTCTTTTTGACCAAATTTTGCCTATCGTTTGTAGGAATCACGACCATGGTAGGAGGGGGGACGGGACCTGCAGACGGGACTCGCGCAACTACTTGCACGCCAGCTCCCACGCATATGAGGCTTATGTTGCAGTCCACAGATGTTTTCCCTCTTAATTTTGGTTTTACGGGAAAAGTACTCGCCATTTCTGTCCCTCATGTTTATGTTCTTATGAAGATATGTGGAGTTTTTGTATTGTGACACGCTCCCGAACATCTGTAGGGAAACAGCTCCAAGGAAGAAGGATTGCACGAGATAATCAAGGCTGGAGCGATGGGGCTAAAGCTTCACGAGGACTGGGGAACAACTCCAGCTGCAATAGACTGTTGCTTAACTGTTGCAGAGAAATACGACATTCAGGTTGAAGTCCTTAACTTGTTATAGACCAGATATTAGTTATAACTTATAACTTTACAGGTAAATATCCACACCGACACTTTGAATGAATCTGGTTTCGTGGAGCACACGATCGCTGCATTTAAGGATAGAACGATACATGCTTATCACAGGTAGTGCTTTTGCTTTACACTTGGTTAAGGATAAGGGAAATGCCTTTCACAAACATTTTTACCTCGATCTGTTGGTGTTTCTGCAGCGAAGGCGCTGGTGGTGGACATGCTCCTGACATAATCAAAGTCTGTGGCGTGAAAAATGTTCTTCCTTCATCGACTAATCCAACGCGTCCTTACACTTCAAACACTGTCGATGAACACCTTGATATGCTGGTAATCGATACACACATTCTCCTTCATGATTATTGAGTCCTATGCTATGAAATGACAGACTCATGGAGTCGTTTTTGCAACAGATGGTTTGCCATCATCTGGATAAGGATATTTGCGAAGATGTAGCGTTTGCTGAGTCTCGAATTCGCGCAGAGACTATAGCTGCAGAAGACATTCTGCATGATATGGGGGCAATTAGCATTATATCATCTGATTCACAGGCTATGGGGCGAATAGGCGAGGTTCTCAATCTGGTTTCGCTCATCCTACCATTTTCTTTCTCCGTTTTATGTTATGGACTCGACTTTTCTTCGCAGGTGATCTGCAGAACATGGCAAACCGCGCATAAGATGAAGTTACTGAGAGGAGGAATCGATGGGGACGGGCCAAACAATGATAACTTTCGCATCAAAAGATATATTGCGAAGTACACGATTAATCCTGCCATTGCCAATGGTTTTTCCGATTATGTTGGATCAGTTGAGGTAGGGGGAGGTTCTCATTTCATAATATTTCGACCAATTTCATTCTGTATCATTTTGGATGCTGATTTGGTGCAGGTTGGGAAACTGGCTGATCTCGTTGTTTGGAAACCAGCATTTTTCGGGGCAAAACCTGAAATGGTGATCAAAGGTGGCGCGATCGCGTGGTCTAGCATGGGCGATCCAAACGCCAGCATTCCAACTCCTGAACCGGTAACATTACTACATTCTTTCGCGCAATTCCTGGTGAAAATGGCGTTGGGACATCCTTCTTTTAAGATTGTTTGGTTTGTTTGGCTGATGAGAAGTTGTTACAGGTGATGATGAGGCCAATGTTTGGAGCATTTGGGCAGGCTGGAAGTGAGAACTCCATAGCTTTTGTTAGCAAGGCAAGTTATTTTCCATTTCCCATTCATTGAGGATATTCTTACATCACTTGAATAAGTTTCATATTCCTTTCTGGGATTCTTCAGGCAGCCTTGGATGCAGGCGTTAAGGATGCATATGGTCTGAAGAAGGACGTGGTGGCGGTTGGCGGGGCCCGGGGGCTCACGAAACTCGACATGAAGCTCAACGACGCTCTTCCAGAGATCGAGGTGGATCCCGAGAGCTACACGGTGACCGCGGATGGCGTTCATCTCACCTGCCCTGCAGCTAGTACTGTCCCTCTCTCGAGAAATTACTTTCTGTTCTGACAACATCCTAGATTCAGGACTTGAAACAATCCTTCTAGGATTCAGGAACAAATTCAACTCGGAAACAAATTTGTTATGGAAATCAGGATCCAACTCCTAATTAGATTAGGGAAACAAACTTCTTGCGGAAAGCAGGATCCAATTCAAACTTCTCCAGAGCTAATCTGCTCTTCATCTCAATTCAGTTCAATGAAAATTCAATTTGGTGAAATTATCTTTGTATGGTCATATTATTACTATTTTTAACACATTTATTTCCAGTTTAATTCAGTTCAGACAAGATCCAGAGAACAAGTCAGTAAAGATGACATTGATCATCGACGAACAATTTCATTCAAAAATCCGAGTTTTTGCCTGGAACACAACACTCTTTGTTAAAAGGAATGGTGTCTCTTCCTGCCAAGCTGCAATGGTGATTCTACACTTGGGGGACATTGCCATGCCACTAGACTATTCCAAGTGGTTGTTTCCTCCTTTAGGGCTAAGGAGCTGCACTGCAATCACTAGCACCGCAATCACTAGCACCGCTATTATGTTTACATACGTATAATGATGAATACAAAGTCAATGTTTATAAATTATATGTTACAATGAATTGAACAATATCGTATATAATATCATATACGATATTGTTGATATATATATTCGAATATGCGGTCAAAATATCATAAACGGTGAAATTTTTGTTCATCAATTAAAATAGAGAAAGTATCAGGAAATATGGTCTTTCCATAAACTTATTGACAGTCACAGTGATTTTTACCTTACATGTAGTAAGTTTTATAAAATTTAAATATTGTAGTTTAAAAGTTAGAGTCCGTCTCTTGAGAGACGATCTTTCCATGAGTTATGGAAAGACCAAGGTTTAAAGAGTAAATTAGAAGAAATTAAGATAAAATTTTCGGGTTGCATGAACCGGGTCATAAATTTTATAACTACTACATGTTTCATACTAAAACTTTAATATTGCAACTAAGACCTTTTACCTTTTATTATTCTAATTAAATCACGTCTTTCCATAAGCCTATGGAAAGACCGTCCTTTGCCTTTAACAAATGCGGTATATAAGATAAAAAAATAAGTGATCGATTCATAATCTTATGAAGATACCGCTTTGAAGACCTACTCAATTAAATATGCGATCAAAATTTAATAAATACACAATAGTGCAATTTCAATTGGGACATGTGACTAGAAAACAACTAAAGTAAACACACAGGCCCATTTTAATATTTTTCAGCCCAAATTTTGGGCAGAAACCCTAGTAATATAAAAGGTGCCAACCACTTCCCCTAATTTTAGGTTCAACTCATTTCCGTTTCTTCGCAACAAACCAGCCGAAACACTTTTCTTCCAATCAACCCCAATATTTCAACATTTTTCAATCAGTCTGAAATGGGGTTTAGATCGGGTAATTGATAGTTTTGTGTATATTGATTGTTGGTTAGGTTAATTTGCAGACAGATTGTTGGCTCATCGTATCTACGCCACCACTTGTCCGATCGGCGTTTAGGTCCTTATTCAAATCTATGATGTTCTTCTTCTCTTCGTCTCTCTGGGATTACCATAACATCCATTATCACCCGTCTCTCTGGGATTACCATAACATCCATTATCACCCGCCGCGGAGAAAGTTTAAAGAATAGGGTTTTATTGGAATGCTTGGATTTGATAAGACAAATACAGGTAACTGAATTATGTAGCTGTTGATATGTTTATGTTTTACCTTGTGTTTGATAAGCCATTTTTGTTATTGATATGTTATGCGTGGATGGTTGATTATTGACAATTTTCATGCAAATAGAAGGAACCCTTTCTGTCCATTGATGAGGCTTTTATGTCAATCAAATCTGTTTTGTTCAGTGGACGAAGAAAAAATGCATCTATGGTTATCTCATTTCTCACTTCATCAATCTTATCTTCTCCATTCTCTCCTTCTTGCTTTCCGTACAAAGTTCTTTGCTCTTCTTGGTTAATTAGTACAAAGTTAGTAAAACTTATACGTTATCAACACAATCACTCTTTTATAATTGTGATTATGCACTAAAATCCTTATGATTGTTGTTATCAACACATTCACTCTTTTATAATTGTGATTATGCACTAAAATCCTTATGATTGTTGTTATCAACACATTCACTCTTTTATATTTGTGATTATGCACTAAAATCCTTATGATTGTTATAAAATCCAAAAACTTACTATATACGAAAGGCATTGTCACCTTATGGTAAGTAACTTTCTAACTTCGTAACAATATAACAATCATATTATTATTATTATTATTTAGCGTTATTATTATCCATATTCCAGTCTCAATGAAAAATCGTTATTATTACTATAGCCAACTTATCAGCGGTTGCCTTTAGATAGGCTATAAAATCTTCATTACTCATGCGTGCCTGTGCTGCAATGATTTTGTCACAACCTAAAAATTTACAAGTTTCCAAGGCACTAACCAAGGCTCTTCTCTCCCCATGTGATAAATAGCCACTGTAAGAACTTATGATATCTTGATATTTCTCGACAGCTTCCTCCGATGTTGCACCTGTCAAAGCTGACCCAGAGGATGTCGGCTTTCTTTTTTTTTTTCTGTTCTACGGAAGGTGGTCGAAGTAGAGGTACGTGATTTTCTCTGCTCGTGGTCATGAAATACATCGTAAATGAGGCCCTCATATACCTGAAACAAGAAACAAATTAGTTGAAATATGTTGAAGTAAAATAAAGATTCCTCCAAATTAGTTGAAATATACAGATTTCTCTTCTAATCTATGTGTTACCTGGTTGATTACATGTTTATGACTTACTCTTTAAACAATTTCAGACAATCAAACTAATTACTGAGGCACTAAGAATTACAACACTAGTAAACGGTTTTAGCTTTTTAGAGCCACAGATGTAATCACATAAATATAGACAACAAAAGGATGATACTGGGAAAAGAGGGGACAGATGAGTCTTAAGATATTTAGCATTCAAAAGAGAGCAAAAACAAATCCGAGAGGCATAATGTGGCTCCTTAATTAGTTTGTTAACTGAAATTCACGGAAATTCACGGAAAGGGTCTCCTCTAGAATAAGGATAACAGTGACAAAAATGTAACAACACACAAAAGACAGCAGTTGTCCATGAATCAACAAGAAAGTAATTCCGACCGAGTACATTAACATTAAAACCTACAATATATACATTATATAGGATAGAACTCCATTCACATTGGTTTAAACTCTAAATTTAACCTATGGTATAAAAGATCTTACAGTGTAAAACCTTGAATATTTTCATTTTTTTTCCAAGAAGAGTTTCTATCATTTCATTTTTACAAAAACAACCGAAGGAGAAACACTGGTAGGACGGTCCCTAGACTTAGGGTCAAATCCTGAAGTCGGTATGATGAATTGAACAGTTCGTTCTGGCAATTGTTTCTTCGTCACCAATGCCGTAAACTCTGCGGTTTCCCGGAGAGTCGCCACCGATGCCGCCCAGCCGTCATCCCAGTTTCGAACAAAGCTATACATGCCTAGGCGTTTCCGGACCCTACTCATTTCCCGGAGAAGACATTTATCAACATATTGGTTCCATGGGACGGTGTTGGACACCTCCGGAGAAGATATTGATTCGAATCCACCGGAAAGTTCCAGTCGGAAAGTTTGATTCGAATCCGCCGTGTCCGAGAGATCTTCCGAGAGATTATCCCTTCCTCTTTTCATTTTTATCCCTTCCCCTGTTCAAGTCAATATCTTGAAAATGGTAGCCTACAAAGCTGATGAGATATAAAGTCAATATCTTGAAAATGGTAGCCTAAAAAGCTGATGAGATATAAAGCCGGTGGTTGGGAAGATTAAAAAAGTAATGAAATCCACCCGTGAGGCATCAGCAAAGTTTAGTTCTCACAATATATACTCACAATATATACTTTATATATCAAATTTAAAATTAAATAGAATTTATTCGTAAATATATATAATCTGTGAAAAAATTCAAATACCTTGATAGTTATTTTTCTGTAAATAATTTTATGTTATTTTATTTATTTACTTGAGTAATATTTTATTCATAAAATATTTCCACCATAAAATATTATATTGCACGACATAATTAGCACGACTAGAGTAACTTGAATATTTTTAAAGAAATGCATTGATGTCAACATAGCAATATAATATTTTATGGTGGAAATATTTTATGAATAAAATATTACTCAAGTAAATAAATAAAATAACAACATAAAATTATTTACAGAAAAATAACTATCAAGGTATTTGAATTTTTTCACGGATTATATATATTTACAAATAAATTCTATTTAATTTTAAATTTGATATATAAAGTATATATTGTGAGTATATATTGTGAGAACTAAACTTTGCTGATGCCTCACGGGTGGATTTCATTACTTTTTTTAATCTTCCCAACCACCGGCTTTATATCTCATCAGCTTTGTACGCTACTATTTTCAAGATATTGACTTGAACAGGGGAAGGGATAAAAATGAAAAGAGGAAGGGATAATCTCTCGGAAGATCTCTCGGACACGGCAGATTCGAATCAAACTTTTCTACTGGAACTTTCCGGTGGATTCGAATCAATATCTTCTCCAGAGGTGTCCAACACCGTCCCATGGAACCAATATGTTGATAAATGTCTTCTCCGAGAAATGAGTAGGGTCCGGAAACGCCTAGGCATGTATAGCTTTGTTCGAAACTGGGATGACGGCTGGGCGGCATCGGTGGCGACTCTCCGGGAAACCGCAGAGTTTACGGCATTGGTGACGAAGAAACAATTGCTAGAACGAATTGTTCAATTCATCATACCGACTTCAGGATTTGACCCTAAGTCTAGGGACCGTCCTACCAGTGTTTCTCCTTCTGTTGTTTTTGTAAAAATGAAATGATAGAAACTCTTCTTGGAAAAAAAATGAAAATATTCAAGGTTTTACACTGTAAGATCTTTTATACCATAGTTTAAATTTAGAGTTTAAACCAATGTGAATGGAGTTCTATCCTATATATTGTAGGTTTTAATGTTAATGTACTCGGTCGGAATTACTTTCTTGTTGATTCATGGACAACTGCTGTCTTTTGTGTGGTGTTGTTACATTTTTGTCACTGTTATCCTTATTCTAGAGGAGACCCTTCCCGTGAATTTCAGTTGACAAACTAATTAAGGAGCCACATTATGCCTCTCGGATTTGTTTTTGCTCTCTTTTGAATGCTAAATATCTTAAGACTCATGAGTTGTTTGTTTGCTTGTATGGCCAGTTTTTGTTCATAATGTCGAGCACGTCGTCTTCTAGTCCCTGATGCTTTATGCATTGCACTGGTGCTGACAGTTTGCTTTACTGAACCTGAGTTATTATTTTCCAATATTTTTATTCGTAATATTGCAGACAAACGACCCTGCATTCATCTGTCCCCTCTTTTCCCAGTATCATCCTTTTGTTGTCTATATTTATGTGATTACATCTGTGGCTCTAAAAAGCTAAAACCGTTTACTAGTGTTGTAATTCTTAGTGCCTCAGTAATTGGTTTGATTGTCTGAAATTGTTTAAAGAGTTAGCACAGTTATGGCGTGGGCCTGAAAGTAAGGTTTGAGTCTTCTCGAGGCATGGACCAGCGCCAAGACCAACAACTCCAACTCCGTGTATCTTGTTTCCGGCCCCTGCAACGCCCGACTCACATAGTAAATCGGGTGCTGGACACCTTCCTTCATGAGCACGGCGCTAACTTCTTCGGGAGAAGAAGCTAATATACAAGTACAGTGGTTCCCCAGGGTCAGGCTTCTTCAGGGTCGGCAACTGCCCCAGATGCCGCTTCAGTCCCTGAAATGCCTCTTCGCACTCCTCAGACCACTCGAACTTCTTGGCCTTCCGGATTATGTTGAAGAACGGCAACTGTCTTTCGGCCCCTTTAGACAGGAAGCGACTCAACGCTGCGAGCGATCCTGTTAGCCTCTGCACGTCTTTCACCGTCCGATAAAACACATTAAAAATATCTAGCAATTTGCATCAAATTAATCATTACGGAACAAGTCACCACTACTTTGCAGCTTTCCTTGGAACAAGTCACCAATTTATGATGCTGAAGCATTTTTTTATTTTTTTATTATTAATATTATTAATTTTGCATCAAATTATTAATTTTTTTAAAAAGTCCTTATACATTAGAGAAGAGAAAATGACAGAAATTGTGCGAACTTTTTGATGAAATTACAAGTTTCATTCCCACTTTTATGACTTATTTCCAACAACATTCCCAACTTTTAATAAAATGTACTGAAAATTAATAGTTATTAAAATAGTTATTATGATCGTCGAAACCCTAAAATAGTTCAAACTTTGTTTTTCCTTATACCATTGAAGAGAATCATCATAAAGAAAGAATTTCTTATACTTAAAGGCCGCTAAGGTTATATTTTTAATTTTAAAAAGGTACGTAATTTGAAAAAGTTTACACAGAAGTTTTGGAAGCTGAAAAGATTATGAACTGTAACAAATATATTCAGAGATTGGTTTCAAAAAATCCAATACCAGTGGATGCACTATTTTCTCCTACACTTTACCCGCAGTAAAGATCCTATGCACGCATAAGCAACATAGGTCCGACAAGGCGCGACGTGCTAACATTGTTTGGCCCATTAGAACTGGCTGAGTGCATATGCGCTTGGCTTGGGCTTCTAATGGACCAAACAATGTTAACTACCGCGCCTGGTCGAACCCTTTGTGGCTTATGGATGCATGAGATCCTCACTCCAAACGATTTTTGAAAAGCCATAACAAATCAGTAGTTTCCTTGTTGCAAAGCAAACCTAATTACCTAGACTAACCTAATTATGATCTATTATCAAAATAGTGCATTTAAAGTTAATCAAACAAAATGGAACATATAGAGCAAGATCATGGGAAAACCTGTCTCAAACGAAGAAGCAAATTCCTCGTACTTGGCATTGGCTGAAAACAAAAATCTTAAATTAGGCCAATGCAAACGCATCGATTCCGATCTTCTTCGGGCTGATAACGTTGACTGATAAAACATTATCAGTAGTGGTGGATTTAAGGTGGATTTAACATTCACATTATCGTATTCAAGGTGGATTTAACGTTATTGAGTTCCTCAACGTTATACAAGGAACGAAAACATAAATCACGGGAAGTAATATTCCTGTGTGGCAATAATGCTTTCCAGGACTATTTAACATTTGATAATTAATAATAACTAAATGGTATTACTTTTGAACCCATTTATAGTCAACGACATTAAAATTGTATATATTTATAGAAATTTGTTAGTTGTATCAATATGGATAGATAGTGATGTTGAGGTAAAAATTATATATATTTTTTCTAATATCGTTCTTTGTTATAAATTATATGTTTTCACTTTTTTTTAATATCGTTCTTTCCCATGGTAACAAGACTGGCCGGCCAGCCAAGCATACTAGAGGGGAAAAGTGGGCACATCTTCCACGTCGACCGGTAAATATCACATCATTTTCATTTTATGTCTAATTAAAAAATTTAGGGGTCTTTTAATTAATTTTTTTTTTGCAGGAGAGTCAAAGACAAATTAAGCCACGAGATCTATTTTCTCCTTCTGGTAGAAAACCACCTGGACGGGGTCGCGGACGGGGTCGCGGACGTGGCCGTGGACATTGAGAGTTTCTTTCATTTTCTCATCAAACTCTTGTATCACTTCATTAATTTTTTACTTGTCAATTGGATTCATTTATCTTTGAGAGAAGGCAAAGTCTTGGGAAAGACGGTCTTTCCATAGGCTTATGGAAAGACGGGGTTTGATTAGAATAATAAAAGGTAAAAGGTCTTAGTTGCAATATTAAAGTTTTAGTATGAAACATGTAGTAGTTATAAAATTTATAACCCGGTTCATGCAACCCGAAAATTTTATCTTAATTTCTTCTAATTTACACTTTAAACCTTGGTCTTTCCATAACTTATGGAAAGACCGTCTTTCAAGAGACAGACTCTTGAGAGAATAGAATTGTTACTGCTTATGACTTTAATTTGTAACTTGTGATTTTATCCACAACAAAATAAGTTTAATTAAAAATTTGTTACTTGCCATTATTGAAAAATAAGTTTATCCACAACATTCTACATATGGAAAGAAATTTAAAAGCTACAGTTTCCAAACACTAGGAAATCCAGGCATTTTTAGTCATGATTTCCTTGAGATTCTGAAATGTATAGAAATTTGTTAGTGTGCGACCGGACATTTCAGAATGAAAATTCGGACCTCTCACTAGCGAACACTCTTCGCTTCTGCTTCACCGGCTTTGTAGCCGGACCAATATTCAGCTTGTGCACAGCAACCTCGGGAGGGATCCCGACCAGATCTTCCGTGCTCCAGGCGAAGACCCCTTCATACTTCGCCAAGAGTCGGTATAGATCGTTCTTCCCATCATTCCGTACCCGGGGTTCATCGGTATTCCGCCTCCTCCCCCTTCGTAACCGCCATAACCCGGGTGCCCTTGCATCGGTCCTCCATGGGCCGGGTAGAACATGTTCGGGTAACCCCCCCGATACTGCCCGAACCCCTGGGGGAAGGATGGGGGCACCGTAGTCGAGTTCACCCTCCGCCTAGCTTCGTCTTTGACATCAATAATCATCCTCGGCTGGACCGCCGTCCTCGGCCCTCCCCGTGGTTCGGGAACCGGCGCCATAGGTACTGTCTACCCTTAGTGTAGGAATTCTCCCCTCCCCTCCATCGTACACCCGCACCGAGCCTCGGGTCCGAACTTGGCCTTGCCGAACCTCACATGCCCTCAACTTCTCCAACGGAAACTGGCCGAGTGGCGCTTCGGCGGTGAACAAGGCGAAAGGATGTTATCCGAGGCTGGCCTCGGGTTTATTCTCGAGGAGTTTCATTCCATGGACGCTTTCCGAGCTATCTTGAGGCAGATGGATGCTAGGTTCGGATCAATCAAGCGCTGCCTTGATCTAGCCACCATGCCACTGACTGTGTTGCGAAAGAACTTCTGTCTATCCTTCCCACTCTTGGAACTCTAGCTTCGTTCCCGAAGCTAAAGTCGCTTATATGCCCGAGGGCGTTCTCGAGAACCATCTACTCCTTTCTGCTAGCCTCGTGGATATCCGCGAGTACTATGTTACCGGGCAGGCCGGGTATTACTGGCCTCGGGAGATTTACTCCGGCGACACCTTCAAGCAACCCCGGGTCTACGTTCGTTGGCCTAACAAAGGTCTCTATCTCCTCTTCGGGTTTCATCGTTTGCTTTCTTCTTTCTCTAACCTGTTATCTATTGTAGGTACCCCGACCGTCATGTCATCTCAGCAAGCAGAGGGTCCCCGATCGTCCCAAAGCCAGCAAAAGCCACCAATGCGGAAGCAGAAGGCGGACCAGGGGCCGAAGGCACCGCAGCAGGGGCTTAAGGCGCCAACCTCGGACAAGGGGAAGATCACTGGCGGGCCTTCGCAGTCGACCGGGGGCATCCTAACTGCCCCTGCTGGTAGCTTCGGACCGCCACCTCGGAAGCGGGCCAGTGAAATGTCCACCGGCAGCTCGGGAGGAAGCCCGAAGCGGAAGAACATCAAGTTCCCATTCATTCCGACGCCGAGCAGGAGGGAGCGTTGGCCCCGATCCTCGGGAGTCGAGTTGTGTAAGTGATCTCCTTAGTGAATCGTTGTTCTTACTCTTCCATCGTCTAATGCTTATCTCTTGCGCAGGGTGAAGAGGCTGAAGTCCCAAAACGAGGCGCTTCAGCAGGAGCTGAAGGAAGCAAAGGACAAGCTCGCCGAGGCCGAGAAGAAAGCCGCGGCCTCCCAGAAGCTCGAGGGCCAGGCCCTTCGGGACTTTAGCTGCGCCTTGGTGCCGAAGATGATGGGTTCGGCAGCCTTCGAGGAAGCCTTGCTATCTGTTGTGGCGTCCGCCAATGAAGCTCAGAGTCATGATAATTGAGGCTGAGAAGATAATTCCGCATGGTACGAACATTTATACTGAGACGTAGAAATGAGCCAATATATAATTTTACTTTTAGTAAGGGAGACATCATTGTTACTGCTGTTATCCTCGGACCATGTTCGTCCACATCAATTATCCCCAGAGTATAATCTTTTTTTCTTTTTTTTGATGGTAAGAAAACATAATTGGCAGAGTTCTACTCTTGCAGGCAGAGTAAACTGTGGGGAATATCCAATAATGGTCTAGAAATTACTGCAACAAAAGCATGGGCTAAAACGATAACTATAAGGTGACCATTCCCGTGCTTTAACTTCAAAGATCTGCTCTTCCAGGGTATCTCTAATGTTCTCGATCCCAGTGGCAACAAGTAGCATCCTTTCGAAGCCTAGACCAAATCCACTGTGCGGAACTAATCTGTGAATTCAACCACAAACATAAAATTAGTCACCTCAAGAAACATCGGAGAATTTTATGCAATTAAATTTAAAGTAAAGGAAATAATTAGAAAATACACAATTAAAAAAGAAATCCAGGAAAAATTAAAGGGACCACTAGGATCCGTACTTTCCACCCGGATAGTTAACTATCCAACTAACAAATATATTCAGAGATTGGTTTCAGCTCAAAACATGAGAAAATTTGAGATTTAGCGGCCAATTTTGGAAAATTTGAAAATTTGAAGCTAATAAAAAAACAGGAGAAAATTTGAAGTCCGAAAATTTGATCTTCTTCTGAAATTAATATATTTATCAATATTGTTTATTCCCAAAACTGAAATTAACTTGAGATTATGAAACTAATGCATTGTCACCTTATGGTAAGTAACTTTCTAACTTCATAACAATATTGATTTTCTAACTCTATAACATTATATTACACAAGAGGCTGAAAAGGAGTCTCGACTGCTGGTCTTGGTCTTGGTCTTGGTGCTATTGGTGTTTAAATGCAGTAAAGGAGTCTCGACTGGTGGATCTGAATGCCTGTCTTGGTGCTATTGGAGGAGTCTCGACTGCCGGATCTGAATGCCCGTCTTGGTGCTATTGGAGGAGTCTCGACTGCTGGATCTGAATGGAGGAGTCTCGACAGCTGGATCTGAATGTCCGTTTATTGGAGGAGTCTCGACGGCTGGATCTGAATGTCCGTTTATTGGAGGAGTCTCGACTGCTGGATCTGAATGCCCGTCTTGGTGCTATTGGTGTTCATGCTACTGGATCTGAATGCCCGTCTTGGTGCTATTGGTGTTCATGCTATTGGTGTTCATGCTATTAGTGTTCATGCTATTGGAGTTCAAATGGCGGTGTTCATGCATTTGGTGTTTAAATGGCTGCTTCTAGAGGCTGAAAAGTTCCGATTAAAAGATTGACTCTTATAATTAATGCAGGGGAGCAATGACCAGGGAGAAATTTTTTACTCTTATAATTATTGCAGGGAGCAATGACCTGGGAGAAATTTTGGATGGCTTGTAGTAGACTTTGATTCAAATTTCAATTTGGATGTAATATTTTTATGTGTTGGATTTCTGGTTTTCGGATTTCATGCCTAATGGAAATCTGGAATTCTATATCTTGTTGATTGCTGCTGGTTTACCGTTATTGCAATAACATGTCCAAAATATTATGGGTTCACAAAAATACCAAATAAGAGATTGTAAAGTCAAGGGATTTGCAAATATTTTATTGGCAATTTTGTGTGAATTAATTTTAAACAGAAATTCTGACCATATTGGAATATGCTAGTGCAGAATATTCTGCTAATATTTTATGGAAATCAAAATCAGAGTATTAATTTGGTGTAAATGAAATTTGTATATCTGACTATATATATCAGGCGTGTGAAACATAATTGGTTTATGGAAAATTTCTACTTATATGGAGAAGATTTATTCGAATATATGAGATAGAATAAAGCATAATTGGTTTATGGAAAATCCCTACTTATATGGAGAAGATTTATTTGAATATATGAGATAGAATGATATTAGGTAAATCTCTTTATTTATGGGATTTGGATATGCTTCAGGAATCAAGAAGTATTCAGATCTGATTCGTGGATATAAATTGGGGACAAACACGGCTGCATACTCACGGATTTAATAGAGCAAAAATCTGTGCACAAATTTTTGAGACTTTCGAGAAGTTGCAAAGAGTCAGAACACTGTGTTCCAACACACCTGACCTGCCGCACTAAGTTCAGAATCGTAAACCTTAATTCCTCGGGAGGAGGAGATCCTGCGTCGACGGAGTTCGAGATCAGAGGGAGTCTGATTAAGGCGGATCGGTAGCTAGGGGAGCTAGCAGAGTCCACACATCATAGTTAGTAAAGATAAGTATTTTGTAAACTGTACTATATCTTTCTAATTAGTGGATTCATTATGAACTGTGTCAGGCCCGCAGATGTAGGTGGATTACACCGAACTGCGTAACCAAGTCGTGTGTCTTTTACGTATTACGTTATTATGCACTTGGTTAAATTAGTCATGTTGGAACACACTAGTAAAGACTAGAAAAATTGGTAAAACTAAATTTCAATTGGTAACAGAGATGAGTCACTTATCGTTCCCTTGGTGTTTCAAGGAAAGTGAGATCCAGTTTTACCATGACGACAAGAGAAGGAGCTTCAGTCTCTCGACCACCCCCGCTAGAAGGGAACAACTACAACTATTAGAAGGCGCGCATGAGGGTCTTCATCAATTCGCGGGATGAACTAGCATGGTTTTATGTTGAGAATGAATTGAATCATCCTACAGAAGATGCTGATACAAGTTCTAAGGCTGTAGAAGGGGAGTCAAGTCAAAAAGGTCAGAAACCCAAAGACAAGGCCAGATGGACTCCAGATGACCTTAAAGAATCTCTAGCGAATTCAAAGGCACTTAATGCGATCTTCACTGCTGTTGATGAAAATTCATTCAAGCTTATATCTACGTGTCATCAAGCAAAGAAAGCATGGGATATTCTACAGACTGTTCACGAAGGAACCAGTTGAGTGCGTGAATCGAAACTACAAATGCTTGCTACCAGGTTTGAAGAACTCAAAATGGAGGAGGATGACACTATTGCGACATTCAATGGAAAACTCAGGGATATCTCTAACATGGCTTATCAACTCGGAAATGTGTACAAAGAAACTAAGCTGGTGAAAAAGACCTTGCGATCTCTTCCCAAAAGATTTGCAATGAAAGTAGCAGCAATAGAGGAGGCAAGAGACGTAGCCACCATGAGCCTAGATGAACTAATGAGTTCGTTGCAAACATATGAGATGACATTCCAGCAACCCACAAAAAGAGTCTCCAAGGAATTGACGTTCAAAATTTCTCCAGCTAAGGAAAGTTACGAGTCTGACAGCGATGATGAAGATTGAAAAACTGGCACTTATCACAAAGAATTTCTCAAGAATGCTAAAGAAGGTGGTCAATAAGAAATCTTATGCAGTTCGGAAGTGGACAAAAACTCGAGCAACAATCGTGGAATGAGATTTGAATAAAGGAATATGCAGTTCGGGAGAAATCAGAACAACGAACCAAAACAGGCTGGACGTATTCAATGCAGAGAATGTAAAGGATATGGTCATATTCAGGTTGAATGTACTAACACTCGCAAGAAACAAGGAAAATCTTATGTCACCTCTTGGAGTGAAGATGAAGATGATGAAAAAGAAGAAGAGGAACTTACCAGTAATTATGTAGCCTTTGGAGCAAAGGTCCATGATATGTCAGAGGATCAGTGTTCCAACACACTGAACAAAGGTAAAGCTGTATGTTCCAACACAGATCTAGACGATGCACACAGCGACGAAGATGATGATCTGTCTGTAAGTGATGAAGAAATCTATAGCACATATGAACAAATGTATGCCATGTGGGTTCAAGTAGCTGACACAAACAAAGAGCTGAATGAAGAGAAAAGAAAGCTAATGGAAAGTGAAAAAGAATTATGATCCACGGTTGCAGATATTGAAAAACATAATGAAGAACTGAACAAGAAATTGTTAGCAGCAGTCAAGAGGGCTGAGATGTCTGAAGCAACTATCTTTAAATTGAATTCCGGAAAGGCAAAGCTTGATGATATTCTGGATATGAGAAGAAACTTTGGTGATAGACACGGGATTGGATACGGGAAAGAACCCAAGACTGAATTGCATGAAAAACCAGTAACTCTCAAAGCCAGGACCCGAGAGGTAAAACGGAAGTATGGGATGCCGTATCAAAGAAAGCCACTCATTTGCAGATACTGTACGTACCAAGGACATGTTGAACAGCAGTGCAAAAGACTGATCAGAGATCAAATGACAGGAAGACAACTTCTGCCATGTTCCAACACAGGCGATATTCATACAGGAAAATCGATCAGAAAGATATGGATTGTTAAAAAATCCAGTACGTGTCTGGTGTCACACACTTCCCTAACAGTCTATTCCAGTGATTCATGGTACTTTGATAGCGGTTGTTCTCGCCACATGACTGGCACTCCAGAATATCTCACGAACATTACTCCATATGATGGCGGATATGTAACCTTTGGCGATGGAAAGAGAAGCAGAGTAATTGGCAAGGGCGAATTGAAAATTGAAGGCTTTCCAGTATTCACAAGTGTATTAATTGTTGAAAATCTAAAGGCAAACTTGCTAAGTATAAGCCAGCTGTGTGACGACAATATGGTAGTGAAATTTCAGAAGGACAAATGTATAGTGAAGCATGGAGAAAACAAGGTTCTTTCTGGAATAAGATCATCAGACAATTGCTATCTGCTAGAACAAGGAGTTTGATGTATGATTTCCAAGCAGGATGAAGGAATTCTTTGGCACAGGAAGCTCGGCCACATCAACTATAAAACACTGATGAAAATCACAAATTTGAAAGCTGTACGAGGAATGCCTACATTAACCAGCAAGGATGGAATTGTATGTGGACCATGTCAACAAGGTAAACAAATTCGATCTCCTCACTCTTCAGTTCAGTATATCACTACTTCTAGAAATCTGGAATTATTGCATATGGATTTGATGGGTCCGATTAATACACCTAGTATAGGTGAAAAAAAATATATATTTGTATGTGTTGATGACTTCTCTAGATTCACATGGGTAGCTTTCTTGAAAGAGAAATCCGATACAATAGAAGTTTTCAGAAGTCTTGTAGTGAAATTACAAACTGAAAAAAGGAGCCCAGTAGGAAAGATAATTCGAATCCGTAGTGATCATGGTAGAGAATTTGAAAATGAACAATTCAGTTCCTTTTGCAATGAGCTTGGAATCCAACATGAGTTCTCGGCCCCTATCACTCCTCAACAGAATGGTATCGTAGAACGAAAGAACATAACTCTCCAAGAGATGACTCGAGTTATGTTGACAGAGAAAGATATTCCCAAGAAATGGTGGGCAGAAGCAATCAATACAACATGTTATACAATCAATCGAGTGTACCTTCGACCATTCACCAGCAAAACAGCCTATGAAATCTAGAAGGGAAGAAAACAAAATGTCTCATACTTTCATGTGTTCGGAAGCAAATGCTACATTCTTAGAGATTGAGAACAATTGGCAAAGTTTGACAATCGAAGTGATACAGGAACTTTTCTCGGTTACTCCATCAACAGCCGTGCTTATAGAGTATTGAATCATCGAACCAACACTCTTATGGAATCAATAAATGTTATTGTGGATGATTTTGAGGAAGAACAAAAGCCCGATGGTGTCGAAGAAGAAGCTGGTATCTCTCATGTTCCAACACAGGTGTCCCAACCTGATAAATCACCTCCCTTGGGTGAACCATAATCACAACAGACTACTAGCACGACCAAGCAGATACGGTCTGAAACTGACGAAGCTGAGTATGTTCCAACACATGAATCCTATGTTCCAACACATGAACAACCTGATTCCACCAAGAGGATTACTCGATCTGTACCTCGAGTTGATTATCGACGACTAGCTGGATTACACTGTTTTGTCTCTCTAACTGAACCCAAGAACTACAAAGAAGCTTTACTTGATGAGTATTGGATCGCTGCTATGCAAGATGAACTCGGCCAGTTTACAAGGAATGATGTTTGGTATCTTACTCCTCGTCCCAAAGGCATTAATGTTATTGGTACGAAGTGGATCTTTAAGAATAAATCAGATGCAAATGGCTTAGTCACCCGTAACAAAGCAAGACTTGTTGCTCAAGGCTATACACAAGTGGAAGGGGTTGATTTTGATGAAACCTTTGCTCCAGTTGCCATGTTAGAATCCATTCGAATTCTACTAGCTATTGCTTGCTCTATGAATTTTACTTTGTATCAAATGGATGTCAAAAGTGCATTTTTAAATGGAGTGGTGAATGAAGAAGTATATGTGGAACAACCGAAAGGCTTTAAGATCCTCATTATCCGCAACATGTATATCGTCTCAAACAGGCGTTGTATGGACTCAAGCAAGCACCTAGGGCATGGTATGAACGACTTACTACTTTTCTTCTCGAGAAATGTTATCGTCGAGGGGGAGTAGATCGCACATTGTTCGTGCTTGACAAAGCTTCAAGGTTTCTGATTGCTCAAATATATGTTGATGACATAGTTTTTGGTTCTCACAATCTATGGTATAGGATTTTGTCACCATTATGCAATCTGAATTTGAAATGAGCATGGTTGGAGAGCTAACTTACTTTCTTGGACTGCAAGTCAAACAAGGACAGAATGGCTTATTCATAAATCAAAGTAAGTATGCCTTGAATTTGGTTAAAAAATTCGGACTCAGTAGTGCTCGATCAGTTCGAACTCCTATGGGAGTGTCTGATAAATTGGTGAAGGATGAAAAAGGAGTTTCGATCGATCAAAAGTTATACATAGGCATGATTGGAAGTCTATTGTACCTCACTGTAAGCAGACCAGATATATGTTTCAGTGTCGGAATATGTGCAAGATTTCAAGCTGATCCTAAGGAATCTCATCTTACTGTAGTGAAAAGGGTTATTCGATATGTAAGTGGGACTTCAGAATATGGTGTTTGGTATTCTAAGAATCAAGATTCATAGTTGATTGGGTACAATGATTCCGATTGGGCTGGTAATGCCGATGATCAAAAAAGCACCACAGGTGGATGCTTCTTTATTGGAACAAATTTGGTGTCTTGGTACAGCAAGAAACAGAACTCGATCTCCCTATCTACTGCCAAAGCAGAGTATCTTGCAGCAGGGAGTTGTTGTGCACAACTGTTATGGATGAAACAAATGTTGAAAGACTATGGAGTTCATCAAGGCCCTTTGAAAGTTCTATGTGACAACACAAGTGCAATTGATATTTTGAAGAATCCAGTTCAGCACTCGAGAACCAAACATATTGACATGAGGCATCATTTTATTAGAGATCTGGTTGAAAGAAAAGAAGTGGAAGTAGTCTATGTTCCAACACACGAGTAACTTGCAGATATATTTACAAAGCCGTTGGATGCCACCACTTTTGAGAGACTTCGACAACACCTAGATGTTTGTCAAATCTGAGGTAATTTGTACCATAATTACTCTTTTTTTAAATATTTCTTTTGATAATTTTCATTTTACAAAAATTGGAAAAGAACAAAAATATGGAAGGAAGCAAAGGCATACAAAAATAGGAGATGTTAGTTTGGTAAGTATGGTGTGTTGGAAGTTATTTAAGAAAGACAACGTGATGTGACAAGTAGAGAAAAGGCCATCAGTACCATGTTTGGGAAATCTAAAAAGGGACTTCACGGGAAAAGAGGTGAGTAAGATGAAGAGTTAAAGGGGATTTAAATTCATATACATCCCTTCGCATCTCTCTGCACTCGGCCAATTATTTTCTCCCCAAAATCCTTGCCAAAAAACACTTATTCTCAACACTTCTCTCCATCTCGGCATTGTGCCTAAGAATGTCAAACCCAAACTCTCCAATAGTGGAATCCGCGGTGCTAGAAATCATGAGGGGAGATCAAAACTCGATGAATTTGGATTTGGTGGTGGCTACTGAGACGAGAAAATATGTTGAACAAGCTGAGGAAGAAAAACAAACTCAGATCGGAGGAAGCATAGAAGATGCAGAGGATGAGGTGACAGTTGAGGTCGAACCCGAGGAAGCCAAAGAACCAGAGGAAAAGAAAGAGGTTTCCGGTAAAAGAAAATTGAGAGGGGAATCCAAAGCAAAGCCAGATGCTAAAAAGGAAACTTCAGGAACCAAGAAGAAACCTAAGGTAACTAGCCCTAACCCTAGTCCGTTAAAATTCATGGGTATTGAATGCTCGTGTATGGATGAAATATTTGAGTGGCTTGAGGCCAATAGAGTAGCTATAGACTTAAGGAAGATCAAGAAAATTGAAGGAGAATATTTGACAGTTAAAGTGAAGGAGTTGGTGACTGGGAATCTAGGAGGAATAAGGCTTGAGAATCATACTTTGAAATTTGTTATGGGGAGATATGCCGAGTTTAGGGAAAAAGATAAGTTTTACGTGCACTGCTATATTCCTGTACCAAGTTGTGTCTCTTTGAGAGAGATTAGGGAAAGTGAAGTGGCTGGATTAGAAGTGAGTAGGAATGGAGATAAACTTCAGGTGGGGTTCTTTGATACGAATTCTGCAAGGAGAATGGAAGAATTGAGGAAGTCTATCTTCATTATTCTATCTGATAGTGAAGAGAGTGTTCTAACACAGACGGATGAACCTGAGCATATGGACTTAGACTCTGATGCTGATTTAGGAGGAGAGCATAATGAGGATTTTTATAATTATGATGGTGAAGCATCTGATGAAAACCTACCTGATCAGAGGGATGGTTCTGAGAGTGATGAAGATACTCAGTTAGAAGAAAAATCTGAGAAGGAAAAGAAAGCTGAAGCATCAGGGAGTGTTCCAACACTGGATATTCCTGATCTGGCATATTCCAGTGATGAGGCACTGGATGAGTTCTATCAGAAGGCAAAAGGCAAGAGGAAGGCTGGCAAAGCAAAGGATTCTGCTAAAGCTAAGAGGAGCAAGAAAAGGCACGATAGCAAAGAAAAGAAGGTTTTACCTCCTCCATCTGTCAGCAAGGCTTTCACTGCTGTTTATTTTGATGAAAAAGGTGCAGAAATGGGAGAGTTTTTCTCAGAGAAAAAGTTCATAGCAGAAAGGCCACTGAATCTAAAAGCCTATAAGGAGAGCGGCTTTACAGATTTTTTGAAGCTGACTGGCATGACAACAGCAGCAACAATTCAACTACAGTACAATAGACAGGTTGTACTTGAGGTATACTCCAATATAATGCCTGGTAATGTAGAGATTAGCTCCCCTTGGTATGGTAGAGTATATATACGGGGGAAGGTCATTGATGTCTCTGCTGATAGGATTAACATATTGCTTTGTCTAAAAACACTTGAGACAGAGGGAGTATTTCCTGAAAATCTGGGATTGTCTGACAATGAAATTTTAGGTGTTGTATCTGGGGGTTATAAGACTGAATGGCCAACAACGGGATATTCACAAGCATCTTGCTTGTCATCAAGATTTTTTGGCTTATATCAGGTAGCTTTTAATTGTTGGTTGCCCTCGAGTAATACTACAGCTCTGACAAGGGAGATGGCCAAGCTGCTATACTGTGTTGGAACACAGAAAGAAGTTAATCTCGGACTTCTCATTCAGCAGTATCTGGTCAGACAGGCTACTGCTCCTAAAGTAAATGATGATATTATCTACCTTGCTTTAATCTCTGCTCTAGCCAAGACTGCAAAGGTGAAAGGGAAGGCTTCAGATATAGTGATTGACACGGAGTTTTTGAGGCCAAACAAGAAGACATTTGGACTGAGACATGTTCACGATCTCCCATGGAAACCTTCTGGGTCGACTTCGTCTTCTGCAACAGTAAAGGAGTCTCGACTGCTGGTTTTGAATGCCCGTCTTGGTGCTATTGGTGTTCAAATGGCTGCTTTGGAGGCAGAGAAAGAAAGCCTGGAGGCTGAAAAGTCCTGATTGGAAGATTGACTCTTATAATTAATGCAGGGGGAGCAATGCTGTTATATGATTTTAATAGTATCTTTGGATTATGTGTGGTCCCAGGGGGAGAAATTTTGGATGGCTTGTAGTAGACTTTGATTCAAATTTCAATTTGGATGTAATGATTTTTATGTGATGGATTTCTGGTTTTTGAATTTCATGCCTAATGGAATTCTGGAATTCTATATCTTGTTGATTGCTGGTTTACAGTTACTGCTTGGGAATTACATGTCCAAAATATTATGGGTCCACAAAAATGCCAAAGGGGTAGATTGTAAAGTCAAGGGATTTGCAAATATTTTATTGGCAATTTTGTGTGAATTAATTTTGAACAGAAATTCTGACCATGTTGGAACATGCTGGTGCATAATATTCACGCCAAGATTTTATGGAAATCAAAGTCAGAGTATTGCAGTAGTTTGGTATAAATGGAATTCGTATATCTGACTATATATATCAGGCGTGTGAAGCATAATTGGTTTATGGAAAATCCCTACTTATATGGAGAAGATTTATTCGAATATATGAGATAGAATGATATAAGGTAAATCTCTTTATTTATGGGATTTGGATATGCTTCAAGAATCAGATTTGGAATAGGAATATTGTGGAGATAATCAAGGAGTATTCAGATCTGATTCGTGGATATAAATTGGGGACAAACACGGCTGCATACTCACGGATTTAATAGAGCAAAAATCTGCACACAGATTTTTGAGACTTTCGAGAAGTTGCAAAGAGTCAGAACACTGTATTCCAACACACCTGACCTGCCGCACTAAGTTCAGAATCGTAAACCTTAATTCCTCGGGAGGAGGAGAACCTGCTTCGACGGAGTTCGAGATCAGAGGGAGTCTGATTAAGGCGGATCGGTAGTTAGGGGAGCTAGCAGAGTCCACACGTCATAGTTAGTAAAGATAAGTATTTTGTAAATTGTACTCTATCTTTCTAATCAGTGGATTCATTCTGAATTGGTCCAGGCCCCGCAGATGTAGGTGGATTACACCGAACTGCGTAACCAAGTCGTGTGTCTTTTACGTATTACGTTATTATGCACTTGGTTAAATTAGTCATGTTGGAACACACTAGTAAAGACTAGAAAAAATGGTAAAGCTAAATTTCAGATTAGATGGATATGTCCATGATAATCATTTAATCTAATTGTTCTTGTCAATGTATTTTGTTCGATCTTATTTTACAGATCGTGTATTGGTAATTTCATTCGTGTTTATATATTTGGAGTTCCACTCTCGATGTGTGTTTTTCAAAGTGTTTACAGTTTTGACAATATAGATCGTGTTTGGATCAAGATCAAGTGGTGTTACAGCTGTTGCAGATCCCTGTTTGGCATAGTGATACTGATATTGTTACGCTCCTTTTCGCCGTTGTGATTCTTGCAGGAGAGAGTTAATATCTCCGAGGGCGATATTATAGTTTTTATTGGATCTCTGATCTGTAATAGTACAACAATCGGTCTGGTTGACATGCAATTTGAATATCCCTGCAATTGATTGATTATTGCTAGATGCTAGTTAGGTTAGATGTCAATTTCACTTATTGTAATTGCCGCTAGGCTTTTTTTCCAATATCTTAGAGTGATTGATTTTTTTTTTTTGTAATTTGGAAAGTGTATTATTATGGGTAAATTATTATTAAAAAAATATATATTTATTTAAATAATTTTTTCCTACCTTTTAAATAAGTTAATTTTGCCTATAAATATTGTTCAATTTCAGTAAACAAAATCTAACATTTTTGTTATAAAGGTATTATAAAGTAAGTTTGGGGTTGGTTCTCATTGATGGGGTGGTTTCCCCCATCTTTTTCGATTTATAACCAACATTTGTGAGTTGTGACATCTTTGTTATTGTTTATATTTATTAGGGCTATTATGACTAACTGCCAAACTTCTGTACTTACTCTATAAATTCAGCAAGTTTTCACGTGGCATCATAAGCTGACGTAATTTCATTACAGATATTTTCCACCTTGAACAATATCTCCATAAAGGACCATCATCATGGCTCATGCCCAGTGGGCGAATGGCTGTAAATTATCACTTTTCATTCATTGTAATAGTATCTTTCACAACAGTGAGATGCGATACTGCTTTATAAAACTTATCTGAATCGAAATGAATTGAACTTAATCAAAACGAATTGTTAGAATTAGTCTCACATTAGTGATCGACAGTCATATAACTCAGTATAAGATCATGAGTCATCTCTACATGGTATCAATTGGTTTTAAGATAGAAGCCCGTGATTCTAATATGGTATCAGAGTCCAGGTTGGCCCGTTACCTCCTTTCTGTCCACGTTTGCGCGATGATTCATACCACTGCACGTGAAGGGGCGTGTTAGAGTTAGTCTCACATTAGTGGTTGACAGTTTATATAACTCAGTATATAAGATCATGAGTCACATCTGCATAGTACCAATTGGTTTTATGATAGAAACACGTGATTCTAATATGAATTGAATCGAACTATACTGAAAATAAGTGTGTTGAACAATAGTAATAATTTAAATAAATTAGGGATAAGTGTCAATATAACCATATCTACTTGAGTAAGTGTCAATATAACCCTATGATAATTTTTAGTGCAAAAATAATGCTAACTAGTAATGAAAGTGCCAATATAACCCTCAGACCCCATTTTCGGCATTGACCTCAATTTTTGCCGTTGACTATATGTAAATTATCCAAAATACCCTTTGGGCAAACTC
The DNA here is from genome assembly GCA_037428765.1 of Rubia yunnanensis. Lineage (NCBI taxonomy): Eukaryota > Viridiplantae > Streptophyta > Magnoliopsida > Gentianales > Rubiaceae > Rubia > Rubia yunnanensis. Next base: position 80,406,270 of record CM075071.1, on the reverse strand, counting down.
TGAAATTAGGTGGGCAATTTTACCCTCATAGTTCGCCGGACCACCACCGTAACAGGTAGGGTTATATCAGCATACTTGAAATCTTATTGGGTTATATCGACACATTCCTAATGCTTATATGGTTATATCAACACATTCCTAATGTTTGTAAGGTTATATCAGCACATTCCTAATGTTCGTAGGGTTACATCAACACATTCTTAAAACTTATAGGGTTATATCAGCACATATTCTAAATATAAGTGTGTAGTACTCGGCTGACATTAACAGACGACCACATCATCACATACACCATTATAACATTATAACAATATCTTATACAACATAAAATTTGACATCATGACACCATCATTAATATTAAACATTATTATCAATATCATAGTCTCATTTCAAAATTATCAACATTAAAAATCCCAAGTCGAAGAGCACAACAAAATAACAATCACACACAACACCAAAGGTCATCCAAACATCAATCCGGACGAAACACAGCAAAATAAACAAAATATTATTAAAACCCCAATATTCTATATTATGTGCTGATATAACTTTACATTTTTAATAATCTATAGTATGTGCTGATATGACCTTACATTTTTCGCTAATGTACCGATTTAACCCTATAAATTTTAAGAATGTGCTGATTTAACCCTACCAGTTTTCATAATGTGCTGATATAATCTTACATAATCCGGCGGCGGTTCGAGTCTAAGGGTAATAACATCATTTCATAATTTTTTAGTATTTTAATTTTTTTTCAGAGGGGTAAATATATAATTTTATAAAATTTCGGCTAAAAGTTGTCGAAGAGGGTTATATTGACATTTATATCAAATAAGCTGTGTTATAAAAGCATTTTTTTCAATAAATTAAAGCTAAATTTCACCCACCTAAATATTTGCTGAATTGAACATAACTAAACTCTGCGGAACATGGCCTTACCCAACGAGTTTTCCACTTGAACTTCACACCAACGAATTTAGAGGAAAATAACCATAATAATGAAAACTTCAAGTGGTTGCTATTATTTTAAAGTAAGTGCATGAGTCATAGGACACACTAAACCCTTCTAATGTCAACTTAAGCCCTTTTCTCTTCTTCTTTCTTTATATTTCTTTGGAATCTAAGCAAAAATCATTTTCTTTTGCTACATGTACATGACAATAAGAGCTTGAGCCACGTTGTAAAACATCAAAGGAAACACAATGATAAATTATTATTCTTTTGACCAAACCACATGATTCTAGAGTGAGCTATATCAGTCAAAACACATTGCAAACACCCATCTCTTCTAAACACAAATATACTCGCTCCGTTGCCGTTTCTTTAACAGTGACACACTTTCTAATTTGATATATTTCTTTTATATTAGTTCTTTCTATTTATGGCAAGTTTAAGGTTGTTACATCCACTCATTTTACTTTTTCTTCTTTCAATTCAATTTCATCCACTCATTTAGCATCTCCTAAGTTCTAACACCAAAAATGATGTACCACTGTTAGAGAAACAGAGGGAGTACTTAACTTAAACTCTCATCAAATTCCAACTATGTAAGTTCAAGTCACTTGTACTTGAAACTATAGTTACATTATTGATGAAAATGCTATACACTCATAAGCCTTAAAATATACTCATATAGCATCGGGTTATATACTCTCTATTTCAGCTGATCAGATAGAAAACGTGTCATTCTTTATACATATTTTAATTTGTACTCCCTCCGTTTTTTTTTCATTGGCACCTCTCTTTTGGTGTTAGAATTGAGGAGATGCTAAATGAGTGGATGAAATTGAATTGAAATAAGAGAAAGTAAAATGAGTGGATGTAAAAACCTTAAACTTGCCCAAAATAGCAAGTGCCAATTATAAAAAAACACCACTTTTAGTAAGTGTGCCAATGAAAAAAAAACGAAGGGAGTATCAAACATTCACAATATAATAAAATATCGAAAAATGTAAACATGACATTTAAACTTTTAAATAATCTTTTGCATTTATAATCGCTTAAGATAAGACGGTTTTACTGCACGACGGTTCTGCTCCACGTGAACGAATTTAATATATTTTAATGGATAAAGCTTCATTTCATATCATCACGAAAATACAGTATGGAAATACTGTATCAGACAACCTGACTGAGATTTGAACACTCCAACTCTCAATAAACCAATCCAACTTGAATTTGCAAAAAATGACTAATCAAACTATAAAAATATATAATATCAAAAATATTTTTAAAATTTCTAAATTTAGTATGTAATTTAACAAAGAGTGCGTCTCTTGAAAGACGGTCTTTCCATAAGTCATGGAAAGACCGAGGTTTAAGTGTAAATTAGAAGAAATAAAGATAAAATGTTTGGGTTGCATGAACCGGGTTATAAATTTTATAACTACTACATGTTGCATACTAAATTTTTAATGTTGCAACTAAGACCTTTTACCTTTGATTATTCAAATTAAGCCCCGTCTTTCCATAATCATATGGAAAGACCGTCTTTCCCAAGACTTTGCCTTTAACAAATGCGGTATATAAGATAAAAAAATAAGTGATCGATTCATAATCTTATGGAGAGACCGCTTTGGAGATCTACTCAATTAAATATGCGATCAAAATTTAATAAATACATAATAGTGCAATTTCAGTTGGGACAGGTGACTAGAAAACAACTAAAGTAAACACCACGGGCCCATTTTAATGTTTTTCAGCCCAAATTTTGGGCAGAAACCCTAGTAATATAAAAGGTGCCAACCACTTCCCCTAATTTTAGGTTCAACTCATTTCCGTTTCTTCGCAACAAACCAGCCGAAACACTTTTCTTCCAATCAACCCCAATATTTCAACATTTTTCAATCAGTCTGAAATGGGATTTAGATCGGGTAATTGATAGTTTTGTGTATATTGATTGTTGGTTAGGTTAATTTGCAGACAGATTGTTGGCTCATCGTATCTACGCCACCACTTGTCCGATCGGCTTTTAGGTCCTTATTCAAATCTATGATGTTCTTCTTCTCTTCGTCTCTCTGGGATTACCATAACATCCATTATCACCCGCCGCGGAGAAAGTTTAAAGAATAGGGTTTTACTGGAATGCTTGGATTTGATAAGACAAATACAGGTAACTGAATTATGTAGCTGTTGATATGTTTATGTTTTACCTTGTGTTTGATAAGCCATTTTTGTTATTGATATGTTATGTGTGGATGGTTGATCATTGACAATTTTCATGCAAATAGAAGGAACCCTTGGCTAATTTCTGTCCATTGATGAGATCAAATATGTTTTCTTCAGTGTACGATATTGGTAGGACGGTCCCTAGGGTCAAATCCTGAAGTCGGTATGATGAATTGAACAATTCGTTCTAGCAATTGTTCCTTCGTCACCAATACTGGAAACTCTGCGGTTTTCCGGAGAGTTGCCACCAATGCCGCCCAGCCGTCATCATGGAAACAATAACATTTCTGAGTTAGATTTAACGAAGTAAGTTCACAGACAATCAAATTCCAGTTTTAGTAATGTTCTCACATTACAATTACATACTGCTAGATCAATAGACCATATATTGCACTGACCATATATTGCACATTGCACATATGCATACAATTTATGTTTGAATAAAAGTTAGATTAGTACATACAAAGTTACTCAAAATCAGAATTTAGGCATGGACATTGAGAGTTTCTTTCATTTTCTCAGGGTGTTGCTATATCCCGCCCTGTATTTTACTATCCTCGCCCTAATACGTATAAATACACGTATTTTGAATTTTTTTTAAAAAGAAAAAGAATGGAAGAAACCCTATAAATACCCCCTCCCCCTCTTATTTTTTCTCTCCTTCTTCTTTCTCTCCTTCTTCTTCTTCTTCTTTCTCTCCCCCTTCCCTCTCTCCATTTCCGCCGGACCGCCACCGCCCGCCGCCGGAAACCCGCCGGAAAACGTAAGTTTTTGAGGAATTTTTTTTACTTTTCGTGCGAATCGTTGCCCGATCTATTCGAATTTTGTTGAACTTGTCGGAATTGTTAGAATTGGGGTTTGTTACAATTTTGTTAAATGTAGAATGGATGTTCGGTTGGTGGTTAGATGTTGCGTTGGTGGTTAGTATAGGAGATTAAGATGTAGAATAATAATTTGGAGAAATCTAATATTAGGAATTTAATGAATTTTGGAATTAGAACGAAGAAATTGTGTTTTTTAGAAATTATTTAGTTTAACTTTGGACATAATATTTTAGAAATAGTATTTTTTAGAAATTGTGTATTTTAGAAATTATTTAGTTATGCGACATAATAGAAATTATTTAGAAATTATTTTTTAGAAATTGTGTTGTTTGGAAATTATTTAGTTATGTGACATAATTGGAATTAAAACGAAGAAATTGTGTTTTTTAGAAATTACTTAGTTTAAATTTGGACATAATATTTTAGAAATTGTATTTTTTAGAAATTATTTAGTTATGTGACATAATAGAAATTATTTAGAAATTATTTTTTAGAAGTTGTGCTTTTTTGGAAATTATTTAGCTATGTGACATATTTGGAATTAAAACGAAGAAATTGTGTTTTGTAGAAATTATTTAGTTTAAATTTGGACATAATGACATAATTGGAAGAAATTATGTTTTTTAGTAATTATTTAGTTTAAATTTGGACATAATATTTTAGAAATTGTATTTTTTAGAAATTGTGTTTTTTAGAAATTATTTAGTTATGTGACATAATAGAAATTATTTAGGAATTATTTTTTAGAATTTGTGTTGTTCTGGAAATTATTTAGTTATGTGACATAATTGGAATTAAAACGAAGAAATTGTGTTTTGTAGAAATTACTTAGTTTAAATTTGGACATAATATTTTAGAAATTGTATTTTTTAGAAATTGGGTTATTTAGAAATTATTTAGTTATGTGACATAATAGAAATTATTTAGAAATTATTTTTTAGAATTTGTGTTGTTCTGGAAATTATTTAGTTATGTGACATAATTGGAATTAAAACGAAGAAATTGTGTTTTGTAGAAATTACTTAGTTTAAATTTGGACATAATATTTTAGAAATTGTATTTTTTAGAAATTGGGTTATTTAGAAATTATTTAGTTATGTGACATAATTGGAATTAAAACGAAGAAATTGTGTTTTGTAGAAATTACTTAGTTTAAATTTGGACATAATATTTTAGAAATTGTATTTTTTAGAAATTGGGTTATGTAGAAATTATTTAGTTATGTGACATAATAGAAATTATTCAGAAATTATTCTTTAGGAATTGTGTTTTTTGGAAATTATTTAGTTATGTGACATAATAGAATATAGTTCTATTTAAATAAACTTTAGTAATCCGATGTAAACAATTGTGTAGTAAACTGTTACGATATGTTTTAACTATTGTTTCCTTGAATGTTAATAATAGTGTGATGTGGTAAAAAAATAAGATTATTTAGTAATGTAATCTCCAATTTGCAACTAAAAAAAATGTTCCAGTTCGTTGTATGATTGTACGATAATTAAATTTGCTGTTTGTGGAGGGGTTTTTTTATGTTATATCCACTTTTTCCTATGCATTATAGAATATGTAGTCTCCATTAGTAAATTAAAATGATGCACTGTTCGAAAATATTAGTTCACACGTTGTTGAAATGTATGTTAATTTATCTTATCATATCAGTTTGATTCACTTGTTGTTATACTAATTACATATCTTGTGTCGTAGATGAGCACTGCTGGTCAACCTGACGGTCATGGTCGTTCCATACGACGAAGAGGTGTTAGTGCCTCGGCGAGACAGGCTAGAGGCCGCGTGGTCGAGGATGAACCGTCGCCTCGCCCGCGGGAGTGTGATGTAGGAGCGGAGCAGCCTTCTCCACCGAGCGTTCGTGCATTCGATCCCATGCCAACATGGGACGGTCCGGAGATTAATATTCTCGCATCTGGTGGAATCCGTCATGATAGTGATTGGCAGATGAATTATGACCTGCCGGCAGATGTCCCCCCGATGGGCCAACCTGGCGCGAGTGTGCCATTGGATGCCGGGATCGAACGTTATGCTGCAGTTGGAGCCAGACACACCGTGAGGAATAGAGCTGGTCAATTCGCACAGTCTTCTGGTGGATCGTGCAATGCCGGTGAGACTAGCACCGGAAGGGCACCGAGGAATAGGAGGAAGCGACCCGCCGATGAGACATGGCTAGTGCGGGGACCGGTGGCTGGTGGCCCGCAGGATGACCTCGTCATACCAAGCTTCGGAGGACACGTCGCTGTTGACGTTTGGAATGGTATAGAGCGAGGTGTGCTGAGATGTCATGCTCGGTCGCCGCTATGCAAGCAGCTAGTCGCCACGCTCCCCGAACTGAGCGATGTTGCACAGGCCCGGATACATGCGACCGGGTTGGCCCACCTGCCTGCGATTATGTTCCAGTTCCTTGACATGGCACTGATATCCGCTTTTGTGGAGAGGTGGCAGCCGGACACGAACACGTTTCACATGCCTTTTGGGGAGATGACCATCTTGATGCATGACGTTGAGATGATTCTTGGCATTCCCATCGATGGTGGCGCTGTTGCGAGTACCATTTCGGCGGAGACTATTGAGGAAGCGTGCGCTGAACTGTTTGGGAAAACGTGGAGTCCTTTGTTGCGGAAGACTGGAACGGAACGGGGGTAACATAGATGCCCAATCGTTGATTGCGAGGTGTGTAGCGGCGGGGCAGAGCGAGAACTTCCAATTTATGTGCTACATGCTGACCCTGTTTTCATCCACGCTTTTTGTGGATAAAACTGGGAATAAGGTTAGAGCCAACCTTCTACCCCTGCTTGATTCGCAGTTGTCGTGGGGCTCGGCGACATTGGCCAGTTTGTATCTGCAGTTGGGAATTGCGTCCCGGTCCAAGGCGCGCGGCCTATGCGGATGTTGCACGCTGCTTCAAGCATGGATATACGAGTATTTTCCGATGTTTCGGCCGAGATCGAGTACATTGCCTGCTCTTCCGGGCCGCGCCAGTCGGTGGCACACAGGGGATAAAACGGGGAGGGGTACGGGGAGGCTCGGTGCCATCAGGCGACAGTTGGATGCCTTACAGCCCGACCAGGTATGAATTCTATGCTTTTACTCTTATTCTGACAGTAGTAGATAGATCGGATTCCATAGAAACGTAACATGTCTGTGAAACTTTTTGCAGGTGGATTGGTTGCCATATGGAGTGGACGTGGTTAGGGCTGCGAGGGGGAGGACTCACTACCGCGGCGTGATTCGATACCTCGACGCAATGGAGGCGTACATGCCAGATCGCGTTGTGCGCCAGTTCGGTCTCGTACAGGGTATACCGCGGGGTCTTGCAATTGCGCCCGAGCCTTGTTCCCGCCCGGCTGATCCAGTCGGCTATTCAGTGACCTACCCAGGGAGGCTGTAGTTGACCCTATGGGAGATGGCACACACTTGGCACGACGGTCAGCTTGAGGCGTTCCCGATAGCCACGAGCCAATCAGAGTGTACCATGGATTACGAGGACTGGTACGCGACTCATTCGCACCCATTGATCGCAAATCCTGAACATGCTGTCGCGAGTGGATCGGACAGGACACATCATCAGTTATCGGTAAGTTTTCCCGAACTGTTTGCTTTGAGTAATTATATTACATTTTACTGTTTCGTTATTGTAAACTCTGTTTCCTGTGCAACAGATGCTGAGTGACGTGATGAGCGCCCTGGATCAGTTTGACTCGGCGACCGTTGATGGACTCGCCGACCCCAGCATGAGGGAGTTGATGACGACTCTTGTCAGTCATCGCGATGAGTATCGCAGGCTCGGTTATGGACCCATTTCTTAGTCGACTGTTTGCTTATGTATGACCCCACAGTTTTGCCATATTCTGCTCATTTATGTAATCGGTAACTGTTTGTGCATATAAAATTTATTTGTTATCGATTTTTGCAACAGTAACGCTTTCAAAATAATTACTCGACGCTTCGATAATAACTGTAACGGTTGCGTACATGCCGAAATGTTTCGCTGGGTTGCAACAGTTAATTACTCTCAGAGTATGCTTTTCTCCAAGCCCTTATCCTCCTACGAAAGGGTAACTCCCAACCTACGACATCAGGCTTCCTCAATGTGGTCCACATATTAACCACGGGGGGCATGGGACAGTTTTCCTTCACGTGTACCCGGACGAAATGGCTTGCACTGCGAACGTATACAATGTGTAGCTCCCTACTTGTTCCATCCTCGCCCCCACCCGCCCTCAGTGGAAGGACTGTGCAGCAATGGTCCGCCGACCCATTCTCTAAAATGTAATATAAAACTACAACCGTGTTGTAGTAGGTGGCGACAGGAAACATGTCTGCAATGACCGTAAACCAATGCTCTGGACCACATGGACCGCTGGTGTGGTGTATACGGGCTCTGGCGAGTTCAACGTCATTCTGCGAACCGTATATGGGAACATAGTCAGGCCAATGAGTTGATATCTCGTTAAATACTGCCCGACGCGCTGTACACCATTCACCTTCACCGTCTACGTGCAACGCATCAGCAACGCATCTGAAGCCACAGTTTCCATCACTCACGACATCGTTCCAGCCTTCGATGTAACGCCGGACAATGTGGGGGACACTTTCGAGGAACGGGAATGTCGCTGCAGGAGAACACATTAAGATAAATATCTTGTGCAGGCGGCGTTCATTAGGAAGAATGGTGCTTGTACTTACCGTGCCGGCGACCGCTCCCTGGAGCACGCCCCGGGGACCTTGAACTACCCCCGTATCGCCTGTTCACGTGCTCGTGGTAGCTCGGTGAACGCCGGGTTGATCTTGATCGGGGGACCTGCTCGCTTGGTCTCCCACGTGCACTGGTACAATTGTCTGGCTCGCCAATGCCGCTCTCCTCCGGCCGCAACTGCGCATCTATGTAGGATGAAACTCGTCGGCGGACCGAAGGGTCGCTGCGTGCCAGCTCCTCCAACAGAGTGTTGAACCGCGACTGATCTTGTTCGGCCCTCGCAATGTTTTCCGTGCTCCCCACGTGATCACCCAATGCCAGGCTCTTAAACAGCGGATGAATGTCGTCCAAGTACAAGGGGATTCCTTCAGCAACTGCCCCTGCCATGACGCATGCACACGGTATTCCGTGCGTCGAGCACAGCACACAACCACAGTAAGCATATACCTGTGCTCCGAGTGCATCAATCCTCCCGGACTCGACCGTCAATTTATCCAGACAGTATTTGGACACATTGTTGATCAAGTTGCTGAAAAGGGCCCTACGGTGCAATCTTCCAACGACAGTTCTTGATTTCTCCAGGCCGGTCTTGATCATAGCAATCTGCTGGGCTATCTGCAGGTCGACACGCCTCCATACCGTGTCCAGCGAACCAGTCGACGTTTGTAACCACCCTTTCAATGACGAGTGTGCACTTTCGACCCTGCATGTAGTTGTGTTCCCGAAATGCTGAAATCTGTTCGTCCATGCCCTCACAAATTTCTCCTTATGGGGGGTGAGCCACGTCGTCTCAGCGTAACTAATAACAGTCTCGCTCCAAGACCATTCAGTCCTCATATCTACCAAGGCGGTTTCGTACTCTGGAACGGTGGACGCATTGCAAACCCGGAACCATGCACCATTCTTGAACGCTGCCCCGTTCCTCTTATTCCCTGTCAGCACAGTAACACGTGCCTCCACATCCTTGTTAATATGCCAGGTGCAGAGCAAATGATTCGATTCTGGAAACACAGTCCGAAGTGGCCTAATCAGTCCCATCTCCCGATCGGTAACCACAACCTCAGGGAACGGTCCATCCACAAGCAAGTTCTTCAGCGCGTTCAGCACCCACTCATAGGTATCTGCCGTTTCGTCAACGACAATTGCGTAGGCAATCAGGAAGTTTGTGTTGCAAGGGGACATCCCAACCATCTCAATGAATGGCATGCCGTAGCGATTGGTCTTGTACGTTGAGTCGATGGCCACAACCCACGGAAACGTGCGAAATGCCACAACAGCATCGGGATTGGCCATGAATAAATGAGTCAAAGTACCATCACCTGCTGAGCGGTGACTAGTGACATACCCTTTCGCGGTGGCCAGATGCAAACAATTCTCCGCTGTGTTGCGCCCGCCTCGCCTTTCTGTTACATATGCCGACCTCTCATTGTACACCTGCCTAATGTTCTGATGCAGGTCCGAAAACGAATTACTGAGGCTGGCATTGATATGCCTTGGGGCTGTTTCTGAATCTGTCAAATCTCTGATCATTTGCTTCGCGTCCGCATGGAGCTTGCTGCTCTGTCTATGACCCTCGGGGTACACTGAGAAAGAGTGGTTGTGCATCCCTCGCCTAGGATCCTTGCACGGCACTACATTCCAACCATCCCCCGTGATGCTCTATTTCAAGACAATCGTGAATGGGCAGTCACAACTTCTGGTCGAGCTGCTACTCCGTCGGACTACATCAGATTCACTCGTATCTACATCCTTATCCTTTCGGCCCCGATTGCAAATGCAATATAACCTCAGGGGACCATTCCTATTCTGTTTGTAGGACCCCGTGACAAGTTCAAATCCCACCTGCAGAGCAATCCGTTGCAGGTAGGAATAAGCCTCGGCAACATCTGGGAACACAGCTGAGGTGGCAAATGGAGAGTATCCATTCCGCTCTGCAGCAGCTTCACATGACTGATTGTCATCCTTAAACAGCAATAAATATCAAGCAATTAGTTACACTCAACTGCTATACCAACGACAATGATGTCGTCAATTAACGTTTACATATGAACGAATAAAGATAAAATTACAGCCAAAACGTTAAAACATATACTTAAAGAAGAGAACATAAAGATAAAATTATAGTACATGAAATGCCATTACAGTTATAAAATTAACGTACACAAATTAACTCCCTAAACTAAAATTACATTCATCCATTTCAAACTGTCCTCCTAATGGACTTAAGGGTGCACTCCGCCATTTCTCATTAACAGCTAAAACATACATGTAATGGAAAAAAAATGAAATAACATTGTGGCTAGAATTAATATTACATTCTTACATTCCACATTAAGGTTGAAAATTAATTAACGTAACGAATTTAATGTTTACTAGTGAACTTTTGGAATCCAAAATGCAACCGGGTCGTTTCAGAGTAACTTTTAATACTTGCATTTGAATAATGTAAAATGAAACAAAGTAATTACATTTCAACAAATTAAACTAACAAAATAGCGTAAAAAAAGTAAATTAACGTTACAATAATTAACAAAATAACAAAACTAACAAAACAACAAAATTAACGTTACAATAATTAACAAAACAACAAAATTAACAGAACAACAAAATTAACGTTACAGTAATGAACAAAATAACAACATTAACAAATCAACAAAATTAACGTTACAATAACTAACAAAATAACAAAATTAACAAAACAACAACATTAACGTTACGGTAAGTAACAAAATAACTAAATTAACAAAACAACAAAATTAACGTTACAATAATTAAAATTAACGTTACAATAATTTTTACGTTACATTTAATAAATTAAAATACTAAGATGAGCATAAATACTAAGATAAATGTGCAATAATTTCATCGTAACAGTTAATAAATTAAAACACAAAGACGGGCATAAATTTCTACGGCAAAAATTATTAAATTTAACAACTACTTATGGACAGAAAACTAATTAGTAAAATTACCTCCGAAGACATGGAATTTCTAACACCTTTTTTGGAGTAATTTTTGCTCGTCTTGGATAGCAAAAAATTTGGGTTGCCCTCAGAATCAGTAGAATTCGAGCTCATTTATAGCAGTTCAATTTTGGGATGCAGCCTGGCACGGCTCGCGCCCAGGCCACGGCGAGCCGAGGTGCGTCCGGCTCGCGCCCGTGGCCTGGCGACCGGACCGCGTCCTCCTCGAGCCGAATGCACGGCGAGCGGCGCCGGTCCGGCTCGTGCCCAGACCGTGGCGAGCGGTCCGGCGGCGGCTCGCGGCCAGGCCGCGGCGACCGGACCGGCGGCGGCTCGTGGCCAGGCCGCGGCGACCGGACCGGCGCCGGCTCGCGGCCGGGCGGTGGCGAGCGGACCACGGCCCAGACCTATTCAAAATTTATGTTATTGAATATGTGTGGACTTGTTTTCATACATTAATATTATTTTTCCACCTGATAGATTAGATGGATGTGTCCATGATAATCATTTAATCTAATTGTTCTTGTCAATGTATTTTGTTCGATCTGATTTTACAGATCGTGTATTGGTAATTTCATTCGTGTTTATATATTTGGAGTTCCACTCTCGATGTGTGTTTTTCAAAGTGTTTACAGTTTTGACAATATAGATCGTGTTTGGATCAAGATCAAGTGGTGTTACAGCTGTTGTAGATCCCTGTTTGGCATAGTGATACTGATATTGTTACGCTCCTCTTCGCCGTTGTGATTCTTGCAGAAGAGAGTTAATATCTCCGAGGGCGATATTATAGTTTTTATTGAATATCTGATCTGTAATAGTACAACAATCGGTCTGGTTGACATGTAATTTGAATATCCCTACAATTGATTAATTATTGCTAGACGCTAGTTAGGTTAGATGTCAATTTCACTTATTGTAATTGCCGCTAGGCTTTTTTTCCAATATCTTAGAGTGATTGATTTTTTTTTTTTTGTAATTTGGAAAGTGTATTATTATAGGTAAATTATTATTAAAAAATATATATTTATTTGCATAATTTTTTCCTACCTTTTAAATAAGTTAATTTTGCCTATAAACATTGTTCAATTTCAGTAAACAAAATCTAACATTTGTGTTATAAAGGTATTATAAAGTAAGTTTGGGGTTGGTTCTCATTGATGGGGTGGTTTCCCCCATCTTTTTCGATTTATAACCAACAGTTGTGAGTTGTGACATCTTTGTTATTGTTTATATTTATTAGGGCTATTATGACTAACTGCCAAACTTTTGTCCTTACCCTATAAATTCTGCAAGTTTTCACGTGGCATCATAAGCTGACGTAATTTCATTACAGATATTTTCCAACCTTGAACAATATCTCCATAAAGGACCATCATCATGGCTCATGCCCAATGGGCGAATGACTGTAAATGATCACTTTTCATTCATTGTAATAGTATCTTTCACAACAGTGAGATGCGATACTGCTTTATAAAACTTATCTGAATCGAAATGAATTGAACTTAATCAAAACGAATTGTTAGAATTAGTCTCACATTAGTGATAGACAGTCATATAACTCAATATAAGATCATGAGTCATCTCTACATGGTATCAATTAGTTTCAAGATAGAAGCCCGTGATTCTAATATGGTATCAGAGTCCAGGTTGGCCCGTTACCCCCTTTCTGTCCACGTTTGCGCGATGATTCATACCACTGCACGTGAAGGGGCGTGTTAGAATTAGTCTCACATTAGTGGTTAACAGTTTATATAACTCAGTATATAAGATCATGAGTCACATCTGCATAGTACCAGTTGGTTTTATGATAGAAGTACGTGATTCTAATACGAATTGAATCGAACTATACTGAAAATAAGTGTGTTGAACAATAGTAATAATTTAAATAAATTAGAGATAAGTGTAAATATAACCCTATCTACTTGAGTAAGTGTCAATATAAAGGCGATCACCGCTCGCCCTCAGCGGCCCACACCAGCCCACACCACAGCTATCATGTGGGAGGTAAGTCATGGTAGCCCAGCACCAGGACCATTGGGGGCAGTCATACTCGGTGCCTACCAGGAAGCCCAAGCAGCCATTGGCCCAAAGGCCAAGTTAACTCAGGACATTCCCACACGGTGGCTGCCGAGCGTCGAACCACTGACCTCGTGAAAGGTCACCCAACTCCCAACCACTAGGGTACACCCGCGGGTGTGAGTAAGTGTCAATATAACCCTACCTACTTGAGTAAGTGTCAATATAACCATATGATAATTTTTAGTGCAAAAACAACCCTAACTAGTAATGAAAGTGCCAATATAACCCTCAGACCCCATTTTCGGCATTGACCTCAAATTTTCACCGTTGACTATATGTAAATTGTCCAAAATACGCTTTGGGCTAACTCTGAAATTAGGTAGGCAATTTTACCCTCATAGTTCGCCGGACTACCACCGTAACAGGTAGGGTTATATCAGCATACTTGAAATCTTATTGGATTATATTGGCACATTCCTAATGTTTGTATGGTTATATCAACACATTCCTAATGTTTGTAAGGTTATATCAGCACATTCCTAATGTTCGTATGGCTATATCAGCACATTCTTAAAACTTATAGGGTTATATCAGCACATATTCTAAACATAAGTGTGTGGTACTCGGCTGACATTAACAGACGACCACATCATCATATACACCATTATAACATCATAACAATATCTTATACAACATAAAATTTGACATCATGACACCATCATTAATATTAAACACTATTATCAATATCATAGCCTCATTTCAAAACTTATCAACATTAAAATTCCTAAGTTGAAGAGCACAACAAAATAACAATCACACACAACACCAAAGGTCATCCAAACATCAATCCGGACGAAACACAGCAAAATAAATAAAATATCATTAAAACCCCAATATTCTATAGTACTCCCTCCGTTTTTTTAATACTGGCACCTCATTTTTAGTGTTAGAATTTAGGAGATGCTAAATGAGTGGATGAAATTGAATTGAAAGAAGAGAAAGTAAAATGAGTGGATGTAATAACCTTAAACTTGACATAAATAGAAAGTGCCAATGAAAAAAAAACACCCACTTTTAGTAAGTGTGCCAATATTAAAAAAATGGTGGGAGTATGTGCTGATATAACTTTACATTTTTTACTAATCTATAGTATGTGCTGATATGACCTTACATTTTTTACTAATGTGTTGATATAACCCTATAAATTTTAAGAATGTGCTGATTTAACCCTACCAGTTTTCATAATGTGCTGATATAATCCTACATAATCCAGCGGCGGTTCGAGTCTAAGGGTAATAACGCCATTTCCTAATTTTTTAGTATATTAATATTTTTTTTCAGAAGGGCAAATATATAATTTTATAAAATTTCGGCTAAAAGTTGCCGGAGAGGGTTATATTGACATTTATATCAAATAAGTTGGATTATAAAAGCATTTTTTTAATAAATTAAGCTAAATTTCACCCACTTAAATTTTTGCTAAATTGAACCGAACTAAACTCTGCGGAACATGGCCTGACGCAACGAGTTTCCACTTGAACTTCACACCAATGCAGCGCAAAGACGAATTTAGAGGAAAATAACTATAATAATGAAAACTTCAAGTGGTTGCTATTATTTTAAAGTAAGTGCATGAGTCATAGGACACACTAAACCCTTCTAATGTCAACTTAAGCCCTTTTCTCTTCTTTTTTCTTTATATTTCTTTGGAATCTAAGCAAAAATCATTTTCTTTTGCTACATGTACATGACAATAAGAGCTTGAGCCACGTTGTAAAACATCAAAGGAAACACAATAATAAATTATTATTTTTTTGACCAAACCACATGATTCTAGAGTGAGCTATATCAATCAAAACACATTGCAAGCACCCATCTCTTCTAAACACAAATGTACTCCCTCAGTTTTAGAAACAGTGACACACTTTCTATTTTGAGGTGTTTCTTTTATATTGACACTTTCTATTTATGGCAAGTTTAAGGTTGTTATATCCACTCATTTTACTTTTTCTTCTTTCAATTCAATTCCATCCACTCATTTAGCATCTCCTAAATTCTAACACAAAAAATGATATGCCACTGTAAGAGAAACAGAGGAAGTACATAACTTAAACTCTCATCAAATTCCAACTATGTAAGTTCAAGTCACTTGTACTTGAAACTATAGTTACATTATTGATAAAAATGTCATACTCTCATAAGCTTTAAAATATACTCATGTAGCATCGGGTTATGTACTATCTATTTCAACTGATCAGATAGAAAACGTGTCATTCTTTATACATATTTTAATTTGTATCAAACATTCACAATATAATAAAATATCGAAAAACGTAAACATGACATTTAAACTTTTAAATAATCTTTTGCATTTATAATCGCTTAAGATAAGACGGTTTTACTGCACGACGGTTCTGCTCCACGTGAACGGATTTAATATATTTTAATGGATAAAGCTTCATTTCATATCATCACGAAAATACAGTATGGAAATACTGTATCAGACAACCTGACTGAGATTTGAACACTCCAACTCTCAATAAACCAATCCAACTTGAATTTGCAAAAAATGACTAATCAAACTATAAAAATATATAATATCAAAAATATTTTTAAAATTTCTAAATTTAGTATGTAATTTAACAAAGAGTGCGTATCTTGAAAGACGGTATTTCCATAAGTCATGGAAAGACCGAGGTTTAAGTGTAAATTAGAAGAAATAAAGATAAAATGTTTGGGTTGCATGAACTGGGTTATAAATTTTATAACTACTACATGTTGCATACTAAATTTTTAATGTTGCAACTAAGACCTTTTACCTTTGATTATTCAAATTAAACCCCGTCTTTCCATAATCATATGGAAAGACCGTCTTTCCCAAGACTTTGCCTTTAACAAATGCGGTATATAAGATAAAAAAAATAAGTGATCGATTCATAATCTTATGAAGATACCGCTTTGGAGACCTACTCAATTAAATATGCGATCAAAATTTAATAAATACACAATAGTGTAATTTCAGTTGGGACAGGTAACTAGAAAACAACTAAAGTAAACACCACAGGCCCATTTTAATGTTTTTCAGCCCAAATTTTGGGCAGAAACCCTAGTAATATAAAAGGTGCCAACCACTTCCCCTAATTTTAGGTTCAACTCATTTCCGTTTCTTCGCAACAAACCAGCCGAAACACTTTTCTTCCAATCAACCCCAATATTTCAACATTTTTCAATCAGTCTGAAATGGGGTTTAGATCGGGTAATTGATAGTTTTGTGTATATTGATTGTTGGTTAGGTTAATTTGCGGACATATTGTTGGCTCATCGTATCTACGCCACCACTTGTCCGATCGGCGTTTAGGTCCTTATTCAAATCTAAGATGTTCTTCTTCTCTTCGTCTTTCTGGGATTACCATAACATCCATTATCACCTGCTGCGGAGAAAGTTTAAAGAATAAGGTTTTGCTGGAACGCTTGAATTTGATAAGACAAATACAGGTAACTGAATTAGGTAGCTGTTGATATGTTTATGTTTTACCTTGTGTTTGATAAGCCATTTTTGTTATTGATATGTTATGCGTGGATGGTTGATTATTGACAATTTTCATGCAAATTGAAGGAACCCTTTCTGTCCATTTATATGGCTTTTATGTCAATCAAATCTGTTTTGTTCAGGGACGAAGAAAAAATGCATCTATGGTTATCTCATTTCTCACTTCTCTCCTTCTTGCTTTCCTAACAAAGTTCTCTGCTAATTTCTTGGTTAATTAGTACAAAGTTAGATTTAACGAAGTAAGTTTACAGACAATCAAATCCCAGTTTTAGTAATGTTCTCACATTACAATTACATACTGCAAGATCAATAGACCATATATTGCACTGATCATATATTGCACATTGCACAGATGCATACAATTTATGTTTGAATAAAAGTTAGATTAGTACGTACAAAGTTACTCAAAATCAGAATTTAGGCATACAAGAGAAATACGTGGACGTGGACATTGAGAGTTTCTTTCATTTTCTCATCAAACTCTTGTATCACTTCATTAATTTTTGACTTGTCAATTGGATTCATTTATCTTTGAGAGAATAGAATTGTTACTGCTTATGACTTTAATTTGTAACTTGTGATTTTATCCACAACAAAATAAGTTTAATTAAAAATTTTTCATCAATCTTATCTTCTCCATTCTCTCCTTCTTGCTTTCCGTATAAAGTGAAAAATTTCTATTTCTGTTGCAACAGTGTTACACAGTGGACCACAATACGGAGGACGCATTTAAAAAATGCGTCCTCTTCTCTGTCTTTTTTTTAAATTTTTCTCCAGTTTTGTGGTGCATGGTGCGAAGTTGACGTGGCGGAGAGGACGCATTTAGCAAATGCGTCCTCTTGGTCAAGCTGGGGGAGCAGCGTCAGGCGGGTCAGTGCGTCATAGGCAGGCTGACGCATGTGGACGAGGCCGCATTTAGCAAATGCGGCCTCTCGGTCAATGAAGACTGCACCGTCCTCTCCTCCTTCCTCTTCCGCCTATTTATCCCACTCTCCTCTCCTCTTTTTTTTCTTATCTCCCCCTTGTTTTTGCCGAAAGTTTTGTCCCCATTTCTCCCATCTACTTGGCCGAAAATTTTCTCCATTTCTCCCATCTTCCTTTCCGTCGTTGCGCCGGTTGTTCTACGCCTTTCCGCCTGTTCACGTTATCGGTAATGTGTTTTTATGTTTTGAAAAATCCTACATTTTGCTTTTGTTTTATTTTGTCAAGATTTTGTATGAGTAAAATTTGCAACGGATTTGTGGTTGTAGATATCTCAAACGGCCTGAAGTTCGTGGCGTTGACCGGCCTTACCCGTCGCTGACCCGCCGTTGACCTCCGTTGACTTCCACGTTTGTCACCTTGTTTGTGAGTGTTAGACTTCCACCCCCCTCTTTTTTCATTTTGTTGATGTTAATTGAACCCTAAATAAGGTTACGAATGTGTTCCACGAATGTGTTCCACGAAGAAAGTTTTTGATATTTTTGTTAAATTGTAAGTTGCGGAGATCCGGAAATATTTTAGTTAATTCGGATGTGTTGTATGATTGTGTGTGGTTTTAGCGATTAAGTTTGGTCCGATGCTCTTATAGCGTTTAATGCTCATGCGTGATGAAATGAAGTGATGAAGTGAATTGTTGACTGATAAATGTATTTAGTTTGTAGCAATAATAATGACTTTTGAGGATACTACGGGAAGGAATGTCGGGTGAGAATAAAATAGAAGTGATGTCTTTGCATAATCGTTTACTTGTTAATGTATTATGTCTGTGTTAATAGTGCTGTTGATGTGGTCTAGTGGAGTGCATGTACGTATTTGAGGGTGCAATGAAATGAATGTAGAATGAAAATGAACTGAAAGTTATGCATTCGTGTATTGCAGTCGTGCGATGTTTTTGACTGTGTATATGTATAGAGGCGGTCAGATCAAGTTTGATTTGACCGTGGGTGTGTATTATGATCCTCCAATACCGGAGCGAGTTCTGACTCTCGAGAGGAGGTTGAACCACTCAGAATTAGTTGATGTAATTGTCACGAGGCTTGGCATTGCGAGTGAGGGGTATATGTTGAAAATATATTACCGATGTCCTGAACTGATTGGTTCGGCTGTATACTATCGGTGTTATAATTTGGAAGATGATGACTCAACGACGTTCTTCTTCAACATTGTTGATCGATTGTCGTTGTCGTTCGCGAATTTTTACGTTGTTATGGAACAGTTGGCAAGCACTAATGATTGGCCACGGCCAATGACGTTCATGTCGTTGAGCAACTTCCAGAACTTGGCTGATGCACCATGCGTACCGCCACACGTTCGTAGCCGGGGTTTAGAAATTGGTGAGTCCAGCCAACCTTCTGCTTCTGGGTATGCTCCCGTGGATTGTGCTCAGCCGTCCACAAGTGGTGGTATGTATGGTATGGCCCGTGACGAGCAGAATGTCTTGGATGATGATTATGTGGGACACGTTCGTGACCTTGTTGGTAGGGATGACGATGGCGAAGACGATGATGTCGAGGGTGAACTTGATGGTGGAAGTGAGGATGATTGTTCCTTATCAACTGATTCGAATCCTGGGGACGATGAAGAACAGGTGGTGTGCACGAACAATGTACCCCCGGCGTTTCATATTCTGGCGAATCCAGATACACAGGCCTACTATAGGGATTATGGTGGCCCGGATGAGGATAGCTATGACCCAACTCATTTTGGGTCCGGAGTTTCTACCTACGATCGAGAGACGGGTGTAGTGGACGTGCGTATGCGATTCCAGACGAAGGCCCAATTGGTTGAAGCTATCTCTAGGTGGAGTTCCATGATGAACAGGGAACACAGGGTTGTGGAGAGCACATCACGCACATGGTATGCGAAATGCAAGGACGTTGTCGAAGGAACTGGGAATTGTGTTTGGGTTGCCAGAGCTTCCAAGAAGGCTTCACATGGCATGTGGGAGATCACCAGATGGGCAACTAGCCATGGGTGTGTTGGTGCTGGTCGATCTACGAGTAACGTGAATCTGACGTCGGTGATGATCGCCCGTTCAATCCGCCACCACATTGATGTAAACCCTTCTTACACAGTCAAAGATGTGCAAGCTCAAGTGAAGGAGGAGTTCAATGTAACCATTTCCTACAAGAAGGCGTGGTATGCTCGACAGAAGGCAATTGACATGGTGTTCGGGACTTGGGAGGATTCTTTCGAACAGCTCCCAACGTTTATGGATGAGCTAGTCAGGGCCAATCCGAGCACCGTTGTAGATTGGGCTGACGTACCTGATAGAATACACGGCCACGGGTCGAGGAAATTTAAATATGTGTTCTGGGCATTTGGTCCGGCAATTGAAGCCTTCCGCCACTGCAGGAATGTCATAAGCGTGGATGGCACTCATTTGAGAGGGGCATATAAGTCCACAATGCTGGTCGCCGTGGCGCACGATGCAAATGATTACATCCTCCCCATCGCTTACGCTATTGTTGACGAAGAAACGAATGAGAGCTGGAACTGGTTCATGGGGAGACTGCGTCTTCACGTCGTTGGTGGTGATAACATGCCAATCTGTGTCATATCCGATAGGCATGCTGGACTCATAAATGCGATGACGCATATGGAGGAGTGGATGGAACCGGCTGGATACCATCGAATTTGCCTGCGGCATTTTCAATCCAACTTCCTATCATATGATAACGGGAAGTTCAAGAATGCGCTTTTGAAGACTCTGGTGTGGCAGCTTGGTTCTGCTAGGCGAGAGAGCAAGTGGAGGGGGTACAAGGAGGAGCTAGAGAGTACAGATCCATCTGCTTGGGCTTGGTTGGAACGGCTAGATAGGAGTAAGTGGTGTCTTGCATTCGATGTGGGTGATCGACGTTGGGGAATTCTCACGACGAATTTGTCTGAGAGTTACAACAACTGTTTGCGCCGCGCACGCCATCTGCCGATCACAGCTTGTGTCAAAGCGACGTTGGAGCGAACAGTTGAAATGTTTGCCCAGAGGGTTATGGACGCCACGAATTGGAGGTAATTTGTCACTTACGTACCCTTTTTTGAGTGTCTGCAAAACAGTTAATGTATTCTAAAATGTTGCCCGTTTGTCCAGGTCCGTGTTTCCCAACAGGATTTGGAAAAAGTTTCAGAAGCAGGAGACATTGGCGCAGGGACATATCGTGACCGTGTTCGGTCATGCATCGCAGACTTATAGGGTTGTGGTTAGGAACATCGATGGGGGCATCAGTGAACGGCAGTACACGGTCAAATACCGAAGAAGAGAGTGTACTTGTCGTGAGTGGCAGATTTTCCGTTTCCCTTGTTCCCATGCCTTAGCCGTCTGTCGGCATAGACGTGACGATCCGGCTAGTCTATGTGACAGGGTGTATCTCACGACCACATATGTGCAACAATATAGTCAGGGTTTCATGCCTGTAAGAGATCCATCGCTCTGGCAACGTGCCGAATGGAGGTTGGTTCCTGATGGGGAGAAGTTCCGCAGTAGGCGTCGTGGACAGTTTGCGGAGAGAAGGATAAGGAATCAGATGGATGAGCGGGTGCCGGTTGAATCCAGGGGCCGCCGTAGGCGTGGCCGTACTTAGTGTCATGTTGTCATATAGTGTCTGTAATGGTACCTCGGTCATATGTTACTTGCACATGTACTTTCGTCCATCGGAATATTATAGCTTGTTACTTGTGATGTTATAGCTTTTATTTGCCAAATATGTTTGCCACTCTAATCGCTTCAGTAACTAATTTTCATATGTCGTAATTGTGTACAGGGGCAACACGATGGACCATTGTCATCCAGGACACATGGAGGATGATTTGTTGTACCTTCACGAGGAGCATCGTGCCCGGGCAGTGTACAACAGACAGTTACAGGATGAGGCAATGCAGGTCCGGCGCTGTGATGGGGCATGCTGGACCGCAGATATGCCTGACACAGTTCTGAGCTACTTGCGTGACGTAGGATTCCAGGGACTCCTTGATTCTGCATCGATACGGATAGACCATTCACTAATCACTGCCCTAGTGGAGCGGTGGCGGCCCGAGACGCACACATTTTACCTCCCGGTGGGGGAGGCTACGGTCACGCTGCAGGATGTGGGGATGCTATGGGGTCTTCCGATCGATGGGATCCCAGTCACAGGAATCGACACCCGTAGGCGTACTGAGGAATGGCTGGTAGTTTGCACGGACTACCTAGGTGCTACACCTGACATCGGAGTTATCCGAGGGGGTCGCATTAGGGCGAGCTGGTTGGGAGATTTGTTGGGCAGTCCGTTCCCTACTCACCCTACTGAGGTCCAATGTCAACAGCGGGCGAGAGTTTTCATTCTACTGCTGGTTGGGGGAATGCTCATGTCAGACACATCAGGTAGTCTAATTCCACTGCTCTACCTGTCGATACTGATGGACCTAGGTGCAGCACGTCACTACAGTTGGGGGAGTGCCATTCTTGCACACTTGTACCGGTGCTTATGTGACGCTGCAATTCCACAAGTTAAATCTATTTCTGGCCCCCTTGTCCTGCTACAGGTAAAGTAATCTGTCACTCCACTCATTCGTACATAATGTCCACTCTGTTACTTTGTATTACATGTAATTTAATTTGTGGAACAGTTGTGGGCATGGGAGCGCATCCCATCCATCCGACCCGCAGGAGCTCTACCCATATCGGCGCCGATGAATGCTGTTGGGTCCCGGTAGGTGCCGAATAACACTAGTAGTCAGTTTTTGAAACTGTGGTCAATTCCATATATTTGCTAATATAGTTCACTCATCACCGCCCGTAGGTGGAGAGCCCCTCACGATTTATCACACTCACCGATGCATGTTTTGAAAGTGTATCGCGATCAGATCACATCTCTCAGTCAGAATCAGGTATGGGCCATCTTGGATTACGATCTCCTGATTTCGTGTGAAAAATGGTATTCAATACCTAACGGGACCACTATGATGTTCTTTCAGTTTATCTGGGAGCCATACACGTCGGACATCGTGGGGCAACTCCCGTGGTACTGTACTGCTAGTAGTAACAACTGGCTTGTGTGCGTCGACCTCATCAGCTGGCATGTAGTGGAGTTCCACCACGCACATCGGGTTCTCAGGCAGTTCGGCCTATCCAGCCAATACCCACCCAGCTGGTCAGTAGGGAAGAGTATAAACTGCTTCATGATATAGACCGTCGCGGCAGGTCTGGCACTGATTGGCGTGCCGAACTAAGAAGATTTCTCGTTGAGTGGGAGCAACGATCTGATCGACAAGTACACCCACTTGGGTATGCAGATCCATATTGTCCCAGCCGTGAATACATGGAGTGGTACTTCCGCAAGACGGTGAGCATGATTGATCAGCCAGGACGGCCTACCACGGCTACAGAGGGTTTCCATGGAGACAGTGCAACTGCAGAGTACTTGGTATTTCCTACAATCATAATATTCTCAAGAAATAATGCTACGGTTTTCCCCTATATTGCATAACTAACATATTTATCTCGATTCTATAGTTGCAGATAGTCACTGAGGTGTACAACATGTCGAACATTCCGTTGGATGGATGTCCCCCACAATTCGCGGGCGCTCTCAGCGGAATCCATGAAGTTGTCACACGGGGTCTACAACACGCGCATCAGGCCTCCAGACTACAGTACTATCAGCCGCTTGTGCACTGTGAAGATCCCCCCCCTGGTGTCAGATATGCAGACCTCAGAAGCGACCGCCAGGCTCCACCAGCTCGACAGGGAGGTCGGAGGCGGCGTCCTAGGGGCCAGGAGGAACACGTTGGTCCATCACAAGCTGGCCCATCACATGCGAGTCCACCGATTGCCGGCCCATCACACGGTGAACCTTCACATTACGGCATGACTCCATCGGAACACACTGCATATGTCACTCCAACATCGAGTCATCAATTCATGTCACCTGATGCTCCATCACATACGGGTAGTGTTCCACATGCCTATCGTGAGGATACGGGAGACGAAATGGAGGACGAAATACCAGAGGGAGTTCCACTTGAGGAAGTGCATGTACCTACACAGATGGCTGTTCCTCGACGGACATCTAGGACCGTACGCCCTCCACCGTGTGGAACGGGCGGAAAGCTTTGCAGGGATCGTCATCGTCACTAGGACAGAGCATGCCACTAAACACTGATTTGCATTACATTTCGCACGTACTGTTCGGCTATTGTACATTTATGCTAATTCATACTCATTCTAACTATGCAATACTTCATTCCGGCACCCTTATTCAGGACTAGTTACCAAACAGCAACTCACGCTGTCCTAATTTATCGTTCAACTAGTTCACAACATATCATCAGACAAACACGAGAATAACCATTTCGCCCAATAATTAAAATTCTTCGGCCGATGCCGATACCCGGTCTACCGAACAATTAATTTTCCAAATGCGTCTTCCATTATTTAAAGCTACAAAAAATACTATTATATTACCGATTTTTTTTTATACTTCCATTAAAATGCGTGGCTTATATATATATTAGAGTTTATATATATCTTTATTTATATTTATATTTATATTTATTTTTATTTTTATACGTATGTATATTTTTATATTTATATATATTTTTTATATTTATATATATATATATATATGTATATCTTCATTTATATTTATATATATGTTTATATTTATATTTATATATGTGTATTTATTTATATTTATATATGTGTATATATTTATATTTATATTTATGTATATATTTATACACATTTACGTGTGTGTACATCCACACATTGACGTGTGTGTACATCCACACATTTACGTGTGTGTACATCCACATATTTACGTGTGTGCATATTTATATATCTTTATTTATATTTATTTTTATTTTTATTTTTATATTTATATGTATGTATATTTTTATATTTATATATATTTTTTATATTTATATATATTTATATATATATGTATATCTTCATTTATGTTTATATATATGTTTATATATATATATATATATATCTTTATTTATATTTATATATGTGTATATATTTATATTTATATTTATGTATATATTTATACACATTTACGTGTGTGTACATCCACACATTGACGTGTGTGTACATCCACACATTGACGTGTGTGTACATCCACACATTGACCGGCTCTGTCTAAAATAAAACCTGTCCGAAAACGGGAAAAAAAAATAATATCCAAGAGGACGCATTTTGTAAATGCGTCCTCTAATTATTCTGCCAATCAGTCTAAAATTTAACTTGTCAGAAAAACGAAAAAAAATTAGTTTCCAAGAGGACGCATTTTGTAAATGCGTCCTCTATTTATTCTACCAATCAGTCAAAAATAAAACTTGTCAGAAAAATGAAAAAAAATTATTTTCCAAGAGGACACATTTTGTAAATGCGTCCTCTAATTATTCTGCCAAAAAAAAATTCAACCAGCTCAAATCGGAAAAAAAAATCATTTCCGAGAGGACGCATTTTGTAAATGCGTCCTCTATATTGTTGGCCAATTTCACAAACCACGGTATTTGATGCCAACTTTCAAATTTTTGCTATACTAAAATCAAGAACTCGTATAAAGTTCTTTGCTAATTTCTTGGTTAATTAGTACAAAGTTAGTAAAACTTATACGTTGTCAACACGATCACTCTTTTATAATCGTGATTATGCACTAAAATCCTTATGATTGTTATAAAATCCAAAAACTTACTATATACGAAGAAAGGCATTGCCACCTTATGTAAGTAACTTTCTAACTTCATAACACCATTATTTTTCTAACTACATAACATTATATTATTATACACAAGAGGATTTTACACCTTATAGTAAAATGAAGTGATTTATTAACTTTGGAAATGCATAACATCATATTTCTATACACATGATGCTCTGCCATCTTATAGTAAAATGGTATGGTCTACATCTAACTGATCTTTAACTGCTTCATTTTAATGTTTTTATGATTAAGTACATGTATCAAAATTAATAAACCAAAAGGGAAGTAGTTAATTACTCTTTTGCTCTAAAGATGATTTTATTGTAAAAAAAAGAAAAAAACTTTCCACTTCTGTAAAAATTTGTTCAGTTCAGTAAAATTTGTTCAGTTCTGTCCCTAAATTACATATCCTAATCATTCATTCAATAATCCAAAACTCATGCACAGTTGATATTGTGCATGAGTACCTAAAGTTTGATGTGCACCTACCAAAATAATACTAGTAGCTTCCAGAGAGAACTGAGTTTTAATCATCTGGCAATGACTGAGACATTCGGAGCCGGCAGAGCCATGCTCTCATTGTTAATGTTAAGGAAATAGAAACAATTTCCTTATAGGAAATGTTATAAATGTTAGTTATCTTATAGAATTAGTTATAGATGGTAGTTTCATATTCATTAGTTATAGAAATAGTTCCCTTATAGGAAAGTCAGATGGTATTTCCTTATAGGTTAAGGAAATAGAAACAATTTCCTTATAGGAAATGTTATAGATATTAGTTATCTTATAGATGGTAGTTTCATATTCATTAGTTATAGAAATAGTTCCCTATGGTATTTCCTTATAGGTTAAGGAAATAGAAACCCTTTCCTTAGCCGCTGAGCAAATAAATTCCAACACTGTTGGCCTATCTGTTGCCCTTTCTTGCACACATAAAAGACCAACATGAATGGATCTCAACAGCAACTTTGTGTTGCATGAATCCCCGAGCGACGGATCCTTCAGTTCTAAGGCCATCCCTTCTTTCCACATCTCCCATGCTTGAAATGATCCATTTTTCATCGGAATTGGTTCATGACTAGAAACAAGGACAGAGATTCATGGTGATCAGGAAACTTACGTATCCGATGAGGTTCAGGGAACAATCATCGTACTCGTGGAAGCTCGAGTTTCTCCTGCCACTGACAATTTCCAAGATTAGCACCTCGAAACTGAAAACATTTGACTTGATCGAAAAAGTTCCTTCCATTGTGTATTCCGGGGACATGTAACCACTGCATAGGATCATTCACCTTGTTACCTTGTTCCTTTTAGACACCGGTTAAGCAATTTTGGCATTGACTATTGGAGAGTTAGGATTGGCAACCCATACTCTTCTTTCTGGCCTAGCAGTATTCCATATTCCTAGGTAGCTAAACTTTGTGTCCGGGAGCATGAAGAAACCTAATGTAAAATTCCCATTTTGAGAAACAAGTTTTGACGTAGAGTTCAACTGATCACCCAGCTTGAGTATGCTTGTGGCATCCACTGAAACATTGCTCGAGACTTGGCTACAACAGAGTTAAAGATGATACCGAATCAGAAGAATGGCATTGTCATTTCATTTTGGAAGCTTACTATTGAAACTATCCAATATCGCCACCTCAAAAGAATTTATCAAGAAATATTTTGGAAGCTTACTATTGAAACTATCCAATATCGCCACCTCAAAAGAATTTATCAAGAAAATAAATATGATGTTGGGCGAAAAATTTGGTTTTAAGATGGAGCTCTAAGATTGTGGCATGATGTGGGATTCCCATACTATTACGAAATGTCCACTTAGAGACGTGCGGGGAAACTGTTGAAACTATCCCACATCGCCACCTTAACATAAATTTACTTTAAAATGCCAACTAGTTTAAAATGCAGCTATCAATACTAGAGTTTCTTTGTACTGAGTCTTTGGTGTATTCCGGGGACATGTAACCACTGCATAGGATCTCCTTTTAGACACTAGTTAAGCAATTTTGGCATCGACTATTGGAGAGTTAGGATTGGCAACCCATACTCTTCTTTTTGGCCTAGGAATATGTAGGACACTAGTTAAGCAATTTTGGCATTGACTATTGGAGAGTTAGGATTGGCAACCCATGCTCTTCTTTTTGGCCTAGCAGTATTCCATATTCCTAGGTAGCTAAACTTTGTGTCCGGGAGCATGAAGAAACCTAATGTAAAATTCCCACTTTGAGAAACAAGTTTTGACGTAGAGTTCAACTGATCACCCAGCTTGAGTATGCTTGTGGCATCCACTGAAATATTGCTCGGGATTTGGCTACAACAGAGTCAAAGATGATACCGAATCAGAAGAATGGCATTGTCATTTCATTTTTGAAGCTTACTATTGAAACTATCCAATATCGCCACCTCAAAAGAATTTATCAAGAAAATAAATATAATGTTGGGCGAAAATTTTGGTTTTAAGATGGAGCTCTAAGATCCTTTAATATATAGTATTAAAGTCCAGGTTTGAAGATTGTGGCATGACGTGGGATTCCCATACTATTACGAAATGTCCACCATGACGTGGGATTCCCATACTATTACGAAATGTCCACGTAGAGACGTGCGGGGAGACTGTTGAAACTATCCCACATCGCCACCTTAACATAAATTTACTTTAAAATGCCAACTAGTTTAAAATGCAGCTAGCAATACTAGAGTTTCTTTGTACTGAGTCTTTGTTGAAAAGTAGGCTCCATTTAATTACTCCCTCTGATCCACTAATTATGCAGTGGTTACATGTCCCCGGAATACGCAATGGAAGGAACTTTTTCGAAAAAGTCAGATGTTTTCAGTTTCGGGGTGCTAATCTTGGAAATTGTCAGTGGCAGGAGAAACTCGAGCTTCCACGAGTACGATGACTGTTCCCTGAACCTCATCGGATACGTAAGTTTCCTGATCACCATGAATCTCTGTCCTTGTTTCTAGTCATGAACCAATTCCGATGAAAAAATGTATCATTTCAGGCATGGGAGATGTGGAAAAAAGGGATGGCCTTAGAACTGAAGGATCCGTCGCTCGGGGATTCATGCAACACAAAGTTGCTGTTGAGATCCATTCATGTTAAGGGCAACAGATAGGCCAACAATGTTGGAATTTATTTGCTCGGCTGCTGAGAAAAGGGTTTCTATTTCCTTAACCTATAAGAAAATACCATCTGCCTTTCCTATAAGGGAACTATTTCTATAACTAATGAATATGAAACTACCATCTATAACATTTCCTATAAGGAAATTGTTTCTATTTCCTTAACATTAATAATGAGGGCATGGCTCTTCCGGCTTCGAAGAAACTGCCATTTTACCCCGGCCAAGGGCCCTTGACTCGACCTCATCAGAAGAAAGAGGAAACCTAGGGATCAATTTGCCTGTAAATGACACGACTGTCTCAGTCATTGCCAGATGATTAAAACTCAGTTCTTCTCTTTGGAAGCTACTCGTATTGTTTTGGTCGGTGCACATCAAATTTTAGGTACTCATGCACATTATCAACTGTGCATGAGTTTTGGATTATTGAATGAATGATTAGGATATGTATTTTAGGGACAGTCAAATTTTACTGAAGTGGAAAGTTTTTTTTTTTACAATAAAATCAGCTTTAGAGCAAAAGAGTAATTAACTACTTCCCTTTTGGTTTATTAATTTTGATACACGGTATTTATTTGATGGTGTTACATTGCTAATCTACTCATTTTAACTAAAATTATTAATATAATAGTTATGAACAACTATATTTTCAACGATAATATAATAGCTGTAAATGACTATATTTTACACTATAAATACAAAGACATCAAATGATACAAAACAACATACTCTCTTCTACCTCATATTTCACTAAATTTGCTGATAAAATGTCTGGACTAATGTTTGTCTTTGTTGTAATCATTTTTGTATTACATGTTACTATTCTCACCGTAGATGTTTTGCTAGAAGATTTTCATTATTCTTCATTGATGATCGGATGATCGGAATTATGTATTACTCTTTATTGTTGCAATTATTGTAGACTTCTGTATTTTGAATTAAATCTAATGAATTATTTTATTTTCTATTAGTTATCGTTATGTCAAACCTTGTGGAGCTTAAATTCAGTCCGCTCAAGATCAGTTGGAGTCAATAAACCTCCTCGAGCCAAGCCAAAAGGGGATAACTCATCAAGGATGGACAAGGCAAGATCTTTACTTTTACTTCGTCTACAACTTGATGCAAGCCTAAAAAATGAATATCTCAAGAACCAATTGAGCTGTGGAAAAGTTTGAAAGAAAGATACGATCACACAAGAGATGTAATGCTCTCCATGTATAGGGATGGCTGAAACAATCTACGGTTTCAGAACTATAAAGCTAGTCAAATGTGAAAAAGTTTGAAAGAAATATACGAGGTTCCAGTACTATATGTGGAAAAGTTTGAAAGAAATATACGATCACACAAGAGATGTAATGCTCTCCATGTAACATGTAACACGATGATTAAAACAATCTACGGTTCCAGGACTATAAGAAAGTCAATGACTATAATTCTGCATTGTTTGGTTCCAGGACTATAAGAAAGTCAACTACTATAATTCTGCATTGTTCACAATAGTAATCTACGGTTCCAGGATTATAAGAAAGTCAACGACTATAATTCTACACTGTTCACAACAGTAATCTACGGTTCCAGGACTATAAGAAAGTCAACGACTATAATTCTACATTGTTCACAACAGTAACTCGATTGGCCTATTGTGAGGTTACAATAACTGATAATGAAAAGCTGGAAAAGACTCTTTCTGCTTTCCATGCATTAAATGTGACATTGCAACAACAATATCGTCTGCATGGTTTTACAAGATATTATGAACTAATTGCTTGTCTCTTCATTGCGGAGAAGAATGATGAGTTATTGAAGAAAAATCATCAATCTCGCTCTAACGGTTCAAAAGCGTTTCTTGAAGCAAACCATATTAACTCCGACGAACTTGAACGTAGGAGTTATTTTCAGGGTCGAGAGAGAGGTCTAGGTCGTGGATGAGGTTGAGGTTGAGGTTGAGGTTGAGGTTGTGGTCGTGGTTACAGACGCGGTCGAGGTGGTTGCAATTTGTCCTATAAGTTCGATAACTACTACCACAAGAAACATCAATATGAAAGGAACCATGAAAGTACCCACAAGGGGAAAAAGACATCGATCATCAAAGGGATATAAGACCTCTTGTTTCAGATGTGACGGTAAAGAGTATCGGTCAAAGTTTGCAGAATGCTGAATCACTTATGCTTATTCAAATTCAAATGTATGAAGGGAACAAATTTTTGTAATTTGGAACGCTTGAACCCTAGCAGTCGCTCCTTTCTCTAAAGTTTTTTCTCCCATCATTTTCGAGGAGATGGGAAACAATAGTTTTTTCAATTGGTATGCTTTTGTTGTTTATGTTATTGAATATGTATGGACTTGTTTTCATACATTAATATTATTTTTCCACCTGATAGATTAGATGGATGTGTCCATGATAATCATTTAATCTAATTGTTCTTGTCAATGTATTTTGTTCGATCTGATTTTACAGATCGTGTATTGGTAATTTCATTCGTGTTTATATATTTGGAGTTCCACTCTCGATGTGTGTTTTTCAAAGTGTTTACAGTTTTGACAATATAGATCGTGTTTGGATCAAGATCAAGTGGTGTTACAGCTGTTGTAGATCCCTGTTTGGCATAGTGATACTGATATTGTTACGCTCCTCTTCGCCGTTGTGATTCTTGCAGAAGAGAGTTAATATCTCCGAGGGCGATATTATAGTTTTTATTGAATATCTGATCTGTAATAGTACAACAATCGGTCTGGTTGACATGTAATTTGAATATCCCTGCAATTGATTAATTATTGCTAGATGCTAGTTAGGTTAGATGTCAATTTCACTTATTGTAATTGCCGCTAGTCTTTTTTTCCAATATCTTAGAGTGATTGATTTTTTTTTATTGTAATTTGGAAAGTGTATTATTATGGGTAAATTATTATTAAAAAATATATATTTATTTGCATAATTTTTTCCTACCTTTTAAATAAGTTAATTTTGCCTACAAATATTGTTCAATTTCAGTAAACAAAATCTAACATTTGTGTTATAAAGGTATTATAAAGTAAGTTTGGGGTTGGTTCTCATTGATGGGGTGGTTTCCCCATCTTTTTCGATTTATAACCAACAGTTGTGAGTTGTGACATCTTTGTTATTGTTTATATTTATTAGGGCTATTATGACTAACTGCCAAACTTTTGTCCTTACCCTATAAATTCTGCAAGTTTTCACGTGGCATCATAAGCTGACGTAATTTCATTACAGATATTTTCCAACCTTGAACAATATCTCCATAAAGGACCATCATCATGGCTCATGCCCAATGGGCGAATGACTGTAAATGATCACTTTTCATTCATTGTAATAGTATCTTTCACAAAAGTGAGATGCGATACTGCTTTATAAAACTTATCTGAATCGAAATGAATTGAACTTTTTTGAACATAATTAAAATGAATTGTTAGAATTTGTCTCACATTAGTGGTTGACAGTCATATAAATCAGTATAAGATTATGAGTCATCTCTACATAGTATCAATTGGTTTTATGATAGAAGAATGCGATTCTAAAATGGTATCAGAGTCCAGGTTGGCCCGTTACCCCCTTTCTGTCCACGTTTGCGCGATGATTCATACCACTGCACGTGAAGGGGCGTGTTAGAGTTAGTCTCACATTAGTGGTTGACAGCTTATATAACTCAGTATATAAGATCATGAGTCACATCTGCATAGTACCAGTTGGTTTTATGATAGAAGCACATGATTCTAATACGAATTGAATCGAACTATACTGAAAATAAGTGTGTTGAACAATAGTAATATTTAAATAAATTAGGGATAAGTGTCAATATAACCATATCTACTTGAGTAAGTGTCAATATAACCCTATGATAATTTTTAGTGCAAAAATAATGCTAACTAGTAATGGAAGTGCCAATATAACCCTCAGACCCCATTTTCGGCATTGACCTCAATTTTTGCCGTTGACTATATGTAAATTATCCAAAATACCCTTTGGGCAAACTCTGAAATTAGGTGGGCAATTTTACCCTCATAGTTCGCCGGACCACCACCGTAACAGGTAGGGTTATATCAGCATACTTGAAATCTTATTGGGTTATATCGGCACATTCCTAATGCTTATATGGTTATATCAAAACATTCCTAATGTTTGTAAGGTTATATCAGCACATTCCTAATGTTCGTAGGGTTACATCAACACATTCTTAAAACTTATGGGGTTATATCAGCACATATTCTAAATATAAGTGTGTAGTACTCGGCTGACATTAACAGACGACCACATCATCACATACACCATTATAACATCATAACAATATCTTATACAACATAAAATTTGACATCATGACACCATCATTAATATTAAACATTATTATCAATATCATAGCCCCATTTCAAAACTTGTCAACATTAAAAATCCTAAGTCGAAGGGCACAACAAAATAACAATCACACACAACACCAAAGGTCATCCAAACATCAATCCGGACGAAACACAGCAAAATAAACAAAATATCATTAAAACCCCAATATTCTATAGTATGTGCTGATATAACTTTACATTTTTTTACTAATCTATAGTATGTGCTGATATGACCTTACATTTTTTACTAATGTGCTGATATAACCCTATAAATTTTAAGAATGTGCTGATTTAACTCTACCAGTTTTCATAATGTGCTGATATAATCCTACATAATCCGGCGGCGGTTCGAGTCTAAGGGTAATAACGCCATTTCCTAATTTTTTAGTATATTAATATTTTTTTCAGAAGGGCAAATATATAATTTTATAAAATTTTGGCTAAAAGTTGTCGAAGAGGGTTATATTGACATTTATATCAAATAAGTTGGATTATAAAAGCATTTTTTAAATAAATTAAGTTAAATTTCACCCACTTAAATTTTTGCTGAATTGAACCGAACTAAACTATGCTAAACATGGCCTGACGCAACGAGTTTCCACTTGAACTTCACACCAACGAATTTAGAGGAAAATAACTATAATAATGAAAACTTCAAGTGGTTGCTATTATTTTAAAGTAAGTGCATGAGTCATAGGACACACTAAACCCTTCTAATGTCAACTTAAGCCCTTTTCTCTTCTTCTTTCTTTATATTTCTTTGGAATCTAAGGAAAAATCATTTTCTTTTGCTACATGTACATGACAATAAGAGCTTGAGCCACGTTGTAAAACATCAAAGGAAACACAATAATAAATTATTATTCTTTTGACCAAACCACATGATTCTAGAGTGAGCTATATCAATCAAAACACATTGCAAACACCCATCTCTTCTAAACACAAATATACTCCCTCCGTTTCCATTTCTTTAACCGTGGCACACTTTTTAATTTGATATATTTCTTTTATATTAGTTCTTTCTATTTATGGTAAGTTTAAGGTTATTACATTTACTCATTTTATTTTTTCTTCTTTCAATTCAATTTCATCCACTCATTTAGCATCTCCTAAATTATAACACAAAAAATGATAGAGAAACAGGGGGAGTACTTAACTTAAACCCTCATCAAATTCCAACTATGTAAGTTCAAGTCACTTGTACTTGAAACTATAGTTACATTATTGATGAAAATGTTATACACTCATAAGCCTTAAAATATACTCATATAGCATCGGGTTATGTACTCTCTATTTCAACTGATCAGATAGAAAACGTGTCATTCTTTGTACATATTTTAATTTGTATAAAACATTCACAATATAATAAAATATCGAAAAACGTAAACACAACATTTAAACTTTTAAATAATCTTTTGCATTTATAATCGCTTAAGATAAGACGGTTTTACAGCACGACGGTTCTGCTCCGCGTGAACGGATTTAATATATTTTAATGGATAAAGCTTCATTTCATATCACCACGAAAATACAGTATGGAAATACTGTATCAGACAACCTGACTGAGATTTGAATACTCCAACTCTCAATAAACCAATCCAACTTGAATTTGCAAAAAATGACTAATCAAACACCAATTTCTTGGCATTATATCTACCTGTCTCTGCTCCACTATAAACTCCACTCATTTTTTCCAGTTTTGACTTCAAACTTATGGAGATGTTCACAGCTCAGCCACGTGCACACCACGCTCCGACCACCGTCCGGCGATCGGAATGGGTCGCCGGAGCCGGGAAATCTAGCGGGCTCTCCCCAAAAGGCGCAGATAATGTCCCTTGCAAAAGGTCGAGGCGGAAGCAGAGCATAAGGGCGGTGATCAGCAGCGAGGACAGCAAGACTTCAGGGGCGGCGCCGCCGCAGAGGGCGGCGGAGGGCGGCGGGAGGAGTAATGGGTCGTTGAGTTCGGCGGCGAAGAAGGAAGTTAAGGCGGTGATCACCATAAGGAAGAAGATGAAGGAGAGCTTTGGTGGGAAGTTTGAAGAACAGTGGGAGACTCTGATCAATGGGATTGGGAGAGGAATCTTGATTCAGCTCATCAGTGAAGATATTGATCCTGGTAAAAAAAAAAAATCTTGGATTGATCTTAGGTTTACAGTTCAATTCAGTTCAGTTAATATTGATTCGATGACCTTTAACTTACTTGTTCTCAGTTCAGTTCGAATCGAA
Organism: Rubia yunnanensis; assembly: GCA_037428765.1. Taxonomy (NCBI): domain Eukaryota; kingdom Viridiplantae; phylum Streptophyta; class Magnoliopsida; order Gentianales; family Rubiaceae; genus Rubia; species Rubia yunnanensis. The sequence continues at coordinate 80,370,662 of CM075071.1, read as the reverse complement.
TCAGTTTGGTATAAATCAGGTGAAAAGACGGAGGCCTTTAAAGTCTTTGATGTTATAGGCTTAAGATTCTCCAAATTGTGGGCATAATATAGAACTTGGTATTAAGCTAGCAAACAAAAGTTGTTTTTACCCTTTTTGGCTCACAAAATATAAAAATCTTACCCTTTTCCCATTCTGTGCAATATGGAAGATGAAGGGATTGGTTTTTTTTTATCATGTTGCAAAAAATGCAAACCTTGTTTGCTAGTTCAGAAAACCTCCAAATTGTGAGCTAGGATATAAAGGTTTAACAAAGTTTTCCTTTTCTCCCTTTTGTTTCATTGTAAACAACTTCTTTGTGCCATTTTCTAGCAATTTGGATGCTTAAAGTGTTTGCCTTTTCTTTTTTCATCAAAGTCACCAATTTAGAAAGCCCCTTTTTGTTGTGTATCATGTGCTTAACTTCTCGGTTTAGATCACAAAGTTTTTTTATTATTACTATACAATAACTTTTTTTTTTGCTAGTTTTATGCAATTTTGAATGATTTGGTTTTTCTGATTGAATCTAAGTCACCATATCAGGGATGTCGTTTTCGTTATGTTTTTGTTCATGAGAATCGTTTCTTTATGCTTTCTCCTTTTTTTTTTGCAATTTATATGATGAATCATTTGGTTTTCTGTTTGGATCATAGTTACCAGTTCAGGAAGGAGTATTGAGTCTTTTGTAAGGGGTTTGCCTAAGCCATCAGACCATCCATATATTGTTGAGTATGCTGCCAATTTCTCGGTTCCGCGCAATTTTGGAACCCCGGGAGCTGTTCTCATTACCAACTTTCTCGACAAAGAATTCTACCTGGTGGAGGTTGTTTTGCATAGTAGTGAAGGGCCATTCTTCTTTCCTGCCCACACATGGATCCACTCGCGAAAAGATAACCCTGAAAGCAGGATCATCTTCAGCAATAAGGTGAGGAAAATCAGTTCTGTTGATTCACTTTGTCTGAAAATGGAAGATTAACATTTGACATTTAACACTATTTTCCCATCAGGCATACTTGCCAGCTCATACACCAGCCGGGATCAAGGATCTTCGTCGTGAAGACTTGTTGAGTACCCGTGGAAATGGTAAAGGCGAGAGGAAAATGCACGAGAGGATATACGACTATGCTGTTTATAATGATCTGGGGAACCCCGAGAAGAGTGTTGATCTAGCGCGGCCTACTGTTGGCGGCCACGAGAGGCCTTATCCAAGGCGTTGTAGGACAGGCCGAGGTCCAATGAAAACAGGTAGTAGTTGTTTTTTGTTTGAACCAGGTAAACTGTAAACTATTGTATGTTCATGGATTCTCTGATAATAATGTTTGTGTTCTAACAGATCCATCGTGCGAAAGTAGAGTAGAGAAGCCCCATCCAATCTATGTACCTCGAGATGAAGCATTTGAGGAGATCAAACAGAAGACATTTTCAGCTGGAAGGTTGAAATCCTTGATGCACAACCTGATACCATTGATTGCTGCTACCTTATCTAGCACAGACATCTCGTTCACGTGTTTTTCTGAGATAGACAAGCTTTATAAGGATGGTGTTATTCTTAAACTCGAAGAACGAATGGCCTTCTTAAATAACGAGTATGTTTCCAATATATTGAATCAAGTCTTTACAGTCGGCGAAAGACTGCTGAAGTATGATACTCCATCCATCATCAAAAGTACGTTTTCTTGGGGGATAAACGTCGATTGAAATGCACTCACGTGATTTAGTTCTTAAGTTCTGATTTCTTGATGCTTAGGGGACAGGTTTTCGTGGTTACGAGACAATGAGTTTGCGAGACAGACACTGGCTGGTGTTAATCCTGTCAACATTGAACTTCTGAAGGTAGAATCTTGATTTTGACTTTTGTCATTGTACCTCTTTCCAAAGTACAATCTTAAACCCTGTCTGATCATTAGGAACTTCCAATCATGAGCAAACTAGATCCTGCAATTTACGGTCCCCAGGAGTCTGCGATCACTAAGGAATTGATCGAGCAAGAACTCCTTGGAATGACTGTTGAAACGGTACCATTTTATCTTCTCATTTCATTCTTCTTGCTAGGTTTTACCTTAAACTGATCTTTTATTTACAGGCAATGGAGGAGAAACGGCTCTTCATAATAGACTATCACGATACTCTTTTACCATTTATGGAGAAGATGAACGCGTTGCCGGGTAGAGAAGCTTATGCCTCCAGAACCGTGTTCTTCTACACGAGAACTGGCGTTTTGAGGCCAATAATCATTGAGCTTTCACTTCCACCAACTTCTAGCTCACCAAGAAACAAGCATATTTTTGTCCATGGCAATGATGCAACTTCTCACTGGATATGGAAGCTTGCGAAAGCCCATGTTTGCTCCAATGATGCTGGCATTCATCAGCTAGTGAACCATTGGTACGTATTTTACGACCATTTTACTACCATTTTTCGTGCTAGATAAACGTGTTTTCTTCATGTGTAATGCGATGTCATGTTTAGGCTGAGGACTCATGCTTGCATGGAGCCTTACATCATTGCTGCACATCGGCAGCTGAGCTCGATTCACCCGGTCTACAAGCTGCTTCACCCGCATATGCGCTACACGCTCGAGATCAACGCCATTGCAAGGCAGGGGTTGGTGAATGGAGGTGGCATTATAGAATCCTGTTTTAGCACAGGGAAGTATTCCCTTGAAGTAAGTTCTGCAGCCTATAAGAGCATGTGGCGCTTCGACATGGAAGCTCTCCCGGCTGACCTAATCCGGAGGTAAGTTCAAGTTTAAACGGCTCTTTGCTTTTGCTAAGGATGTTCTTACTGTTTGTTTTCGCGCTGCGAATCCTCCAGGGGGATGGCTGAAGAGGATCCCTCGAAGCCTGGTGGCGTAAAGCTCCTGATTGAAGACTACCCTTATGCAGCAGATGGAATCCTGATATGGGAAGCTATCAAAGATCTTGTGGAATCCTATGTTGAGTACTATTACAAAGACGACGCTTCCATCACTTCTGATCTCGAGCTCCTAGAATGGTGGAAAGAGATCAAGAACAAGGGCCACTACGACAAACGACACGAGCCCTGGTGGCCGAGTCTCGAGTCTCAGAAGGACCTGTCAGGCATTCTAACAACCATGATCTGGATCGCGTCGGGTCAGCATGCTGCGATAAACTTCGGGCAGTACCCGTTTGGAGGGTACGTCCCTAATCGCCCGACGCTCATGCGAAAACTCATACCCGAAGAAGGTGATCCTGAGTATGAGAAGTTCCTCATCAACCCTGAAAGGACCTTTCTGTCATCTCTGCCCACTCAGCTCCAAGCTACCAAGATCATGGCGGTTCAGGACACGCTATCGACGCATTCTGCTGATGAAGAGTACATGCACCAGCTCCACCAGCTTCACAGCGCATCGACAAAAGAACCCGAAGTTCTTGAGATATTTCAGAAGTTCTCTGCTAAACTAGAGGAGATAGAGAGGATCATAAACCAGAGAAACAAGGATATTCGGCTGAAGAACCGAAATGGCGCTGGTGTTCCTCCATATGAACTGCTTCTGCCCTCCTCCAGTCCTGGTGTAACAGGCCGCGGTATTCCCAACAGCGTTTCTATCTGATCATACTGGCTAGTGGGATAATGGCTTAGTTGTTGTTGTTATTGTTGTTGTTGTTGTTTATATCAGATACTGATAGATTCACAGGCATAAGGAAACTTGTTTAAATGTTCATCTGGAATTGATTCAATAAGTGCTTTTAGCAGAAATGCTAAATGTTTACAAATCTGAATAAAACTGGCTAAGATTAGTTCCTTTCTCAGCACTTTCCCTGGAGCATTTCTGAACTGCTGAATCTGTTTCATTTTTACCTGTTTGGCAACAAAATCACTGGTCTTTCTCAATATATGTTTAAGCATAAATTTCAATCAGCACATAGATAACAATGAGATATTGTCAGATTCCATGCGATATATATTTTCTAAAGATCAACTTTTTATACACCATTAGTATATGTAAATAAAGTTTCAGTTACCTTTTTGCAATATACTGAAAACGAGCGTTCGCTCCCCAGTTGTCGGGCTTTGTATTGCATTATTGGTTTGTGTGTGAATCAATGCTCATATTCTAAATTCGTGTGTATTTCTGCTTCATACTCGACCATGTTCCTCTCAAAGCTTGGTGTGCTGCAAGCAACCAAGTTGAATGTGACGCAGGTGGAAAATTGCAGCACACCAAGCTGAATGCGACGCACATGGGAAATTAGGCGGTAGTCGTGACACGGTGGTACATGGCTAAGCCGCACGGTTAGCACCCACTAACCCGTGACAGTTCCACATATAAATTGAAAAAATTGACAAAAAAATGGAAATTAGTGATAGAGGAATATTCATGGTTTGATACAATTTTTTATAATAAATTCAATATCACATTCGGTAAATGTTGTTTGTATATTGACTGTGTTCTCTGGAACTTATCTGATCCAATTTGATCTGACATGATTTCATCTGATTTAAATTGAACTGAACTGAAAATGAGTATTTTAAAAAATAGCAGTGTATGACTAAATAAAGGTAAACCCACCAAAATTAAATTCACGCGAAACTAAACTGAAATACCCATAAATTCCGAAGAACAGGGAAAGTAATACAGTAAGTATTTACGTTTAATAAAGACCAGCTTCATATCAGAGAAGAGATTTGAATACTCCCAACTCTCAACAAGTCAATCAAACTTGAACATACAAAATGATTAGTCAGAAGATGTCAGTTTCTTGGCATTATATCTACCTACGCTTTGCTGTACTGCATTCTCCACATGCAGTTTTGACTTCGAAATTATGAAGATGTTCACAGCTCAGCCGCGTGCCCACCACGCTCCGGCCGCCGTCCGGCGATCGGAGTGGGTCGCCGGAGCCTTGAAATCTAGTGGGTTCTCCCCCAAAGCCATGAATAATGTCCCCTGCCCCAGGTCAAGGCAAAAGCAGAGCATAAGGGCGGCGATCGGCAGCGAAGACAGCAAGACTTCAGGCGCGGCGCCGCCGCGTACGGCGGCGGAGGATGGCGGGAGGAGTGAGGAAGCTAAGGCGGTGATCAGCATAAGGAAGAAGATGGAGGAGAGCTTTAGTGAGAAGTTTGAAGAACAGAGGGAAACTCTGATCGATGGGATTGGGAGAGGAATCTTGATTCAGCTCATCAGCGAAGATATTGATCCTGGTAAAAAAAAAAAAATCTTTTCAACTTTATCTGCGTTTCAGTTCAGTAAATTTTGATTCAATAAAATTAGCTTTGTTTAGTTCTGATATTACTAATTTTGTTACGCACTTGTATTTAGTTCAGTTGAGTATAAATTCGGTGAAATGTTAGAGATATAATAGGCTAAGGATCTTCCAATTGTGGAAAAATGTAGAATTTGGTATCAAACTAGCAAACAAAAGGGTTGACCAAAGTTTGGCTTTTTCCTCTTTTTTGTTCACAAAATATAAAAATCATACCTTTTTCCCATTCTGTGCAATGTCAAAGATGATGTGATTGGCCTTTTTTGATCATGTTGCAAAAAATGCAAACCTTGTTTGCTAGTGTAAAGTCTCCAAATTGTGAGCTAGTGTTTCATTATAAATACCTTCTTTGTGCTATTTTCTAGCTATTTGAATAGTTAAAAGTGTTTTGCCTTTATATTTTGAATCAAAGTCACCAACTTGGAAAGGCCCTTTTTGTTGTGTATCATGTGCTTAACTTCTTGTGTCACAAAATTAAAATTTAAACACTCTTTTTTGCTAGTTTTATGCCATGTGAATGATGAATGAATTGGTATTTCTGTTTGGATCTTAGTTACTAGTTCAGGAAGGAGTATTGAGTCTTTTGTAAGTGGTTTGCCTAAGCCATCAGACCATCCATATATTGTTGAGTATGCTGCCAATTTCGCGGTACCACTCGATTTTGGAACCCCTGGAGCTGTACTCATTACCAACTTTCTCGGCATAGAATTCTACCTGGTGGAGGTTGTTGTGCATAGTAGTGAAGGGCTGTTGTTCTTTTCCGCTCACACATGGATCCATTCGCGAAAAGATAACCCCGAAAGCAGGATCATCTTCAACAATAAGGTGAGAAAGATCAGTTCTGTTGATTCCCTTTCTGTCTGAAAATTGAACATTTGACACCATTTTCGTGCCAGGCATACTTACCAGCTCATACACCAGCGGGGATCAAGGATCTTCGTCGCGAAGACTTGCTGAGTACTCGTGGAAATGGTAAAGGCGAGAGGAAAATGCACGAGAGGATATATGACTATGCTGTTTATAATGATCTGGGAAACCCTGACAAGAGTGTTGATCTTGCTCGGCCTACTGTTGGCAGCCACGAAAGGCCTTATCCTAGGCGTTGTAGGACAGGCCGAGGTCCTATGAAAACAGGTAGTTTTTGTTTTTGTTTGAACTAGGTAAACTAATGTATGTTCATGGATTCCTCTGATGATAATGTTTGTGTTCTAACAGATTCGTCGTGCGAAAGTAGAATAGAGAAGCCTCTTCCAACCTATGTACCTCGAGATGAAGCATTTAATTGGATCAAACCGAACACATATTCAGCTGCCCTGAAGCAAGAATCTACAGTCGGCGAAAGACTGCTGAAGTATGATACTCCATCCAACCTCAAAAGTATGTATTTTAGCCTTCTTATTTCTACGTTTTCTTGGGAGGAAATGTTGATTGTAATGCACTAGCGCGATTTAGTTCTGAAGTTCTCTTTTCTTGATGTTTAGGGGACAGGTTCTCATGGCTACAGGACAATGAGTTTGCGAGACAGACACTGTCTGGTGTTAATCCTGTCAGCATTGAACTTCTGAAGGTAGAATCTTGATTTTGTCATTGCATATCTTTCCAAAGTACAATCTTAAACCTTGTCTGATTTTCAGGAAATTCCAATCATGAGCAAACTGGATCCTGCAGTTTACGGTCCTCAAGAGTCTGCAATTACTGAGGAATTGATCGAGCAAGAACTCCATGGAATGACTGTTGAAACGGTACCATTTATCTTCTCCTTTCAATCTTCTTGCAAGGTTTTGCCTAAACTGATCTTATACAGGCCATGGAGGAAAAACGGCTCTTTATAATCGACTACCACGATACTCTTTTGCCATTTATCGAGAGGATGAATGCCCTTCCTGGTAGAGAAGCATATGCCTCCAGAACGGTATTCTTCTATGAGCAAACTGGCGTTTTGAGGCCAATAGTCATCGAGCTTTCGCTTCCACCTACGCCTAGTTCACCAAGAAACAAGCATATCTTAGTACATGGCCATGATGCTACTACTCATTGGTTATGGGAGCTTGCTAAAGCCCATGTTTGCTCCAATGATGCCGCCATTCATCAGCTAGTGAGCCATTGGTAGGTATTTTACGACCATTTTTGTAGATAAACGAAGTGTTTTCTTGATGCAGTGTGATGTTCAGGTTGAGGACTCATGCTTGTATGGAACCTTACATCATTGCTGCGCATCGGCAGCTGAGCTCGATGCACCCGATCTACAAGTTGCTTCGCCCTCATATGCTGTACACGATCGAAATCAACGCCATTACAAGGCAAGGAAAAGTGAATGCAGGTGGCACTATAGAAACCAGTTTTAGCACAGGGAAGTATTCCATGGAAGTAAGTTCTGCAGCCTACAAGAGCATGTGGCGATTCGACATGGAAGCTCTCCCAGCTGATCTAATCCGGAGGTAACTTTAAGTAACTTTAAGTTTAACCTAGACTCGGCTCTTTGCTTTCACGCATACTCAAACTGTTTGTTTTCGTGCTGCGAATTTTCCAGGGGGATGGCTGAAGAGGATCCCTCGATGCCTGGTGGCGTAAAACTCTTGATTGAAGACTATCCTTATGCAGCAGATGGACTCCTGATATGGGAAGCCATTAAAAATATGGTGGAATCCTATGTTGAGTACTATTACATCGACAATGCTTCCATCACTTCTGATCTTGAGCTCCAAGAATGGTGGAATGAGATCAAGAACAAGGGCCACTACGACAAGCGGCACGAGCCCTGGTGGCCAGGACTCGAGTCTCAGAAGGACTTGTCAGGCATACTAACAATCATGATCTGGATGGCTTCGGGTCATCACGCAGTGATAAACTTTGGGCAATGCCCTGATCGCCCGACTCTGATGCAAAAGCTCATACCCGAAGAAGGTGATCCTGAGTATGAGAAGTTCCTCATTAACCCTGAAAACACTTTTCTGTCATCTCTGCCCACTCAGCTCGAAGCAACCAATATAACGTTATTTCAGGACACCCTGTTGCACCAGTTGCACCAGGTTCACAGTGCTTCGACCAATGAACCCGATGTTCTGGAGATGTTTGAGAAGTTCTCTGCCAAACTAGAGGACATAGAGAGGATCATAAACCAGAGAAACAAGGATACTCGGCTGAAAATCCGAAATGGCGCTGGTGTTCCTCCTTATGAACTGCTTCTACCCTCCTTCGGTCCAGGTGTAACAGGCCGCGGTATTCCCAGCAGCATTTCTGTCTGATCATACCGGTAGTGGGATAAGGGCTTAGCTGCTGTTGCTGTGGTGTTGTTTTTGTTGTTGTTTAAATCAGATACTGATGGATATACAAGCATAAGGAAACTTGTTTAAATGTTCATCTGGAATTAATTCAATAAGAGCTTTTAGCAGAATTGGTAAATGTTTATACTTCTGAATGAAACTGATCATAACTTTGAGGCAGTGGCTAAGATTGCCTTTTTAACTAGTTCCTTTCTCAGCACTTTCCCAGGAGCATTTCTGGGGATTTTATCGGCGAAAAACAACTTCCTGATCTTCTTGTATGGAGCAACCTAAATGCACAGAAATCAGAAAATGAGCAATCTGATATACTGATACAGTGTTTCTATACAAACTGCTGAATCTGTTTCATTTCACCTGTTTGGCAACAAAATCCATGATCTGCAACTCAGTGACAGCACTTTCACGTTTTCGCACGACAAAGGCAACAGGAAGCTGGCCAGCTTCTTCATCCGGGTACCTGCGTGAAGCTTGATCAGTTTTTCGCGAAAAACTATGGAAAAACATCGCGCTAATCAAACTCACGGAACTACAGCAGCGTCGGTGATGTCTGGATGAGACTGGAGCAGGTGTTCCAGCTCTGCTGGGGCAACCTGAATGGTGAGAAAAATGATCAGAGTTTTCGACATTTTGGTTGCCAAGTTTAAGGTTTGAAAACAAGAAGTGTAATAACCTGGTAGGCTTTGTACTTGATCAAATCCTTCATCCTTTCCACAAAGAACAGGAAGCCTTCATTGTCAAAGTAGCAAATGTCCCCTGTTCTTAGCCATCCCTCTGAATCAATCATTGCTTCTGTTGCTTCTTTGTCCCCAACATATCCTACATTTGAATCCACACATCAAAATTTAACTTCACATACCAAAGACCTGTTTTCCCGAGCCGATTTCTTATTGAACTGAACTAACGAGTTAAAAATGAACTGAACTGAACTAAACGAGTTGAAATCCACACATCATAACAATTGAACCGGCAATTATTATCCACCAAAATAACATATAAACATCTTCAAGGATGTATCTATAACGTAACATAATATCAACCGAATCACAAACCGCCAACCTAAATTGACACCTCTACAATTACCTTTCATTACATAGGGTCCTTTGAGCCAAAGTTCACCTTGACTGAGTGGAGGAAGCCCAAGCCCAGGCCCACTATGTTTTTCTGGATCAACAATTCGGGCCTGCATACCAGGCATCAGCCGGCCCACAGAGCCCAATACTCGGCTTTCACTTGGGCCTACATGTCGAACGGCCCCCGCCGTGGTTTCCGTGAGCCCATATCCCTGCATTATCACCACACCCGGAAACTCCCTCCTAAATTTTTCCGTCACGGAGTTCGGCAGCTGAGCTCCGCCGCAAAACACCACCTCCAATTTCCCCAAATTGAAAACCCTAGCCACGCCGGAATTCTTCGCCATCGCCACCATAATCGGCGGCGCCACCGCCAGATGCGTGACCCGGTGCTCCTCCACGCTTTTCAGAACCAATTCCAGATTTACCCTCCGCATCAGCACCACCGTTCCTCCCATCGCCGCCTCTCTGATCGCGAGAAGGAATCCGTAGACGTGGAAGATCGGTACGGTGCAGAGAGTCACCGGTGGCGTTTTCCTCGCCGGGCGGGAAGCGTAGGAGCCGGCGAAGCTCGAGATGAAGTTCCGGTGAGTGAGCTCCACTCCTTTGAAGTTCCCCGTGGTGCCGGAGGAGTAGAGGATCGCCGCCGTGTCGAGCTGCGAGATTCCGACGGACTGGAAATCAAACTCATCGTTCCCCTCCGCCATGGAATTGAACTCCGGCGAGTCAAGGAGGATAGTTCTGCAGGACGCCGGGAGCTTGTGCGCTGTGTCGGCATTCGTGAACGCGATCGCCGCCTTGCTGAGCTGGACTTGCCGGAGAATCTCCACCGGAGAGCTGGCCGGATTGGAAGGAGAGACAACAACGCCGAGCGCGAAAAGCGAGATATACAGAATCGGAATATCAACGGAATTAGTGGAGAGGATGAACGCACAGTCGCCTTTGGAGAGCTTAAATTCATTCTGCAGAGAATACGCTAGTGATTTCACCCGGAGTTGGAGCTTGGAGTGGAGAATGCGGCGGCCGGTGGCGGAGTCTATCAGCGCCGCGGCCGAGGAGGGGCGGTGGAGGGAGGAGAAAATGTAAGAGGTGATTGAGAGCGCTGCGGTCGCCGGCGGGAGGGTGGCCGGCGGGCGGAGGCTGTGGAAGGTTTTAGTTTTGGAACAGAAGCCGTTTTGGGGGTCAATTGTTTGGTCCATTTTTGGATGAAGATTGAAAAATTGGTTCGATGAATCCTAGGAAAACGTATGAATTTGGAGTTGGTGGGGATTAACATGAGACAAAATGAAGGATCAGCTTCAGAAAAAGATGAAGACAAAATGGAGGATCAGTTTTGCAACCTGGTTTTGATGCCTGGTGCTCAAATCGGCTGGGGAAACTGAGGTGTCATGCAAGAAGCTAATGAAAAGGTACATTTGGTCCCATTTTTAACGTTGTCCATCTTTTCTTTTTGAGGCAGTTCAAACAAATTTTTTTCCTTCAAAATTTTAAATTTTCATCCTTTCATTCTAGACTAAATTGTTTTTTTGGTCCCCTATAAAGTATCTTTTACTATCTTTTGGTTCTCGTGTGCAAAACAACCCTTAGATGGTACCCTACAAATTTAAAACGTTGTTTTTGGTCCTCAAATCCACTTTCCGACCAGATTTCTAGTTTTCATGCACACGTGCCGGCACGTGCCATTTTTTTCGGTATGGTAAGGGGTAATTTGGTAATTTCACAAACTATTCCCTCCGTCGTCGGTCTTCTTCCCTCCCGTTGTTCTTCTTCCACTGCGTCGCCGGCCTACAACGAGTCCACGACCAGCACCCCCTCCGCATTCTATATCTTCACCGCCGCAAGAAATCCCAATTGAAATAATCCCGGAAGAAGAAATGGCGCTCATCGAGGCCGCTGCCTGCCGGTCCGTGTTCCCGCCTCTGCCCACCGCCACAAGGTCCATACACTCCATCACTGCCTTCTCCAAGAAGTGGTTTTCCACCATTTCTGTAACCGGGTCCGGGTAACCCAGATGAATGCTTCAGAAAAATATATCATAGTGAATTTGAAATCATCAAGCTCGAATATTTCCAAAACACACGGTCAACAAAGGGGGTTATGAATCACCAAAAATAAACAAATCTTTACAACAACATGAAGATTCAGGAAATTTCAAAAGAGGGAAACCTCAGGACAGGAAATCAGTTAGTGGGATTTCTTCAATACCAAGAGAAATTGATTTTTACGTGACCGAATTTGGTATGCAAACGATTCACATTAATGCTGATTCTGAATTAAATGCTTAGAGAATCCAATAAAAGAGATCTTATGAGGGTCGGATATTTTTCTTTTAGTCCGTCAGGTGAAGAAGAAGAGCAAAGCGTATGAATCACTATTGTGAAAGCAGTGTTTGTGAAATTAGTTTGTGAAATCACCAAATTACCCCTTACCATACTGGAAAAAATGGCACGTGACTGGAACGTGCGCCTGAAAACCAGAAATCTGGTCGGAAAGTGGGTTTGGGGACCAAAAACAATGTTTTGAATTTGTAGGGTACCATCTAAGAGTTGTTTTGCACATGAGGACCAAAAGATAGTAAAAGATACTTTGTAGGGGACCAAAAAAATAATTTAGTCTTCATTCTATTTCTCAAATGTTAACTCAATTTCTTTTAAAGTAATGTATCAAACCGTGTCCACTGCTAATTATATAAGGTGGGTTATAATTAGTCCCATACTTCCTCCATAACATAGTGTTATTTTGACATTTTTAGGCCATGTTCAGTTGAGTTTATTTGGTGCTGAATTTCATTTATTAGTGTTGAATTTTAATTTACTGTGCTGAATTAAATTTCCCTGTGCTGAATTGAGTTTATTGATAGTTTATTTTTTTTCAAAAGATGAAAAGAATGACTCCCAAAATGGTGTTGTACTCATAACATATTTTACTTTTGAACTTGTTACTCAACGAATGACTGTCGAGAACCAAGATAAATATTTATTTTCTTTTCTTTTCTTTAAGTGTTGAGTTTAGTTTATTAGTGCATAATGTGCTGAAATTAAATCCAATTTGACAGGACCTTGGTGTATATGATACAATTTTCTCGTTTTTTTTTTTAATATGTTGTCACACGTTTCTTTTTTAACAAAATTCGTTCAATTTTATCAGTTCATTTCTCTTTTTTCCACCCAAATGTAATTGTATCCATTCATTTAAACATATGTACTAAATATGAGGTCCATCATTCATCAAACACTGCCTACGATGTAAAAGAATTTGCGTAGTGGGGCACTTGGAAAAGAATTTGCGTAGTGGGGCACTTGGACGGCTATTGGAAAATGCGGACTTATCTAACCAATAAAAGTGAGCTTTTATTGCTGTGGATAAGATGGCTCCATCGATCCAGCTAATTATGTGCCGTGACAAAACTAAATAGCCTCCCATTTCAGATGGGAGTCAGATTTTACTGGTGATTTTTGCTTCGTTGTTAAAAGTCGGACAAGAAGGGGTTGCATTAGATCTTTTGTTTGGATCTAAAATGCTAACCCATTCTTGGTTCTATTATTGCTATAGAAACAACGTTGGTTGAAAAGATAAGCCCCATTTCTGAAGCTTCAAACAGCCTATACTTTTAGTCTCCAAGTAGCTTTCAAGTTCGTCGATCTACACAGCCTTCATGTTGCAGCATCACGGTCAACGTTTCAACTGCTGTTCATCAACAAAAATAACTTACCATACCCCTTTGATGTTTTTGAAAAACAAACCAAATTCTAGCTAAATGGAGTGAGTAGTAGTAGCGATGGAGTGAGTAGTAGTAGCGACGTATCTGCTGCCATATGCTAGGTAAGTAGCCTTCCGCTATATGCGTAGTCGGCCCTTCCTACATCCACTGCAACACCGGTAACAGTACCAGGTTTTCTCCTATAGAGTATCTAAGGTGTTTCCATGAGGTCACAAGCAAACCTTGATGTGTATACCGTAGCTTCAGCAAATCCAACACAGATCTCCTATAGGAATATCTATGGTGTCAGAAGGCCCACTTAAAAAAATAAAAAGAAAAGCCAAACTAAAAGACAGAAAGAACAATCAAGGGAACCACCAAACTTCTTCAAAAAAGTATAGCCCGTGTGTTCCCAACAGAAGTACATGAATCCAATTAAATTTCCAGGAGCAAAACAAGATATGGATGTTTACATTTGAACAAATAAAAGCAGCTAATAGCCTATGCAGAGGAATACAAATAGACTATGTTCCTACTTTTTCCAAATAAAAGGCTGTTTTCCCAACATTCCCAATTATTTCCACTGACCTTCTCACTCCGCATAAAGACGGCCACAGTAGATTAAAACTTCAATAAAATCACAATCTACAGCTATACATACGTGCCACAATATTTTTCTCATGTTCGGGAAGTTTTCAAAGACAAGAAGATCCTTTAAAAGAGGACTAACAAATTTTCAATAAACAGCAGCCTTAAATTAAAGACAATAACCATTCAGTTCCTTGTTCCAACATTGCACACATTACACACTTGAAGTTATTATTTCATAGAAAAGGGATTGCAGGGTACCTTCCAGAGCTTGAATGTGAAGAATGGAACAATAATTGGAAGAACATATGCCAGGTTGCATAGTTAACCTCCTCAACCTGCTTCCATTCGCACTGCAGTGAGATGCGCAGATCAATGACAGAGAAGCCCACAATGCCAATAATCATTGACACCATAAAAGGCAAGAATCAGAAGGGGGAACCCAAGGTTTTGTTTCTCTGGCTTTAACAGCAAAAATTATAAACTATCATGCTTCTTGGATACAGAACGAACTGTCAGACACAACCTAGCGTGAACATATGCATAATAACAGACACAAAAAGAGTAACACTCTTGGTTGTGATTCCCAAAAAGATAGTGTCCAACTGTCCATGTACTTATTGAGAGTACCGCTTATTGATAGTTCCCCTAATGACAAACAGTACAATAAAATCAAACAAATTTGCCTAGCTTTACATCCAAATGGCCCTAATCTTTTCAAGGAGAGCACACGGAAATATCTTCCATAGAGCACAACTTTCTCACAATGATATAAAAACTATAGGTCATTCATTTAAAACTAGAAAACAATTAACCTGCATTCCTAAAACAGGCAGTGTGTGGACTTCACGAGGGGAAACAGACAAGAGGTGTTCTGTCCACTTTAATGCACATCATAAGTTAGTTTGGCCCTTCATATTAAAAACCCAGACAGAGAGTACGGAACTTTGGGAAACAGATGGGGCCGTATTATTGAATATCAATGTCATATTAAGTTAGTTTGGTCCTCCATATTCACAAACCAGAAAATGGTGCCAGAACAAACAAACTAGAAAGGTTAACAATTCCCTTAAAACAACAATGCTAGAAGGGAAAATTGACTTGATATTACCTCCAACGAACTATACTGTCATTTTCTTCCTCAATCAGAAGCTAACAAACCCGCTCCGCTTTACACCATTGGCTCTTGCAAACACCAATTGAAAATTAAAAATGAAAGAAAGGAAAATGCATAAAAGTCTTAATATTCTGATAAACCAAATTTATGAAAATTGGTACAATGTATCAACAGAAAATATGTTACATACACAAGTTTCAACTGAAACTGCATTTTCAATGAGTAAGGCATTACGCCACACCTTAGCATGCAAGCAATTGTGAAAGAAGAAATATAACATCAGATCTTCCCAAGATATCTGATTCAGAGATTAGACAAAGTGGTGAGGCTCCATATGCTTCATCAAGAGTGCCTGCTAAAAACAGCACGAATAATCTTCTCACATTAAATTTTGCAACCTCCTTTCCATAGATTGGCTTCGCCTCAATAGCCAATCATTAAAACAGAACTGAAAAAGGCAAAGAACTTCCCTTAACCAAACAATCCACCAGCTCCTAACTCCCCCTGCTGCAACTCTTTCCTGCGCTGCTCTTCTAGAGGATCTGGACTCTTCATGACTCTTCGAGTACGCCTATGAGTTGAAGAAAATAGTCATTATCAATCCAGAAATTAAAAAGGATGTTAAACATATAACTGCATTACCAATCCAGAAAATAGTCATTATTAAACATATAACTGCAGAAGTCCTGAATACCTGTCTTGATTATGCTGAGCTGGGAAAGTAGGCATAAATTCTTTGGACTTGGGTAGAGGAACTTCACGAAACCATTCATGGTTAAGAGCCTCTTCGGCTGTTATTCTCTTCTCAGGGTCATAAGTTAGAAGCCTGCTCAACAAGTCAAACCCTGCATCAGATATTACCGGTGCCCCTGTGAAAGAGGTGGCTGGGAATTTGGCACGCAACCGATTGTACTGATGTTTCACCATGTTAACCTTGGCCCCTGGAAGCTTTGAGTACCCAGGCCATATCTTCTCATTTGGTGTTCCGAGAATTGTGAATATCTTGTCAAGTTGGTTAATTTCAGTTTGCCCATTAAACAGTGGCTGCTTAGCTAACAGCTCCCCCATTATACAGCCCAAGGACCACATATCAATTGCAGTAGAATACTCCTTAGCTCCCAATAGCAGCTCTGGCGCCCTGTACCACAAAGTAACTACCAGAGGAGTGTATGGTTTCAGAGGATACCCATATTGACGCGCTAATCCAAAGTCGCAAATCTTCAACTCACCACGATTATTTAGAAGTATATTTGACGTCTTCAGATCTCGGTGCAAAACCCAGTTATCATGAAGATAGGTAACCCCCTCAAGTAGCTGAAGCATAAGGCACTTGACTTCACTTTGGCTAAAAGGCTGTTTCATGGACTCCATCAAACCCTTCAAATCGTGTTCCATGTACTCCATCACCATAAAAATGCTGTCAAGACTGCTCCCAACGACCACTTCTTTGACGTCTACAATTGAAGGGTGAGAAAGGGAAAGAAGAATATTAATTTCTCTCAAAGCAGTCAGAGGGAATCCTTCTCTCTCTCTTTCCATCTTGACCTTTTTCAAAGCAACAATCTCTCCAGTTTTCCTATCCTTGGCCCTGAAAACCACACCATAAGTACCTTCATCTATCCTGTTCAGCCTCTCAAACTCCTCGACACTTCTACATGCCTGAAGCATGTTGACACTCCTGACTGGAGGAATTGCATGTTCCTCATCAGATTCAGAGTCCGATAGGCTTCCTGAAGATCCAGCATAAGGGCGATCCTCATCAGCATCACTACTAACACGTTCATCTGAATGCCTGCTCCGGTTTTCTTCTGAACCCTCTCTCCTCAGTTCCCCAAGCTCTGGAGTTGCTGATTTCCGCTGCCAAGTTTCAGCTGATTCACTACCACGCGTTTCCTTCACTCTAGCAGACTCCTCGTAGATTTCGCCTTCATCACCAGAGGATTCAGCCTCATTTGCCCACCGAGAAGCTTTTATTGTCCAAGTGGACGAGTTATCAACATCTAGGGTATCTGCATCCAAGTTTTTCACTGATACTGCTTTCACTTCTACAGTACGAGACACGGGCCCAGAAGGAGATAACTCTACTGAAGATTGAGCAGCAATAACTTCTTGATATGGCTGTGGGTCCACATCAACCATCTCAGCTGGAGGCTGCGAAATCACAGCGGCTACATCATTTTGAATAGGCGAAACACGACCATCAGGTTTTGGATCAGGAGATATAATGCTAGAATTAGTGACTGGGGGAAGAACTGTTAGTGTTGCTGCATCACTGGAAACCTTAGCCTTAACTATTCGAGATGATTTCGTACTATCCCCATCTCGATCCCATATAATAGGTGAAAACTTCCTCTTCCCAATTTCAACTTTCTTTAACTCACCACCATCTTTACTACGTGATTCCGAGTCAGCAACACCATCAGAGCCACCACTTTCACTGGACAATTCTCCAGGCTCCCTGTCCAAAGCCCGAACCGGATACCCATTCTTCCTAGCCCCGCCTCCTCCAGGACCACCACCACCCCCGCTACCTCCCGAATCACTCCTGCTGGATGTAGACCGATACCCGTCATTCATCACCTCTCTGTCCCTGACATCCTTCTGCCTAACCACGCCCCCATCTCGACCATCCTGCTCCCGCTCCCGAGCCCTACGCCCTCCTCCTCTCCCATAATCCGCATCACCGCCATTCCCAACCCGACCGTAATCGCCCCTCCCATACCCGTTCTCCCTCGCGGGAAGAGCCTCGTAATCCGAATCAACAAGCCTCCTCAACTGACTGTCCCTGTAACCACCATGTCGAACAGCCCCCATGTTCTCTATAAATCAAACCAACAAACCAAAACCAAAACCCTAACCCTAGCCACACCAAATCAAAACCAAAAAAAGTCCACGCAACCAACACAATTCACAACTCGCAAACACAGCGAAATCAAAAGCACAAACACAAAAACCGACACAAATCAGGGAACCCTAGAGCGCGATATGCAGACCCCCAATTCAATCGAGATTTGAGAATCGAAGGGCTTACCGACGAAGCGAACAGATTCTGATTCCGAATCAATGATTGATCCGAGAGCGCGGGTGGATATGCAGAGATTTCTAGAGAGAGAAAGTCGGGAAATTGGGGAAAATTTCTCTCGGAAAGGAATAGGAAGGAACCGCGCCGAAAGAAAACCCCGGTTTATGGCCGCCCCTTGCTTTAAAGATGGGCGATCGCTTTGCGGATATTATTGTATTTATTTATGGAAATAATGTCAAAATAAATATTGTGAAATCATCTTCCTTTTTTCTGAATGTATTGTGAAACTCATCTTTCCTTTTTCGATATTTATAATACTAAGATTCATCTCACGCATCAATCCTGTTCCTTTTAGTATTCGGATATTACCTCAATTACTTATGAAGTAGGAAAATTGGTTTTCTAGATTAATTCGTGTAATTATAAGTTCTAGGAAAGAATGTTTTTGCATAAACTTATGAAAAGACGGGTTTAATTAGAATAATAAAAGGTAAAATATTTTAGTTGCAGATTAAAAATTTATTATACAATGTGTAGCAGTTATGAAGTTTATAATCCAATTCATACAACTCGAAAATTTTATCTTCATTTCTTCTAATTTGCACTTTGAACCTTGTTCTTTCCATGACTTGTGAAAATATGGTCTTTCAAAAGACGTACTCTCAATTCTATACAATTTTAATAATTTCAAATAGAGTTTGTCTCTTAAAAACAGTCTTTTCTAAAATTATGTAAAGGGTAATATATAAATTGCAAATTAGAATCCATCAACATAAAATTTTCGTATTACATTAATCGGATTATAAACTTATATCTACCTTACACTGCATTTAAGCCTAAATGAATAAATTCTAAATTTGTTGTTTATTGATCTCAAGATAAATAGAGAAATACTCCCTCTATTTTTTTTTCATTGGCACCTCTCTTTTGGTGTTAGAATTGAGGAGATGCTAAATGAGTGGATGAAATTGAATTAAAAGAAGAGAAAGTAAAATGAGTGGATGTAAAAACCTTAAACTTGCCCAAAATAGCAAGTGCCAATTAAAAAATACCACTTTTAGTAAGTGTGCCAAAGAAAAAAAAACGGAGGGAGTACAAATAGTTATGGTGGATGTGTGCATTTAAGGGGGGAAAGGTGGATGTATGCATTTAAGGGGATGTATTATAGGATTCCCAGGTACAATGAACTCTTGAAATGCAATTAATCGTTTGATTACATAAGATTTCAGTGGTGTACAACTATTAGGCCATGTTATCCGGATCTTATCTGCATTTCACTTCATTTCAGCGTGAATTTAATTTTTATAGAATCTAGCTTAATTTAGTCAAACATTACTATTTTTCAACACACTTATTTTCGGTTCAGTTCAAATTAAATCAGATCAAGTCAGCACAGTTCAATTCAGATCAGCTCTAAATACCATGACCTTATTGTAAACAATATTTTTGTTCCAAAATTGGTGCTAACCAAAAGGTGATGTACTTAGTACCTTGAAACAAAGAGTTTTTTTATAACCCTATCTACTTAATTAAGTGTCAATATAACCCAATGATAATTTTTAGTGTAAATATAACCCTAACTATTTAATGAAAGTGCCAATATAACCCTCAGACCCCATTTTCGACATTGACCTCAATTTTTTGGCATTGACTCTATGTAAATTAACCAAAATACCCTTTGGGCTAACTCTAAAATTAGATGAACAATTTTACCCTCATAGTTCGCCGGATCGCCGTCGGAACATGTAGGGTTATATCAGCACATTATACAATCTTATTGGGCTATTTCAGTACATTCCTAATGTTTGTAGGGTTATATCAGCACATTTCTAATGATTGTAGGATTATATCAATACATCCTTAAAACTTATAGGGTTATATTGACACTTTCACTAAATGGTTAAATATTATTCTCCTTACTAGTGCAGAATTGGACTGTTAAAGATGGTCAAATCAAGTATTAGACAATCATTTGTTGGACGACGGTTTGGATTCACCATTCGGTCCATTCCTAGTATCATTGTACAACTGGGCGGACGTTGAAAAATCACCTTAAAAACGTGGGTGTACCCCAGCGGTTGGGATATGGGTGGGATTGTCATTATCCCCAGGTTCAATCCTCGGCAGCGGCAGATATGGGTGTGGGCTGATATGGGCTGATATGGGCCATACGATGATTTGGGTGTGGGCTGATATGGGCCATGAGGGCGAGGGTATCGCCTTTTGCCGAACTCGAAACTTCATAATGATGAATATTAATTTTCGAGTTGAGTTCCGCTTCAACCGCCCTATAAGCAGTTCCAAACTCAGAACTACACAATGTTGTCGATTTAGTAACTTTCGAGTCCAATTCCAACATGATTATAATGATATGTTATACGTGGCACCTTAAAAACACATAATACTCGTACCTGCTGCTTAATCAAGGACCATAAAAAACTGTCCATAAATCACTCTCTTCATTCTGCTACAAAGAAAACCTTATGAAAACAAAAAACAGAAACTGAAAATTACACACATTTCTATTTTGCTACCAACACAATGAAGGCCACTTGAGAGAGAATGAAGAAGGCATATGCCCTGTTCTTCTTATGTAATCCGCCTTCTCAGATGTCTTCATCGCCTTCTCATTCAGCTTCGATTCTGCATTCGCTCTCTTCTCCTCCGCTATCCTCTTAGTAGCCGCGAGTTTATTCGTGTACTTCTCTTGCGCTCTCGACTTCATCTGATCCGCCTTCACCTGCACATAGTACCATTTACGATAATCTGATAATTGTTTAACGTACACGTGACAAAATATGAATGACAGTCTGGACACTTAATTGTGTCGCTATAAGATAACTAATGTATGCATATTGCACGCGAGTACGACAACATGGTCGTCAATCGCGCCTAATGTACATGACGATGATCCTGACAAACTTCTGATAATTTGATAGCTGTTTAACGTATACGTGACAAAATATGAATGACAGTCTGGACCCTATGTATACCACACGGCACACGACTTGTGCCTAATGTATATCAGGATGATTCTGTCAAATATTTCTCGTAGCATAAAGACAAGAATGAGAGTAGTACCTCCATTCTTCGCATCGACATTTCAGCTTTCCTTTTCTGATGGTTTTCCCAAGCTTGAATCTTCACTTCCTCACGCTTGTACCTTCATAAATCTATTCCACTTAGTAAAAATGTAAAAAAAAACCCAATGAACAAAGTTTTAACAAGAAATGAAATAAAACGTTACATTTGTTTTACCTAGCTAGGTATTTAGCCCTTTCCGCCTCATCCCAAGCCATTGCCCTAGTTTCCAATGGATTTGGCTTCTGACTTTGTTGGTCTAAAGAACTTCTGCTTTCACTCACAACCCCAACACTAATCTCCTCGCCTTCGCGACCAAATCGCGAAGTCGATCCATTTCCACTCCCTACCACCCCCGTCTGATTCGGGTTCTGACTAATCTCAGCAACCTGAATCAGTAATGCAAAAAAAAAAAAAATTAACAGTTTTGACTGAAAAAAAGATTCTGTATACTTCCCTAGCATGCCTGTCTGATTCGGGTTGCGACTAATTTCATCAACCCGAATCAGTAACGCAATACTCAAAAACAACCTTATCGGTACAAGTCACAATGACTCGAAAACAAGTTAGTTTTGCTTATAAGCTCTGCCAAACAGAGCCACGCAGAAATCCTATTACTAACCTGGATGCCATTGTGGAATCTGATCGGAGTAGATGAGCCGGAAGCGATGGGGCTTCTCGACGCCGGAGTAGTGTTCTTGATCGGAGTAGCAGTTCTCGAAGGCTCCTGGCTGACCGCCGGAGTCATCTCCGTGCCCATATCGCGAACGCAGATCGATCTGACAATCGGAACGGGTCCCGATGAATGCTTGTTGATTCTCCACACGGATTCATCAATGTTCTTCGTCTCGCCGTCGTTGCTCTCGCCGTTTTCCGCCTCCCGTTCTTCATCGTCTTCGCTGGTGGGGTATTCCTCCTTCGGCACCGGCGCGATGAGCCGCCGGTCGTCGGCGTTCGAGTTCCTCGGCTTCGCCTGGTTCTTCTCCGCGGCGGCGCCGCCGCGTGATAGGTGGTTCCCGAGCCATTTCTGCGCGTCGTCCCACTTCAACGGCGTCGGTTTTCCGAGCGAAGAGGTACGGCCTGAAACTCCTCTGTGATTCTTGTGGAACTCGAATCCGTGTTCTTGCGCTATTCCATAGTCTTCCACCGACCTCATCTTTAGTTATGGTGCAAATACATTACACATCAGAATCACGAAATCGAACATGTACGGAGTTTTGAGATTTGCAGGAGCAGAAAATGCAAGGGGTGATTGAGATTTGAGAGTGGAGTTTTGAGATTTGAAGAGGTGGGATAATAGTTAAATAATTGGCATTGTTTTGAGCAATGGCATATGGGGCGGCATCAGTAAAAAGAAGAAGGAAATATGAACGTTGGTGTGGTAAAATATGTATAGTTGCATTGAGAATGGTGCTTTCAAAGCAGTACGAAGGAAGGAGGTTATCGTTTTGCAATATATTGAAAATGAGCGTTTATTTCCCAGACTCTGTATTGCATCTTTGGGTTAGGTTATGTGTGTGAAGCTGTGCTCTTATGCTAAACTCGTGTGTATTTTAGCTGCATACTCGACCACGTCCCTCTAAAGGATTAGTGCGTTGAGAGCAACCAAGTTGAGTGCGACGCACGTGAACAATTAGGCGGTAGTCGTGACACGGTAGAGCACGACTAGGCTGCACGGTTAGCACCCTTAGTGGGTGACCTGTGACAGTTGGTCACAACATTTCAAGAGTCAGTTATAATCTGACACCACATTTCTGATGTCTGCATGAGCTTCGAGGTTCAATTTAATAGTTTTTATATTCATCGCTACCTGAACACGACACATTAAACACATAATCCAGCAAAGAACCCATAATCATTTCATAAGTACGAGGAAAGTCGGTCTTTCCTCGTACTTGCTCAACGGCGCGGTAAATCCGCATCGAATTTCAAACCCAAGTGAATTTAAGAGGCATGAAGAAGATGGTGACAGATAAGAATGATGTGGGAGCCATATGAAGAAGAGTAGTCTGAACTTTTCCACATGGCCAGGTGGGCAAGAAACAGTACTAGACTGTCTGTTAGGAAAGGATTTAAATGAAATGTAAATTGGAGGATTATAGGACTTCTTGTTTTGCTTTGAACTTATTTGGAGTACTATATATAAAGTGTACCAATTGGATAATAGGGTACCATGGACCATGGCTCTTAGAGTCCACACAATTAAAATTCAGAAAATTTTATGATAGAATTTCACAATTTTAATACAATAGCAGGACATCCGATCCAGTGAACGTATGTTCTCTGAGTGTGATTCTTTTGTTTTTACGTTTGTACGATTAATAATATCGCTACACCTGAGAGGGTGTGTAAGAATTTCACGGTAATCTCTCATTGAACGTGTATGACCATCATTTGGCACATGACTCTTTGGTTGTATCCACGTTTGTCCGATAAATGATATTGTTGCACGCAATGAGCTGTGTTAGAGTCCCACATCGAGTATTCAGTGGATGTGTATTTGTACAATGGATGGATGGTTGTACACACCGAGACGTACCAGAGTCTCACGTAGAGTGAATGGATGTTTTACGTATTGGCCTTGACTCCTTTGTTGTATTCACATTTTACGTGATGAACAATATCGCTGCATGTTAGTTGCCGTGTTAGAGTCCCCAATCAATTATGGCTCTGTTTGGCAGAGTTGTGCTTATAAGCAAAGCTCGCTTATTTTGAAAGTAGAGGGAGATCAGATTCTGTTTTTCCTTCAAAAATAGCTTATATTTTCAAAGTAAGATATTTTTTAACACTTTACCAAACACTAAATCGTATTTTGCTTATAATCACGTCAGTTTAATAGTTATGCCAAATGTAGCCTGTAAATTAAATTTAAGCTCAATATACAATATCAATTAGAAGAAGAAGGGTGATGAGAAATACTCATTTCTTTATCTTAATACCAATGTCTCTAATATTTAAATTGATTCTTTATTAAAGTTGATGTATACATAGAAAATTTAGCATAGATTGTGACTAAACTAATAAATAGTTAAGAATAGTTTATATTTTGTTATACCCTCCGTCTCATTCAATTCTGCACAAGTTCTCTCGTCAGTTGACTAATAATTTTTTTAGAATAATAAAATAGTACTACACCCACGGGTGTACCCCAGTGGTTGGGAGATGGGTGGGATCGCCAATTATCCCTGGTTCGAAACTCGGCAGCGGCAGTATGGGGAGCTCTTGCTTTGCAAGGCTCCCTTGTGCGCACCGAGTCTATGGATCGGCCCATTGGTCCCGGTGCTGGGCTACCGTAATTTATCTCTCATACGATGATCAGAGTGTCGGCTAGTATAGGCCGCTGAGGGCGAGCGGTGATCGCCGTTTGCCAATAAAATAGTACTACATAATGCTAAAATTAAAAGGTGTGATAGCTTTAAAAGAGGGAGGTTATAGCTTTAAATGAGGCCTCTATTATTATGTTTGGAATTATATTTGTGCTTTTGTCTGGAGAGACTTGGCCATGTGATTTGCCATAAGAATACAATATTGCATTATTATTTTTCGCTTAGCTCATGTGACAATCCACCCGTGTAATGTCATTTATGTTGGTATTATTCTTATAGCATGATTAAATAAATATCAATTCAGAACTGTGAAGGAAATGAACAAATTGAAGATGAGGAATTCTATATTAAAATTATGAACAATTAACTGTATTTCATCAGTGATACACTGTATTTGTTAAATTAATTGTTTCCTCATCGTTCGAGAAACATTGTTAAGTGACAGTATAGTTATTGCACATCGGTTGAGAAACATGTTTGCTCGTTAATATGTTTAGCTACGTATAATAACGATAATCAAAAAGTTACTTTCTAAGAACGACTTGTTACGACGAGTTCAACAATATCACATACAATAATATTATGTCTCATATATCTATTCAAATATGCGGTCAAACTTTGATAGATAATAGTGTCATAAAGTAAGTGAGTAATTTAATCTGGGACATAGGGATTATTAAATTATTAAATTTATACAAAATATATTTTAAATTAAATATTGTATTTATATATAATATTTCTTACATTTTTACATTTATATACACACTTTATTCATATTTTAATTTTTAAAATATAATATATAAATTTTAAATAAAAAATAAAGTCGTCCGTGTTAGTGCATGTTTTTTCCCCCCATCTAGTTAAGCATTTAATCAAATCATAAGAATGAAACTTTCAACAAGTAACATTTAAAAATCATCTATCAAACAAGATCAAATATTAATAACACCTCTAATGTGAAAATAATGAATCTTTACCAGAAGTACTACCCATCCCATCTCAATTTCACGGGAAAAAAGGGAGTTTCTCAAAATTAATATCGATGTAGATGTGAAAAATGAGTGAATTTCATCAAGTTTATAGAAAATAAATTATCGTACAATATAATAAGTTTGTTGAAAGACGATATTTTTCTAAATCATAGGAAGACTAATGTTTAAAATATAAATTAAAAGAAATAAAAATAAAATTTCTGGCGTGCATGAATCCGATTATAAACTTTATTACTAGAGTGCGTCTCTTGAAAGACGGTCTTTCCATAAGTTATGGAAAGACCAAGGTTTAAAGGGTAAATTAGAAGAAATTAAGATAAAATTTTCGGGTTGCATGAATCGGGTTACAAATGTTATAACTACTACATGTTTCATACTAAAACTTTAATATTGCAACTAAGACCTTTTACCTTTTATTATTCTAATCAAACCCCGTCTTTCCATAAGCTTATGGAAAGACCGTCTTTCCCAAGACTTTGCCTTATTACTACTACACGTTACATAATAAATTTATAATATTACAACTTACCCCTTTTACCTTTTTTTTATTTCAATTAAAGCTCGTCTTTTCAAAAGTTGTAGACCTTGCCTGTAACTTTATAAACAAAAAAGCAAAAATAAAAAAGAAATAGAAAGCCGCGGGAAGGAAGAAAACGTCGTACCAACAAAGACGCATGTTCATATGAATCTGGTATTGCTAGTTCTTTCTCGTACTTGATTTCATATTGAATTAGGTTTACTTTGGTGTGGAAAACTGAAATTTCGTTAGCTGTATATTGCCTGCACACTATGTGTTCGACAAATTGCCTCTACCATAGAAGTAACACTGCCATGATAGTAATATAGAATGTTGTTTGAATGCACAAATTTCTTTGTTTCTGTGTAGACTGTGTGTATAAGAGCAAACAGGGTATATATAAGTATGAAATTCTTCTAAAAAGAATCTAACACTGTTCTCTACAGCTCATGTACACACGCAACCATGATCAGCAATTGATGATAACTTTGTTGCCAAGTTCTCGATATTCAGAGATCCGGTATATATATATGGCATAGTGTTAGATTCCTTTTAGATGAATTTCATATTCAATTCACAGTTTGCAGTTCAATGCAATGAATTCATTTCATTGCATTGATTTCATATTTAATTCCATGGAGGATCTTAATTGTAGCCAAAAAGATCTTCCATGGAATTGATTGATCATTGATTGTTGATCAGTGGAGTTCTTTGCCTGGTGTATTTGTGATGGCACTTAATGTGATGTTAAACAGAACGTGGGTTGGGAACTCACATTATCCTTCTGGCATGTTCTTAAAAACTGGACCATTTTGATGATTGATTCTCGTCTCACAGCCATGAGGGTTTTAGGCTTGAAGCAGAAGCTCTGTGGGCTAAGGAAAATCTCTTCTTTATCGATAATTAACCCTTCCTCGTTCAGCAAAGACGACGTACTGCCTGTGTTGATCGTTGGTGCCGGCCCCGTCGGGCTTTCCCTTTCCATACTCCTAACCAAACTAGGTAATTTTGGTGTCCTTTTCAAATTAGGTCATTTATCGTGCTTGTTTATTGAAGAAATGAAAAGGGATGTCTGGGTTTTTGGTTCTGTGTCATGATTATGGTGATATTCTTGTTTAGGTATAAAATGTGCTATTTTGGAGAAGAATATGAGTTTTTCGAGGCACCCTCAAGCTCATTTTATAAACAATCGCTCTATGGAGGTTAGTTGCATTATTTTTTGTATATGTGTTTTAGTGGTGTATGTTTTGTGTGTGTATTCGTTTAATTTTGTTGTGTGATGATTTGAAAAGTTTGTGATTTTGTAACATGATCACTTGAGTTAAAGCTTTGTGTTTTAGTGGATGTTTGCCTTGCTGGTAGGTCTTTCGAAAAATGGATGGTTTGGGAGATGAGATAGCGAGCTTGCAACCCCCTGTTGATCATTGGAGGAAGTTTGTTTACTGTACTTCACTCACTGGTCAGAATCTTGGGTCGGTTGATCATATAAAGCCTCAAGGTAGCATTTCTGAAAAGATTTATCGACTCTGCAATCTTTTCTTGTTTGTTTCTTCAACATTGATTAAGGCATTTGGTTGTGGCTGTTTGTAGATTTTGATGGAACCGTGAGTCCAACCTCTGTTGCACACTTTTCGCAATACAAACTTAATGACTTGATGCTTGAGAAGCTCGGGAACCTTGGTTTTCGTGTTGTTTCTGATGGTCTCGTGAAAGAGAAGGAGATACTGATGGGGCACGAGTGTATATCGATTAAAGCTGCTGACCACGGTATAAGTGTGGCGACATCTTCTCTTAGTGACGGGAGGTTAATGAAGAAAGATATTCACTGCAATTTCCTTGTCGGTGCCGATGGTGCAAGAAGCACTATAAGGGAGCTTGTTGGGATAGACATGGTAGGAGAAAAGGACTTGCAAAAGCTCGTGAGTATCCACTTCATGAGTGAAGACCTGGGGGAATATCTGATGAATCAGAGACCCGGAATGCTGTTTTTCATCTTTAACGCGGAAGCGATTGGCGTGCTTGTTGCTCATGACTTAAAGCAAGGAGAATTCATTTTACAGGTAGCTTGACTATTGCATATTATTGACGTTTGTCTTTCATCAGGAAACATTTGGTTATCTGAAAAATTACTTGATTACGTGATATGTTACAGGTTCCATTTTATCCTCCTCAGCAAAAACTTGAGGACTTCAGCACCAAGGTAATTGTTCTTTTACAAATGTGAAAAAAAAAACAAACTGAAATCATGTTTATATAACTCATATTTCTCGGTCATAGGAGTGTGAGAGACTCATCTTCACATTGGTTGGTCGTGAGCTCGCTGACATAAACGTGAAGGATGTTAAGCCATGGGTGATGCATGCTGAAGTGGCCGAAAAATTTCTTTCCCATAACAATAGAATAATACTAGCGGGTGATGCTGCTCATCGGTTTCCTCCCGCAGGTGGTTTTGGTGAGTCGTAAAAATCATAAATTTGTGGTTTATATTTTCACATTATTCACCCTCTAAAGTCTAAAGTATGCATATTGAGATTTAAAGTTATATTCAGGTATGAATACTGGGGTTCAGGATGCACATAATCTTGCCTGGAAAATAGCTTCTGTTCTCAATGGCATTGTGTCGGTTTCTTTTCTTTCTACTTACGAGACTGAACGCAAACAGGTATTGTTTTAATATGCATTTGGTCTTCATCAATCCTTCAAACAGCAACCTATTCTTACTGGAATTACTTAGATTGCCAGTTATAACACAAGGCTCAGTGTCGAAAACTTCAAATCAGCTATGAGGATTCCTGCTGCGCTTGGTCTCGATCCAAATATAGCAAATACAGGTGAGGGCACGTGCTCGATTCTGCAGTAGTTGATTTTTTATCTTTTGATCCGTGATCATTTCTCCGTTGAATTTCCAGTACATAGAGCAATCAACAACACTGTTGGTACTATGTTACCCGAGAAACTACAGAGCTCGATTCTGGGCAGAATTTTTAGCTTAGGCCGATTGCAGGTTTCAGATTCTGTATTGAACGAAAGCAATCCTCTCGGTTGCGCGAGGCTCGCGAGACTGAGACAGATTTTCGATGAAGGAAACTCTCTTCAACTCCAGTTTCCGGCCGAGGATATTGGATTCAGGTAGAGAAACATCTACTTTGTGTCTTTTCCGAATTCCATATTCTGAAGTTGAGATTCATATGACTTCTTTGTTAGATATCTGAAAGGAGCTTTAGTGCCTGATGTTTGTTCGTCGAATGCAAATGCTTCAGACGCTCCCAGTGGTCGTAGAAGGGACTATGTTCCCTCGGCCGATCCAGGATCGAGGTTGCCTCATATGAACATCAAGCTGTTGTCGTACGAGGTGACATTTATATTTTATACCTCAACACATGTTAGTTTTTGTTCATTTCTATAACTCTCATCAATCCACAGGAAGCATTTTCGACGCTTGATCTGGTTTCTGCGGAGAAACTCGAGTTTCTTCTCATCATCGCGCCAGTGGAAGAGTCTTTCGTGCTTGCTCGTGCTGCATTCGAGGTGGCAGGGGAACTCAAAGTTGATCTGAGGACGTGTGTAATGTGGCCGGAGGAAACTACGTACGAATCCGAAGTCGGGAAAAGAGCGCCGGAGGCACTGAAGCCTTGGAGGAACTTCATCGAAGTAGTCCAGGTGAGAAATCATCCTAATGCAGCTTCATGGTGGGATGTTTGTCGGATGACGGACCGGGGAGCCATCTTAGTGAGGCCTGATGAACACATTGCGTGGCGGCGCTCGGACATCGGAGCCTCGGAGGATCTTGTGTCGGAAATGAGAAGAGTGTACTCCACTGTTTTGGGGCTTCAAGTCGACTGGAGGGGCTTCAGCCCACGCCGGGATGAAATTTATCGGAAATATTGAAGTAATTTTTAAAAAGTTATTTATCAGTTCCTCTAATATGAAAAAACATTGAAAAAATATTTATTTCTTTATATATCACTTCCACTATACAAATTTTCTGCCTCCGCCCATGGATTCAACATTAACTCCAAAACTTCTCATCCACTCCAACCAGATTCCACAACTCATCATCCATTCCAACTCCTCTATTATTTATAAAGGAAATTAAAAATAGGGGGGTTGGTGTTGCTGGGTTGGTATGTTTAGAAGGCAGAGGTTGGTTGATAAGGGTATTTTAGACATTTTACTTTAACAAAATAAAAATAAATTCTTTTTCATTTTGTAGAAAAGGTTGAGATGGAGGGAATAGTTTATTTTATAAAAAAATGTAGCTTCAATTTAATTATTTAATTACTACTTTCACACATATATTTAAATGATTTTCTAATAATTAAAATGTCAAATTCTAACAATAGTATTATCATAAGAGTGGGTCTCTTGACAACCCGTCTGTCCATGACTTATCTTTTGCCTTATATACTGCATTTGTTAAATTATATATCAAATTTAGAATTTTTTAAAATATTTTTTTATATCATATATTTTATATTTTCACCTTCAAATACATATTATTAATTGCTTTAACTTATAAAATATAATATTTAAATTTTATTAAAAAATAATATTTAAATACATGTCTACACATAGGACATGTATCATTAAATACTTTCAAGAGACGGACTAAAAAAAAACTTTTTTAGCGCAATTAGAAGTTGTATTAAGTTATGCTGATAATTAGTTAAAAAAGTTTCCTTTTTTCTCAATGCACTTTTATGTTTCTTGAGACTTTCTCTTCTTGAAATTCCCGATTCCATGTGGAATTCGGACTTTATTACCCGAAGTAGAAATATCTAAACCGGATTAATCCGATTCCTAACGAGATTAGGAAATCTACTCCCTTCCCCTAAACCTCTATATATAATAACACACCCTAACACATTACCATAATTACATTAATCAACGTTGTTAAACATCTGTTCAATTGAATCAAAACAAAATCCTGAAAAAATGGCCATGGTTTACATGAACGGCTCAACTCGAGCATTCAAGTGGAACCTCTCCTCCAAAAAAGAGCCTTCGCATCAAGTTCCAGAAGCTCCTCCGGATAAGGATGTTTCCTACACTCCGACAGCCGGAAGGAATGTAGCTGAAACCGGTGACAGATTTACAGCACGTGTACAAGATTCGCCATTGGCCGGAATCATCCTCATCCGATGCGTCATGTTCCCCTCCGACGCTAGGAGAGTTTTCACGGTGCCATTCACCGCTCACGAGCTACAATCGGAGGATCCAGCATCCTTCTTACATCGGAAACTCCTCAAACTGCCTTTCTTAGGTTCTTGCGAAAACCTAGACACGTGCGCAAAAACCCTAGCTATAGATTTAGCAGGTCAGTTTCAGTTCAGCACGGAATTCTTCGACCAGAGCGGCCGGAGCCACGCGCTCGTGTTCTACCTCGACCTCGTGATCGAAAGGCGGGTGCATTATAGTAAACAGTGGGTGATGAAGATGGACAATGCTGATCAGATCGAAAAGTATCTGAAGATGCATTGTCCTGATTCATCGACAGTAGATTCGGATGGGATGGAGGAAGTGAAGGCGGCTTTCGAGATTGCTAAGGTTAGGAAGAATGTTGGATGTGATGAAGATGATGAAGTTTGCCCAATTTGTTTTTCGGAGCTGTACGAGGAAAGTGATGCCGAGGTTGCTAGGACTTCTTGTTCACATATGTTTCATGCGGTTTGCATTGCTCGATGGTTACTTCGCAAGGGTTCATGTCCGACGTGTAGATTCTCGTTCTATATCAATGTATAGGGATGGAATCATGTATATTTGGATATTGTTGTTATTTTGTAAGCGATGACGATTATATACTCCTTTCAAGTATGTGTGTTCCTTTTGCATTGTGTAAACACATATCTCAAAACTAAAGAATGGCCTTTTGCACCTGATATTTATTGCTACTTATTTACATTGTGATTGGACAGCAAAAGAATGAATCCTATGAATCAGAATAAGGTAACATTGGTACTGAATTACATTTTGTAACAACCATCTTGTCAAGAACAATGCTGTCAGTTCTTCAATTCTGACGCGATGAATTCGAGTGAGTATTAGTATTACCAGATTCAATCAAACCTCAGCCTTGAACAGCCGACGAGCCAAAGATGAGGTGGATGATCGTGGCAGTGGCGATGCCTAGAAATCCACCAGCAACAACCTTAAATTCAAGAATCCATTATCAGGGTTGGCCACGAAGCAAAGCGATAAAAATTCTTACAGGTCATATGATTCGAGGTATACCTGAGGTGGGGTGTGGCCAAGAAGTTCGCGTAATGGTCTGCTCTCAGAAAGAGGATGCTCAGCCGGAAGTTCATACACGATTTGATTCAAAACCTGCAAAAGCCAGATCCGACGTTCATACATACATACATAAACTTCCCAACTTCCATAAGGTTTAAGAAAGATCTCCGAGTAGAAGAGAAAAGTCGCGTAGATGAATCCAAAGAAAGAAGTATCGAACCTCAGCCTGTCGTCCTGCGTGCAATCTTACACCACTCGCGTCGTACATCACCTGTCATTGATAGACAAATGCATGGTTCCTTAATACAACAGTACATTGAACTACTCACATCCATAGAACTTGAAATAAACATAGTAGAACTACTAAACTGATATTTTCATCGAAAAGTTCAGATTATTTAGCAAGGAAACACAGAAATTAAACTAGAAAGTATAGAGCTAAACTGAAATTACATTGTCCCCCCTAGATCAACAAGTGTACAAAACAGAAGTTAACTTGATATGAACATGCCGTACTTAATACAACTGAACAGAAATCTTGATAGAAAAGTTCATAAATAACCAACAAACAAGCAAGAAAAAACACAATTTCAACTACTAGAGTAAACAGGAACAATATTGTCCATCTAGATTAACAAGCACAATACTACAACAATGCATCGTATTTGATAGAACTAAAACAAAACTACAAGAAAGTGGATAACATACCACGGATGCCAAGATCAATGCAGTAGCAAACATCGATCCCCCAAAGCCATCTTGTAAGCCTACTCCTATTGCTAAGGCACTAACAGTTGATGAATGGGACGATGGCATTCCACCAGATCCAACTAGTTGCTTGAAATCCCATCGATTTTCTCTGTACCTGTACCGAATTCTTGAAACCTTCATACTCTTAGAAGCAACCAACAGTTCCAGTAACATTCTTATTTATTAAACTACTATCTACGCAAAACTATTGATTTTTGGTTTTTTCTTCTTCTTTCAAATAAGCCTTTTTCAATGATTAATTCAGTCTGGGCTATAAACAATTCTTGGAATCAATCTCCAATTTTTGGTCTCTAAATGCAACCAACAGCTCCAGTTACATTCTGAAACTACTATCCACACACAACAATCCATTTGGGATTTCTTTTTTCCTTTCAAGTAAGCATTTTTCAGTATTTAATCCACTCTAAGTTATAAACAATTCTTGGGACCAATCTCCAGTTTCTGTTCTCTAAATGCAATACACAACAGAATGGAAATCATAACAAGGAAAATCCCAAATCAGATCCACATTCCAACACTTGGAAAAAACAAGAATTTCAGCAAAACTCGGAACTGATCAAACACGTACCACGTAGTGAAGACCTTGATAGACTGAGCAATGGCGAAGGCTAAAACAGCTGAAATCAGAGCGTAATTCGCAAACACCGAGGTCGACGAATACGACGTCGATGCATCCCCCCCCGCCGAGTCAACCGACGACTTCTGGATCAACCTCACAGTTTCCACAATCGAATCCATAAATGTGTATCTTTTCACGAACCCAATTCAATTCTTGTTGATTTTCCAGCTGAGATTCTCAAAATCAGCGCCAAGATTCCATCTTTCCTGGAGATTATGCAGCAAAAAAATGGGTTGGATTTCGATTGAGTGCCGTTCTGGGAAAGGGAGAAGCAAATGTTGCTTGATGTTATGGATTTTGTATGTAGTGATGAGAGAATAGCGGGGTTTAACGTTTCAAGCTGAATGTGCCTCCAAATATTGCCCACGTGATCTGGAATATACTCTTCCGTTGCCATTTCTTTACTATTTTATTGCTTCAAACAATTTGACTGGGTGGATTGCAAGAACCATTTTGATTGGGAGGTTCAAGTTTCAATTATAATTTAGATAAGGAAGATTTTTTCTTTATTAAATGTTCAACAGCACTAATTTTTTACATGGTTTTTTTTAATTAAAAAAAGGCGTACTCATTCTCATTAACAGGGTTGATATGGGATTAATTCGATGATGCAAGATCATATCTTTGGCATATCGAGGAAAATTTTTTGAATGTTTAAAATAGCGCTTAAGGGTGTTTATGTTCTACTGATGCAAACTTCTGCCGACAAACTTTGGGCTAACATGAGGACTCGATTTATGAGTTTCAGTCCAAATATGATCGGGAGCAAGGGTTGATGTGGAATAAACGACGCAAGATAAAAAAAAATTGTATACCGAGAATAAACTTTTTGATGCTTAAATTAATACCTACGGGTATTTATCCGAAAATAAATATACTTTTTACTGCTGAAACCTTCTTCCGATGGATTTCGGCTCATCATGGTATCACAAATCGAACCATGGTTTTAACATAAGGGTTTTGTCCCCAAGTGCAAGTCCATGTGCTCTCTCTAGACTCCAAAGAAGGAAGTTTCTGATGTGTACAATGAATGAGAAAAGACAACCCATATAGTCCCAAAGAATTTGCTCTTTTAAAGATGCATGGAACTAACCAATTTAGTGTATGATTCGCTGTTATTTCTCATTCTACTATATTTTAAATGTGTATAAACAGTTGAGGATTTTGTACATTGTCATATGAATTATGAAACCCCCTAATCAATACATTAGAACTAAGCTGCACTCTTTGAAACAAAATTGATGAGCTCTGCCTTAGCTGCTTCCATTACCACCTTAAAGTCTGTCTGAATATACCTTCCCCTGAAAACAGCCAGCATAAATAAATTTCCATTTTCTCTTTGACAAGAACTGTAAAAATGGTGTTTATAAGATCTACATCGGTAGAGAAAAGATCCGCGTAAACCTGACTCTACTCTCAAGTAGGATAAACTGGTAAACTCTCGAATTTCCAGATAAACAGATACAAAATTTTGTGAAATAGGGAGAGATTGATGAAGGGAAGTGTACCAGAAATGGGTTTTTGACCATGTTGCAGAAGGGAATGCTGGGCTACCTAGGCCATGCATTATCCTAGCAACCGCTCTTGGCGTGAATTTCGCCTGAGAATGACTCAGCAAGAACACCTATCACACCAAAAGACCCTGTCAACTAATGCATTTTTTCTCGCGCGATAAATTATGAAACATTAATGGAGGAATCCTCACCTTTATATCGGCACTCAGGAAACGACTGCAAAATGGAAAGAGCGTCCATATTATAACATGAATAAATGCATCAGCGTGTTTCTTGATATAGTATATGGTATATATGCGAAGAAAGTATTAGTGGATTTCAACCTGTTTTCGCCCATCTTATTGGGAACGTCAGAATCATCATCCTTGTTGAAGTACTCGGAGATTTTCCTTGTTAAGCAAGGGGTATGTTGGCTATCATCACATCTGTCTACCTTATCACATTCTTTCACAGCAAAGGCGGCAGCATTATACATGGCGTCTAATTTTCGCACCTGAACCCCAAGGTGTCAAAGGTTGAAACTTTGCATGTGATCTTAATCATAAGAATTAACTCACACAAAAAGATGACTCTTCGCATTTCATATCAGCAACTCACCTTACAAATCTCAACCTCTGATAGCCACTTTGTTATATTTGCTGCCAATGAACAGATATCATTTGGGACATCTATGATTGTATAACAATATGCCTGGTCCTTCAATTCGTATGTAATCTCTCCTTTCAACTAAAACAATAAGAAAAACCAGTGGAAAGTAGAGCGACAGAGAATTGTTTAATGAAGAAAATCAAAATAAGAAGCACTATAACGACTCTCTGAATGTTACGAATAGAACAATAAAAATTTATAACTTGCACCTTAAGATCATACAAATGATCAGACAAGTCACTGGCTTGCAACCCGATGCTATTCACTACATTCGGTATGTCAAACACGTACTGTCCATCTTTTAGCTCAGACCTGGAATTATTTGTTGAACAAATCAAGATCAATTAAAACATCTTCATTGGCAGCAAAACAAACACACTTACTTCTTTAGAATTGCTGCAATCATCAGATCTTTCATTGCAAGGGATCCCGGGGAAGTCTGCAGCAGTATGAAAACTTATTCAACGAGAACTTCAGAAGCCTGACAGAAAATGCATCTGATGAGAATTAATGAGACTCACCTGATGAAAATTTACAGTGCAAGTCACATTCATCTCCGGAAGCAACTTCAAGTGTTGCGCTTCACCTATTTCCAACTGAGTTAATATTGTCAGCATTACCTGAGAGATATCAGAAATTAGAAGTCAGAACCGTGCTCTCATCTTTAAATTCGGAATTCAGTGAAAGAAATAATAATAAGAGCATCCCTGCATTATCAATGTGTGTATATCAGCTGAAGAAACAATACAGAAATCAAAGGAACATCACAAGAAAATCAAGTGAAAGAACCTCTTCTTTGATATCAAATTTACGAGAAGTGGACTCCTTAATAAGTGAACAAATTTTCCCACATGAAATGGCACTGTCATGGAAAACTTGACAGAGGAACTTGTTGACTGCGAACTCATCTACGCCATCACTACAAAAGATAATACTTCAGACAACTTGAAACTATAAAAATAGTTAATGGAATATCATACTCACAGCTAATTACCTGTGCATAAGACTACGCATCTTAAAATAGGTAGGCTCGTCAAAGAACAGATGGCAGTATGACAATCTTCCATCACGCCCAGCACGGCCAATTTCCTACACAAATTATCAGTGTGCTTAGTCTAAGAACATTGTAGACATATGAACTGCACCACAGGATTTTAAAGAAATATTATGATGCTAAAGGTGCTTTGAGGATGTATATCTCTACCTGGACATATTCTTCCAAACTTCCCGGTAAGCTGTAATGAATTACCTGTGATAGAAAAGACAAAAGTGGATGTCAAAGATTACGAAACTGTAAACCAACAACTAAAGAATCAGGGAAATGTCCTTACAGCTCCAATGTCTTTTTTATCAAGACCCATGCCAAATGCCACAGTTGCAACAACCTTCCAAAACAAAACAAGTATTGGGATTAGGAAATGACAGAATTGCGGGGGGGAAAAAAATGAAATGAACAATGGTTAATACAAAAACTCACCACCCGTATCTTGTTCTTACAAAATTGTTCCTGTGTGCACCGCCGTTCTTTTGCTGGAATAGAGCTATGGTAACTCTGAATAGGAATTGGTAGTTCTATTAACACTATTATCAGCCATAATAACAAAACAACTAGCATTTCTGAAATCCGATTTACTGAATGAACCAATAACAAATGAGGCAGTAACCTTAGCTGAGATGTTTTTGTCGCTTAGATATTTGCTTATGGTGTCAGTCTCATACTGTGAAGAAAAGGATCAATCAGATATATACAAGTATAAATATATTGAACTGATAGCATTAGCTACGACAATGTTTTCTCCAAGGCTCACCTGGAACTTGCAGTAAATTATGATGCTCTTTATTTCCAGAAAAGGTGGAGACTTGAGCAATGTCATCAAATCTTTCATCCTGGAATATACAAACTCAACGAATAAGAGAACGTTTTAAGCGAAATACCGATACAAACCAGGGACTCCAATCAAAATACTAGAGAATTTACAGTATTCTTGCCTATTTTCAGTCATTGAGAGAGACAACTGCAGATTATCTCTCACTTTGGCAGTCTGGATTAGATTACTGGCAGGAATCTCCAAAGCATGCATCACGTCATTCAATGCCCTGACTGTTGCCGTCGCAGTCATTGCAAGAATGCATTGCGCCTGAAGCTTACTGCGCAGCACTGATGCCCTCAACCTCATATATGAAGGCCGGAAATTGTGAGACCTGTAAATTATTTTTGTTTAGTGTGACTCTGTCGGTTATATGAAGCTCTAGCCCACAAAGGCAATAAGTGAAACTAAGATTCAATCCATCAGCATGAACAAGTGTAAGAAATGAGAAAACTTTACCATTCGGAAACACAATGAGCTTCATCAATTACCACAAGCGATACTATTGGACCGCTAGTTTCAGAGAAGATTGATGTGAACTCTGCATTTAGAAGCCTCTCTGGTGAAATAAAAAGAACCTGAAACATGAGCTTAGGTCTATCATTTTGAGCCCCATAGCCAAGAAAGTAGCAACAAGAGTTTATAGTGAACATAACTTTCCAAATCCTAATACGACAAAACAATAACAGCAACGCCATTATCCCACTATATCAAGCCGGCTACATGAATTATACATCGCGGCCATCACCATCATGTTAACTATTGGCGCAAAATCATGTTAATTCATGTAAATCCAAGAATGACAATTCAGACAAATTACCTTAATTGCCTGTTCTTGAAGTGACTTGAGTGTCTCAGAAGCCTCCTCTAATGTCTACTACAAGAAACAAAACAGCATCAGTAATCTTCCATGGAAACTCGGACTAAAACACAAGCAATGTGAAATTTAACCTGGCTGCTACAGAGAAGGCCTCCAGGAATGGCTGGGGGCAAATGATTGAGCTGATCAATCATCAAAGCCACCAATGGACTAACAACAAGCGTGATCCCAGGTAATATCAACGCAGCCAGCTGGTAACACAGTGACTTCCCGGCACCAGTTGGCAGAACCACCATGGTTGATCCCCCCGAAAGCACCATCTTAACAGCTTCCAACTGTCCATCCCGAAAAGAATCATAACCATGAGACAGCTTCAAGAGGCTCAACAAATTCGCATCCGTCGCCTCATTTCTTGCATTCATCACAGCCTCCTCAATTCTCCCAGCATCAAAATTCAATCTTTTCTCACTTCCTCTGATCTCCACAGCCAATCCCTCCAATTCCCCGCCATCCGGTCCCACCCCAGCTCCAGCATTCCCATTCTTTCTCTTGCTAAACCTCGGGCGCCAACTCGATGAACTACCAAAGCTCTTCCTCTTTCCCTTGAACTTGAACTTGCTCCGACCATATCCATTGATATTAAGCCTCACGAAATTACCATCATTGCCCGTTTTCGCCTTCTTCGCAGTCGATAATTTACCCGAAGAAGACGAATAAATCGCACTGCCCCCTATACAATTAGGGTGCTTCCTCTTTACTAAATTCTCACTTCCAATCTCTACCTTAAGAGTGTGATCAGGTTCAGCTTCAACAGGCTCAAACTGAATGCTTTCTTTCCGGGCTCTCGCGAACGATCCGAACCCGGCCCTCAATAGCCCGCCGCAAACGGGTCCCACTGAGGAAAACGACGACGTTTCATGGTTGGGGCGACGGATGCGGAATGGTAATGTCGAAAACTCCGGCAGCTGCTGTGGAACCTCAGGCGGGATTTTTTCTTTCGGGTCTGGTTCGGGCTCCGGATTTTCGGGTCGCTTTGGTTGCTTCTTGGAGGATTTGAATTTCAAAACGGGGCGTGAAGAGGAAGCGGCGGAGGCTCTTGGTTTGGCACGGGAAAGGAGGACGGGTTTCGGCGGCGGCGGCGGAGGTGGGGATGCGGGTGGCGGCGTGGCGGAGATGTGGGAATCGTCGGAATCAGAGTCCATTCGGCGGGGAGAGAGCGTGAGAACCACGGCGGAAAATGGGCGCGTTCGTGTTTGTATCTTGTTTCTAGCTTTCCCGCCTTTTTTCTGGAGGGAAAGGGTGTTTTCGTCTTTCGTTTTATGCCAGGCTTTTTTAGTAGTCCAGCCCAGCCCACCCAGAAGCCCAAGAATCTCTTGTTTCATCTCCATATTAACATATGTTTTGGTCAAAATAAACCCTAAACTCTAAACGACTAAGCTACTTCCTCCGCCCCACTAAGTTTGGTCAAACCATTCAATCAGACACTAAGTTTTTTAAGTTGTTCAAACTCAATCCAAACCCCACTAATTATCAATCAAGTTGCTTGATCTCAATCCTAAGGAGTCGTTTGGTTATGGGAATTAAATTCCTGCAGTAATTTCTATTTCATAGGAAGTTATTATTATGATTAAAATCCCAGGATATCTACAAAACTTGTTTGGTTACATATGTAGGAATTTGTATTTCCATGAATTTATTATCAAGAGATGTTTGGTTGACGAAGGTAGAGGAGGGAAATGAAAAAGCTACACGCGTTAGGGAGGAAAACGAAAAAAATTACGTGCCATTTATGGGATAAAAATGGAATGGCATAAAAATGCAAATGCTATTAAAAAAGTGAAAGATTTGTAATTGACCGAGGGGTTCTCGATAAGATACTTCCCTTGTTGAAATTTGATTTACTCTGCATTCCAAATTTTCACGTTTTTACTATTTCCCATTAATTGTACGTTTTGAATAACGAGTTGTATCTGTTTACTTATATGTTGCATCTGTTTACTTATATGTTGCATATGTTAGTATCCAATGTGTACGTGCTAGTTTTATTGTATTTTTTTTAAAAAAAAATTGTTGTTTATTGTTCATTTTGAATTAGGAACTACATATGTTTACTTATATATAGCATCTGTTAGTATCCAGTATGCATTTATTAGGTTTACTGTGATTGACTTTATTTTTCATGGTTTATTATTGTTTGTTTTAAATTATAAATCGTACATGTTAGATTATATGCTGCAACTGTTAAAATTCTACGTATATAACATTTTGCATAAGTTGGATCTAAACTTGAAGCGGTTATAACTTTTAAGGAATTGGACCATATTGAACATTGGACTCCACAAGACGTTCCGACATGAGGAGATTCAGATGAAGATGACACTGAACTTGAGGATTTGAAGATGATCCCCTTTTGAAGATTAATAATTGATTCATTGTATTAGACACTGTTAGTTAATCTAAATAGGAATATTGTTGTAATTGTAAGTTCCCTAATGGAAGATTTCTGTCTCGAGCACTTTATTTTCCATTTTGTTTAGACGTTGAGAGCCCCCCTCGTGTTTGAAATTGACAAATTTTGCATTTTTTATATAATGTATGCAATGTTTTCCATGTGTTGTTTTCATGCCACCAAGACATTTTGTGACCTCTATTTGATTTAAATCAGGGAAATTTGCTCATATTTTTTTAAACAAGTACATGTATTAATGTAATTAGTATATATTGTAAGGTATTAAATGCAATACATGTAAAAATTTGAAAAACTATAAAATTATGTGATATCTGTTATTTTTACTATAAGAATACTAGTTGAAGACTTACATATGCATGTTTTAACAAAACATAAACGATTCATAAGCTAAATTATGCATTAGCTCATGGTTTTTTCTATTCATAAAAGGAATTGATAATTGAAAACCATATATGTGTTTTATTTAAACAAGGCAGAGTCTTGGGAAAGACCGTCTTTCCATAGGCTTATGAAAAGATGGGTTTAATTAGAATAATAAAAGGTAAAAAGTGTTAGGTACAATATTAAAAATTTATTATGCAACGTTTAGTGGTTATAAAGTTTATAATCCAATTCATGCAACCCGAAAATTTTATTTTCATTTCTTCTAATTTACACTTTAAATCTTGATTTTTCCATGACTTGTGGAAATACCATATTTCAAGAGACAGACTCTTTAAACACATGTTGTTAAGTAATTAATGCAGAGCTAATATGATAATTTTAAATTATTAAATTTTAACTTGGCTTATACATGATCTCCTGGAAAAATTTCATAATTCATATTTTGAGCTTTTAAAACAAATACTGAGGTTTTTAATGCTGTGGAGGAGTACCACGTTTCCGTCCTACACTATTAGATTAGGTAACCCGGCCTTCCATTTTCATGAAACTCATTTTCATTTTTATCGACATTGTAATGATCGTACGTTTGTGTTGAAGAACACCTTCGACTCACGTT
The DNA here is from genome assembly GCA_037428765.1 of Rubia yunnanensis. NCBI lineage: Eukaryota > Viridiplantae > Streptophyta > Magnoliopsida > Gentianales > Rubiaceae > Rubia > Rubia yunnanensis. Next base: position 80,328,778 of record CM075071.1, on the reverse strand, counting down.
GCTGATTTAATATTTTGGAATAAATTTATTTAGTTTCTTCAGTCTAATGACATTCATAGTCAAATAGCCGGACATCAGCTTCTCCATTTAAAACAACTCATTGGAAAAGAGCCGCCGAAATGGGCGTTGACTTTTTTTATGTGGATTGCTATATCACGCTCTGTATTTTACTAGTTACGTTCTGTATTTATACTGTTTTATATACAATATGTATTTTTAATTTAATTTAATTAATTAAATTTAAATTTAATTAATATTAATTTAATTTATTAGTAATTTAATTGCTGCTCCGGCTCCGCCTTGCTCCGGTGCCACCGCACCGCCGCCGTCGGCTGCCGCCGCCGCTTCCGGGCGTCCCCGCCGCCGCTGCCGGGCGTCCCCGCCGCCGCTGCTCCGGGCATCGCCGCCGCCGCTGCTACGGGCGTTGCCGCCGCCGCCGCTGCCGGGCGTCGCCGCCGAGCGAGCGGCCCAGTCAAACCGCCGCCGAGCCGGAGGTGTCCCGTTCGCCATGGCCTGGGCGCGAGCCGGAGGCTCTCCCGTTCGCCAGGGCCTTCGCGCGACTGGCGCCGGTTCCGTTCGCCACGGTCCGGGCGCGAGCCGAAGGCTCTCCCGGTCGCCACGGCCTGGGCGCGACGGGCGCCGGATCCGTTCGTCACGGCCTTCGCGCGACGGGCGCCGGTTCCGTTCGCCACGGTCCGGGCGCGAGTCGGAGGCTCTCCCGGTCGCCACGGCTTGGGCGCGACGGGCGCCGGTTCCGTTCGCCACGGTCCGGGCGCGAGCGCGCCTTCCGTTCTCCTCGCCCTCGGCGCGAACCGGGGCTCCCGTTCTCCGCCGCTTCTCCACCACTTCTCCCTTTCTCCGCCGGCGGTGCTAGGGTTTCCCTCGAGGATGATGGAGGATGGCGGGCTAGCTTCGCTCGACGGGTTTAGGATGGCGGAGCTCGACGGCGACGAAGGAGGAGAGACGGAGGGGCTAGGGTTTCGATCGACGGGGCTAGCTTCGATCGACGGCGATGAAGGAGGAGAGACGGAGGACGAAGGAGGAGGAACGGCGGGGACGAGGCGAAGGAGAAGGTAGGACGGCGGCGGGGCTAGGACCGCCGGAGAAGACGAAGAAGAAGAGAAATAGGTGGTGGCGGCGGCGGCACTGGAGCACGTAGCGGCGGAGATCGGCGGCGCACGGCGGCGTCGTGGGACACGGCGGCGCGCGGTGGCCCTCGGCGGCGCGGTGGTGGCGCACAGAGCGGCTGCGGTTTTTGTTTTGTTTTTGAATTTTTTTTGATTTTTGATTTTTTTTTGATTTTGATTTTAAATTTTTGTTGTTGATTTTTGTTTTATTTTAAAATTTTAATATTAGTATTATACATATACATACGTATTAGGGCGTAACTAGTAAAATACAGGGCGTGATATAGCAATGCACTTTTTTATTGATCAAAATCTCCACCACAAAATACGGGTCTTCTTAGATCTAGGGTATTGCTATATCCCGCCCTGTATTTTACTATCCTCGCCCTAATACGTATACAGTATGTATTTTTAATTTAATTTCAATAACTAAATTGAATTGATTTTAGAGTAGATTAAATTTAGATTAGATTAAATTTAAAAATGAATCCGGGCGCCGCCGCCGGACCGCCGGAAACCGCCGCCGGACCGCCAGAAACCGCCGCCGGACCACCGGAAACCGCCGCCGGAGTCTCCGGCTCGCCACCGCCTGGTCGCGACAGGGCCCCGGTCCGCTCGCCACGGACCGGGCGCGAGCCGGAGCGTCCCCCGCTCGCCACGCCTTGGGTGCGAGCGGGACGGGCGCTACTCGCGACGCCTTGGGCGCGAGCGGGAAGGGCGCTACTCGCCACGCCTTTGGCGCGAGCGGGACGGGCGCTACTCGCCACGCCTTGGGCGCGAGCGGGACGGGCGCGCTCGCCACGCGTTGGGCGCGAGCGGGACGGGCGTTGCTCGCCACGCGTTGGGCGCGAGCGGGACGGGCGCCTCTCGCCACGCGTTCGGCGCGAGCGGGACGGGCGGCGGATTCCGGCGGTCCGGCGGCGGATTCCGGCGGTCCGGCGGCGGATTCCGGCGGTCCGGCGGCGGATTCCGGCGGTCCGGCGGCGGATTCCGGCGGTCCGGCGGCGGATTCCGGCGGTCCGGCGGCGGATTCCGGCGGTCCGGCGGCGGATTCCGGCGGTCCGGCGGCGGATTCCGGCGGTCCGGCGGCGGATTCCGGCGGTCCGGCGGCGGATTCCGGCGGTCCGGCGGCGGATTCCGGCGGTCCGGCGGCGGCGCCCGGATTTATTTTTTAATGTAATTTAATTTATTTAAATTTAATCTAATCTAAATTTAATCTAATCTAAATTAATCTAATCTAAATTTAATTCAATCTAAATTTAATTTAATTTAGTTATTGAAATTAAATTAAAAATACATACTATATACGTATTAGGGCGAGAATAGTAAAATACAGGGCGAGATATAGTGATCCACTAGATCAAGTGCAAATTAAGGGACCATATACTCTAAATGTTTTTAAAAAAAGTATACAGTCCTGGTCACATATGCCGGCCTAATTAAAAATACATTGGCAGAGTCAAGTCAATTCATCTACGCGGCTCAGTTTCTTCGTCCCAAGAACAATATAAATAGTCAGAGCTTCAGAACCAAGATAAACCATCCATTTAGCTGAAAACGCGATCGAACTGAATCAATAAAAGAAATCCATTCTCTGCAGCATCATGGCCGCCATCACCGACCCCGAAGCTCTCAAACAATGGTTCAACGACGTCGTATCCCACGGCCAGCAGAAGGTCACCCACCTCCACTTCTACATGCACGACATCGTGGTTTCCGAGTCTCCCACCGCCGCGAAGATCGCAGAGGCCGACAGCACCGCCAACTCCACGTTCATGTTCGGAAGGACCGTCGCGATGGACGATCCGTTAACGGTTGGCCCGGACCCGGGCTCCGAGGTCATCGGCCGCGCCCAAGGCATGTACTCCTCAGTCAGCCAAACCGAGCTTGCTTACATGCTGGTCGTGAATATGGTGTTCACCGGAGGAGAGTTCAAGGGCAGCAGTCTTGCTCTTCTGTGCAGTGATCCCGTGTTTCGCGAATCGAGGGAGCTGAGCATTGTGGGCGGCACCGGGGCGTTTAAGCTGGCCCGGGGAGTTGCCATTGCAAGGACACACAGTAATACTGAGGTTTTTAATGCTGTGGAGGAGTACCACGTTTCCGTCCTACACTATTAGATTGGGTAACCCGGCCTTCCATTTTCATGAAGCTCATTTTCATTTTCATCAACATTGTAATGATCGTACGTTTGTGTTGAAGAACACCTGTTGCTGATTTCATATTCTGGAATAAATTTATTCTGATTCCCTGATTAAGGATTCATTTGTGACCTTCTCCAAATAAAATAGCCTACCAATGGTAGATCCGCTATGAGATCAGTACCACTCCTTCCGTTCTGCCTAAAGAGTCCTGTATCTATTACCAAAATATTTACAGAAATGCGACTTTATGTTGAGCGGAAGGAGTGCCCTCGTCCAATGAGTCAATGCATTGCTCTTGTTTTGGAAGTAGAGAGAAAATGATGGGATAAGAAGCTAGGTTGCTAATTTCCATCTGGATAGACTTTTGTTTCATTGAATCAGGTTAGCTTTGGTGTGGAGAACTGAAATTTCGTTAGCTGTATATTGCCTGCACACTATGTGTTCGACAAATTGCCTCTATCATACAAGTAACACTGCCATGATAGTAATATAGAATGCTGTTTGAATGCACAAATTTCTTTGTTTCCGTGTAGACTGTGTGTATAAGAGCAAACAGGGTATGTATAAGTATGAAATTCTTCTAACTTTGTTGCCAAGTTATCGATATTCAGAGATCCGGTATATATATATAGCATAGTGTTAGATTCCTTCTAGATGAATTTCATATTCAATTCACAGTTTGCAGTTCAATGTTATGAATTCATTTCATTGCATTGATTTCATATTTAATTCCATGGAGGATCTTAATTGTAGCCAAAAAGATCTTCCATGGAATTGATTGATCATTGATTGTTGATCAGTGGAGTTCTTTGCCTGGTGTATTTGTGATGGCACTTAATGTGATGTTAAACAGAACGTGGGTTGGGAACTCACATTATCCTTCTGGCATGTTCTTAAAAACTGGACCATTTTGATGATTGATTCTCGTCTCACAGCCATGAGGGTTTTAGGCTTGAAGCAGAAGCTCTGTGGGCTAAGGAAAATCTCTTCTTTATCGATAATTAACCCTTCCTCGTTCAGCAAAGACGACGTACTGCCTGTGTTGATCGTTGGTGCCGGCCCCGTCGGGCTTTCCCTTTCCATACTCCTAACCAAACTAGGTAATTTTGGTGTCCTTTTCAAATTAGGTCATTTATCGGGCTTGTTTATTGAAGAAATGAAAAGGGATGTCTGGGTTTTTGGTTCTGTGTCATGATTATGGTGATATTCTTGTTTAGGTATAAAATGTGCTATTTTGGAGAAGAATATGAGTTTTTCGAGGCACCCTCAAGCTCATTTTATAAACAATCGCTCTATGGAGGTTAGTTGCATTATTTTTTGTATATGTGTTTGAGTGGTGTATGTTTTGTGTGTGTATTCGTTTATTTTTGTTGTTTGATGATTTGAAAAGTTTGTGATTTTGTAACATGATCACTCGAGTTAAAGCTTTGTGTTTTAGTGGATGTTTGCCTTGCTGGTAGGTCTTTCGAAAAATGGATGGTTTGGGAGATGAGATAGCGAGCTTGCAAACCCCCTGTTGGTCATTGGAGGAAGTTTGTTTACTGTACTTCACTCACTGGTCAGAATCTTGGGTCGGTTGATCATATAAAGCCTCAAGGTAGCATTTCTGAAAAGATTTACTTGTTTGTTTCTTCAACACTGATTAAGGCATTTGGTTGTGGCTGTTTGTAGATTTTGATGGAACCGTGAGTCCAACCTCTGCTGCACACTTTTCGCAATACAAACTTAATGGCTTGCTGCTTGAGAAGCTCGGGAACCTTGGTTTTCGTGTTGTTTCTGATGGTCTCGTGAAAGAGAAGGAGATACTGATGGTCTCGTGAGTATCCACTTCATGAGTGAAAACCTGGGGAAATATCTGATGAATCAGAGACCCGGAATGCTGTTTTTCATCTTTAACGCGGAAGCGATTGGCGTGCTTGTTGCTCATGACTTAAAGCAAGGAGAATTCATCTTACAGGTAGCTGGACTATTGCATATTATTGACGTTTGTCTTTCATCAGGAAACATTTGGTTATCTGAAAAATTACTTGATTACGTGATATGTTACAGGTTCCATTTTATCCTCCTCAGCAAAAACTTGAGGACTTCAGCACTTGTTCTTTTACAAATGTGAAAAAAAAAACAAACTGAAATCATGTTTATATAACTCATATTTCTCGGTCATAGGAGTGTGAGAGATTCATCTTCACATTGGTTTAATATGCATCTGGTCTTCATCAATCCTTCAGGCAGCAACCTATTCGTACGTTTGTGTTGAAGAACACCTTTGACTCACGTTGCTGATTTAATATTTTGGAATGAATTTATTTAGTTTCTTCGGTCTAATGACATTCATAGTTAAATAGTCGGACATCAGCTTCTCCATTTGAAACAACTCACTGCAGTTGTTTTGGAAAAGAGCCGCCGAAATGGGCGTTGATTTTTTTTTCCGATCAAAATCTCCACCACAATCATGTTGCCAAATACGGGTCTTCTTAGACCAAATGCACCGTAGAAATTGCTACCAATTTTTACTATTTAAATATATTATTTTTTTCGTTCTCTCTCTTTTACCTTAATTTAAGAAACCAATTAAGAAATCACTTGTTTTTTTCTCCACAATGGTGAGAAACTATTTATTACTATTTATGTACCCACAATTGATTTTCTCTATCCTGCTCATTAACTTTTTTATTGACATTTATTTTAAATAAATATTTTTACCCAAAATAATTTGAACGGGAAATTTAATGATACATTATAATTTTTAAAATTGAATTTCATTTTTTTCAATAATTATTCCATATTTTTTCAATAATTTTTCTTCAATAATTTTCTCAAAAATTATTCCAAATCATTTCAAATTTTAATAAAAAATCATTCAATATTTTAAATTTAAAAATATTTCAAAATTGAATTTTACAAATAAAAAAATCAATTTTTTAAAAAAAAAAATTAAAAACAAAGATATGGACATGTGGCCCAACCGAAGGGTGCCACGTGTCCCACACTCTGAAAGTAAAGAAAATGGTTGTACTTAGTGGGATACGTGGGCCAACCGGAGGCTGACACGTGTCCCACTTCCTGAGAAAAAAATTGGCCGCTTCCAGCGGCCTCCTTGCCCATGTGATGTGTTTCAGTGACCGGTTTCAGTGACCGGTTTCTTGACACTTAATCTTTTAAGAGAAAGGGAAAAATAAATTAAATATCCTAAGAAAAAGGAAAATACCTCAATTAAATAAAGCAAACTAGATGACCAAACTAAGTGAAACAAATATTCTAATTAAATGGAGCAATTAAAATGGCATCACACCGGTCCCACTTGTCCATATATACCAACCCATATGCCACATCATTCTCCCGGGGGGTCGAAAAAATTTGTCCCTGAATTTTCCAGTGCGTAATTGTCCGCATTGTCACCTGTGTAAAAGTGGCGAAAGGGGTGTGTCTAGTCTCCGAGACTGCCTTGAAGTCGAGCACTTCTTCCCCCAAAGTCCGGTTAGAAATGGTGTAGTCAGCGCCAGTTTAAAGCCATGCAAGTTGTAGGGTTTCAGGTGCTTTTCCGTTTCGAGGCCGAGTTTGGTGACGACGCTCGCAGTTATGATGTGCTCACAACTTCTGGGGTCGATGACAAAGTTGCAAACTTTATCGCCAATGGTGCATGGAGATTGGAAGATGTTGTGACGAAGCCCCTCATCCTCGCAGCTTGGAGAGGTAAGACAATTTTGCCGGACTACGAGTGCATGACCCACTTCTCCTGCGAATTCCTCTATCTCTTCCTCGACCTCTACGTTATCATCATAAATTGGTTCACCAAAGAAATCTTGCTCGACTTCCTCAATCTCCTCATCGGCTTCAATGTCATCATCATAAATATCATAAATCGGTTCACCAAAGAATTCTTGCTCGACTTCCTCAATCTCCTCCTCGTCGTATACTATCTTGTTGGACTCCGCTTCGTACACAACATTGTCATACAAGGGCGCGTTGTACTCCATCTCACCATACTCCAACTCGTCGTACACAGCCTCGCCGTGCTCCGCCTCGTCGTATGCTATCTCGTCGTACTCTGGGATAACCACTTGGAACGCCAACTCCCCACACCAATTTTCCAGAGCTGCGTCGCGCAATTGCATCGCGTAGACGTGTCTACCAAAATTCTGGGTGAAAAGGTTGTGGCGGTTATCTTCGGTGTCAAATTCGTCAAGAGGGATGGCTCTGGCCGGGTGTTGCGGGAAAAACACGGCAAGGAGCTGCTCAACAACCTCCACTTTTTTACGTATTCGTGCAATTTCTTCACATCTATAAACGTATTCTAGATCAGTATCACGATCAGGGATGCCTTCACGGGGTCGATGACACGCCATGGCGGGGATTGGAATGGCTCTGATACCAACTGATGTAGCAGGTAATATAGGAAAGATGAAACGCTGGGGTTTGCAACATAAGTGTCGGCTTTTATTAATCATAATCAAAACAACCATGAAAATTAAGAAGAATGCCTCCGATATTCATAGGATTCTAAATCTCCTAATGAGAAAGTGAAAATGAAACTAAATCCCCTAAAGGAGAAGGGAAAAGGAAAACAAATGTTCTAAGAGAAAGAGAAAAGGAAATTAAATATCCTATGGAAAGGAAAATGACTTAATTAAAGAAAGCAAACTAGATAACCAAATTAAGTGTTTTAACCTGACTGCCCACTCTCGACCTCGTATCTCTGTTAGTTGGAAGAAACTTATTTCCTTGTACCCAGGCAGAACTATTAACATCGATTCTTGATGTTGTAAGTTCTCTCGTGAGCTCATAGATTCTCCTCCTCCTCAAGTAAAAGCTTGTCCTCAAGCTTGGATAATGAAGTGACTGGTTTTGGGCAATTGAAATATCATCATATTAGAGTAGTCAATTTGGTGGGATTGGGAAGAATGAGATGAGAAATTAATGAATGGATAGTTAATGAGATCGGGTATTTATTAAATACCCATTAGCATTTGGGATTGTGTGGGATGAGAATGATTATGTTAGTGGAAAGTTTTTATCTCAATGAGTCTCATATTATGTTAACTCAATGGGAACCCAATGAATGGTCAAAATTACCCAATTATATGCGTATGCAATATTTAACATAAAAATTCACTATAATTCACAAATTATACATCTTTAACACATGTATAAATCAGTAGCCTAATAGTTCGGTGTTATTAGACAGATCGTCACTCATTCACATGCTTGAATTGTATTCTAATATGCCGCTAGACAGGGCACATTTCGTGTCCTTTCATTCTTATTTCTACGACACTTAGGATCATAAATGAGTCGAGCTGAACTCGAACAACCACCAATTTGAATTCAGCTTATTTAAAATATCCTGAGTTCCAACTCGACTCAAACTCGTGCGATCGTGTAGTATATTGGCTCAAGCTCGATTTTGAATGAAATTCGTTTGACTCGAGTTCGGTTTTAAGTAAATTAATTCGATTCAAGCTCTAGTTTGATTTTGCACTAGAGCCACATTCAAATATAAATTTTCTTTTAATATACATTTTAATTTTTTAGTAAATATATATTATGTTGGCTCGATAAGTCGGACAAGTTTAATGACCAGTGTTAAATGAATTTGAGCTCGAGTTCAAACTCGAATACTATATGAGTTAGTTTAAGCGCGCTCGAATTCGGTCAAACTTGAATTTGATTCGAGCTTTGATAGAGATGCTCATAAATAGTTCGGTTTATTTCCATCCTAGGTGTGACGAAGCTCGAGCTCGATCTCGTACAGTATTTAAGCTCATACAGTATTTGAGCCCGTACAGTATTCGAGTTTGAGCTCATACAGTATTCGAGCTCATACAGTATTCGAGCTCGAATCCAACTAATATTTTTTATTAATCTCGTTGAGTTTACAGTGCCAACATATTATATATTTTTTATTTTTATTAAATATAATATAATATGACAAAGACTTGGCAAATATCATCTTTCCATAGGTTTATGGAAAGACAGAGTTTAATTAAAATAATAAAAAGTAAAAGGTGTTAGTTGCAATATTAAAAATTTATTATGCAACGTGTAGTAGTTATAATGTTTATAACCCGATATGCAACCCAAAAATTTTATCTTCATTTCTTATAATTTGCACGTTAAACCTTGGTATTTTCATGACTTATGGAAAGACCGTCTTTCAAAAGACGGACTCATATAATATAATGTAAATAAATAATATATTTATTCATGGCTCGAGTTCGAGCTCGAACTAAATTAATTTCACTCGAACTCGTGGTGAATCATGATTTACAGGTTTCAATCGAATCGAACCGAGATCGAAATATTTTAAATGAGTTGAACTAGAACAAACTCATTTACGGCTGTAGTTAGGAATTTGACGAATTTTGGAAAATATAACCATTAAAATAGTCAGAAAAGAGTAAAAAATATCCACGCTTGAGTGAAGTCTAATTACTCTAAATAATATCTTTATCAAAAGATGTGAATTGATCGAGTATTAATTGGGTACCCATAATTACCCAAGTTTAAATGGGTATATAGGAAGATTGGGATCCCAATCCTATTTCTCCTTATAACCCAATACTATAAAACCCATTTGATCATAATCCCAAAACTAGAATGCAAAGAAAAATCCGCATCCCATTATCTTGTATTTAATGGATCCCAATAGTTATTGAGATTAATTGTCCCCTCTACGTCATACTACGCATTTCCCGAGCTAGAATGTAGCATCTGTCAAGAACTAGGAGAACCAATCTCTTTCAGACCAAACAACCCTGCCCATCCAAAAATCCTAGAAATTTGTAATTACCGCATACCAAACGACTCCTAAGCTCCTAACCCCACCCCACCAAGACACGTATGATCCTTAAATCAAATCCACACAACCATACATGCTAAATTGTGGCACAAATGAGCACATTCCCCAAATTCACTTTTTCACACATGGGCACATGCCTTGTTTCATCTTTTGCCTTTTCTGGTAAAGTGTAACAGCAAAAGATGGGACAAAGTAACACTAGTATCCTCATTCCAATAGGGCACAAAAAGGTGAGAAACAGTGGAATGAATCATATTTCTTACAATAACTTGGAAGAAATGGTAGTCTTTAAATCACCATACCAAAAGAATTAACACCAGACCCCTACAATCAAGAATATATAATGGCAAGTGGAAAAGTGGTCATGTGCTTTTATCACCCTAAAAGAGCTAAAACTTTACAATATATCTCTCACAAACTAGTAATAATCTTTTTGCCAAAAACATCAAGAATCAAGAAGGGCAAGGGCATCCTTACATGATTGTACAGTTGCACTTGGACTCCAGCTTTGGGGGCTTCATGGTGTCACTCTTATTCGGGACTCCGACGAGCCGGGTAGTGCCCGGGACTGTCTCGCTTTTCTCGTCCATCATGGTGTTCTCGGGAGAAGGCTTGGAGTCGGTTTCCACCCGCCGTTGCCTGGCCTTGGCGTTTCGCTTTGGCGTTACTCTAGGGCGCGATGAATCCCTTCTCCCGGGGTTTGATTTCCCGACAGGGGTTATAACCGGCTTGAAACCCTCGAGTTGAGCCGATGAGTATTCCTTCTCAGCTGCTATGTTCGCAGCCTCGTATGCCAGGTTGTGGACGATGGAGCTGCAGAACAAAATGGTATCCGTGGCTTCTTCTAGAGTCAGAGTTCTTGAATGGTTGCCTCCGTGATCTTCTAGCTTAAGCGATGATTCTTCTATAACAAACACAGAAATTCAGCACTTTTATCAGATGCGCCATTCAAAGGGATTTTATACAAATCTCTAGCATAACCAATAAATAATCTGTAACAAACACATAAACTTCTAGCATAACCAATGATTTATCTGTAAGAAACGGGAAATTTTAAGGTTTATCATTCCAAGAGAGTTCGCTTAAACTCAGAGTCAATATATACTATTTTCTTAGCTCCCTAACAGCAGACAATGGAAATAGGCCAGAAATGCCATGTTCTTTCTTTGTTATAGACAAGTAACAAAAAATTTTAAAAAAAGATTGAATAAAAATCCAGGTTATAGCATGAAAAGTAGGTTTAACCAGTAATAATTCAAGATATACATACCAAGAATGCTGTGAACGAAATCTTGGCTGATAGACTCTCTAACAGCAGCTGCTGCATCATTTGAGGAGGACTCCGGAAGAGAGGAATCGTGTACATCATCTACACTACTTATTGAATTCAGTGAATCAATATCAAATACCGAATCAGGAGAAATATTGTGATCATTCTCAGATTCCAGCTCTGATATAGCATCCAAAGAGGTCAAGTTGGGAGCCTCCGTGGCATCCAGCCTATCGTCCTCCACAGTAATTGTGCCGGGATGTGATATTGCATCAACTTCCGCATTGATATTATTACAAGAACTATTTTCAAGGTCCTCCGTATGCTCAGGTAAACTTTCTTCTTCGATGTTTGAAACTGATGCAGTATCCCCCATTTGGACATTCACAGTGGGACCCGACAACTCCAAAGTGGTTCTCCAATTACTGTCGCTTTCAATGTCAATACTAACACTGTCCATCTCAACACTTTCAGAGGCCAAAGAAAGTTCTTGCAAAGCTACATGAGTCCCCTCATGATTATCTTTTTCTGCATGGACACCAGAAACCTCAAAATTCTCTTCATGAGAGCTTGTTGCAAAGCTTAAAACTTGAAAACCTTGTGTTGAAGCTCCAGACAAGGATGAACCTGATCTTTGGTGCTTTGAGTATATCTCATATTTGTAATTCTCCGTGTCTGACTTTTTGCTACTCACTTGCCGATGGTAACGGCCTTCTATTTGACTACTGGAGCCCAAGTCTATAGAGGAGGATGCCGAGGCAGTGCCTTGACCGATAGAGCTCCTTGTGCTTGTTGCACCATCTCTAAAATAGGAAAAATCATCACAAGTTATACTGGTGGCGGTCAAGGTCCTGTTCCTCACAATAGGCCCCTTTCCACTGCTCGATGACAACAATACCGAAATACCTGCACCTTCAGAAGCATCGGCCCTCGGATTCGAATAGTAGCAACTCGCATTTTTCAAATCCTGATCGGCAGTCTTGCCATCCAAATTCGTGGTACTCACAGTTGTTTGATTCTCTACTTGTTGACTGGCAACTTCCAGCTCATGTTGTATGCTTGTGTCTTCAGGAATGACGTGCATACTTGTCTCACTGAAACAGCCGTTTCCAGATTCACCATTATCCCTATCACTTACAACAATTATTTCAGGTTTTGCTACAAACGGAGCAGAAGGATCAGTTGATCCATGACCCGCAAAATTTGTTAGAACAACTTGTGATTTCTCACCACCTATCACTTCTTCTGATAATCCCGTGAGAACAGAATCTATCTCTGCATTTCTGCAATCTACACAAAGCTTTAGGTCATCCTTGATTTCTTCATTGAAGCGATACCTGGAACCACATCTGGCACAGACCGCCATAACTCCATGGTCAACCGTATCTGACATGTGATCACCTCCTACATGCAATGCATCAGAAGCTACTGAGATTACAAGTGAAGCATCATCGACAACCACCTCAGGATTTGATGTTGGAAGCTGGTCGAGTTCATCATGACCTTCTGGGAATTTGTCTGGATTCCTATAAACAAAATTTGAGGTGACCGTTTCATTTTTGTCGAGGGAAAATACTTCTTCTCGCAAGTCAACATTTGGCACTGCTTTCTCAAACTCACTAGTGATATCCTCCTGGTTCTGCTCACTACCTTCTGTGTCATGTGCACCACTAGTTCCCATATCAGAGCTTGCATTACTGCTTGTTGTGATTGAAGAATTTCGTGATACGATAGAGCGATGAGCAGCAATAGATTTACCAGCATAGAAGGTTGAACTAGGGACACTGGATAAAAGAGGCCTAAACATATTCTGGGGACTTTTCCTATGATCCTACGAAGATAAAAAAAAAAAAATCAGAATAACAAGGTTAGAATGAATCAAAGAAACCATTAGCCAAGTACTGACAAATAAGATTATGGATCTTCTATCTATAACAAGTAGTTGGAATCATCAATTAATATGTACGAGATTATCTTAGAGGCTTCAGGTTCTACATCCTGCTAATAGCATGAATTTGTTGCTAAACCATGAAGGTAGGACCACATATCTTAATCTAGGACCACATATCTTAATCACTATTTTGATTATGTGGTAGTGAAAATTACTAGGGTAAGATTGCCCAATTTTCATCAGAATTCAAAGGGAAAGTACATACCATCTGTCGAATTGCAGTATCGAAGGATCTCTTTGGAGCAGAAGCTGAAGTTACTGTTTTGCTGGGCTTCTTTGGAGAGCTTTGCCCCCTATTACTTGAAAATGTGCTAATACTCATAAGAGCCGAATGGCCTGAGCTGCTCATGGGATGTGATTGTAAAGAGTCTACGTCATCATCACCAGATGATGCAACTGAACCCTTACTGTGGGAGCTAAACCTGTCCCGGTCATGACTGTATGATGAACAGACACTTCGGGAAGCAGTAGGAGACATAGACTGCCTGCCTGATTTTGTACCATTTCTAGATGCTGGAGAAGATCCTCTCACATATGAGGCTGGACGGTCAGCCAGCGAAGTACGCAGATTAGGAGGTGCCTCCGAAGGAAAGCCTGGAATATTGGCCTGCCAAGCTTTTATCTTTGGGGATGAAGAGGTTCCTCTGTTCGACTTAACAGGGGAATTACCCCTTACTCTGGAAGGAACTGTAGGGCCACTAGAGCCAGTGCTCAATCTCCTATTAGTCGGTGTAGAAGACCTTGGAGCAGGACTTAGCGGCTTGCTAGGTGGTGGAGACGGTCTCCTTATCGGACTAGCAGGACGTGCAACAGATGGTGGACTTGAGTGCATTGCAACAGACGGCCTGCCTCTTGATTGAAACGTACTTTTATTGGATCGGGGAGATGGACTCAGGCGATTTGGACTCGCACTACCTCTACTACTTCTAGTACTCGTTTCCATCTGAAAGTTAAATGTGTATATCAATGCCAATCAGAAAAGGAACAAATAAACATGTGCACTCGGTGAAAGAGATGCTCGAAGTGTAAGAACAGAAATGCATTTACCGTTGATGATCTTGAGATGGAGATGGGTTGGCTTCGAGCTCTACCACGTTGTTGTGTAGGGTTGACAGACGGAGTCTCATCGTCCAGAAAGGGAAAGAGTGGTGTATCAGGAGGAGTTATTAACCTTCAATCAATATCGCCACCTCTTAATACAATAATTACTAAGAGAAAGAAAAGAACGGAACCAGTCTAGAGGTGTAAGCAACTACGACCACGTGGATGGTCTATACATTCTTTTCATTTAGATTTTAATGTCAGAAAGTAAAAAACACTCCTTTTCAAATACAAAATTAAGTACATTCCCATTACGTGATTTCAACATTTAGACGCCGGGCAAAAATGTCAACGGAAAATGAAAAATCTAAACTCACTCACCAATCATAGTCATTTTTGTCTCCTGCATTAAGCAAGTCGCTGCTCTCCCCCCGAGCAGGGATGTTGATTCCGAGCTTATAGTCCGAAAAAGGTTTTAATTTACTGGCTGACAAATTCAACAGACATGAAAAATGCCAAAATGTGAGTAGAAAGGCAAACAACTAAGAGACAGACAGAACATATAATCAAAGATTTAATTTTATGAATCTACTCAGGAAATTCAGCAAAGATGAACAATGTCAGACTGCGAGCAGAAAACCAAACAGAGACAAGACAGAATCCAAACACGGAGATTATCAACATATAAGAACAATGTCATAACTCTCGCAGAAAACCAAACAACAACAGCAACAACTAAATGAAGACAGACAGAAACCAAACACGGAGATTAAGTTCAAGAAATTACATAGCAAATCGTCAAAGTCATCATTGGACTGAAGCAAGAAATTGTCCTTTTCCCTGCTCTCCACCTCATTGAATAGAGCAAGATCATCATCCTTCTCCCTGAACAAAACCCCACCCTCGAAACTGCGCCGTCTAGCGTGACTTTCCGCCCTCATATCCCTCCCAGGAGAGCATCTCATCGCTGCTGGAGAAGGCGGCATCAAAACACCTAATCAAATTCCTCAATCACTCACCCCTGCAAGAAGCACATCCTCAACACTGCCAAGAAACAATCTTTCTACCCTAACAACTCAAAATATCAAAAACCCAATTCACCAATTGATCACCACATTACTCCAAACAAGCAGCTCAGCTTCAAGTCACCATAAGCTCCCAGCTAGAACAATTCGGCCAAATGCACTCAAAAACCCGGCCACAACTCCACTCAAAACCAGTGCCAAACTGCTAAAAACACCAAGTCAAAGCCTCACATTAACCTCGTACCACTCGAACTCCCGGCAACAAAATCCCGAATTCCAGCAGAAACCCAGAGAAATTCCGAGAACCCAGATGAATTCAAGACCAAATATGAAGTGGGATCTTCTGGATCCGGGAGAAAAGAGATCGGTTGGATCCAAACCAACCCTAGAAGCAAGCAGCGAAATTTCACAATAAAGGCGGTCCCTTTTCTCGTTCAGGTTGGCAGCAAACACACAGGTGGCACGTGAACGATGGATTGCGAGGAGGGAAAGCTAAAAAATGCGCCTCTGCAAACTTAGTTTTCACTGAAGCAGTAAAACAATGGTGGATTCTCTGTGTGCTTTTCTTTTCAGCAAACTTTGTTTATGATTTCTTGATTTTCTTCTGTTTTGATTTTTGTGGGGTTATCAATATTACAGGGATGGGCATAGGACGCAAGTACAACTCATACTGCAAAAGGTTAACCTTAATTACTTCTGAGGTTTAATTAAGGTTTTGATGTTAATCACTTTTGACTTACTAACTAATCTCTATTTAAACTCCTAGCTTCAATTATGAAATTTGCCCTACTTTAATTGCTTCTTGCATAAAATTATTGTCTCGCATTCCTTTTACAATTATTTCGTAAGATTTTACTTATGTTATTACTTGCTATAATTTTAAAATTAAACATATTAATAGTTAAATAATTTTCTTACAAAACGTTGTAGTTCAATTACACTTCAACGACTCTTTTGAAGAGATTGCTTCAATTTAGGAGATCTGGTGCTTCTATAAAAGTTTTTTAGCGAAATGCAATCCAGTGACATGAAATACGATATTTAGTCTTTTGATCGATAGTCTGGACTTTAATCTTACCGTATTACTTTAGTCATCTAACTCAATGATTGGCTATGAAGTGACATATTGAGGATTTTCTATCTGCAATATACGCTATTTAATTACAAAAAGCGCCCTCTTCCTCTCAATTGTAATTGCACGCTATTCATCGTGATTTTTAAGTTATGTTGGACTATTATAAAGGGTTTTAGGGTTCCGTGTTTAGAAAATGTATACCATAAATACGTGTAATAATACTTCATACGCAACTACACGTATTAAAAAAATTGATAAAAAAATATTCAGTTATTGCTGAAGTTTGTTGGGAAAAGGAATATCATTACTCATGAATGGAAAAGGAGTGACTTTTTAGACCTATGTGGCCTTTAAGCAGCTAGATGTGCTTAGTTCTTGAGGTTGTGATTGGATTAGAATGTTGTAATCCATGACAATTTTTTTTGGGTGTTTGTTGGGAAGTGTTTATTTTAATATGTATATATTCCCCTATTTTCTCTGTTAGCTGGATGGATATAGATTGCAACACTTATGGTATGAATTTTTTTGAAAGATTTAATAATGATTAGTGAATGATTAAGACATCTGCTTTGCTCAAGTATTCTCCAGTTTTTGTTCCAATCCAACAGCACATCACAGCAGCAATACAAGACCCTAATTGATTCTTATGACATCTAAATAATTTTGATAATCACTTCCCAAAGTATAATTGTTCAAGTCATTTAATTTAATATATTGGATTAAACTTAACTTAACTTAACTGAATTGAAAATTAGTAAATAATTATAATATATTTGAATTTAGCTAAATCTCATCAAATTAAATTTCGGTTAAAATAAAACCAAATTGAAGTACACAGAGTATAATATTTTAATTTATTTGTTGAGACATATAAATACTCCCTCAGACCCAAATTAAATGGTATGAGAGAGAATTTCACGCTCATCAAAAAATTTGTCTAATCAATATGTTTAATCATGTATAATTATGACATACAAAAAGTTACTTTTCAGAAACTACGTGTTTAGACGAATCCAACCATATAACATATGATAATATTATTGTTTATATATCTATTCAAATATGTGGTCAAAGTTGGACAGTGAATAGTGACATTTTATGAAGTGTGCAGTTTAATTTGGGACGGAGGAAGTATTAAAAATCCAAACTTATTAGGTAAAGTCTTGGAAAATACGGTCTTTCCATAGTCTTATGAAAAGACGAGGTTTAATTAGAATAATAAAAGGTAAAAAGTCTTAGTTGCAATATTAATATTTTCATTTCTTCTACTTTACACTTTAAACCTTGGTATTTCCATGACTTAAAGAAAGACCGTCTTTCAAGAGACATACTCAGCTTATCATGAGGCATAACCGCATAAGTAGTAGAGTATTTTAAATATTTAAATATCTCTGTATAATTAATAAAAAATAGTTTGAAATAACATTATTATATTTTGTTATTTTTAAGGATATCTTGAAGTAAAAGGTTGACAATAAGGTGGCTTGATAAAAGTGTGATACAACGACACTAATTTAAACTCAACCTCGTAATTATACCAGACCAGCAAAAATTAGTTAGAAACTTGCGTGCTTATGTTTTCTTAATTATTTAATTAGTGACATTTCTTCAAACGCCGCTTTGGTTTTAAGGCACGGCTTACCAGCTAATTAGTAACCTAATTAGTTGTTGTTTATACAACAACCATTTTTTAGTGGATTATTTAAATGCAACTGGCCCCTTCTTTCACTATATTCTATAAATTAATGATATGGATAAATGGCCCCTTTGAGCTCCATATTCCGGCTCTAAAGTAACCCAACACATGTATATGATTATTTTATGAAAGGACACTAGGACTATAATTCCATATTTGAAATTTTAGTCCATGTCTTTTCATCCGATTTGAATTTATTTGTGTTAAATTGATCATTTCAATAAATAATTTTATCATCATCGATCGATATCGCTAGTCGATCAGTGAATGTAAATTCTTTAATTCTCTCTGCTCAGATCCTATAGAGACACCCTTCCGATCCTTTAGAAACACCCCCATCTCATTAGTTCTATAGAGATGCTCTTACAATCGGCAATCAACGCCTGACTACTGGTCAACCGGACTTAAACAAGACTTTTAAAAATGGTATAGATGTACTTGAGGCATCATGTAGTACCATAATCTGATTTGGTCATAGAGTACTTTTTTTTTTCTAGGGATGAATTGAAAGCTACCAAATGAATGCTAGAAAAGGAACAAAGGGAACAATGTGATTGAAAATTATTACTTTGCAGTTTTCCTGTTGAGGAATGAGTGTAATTATGATGTATTATTGCTTACTGTTTTGTGAACCATATGGTCATTTAATTATCACTTAGGGCTACCAATTTACCACAAATATTGATTGATGAATGTCAGATATAGAATCTCCCACCAAAGTGAGAAGCATTCATCACAACAATCTTGTTAGTAATAGATTTTTAAGATACATTCATGATAGCTTTGAAGAAGAATTTTTTAATGGTAGTACAATTAATAACATTTTTTCAAAACATAAACGAGAAAATAGATATCCTTAAAGGACAATTATTTTAAAGAAAAAAATGCTAGAATGTAATTTTTTGTTATAATAGATATCATTTTGGACATTTACTTGGACAAGAAGTGTTTATTGGTAAAAGAAGCCCATTATAAAGAGTTCGCCTCTTGAAAGACGGTTTTTGAGAAATTAAGATAAAATTTTCTGGTTGCGTGAATCGGGTTACAAACTTTATAACTGTTACATGTTGCATAATAAATTTTAATATTGCAACTAAGACCTTTTTACCTTTTATTATTCAAATTAAACCCCATCTTTCCATAAGTATATGAAAAGACAGTGTTTCCCTGGAATTTGCCCATTATAAAATAGGAGAGGTGTTCATATTTATTATCTAAAAAAAAAACATTGTGACCATTAAGATTGAAATGTTATATCCCCTAGAGCCACCCCTCCATTTTTAGGTCCCCCTCCAAGAGGAACTTTTGCAAAGCCATCTAAAATTGATTCCCCAATATCTACACATTTAGAAAGCAGAACAAATTGGAGAATTAGTTGGCAAGAATATGCTCAATAGATGGTGATTTTGACAGTTCATATTTTACATATTTTAACACAATATTTTAAAAATTAAATAAGTTTCACTTAAATAAGTTTTATGCTTCATATAACAGTTACGCTTAACAGATAGTGATTTTTATGCACAATTATAAGTTTTCTTAAATGTATATGTAAGTTATCAATTACGTAAGTCTAGTGATTTTAGCCTTTATAAATTCTTCTTCTAAAATACAATAGATACACCTTAGAAATGACGAAAAAGATTGATCATTATTTATTAAATATGCATTATACTTCCTCTCTTTTGGATATGATGGACATACTTTTATGATTGAAATATGTTTATATTTGATTGACACATTTCAAATACGACAAGTTCTAGGTTAATCTGATTCTTTCATTTCATTGTTACTTTACAATCACGTCTTTTTCACCTGATATACTGTGCTTAAAAATGAGTATATTAATTGAAGAAAGTGCAGATATAACCCTGCGCTATTCAAAAGTGCAAATATAATCATATCTATTCAGGTTATGTGCAAATATAACCTTTTCAGCCGGTTTGAGACCGGAATGCGCTGGAATGACCAATTTGCCCCGAACGGTTTTATAAAAAAACCGAAAAACCATCATTTATCAATGACGCTATTGCCCCCATTGGCATTAATACCCCTTTTGTGTCTTCCATTCCAACCCTAACTTAGACCTCTCGTCTTCTCCCACCCTTCCAAGCGTGAAACAACCCAAACCCAGACCTGCTCCATCTATTCTACTCATTCCCATCGCTCGTGGCCGATCTTCAGTTGCATTCCGGCGACGACGTAGGGCACCCACTGAGGTCGACGTAGTGAGCTCGGTTGTGGACGTCGTAATTCGAAGGAAGCCCATATTTGCTATAGTAAAGCCCTTGAAAATGGTAAGCCTTCATCAAATCTATGGGAATGTGCAGATTATTGTTGTTTAGAGTCTGTTTTTGTGTTTTTTTTAACGTTTTAGTCCCTTGAATATAGAAAGATCGGATATTTCTTAGGAAGTGGGTGGAGAATTTGGTCACAATATAAGGGGATGTCAAGGTGAACCCACGGCCAAAGAAAGAAAGGCGGCTGAGAAGGCTAAATCTGTTGCCGCATCCCAGGTATTTATAACAAGTTAGCTATTTTTTGTCCATTAATTAAGAGCCAAACTATTTTTTAAATTGGGTATCTCTTTTACATATGGTATCTCATTTTTAAAATCTTTTGTAAATGTGATGCAGGTTGTGGATGTAAGTTCACAGGCCACTACAGGAAGCACTTCACAAGCTTCACAGGCCAATAGAGAAGATACTTCACAAGCCACACAATGTGCTGGAATCAAGAGAGGTAGACCAATGGCCAGGCAGGTTTCTAAGCAACCGCCTAAGTGGACAAGGGCTGCAAAGGGTTCAAATTCGAACCAGGAATCAAAGCGGGGGAAAACAGCTGCTAGTTCAAAAAAATAAAGAAAGGTAGCATCATGTTCGTTTTTGGCACCATCTTGTTAGTTTATGTTCATTTTGTGGTCGCCCCTCACAAAATTTTCGTTGTGAAGATCCAAGAACGTGGTGATCCAAAAGTTCAAATTCAAAACAGGGACAAGGATCCAACAGATGGTAACCAGGCTGTCGAGGTAAACCATGAGTTGTATATGCTCTTATTAGAATTTTTAGGGGTTATATCTAAACTAACTTAAGTTATGTGGGGTTATATTTGAACCATCTGAAATTATGCAGGGTTGTATATGAACTTTCTAAAATTTTGTAGGGTTATATCTAAACTTAATAACATTAAATAGGGTTGTTTCTAAATTAGTGTTGCATCTGTAATTACTAAAGTCGTTATTGTATTATGAACTGTAGGATAAAGCAGTTGATGATACATAGTTGCAATTTGATATGGAGATGCAATTCCCACCACCATGTTTGAATGAAACAGAGGTAAACTTCAATGTCTTCTAGGCACTTCATGCACTTCGAATCAATGTTGTCTTAGTAATATGCTAATATTCTATTGCAGATAATGGATGTGATCCCAATCATTCAACAAGTGGAGAGTGAAATCACTCTACCGGAGTCACATCCAAAGAATGTGAAGAAAAACATGAGGACTAGGCAGGAGGTGAGGCGTAACATAGCAGAGGATGCTACTGAAAACGAGGTAAGACACTATTTTCTAAATCTAAATCAAGAAATTCTAATTGTTGGATTAAAATCCTAACTGCCACCCGTCTTCAGGAACATGATGAGGGTAAGGATAAGGGTGAAATAATGATGCTAGAAACACTAGATGTTGTGGAGAAGCAGTTCAACATCCAAGAGGTGACTACTACATCCAATGTCCCTGACGAGAAGGGGATTCCAGTGCAGATTCTTGTGGAGGAAACACCGGTGGTGATGGAAAACCCCCGGTTGAGGTTTCGATCCAGGTTGTGAGAGGCAGTGCTTTGGAATGACAGCCTTTGTTGGAGAACCAGGTTGTGGGGGAGATTGTTGTAGAAGAGCTTCCAACAGAAGAGGACCAACATTCGTACTTGGTCAAGGATCCGATAACTGGGGACCATGTATTAGTGGATGCAGACACTGGCAAAAATGAGGGCCCAACACTAAGTGCTGGGACTCGGTCACAATTACCACGCTAGTTTAGTGCCGAGGTGTTATGATTTTCCATCATTATATTTCTTCATCAAACAATGTCTAAAGATCATAGTGAAAACATTAAAATTCATTTCTTCAATTTTACTATGCTCATGATTTCCCCCCTCCAATCGGAGGAGTATGACCAGTCATATTTCACACAATACCGGGTAACAATGTGATCAAAACTGTCAACCATCTGGATCCATTAGACCCGCAGGTAATTTTATTATGTAGGGTCATAATTGTACCAACATGCGATAATATAGGGTTATATTTGCACATATTGATATTATGTAAGGTTATATCTGCACATATTCATATTACATAGGATTAAATCTGCAAATCTTCATATTGTGTTGGGTTATATCTGCAATTTATACAACTGATTATATCGGCATCGCCTTTTATTTTCAGCGATATGGGCCCCACCACCACCAGAGTTCCCTGTATTTGGTACTAAAGCGGAGGCAACCCGCAACAGAATTTGGGGAAGGACTTTTCTATACAGTATGAGCATAGCGAGGTTGCTCGGCACAACTTTGAATCTGTCGGTGAATGCCACCCCCAGTGTTGATGTCCCACATTCCAACTCACAACCACCTCTTCCTGTCACACTCGGCCTAGAGAGAGAAAGAACAAGTCCAAGAAGAAGTGTGTCACAACCACCCTCAAATGACCGCACTTGACCTTATCATCAACATCTTTTGGGTCTAATTTATGTCTTAAAACTTGACAAAGTGATATTTCATTTGTGCACTTTCCTGTAGTACTACGACTCATATAGGGCACCTTCTTTTGGTTATTTTGCAAGCTTCGCTGCCTTTAGCAGACGTTTGTAGGAACTATGTGGCACATTGTATATTGGGTGTGGTCCACTTCCATTGTCATACATTTGAACCTATATAAATGTAGTGTGATGTTTGTTGTTCGAAATGTTTTTCAAATTATCTACTAATCATGTGTTGGTAATAATTGAATGTGGACGGATCAGTTTTGTTCGTATAAACAAAATACATGAACCAAGGGTTATATCAGGTTGTAGTACTATATAAGTAGGGCTATATTTGCATATCAGTGAATTAAGAGGGGTTATATATGCACTTAATAATATTAATTGGTGTTATATCTGCACTTTAATGAATTAGGTGGGGTTAAATCAGTACTAATATATGTCACTGAGTGACACTATGTAATTTATTACAACTGCAACAAACGATCAAATTCATACATCAGCCAACAAGTTCAAGTGCTTTTGCACCTCGAATCAATTGAAGACAAACATTCAACAAGTCTAAACTCAGTCAAACTACAATTACAGTAAACAAAATGCAAAGCAAAACAACAACTACAACATGTTTGAGCAAAGTCAAGAACAAATTGAAGCCAACAGCTTTCACTTTCCAAGAAACCCCAACAAGAGTATGGTCATGTTCGCACCAAGCAAAACCAAATTCAATACGACCAATGCCTTAAGAATGAATGAGCAGTTGCAACCATTTTGCGGTACAACATAACCTTCACCTGGCACAACCACAACTTCTTCGACCTCAACATGGCCAGCAGTACTGCCTCTTGGACCTCGACTATGATACTCGTGCTGCGGTATCGAACTTCCAGTACTTCCTCTTCCCGAATCAAACATATCGGATACAACCCAACCCTGAAATCTATGATTGTGAGGGCATCGATAATAAGGTCTCCCTGGATTGTTGGCTAACCGAGACACACAAACAATCGTTCCCTTCTTACAAACTCGTTATTCGAATCCTTCTCAAGTCTGGCTGCTCTTGCTGAAATAATTACTCTTCATTCTCCCGTGCTCTAGCAATTGCGCTCCCTGGACCACACTATTTGGACTGTAACTTGACAAAGCATTCGAATCCCTCGCCAAAAATAAAGAAACAACTTCATTAAAACAACGCTGAAAACACCATTAACAAACGTATCTACCGCAGTTTAATCTACGGAGATCAGAAAATCAATTTTCCCCAAATTCAAATCTAGGGTTCAACTCAAGAAACTGGTTACCTTCAGCAGAGAACAAATGATTTGAATCTCCGGAAAGGGATGTCTGCGTTGTTGACACGAGTTTGACGGGAAAAAGATGGGAGAAGAAGACCTAGGGAACCGCGGTGACGAAGTGGAGGCTGAACGCGGCGGCGTAGCCACCTGGGCTTATCTGCACAAACGGGAGAACGAACATGCACTTTTTTTTTATAAAACAAAGGAAGTTTTCATATGGTTTTTTGTGGGCCCCATGTTAATTAGGGCAAAATTGTCCTTCCATATCAAGTGTTCAGTTATCAGGGCATTTTAGTTGTTGCAAGTAGGTCAATGGCAGGATTCTGATGGTCAACGTCGGAATCATGCTCGGAGGGTTATATTTGCATTTTCATTCAACAATCAGGATTATATTTACACTAAAAAATAATTGAGAGTTATATTTGCACTTTCCTCAATATATAGGGTTATATCTACATGTTACCCAAAATAATAATAACATTAGTTTTTATGATAAGTTGGTGAGAAAAGAGAGAATTCAATGACTTCACAAGCATTTACTAGCACATCATTATTACATTCATGCTCAATCATATTGTTCCCTTCATTCCTCTTTTAGCATTCATTTGGAACCTTTCAATTCTTACCCAAAACAGCACCTCAAAGGAAATACAAAAACACCTCTTAGAGAGGTTGATTATAAGTATGTCTGTATTAGAGGTGTTGTATACAAAAACTAGAGGACTAATATGAAATATTAAAATGAAGTTGAGGACCAACTTATAAATTCATAATGATGCCAAAAACTGTCCAAATAGTGATACTACAACAAAACGCAAGTACAAAACTGGGTTTTTTTCTCAAAACAATTGCTCTACTTATACCTATAGATATCCTAGTACTGTAAAAATATACAAATTTTGCCCAATCCTCAAAATCTTGCTTTTCTTCATCTGGTAGAATTCATCTAATGAGCTGGAGTTTTTCTTTCCAGTAAAGACTCTAGAAATGCAGGACACAATTTACTGAGAGGAGGAAGGCTGTGAGATGGCCCGTCGAGAATCGTCTCCCACCTCTTCCCGGACTCTGCAATCGCCATTGTTTCGTCTCCGGTCTCCAGCTTGAATTCGGGAAGGTTTCCATATATCGACGCGTACCCAAACCTCCCTCCTGGAACAAGAACACAAATGGTACTCAGAAAAGTGGAAAAGTATAAACCTTGATATAGAAGTTGCGTGATCAAGGAGGATATATCCAGACCTGTTTCTTCAAGTTCGGTTTGAGACTTTGCCTGATTGAGAAGTTGGATATGGTCGTGGCACCCAGATGGATCCAGGATGGCGTATTCATGGTCACCATTAATGTAGGTGAGAAGCTCGGGACAGCCTTCCAGAAAACTCGAGTCTGCGCGAAGATATCCTAGAGTTCCTCCTTGTGCCTGAAAAGAGGGAATGGATTCTGCTTTGTTGTAACTTCTACCATGTAAGGAGAAGAACTCGACGTGAGAAAGAAATGCCTTGTCTTACCTTTTTTACGAACCAGGTGGAGACGGGGACGGCTTTGTCAGCTTTAAACAACAAGATCAACCCGTCCACGCCTTGAATTGATGATTGGGGAAGAAGAGCGAGGACAGCGAAGGAGGAATCATCCGATGCACAAGACATGGCTATAAAAAGAGCAGAAACACCATCGTAAATACTTGACGAAAGAGGCACCGAATGAGATTATAGAGACATAATGACAGTAGATTTGAACCTTCAGCTTGGAGCTTGTAAGACCATGATACCGAAAGCTTTGACATGCTCCAAAGGGAGAGTTCAGGGTGTGAACCTCGGGATGCAGACACGAGATGGTCCGACTTTCCCACAAATGCCAGAGAAACAATTGGCTACACCATCAAAGAATGCAAAAAATTCAGAAACTTCACACACAAACGGTCTCACAGACACAACAAAACAAACATCAACTAGGATATCCTCAAGTAAGATTTTTTGTTCTCGATAGCTACTTTCGAGGAATTGTAACTGAAGATAAGAATTATACCTCAATGCTTTCTCCAATCACAGCCACAAGAAAATTCCGCTCTGGATCCCATAGCGTAATGACATTTTCAGCCGCAACAGCAAGAACTGAACCATCTGCTGAAAACGCAACAGCTGTCATTGGCTTGTTCCTACAATTTGAGTAACATTCGTTACATTTACGGGAATATGCCATGCAATACAGTTTCAAACTTGAAACATCAAAATATATAAGTGCAAATTCCATTTCAACGAGGAGCCATGTACATACTTGTAAGAACCAACGGCATGACATGTCCATCCATTCTTCTGAGGCTTCTGGTCTTCTTGTGACACCCCAGAACGGCATGCCCAAGTCTGTCAATTCAAGAAAGTTATACAAGCCAGCATTGCCTACAGGAAAAATCAAATTCAAATTTTGTCTAACCTTGAAGTCGGCACCATATGAAGAGCTTACGGCCATTTTACGGGTAGGGTGGAAAGCCAGCCCCGAAACACCAGCTTCTCTACAAATCCATCATTCAGCATATATAAGGCGGTGATCCCTGCAAATTATAAGTAGGATTTCCAGGATAGGAATATCGACTAAAACAGAAGAACACATACCTGTGTGGTTCATATACAACAGTAGATAAGCTGAAGTCTTTACTTTGAGAGTTGAACTCCCAAAACTTGAGACTCACAAGGCCTCCAATCCCTTGTTCTGGAAACCTTTTCTCGACAGTTGCCATACTAGATCCATCAGGGGAGAGTGAAACCATATTCACGACCACCTGCAAGTCTAAGCATTATTACAAAGATTCCCAGAGTTAAGATCAACAGCTATGTTCTTTATCTAAGAGTCTCCCTTACAGGCCTAACCACATTTTCAGTTTCAACAGGATTAAGTTGCATACCATAACTTCATCCCCTGGTTGATGGTTCCTTTCACATACTCGCACCTGAAAAGGTTTGGCAGATAACATTATTGAAACCAACATGCTAAACTATACACTTTCCCCAACAAAATAATACAGTAGAGAAAATCAGCCTTCATGAGGATGAGAAACAATCATGTGATCAACGAGTTGACACCAAACTATGCATATATTTACAGAACAAAGAAAATTAAAAAATTTAGTAAGCTTTATAAGCATCTGAAATCTGCATACATTTACAGATCAAAGAAAATTTAAAAATACTAATTTTCAAGAAACACCAGGTTTAGTAAAGCTTCATAAACATCTGAAAGATTGTTAAGATGTAAAAATGTGCACGACACTTGGAAAGATGTGCCTACAATCTTGTTTGCTGAAACCATTATGGAGCTAACTAATAGAACTCCAGAGTACTGTGTATCAGCAGAACCTATTACAATTAAACATAAGAAGATTACCTCACAAATTTCACGGTCATTTAACAAACTGAAAATTTGGACGCCATAACAATCTGTAGATACAGCAGCCAAACCATTGGAATGACCAACAGCAACACGGCAGCCGGGCCTCTCCGCTATTTCCATAAACGAAGTAGGAGGCTGCAAAAATTGCAAATAAAGCCGTTTACTCACTCAAACTAACAATGCAGTAGAGTGTGGATTCTATAGTCTAAAACCAAAAAACAATATGCCACTCGCTGAAACATTACTAACCTTAATCCCTGAAATCGATCGCAAAATCTCCATGGAAGGCATTTGAAGCAGATGAATGCGATTATCTGAACAAGAGACCTGCAAATTTTTTGCTCAGGAAATGCTAATACGATTGAAATACGAACAACCTAAAAGCTGAGGAAGTACTTACAGATGACAGAGTAGGATCTGATGAAGTAGTGAAGTATCGGAGTGGAGCCTCAATACGTGGCAAGAACTTTTTCTTGCCCGTGTCCAACTGCCACATTACGAGGACTCCTTCATTCCCACCTTTAACAAAAGAAAAGTTTAGTCAGCATACTGCAACTGTAAACCAGAAAAATTGCTTTCCAAATCAAGTACTCAATGCAGATATGTCATATACCTGAGTACAAATAAGCACCATCAGTCGAAAAAAACAGTAGATTGACTTGTGCGGAATGCCAATGCCATGTGGTGCAAGAATCAGCATCATCATCCTTAATCACTCCAGGCCTTTCATCGCCATTTCTTCTTGATATAGCGTTTGAAAGTTTATCACCATAAACAGTATTACTTTTCCTTCCAACACCCCTCCATATCAAAATTCTCCCAGTCACATCACCAGCTGCAACGATTCTCTCAGTTGGATGAAATGCAAGGGTGGTAAGCTTTTTCGTATGATGCAGTCTGACTTTCTTAAGAACCAAACCATCGCCATCTCTTCTCGGAATTTCCCATATACGAAGAGTCTGCCTATTGCAAAAGCCAATGAAGTTTCCTGAAGGACTCACGACTATAGGCTGCGGTTTGTCAGTCTGCGTTATTATAAAAACAGTTCCTTCAATCAGATTTAAGATTCCAAAAGACTGACAATAAAAAACATACAAAAGAAACTAGAGTGCACCGACCTCTACCAAAGCCAGTCCACCTAATAATCGAGACCGTGATAGATTAACTTTGCGCATCTGATATTTTACAGACTCCTGTTTCTTGCCATTCTTACTAACTGACTCAACATAAATGTACGCAAACATATCTGGTTTCTCTCCATCATCAGTTGATAATAAACCTGGAATCACCTACATTCAAAATGAATATTCAGCAGCAGCATTAAACTCCCATTTCTCTAATGCACAGCTTTTTATTTTCAGTCAATATAACTAATCTACAAACTATCATTTCACTAATGTCTATTTCAAAAACAAACTTCCAGTAGAGCACTCCGCTTCACTCTAGCATCTAGCAAACAAATACAACGTTTTCAAAACAAAAACAACAAAACCATTACCATATAGTAAATTGGCAAGCCAATAGAAATAGTCTTGATCAAATCCGGGCCCGAAAAATCCCAGAACTTAATAGTACCGTCAAGTGAAGCTGTCCAGCAGTTATACAGCATCCTACTCGCCGGCGACGTGCCGGGGACCACCATTGCTGACGTCACTTCGGCAGTGTGACCTTCCAATTCACTCACCTACAAAACCCAGATAAAAAATCCATCCAAAATCCAATCTTTTGCGAATATTCATCAATTTTATCGAAAATTACCAGAAGACCGGTGGACGAGCTGAATACTGAGACTGTGTTGCCGGTGCAGACCAGCAGCTTTCCGGCGTCGTTGGAGAACGCCGGCGGCGAGCTGACATAGCTTTTTCCACCTGCCTTAATCACCATTTTCGGGTTTCTTTACTGAAAATTTACAGTGAATTTGCTGAAAAAGAGGAAGTTTGAACATTAAACCCTCATTTTTGCTTAAACCCTACATTCCAATTCTTCTTTTTTCTGATGGCGTTCCTGTGATGGGCCTCAGCTTAGCAAAAAGCCCATTTAAGATGACATCTAGTTGGGCCAATAGACTATTTATTGGGCTAAATAACTAATCAGCCTATTATAATTTTGCAACTCTCTCCACAAGGATTGGGTCAGTTTATAATTCTCTAAGATTGGGAAATTCTTTGTATTTTTCTGAGATATTAATTCCCCTCCTTCTTTCTTTAATAGGATTCTAATTTTTTTAGCCAAAGTGTTAAGAAATGTCATATTTCTATATGCCTATAAAAATACGGGGTTAAATTAAAAATTATAAAAAGGTAAAATATTTTAGTTACAATATTAAAAATTTATTATATAATATGTAGTAGTTATAAGTTTATGACCCGATCAGTGCAACTAAAAAATTTATCTTGACTTTTATAGTTTGCAGTTCACATTTTAATATTTTCATAACTTATAAAAATACCGTCTTTTAAGAGAAATGCTCTTTTTTCAATTTAATTAATTAAAGATAAGTTACAGAAAATTGGCCTTTAGCCTTTTTAAAATATCGGCCCAGAGGCCCATCTATTAACCAACATAAAGTTTGGACCATCCCAGAAAGTCCAATCCAATCAAATGTCGACAATTCTTCGATCTCGAGTTTTCTCCGCCGCCGTCAGCCGGTGGAAGCTGCCGGCGGCGCTTGGCCACAATCGCGCACTCTGCTCTTCACCGGAATCCGAAGGCTCCGGCGCCGGATCGGGGCTTCTGAGTTTGGAGGAAGTGAAGAAAATCCTCGACGACGTTCACGCAGATGACGTCAGGGTTTTACCGGTGCCGAAGCACTACGACTTCGCCGATCACATGGTGGTCGCCACCGGTCGCTCGGAATGGCACGTTCGTAATATTGCCCAAGCCATCATTTACAGTGTAGGTTCATTTACACTCGATTTTTTTTCTTCATTTCATTCGATTTTTTAAAAAAAAGAAATTTTGGTTTCTGGGCAGGTAAAGCAGAAGCAGAAGGGTGCTAAGAAGATGATGCTGCCAAATGTTGAAGGGCAGGAAGTAGGAAAATGGATTGTTATCGACTCTGGTATATTTTGTTTATTTTCTTCATTTTTGCTATATGTTCTTTTCTATTCAATCTGAAATACGAATGTAGCGAGAACCCTTGAACCATCTAGGTATATCTTGTGGCGAAATTATGATTAAAAGTTTGGGATATGGTTCAATTATACTTGTTGAATCTGTTTGAATATGCATAATGTTTGATAGTAAGGAGATACTAACTGTCACGGGTCGCCCACTAAGGGTGCTAACCGTGCGGCCTCGTGTTCCACATTGTCACAACTACCGCCTAGATTCCCATGTGCGTGGCACCCAGTTTGGTTGCTCGCAGCACACCAAGCCGGTCGAGTATGTAGCAGAAATACACACGAGTTAGAATAGAAGCATGGCTTCACACACACAAGCCAAAGTTGCAATACAAAGCCGACACTGGGGAGCAAACGCTTGTTTTCTATATATTGCAAAACGGTAACCGGATGTGTGTGTTTAGTTCAGCTGTTGTTAGTAGTTATAAATTGTGTAGAGTTCAGTTTAGTTTTGATTAGTTTAGTTCGATATACAATAACAGGGTGTGTTGTTTTTCGCGATCTCATATGATCATGTAATTGGATTCCTATCCCTAGAAACCGTTATCATTGTTGATCGTTCTAATTGAAGCATTCATAAGTCTGGTTGTATGTTTTTATGCATTGTTGATTCATGTACATCTCTCGTATAAGGGGAGTCGTAACTTAACTTATACAAGCAAGAATCTGTCTTGTTTCTGAGTTGTTATCGTTCTTCTAAATATATCAGATCATGGATCAATAGTTGAGCTTGGTAATGAGATCATAACTCGTAATGCTGTTGAGTTTGTTTTTGCTTGTTGGGTGATTTGAAGTGGGTTGAAATTCATTTCGTGTATATACTGTAACTTTCGTGTAGGTAACTTGGTGATTCATGCTCTGGATGAGAAAGTGAGAGCATATTACAATCTAGAAGAGCTTTGGTCCAAGAAGTCGAAGAACTCAAATGTGGAGGAAGCACCGGTAAGATCTCGTGCTAGAATTCAGTTTCATAACTAATGCTGTGCTTTGCTCATATGATCAAAGTTACATATGATGGTTTTCATTTCTGGGTTCAGGATTTGGACGAGGCATTTGTCAAGGTGCGGCCGAAGAACAACTCCAAGAAACGGCCCCAGGTGAAAGCCTGAAAAGATCGTTCAGAATCATCGCGAAAATCGGGCTCAGGCTCGGGTTCTGCCATGTGTGATGTAGGTTGATCATGTATAGAGAGTGTAGCTTACAGGTTTTGATATGCCATGAAATATTGGTCCGTTAGTATTTGTTTCTGATGATAATGTTTTCCCTTTTCTGAGTTGCAGCAACAATAAATTCTAGGATGAATTGTTAATTTGACCATAATTGGTGGAAGTAGTGTAATTTTCCCAAAGAAAATTAAGTTGAATAATCCAACACAAATTCTATGTATCGATATCAAAGTTTTTAAGTATAATTATTTTGTGAGGCAAAGTGTTGGGAAAGACGGTCTTTTCATAGGCTTATGGAAAGACGGGGTTTAATTCGAATACTAAAAGGTAAAAGGTCTTAGTTGCAACATTAAAAATTTAGCATGCAACGTGTAGTAGTTATAAAATTATTAACCCGGTTCATGCAACCCGAGAATTTTATCTTCATTTCTTCTAATTTACACTTTAAATCTTGGTCTTTCCATGACTTATGGAAAGACCGTCTTTGAAGAGACATACTCTTTTTGTAATACCAAAAGAGTTCGTCTCTTAAAAGACTACGCTTTTTCCACAAGTTACGAAAAAAATAAGGTTTAAAGTGCAAATGGAAGGAAATGAAGATAAAAATTTTGAATTGTATAAATTGGGTTATAAACTTTATAGCTTCTACATTTTGCATAATAAATTTTTAGTATTGCAACTAAAATCTTTTACCTTTTATTATTCTAATTAAATCTCATATTTTCGTAAGCATATGGAGAGACGGTCTTTCCCAAGACTTTGCCCTTATAAAAATACGGATTTAATTTAAATAATAAAAAGACAAAGTTTTGAAAAATATCATCTTTAACTATGAAAAATATGATTTAACTAAAATAATAAAACGTAAGAGATCTTAGTTGTAATATTAAAATTTTATTATATAACGTGTAGTAGTATAAAGTTTATAACCCAAAATTTTATCTTGATTTATTCTAATTTGCATTTTAAATCTTAATTTTTCTATTTCTATAACTTATAGAAAGACCGTCTTTCAGGAGACAAACTCTTTTATAAGTCTATGAAAAAATAATTTTTCACAAGATTTTACCCATACAAAATTGTGAAAGAAAAAGAAAAAGAAAAGGTGGAAAGAAAGAAAGTCTGATCAACCAAACGCAAGTCTTTGAATTTCATAGGAAACATCGACACAAACTAGAGTGCACACCCCTTCGGAGATTCCGAGGTTGCATTCAGACATCTAACCTTTATTTTAATCGCGACGCCATTTTTGTGCCCTCCATTCTCCGTGGCGAACTCACTCATTTCCTCCCTTTCTCCACTCTCTTCGCTCCCCGTGGTACTTCGCAGGAATCTCATGGCCGCCGCCGCCTCCGTCGCCGCCGGATCCTCCGCCGTCCTCGCCGCCAAGGCCGCGACTTCCGACAAAAACGGTCGGAAAGTCGCTTCCTTTATGCAGATGAGGCAGCAGGCGTCGTCCCCGGTTCAGCTCCGGTATAATTGCTTGACCTCGCAATGTCGATCGATCGGTAATTCTTTCCCCTTTGAAATCTCTGTTTGTAATTACTCCATCGTTTTTATTAATCCACAGTTTCAAGTGGCATTGATGCTATTGTGTACATTTCCGGAATCCGTAGTTTCAGGTAGAATCACTGAATCAGTGGCATTAAGCTAGGAGTTATTGAATAAGCTTTATTCTTGAGTTACTGTGGAGAGGTTTCTCTTTTGAGGGATTGATTTGAATATCCTAAAGGAATTTGATGTGAGGATTTACAGAAATGGAATCAATGGACTTAGCTTGCTTGACAAAGTTAGAGCTTTGATGGTGAAACTAGGTGGAGGTTTTGTGGGTGTATGAAGTTCCGAGCTAAGTGCGGGGAATTCTTTGGAAAAATTTAGTCTATGTATTTGGATTCTTGAAAAATCTATGATTTTGATGATGAAACGAGGTGTAAGTGGATGATTTCAGTTTGTTTTGGATTGCCAGGAGTGAAAGCACAGGTTGCCGCGGCTGAACAAGGGAGTGTCGAAGCTTCGCAGAAGGTGGAATCTCCTGTTGTTATTGTCACGGGAGCCTCCCGAGGGATTGGCAAAGCAATTGCATTGAGTTTGGGAAAAGCCGGGTGTAAGGTCGGATATTGACACAATGTGCTTTTCTGGTTCATCATTTACTTAGAGCTGAATTCACCTATTGAACTTTGATTGCAGGTTCTGGTTAACTATGCAAGGTCATCGAAGGAAGCTGAGGAAGTTTGCAATGAGGTAGCGTAAGATTGCTTCTCATTTGAATCCAAAGATTGTAAATTTTGTTGGCTTTTAACCTGTCATTACGTAAGGATTTCTTATGCTCCAATGTAAAAAGCTGTTGACATTTGTTGCAGATCGAGGCGTCAGGTGGTCAGGCATTGACCTTTGGTGGGGATGTTTCCAAAGAAGCTGATGTGGAAGCAATGATAAAAACGGCAAGTACAGTATTTGATGAATTAAACGGGGTTTTGGATTACAAGCTTTTGTAGCTGACACTTGTTTGGCTGGAATCATTACAGGCTGTTGATGCTTGGGGAACAGTCGATGTATTGGTTAATAACGCAGGTAAGGACAAATCAACTAAATCTTTATCACTGAACATGTCATATGTATGCTTGATGGAGTGAAATATGTTCAGGTATTACACGCGATACATTGTTGATGAGGATGAAGATTTCTCAATGGCAGGAGGTTATCGATCTGAATCTCACCGGGGTATTCCTGTGTACACAGGTCCGTAGAAAGTTCTCTTTCCGTGCGATTAAGTCAGTACCCGAACATATTATGAAAATCTAACATTCATCATCTGCAGGCTGCTTCGAAGCTGATGATGAAGAAGAGAAAGGTACGTCGTGGTTTTAAGCCATATCAATATATTTTGTCTTTTGCCCTAGTTTGTGTAACATCTTCGTAAAAATAGTTCTCTAGTTTGGTGCACTTTAGACAGCCCAAAGAATGTATGCTATATAGTTTTGTCGACCTACTATGCTATTTCCAATCATCTAACAGTGACTGGAAGAACAAATAAATTTTCACGTGTGACAGGAAACGACTTTTCAAGCGTCATGTTGTGCTTCATTTTGAATTTTACTCTTTGATGTGAACTTCTTGTTTTCAGGGAAGGATCATTAACATAGCATCCGTGGTTGGTCTTGTTGGTAATGTCGGACAAGCCAATTATAGTGCAGCAAAAGCTGGGGTTATTGGCCTGACAAAATCCGTTGCAAAGGAATATGCCAGCAGAAACATCAACGTGAGTTTGGCAAAACCTTACTATGAAAAGTAACTGAAGATTCTAAGCCCCCTGTTTATAAGTCGTTAACTCGCAGGTCAATGCTATTGCTCCCGGATTTATTGCTTCTGATATGACTGCAAAACTCAACAGCGACATTGAAAAGAAAATTTTGGATACAATCCCACTAGGTAATGCTTTGCCCTTCATCGTTTCCTACTAACAATCCTGATTGAACTATTACTGTGATGAGAATGTTTCGGGTGTTATAGAACTAAAACTGATCCATCACTACTGCTTTGATCCTATTGTTAACACGAATCTTTTGTTAAATTTACTAAATTCCCTTGCCGGGACAGTTTCTAACCATGATTAAGGTTGTCTAGCATGCATTATCCTGATTATTACACGTGATCTCAGGGAGATACGGTCAACCAGAAGAAGTTGCTGGACTGGTCGAGTTCTTGGCTCTAAATCCCGCTGCCAGTTACATCACTGGACAGGTATGTGAAGTTTGGAACCTCATTTTACTCGCACACACATATTTCTTCTTGATCTCGATGTTTCTCCCATGGCAGGTCTTCACCATTGATGGAGGCATGGTGATGTAAAAGGAGTCTTTTGAATCAATGAACCGAGCTTTTGATCCAAGCTGATGTGTTGCAAGTTTTTGATCTAGTTACTATAGAGAACAATGTACTGATTTCCAATGTGAGCTTTACATGTATGAGTGATCAGTTCTGACAAAGTTTTCTAAGTCCTAATATTAATGTCTGTTTGGATGCCCCATTTTCAATGTTTCTCCAAACATTTCAGATTCGGCTGAATACTACCGCAAGGATTCATGTAATCAACACTAACAATCGCGCTATTTGTTTAGCTGTTAATGTTCGGGTTTTAGTCCCGGTAAAGTTCATAATTCTAACCTATGAGATGCAACAGCAAAAGGGCAAAAAAAAAGACAACAAATCCATGTAAACAAGAAACAAGAACAACAGAGTTTGTTTGTGTGTAAGAATGGGTTGGTAGATTCGAATATTCTACCAGCACAAGGTACATCTTGCAAATTGTACATTAGCAAAGAAAATGATCTTCCTCATGATTGTGACACTTTTAAGTATAAATATATCAAACAAGATTAGATTTTATCACCACTATTTCTTCATCCCTTATCTTCTTCTTCTTGTTCCACCTCTAATCCATGGAGATTCTCATCAACTCTCCTCTCCTTACCTTCACTTTGATGTTCGGAGCAGTATATGTTCTCGGGCGCTGTTTAGTCCTAAGAAACTGGGGTTCCAGCAGATGTGAAGCAGCAAGTTGTTTTGTCTCCCTGTTCCATGGATCACCAGCAGTGATCATGGGAATCCTAGGACTAATCAAATCCCGATTCGAACTCGATTATGCTGCAGAAAACACAGGTTTTCAAGATCTTGTTCTTGAGTTCAGCATGGGGTACTTCATCATAGACCTTCTGCACTACATGGTGTTCATCCCAAACGATGTTCTTTTCATAGCCCATCATTTAGCTACACTTTATGTTTTAGCCACCTGTAGGTATGTTGTTCATCATGGGGGATTAGGGATGATTGGTCTTCTTGTTCTTGCTGAGGTCACAAGCCCTTGTCAGAACACATGGAGTTTGGCTAGGTATAGGAAGTTGGATTTGCCTGAGGCTGCTAGATATTATGAGTTCTTGTCACCATATTTTTTTGCATTTTATACTTTGGTTAGAGGGGTTCTTGGACCTCTATATGTGTTGAAGATGGGGCTTTTTCTTGCTAATGCTAGTGGTTTGGTTCCTATGTGGGCTTGGGTTTCTTGGTTGAGTGTGATTGTGGTTGCTATTTGGGTGAGCATCATGTGGATAATGAATCTTTGGATTGGCTTGTTTAGAAGAAGGGCTAACATGATCAAGAAAGTGAGTTAGGATTGTTTATCGGTTGAAGTCTGGTGACACTAAATCGGTGTTGTGGGTTTGAATCTCACCCAGGGAAGGGGACTTGTAATAGTGTATTGTTCTTAGCACCAAGTGTAGCTAAGGTTAATCCTTTTGAAGATTACAAACTTTGGTACATAATGGGGCGGTTGTACACAATGGCATATAATGATAGTTGATAG
Organism: Rubia yunnanensis; assembly: GCA_037428765.1. Classification (NCBI taxonomy): domain Eukaryota; kingdom Viridiplantae; phylum Streptophyta; class Magnoliopsida; order Gentianales; family Rubiaceae; genus Rubia; species Rubia yunnanensis. The sequence goes on along the minus strand of CM075071.1, from coordinate 80,291,569 downwards.
ACTATTCTACTTTTATGTAATCTCTCTCAATCTTTGAGGTTGTGCAGATCTAAAGTTGCTTATGTCTCAAGAAAGCAAGATTTGTGGGACTGTACTTTTTCTCTCGTATTTGGAATCCTAAGAAAAGAATATAGAATTCTGTATGAATGAAGGAAAAGTAGCTTAGCTAACTAATAATTAATTTACCAAAGACTCGTTGATAGAATGTTACACACAGATACTATTGTACATACAACTTTTCATCACTGAAGGGGTACTCCGTTTAGTCCTTGCACCTGAAATGGCGCAGTAGCGTACCTTTCGCGAATCATCGATCTTATTCATCGCAGTGGAGATCTTGTTGAGAGCAGCACGTTTTACATACGTGTCTATATACGTATCACTGAGGCAGTAGCTGAATCAGGGCTTCCGTGGTAGTTGACCTCTACGAAGAAGCCTCCTCCTTCACCTCTGGCCAGTCTTGCGGGATTGATGCATAGGCACTTGATTTCTTCTTCTTCTTCACTTTTTAGCTTCAGGGATAGTACCTATACTTGGAAAAACCCTTTAAGATGAGTTATCATCTAGCATCACTTTCATGATAAGCATGGACATGGTAAGAAGACCCCATACCCGGACAAAGTGAGCCAACTCTGAGGGTAAAATAAGTATATCTGGTATCGATGCAATCTGGAGAGCTTCTGGTGCAAGCGAAAAATCCAAGGGGATGCCTTCAGCAGGTGGATACAAGGGATAGAAGCTGTTCAATATACAGTAGATATATATCAGAGAAAAAACTTTGGGGTGTGAACTATTTCCAAGGAATTAGTAGATAGCCCTCAAACTTGCCTGCGCTGGTTCAGTATGTGATTCGAAAGAGCAGTCAAGCGTTGCTTGGAACCCCCCGGTGGATTTCTTGATATCTCCACTGGAGTGAGATGTTTTAGAATGTCGACTGTGCACGAAGCAACTTTTACCTCATTCGCTTTAAAGGTCCCTGGATTGGATATGCAATGTATCTGAAGTGTGAAACAGATAGTTAATAACAGCCAATGATTAAAATGGTTTTTAAATATGAAAACAGATTATGTACCTGATGTTTCAAATCCGCTGGGATATCAAAACTAGGCTGCCAAAAGAAACAAAGGCAACGGTGAGACCCTATACCATGAAATTGCGCTAAGATTTATAGCCAGAACTTTGAATTGTAATTACTTGTGGTGGATCACTATATCTCGCCCTGTATTTTACTATCCTCGCCCTAATACGTATACAGTATATATTTTTAATTTAATTTAAATTACTAAATTAAATTATATTTTAATTTTGAAAATTTAATTTAAAAAAAAACGAAAATTTGGCGGGGAAAAAAAAAATTGGCGCCGCCGCCGGACCGCCGGGCGCCGCCGCCGGACCGCCGGGCGCCGCCGCCGGACCGCCGGGCGCCGCCGCCGGACCGCCGGGCGCCGCCGCCGGACCGCCGGTCGCCGCCGCCGGACCGCCGTGCGCCGCCGCCGGACCGCCGTGCGCCGCCGCCGGACCGCCGTGCGCCGCCGCCGGACCGCCGTGCGCCGCCGCCGGACCGCCGTGCGCCGCCGCCGGACCCGGTTCGCCACCGCCTGGGCGCGAGGCGCCACCGGTCGGCTCGCCACGGCTTGGGCGCGAGCCGTGGCGGAGAGTGACCGGCGGTCCGGTCACCGCGGCATGGCCGCGTGCCGCCGGCCATCCGGTCGCCACCGCGGGACGTCGAGCCGCCGCCGGTCGGCTCGCCACGGGCAGGCCGCGTGCCGCCGGCGGACCGCTCGCCACGGTCCGGGCGCGAGCCGGACCGGCGCCGGTCGCCTTCGCCAGCGCGCGAGCCACGGCTCGCCGTTCGTTGGCCGCGAGCCGGACGCGGTCCGCTCGCCAGGCCGTGGGTGCGAGCCGGACGCGGCTCGGCTCGCCGTGGCTTGGGCGCGAGCCGAGCCAGGCAGTTTTTTTTTTTTTTTTTTTTTTTCAAAAATCTGACCTCTATAAAAGGGTGCTCGGATTCCATTCTTCCAATGACACTTGAATTGTTTTGCAGGCCTAGTTTGGTGAAAAAAAACTCCAAAAAGGGTGTTGCAAATTCCATGTCTTCGGAGGTAATTTTTCTAATTAGTTTTCTGTCCGTAAGTAGTTGTTGAATTTAATAATTTTTGCTGTAGAAATTTGTGCTCGTCTTTGTGTTTTAATTTGTTAACAGTTACGTAGAAATTATTGCACATTTATCTCCTTTGAGTTTAGCTCCTATCAGTTGCAGTAACGTTAATTTTGTTGTTAATTTAGCTACATAATGCTGTTTTGAATTTATCTACAGTAATTCATGGCCTATTAATTATTGTAATGTTAATTTTGTTGTTCCGTTAAAATTCTTAAGCATTGCTGTAGAAATTTATGCCCGTCTTTGTGTTTTAATTTGTTTTGCAGTCCTAGTTTGGTGAAAAAAAACTCCAAAAAGGGTGTTGCAAATTCCATGTCTTCGGAGGTAATTTTTCTAATTAGTTTTCTGTCCGTAAGTAGTTGTTGAATTTAATAATTTTTGCTGTAGAAATTTGTGCTCGTCTTTGTGTTTTAATTTGTTAACAGTTACGTAGAAATTATTGCACATTTATCTCCTTTGAGTTTAGCTCCTATTAGTTGCAGTAACGTTAATTTTGTTGTTAATTTAGCTACATAATGCTGTTTTGAATTTATCTACAGTAATTCATGGCCTATTAATTATTGTAATGTTAATTTTGTTGTTCCGTTAAAATTCTTAAGCATTGCTGTAGAAATTTATGCCCGTCTTTGTGTTTTAATTTGTTTTGCAGTCCTAGTTTGGTGAAAAAAAACTCCAAAAAGGGTGTTGCAAATTCCATGTCTTCGGAGGTAATTTTTCTAATTAGTTTTCTGTCCGTAAGTAGTTGTTGAATTTAATAATTTTTGCTGTAGAAATTTGTGCTCGTCTTTGTGTTTTAATTTGTTAACAGTTACGTAGAAATTATTGCACATTTATCTCCTTTGAGTTTAGCTCCTATCAGTTGCAGTAACGTTAATTTTGTTGTTAATTTAGCTACATAATGCTGTTTTGAATTTATCTACAGTAATTCATGGCCTATTAATTATTGTAATGTTAATTTTGTTGTTCCGTTAAAATTCTTAAGCATTGCTGTAGAAATTTATGCCCGTCTTTGTGTTTTAATTTGTTAACTGTTACGTAGAAATTGCTGTAGAAATTTATGCCCGTCTTTGTGTTTTAATTTGTTAACTGTTACGTAGAAATTATTGCACATTTATCTCCTACGAGTTTATCTCTCATTAATTGCAGTACCGTTAATTTTGTTCTTAATTGAGCTACGTAATGGAGTTTTGAATTTATGTACAGTAATTTATGTCCTATTAATTATTGTAGCGTTGCTTTTGTTATTCTGTTAAAATTGTTAATTATTGCCGTAGAAATTTGTGCTACTCTTTGTGTTTTAATTTGTTAACTGTTATGTAGAAATTATTGCGCATTTATCTCCTATGAATTTATCTCCTACTAGTTGCAGTAACGTTAATTTTGTTGTTAATTTAGCTGCGTAATGCTGTTTTGAATTTATCTACAATAATTTATGCACTATTAATTATTGTAACGTTAATTTTGGTTGTTCCGTTGTAATTCTGATTGGATGGAAAATACTATGTTAATTTAACTACGTAATGCTGTTTTGAATTTGTGTACAATAATTTATGTCCGATTAATTACTGTAGCGTTGATTTTGTTGTCCTACTAATTACCTGATGTTTATTGCTGTTTCAGGATGACAGTCAGTCATGTGAAGCTGCTGCAGGGCGGAATGGATACTCTCCATTTGCCACCTCAGCTGTGTTCCCAGATGTTGCCGAGGCTTATTCGTACCTGCAGCGGATTGCTCTGCAGGTGGGATTTGAACTTGTGACGGGGTCCTACAAGCAGAACAGGAATGGTCCGCTGAGGTTATATTGCATTTGCAATCGGGGCCGGAAGGATAAGGATGTAGATACGAGCGAATCTGATGTAGTCCGACGGAGTAGCAGCTCGACCAGCAGTTGTGGCTGCCCGTTCGCGATTGTCTTGAAACAGAGCATCACGGGGGATGGTTGGAATGTAGTGCCGTGCAAGGATCCCCGACGAGGGATGCACAACCACTCTTTCTCAGTGTACCCCGAGGGTCACAGACAGAGCTCCAAGCTCCATGCGGACGCGAAGCAGATGATCAGAGATTTGACAGATTCAGAAACAGCTCCAAGGCATATCAATGCCAGCCTCAGTAATTCGTTTCCGGACATGCATCAGAACATTAGGCAGGTGTACAATGAGAGATCGGCATATGTAACGGAAAGGCGAGGCGGGCGCAACACGGCGGAGAATTGTTTGCATCTGGCCACCGCGAAAGGGTATGTATCTAGTCACCGCTCAGCAGGTGATGGCACTCTGACTCATTTATTCATGGCCAATCCCGATGCTGTTGTGGCATTTCGCACGTTTCCGTGGGTTGTGGCCATCGACTCAACATACAAGACCAATCGGTACGGCATGCCATTCATTGAGATGGTTGGGATGTCCCCTTGCAACACAAACTTCTTGATTGCCTACGCAATTGTTGTTGACGAAACGGCAGACACCTATGAGTGGGTGCTGAACGCTCTAAAGAACTTGCTTGTGGATGGACCGTTCCCTGAGGTTGTGGTCACCGATCGGGAGATGGGACTGATTAGGCCACTTCGGACTGTGTTTCCAGAATCGAAACATCTGCTCTGCACCTGGCATATCAACAAGGATGTGGAGGCACGTGTCACCGTGCTGACGGGGAGTAAGAGGAACGGGTCAGGGTTCAAGAACGGTGCATGGTTCCGGATTTGCAATGCGTCCACCGTTACAGAGTACGAAACCGCCGTGGTTGATATGAGGGCTGCATGGGCTTGGAGCGTGGCTGTTATTAGCTACGCTGAGACGACGTGGCTCACACCCCATAAGGAGAAATTTGTGAGGGCATGGACGAACAGATTTCTGCATTTCGGGAACACAACTACGTGCAGGGTCGAGAGTGCACACTCGTCACTGAAAGGGTGGTTACACACGTCGACTGGTTCACTGGACACGATATGGAGGCGTGTCGACCTGCAGATAGCCCAGCAGATTACTATGATCAAGACCGGCCTCGAGAAGTCAAGAACGCGTATCGGAAGATTGCACCGTATGGCCATTTTCAGCAACTTGATCAACAATGTGTCCAAATTCTGCCTGGATAAATTGAGGGTCGAGTACCGCAGGATTGATGCACTGGGAGCACAGGTATATGCTTACTGCGGCTGTGTGCTGCGCTCGACATACGGAATACCGTGTGCATGCGTCATGGCCGCGGCAGTTGCTGAAGGAATCCCCTTGTACTTGGACGACATTCATCCGCTGTTTAAGAGCCTGGCATTGGGTGATCACCCGCAGAGCTCGGAGAACATCTCGAGGGCCGAACAGGATCAGTCGCGGTTCGACACTCTGTTGGAGGAGTTGGCACGCAGCGACCCTTCGGTCCGACGACGGGTTGCATCCTACGTAGATGCGCAGTTGCATCTGGAGGAGAGCGGCGTTGGCGAGCCGGACATCTGTACCAGTGCACGTGGGAGACCAAGCGAGCAGGCCCCCCGATCAAGATCAACCCGACGTTCACCGAGCTACCACGAGCACGTGAACAGGCGATACGGGAGTAGTTCAAGGTCCCCGGGGCGTGCTTCAGGGAGCGGTCGCCGCCACGGTAAGTACAACATGTTTATCTTATTGTTTATCTAAATGTATATCGCCGCCTGCACAAGATATTTATGTTAATGTGTTGTCCTGCAGCGACATTCCCGTTCCTCGAAAGTGTCCCCCACATTGTCAGGCGTTACATCGGAGGCTGGAACGATGTCGTGAGTGATGGTAACTGTGGCTTCAGATGCGTTGCTGATGCGTTCCACGTAGACGGTGAAGGTGAATGGTCCACAGCGCGTCGGGCAGTATTTAACGAGATATCAACTCATTGGCCTGACTACGTTCCCATTTACGGTTCGCAAAATGACGTTGAACTCGCCAGAGCCCGTATACACCACACCAGCGGTCCATGTGGTCCAGAGCATTGGTTCACGGTCATTGCGGACATGTTTCCCGTCGCCACCTACTACAACACGGTCGTGGTTTTATATTACATTTTAGAGAACGGGTCGGCGGACCATTGCTGTACAGTCCTTCCACTGAGGGCGGGTGGGGGCGAGGCTGGAACAAGTAGGGAGCTGCACATTGTATACGTTCGCAGTGCAAGCCATTTCGTCCGGGTTAACATGAAGGAAAACTGTCCCATGCCCCCCGTGGTTAATCTGTGGACCACCCTAAGGAAGCCTGATGTCGTAGGTTGGGAGTTACCCTTTCGTAGGAGGCTAAGCGCTTGGAGGAGAGCATACTCCCAGAGTAATTAACTGTTGTTATTAACTCGGCATGTACGCAACCGTTACAGTTATTGCCTACGCGTCGCGTAATTAATTTTGAGAGCGTTGTCGATGCAAAAATGAATGACGCAAAAATGTGATATGCAAAAACATAGCTGATTACATAAATGAGCAGAATATGGCACAACTGTCAGCTCACACATACACAAACATTCGACTAAGGAATGGGTCCATAACCGAGCCTCCGATACTCATCGCGAAGACCGAGCAGAGTCGTCATCAACTCCCTCACGCTGGGGTCGCCGAGTCCATCAACGGTCGCCGAGCCAAACGGATCCAGTGCGCTCATCACGTCACTCAGCATCTGTTACACAGGAAACGGAGTTTACAATAACGAGACAGTAAAATGTAATATAATTACTCGAAGCAAACAGTTAGTGAAAACTTACCGAGGCCTGTGTCCTGTCCGGGCCACTCGCGGCAGCATGTTCAGGATTTGCGATCACTGGGTGCGAATGAGTCTCGTACCAGTCCTCGTAATCCATGGTACACTCTGATTGGGGCGTGGCTACCGGGAACGCCGCAAGCCGTTCCTTGTGCCAAGTGTGTGCCATCTCCCATAGGGTCAACTGCAGCCTCCCTGGGTAGGTCACTGAATAGCCGGCTGGATCAGCCGGGCGGAAACAAGGCTCCGGCGCAATAGCAAGACCCCGCGGTATACCCTGTAGGAGACCGAACTGCCGCACAACGCGATCTGGCATGTACGCCTCCATTGCGTCGAGGTATCGGATCACGCCGCGGTAGTGAGTCCTCCCCCCCGCAGCCCTGACCACGTCCACTCCATATGGCAACCAATCCACCTGCAAAAAGTTTCACAGACATGTTACGTTTCTATGGAATCCGATCTATCTACTACTGTCAGAATAAGAGTAAAAGCATGGAATTCATACCTGGTCGGGCTGTAAGGCATCCAACTGTCGCCTGATGGCACCGAGCCTCCCCGTACCCCTCCCCGATCTAACCCCTGTGTGCCACCGACTGGCGCGACCCGGAAGAGCTGGCAACGTACTCGGTCCCGGCCGAAACATCGGAAAGTACTCGTATATCCATGCTTGGAGCAGCGTGCAACATCCGCATAGGCCGCGCGCCTTGGACCGGGACGCAATTCCCAACTGCAGGTACAAGCTGGCCAACGTCGCCGAGCCCCACGACAACTGCGACAACTGCGAATCAAGCAGGGGTAGAAGGTTGGCTCTAACCTTATTCCCAGTTTTATCCACAAAAAGCGTGGATGAAAACAGGGTCAGCATGTAGCACATGAATTGGAAGTTCTGGCTCTGCCCCCCCGCTACGCACCTCGCCATCAAAGATTGGGCATCTATGTTACCCCCGTTCCAGTCTTCCGCGAGAAAGGACTCCACGTCTTTCCCAAACATTTCGGCGCACGCTTCCTCAATAGTCTCCGCCGAAATGGTACTCGCAACAGCGCCACCATCGATGGGAATGCCAAGAATCATCTCAACGTCATGCATCAAGATGGTCATCTCCCCAAACGGCATGTGAAACGTGTTCGTGTCCGGCTGCCACCTCTCGACAAAAGCGGATATCAGTGCCATGTCAAGGAACTGGAACATAATCGCAGGCAGGTGGCCCAACCCGGTCGCATGTATCCGGGCCTGTGCAACATCGCTCAGTTCGGGGAGCGTGTCGACTAGCTGCTTGCATAGCGGCGACCGAGCATGGCATCTCAACACACCTCGCTCTATACCATTCCAAACGTCAAGCGCGACGTGTCCTCCGAAGCTTGGTATGACGAGGTCATCCTGCGGGCCACCAGCCACTGGTCCCCGCACTAGCCACGTCTCATCGGCGGCGGGTCGCTTCCTCCTATTCCTCCGTGCCATTCCGGTGCTAGGCTCACCGGCATTGCACGATCCACCAGAAGACTGTGCGAATTGACCAGCTCTGTTCCTCACGGTGTGCCGGGCTCCAGCTTCAGCATAACGTTCGATCCCGGCATCCAATGGAACACTCGAACCAGGTTGGCCCACCGGGGGGACATCTGCGGGCAGGTCATAATTCATCTGCCAATCACTTTCATGACGAATACCACCGGGCGGGAGGATGTTAATCTCCGGACCGTCCCATGTCGGCATGGGATCGAATGCACTAACGCTCGGTGGAGAAGGCTGCTCCGCTCCTACATCAAACTCCCGCGGGCGAGGCGACGGTTCATCCTCGACCACGCGGCCTCTAGCCTGTCTCGCCGAGGCACTAACACATCTTCGTCGTATGGAACGACCATGACCGTCACGTTGACCACCAGTGCTCATCTACGACACAAGATATGTAATTAGTATAACAACAAGTGAATCAAACTGATATGATAAGATAAATTAACATACATTTCAACAACGTGTGAACTGATTTTCCGAACAGTGCATCAACGAACTGGAACATTTTTTCTAGTTACAAATTGGAGATTACATAACTAAATAATCTTATTTTCTTACCACTATTATTAACATTCAAGGAAACAATAGTTAAAACATATCGTAACAGTTTACTACACAATTGTTTACATCGGATTACTAAAGTTTGTTTACATAGAACTATATTCTATTATGTCACATAACTAAATAATTTCCAAAAAACACAATTCCTAATCAATAATTTCTGAATAATTTCTATTACGTCACATAACTAAATAATTACTAAATTACCCAATTTCTAAAAAATACAATTTCTAAAACAATATGTCCACATTTAAACTAAGTAATTTCTACGAAACACAATTTCTTCGTTTTAATTCCAATTACGCCACATACCTAAATAATTTCTAAATTGGCCAATTTCTACAAAATACAATTTCTAAACCATTATGTCCACATTGAAACTAAGTAATTTCTACAAAACACAATTTCTTCGTTTCAATTCCAATTACGTCACATAACTAAATAATTTCTAAATAACCCAATATCTAAAAAATACAATTTCTGAAATATTATGTCCGAATTGAAACTAAGTAATTTCTACAAAACACAATTTCTTCGTTTTAATTCCGATTATGTCACATAACTAAATAATTTCTAAATAACCCAATATCTAAAAAATACAATTTCTGAAATATTATGTCCGAATTAAAACTAAGTAATTTCTACAAAACACAATTTCTTCGTTTTAATTACGTCACATAACTAAATAATTTCTAAATAACCCAATATCTAAAAAATACAATTTCTAAAACAATATGTCCAAATTTAAACTAAGTAATTTCTACGAAACACAATTTCTTCGTTTTAATTCCAATTACGCCACATACCTAAATAATTTCTAAATTGGCCAATTTCTACAAAATACAATTTCTAAACCATTATGTCCACATTGAAACTAAGTAATTTCTACAAAACACAATTTCTTCGTTTCAATTCCAATTACGTCACATAACTAAATAATTTCTAAATAACCCAATATCTAAAAAATACAATTTCTGAAATATTATGTCCGAATTGAAACTAAGTAATTTCTACAAAACACAATTTCTTCGTTTTAATTCCGATTATGTCACATAACTAAATAATTTCTAAATAACCCAATATCTAAAAAATACAATTTCTGAAATATTATGTCCGAATTAAAACTAAGTAATTTCTACAAAACACAATTTCTTCGTTTTAATTATGTCACATAACTAAATAATTTCTAAATAACCCAATATCTAAAAAATACAATTTCTAAATAAATTCTATTAGGTCACATAACTAAATAATTTCTAAATAACCCAATTTCTAAAAAAAACAATTCCTAAAATATTATGTCCAAATTTAAACTAAGTAATTTACACAGAACACAATTTCTTCGTTTTAATTCCAACTATGTCACATACCTAAATAATTTAGAACATCACAAATTCTAAACAAATAATTCCTAAGTAATTTCTATTATGTCACATAACTACATCATTTCTAAAAAATCCAACTTCTAAAAAATACAATTTCTAAAATATTATGGCCAAATTTAAACTAAATAATTACTGAAAAAACACAATAACCTTCCAATTATATCATCATGTCCAATTATGTCATTAATTCCGACAAGCTCAACAAAATTCTAACAATTCCAACAAGTTCAACAAAATTCGAATAGATCGGGCAACGATTCCCACGAAAAGAAAAAAAAAATTTCTCAAAAACTTACATTTTCCGGCGAAATTCCGGCGGGATTCCGGCCAAATTCCGGCGAGATTCCGGCGGGCGGCGGGCGGCGGCGGGCGGCGGCGGCAGGCGGTTTCCGGCGGAAATGGAGAGGGAAGTGGGAGAGAAAGAAGGAGAAGGAGAAAAAGAAGAAGGAGAGGAGAAAAAATGAGGGGGAGGAGAAAAAATGAGGGGGAGGGGGTATTTATAGCCCTCTCCCATTTCTTTTCTTTTTTTTTTAAAATTTAAAATACATGTATTCATACGTATTAGGGCGAGAATAGTAAAATACAGGGCTTGGGTTTCTTGGTTGAGTGTGATTGTGGTTGCTATTTGGGTGAGCATCATGTGGATAATGAATCTTTGGATTGGCTTGTTTAGAAGAAGGGCTAACATGATCAAGAAAGTGAGTTAGGATTGTTTATCGGTTGAAGTCTGGTGACACTAAATCGGTGTTGTGGGTTTGAATCTCACCCAGGGAAGGGGACTTGTAATAGTGTATTGTTCTTAGCACTAAGTGTAGCTAAGGTTAATCCTTTTGAAGATTACAAACTTTGGTACATAATGGGGCGGTTGTACACAATGGCATATAATGATAGTTGGTAGACTATTCTACTTTTATGTAATCTCTCTCAATCTTTGAGGTTGTGCAGATCTAAAGTTGCTTATGTCTCAAGAAAGCAAGATTTGTGGGACTTGTACTTTTTCTCTCGTATTTGGAATCCTAAGAAAAGAATATAGAATTCTGTATGAAATGAAGGAAAAGTAGCTTAGCTAACTAATAATTAATTTACCAAAGACTCGTTGATAGAATGTTACACACAGATACTATTGTACATACAACTTTTCATCACTGAAGGGGTACTCCGTTTAGTCCTTGCACCTGAAATGGCGCAGTAGCGTACCTTTCGCGAATCATCGATCTTATTCATCGCAGTGGAGATCTTGTTGAGAGTAGCACGTTTTACATACGTGTCTATATTCGTATCACTGAGGCAGTAGCTGAATCAGGGCTTCCGTGGTAGTTGACCTCTACGAAGAAGCCTCCTCCTTCGCCTCTGGCCAGTCTTGCGGGATTGATGCATAGGCACTTGATTTCTTCTTCTTCTTCTTCACTTTTTAGCTTCAGGGATAGTACCTATACTTGGAAAAACCCTTTAAGATCAGTTATCATCTAGCATCACTTTCATGATAAGGATGGACATGGTAAGAAGACCCCATACCCGGACAAAGTGAGCCAACTCTGAGGGTAAAATAAGTATATCTGGTATCGATGCAATCTGGAGAGCTTCTGGTGCAAGCGAAAAATCCAAGGGGATGCCTTCAGCAGGTGGATACAAGGGATAGAAGCTGTTCAATATACAGTAGATATATATCAGAGAAAAAACTTTGGGGTGTGAACTATTTCCAAGGAATTAGTAGATAGCCCTCAAACTTGCCTGCGCTGGTTCAGTATGTGATTCGAAAGAGCAGTCAAGCGTTGCTTGGAACCCCCCGGTGGATTTCTTGATATCTCCACTGGAGTGAGATGTTTTAGAATGTCGACTGTGCACGAAGCAACTTTTACCTCATTCGCTTTAAAGGTCCCTGGATTGGATATGCAATGTATCTGAAGTGTGAAACAGATAGTTAATAACAGCCAATGATTAAAATGGTTTTTAAATATGAAAACAGATTATGTACCTGATGTTTCAAATCCGCTGGGATATCAAAACTAGGCTGCCAAAAGAAACAAAGGCAACGGTGAGACCCTATACCATGAAATTGCGCTAAGATTTATAGCCAGAACTTTGAATTGTAATTACTTGTGGGAATACGAAGTCATGATGAGCATCTCGGATTGATGGCACGAGAATCACATTTGCTGATGACCCCATATAGTCTACGTAATCTTGAAGCTAGAGACAAATCGAAACAATTTATTAGAAAGAAAGGGAATTCGAAAATTTAAACTTACAAAAATGAACTTCAAAATTTTAAATTAGCTACTGTTATATGGTCACATACCCTTCCGAGTACTTCAAGATGAAACATGTCATAATAGGTTTTGTCTACTGATCCTTTTTTGATCTCTGGGTGATCAGAATCAATGAATGGCCCCAGCAGTACAAGCAACTGAGGCTGCTTTCTTCTTGCATATCCAAGAAGCTCAATCAAAGGTTCAAACAATAAGTTATCACTAGTAGTGTAAGGACCGGCAGCAATGATCATTGATAGCTCTGGCACAGAATCAGAAGGATCATCATGCAAGACATTCTGATCTAAGGCTAGCTTCTTTGCAGGGTGCAAATTCTCAATGGGGGAATTAGAGAAAGGCACGTGATCGATAATCTTTGAAGCAATCAAGCAATGTCCACTTGGATTATGCCCTTCCACACCAACCACCTGTAGGCATGCATTATATCACTCAAAGTTTTTCTTCAACAGATACTTACAGTACAGCAAAGAAAACACTCCTTCAAAAGAAAGATTATGGGAAGCACTCTTTTTAATTTCATGCTCACCTGCCCTGGGAAAATGGAAAACTGCTCCAAATTCTGCAAGTCAAGGCGTACCCGTTGTCCTCCAGAGTGCTCAACACTAAAAAAGCAAAAAAATTGTCAAGCAAGCAGTATAACTTACAGTTCAACCTTTAAATAGAACTATCAATTTATGGACCTTCCCATGCTACAAGACCCTGTACCTGCTTTGCAACAAGACAGGCTTTTCCTTCAGACGGCCATCTTCTTCACAACAAATCATGCCCACAGCCAACAAGCTTTTCTGGAAGAATATTATAAAATGCAAGTGACTTATGATCCGGAAATCAATATTGAAACTTCAACAGGAAGAAATACGATCTCCGACTCCTGATATATGAAACTATACAGACCCCTGCCAAGTGAGAGGGCCTAAGCAGGTTAGCCGAAAAGTAAAAGCCAATTCACCTGGGAGGCAACTGAAGGGTCCACTGGCCGGTCATATAGCCCAGAGTCAACAAGACTGTCTGCATACTTCTTTATGCGATTCTCCAGGAGATTGAACTATTCCACAGGGGAAAAAACAGGTAAGCACTTCATGCTGAATAAGGTTGAAGATAATGCAAGTCCCTGAGAATAAAAATTACCTTGTCTTCAATCCTGTCATACATGAACCTACAACCAGGCTTGGGTTGGGAGCCAGTTACATCTATGGAACACCTTTTGCTAGCTTGCACCCTCTTTATGATATCATCTTCCGAGTTCTCCTGGCCCGACTCTTCATCTATTCTCATAGCCGCTGCACTGGATGGCTCATTAAGAGTGAACTGCACCACAAATTTTGTCTTCCTTTGACCAAATGGTGTCACAGTATCTAGCATTCTTTTGGACCCAAAAATGCTCCCATTTGTCTTTTGTGCTGAATCGAGGTTCTCTCTCTTAGGTGTCTCAAGCCGATGTGCTGGGGCTGGACTTTGCAGAATAACTTCCTTTGTATCTTCATAGTCATCATTTAGTAGCCTGCATTAATTCTGTTAATGTATTGATTCTTGTGGATTCTGAAGCATTAGAGCAGCTGTTTCATGACTCAAACCAGGAACCCACAAAATTAATTGGGAAGAGAGCTCGCTAACAGGCTGTTCAGAATTCTAAAGGAGCTCCATCTCAAAACTAATTGTTATCAAGTGGGATTGCCTAAGTTCATATCCATAGAACAAATTTTCCATAACCAAGTGACGTGGGACAGAATCCCCCACAGACTTCAACACAGGCAAAAAAGTTTGAATGAAGCAAGAAAGCAAGAAACCACATACAATAAAAAGGCCAGGAATGAAGTACACTCACATAGCAACATCATTAGAGTAAAAATGCAACCCGGGCTCCTTCTTGACAACTGCATCTCTTTGATCATTCTGCAGTTGCCGTAAAAATGCATCCATGTGCGCACTTTGCACCGTTAATTCCAACCCCCTGTTACAAAAACACACTCCTATCATACTCGTAAACACACACACACACAACTCCTATCAAAAACACTAGACGCGGAAACACAAGTGAAGACCTGTTGATCAGGATAGCACTAATATGGAAGATGTATTCGAGGCTCGTAATATTCCTAACAATTTAAGCAGCGTTAACATGGAACAGAGAAAGTTCTCTATAAGACTACAAGTAACAAAACTTAGGTTGATGCGAAAAACAGAAGTGAAGTTAGTTGATCACCACAGCACTAACACGCAATATGAGTTCGAGCTACACAATATATCTAACAAACTATTCACAATAAAAGTTAGAAATTATAATTCACCAACTGTACATCAGATTTCCAAATCATTGACAGAATCAATTACGCCGGTGCGAACCTGTTGATGGAGAAGACATCCCAGCTCGATACGAGATCGGAAGGGCTCAGCTGAAACTCGATGCAGAAAGTAAGACCTGATTCACCAAATGGAGACGAAATATTCAGTGAATTAAGTTTCAAAAAAATCTGAACCGAGGAAAAAAAGAGAGGAAAATCTTACATTTCTTAAGAATTTCTTCTTCGTTATCGAATGAGAAACCGTCCTTCTTGAACTCTGCTTTGATTTCGTCTTCCATGGCGATCTAGGGTTTCGGCGAGACGATGAGGAATTTTTTCAGTTGTTAATTTGCCCTTCTGCTGAATGATTGATTATGGCGGGAAAATGTTCCCGCCTTTTCTCTGAAGGAGACATTGGCCCATTTTAAGTCAAGGCTTTTTGAAAAAATAATTGAGTCAAGGCTTTAATGGGCTGGCAGTCTATTTGTTGGGCCTGGTTTGATGTGAGAGGTTTAATTTTAAACAAAATCACGCCTTGTATTCATTCGATTTTGTAGATAATTTGTCTTTTGGAGTATTAAAAAAACTTATAATTAAACACATAATGTTTTGTTAGTGTCAAATATGATACGTTATGATGAAAAAAATCAGAAAATTTTGTGTGAAATTTCTTATTATAAAAGTTTTAGTGTAAGGAATATTGAATCAGGCTGAGGATGGAGGTTCTAAAAAAAAGGTTTTTTTCGAAGACAATTCAACAGTGGAATTCTGGCAGACCACCACCCTGAAAAATATTCATATCCTTTAAATAATGGATGACACCATCTCTCAAATACTACAGTGTAAATAACACGATCAATGTTAATATATTCAAATAAGATTATAAAAGTGTGTACAAGGGCGTGATTTAGTAAAACTATCACATCTCAAATCAAATCTTATGTCCATTGAACCTTACACAAGCACAAGTATCTTACTCTATTACAATTGTAACAACATACATGTTAGAGAGTAGAATGTGTGTTTTGTCAGTTTGCACGTAGATATGGCAGAAACTAACAATCCACGACAATTGAACCACCAGATCTCATACTCAAGGAGAAAAGTAGAAGGATCAATCAAAACCGAGCGTTCTGAGATCTCATGAATCAGGAGATGATGATGAAGAAGATCATCAAATCTTGATCACTTGGGGTGGTTGACTTCCTTTATTTGAAGGGTATAGAGCCCTATATGGATCTATGAGAAGAGCTTGTATGTCTTCGCTCGTACGATGATGTTCCTTAGACCCCCAATTGGAGACAAAACCATGAGCACCAACCCTAGAAATATGCATACCTGAAAATATACTCATGAATTGCTTAAAATGTATTACAAAATTAAAGCGATGAAACACAAAAGATTAATTTTAACTACTACCTCCCAGCCGAATCTGCACACTTTTTGGTCAACTTTCTCAAGGCATGTTTGACCATAATTTTCAACTAGTATATAGACACCAATATCATCATGTGAGATATTACTGGATACCCTGTATGATGTATTTTCTAAATATCAAATTTTAACATACCGTTAATATACGTAACTAAAGTTATCGTTGGTCAAACATGACCTGACAAACTTGACCAAAAAGTGTGCACATTCGGCTGGGACAGAGTAATACCATATTTATAAGATTTTCATTTTTGATATTCTAAGAAACCTACCATATTTGCAGACCAAGTGATGCTGAACCTCTTAGGTTTCTTGAGAATGAGCCACATGATGCAAGGAAGCTGCAAAAATCAGATGGAAATTAATTTTTGGAAAAGATGGAAATAATATAAAGAAGCACTTGTAATAATTAATATATAATGAATTTGAGCATACATAATATGTTGTGGGAGCCAAAGCCAAGCCACCAAAGAACCCCATCAAGCCTCCAAAGAAGGGTATTGCCATTGCAACAAACATTGTAATAGCTGCAAATATAAATCCATCTCAATAAATAATTGGTGGTAACACAAGAAGAGTCGTATTTCTGACACGTGCATGGCATAACCCTATCAATAAAGAAACTCATCAATCAAAGAAATCCTTACATCGTTGTAAAATAAGAGCCATGTTTCAAATACATGCATGACAGAACGATATCGATCAAGAAACTCACCAATCAAACAAAAATCTTATATCATCGTAAAATAAGAGCCGTGCTTCTGATTCGTGCATGACAGAACCACATCGGTCAAAAAACCCATGCCAGTCGAACATAGTTCGTCATAAATTAAGAGTCATTTTTCAGATGACATAACCAAATCAATCAAGAAACTCATGCAAATCAAACAAAATTCCCACACCGTCATAAAATAAGAGTCGTGTTTCAGATACATGACAGAACCACATCGATCAAGAACTTACCAACATAGAGAGTCCGGGTGACAAACCGGAGCGACAAGGAGGGCTTCAACTTGACAGACTTCACCAAGAAGGTCTCCATCATGTCAAAAACAGGCATGGCATACACTTGATAGCTCCCAACAACATGAACAACCACCATAAGATTAGCCAAAGCAATCACCCAAACAGGCTTCTGCAAAGTGATCAGGATATTATCATCAACCCTATTCCCAAACACATAGTACCCACAAATGGCCACCGGAAAATAGCATATCCCCACAATGACATAAGCCAGAACCACCCCCCTCCACATGGGCTCCTTCGACGGCTTCTCAGGGGTGGACGGAATGGTAGCCTGAATCTCCAACACGACGTTATGCCCCGCGTAGGCAAACGCCACGTCCCCCAGCGCATTAAATGCGCTGAAGGCCCTCCCCGCCTGGGTGGGCTCGCGCGGGCCATAGCTCACGTCGGTGAGCTTGCCCCGCGTGAGCGAGAACACCCAGGCGACAATGGAGTAGCTGAGGGACATGATGGCGGCAGAGAGGGAGATGGCGGAGAGGGAGTGGAAGTTGGGGAGGTGTGAAAGGACGAAATGGACCGACGCGAAGATCATGATCCAGTAGGAAAGCTTGATTTCATGGCAGTGGGGAGGAGGGCAGACAATGTCATGGAATTTCTTGAGGGATTGGCCGCCGGTTACCATGTAGACGATGCAGGTGCTAGCTTCTACGATGATTTGTTGGGGGACCACGATCCAGAGCCCTAGTTTTTGTCCGAATGCGTGTTGCCCTAGTTCGTGGTACCTGTCGAATCTTTTACCGGGTACCATTTCGTGCATTTCAATCATTTGCCATAGTGTGTAGAGGGTGATGATCCATGACATTACCAATACCACCATTCCTGGACCCCTGCCACATCCATGTAAACATGTTAATTTCACCGGTTGTGTTTGGTGGAGCTGTGCTGGTGGGTAAAGTGAATCTAGGGAGGTCGGTTTTGATTTTTCCTCTAAAAACATCTTGTGATTTTAAAATAGGTTACTTTTTAACAGTTTACCAAACATGTAAAGCGGTTTGACTTGTAAGTAAAGCAGTTTATAAGTCACGACAAACACAACTTTGTGGTTGTTTTCAGTAAAAATTGTTCTCACGACAGAAGTATAGCACCCTCTGCTTGCAGGCAATACAACTACAACCTAGCTTGCACGAGATTAAAAAACCAAAACTATTGATACTTCCGTGGGACGCATCTTGGTAGAAGTTTATTTAGAAGTAAAACCGACATATTTTGAAAAGTATGAGAGTCAATTTTTTCCTTTCAACAAAGAAGTTCGGTCATATGCACCTTATAATCTGCTTTATAAGTTAAAACATTTTTGTTTTTTTGATAAACTTGCTAAAAACAGCTTGTATTAATTAATCAGCTAGGTCAAACCTTGAATAACCAACTTTCTACTAATTTTCATAACACAAACAAAATCCATCCCGTTTTCATCCATCTAATTCAATTTCATGGGACGCACTAACCAAAGCAGTCAATTTTCAACATCCAAAAATCCACAATATTCATCAATCTAACTAAATTAATCATACGAAATCATTCAAAAAATGATGAAAATAAAAAAGAGTGTATATACATACCATCCAAGCTCCGACATGGCGTACGGCAGGCCGAGCACTCCGGCACCGACCATGGCGGTGACATTATGAAACGCGGCGTAGTACCATTTAGCCTTCCTGTTGCCGGAGCTAACCGGTAGCCAGTCATCAATGGCCTGCTCCTCGGCCGATTTCTCTCGATTCTGTCCCTCCATCTCCATTCCCATCCCCACTCGGATTTGCCAAAAAAGAAAGTCGTGCCCAGTATATCGCACTCGGAAAAAGAACGATATAAACTGGATTGGCGATGAAATTGTAACAAAAATTATGTAGAGTTTGATGAGGTGTATATATTTTGGAATTTAGATCCAAAAAGGTTGTGACTTTTGCGATGAATTTGGCGGGTGAGCTTTGATTTCTCGAAAAAATCATGGGAAACCCGAGTTCATGGGATTTATTTTGGAGGAGTGATTATTATCCACTCTTTTTATCAACTTTATGGACAGGTTTATGTTTGCATGGTAAAAAAGTTGCATGCGTTGAATTTGAATGCTGCTGTTAATTCAATCATAAAGGCTGTAAAAAGTATTGTCCAGATCACTAGATCAGAATATTAGTTAAGCGACAACTCACAAGAGAATTGAGCAAAAAAAATGACAGCGATTTGAATATTTTATCCGCAGGGCAAATTCTTGGGAAACACCGTATTTTCATATGCTTATGAAAAATGTTTTAGTTGCAATATTAAAAATTTATTATAGTAGTAGTCATAAACTTTATAACCCAATTCATACAATCCAAAAATTTTATCTTCATTTCTTCTAATCTGCACTTCAAACATTGGTGTTTCCATAACTTATGGAAAAACTGTCTTTCAAGAGACGGACTCTTAAAAAAGAATGATCTGAACCATAAATGCAAGAAAGAAATAAGTCACAGAATTCAGCATTTTTTTAAAATTTCTTTTCATGCGCGGATCACCGCAAATTACATCCCGACTATAAATAGGTACATATATAAAGTTCTAGCAAGTAAAAGTTGGTTTGGTGAAATTGAATTGTCAAGTTATATTAATAACTCTTGTTCGTAGTAGTATTTTCAAATGAATTGGGTAATGTAAGCAATGATATGGTGTGCCGCAATTTTCTTTCTATTTTGATTCTCTAACTTATTTATTCAACAAAAAGAAATACGTTAAGCATGTAAGGGGTCGAGTCGTTAAATGTCTGATTAAGTACTTTTCTTTTCTTCTAGTACGAGGGTTTTGTGTGGGCATCACGAAGTGACAAGCAGGTGGTTGACTTTGGATGTCATGATCTATCTTTTCATCAATTCATGGTGCTAAAACGATGGGACTCTGCCTTACTCTAAGGAAAATGAATATGCGTCATACCAAAACTATAATTATGAGCAGTAGTACTTGAGATGACAATACAAGTAGGGTAACATGCAGATATAACCTTTATATGTTGAAGAAAGTGCAAATATAACCCTCCGACCATGATTCCGGCGTTGACGATCAAAATCTGGCCATTGACCTACTTGAAATGACTAAAATACCCTTATGACCCAATCCTAAAACTGAAAGGACAATTATGCCCTTATTAAGGCAACGATAACCGCAAAGACTAAAATTTTGGTCATTCACCACCCGCTGCTACTCCGGTAATGATAACCATCAGCACACGGCAGCGATTGACTGGAGAAGCAGGTTCTGCAAGTCCAACTCCGTCTTCTACAGCAAGCGCCCGCTGATCCCATCCCCACCACACCCCACCCCACCCCACCCCACCCCACCCCACCCCACCCCACAGTGGACATGACAAAGTTCATCTCCTCGCGTCCGAGCAAAAGCCAGATGCAAAATATCTAGGAGCAGTACCAATACAATAAGTAGAAAATGACCTACAACACCAGTACCTGGGTGTCAGAAATGGAGAAAATGGCACCTTTTTTACCATTTATACAGGGACAGAACCTAGCGTATCAGAATTCATAAATGCAATGCTTAATTATGTAAGCAGGACTGTTTTCCTTTTTTGCTCCTTTGTGTCATAGAACAAATAAAAGCAGCCATTTTGCACTCTTTCCGATTACGACAAGGTCGCGTTCATCGATGCCGCCACCGACAACCAGCTCACTTTCCCATAGTTCTGGAAGGCGGTGGATTCCGTCGCTGACTGTCTCTCTTCAATGGGGATTCGGAAGGGTGACGTGGTTCTCATCCTCTCTCTGAACTCCATCTTCTTCTCGGTGGTCTGCCTCGCCGTGATCTCCCTCGGCGCCGTCATCACCACCACTAATCTGCCCAACACCGGCGGCAAATCTCGAAGCAGATCTCGGAATCCAAACTTGCCTCCGTCAAAACTCGCCACCGCCTTCCCCGTTGCCTTCATCGCCACCAATCCACGCCCATAATCGACGCCCTAGCCCTAATCTCCACCACCCATCCCCCACCAGTCTCGCCACCCAGCCCCTCCATCACCCAGTCCTACCTCCGTCGCCATCCCTGCCATAGTGCCACCTCGCGCCACTCTCGCCCCCCCCCCCCCCACCATTTCCGGCGCCGCTCAGCCAAGCACTGAAAAATCGATGAATCCACAAAGGGTCTGGGAAATTACAAATGCCGCTCAGACGAGGAGAGAAAAGAAGACGAGAAGAAGAAAAGGTCTAGGAAAAGATGGGACGAAGAAAAGGGTTTAGGGGTAGTAATGTAATTTCAGTATTTTTTCAATTTTTTATTTTTTACGGAGGAGCAAAATAGTCCTTTCACTATATTCCGGCCTCCAACTACCTAAAAATATTATATTTGCACATAATCTGAATAGATAAGGTTATTATTTGCACTTACAATTAATGCAAGGCTATATCTGCATTTTCGTCAATTATATAAGGTTATATCTGCACTTTTCTCAGTCTCAGATGGTTAGTTAATTTACCTTGTTTATTGCCACCAGAATATGCCGTTATAATTCAACAAACTAGGCTCGATAAACACATTCTATTATTGAAACACAGTGTACAACCTCATCACATAACGGGCTCCTTAGAAGTTTGACTCTGTTCATCCCTAATTCCATCCTCCACATTCAGCCCCTGAGCTCCAAAGCACAGATACTTGTTCATCCCCTTGAGCGAATTCTGCCCGCGCTTCATCCTCATCTTGGGCGAATCCCTTTCGCCATCAGTCGACACAGGTGATGACCACGATGATCGCGAAAGAGGGCTCAAAAATGGCGCGAAAGACGAATGCCTCTTCACCTGCAAAACCCCCTGCATCAGCCCGGCCGCGAACTTCTTCTTCGTGGAGGGACTTGGCATGGAAACCACCCTGCTGTTCATCTTGGAGAATCTCTGCCTCAGCGAGACTGGATTCTGTCTCACGATTGGGCTGGCGTGCTGGTACGAGGATAAAGAACACGAATCAGAATCAGAATCCGCGCTTTCTTGCACTTTCTGGATCATCCCTTTCTTCTTAGGCAAATGCAGCATCATCTTCAACCTGGAACTGAAATTTGTCTTGTATGATCCGCTGCAGCTCAGCTCACCTGATCGCGAATCAAGATCCGGGGTTTCAAACCCGATTCCAGAATCGTATCCATTCTCCATTCCTGTATACAAGAAGATCTCAGAATCTGGGATCCTGAAAGATGTCCCAGGGCTACCTCCAACACCATGCTGCATTTTCAGGTGCGAAACAAGCGCGTTTCTTGAAATCCCGATTCCAATCCCACCAGCAGAGATGAGCCTCTTGATCAGAATCTCAGAAGACGCGGACTTAGGCCTTTGTTTCAGAAGATCCAGTGGCGTTCTCCCATCGTCATCGCGGATGTTTAAGTTGATCATAGGGACTGACATGAGAAGCTCAACCAGGTCAGAGTGAATGTTCTCTGTCACTGCCATGTGAAGCGCTGTTCTTCCATCGTTGTTCCTCACGTTCACGAGGTCTTCTATGTTCGCGTCCTTGTTGCTGAGGATTCGCCTCATGAGCGCCATCTGGCGGTCCAGTCTGCGAAACCCGGGGCTTCTGAAGCTTGCAACCGCCATGTGGAGGAAGGTGTCTCCGTAGCTATTCGTCATGAATGTGATCGAGGGAGATGAAGAAACAAGAAGTTCGACAACTTTTAAGTGTCCTCTGTAAGCTGCTATGTGTAGAGCTGTGTTTCCTTGATTGTCTGTTGAGTTCATGAGATCATAGGATGCCAGTAGAGTTCTTACAACCTATGTTTGACAAGAATAAGAATGTTTATCGGCATCAGACACTTTTGTGTAACAAGCGATGTAATAACTACGTGCATTATGTGAATTGATAACACATTACCCTACTAACATTCATTTCCACACATTCTCATAAGCATCAAACTGAACTAAAATGGGAATCGGCTAATGGACATGGACAAACTCTTTAATCTTCATCCCACTAGTTAGTTTGCCTATAATTGAGCAATTCAACGACATGAATCATATGTAAGAAATCGAAACAAAAACAATGAAAAACACTGACCTCAACCTGACCTTTGCCAGCAGCTGTATGCAGTAGAGTAGAGCCCTGAGAATCTCTATAAGCCGAAACATCGTTACAATCGCCAAGAAGTTCTTTCAGAACCTGCAAATTCCCTCCTCTGGCAGCAGCATGAACAGCCCTGTTCAGAATCTCCCCTCTATAAACAGAAGAGATTTCCATAGAATTTCTCAGACAAGAATCCAGTAAAACCTTAAAAACCTCACTGTTCTTGCTCCTGGAACCTGCATACAGAATATCAGTAACTCCATACTCCCCTTCTCCATAAACCAATAATGGATTCCTCTCCAGCAATTCCTTCACAAACCCCGAATCACCGGCTGAAGCAGCTGTATACAGCAGCCATCCTCCATAGCCTGCCCTGATGAGGGAATTGTGGCCTTTCTTTGACTCACACTCAAGAAGCAGCTTCTGAGCAATTAAAGACCTTTGCTTGGGGACATCACTGAACTGATGCTCTTCATCGTCGTCCCACACGGTTTCCAGACGGCGAATTCTTCGTAGAGATGTGAGCTTGATGAGGAGGTTTGTGTCCAAGTGAAGAAGCTCTCTTACAAGATCATAGTGACCATTTGCAGCTGCCCAGTCAATTGGGGAAGCAAACCACCATTGATCACCTATAATCTCCCACCTCAGAGGGAAGTTTGATGGAGCCATAGCCATGGATAAAGAAAGGAAAGAAGTTGCAGACTTTTACAGTCTATGAACTGTTAGCCATAGCAAACGAACAGATTCAAGAAATGATGCAATTAAGAACTGATTATTTATTAAAGAACTAAACACTCAAAGTCAACCAAGAACAATTGCAAAGAAAATGGAAAAGGGGGCTGAAAAGAATACCAAGAACAGAGTGAGGAGCTAAAGTTTGGGACTTTATGGATTGAATTGAACTGTTTGAAGCAGAAGAAGATAAAAAGGCAGAAGAAAAGGTGAAGACCACAAGTTTTTGTGGGGCTTATATGTGGACACAGAATTGGAATTATCTCTGGATTTTCTGGTAAATTTAACACATAAAACCTTTGAAAAGATCCAAAAAGAATCAACTGGTTCACGTGAATCAACAAGTACCCAGAATTTGCCAAAACTATAGCGGCACCCAGACTATATCTCACATTAACTTGAGTGTCAGAATGGATCAAGAATTAGTATTTCTTTATTGGCCATTTAATGTGTGTTCACCTTTTTTTTGGTCCTCAAGAAATGGTCAAACAGTACCCCTTTTCACAAGAGATCAGTTCTTGGATCTTTCCCACCTTACTTAGAGAGCCGGCAATCCCGAGCAATTGTGAGTGAGTGAACAAATCAAGATACTCCTCGATCCCTGATCAAACCGCACAATTGCTCGAAAAAAGTAGCGGTGCAGCTTGATTTGGGATGGAGAGATTACGCTGTTTTGGTCACCTAACATTGGAGGATGACCTGGTAAATTGAACAAATTTAATGTACATAAGCATAGACTATAACATGAAACGCCCTAAAGAGTCTTTCGTCGATTCCAAAACATGACTCTTCATGTGGAAGAGAGGGAGTAGGTAAGAACTTCTTGTTTTTTTGAGTACTATATGCATTAAAGTATTGTCCCAGGTGAAGAAACCTAGCCACATGGGTGTCTGAATATTGAAGATGTTATTGCACATGGCATTTATGTTATTCAAGAATCCATCTTGGTTGTAAATTAGAAATACAACCAAATCTGGCTCTTTCTACTTGTTCTGAATCATCGTTTTTTGCCATTTTTATCTGCCTATGTAATTCTGATATTCATTAACAAGACTAGGATCCACCAAGTCAGATCTCAACTACTACTAAACACTCAGTAAAAGCTCACAACAAATGCACAACTAGAGTGAAACATTTAGTGACAAAAACCTTATGTCCAACGTTTTCGCACAAGAACACAAACACCAAGAAGAAGAATCATACCACATCAGCAAGAACTTTCTTTTTGGAGGAGGATTTCATCTTCTTCATATAATCTTCAACCTGATCAGCAGCACTGAACATATTCTTCCCTCTAACTGTTTCCAGGAGCAACCGGCAGGTGAGATATCGCGGCATTAGGCCTTGACCCGTCATTTTAAGAAACAGATCAAACGCCTCTTCGGCCTTATCCACCTTGCACAGGCCATGGATCAGAAGCGCATAAGTAGAAAGATCGAAGCTCAGATGATGCCTACAAGACATATCGTGCAACAATGCCTTCATGGAATCATTACCATCTTTCTTACCAGGACTAAAGCATGACTTTAGTAAAGGAAAAAATGTCTGAACATCAGGCTTACAGTAAGGCGAATCCTCCATTTCCCTGAGGAACTTCATGGCAGTTTCTTCCTGTTCGTGATGACAAAGCATCGCGATCATAGTATTGTAAGTAGAAGTACTAGGAGCAATCCCCATTTCAGGCATTTCAACCTTAAACCTCCGAATGGCCTCCTGAACTCGACCAGCTCTCCCTAATGTATAAAGCAAGGCATTGAAGAAAAGAGTATCCATTTCACAACCTTCTGATCTCATCCTCTCAGCAATCTTCAATGCTTCTTCGAACGCGTTGGACTTTGTCAGAGAATGCATCACAGAAGTGTAAGTCACAACATTCGCAGTGCAACCATCTTTTTCCATCTCATCAAGAATCTCATAAACCTTGCCAAAATCCGCCCTTCGACAGTAGAACTGAACAATCGTCGAGTAGCTGATCACAGAAGGCCGGCACCCGTGCCCCTTCATCTCCTGGATGGTCCAATGCGCCTCCTCAACACGATTCACATTGCACCATCCATGGATCAAGATGTTGAAAGTATGCTCATTGGGAGGAAAATGAGGCTTCAGCTTGGAGAATATCGTGCGCGCCTGATCAACTCGCTTCTCCTTACACAATGTATCAAGCAACACATTCATGGATTCTGTGTTCCTCTCCAAACCAAAATTTTCCAGCCTATCAAATGTCAAAACCGCGTCTTTCCACTCCCCTGCTCCCGCGAATCTCCTCATTACCTTAGCAATAGTGTTCAACGTGACGATCTGATCCTGATTTTTACTCATTTCTTCCACAAATGAAACCATCTTTTCCATCTGCTTCATCTTCCCCAATGTGTCCACCACCTTGTCAAAAAACTCCGGCAATGGCTTATACCCCGGCCGCGATTCTGCCCACCTGAAAACACCCAATGCAGACTTCCAATCATCCTTAAACCTGTTCAGCAACTTGCGAATGAGTTCATGAGTTATCTCTGCTGCATTACAAGCAGGTTCTTGATCAAGGAGCTTATAAACCTCATCCTCAGTTCTTCCAACAGAGATTTTCTCCACAAGAATGTCAATTTCAGAATCCCTTTTCCAATCTACGCATTCTTGGCCAGAATTACACACAGTGGTGAGGTGTTGATGGTATTTTCTGAAATGTTTGAATGGCAAGAAAGATGCTATGTTCTTGGGGGCCATCATTCTATCTTTCTCATTGCAATCTCCGGAAATTCACAGGAAAATGCAATGAAGAAGTAGGAGTTTGAATCAAACGCTAGTGAAAAGGAACAGCGGATGTTTACGCTTCGTGTATTCAAAGTGTTCGTTAATATGCCTCAGAGAAATCGAACTCTGAACTGGCGGCTGTTCTTGAGACACCTAAAACGAAGTAAATATTTTTGGGGTTTTTGACATATATCTTGGCCACGTATAAATGCATACTACTTAAGAGTCTCCCCGTCATTAAAATATCAATAATTAAAGTATAAATTAGAAAAAATAAAGATAAAAATTTGGGTTGCATGAATCGAATTATAAATTTTATAACTAATGCATGTTGCATAATAAATTTTTAATATTGCAACTGAGATCTTTTATCTTTTATTATTCGAATTAAAGCTCATATTTCCGTAAGTATATGAAAAGACCGTCTGTCAACACGTTGTAAATTTGTAATAAAGTATCCATTATTATGGATCAATTTAAAGACGCGATATTGTATCACTAATAATTAAATGATTAAAGATTCGATTATTGTGGATCATTTAACCATTAATAACATTGCTATGATCATTATATCATTACTAATTATTATGGATCAATCTTATTACTAAGGCAATTTCATAGGATTATGGAAATACGAAATTTAATTAAAATAATAAAACGTAAAAGATTTTAGTTAAAATATTAAAATTTTATTATTCAACGTGTAGTAGTTATAAAGTTTATAATTCGATTCATATAACCCAAAAATTTTATTTTTATTTCTTATAATTTGCACTTTAAACCTTGGTATTTGGAAAGACTGTCTTTCAAAAGACGGACTCTATTACTAATGCAATATTATATCATTAATTAAGAAAAATTGCTCAGATTGTGGATTACACAAAAACTTGTTTTATATTCTCAAACACCCCTAAGAGTCGTACATAGGGCGTTTTCCTTTTTCAAGTAAAATGTCCAATTCTTGACATGACGGACCGAGGAATTTCAATACTTTGCTCCTTAGGAACATGGAAGGGCCAAGTAATTGGTTACATTGGTGAAACACAGTACTGCACCCAATTTCACACAATCATTGTTTCATAAAAGCTTTTCCCAAAACAAGGCTTGAACCGAACAATCTCATAAGCCATTGTGTGGTCGTCTCATCATCCATTGCCTCCCGGAATTAGCCCTCCATGCCTTTATTTTTCCACTTGACTCCCATGCATAATTTTCCACAAATATGAGCAACTCAAGAAGTCGTAACATGTACAAACTACTTATGAATCAAGAGATCACAATCACATGCAACATAATATAGAAGCTACCGATTTTTTTTTTTTTAAAAAAAAACATCATAAACCGGCATTTATGAACAAAATAACCGACATTAGATATCCAAAACATTAGTAACATCTAATTGTAAATCCAAATTGTCTCCAAAATCCAAATGACCGCGTCTAAGCACGGCTACAAACGACCAAAATGTAAGCAAGAGTACTACTTCGCCGGAAACTCTTTTATTCTTCCATATTCAAGATCCTCAAAAACAGCTTCAAAAGTTCTTCACGCCTTGGCAATGTGGATGATGAGATCAACCACCCTGGTGCTGTAGCCCCACTCATTGTCGTACCACGCCACGAGCTTCACAAACTTGTCGTTCAAAGCAATACCAGCCTGAGCATCAAAGATGCTTGACCTGTTGTCGCCAATGAAGTCAGTGGACACAACCTGGTCCTCAGTGTAGCCGATGATGCCCTTGAGCTTGCCCTCAGACTCCTCCTTGATGGCAGCCTTGATCTGCTCATAGGTAGCGGCCTTCTCGAGTCTGACGGTGAGGTCAACAACTGAGACATCGACTGTGGGCACACGGAAGGACATTCCAGTCAACTTGCCGTTAAGGGCAGGAAGCACCTTTCCAACAGCCTGTAACAAATAGACAGGTCAGATCAAACCATTCATCAGAAGAAATAACATAGGTGGGGTGAAAACCGGGTATCATTAGAAACAAATGTTCAACCTTAGCAGCACCAGTGCTACTGGGGATGATGTTGAAGGAAGCAGCCCTTCCACCTCTCCAGTCCTTGCTTGAGGGACCATCGACGGTCTTCTGGGTAGCTAAAACAACAAAAGATGCAAGATGATCAGTAACCAAAATAATGCATGCATATAATTAGCATAAACAATGCCAATTATACTTACCGGTGATGGAGTGAACAGTTGTCATGAGACCCTCAACAATGCCAAACCTGTCGTTGATAACCTGCATATATTCAGGGCAAAACATCAGCTATCCAATTATGACAAAGCAAAGGGACCTAATCCAACAACAGAACAGACTGGTATCTATATCGCTAGCACGCTCTAACCTTGGCCAAGGGAGCAAGACAGTTGGTGGTGCAACTGGCGTTGGAGACAATGTTCAACTCAGGCTTGTACTCGTGCTCGTTCACACCAACAACAAACATAGGAGCATCCTTGCTGGGAGCAGAGATAACAACCTTCTTGGCACCTCCCTGTTCATTCATACAGGACTTATATTAAATCAAAATCCAATGTCTCAAAACACTAGCATCACCACATCACAATATAAGCAACCTAATCTCAGCAAGTATTCAAACTATTACCCAACTAAACCTGACAATTAGCACCTATCTAGGGTACTAGATGTTCAACAATGGCATAATCTATCTCAGTTACAGCATTCACTTGACAGATCAAGTAGTATGCATTTAAACCTATAATTCAAATAACCAGTAAATCCAACAGTTAAACACCAAATCACAGTTCCAGCATATCCTACACGTTCTAAAATTGCATAATCTCAACAGAATCCAAACAAATAAACCTATCTATAATCCAAAATGTACTCAGAGCTCGAATAGGTACACATAAACAGATCAAGCAAGGTGAATTCGAACCTTCAAGTGAGCAGCAGCCTTGTCCTTGTCAGTGAAGACACCAGTGGACTCAACAACGAAGTCAGCTCCAACCTCACCCCACGGGATCTCCTCAGGGTTCCTGACCATTCACCAAACATCAATTCAGCATAAATCTCCCGTTCAAATTCCAGAAAACACACAGTAGCTAACTAAATAACCGAAACACGCAAAACTGATCCGCACCTGCTTCCGAAGACCTTGACGGACTTCTCTCCGAAGAGGAGAGTCTTGTCATCCTTGACCTTGAGGTCGAAGTGCTTCCATTGTCCATGGACAGAGTCGTACTTGAACATGTAGGTCTACACAAACAGAAAAACAGAAAAACAGAAAATCAAACTCAGATCTACATATTCCTCACTCTACAATCGAAATCAACAACTCTAACATGCAGATCTCATAAAACACCGAACAAATTCAGTGAAACAGCAGCTTCCAGAAGCTTACCATGTAATCAGTGGTGATGAAGGGATCGTTGACAGCAACAAGCTCAACATCGTCCCTCTGGAGGATGACTCTGGCGACGAGACGTCCGATCCTTCCGAAACCTATTCATAATCACAATCGAGCAATCACAGATCAGCTAAAAAAATCACAACAACACATAGAATGGAAATCACCATAACTATAACGAGGGACGAAACGTACCGTTGATTCCAACCTTGATCTTGGTGGCCATGGCGGAAGATTGATTGAAGATTGAGGGTTTTAGAAAGGGGAAATGAGAGTGTGAGATATGAGAGACTGTGTGAGGAGTAGGGGTGGAGGATGCGGTTTATATAAAGGCGGAGTTTACTATGGGCGGATTTTTCTTTGGTGAGTCTTGGAGAAAAAGGTAGAATCAAAATACTAGAAGAACATTCCCGAGTAAAAATTTTCCTTACTTATTAATGGAAATTAGTTCCACTTCCTTTTAATTTTTTTAATCCTTAAATTTATATGGATATTACATATTCTGTATTTATAAAATTCATATTCTATAATGTTTGTTTATCGTGACTTTTTATCATAAATTTGATAAAGTTTTTTGTTAGACTGAGTAACGGTTATCTCTTTTTAATTCAATTTTTAGGGTTGAAATATAATTGTTTATGTATTATAATTATTTTTTAAAAGAATTTAAGTTATAAAAATCTTTTTGTAAAAAAATAATGAACATCAAATTATGTATTTGTTAGATTAATTATAAAATGAACGGTCTAAAATAAAATTTTGTATTTATCATGAATTTTTAAAATTTCTATTCAATAGTATGAATTGTGCTTACTGTTGCTAATCTGGGAGAGCCTGCGGATTTAGGTCGGTAAAACCAACGGTTTTTTTTTCTGGATAAACAGCGAGCTTTTCTTGCATTTTGTGAAGGCAAAGTATTTGGAAATACGATATTTTTATATGTTTATAGAAATACGGAGTTTAATTAAAATAATAAAAGATAAAAGATTTAAGTTGCAATATTAAAAATTTATCGTGCAACGTGTAGTAGCAATAAAGTTTATAACTTGATTTATGAAACTGGAATTTTTATCTTCATTTCTTTTGGTCTTTTCATAACTTATGGAAATACCGTATTTCAAGAGACGAACTCTTTTGTAAATTACAAGACAAAAGTATATTCATTTTAGGCAAAGTCTTGGGAAACACGGTGTTTCCATAAACTTATGGAAAGACGGGTTTAATTAGAAGAATAAAAAGTAAAATGTCTAAATTGCAATATTAAAAAAATATTATGCAACGTGTAGTAGTAGTAAAGTTTATAACTCAATTCATACAAACAGAAATTTTATATTCATTTTTTTTAATTTACACTTTAAACCTTGGTTTTTCCATGACTTATAGAAAGACCGTCTTTCAAGGGACGGACTCACAATTTTAATACTAGGAAAAGGAAAAATGATGACAATTTTTATGTTTATTTTTAATTTGATTTTGTTTCATTTAAGAGTCCGTCTCTTGAAGGATGGTTTTTCCATAAGTCATAGAAAGACCAAAATTTAAAGTACAAATTAGAAGAAATAAAGATAAAATTTGTGGGTTGCATGAATCGGGTTATCAACTTTATAACTAGAGTTAAGTGCTCATATAACCCATGTTTTGAGGGTTTGTGCTATTATGACCATGTGAAGTTGGAAAATGCTATTGTAACTCTGTGTTTGCAGGAATGTGCTAATATAACCATAGAGGCATGAATTTGACCAAAAATACATGAAATGACTATTATACCCCTATTAAAAATATAAATCAAAAAATATAAAAGAACAATTATGCCCTCATTGTTTATTAACCACAAAAGTTTTCCTTCTTTCTTCTCCTTCCTTGATTCCATTTTCTTCTTCATCCTCGATTCCTTTCCGGCGTCCTAGTCTGAACCCGTCGACGCCTCCAATAGCGTATCTCCTCTCTGGCGTAGCAGCGGCGGGGCTTGGGTTTCCCGGTGAAACAACGGTCGGCTCAGGGTGAGGCTACGGTGACGTCTCTTCGCGAATTAGTATCTCTAGCGGGGCTTGGGCCTGGCTCGAATCTTTTCGCGACGGGGTTTGGGTTGGGCTGACCGCCGGTGCTTATTGTCCGGTGAGGACGAGTGTTATGCGGCGGCGGGATGGGCTCATTTGCCATTACGGTGGGGCTAGGGTTTAATCGGTGGTTGGGGAAAAGCTGTGGGGCTAGGGTTTCCATTGATTGGTGGTGGTGCTAAAGAGGGATGAGGAGGGCGAGGGCGACGGTGGGTAACGATGTTGGGGTACAATGGCGATGGTGGGGTACGGTGGCGATGACGGTGGAGTCTTCGGTTGATGTTCAGTTTTTCAATTTTTATGTTTGTTTGAGTTTTGATTTGTGATTCTTTGTTGATCGGTGAGGCGATGTTGATCGGTGATTTGTGATTTTCTGTGTTTCTAGCAGCGGTGATGGTAGCGCGGTGGTGGTAGCGCAGTGGTGATGACGGAAGCGCTGTGGAGCGGTGGTGGTGGAGCGGTGGTGGCATGTGGTGGCAGCACGGTGGTGATGGCGGCGGCGGCATGTGGTGGCAGCACGGTGGTGATGGCGGCAGCGATGGTGATGGTGGTGGTGGGTGCTATGGAGACGAATGCTAGGGTATTTTAGTCTATAGATTTGTAATTTGAATGCTAGGGGTAGTTTAGTATTTTTAATTTTGGTCAACGCCAGAAATTACTAAGTCAACGCTGGAATAGTGCCAACAGATTATATCGGCACTTCTGATGCAAAACACAGGGCTACAGTAGCACTTTTCAACTCCACAGGGTCATATTAGCACAAACCTCCAAAATATAGGGTCTATAAGTATTTTGTCCTTATAACTAATACACGTTGTACAATACAATTTTAATATTTCAACAAAGATGTTTAACCTTTTATTATTTTAAGTAAACTCCGTCTTTCCATAATTCTATAAAAAAAACAGTTTTTCCCAAGATTTTGAGTCATTTAAATTTAATTTAACGTAATAATATCGATTATATAAAGTGCAATAAGAATAACCATCACCCTAATATCGTTTTGAATGTTTTATCTAAAGGCAGAGTTTTGGTAACCAAAAATCATAACCAATTGAGAATTTAATTATCAAATTAAAGTCATTTTGGTAATTTCATTTTCTTTATTTAACTTTTACAAACTGGCACAGAACAGGCATTGTGACGTGAACAAGGAGTTGCATAATTGCATTGTTAATTTCCCAAAATAAGTCAAAATACGACCTCAAAGTAACGTAAATTAATAGTTTGACCATCTTTCTTTCCTTTTCTTGAACAATATATTTTTGTTCGTATGAGTTAAAACCAATGAAATTTCAGTTAGTAATTTAATTAAGTCAGATTGATCGGATCTAATGATTTTTTATTGATTGATTGAATTGGGTAGGTGAAGAGAAAATATGCGAAACGTGTAGATGGAATATTCCGGGAGCACGATTTTGCAATCCAAACGTCAAAAGAAACCCACAGTTTTTGGTTTATTCTTTTTCCTTTCTTCAATCAAAGTTTATGCCTAATTCCTTTTTTTAAAAAATTTTTTTGGTCTGATTACTTAGACATTAAATCTGGAAAAAAAATGTTATTCATCTACCGTAATATTTTATTCCGAAATTTTATTACCATGGATGAAAATTACGGGTGAAAAAAATGTAGATTCCATGTGTGCATTAAATAAGTGAGCAATGATAAAATTGTGTCTTCTTACTTGATCTAATCTGAATTGAATTAAATAGAATTAAATTTAGTAAATTAAACAATAAAAATAATCATATATATAAATTCAACTAAATATTAATAAGCTAAAGTTAACCTGACTGATTTAAAATGAATTAAATGAAAGTACAGTTAATCATGGGATCAAGAAATACAAATTTTTTTGAAGTGTGTTCCCTGTCAACAAAACGTCATAATTGTCAAAAGAGGTAGTTTTGAATGAATTTGAAGATATCAAGGAGGATAAAGTAGGTGAACTTAGATGAAACAAACAGATTAGAACCTAAAATTTATTTTGGCCTTGATTATCTTATATACATGCTTGAAGCTAGCCATGAAGCTCAAATTAAGTTGTGGATTTGTCTGAGGGTCCAATATGGAGATAAGCTATTAGTAATGAAATTGATTAAATTATACAAAATCATAATTGAGAGCTAGTGGTTTTACTACCAGTGATCTAAAAATGAAATTTCAAGAGGATGAGAGTTGATGACTCTATAAACAAGCATAAAGCATGATTTGTAATCAAAGTACGTAGATAAAAGGGAGGTCTTGACTATTCCTCTCACGACATTAAGCTTCATTAGAATAATACTCGTTATCATCGCTTTGAGTAAGCAGGAGGTTCATCAATTAGATGTGGAGACCATCTTCTTGAATAAAGATTTGGAGAAAGAAATATACACGCAGTAACCTGAGGGCTTTATTGCTCCCAGTTAAGGCAGCATGTGTTGAATTATCGTTGTGACATAAAGAATATAAGACTTGTGGATCTTATAGATAAAGACCATCCAGAGCTCTAAAGGTACTGCATTAGCCCAATCTCGTTATGTAGATAAAATCCTTTAGAAACTCAATGAGAATGTCGTTGAGGTGGTGGTGACTACAAAATAATAAATTGGAGGCCATTAATCAGGTGAGTAAGAGAGTCATCGGAAGTCTAATGTACTTAATGAGTTGTACTAGACCAAACATTGTCTACACTGTAAGTAGTTTGAGTAGATAAGCGAGTAATGGCATGTTGATTCCCTAGAAAGTGATAATTGTATTGTTGAGACATCTATGTTTTACTCATAATCATGGCCTACAATATATCAATTGTTCAACTATATTTAAATGGTACAGTGATGCAGATGGGATACACTATCTAAATGACTTGATATATACCAGTGGGTATATATTTACATTAGGTGGAGGAGCAGTATTATTGAAATCATAAAAACGAAATGTCATTACTCGATCCACATTTGACTTTGTAAAGTCGAATGACAACCTAGCTTATCCTTTAATTAAGGGGTTTAAATGAGATACAATTATAGCATCGTCAAGAGGAATGCTACTAAAGTCCATTAAATTGTGAGTTGCATGAGTGGACACACGTCATGTGTGATTGGAGATCCCAATAAATAAGTTCTAAGGGACAACTAAACTGCAAAGATCATTGCAATCAATGTTGGGAATTCATACCTCATGTTTTATATAGTGAATAAACAGTCAATGTAAATGGGGTTTAAGCATTATAAGTTTTTAAATAATTCACGATCACAAGTATAGAGTGCTTGATAGAAATGTACAATTTAAAGAATTGCTCTTGAGCAAAGAATCACCTATGTAAGGTAGAAGTATGGGCGCATCAAACTGGAATTGTTGAGACACAATTATTTAGAAACCTTACAATATATGCATGCTATGGTCTAATTAATGTGCATTTAAGAGAAAATGCAACCGTTTGAAAACATGTAGGTGGGAAGTGCATCGTCGTTCACGTAAATGGTAGGAAAGCTCAAGAACTCCTAGTCTACTTCATAAACAATGTACAATGTGTACTTTATAAAGGGAAAATCAAAAGATAGCACCTACTTATCCTGTCAACAATCTATCTTCAAGACCAGAACTTGGTGTTTAACGTGACTGTTCCGGTGCCTACGTCAATATCCATTTACATGGGGGATTGTTGAAAAATAAAGTATAGAAGTTAAATTTCGTCAACTTTCAGACACTGTTTTTAAGTGAGACTCATATTTACATGGGTACGATGGGTGTCGTTTTTTGATTCTCCTCTATGAGTACCATAAAATCAATTATAAATACTTTCAAAATGGATCTAGAGCCAGTTAGATATGAATGCTCAAAATGTCAAAATTAAATTTAAAAATTTGGGCTAGAGAGAGTTGGATTCAACAATGGATCATTGTGAATGTTAAAGAGGGGAAGGAGTAATACATTTGCACCATGGAGAAAAATCGTTGACTTGCACATTCTAACTTATAAATCACTTCTTTATTTAGTTCCCTATCGTAGATGAGTATACTTGGTGATGATAATCTTTTGAATGTAGAATTGAGCCGCAACCCAATTTATTAAATAATATTTTTAGCTCAATGAGGTTTATGAATGGGTCAAGATGATCATTTAATACATATTTAATAGGAATTGCGGTTACAGACAATGACAGTTAGGGTTTAATTAAGATAAATATGAAGATATGTCATTCATTCTGAGGGATTCACAATTACTTCTGATTACTGAAATTAATGACTGACTTATCATTGAAGGGTTTTCCCCCGGAGTCTCTCCAGGGGGTTTGTTTTGCAGTTCATATGTTAAGGGTCTGGTGGTTTAGATTCTTGACAGTTTCCATACACAACAATTGGCGCCGTCTGTGGGGAAGATGAAGTCAGAATCGAGGTCCTTAGTGTATGTTCTCCTACGTACACCACAAACATCATCGTAAACTCGTATCTCGAGGACGATGATCGATGAACTACACCTGCACGTAAGAAAATAACAAAGAACTGAATGGGTCTTTATATCCGTACATTTTGTATCTAGGTATACATCACTTTATATCTTTATGAACGATTGTATTTTAGTGGAGACAAATATATGACAATTAGTTTGGGCTCAGTGGCATAAAAATAATTTAAATCTCTCCAAGATTTTAAAATAATTTTGGTGGCAATAACGACACATCAATTATTCAAAAATAAAAATAAAAATAGCTTCATGCTAAAAATTGGGCAAAGTAATTTGGGCTTCAAAGAAGCTGGAATATTTTGAGGTGCAAGATAACCTTTGTTGACTGAGAAGCTTTGAGGAGTTATTTGGCTTTCATCACATAATTTGCGCTGGATTATTTGCGCTCAACGCTTTCTTCAGGCATGGCCTCGGGTCACAACTAAACTTACAACTTGTTTGCTCATATTGTGATTTTTGTGAGCTACAGAATGTTTAAAATAAATCTTGTTTGGGTTGCGTAGATCTTTAAGATCTTTATAGTGGTGTCTGCATTTTGCAACTCCTTGAACTCTTTCATTTTTATTTCTCTATGATGAACATATAAGTACGGCAAGAATCATGTTGTGTATGTATTGAAAAAGCACAAAATTACAGGATTTAGATAAAGTTACTTTCTGAACTATATATTTTCCTTCAATACATTTCGTGGCTTGTGGGAAAGACCATGATGTTAATGGAAGTATGCTATTATTTATTTTACTTTAATGTATTATTGTTCTTTAAAGACTATAATTTTATGCATTGTATTGCATGTCCCTTTAATGCATATCACCTATGAAATAATTTTGGCATCAACCTGGTAGCATCATGAGATAATTTTTGAGGCTGGATTAAAATTATTTTAAATCTTTTTCGGATTTTAAAACAATTTTAGGTGCAGTAACTAGCATCAATTACTAGTATGATACCTCGTTCTCATTTTAACTACTAGTATCAAGTGAGTTACATTGCTATTTGAACAAAGACATACCGAAGATGGTTTCCCAAACCCTTGCACATGTGCTTGCTCGACTCCTATTGGAAGAATGTTAAAAGAAAAACGTTAAGATTGAGTGTTCGATGTGATTCAACTTGCACTTTTCACATACAAGCATCTGTTGCTAGAATATTTAATTTAATGCAATTTTCGCAAACACCTCACTAATATTTTATCTGACATGATAATTGAAATTGGAGTCAGTATTACGTCAACCCGTATAATCATTCAGGTTACTCATAATAAGAACATTTTAAGTTGGATGGAATCTAGAAAATTCTTATTTCAAAAACACATACGAAGTCTATAAGTTCTCAAGTGATCGCAATCTTATCTATTTACCAATTACATGTTTATGATTATATAAAACTGACACTACGGGAGAGATACAATACTAATATAATCATTGTTATACGAATATTCCAAATTGAAATTTATGGTTCTTTGAAGAGAGTTCGTAATAATGCGCCTTTTTGTTTTGTTAGGTTGTCATTTTTCCAGATTTATATCTTCCGGAGAATCCACATAAAGTGGACTTTATTTGTGGCTGTTCTTTCAGAATACATATTTTGCTTTTCTGACTTTAAATTAAGCTCATGAATATTGGTGGTCCTGATGAATATGGACCTACTCCCACCGTTATTGTTATTTATGACACATTTATTATAATTGGATATTTTTTTTATTTGATGCCTTTTTTTATTTTTGATAAAATTTGTTCAGTTTCATCAACTTATTATATTTTTTATTTTCTACACTTAATTTATTTATTTATTTATTTCACCTAAATTCAATCACGTAAATCTATGAGGTCACCGATAGAAAAATCGAGGAAGAATGAAATTCGGACGCTTCGTGCGCCAACGGGTTATCCATTTTCAACTTTGCTTTTTGCCATTTTTTGTTTTCATAGTGTGAGCTCTCGTGAAGTGTGGCGGCTCGTGATTCTTGAAATCTGAAGTACTCCCTCTATTTTTTTTTCATTGGTACATTTACTAAAAGTGGTGTTTTTTTTAATTGGCACTTGCTATTTTGGGCAAGTTTAAGGTTTTTACATCCACTCATTTTACTAATGCTTCTTTTAATTCAATTTCATCAACTCATTTAGCATCTCCTCAATTCTAACACCAAAAGAGAGGTGCCAATGAAAAAAAACGGAGGGAGTATCTTTCTAACAAAATTTATGTATTTCCATATTCATCCGTCTCAATTCAAGATTTACTTTTCACTTTTAATAATTGACAAAGTATTGGGAAAGACGGTCTTTCCATAGGCTTATGGAAAGACGGGTTTAATTCGAATAATAAAAGGTAAAAGGTCTTAGTTGCAATATTAAAAATTTAGTATGCAACATGTAGTAATTATAAAATTTATAACCCGGTTCATGCAACCCAAAAATTTTATCTTAATTTCTTCTAATTTACACTTTAAACCTTGGTCTTTCCATGACTTATGGAAAGACCGTCTTTCAAGAGACGCACTCTTAATAATTAACTTGAAAAATGTTTAATTATTAATTTATTTTTATTAAAAATAATTAAATTTATAAGAGCCTGTCTGTTGAAAGATGATATTTCCATACGTTATGGAAAGACCAAGGTTTAAAGTGTAAATTAGAATAAATGAAGATAAAAATGTTGGGTTGCATGAACCGGGTTATAAATTTTATAACTACTACATATTGCATACTAAAATTTTAATATTGCAACTAAAACTTTTTACCTTTTATTATTCTAATCAACCCGTCTTTCCATAAGCCTATGGAAAAATCATCTTTCCCAAGACTTTGCCAATTTATAAAAATGAGATATTTTAAAAATATATGTTATTACAAATCTAACAATGTATCATAATAATATTTATACTTATATACCAATTCAAATTTAGGGTCAAGGGTAGCAAGTTTTAACTAAATAAATAATTAAATTGCAGCTCGAAATGAGACATAGGTCCGGGGGTGGTCCGGCGAACAATGATGGTAAGATTGTCCACCTAATTTCAGAGTTAGGTCAAAGAGTATTTTGGTCAATTTACATAAATTCAATGCTGGAAAATTGAGGTCAATACCAAAAATTGGGTCTAAGAGTTATATTGACACTTTCATTAACCAGTTAGAGTTATTTTTATAAAGGCAAAGATGCCCCAAGACAAGGTACAACTGTTGGGAAGGGGACATGATTAATAGAACCCGGCAGGATCCGGGCCGGGATAGTGGCGCCCATTCTTAACCAGCTCCTAAAGGGTTCGCTCATGCTGAAGGGAGCATCCCCACTTAGTGATCGGTCCGCTAGTTCACGCAAATTCGAAGAAGTTATCACGGACGAGCCTAAAAATTATTATAGGGTTATATTTCACTTATCCCTAATTTCAAAATAGGATAATACCAAAAAAATAGTAGTACAACTGTACAGCAGACAAGGCAACGGTCATATGCTGCGCTTCACCTGATCTCTGAGACTCTGACAGAAAGACGTGACTTTTTTAAAGGCGTGGTTCTGTAAATATGGAGCTAACCGACGCGTGGCAGAAGGCGTTATCCGTGAAACAACCCCACGTGCCAGCTCATGCTGCTGCCACTGCATACGTTTTCCCAGTTTTTTTCCTTAAAACAAAAATGAGTAAAAACATGAATATTATTATTAATGGCGTCGCCCGGGTTTGAACCGGAGACCTTCAGTGTGTTAGACTGACGTGATAACCAACTACACCACGACACCATGCAATAATGGTTGTTACTGCTCTATTCCACCTGAATTTACACCATCATCATTATCGCTATAATCAAGATATTTGCTACCTATGGTACATGTATATGGTAAACCCTTGGGAAAGACGGTTTTTCCATATGCTTATGGAAAGACAGAGTTTAACTAGAATAATAAAAAGATAAAATGTCTTAGTTGTAATATTAAATATTTATTATGCAACATGTAGTAGTCATAAAGTTATGACCCAATTATTGCAAACAACAAATTTTATCTTCATTTCTTCTAATTTACAGTTTAAACATTGGTCTTTCCATGACTTATGGAAAGACCGTCCTTCAAGAGACGGACTCCATATATGTAATAATGGAAAATAAAAATTCATAGTAAAAAACTATTTATTACGATAAATTAAACAGTATCATATACGATGTTCATAGAGCTATTAAAATATGTGATCAAACTTTGATAAATAATAGTGTCAAAAAAAGAAGAGTGCAAATTTAAGT
Organism: Rubia yunnanensis; assembly: GCA_037428765.1. NCBI lineage: Eukaryota > Viridiplantae > Streptophyta > Magnoliopsida > Gentianales > Rubiaceae > Rubia > Rubia yunnanensis. The sequence goes on along the minus strand of CM075071.1, from coordinate 80,250,623 downwards.
AGCTCAGAGGAGTATTGTTTTTCTAATTTCACTCTTAATTGTTATAGTACCACATTCAAATTAAATTACATAAAATCTTGCTAAAATTTTAAGAATATATGTTTATGCAAATTCTTGGAAAAAACCGTCATTGCATATATGCACATGGAAAGACGGAGTCGAATTAGAATTATAGAAAGGTAAAAATGTTTAGTTGCAATATTAAAAAAATTATTACACATCGTGCAATAGTTATAAGTTTATGGTCCAGTTTATTCAAGCCGAAAATTTAAACTTTGATCTTTCCATAATTTATGGAAATAATGTATTTCAAGAGACGAACTTATATGTTTAACTATTGGTATTGTTAATTATGTATAATATTAATGAATTTTAAAGTTACTTAGCGTTTGTCTCTTGAAAAACAGTATTTTCATAAGCCATGAAAAGATCAGAGTTTAAAGTGTAAATTAGAATAAATGAAGATAAAATTTTCGGGTTGCATGAATCGGGTTATAAACTTTATAACTACTACACATTGCATAATAAAATTTTAATATTGCAACAAACACATTTTACCTATTAATTTTTTAATTAAACCTCATTTTTGCATAAATCTATAGAAATACGGTGTTTACCAAAACTTTGCCATTTATTTAACTGAGAAAAATGTTTTTGTAAATTTATAATACAGTACTAGAATTCATTTGAGTGTAACTGTATACAAAAAACTAAAGAGTCCGTCTCTTGAAAGACGGTCTTTCCATAAGTTATGGAAAGACCAAGGTTTAAAGTGTAAATTAGAAGAAATTAAGATAAAATTTTCGGGTTGCATGAACCGGGTTATTAATTTTATAACTACTACATATTTCATACTAAAACTTTAATATTGCAACTAAGACCTTTTACCTTTTATTATTCTAATCAAACCCCGTCTTTCCATAAGCCTATGGAAAGACCGTCTTTCCCAAGACTTTGCCAAAACTAAATGAAGAGATTGAACTCCAAAAATTATCTATAGCCTAATTCTTACTTTATTATAATGTACTACCATTTATAATAACGATAAAGTCTTAGGAAAAAAACGTCTTTTTATGTGTCCATACATATGGAAACATGAGTTTAATTAGAATAATAAAAGGTAAAAGATTTTAGTTGCCGTATTAAAAATTTATTATACAGTGTGTAGTACTTATATCGCTTATAACCCGATTCATGCAACATAAAAATTTTATATTCATTTCTCCTAATTTGTATTTTAAATCTTATTTTTTCCATGACTTATGGAAATACCGTATTTCAAGAGACGGACCCTATAATAAAATAATATAAAATAGAAAGTGTACCGATTTTAATGAATTAAAGGGAGCACGTAACTAAATTGCAAATGAGATTTTTTTTAAAGAGTGAAGTGCATTTTAACTCCATATTTAGCACAAAAGTACATTAATTACCTTGTAAAATTTGAAAGTGTAAAATTAACCCTGCAATTTGCTAACCAAAATGCCAACAATCAAATTAACCGGAAATTGACAAAAAGACCATAACACCCTGAGTTTAAGAAATTCAAAACAAATAAAAATGCGAAAAGACTAAATTCTCCTCACCCCCACTTCCATTTCCTCCTCTCCCATTTTCTGCCGCCGTTCACCCCGCCCGGACCAGGGCCCTTCTTCTTCCCAAATCATTTTTTCCCATTCTTTCTTCCCAAATCATTTTTTCCCATTCTTTCTTCCCAAATCATTTTTTCCCAATTCAGCGAGTTTATTGCATATTTCGAGCCCGTCTCTTGAAATACAGCTTTTTTATAAGTTATGAAAAAATCAAGGTTTAAAGTGTAAATTAGAAAAAATGAAAGATAAAATTTTCGGGATTGTATGAATCGGGTTATAAACTTTATAACTACTACATGTTGCATAATAAATTATTAATATTGCAACTTTTTTTACTTTTATTATTATGATTAAATCCCGTCGTTGACTTTACCTGCATCTAAAACTATAATGGCTCACTTTTATTGCATATACATCTAAAGCTATAATGGCTCACTGTTATTGCATATACATCTAAAACTACTTTCTTCCTTTTTCCCTCCTTTGTGTTAGTCTATACTAATCAACAACTACATGTACACAATTTGTTTACACAAGTCTTCATGTATGATCTCTTCTCAAAAACTCTCCAACCAAACTTGAAAAAGCAGAACCCTTGTTCTCAAGCAACTGAGATGGGCTGTCATATTCCAATATCATCCCTGCACCAACAAAAACACACACCAAATTCAGGTTCCGTTCTCCCGGGCCGATTTCTTATTGAACTGAACTGAAGTGCAGATAAACTGTAGAGAATAGCGCATTAGTCGATCAAACACTTACCTTCTCCAAGAACCAAAACAAGGTCATTGTCGATGACAGTGGGGATCCTATGTGCCACCATAAGCACAGTACAAGAACTCGTTTCCTCCCTGATGGTCTTCTGGATGAGATTGTCAGTCAATGTATCGATAGAAGCCGTGGCTTCATCAAGAACTAGAATTCGCCTCTTCTGGAGGAGCGCTCGCGCGAGGCACACGAGCTGCCTTTGCCCGATGCTCCAGTTCTCTCCATCTTCCGCGACTACAAAGGAGATTATCAGCATTTGCTCCACGAGTATACTTCAGAACGCGAAGATGAAGATGAACATCTTACCTAGTGCATCAAGTAATCTTTGATCCTGATTCACTATCTCAGAAAGATGGCATTTTCGCAAAACCTGATGAAAGATTGGAATCAGATAAGCAGAAGCCATTCGCGTAAAACGCGTAAAGAAATGTGGCATACCTCCCAAATGTCTGCATCAGAACACTGCCGTAAAGGGTCAAGATTGTTGCGTATGGTTCCCTGAAACAACGTTGGATCCTGAGGGATGATACTGAGTTTCGATCTCAAATCCTGTAACCCGATCCCAGAAATGTCGATCCCATCAATCAGAATCCTCCCTTTCAAAGGCTCCACCGCGCGGAAAAGAGCCTGGATCAAGGTAGACTTTCCACTTCCAGTTCTTCCGACAATTCCAATCTTTTTCTGAGATGGAAATGTGCAGGTGATCCCTTTCAAAACCCGGGGCAGATTTCCGCGGTACTTCACGTGGAGATCAAGAACATCGATGTTTCCATGATTAGGCCATTCGGGATTTGGCCTTGAATTCTCAACGATCAATGGAGCTTCAGAAGGAAGATCACTGAACTGAAGAATTCTCTCCACAGATATCATCTTGTTCTCAACGTTGCATAGGTTCCATATCACCCATGCTTGAAGAACATTCAGATTCAGGCCGTAAGCCGCAGCCAATCCTGCTAAACCTGGATTTCAACAACAAATCAGTAACGATGTTAAAGAAACAAAACCTCGATTTTTCAGACTCAGGACATGTTTTAGGGATACTTACTAGGATCAATAGCAGAGCGTGGGATGTTCACGAGTATGACAAGGAGGAGGAAGAAAACCAGGTTGAAGAGGAAGTTGATCCTCACACAAAGCCATTCCATTGTAGCTGAGTTGTAAAACGCGACACGAGAGTATTCATCGATGGCATCAAAGTTCTTCTTCAAGAAACAACCCTGTTGATTGAAGCAGCGAATCGTGGCTGCCCCGGAAACAGATTCAGACAAGTGGTGGAGGATTGGAGCTCTCTGAACACCTACCATTCTTGCCAGTTCTCGCGCTGTAGTAATGTAGTAAGCCTACATGATCCTTGATCAGTTTTCCGAGGTTAAAATGCACGCGCAAATAAATGTGGAAAATCGAGAGATGAATCTACCTGGTACCATATTGAAATTGCAAGGATTACGAGGAAGAGGAAGAACACAGGCCATGCAACCTTTGACATGAGGAAAATAATGCTCAGAAGCTGAATCAGTGCAAATGCTAATCCAGCCAATCTGTATGGAATATCAGTGTCCAAAGTGCTTTGATCTGTAGAAGACTGTTTACAAAATCGGGGGAAAAAATCAGCTTTTACACGAAAAACTGCTAAAAACATGGTTTTCAGTGTGACAGTATGCACATACCCGACTGAGGATTCTGCTGGAATGGTTTTCATCGAAGAATGAGAAGGGCGCGCGAAAAACCGACTTCATCATATGCATGAAAAGGCGCTGGCTGGTTTCAATCGCGACAGCTGAAAGCAGCAGCGCCCGTGCCAGCACGAAGATGGAGCTTCCAGCGGATAAAAGCGCGAAGATAATAATCAGTTCCTTGTTGGAAACTCTCCCTTTTTCGTACGTTCCCCATGCGAGCCAGTAGCTGCTCAGCATTTGCAGCCCCTGGAAAAGAATGTGGCATAAAAGCATGAAAGGAACAAGTGCTCCTCCATATGCTGAGGTGATGAAGGTTGAGTAAACCTTCCATTTCACCCGGCCGGTTTCTGTTTTTTCGTTGTGATTTTCAGCACTTTTCGCGCTTGAATTCGCGGGGAATTCTCTGAATCTGTCCTCTCCCGCTTCAGCCTCAATGCTCGGGCGCTTTCCTTTGACAGAATGCTGATGACTGGTTACCTGATTGAGAGTTTTCGCGTGAGCGGAAACTTGGCGAATGAGTTCACCTTCTTGATCAGCAATCAGGTCCTGATATTTCCCTGATTGCACAATCATACCATCTTTCATCACCTGGATGCAATCAAATCACAATATTAGCAACAAATATTACAGAAAACTTACAAAAACTGACCAGATTTGGTCATGAATTCATCAAGTTTGGGAAAAGTTTGCCAAAACAATCAGGTCCTGAAATCTCTCTGATTGCACAATCAGACCATCTTTCATGAATTATACCACATTGTCACTAACAAATACTACAGAAAACTGACCAAATTTGGACATGAGCTCATTAAGTTTGCGAAAACTTTACCAAAACAAGGTCAGCTTGATCCAGGAATTCAAGCTGATGAGTAGCGTAAACCACGGTCTTTCTACTCAGGAGCTTCATCACGCATTCCTGCGAAATCACACGATAAAATGAGTGTGATTTTACGCGAAGTGAATTCAAACCACACATTCATCCAACTATCTTACCTTGAAGATGTGATTTCCAGTCTTTGCATCAACCGCGCTAAATGGATCATCGAGAAAAAGAACATCTGAATCGCTGTAAATCGCTCGCGCCAGCTGAATCCTCTGCTTCTGCCCTCCACTCAGATTCAGCCCTCGTTCTCCCACTATGGTCAAGTCTCCATCAGCCCAGTTCAAGATATCAGCATCCAACGCGCATCCATTCAAGACACATTCATACAAATCAGGATCCATTTCCTTTCCAAACAGCACGTTCTCCCTGATTGTTCCTGTCTGAATCCAGGAGCTTTGCGGGACAAAAGCTTTGCTTCCATTAACCTTAGCACCAGCACCAGAATTCCTCGGAATCTCTCCAAGAACGCTGTACAGGAAGCTCGATTTCCCTGACCCGACAGAGCCACAGATAGCCACATTCCAGCCTTTCTTGATCCTGAATCCATTTCTGATGCTGACATTAGGGTTCTTGGTGAAATTACTTCCCCACGAAAACTCTCCCGGCTCGATTTCAACGGCTGATTCAGATGCATCAGACCCTGGATTGCAAATCCAGGGCTGTTTCTGAATCTGATCATCCTCGATGATGAACTTCTCCACGCGATCTATGGAAACCTTGGTCTGCGCAATCACTGAGATGAGCTCCGGGAGATTGTAGATGGGATCCTGCAAAATCCTGAAAGTGGCAAGAGCTGAAAGAACTGTCCCTGATGTCAATGGAGTCTTTAAAACAATGCAAACACCAAAGGTAACAACTGAAATCATCGTCGGCGAAGCCCAGAACAAGAAAGCCACAGCTGAACAAGTGTAGAGATACTTCCTGAGCCAATTCTTCTCAGTTTCTCTGAGCTCTAGAATCCTGTTCAAGAAACATGATTCCCAAGAATGGAGTTTCAACACTTTCATGCTCTTCAATGCCTCGGAAACAGCCTTGATTCGCGAATCCTGCGATTCCATGATCTTGGAATGAAGATTCTCCTGCATTCTGGCCAGAGGAGTGTTGCTGATCATCACCACAATGGTGGTGAAAAGCGCGGAAAGAGCTGGTGCAGAGCCAAGGTTCCAATACAAGATGAGCAGTGCAAAAGTGACCTGAATTGGGAGCAACCAGATTCCATGAACATGCCAAAACAACTCGCCGATTCTCTCCACATCCACATTGATCAGATTCATGATTTTGCCACAGCTCATTCCTCCATTCTTGATCTCCAATGATTTCTTGTAGATCGACACCATTAAAGCTGCCTTAACTCGAATCCCAATTCGCCGCGCTCCAAAGTACCACTGCCTTTGGGATAGTGACTCCACTGTCTTTGCCAAGAACATGATCAAAGCCAGGAAAAATCCCCTTTTCCAGCTCAGATCATCGCCATCTCGCGACAGGAAGTTCACAAAGCTCGTGATCAACAACGGTCCAACATACGAAGCAACTGTATTCATCCCTACACAAACCAACCAATATCATACTAGAATGTAAGAATCTCAGAATGTAGCAACTATATTCAATCCTACATAAGCTAACCAACAACCTAATAACATGCTCGTATGTCAGAATGTCAGTTCCACATAACATAAGGAGTCGTGTTTCAGTTTTTCGAGGTACCTGCACAAGTTGCATTCAGAACAAGGGGAGTCCACACCATCTGAAGCATGGCATTGGACAGAAACACCTGTGGAGTTTTCCGGGCGCAAAGCGAATCCTCCATGGATGCAAAAGCTTCAGCAGCCATCTCAGACAGCGGAACATCAGGCACATGTTTCAGCTCCAGCTTTCCAACATGGCCTCGCTCGAACAGTGGATTCAGCCACCTGAATGTGAGTTTGCTCCAGAAACCGGAACCCGAAAATGCATCTTCTTGATGTTCATCTTCTTCTACCACTTCAAGAAAAGGTTTTACAATGTCCTTTTCTTCTTGTTTCTTCTCTTCAGAATGGCCAAAGAAAGCATTGAAACAAAACAATAGGGCTAAAGGGCAAGCAGCAAAATCCACAAAACAAGAATTTCTGAGAAATTTTGGGACTTTATCCAATTTATCCAAGAAGTATAGAGCAATGGAAAATGCATCAAAAAGAGCAGAAAATAGCCAAAACAGAACGACCAAAAATGGCCACCTTTGTGAAAACGAAAAGACAGAAACAACAGAAGCTAAAACCCAAGCCAATCCTGTAACCAGAGCATCAAACTCAAAGGGTTTCACTTTCACAAACCAAATCTCATAAACCCAAAACCCTAAATAAGAAAATGCAACAATGAAGCTGAGAACAACAATAATCTTGCCAAACTTTCCATTCCTATGAACTCTTGAAAGCTCCCTATAATTCTGGAAAATGTCTCTCAAAAACCAGACCAAAAGAACCAGCAAGAACACCGCATTGATGATTGCCCTCAGAGTTATAACCATCTCCATTGAAACACTGGTCAGAATTCAAAGCATGCAAAGGTTTTGTTGAAACTTTATGGTGAAAAAAATGGCAGAGAATGGAGAGAACACGTGGCCCTTTTCAGGAATCTAAAAAATAAATCATATAAAAATGTGTTCCTCCGGGTTCTTATCTTAATCCTTAACTAGAGACATCCCTATGTATATATATCTCCTGTATCACCAACTTTCTTGCATATACACATGGCATGTGGAATTGTTTTTTTCCCTGTCTTTGTCGTTATGGGATTTGGGCAAGATTCTAAATTCTGCTTGTAGCATACCTATACTTTAACATGTGGAAAGTCTCGTGAAAGGTGGTCTTTCCATAATCAGTTCCATAATTTTACAAACAGTTCATAGAGACATTTACCTTAAATGTTATAAATTTTTATAAAATTTAAATATTATATTTTATAGGTTAAAATAAGTAATAATATGTATTTGAAGGTGAAAATATAAAAATATACTCCCTCCGTTTCACTAATATTGGCACCATAGGTTTAGGTGCTTGGATTTAGGTAGAGGAAGGAAGTGGATGAATTTGATGTAGAAAGTAAAAAGTAAAATGAGTGGATGCAATTGAAGTAATCTTGCCAAAAATGAAAAGTGTACCAATATAAAAGTAACACCAATTAAGGTAAGTGTGTCATTAATAGAGAAACGGAGGGAGTATGATATATATAAATATTTTTTAAATTTTTAAATTTTATATGTAATTTGCCGTAAGTGGCATATCATTAAACTCGCCTTTCAGTATACCTGCTCTTTAATATTAGTCAATTTGCGCATAACAGGAAGAGTTAAAGCACATGTTTTTTTAATAAAAAAAAACCAGTTAAACACATTCTCCAATCACATTTCAAGTTGGCCTCAATTGTTTTCAAAAAAATAATTAATTGCACACATTAATTATCTTCTTATCCTTTTGACTAAATTAATCCGTGTACTATCTTGCAATGACAATTACATAATTTTCATCTCATACTTTTTTGGCATATTTTTGATAAAGAATGTCTTTCCATAGGCTTATAGAAAGACAAACTTTAATTATAATGATAAAAGGTAAAATGTTTTATTTGGAATATTAAAAGTTTATTATGCAACGTGTATTAGTTATAAAATCCCAAAACTCAATTCATGCAACTCGAAAATTTTATCTTCATTTCTTCCAAATTTCACTTTAAACCTTGGTCTTTCCATAACTTATCATCTTTCAAGAGACGAACTCTAAAGTTTATAACCCGATTCATGCAACCCAAAATTTTATCTTCCTTTATTATAATTTGCAGTTTAAACCTTGGTATTTGCATTGCTTATGAAAATACCATTGAAGTCTTTCAAGAGAAAGACTCAAATTTTTATTAGTTGATTGAAATGTATTTACTCTTTTCGAATACTTAATATTTTTTATTTTAATCATACACAATTATTTTCTAAAATATTCATACATAATTATAGACATGACAGCTTAAAATTGGAGAGAAAGAGTACTTCATTTCTTCCATATATAGACGGTATACTGTCATACTTCACTTTTCCTAATAAAAGAATTCCATTTTCCTTTTATAATATATAAGTGCACGTATGAAAAAAATTTAAGGAAACAAATAGAGTATTGAACAGAATATTTGATTAATTTGGATGGAAATTCGAATTCTTGATTGATTTGTTAGATTCTTCAAGAACATGGAATGAATGTAACGTGATTACAGGAGGCCGACATGGTTCCAAGGAAAAAAATAGTAAAAGGGATTTTACTATTTTAAGAATACTTTTTAGGGTGATGCTGATACCACTATTAAAGAAGGCGAATTCTTGGGAAAGACGGCCCGGTCTTTCCATAGGCTTATGAAAAGATGGAGTATAATTAGAATAATAAAAGGTAAAATGTCTTAGTTGTAATATTGGAATTTTAGTATGCAACATGTAGTGGTTACAAAATTTATAACCCGGTTCATGCAATCCAAAAATTTTATCTTCATTCCTTCTAATTTAAACTTTAAACATTGGTTTTTCCATGACTTATGGAAAGACCGTCTTTCAAGAGATGGACTCATTAAAGAATAAGGATTATATATCCTAAAATAGAATTAGTATCATTATTTTATCCGTGCAAACGGGAATTAGGGTACTCCTTTGATTTTCCTATTTTTTTAATATTGACACATTTTTATTTATGAGATTATTCAATTTCATTCACACATTTTACTCTTCTAATTTCATTCATTTATATTCAAATGCATAAATTTATGGTGTCATAGAGAAACAAAATAAGCACTTGAATTTATGAGTTGATTTTATGAGATGATATTAAACACAGTATCAATGAGAATACTATCTCAAAATTAAGTTAATTAGTGTTAAAATAAAAGACAATATCTTGGGAAAGATCATCTTTTCATAAGCTCATGGAAAGATGGAGTTTAATTAAAATAATAAAAGGTAAAAAGTAAAAGTTGTAATATTAAAAATTAAGTAGGTCTCCTAAGGCGGTCTGTCCATAAGTTTATGGACAGACCACTTATTTCTTACCTTATATACTGCATTTGTTAAATTACATGCAAAATTTGAAAATTTTGAAATTTTTTTTATTGTCATACATTTTATATTTCCACCTTCAAATGCATATTATTACTTGTTTTAACTTATAAAATGTAATTTTTAAATTTTATAAAAAAATTACAATATTTAAGGCAAATGCTCATGTGGACTGTCCATAAGCTTATGGAAAGGCCGTCTTTCCCGAGACTTGCCCTTAAAATTTACTATATAATGTGTAGTAGTGATAAAGTTTATAACACACTTCATTCAACTCGATAGTTTTATCTTCATTTCTTTTAATTTGCACTTTAAACACTGGTCTTTCCATGACATATGAAAATATCGTATTTTAAGAGACGGACTCAAAATAAAATCTTACCGAATTAAATTTAGTTAAATTTTAAAAAATGAAAATAACTTAAATACAAATAAATTGGAGAGCAATTAGTTTACGAGAAAATCTCAGGAAAGGCGGCCTTTCCATAAGCTTATGGACAGTCCTCAGGGGCATTTGACTTAAATATTGTATTTTTTTATAAAATTTAAATATTACATTTTATAAGTTAAAACAAGTAATAATATATATTTGAAGGTGAAAATATAAAAATATATGATATAAAAAAATATTTTCAAAAATTTTAAATTTTGTATGTAATTTAAGAAATGCAGTGTATAAGGTAAGAAATAAGTGGCATATCCATAAACTTATGGATAGGCCGCCTGTCAGGAGACCCACTCTTAGTTTACACTAAATTTAGTTATGTAATTCCACGCATTCAAGTTTTGATTCCTCAACAAATCTGAATATGATAGTATAACAAGAACTTGGAATTTATTTCATAATTTACATATTTCGTACTAGTCTGTCTTGCAGTTAAACAAATCATGATAAAATTAATTTATATAATTTTTAAATCAAAATATAATTATGATTATCTTACAATATTTTTAATCTTCATAGAATTTTAACTTCACCCTCCCTCATGTAAAAAAAAATACCAGCGCAGAAAGATTCCTTTTACAGCAAGTAAATAGCCAAGTCACCAGCCTCATAGGACCGAATTGGCAACGTGGTCCCAGTACAAGCCGACCCCGCGGGCAGCGGGCCGGAGGCGTGTGCCCGGCCCGTTCCGGGAGTTTCCTTTAATAAACAATCGGGCCGAATGAGTGGTTTCCAAAAGCGGGCGCGTGGAAGGCAACAGTAATCCACGCAGTAAAACTGCTTTGCAACGCACGTGACATAGGGCTATATACAAATGCACCATTTTTGTCACGGAGTACTTGGCCCGAATCAGATGCAACTTTGGCTTCACAATTTTGATTTTTCAAGTCCCCCACCTAGTACATACTGGACCTCTTGTGATGTGATTGGCTTTTTTTTTCTTCCACTAAAACATGCTTCCACTAATAACTTGTTACTCCCTCCGTCCCAAATTAAATGATATGAGAGAGAATTTCACGCTCATCAAGAAACTTGTCTAATCGTTAATATGTTTAATTACGTATAATTTTGGCATACAAAAAGTTACTTTTCAGAAGCTACGTGTTACGACGAATAAAACCATATAACATATGATAATATTATTGTTTATATGTCTATTCAAATATGTGGTCAAAGTTAGACAGTAAATAGTGACGTTTTATGAAGTGTGCAGTTTAATTTGGGACGGCGGGAGTAGAGATATTCATACGCACAAAAACTGATTATGATACACTTAATATATGCATTCGGATAGACTTTGTACTTTCACAAGAGGAGCTGGATTGGATTAAAATGGAGATGGACTAGCTTATTAGTAGCGGAGCAACAATTACATTTCTTTCCCCTATTGTTCCAGTGTTATACAAAGTATGATTGCTTTTTCTAATTCATGTGCAATGGCTACTACTAGCGTATATACTTTTACAATTGATAAACTCGTAAAAACCAAACCAAGAATTTGGATTTCCCTAGTAATTAGTCTTACATCGGACCTCCGAGTGGATGCTAATGAACCGTAGCGCTACTTCACAATTAGTTTTGATAATTGCCCTGGAGGCCCCTTTGTTGGTTGTTTGTTTCATTGCATTCGTGATTGCTAGTTCTGCTTGCACGGCTGACGATGCTTTGACGACTATTGAACCCGACCAGAGCTCTGTCGTACTTCCTCCTTCTGCGCACCATATTCCCCATTTTCCCGCATCATGCTGCGTCTGTTGTAATATTCGTGCAATCCGTGAAGAGGTTGTCTGCCGTCCTATCCTTCTCAAGCCAATTCAGTTGGATGTCGCTTGCCATGATGCATTCCTTTACTGGTCCACCGGTGCTACTAGACTGATCAGGCGACTGATCATGTTCCGCATACGGGTCTAGGTGGCTGGGTGCAGTGTTCCCCTTGCATTAGCAGCGGTGGCTATCACGAATTGTATCATTTCCGCCGCCGATTGATCCATCGTTGACTGGTTGCTTTGTTTCGAGTGCACCGGATTGGCCATAAGGAATTTGATGGGAAACTTACATGGTTGGTATGGCAATTTGGTAGGGTTCATTCTCGAGTCATCATTCTCGTGTCACCATTCTCGTGTCACCATTCTCGTGTCATCTTTTCTTCCTTTGCTAAATGTTTCTCCTTTGGTGTGAGGCGTCAAATTTGAAATTATATACTATTTGGTAGAACTGGATAAGTCGTTAAGAGATGAATATGTAATTTAATCCAAGTTGAGCAGAAAACATACCTGGCCCACCAGTTTTGTCGTGACTCTCCAGTGATATAGTCCTTGTTTGTTTTTGGAATACGCGATATTTTTATAAATTATAAAAAAAATTAAGTTTTAAAGTGTAAATTATAAGTAAATAAAGATAAAATTTTCAGGTTGTATGAATCGGGTTATAAACTTTGTAGCTACTACACGTTGATGTATAATAAAATTTTAATATTGCAACTACAACTTTTTACCTTTTATTATTCTAATTAAACCTCGTTTTTCCATAAGCCGGTGGAAATACGGTCTTTCCCAAGGCTTTGCCTTGTTTTTGACCCCTAAAAATTGGAGGGAAAAAAAAGAACAGGGATTTTTTATTCTTATTATTAATTTTGAAAAAAAATCTATTTTAATTGAGTCCGTCTCTTGAAAGACGGTCTTTCCATAAGCCATGGAAAGAACAAGGTTTAAAGTGCAATATAAAACAAATGAAGATAAAAATTCCGGGTTGTATGAACCGGTTATAAACTTTATAACTACTGCACGTTGTATAATAAAATTTTAATATTGCAACAAAAATTTTTTATCTTCCTATTATTCTAATAAAACTTCGTCTTTCCATAACCCTATGAAAAGACGGTCTTTCCCAAGAGTTTGTCATTTTAATTTGGTTGTATTGTTTTATTTTCATTCGTCACTTTTCTTAATTTTGTCTCACTTCATTCAAATCAGACTAAAATAACGCAGCCCAATTAAAATTAACGTCAAAATTATTTGTTTTCAAATCATGAATCGAATCAAACATTGCAACTTAGAAATAATTATTTAATAAGAAAAGGTATATCATCACCCACTTTGAGGTATTTTTAAAAGACGATCAAAGTACAAAGTATACGTTTGTTTTATACAGTGGGATCAATTTATTAACAAAATAGCTCTTTTTTTAAAAATAAAATAAAATTGGGTAATAACTCAAATAAGCCCCCAATAAAATTCCTCCCCTCCCCTTGTCCTGGTGGGAATTGAACCCATGACCTCCTGGTGGGAATTAACAAAATAGCTCGTACTTAACTGAATAAAAATAAAAAATATAATCATACTAATATAATTCCAGGTGCGATTTCAAAACTCTAACACCACCAAACCCTACTTTTTCACCAAACTATACACACCATCTTATAGCATAAAACTCTAGGGATGTGTCCGTTAGAAGAACGTTTTTAGTTTTTGGTAAACTGCCGAACATCTATTTATTTTTAATGTGTAAATTAACTTTTGGGAAAAAACAAAAGGTCGATCTTCCATATTTCTAAGATAGGTCAGATTTACTTAATCACATATCCACCTAATATAGCCTAGATTTGTTAAGAAAAAGTTTGATGAGACATAAATGGGAAGAAATAATTATTTTGTCTAAAAATTGTGGCTGATAACTTAGGGCTCATTGGAACAGGGGCGGAGATACAAGAGGGCTGGAGGGGGCTCTAGCCCCCGCCAGCAATTTTTTTAGGGGTTGTATGGCCAAAATTCGGCACAATAATGTAACAATATTAAAATTAATGAAAACAAGAACCGCTGTAAAAAAAAAGCATTTACTCAATCCATTTCGCTAAATATTATGAAAAATTATACTATTATGAATATAGCAAGGCCTCATGAGCCAATATGATGTGTGATCGATATTTTGGAGATTTCAAGTTGATAATTGGATTGCATTACAGATGTGATCGATATTCATCACGAGATTTCAAAGTGGTCCTTTTTTTTTTTTTGTCTAATTAATCAAATCAATCCGTATACTCAAGTGAAGAAGCTAGAATAATGCCAATTTATCTTTGTAATGTGAGTTTTCAATTTTGTCTCGTGATTCAGTGAATGAAAATGAAAGCTGAGTAAAATGTCGCTAAAATGAAGCAATTTGTTACTCCATTGTGTCGACATTTTATTTTATTTTTTTTAATTTTAATTTAGTTGACGTTGAAATATTGGAAAATCTCCCAACACTTTGGATGCAGTGATATTGATAGTAACGCACGTCCATGTCTTGGAACAACAGCAATTGATCCATTTTCTTATTCAACTTTTTCATTATAAAAAATTTGGAAAATTGAATTTAATGAGAAAGTTTCACCACCGATTATCTAGAATGTAATATTCTATTCTTTTCATCTAGGGTGTTGTGAACTAAGAGTTCGTATCTTGAAAGACGGTCTTCTCATAAGTCATGGAAAGACCAAGGTTTAAAGTGTAAATTATAAGAAATAAGGGTAAAACTTTTGGGTTGCATGAATCGGGTTATAAACTTTATAACTACCACACGTTGCATACTATTTTTTTAGTATTGCAACTAACACATTTTACCTTTTATTATTCTAATTAAACTCCGCATTTCCATGAGCCTATGGAAAGACGATTTTTCCCAAAACTTTGCCTTGAACGAGTGTTAAATTAAAAAAACAAGATAAATTAAAATAGGCAAAGTCTTGGGAAAGATGGGGTTTAATTAGAATAATAAAAGATAAAAGGTCTTAATTGTAATATTAAAAAAAATTTATACAGCGTGGTAGTTATAAAGTTTATAATATGATTCATACAACCCAAAAATTTTATTTGCATTTCTTCTAATTTGCATTTTAAACTTTGGCCTTTCCATGGTTTATGAAAAGACCGCAAAAGACGAACTCTTGAAATTGAGTGAATAAAAAATAAGTATAAAAAATGAAAAATGAAATTTAGAGATTTAAATAAGAACATGTTTGTAATTCAGATTGTTTTATGGCAAAATCTTGAAAAATACCGTCTTTCCATATAATTATGGAAAGATGAAATTTGGTAAAAGATCTTAATTGTAATAGTTATAAAAGGATTATACAACGTGTAGTAGTTTATAACTCAATTCATACAATCCAATATTTTTATCTTTAATTATTTTAATTTACATTTTAAAACTTTATTTTTTCATGACTTGTAAAAATACTAATTTTCAAGATACCTACTCTTGTTGTATTGGGAAGGAAAGATAGTCTAAGCAGCCATTCTAGAATCCAATATTTACACGTGGATAACTAGCTGTTGACTCTGGTCAATGCCTACCATATTCTTTTAGTCTATTTTTTAAAGTCATTCCTAATTATTATTTTTAATTTGTACTATATTGTCGCATCCATCACTAAATGACAATCCTTATACTAAATTCTGTGTTAAACACATATCTATGTCTGCGGACAAAGTACGAAGAGTTATTGATCAAATTCGTGGACACAGTTCTATTTTAGACCTTAGCGGTTAGATAAAATTTATTTTTATAATTGATGAAATTAATAATGTAATTTGATTTTTTAAAATTATTTATTGCAATGAAATTACTATAACTTAAAAAAATGAAATATATTGAAATGTATAAATAATTATAATTTGACCCTAAAATAATTAAAATGAGATTTTCTTTTATTGATCTAACAGAGTTAGTCGAACTAACATGAAACTATCTTAGACTTTACTCATCAAATAAATAAATGATATCATTTTCATCTATAGTTTAAAAAATATCTTAACGCACTTACATAAAGGGGGCAGTACTTTTTTGGATAAATGAAGCACCCATTTTTGTACCATAATATGCTCAAGACACATTTATATGGATTTTTCTTTATTTTACTTATCATGAATTTATTTAAAAGTTAAGATTATTAAAAAAATGTACTTATTGGTAGTATAATAATCGAATATCATTTATGCTTCAATATATTTGTAGGCAAGAGCTTGAGGCCCAAAGTATATTGGGCCACTCACATATGGACTCAAACTGTAGAGATTTAAATAAAATAAATAAATAAAAACGCTCCGGCAGATTTATTTCTTTTCAAAACAATCAGACCGTTGAGAGAAAAAAAAAACCCGAACTAGCCGTTATCGCTCCATTTTCTTCACCCATATCCTCAAAACCCTAACCAATCAAACCTCTCTCTAAGAAACATTTTCATCCATAATAAAGATTCTTACTTTCTGCAATCAAAAGAAAGAACTAATTCTTACAAAATCCCGAAAGTTTGTAAGCAAAAGCTTCGAAATGGCTTCAAGAACCGCTACCAAAGACATCATCACACTCCGTGGGTCGGCGGCCATAGTCAGCGAATTCTTCGGTATGTTTCGGAATCTCGTTGAGTTATTTTCTGGGTTTTTTTCGGTGAATTGTAAATGGAGGCTGATTTTTTGAGTTTTTGCTGGGAAATCCCTTTTCAGGTTATGCTGCAAACAGGTTATTTTCTTGCTTAAATTCAGAGTATTGATTGCAGTTTCTTGGGAATTCTTTATGCTGGTGTGTGTGTTATGTAATGTATGTATGTTTCTTGGTTTAGTATATTGTATAATCGTGGATTGTACCCTGAAGAGAGTTTTGCAAAAGTCAAGAAATATGGTCTCCCTTTGTTGCTTACTCAAGATGAAGGTGTCAAAGCCTTCATTTCAAACTTGAATTCTCAGCTTTCAGGTACTTTTTGGGATTTTGACTGTTTTGTTAAATGTTAATAATACCCGAGTTCGCTTTTGTGTACTAATGTTGCTGGAACTGTGTTTGAAGAATGGCTGGAAGCTGGGAAATTGCAAAGGGTGGTTCTTGTGATCATGAGCAAGGCCACCGGTGAGGTCTTGGAGAGGTGGAATTTCAGCATCGAGACGGACAAAGAAGTCGTCGAGAAGGGGTAATGAAGTGGTTATAATCAGTTCATGTTGTTTAATTCAAAAATGTTGTGAATTTGTGAAGGCGATATGATATTGATTTTGATGATGATTTTGTGTTCTTGGTGTGTCGGTTGTTAGTGTTTCGAGGGAGAAGAGTGATAAGGAAATCATGAGGGAAATTCAAGCTATAATGAGGCAGATTGCATCCAGCATTACTTACTTGCCTTGCCTAGAAGAACCATGTAACTATACTCTCACCATTGTTCATGCATTTTCAATCTGTTGGGGTGAAAGTTTTCGTGTTTCTCACAGACGAAATCTGTTACTACTTCACAGGTGTTTTCGATGTCTTGGCATACACTGATACAGATGTTGCAGTCCCGTTTACTTGGATGGAGAGCGACGCTAAACTCATTGCAAATCCACAAATGGTCAAGCTGCATTCATTTGACACTAAGGTAGTACTAGTTATGCTATTTCCCCACTCAAATCAGTTTGGTTCAGAATGATAGGAATCTTAAGAGCTAATGGAAAACACCATTGTATTCTCTTAATATTTGTTGCAGATACACAAGGTGGACACTCTGGTTTCTTACAAGATCGACGAATGGGATGAAGAAGAGGCATAAAGTTTCGATCTTTGTTGCGTTGTAATGAATGAATCTGTTTCCTCGTCAATGATGAATGGATCATTGACAAACATGAAAGAAAAGAATCTTAGTGTGGATTTGAATGTATGAATATGACTTTCTTTTGAAATGGTTAATGGCTATATTTTTTCTTGTTCCATACAATTCTTTGGTGTGTCCTACTGTCCATTGAATATTTGGAGAAAAAGGAAGGAATAAAACCCATAATTTTTGTGAGGCTCATTGGAAGCTATTAATGTGGGATTTGGAGCATTTCCCTTGATTATTGGACACAAAATCTGGCCTCCAGCATCATTGTTTTCCACTAAAAAACAGGTTGTTTTCTGAGGTTCTTTCCTTTTCTTCTTTCTTTCTTATGGACAACTGAAAACATTTTCTTGAATAAGAAAGAAGAAGAAGAAGAAAAATGGACATTTACGATACCGAAGGAACTTCTTGGGCAGACCAGTGGGATCCAGAGCCATTGCCAGCAGCTTCAGACAAAGATGACAAGAAGAAGGGCAAAGATGGGAAGAGCAAGTTTGGGAAGATCTTAACCCTGAGTTGGGTTAAGAAGAACCTTGGCAAGAAATCCCAGAAATAGTAAATTTGACCAAGAAAAACAAAAATAGGGCATCGGTTTTCCTGATTTGTGCTGTTTCATAATGTTGTATATCTGACCAAGATTTCATAATGTTCACATGAACATTTTGCATTTTGGCCTTGTGTTTTGTTATTGTTTTGGCACTTTGGCTTCTTTCATTTTCTGCATTTTGCCTTCCTGATCTGAATTATGTCATTCTAAAACATGTCTTTTCCCAGAAAAAATGAGATAGAAAGACGCTATTTATAAATTATAAAGTGTAGAAATTATGAAAAGTTAACATTTTGAAAACACACTTTGTGATCAACCTAATGAGATCTCACGTAATAATATTAACCATGGATGAAATGGTCCCCAAATGCAGCAATTGCTTCTGAAAGAGAGGTTCGAGTGTTACCTAAGAATGAAACGAATGCAATGGTCTCAACTCTTAAAGACTCCATCTTGTACAAGGGAAGATCCTTCCCGAGAAAGCGTGTTTCGTGGAGGCATGTATTGGTATATGAACACTGATTTCCAGAGGTTTTCGACAAAATTCTCGAGGTGGCGAGGGCTGGAAACCTTAGCCAAGATCGGATCATGAAGAGGTTGTTTGTGTTCAGTGACATGAAGTTGATCAGGCTTTTTTAATCCTTGGGAAACTGATTATTAGGCATTATGTAGAAAGTTTAAGGAATGTTGGTATGGAAGTGTGCCTGAAACCCTTGTAATTGCATTATAATGGCTTTTCAGGTCCGGTAGAATTAAATCCCCTCCCTCGAAGTTGCATCATTATGGCTTTCCAGGTCAGGGTAGTTCCAATTCAAATCTCCCTTTTTGAAGTTGCGTAATTATGGTACCACAAATAGTTTGACGTGGAATTGCACTGAGAGACTCATCCCACTTTCTTATGTAAGCCACAGAGTCCCACCCCTATGCGTGCAACAAATGAAACCCTTTGTGGGACACATGAATGGGAATGAAAATAAACACAATCTTTTGCACTGAAATCTCAACGGAGATCTCTTTCTCCAATTTAAAGAGGAAATTGGAGGGGGGAAATAAGGGATGAAGAGATATGAATGTGTTATATTTGAACCGCCCAAAATGGACAAGTTTACATGAATTAACAATGGGAAAAAGTAAATTGTAACAATCCCAAACGTTTTCAATTACAATCGTCTGACTGGTCAACTGCCACCCTTTAATCTGGCCTTCAAAAGATGCTTCAGGCCAGAATGAGAGATAATACAGCCCTAAAAAGAGTAGTTTCATTGTTTTTGTTGTCTAAATAGACTGTTGTTTTAAAACAAATATATTGCAAGTGAGAAAACCAAAGATTCCTTGGCAAGCACATCAGAGCTTCATTTCCTGTGATCATGGCAGTGCATCTAACACACCATCACTCATTCTTGATGAGATCAGACATCAGGTAGGGTTTCCGAGCAATGACTACATAGTCGAGTAGCAAGAGGTTGGACCAACCCAATCGAACCTTCTAATGGCTGATCTGAGGATTGGAGAGATGTTTGCCACAATCCGAGCAAATGTTCTCCAAATCGAAGGTCTCATCGTACTCACCGCTGTTGACACACTTACCACATTCAGCACAGCGGGGGATGCAGATTGTACATGCCCTGCATGGCTCGGTATTTGGCTCGGTATTCTTTGCTGGACAATCCACGGACGGGCAGTCATAGACCAACCGATGTTTATTACACTTGGAACACAGTTCAATGTCAATGGCACGATCATCATCGCACAAGAAGTATTTCTTTCCCCTTGAGTAGTAGTGTGGCTTGTAATCATTCTCTGTCTGGTGCTTGTTCACACCCAAAAGCACCTTTAATTCTTCAAAATGCTCATGTGTAACGCCTGAAAGTTCCCCAATACGAAGACACTTTATACCCTGAGAGCCTGACTTGAGGTTGAAGGCTTTTAATAGGCCAACCGTGCCCTCGATACTCAGCCGTGTACAACCAGGAACACAAAGCTGCACAAAGCCAGACGAATATAAAATAAAGTCAGAATCTTGTTCATATGCACACAAAATTTACAATGAATATAAATAACAAGATCTTTGAAATCCCATAGGCCATAGCTATCGCGTTGTAAGTCTCACGGATCATAGCTTAACCTTGCTATTCTAACAAAACTAAACTCAACTAACTGCACCATCTTCCTTAAACTCCTTGTAACACCGCACCAAAAGGCAATTTCTGGTCACTAGACTCACCACGATGCAGGAAAAGGCAGATCAACCATGTCTGCATTTGCACAAGATAGATACTTAATGTCCCGACCTACTCTATCTCCTCGCTACAATGCAACCTATGCCATTCCCTGATACAAAATGATGCATCTTACGTTTTACACAACCAATTGAGTCTGAGTTGCACAACATAGACAATTCATGTCCCCGCAATGCAACAAATGACTCCCCGTGTATAAAAGGATGCACCCCGGTTCACCAAAATAAATCTAACCCATTTGCACAATGTAGGAAGATAATATGTGTTTCAAACCTACTCTAGGTTAGGCCAATCTGGCCTCCTAAATACTTCAAATTACATTAATGCCTCCTATATACTCCACACTACATTCGAGTATCCAATTCAAGATCACTCTTCCAGAGCCATCCATTCAACTTACATTGAACACTAGTATCAGCAGTGGACTGCATTAACCACAATCACAATCTAGACAAATGTCACCTAATCCAACTAACATCGGGCACTAGCACTGACTATGGACAACATCAACCACATTAACAACATCAACACAATTTCAAACTGACTAAGCTCAAGTAATCCCAAAAATAACAAGCATGCATGATTGAATAACTGCTAACCTTTCTCAACCGGGGATTCTCCTCAAGAACCCGTCTGATCCCAGCGTCCGTGATCCTAGGACACCGCATGAGGCACAGGCACTCCAAAGTCCCCTGAGCCCAGCTAGCCAACTCAACAAGAACATCATCAGTAATCCTCTCATTCAACGGCTGCTCAATATGCAGATCCCTCCACAACAACGAATCACTCTTCACCATAGAATTCAAAGACTTGCAAACCATCCCCACCGACAGCAAATCCTTAACCCCCAAATATCTAAGCGCGAAACCCAAACCATCGTGAGGAGGAGATCTATCCTCATCCTTAACTGCAATAACAGTAACCTTGGGGTAATACCCTAATCCTAGCGCGCTATTCCACAGATAGCTGAATCCGGCATCCTCCAGCCACCCGCTGATCGCCGTGACTGTGGTCTGAATGTCCATCCCGAACGGATCCGATGGCAGCAAATCGATGATGTCGCGTGAGCTGCGCGCGTCTATGCCCTCTCTCTCACCCTCACATTTCTCCTCCAGCCGGAATCCCGCCGGAAAAATAGGTCGGTGGGAGCAATTCAAAGCCATTTCTTCAATCCTCTTCAATAACCTAATCTAACTACCAAAATCCCCCCCTTTTTTTCCCTTTTTTTCCCCGAATAATCTTCTACCAATACAGTTAATCAATAATCACCCGCCAAATCTACCGACAGACTACAACAACAAAAAATCCGAATCGATAAATAACAAAAAAGGCTAAAAAGATTTTTTTTAAAACCCTCGATTTTGATGGCAAAATAAAACTATGCACCAAAAACCTCACCGAGTTTAATTAATCAATCAATCAACCAATACCTAGATATACAGAAAGCTACGAACCCTAATTGATTATACCTATGTGAACGTGATAAAAATGCGGAAAATTCAAGAAAAAAAAAAGAAATTTATTTTATTTATTTATCGCGGAGGTATTCGGAGAAGAGCTATGAAGAAATCGGGAGGGGAGGGAATAAATGGGAAATTTGGGCGAAAAAGTATATAAATATGAGGGCAGATCGGAGATTGCGGAGCGGGTGCCACGTGTACGGCTGAGAAAAGGGGTTTCCGAATTACGCGGTAAAAGTGGTGGCGGGAATGAAATTTCTGGGCTCTAGGGTACCCGCCGGAATCTGCGATCTGGATTTGGTTTAGCCCTTGGATTTTATCCAAGTGGTTGGGTTGTTTACTCGGTCAATTCTTCCGCCATCCTCGTTTTACGTATTTGCCCTTGACAAACTTTAAATTTTATAAAAATTAACTTAAATAATACATGATTAAATTGTAAATGAATGCAACATTAGTTGGAGTAAATGATTGTTACACTAGATATATATATAGAGAATTGTAAATATGAGAGAGTTTCTTGTGGGTTCTATCTAGGATGTTAACCATCTAAATGTTTGATTTCTGGACTTTTTTTTGTCATAAGGTGGTACTCAGTTCTCATTCATAATAGTATTCTAATTACACATAGAATGCATTCGAGTTAGTGAATGTGCTTCGGCTACGAGGGATCTATCGACTTGTACAGTGACGAACCTATTAAACACCATAGATAAAATTTTAATTTCTCTAAATAAACACCTTATATCTAGTGGGATTACAAGGAAATTCCTAACACAGCCTATTCTCACAATTTGTCCTGATCACCACGTGCGTAGAGCCTCTGCTACTTGTCTGCTTTATCGCATTGAGGATTAATTGTTATTGTTGTTTGTGTGGCTGTTTATACTAGCAATTCCTTATGGGCTTGCCATGTTTTGTTTGTCCCTTGTGTTCTTGCACGCCATGTTATCATTGCTCTTCTAGTCGCTTTGCAGAATGTCGCATGTGTCGTCATCTTGGTCTAACCTTGATATAGATCGATGGACGGTGTGTTTTACCTCTTCATCAACTTCTAGTGTTGGATCACAGCCATAAGAGCGGGGGATTTTGTCCTTAACTTCAAATGAAATTATAATTTAAAACAAAAACTAAAAGAGTGGGAAGAAATTATAGGTTGTTTGTCCATAACCTTTTGGACAGACCACTTATTTTTTACCTTATACGTTGTATTTGTTAAATTACATACAAAATTTAGCATTTTTAAAAATATTTTGCTATAGCATATATTTTTATATTTTCACCTTCAAATACTCTTTTTTGTACTAAAATATTTTTTCATTTATATGCCAAAACAGTTTACAACTCCTCACTACCACCTATAATGCCTAACCATAAGCTTTGCACAATACTTTCTGAGCTTAGGCCTCATCTATGCTGTACAAACGATAAATCTACTATAGCATTTGTAATCTCCACATCCTTAACATTATCATGAAAGCATTGATCATTCCTCAAACTCCACATGTTATGTACAATCCCAGCAGCTGCAAGTTTTAGCATACCTGCTCTGCTGCTTTTACCTTTACATCTACAACAAACCCATGTCATTTCTTGCTCCCATCTTTCAGGCTCCCTTGCCACTTGCAACCAGTCTAGTACAACCTTCCATATTGCTCTTGTTCTTTGGCACTGAAATAACAAATGATTATGTGTTTCTCTATCACCACAAAATACACATATTTCATCATCAGCAATCCAAAATCTCTTGAGTCTATCATTTGTACTCATTTTCTTGTGACAACACATCCAGAGTGTAAACTAAGTTCTTGGCCTGGCTTGATTACCATAGAACACAGCTTTCCATTTGACATCCTCTTGCTGCTTTGTGATTTCTTGGTATACCGCCCTTACTTTGAACTTCTCTTTTCCCAATTGATTTCTCCAGGCCTCCAGCTGTTTGATTTCCTCTCTGCATGTGTTTATTCTCTGCAATGTCCGGTAATTGGACTTTGGGAATTCCATATTCAGTACATCCCTGCCCTTTACATAATAGGTATGAATCCATTTGATCCATAACCTATCAGGTTTCCTGCAAAGATTCCACGGGTTCTTACTCAAGCTGGCTACACACCACTCTATCGGCGATATTACATTCAATCCCCCTGCCTTGTTGGATCACAGATCTTGTCCCACAATACTGGAGCCTTCCTAGTGATATCACCACCACCACCTCACACATAAGATCTGCAATGGACTTCCACATGTTTCAATACAACTTCTAGATTGGGAAACACTGTAACCAGTAGTTTACAATGACAAACAATACATAGTTGGATTCTACCTGCATAGCTAAGAAGTCTAAAGTTCCAATGCTTTATTTTCTCCACCATTCTATCTATAAGAGGTTGTCATACCTGGACAGTAGGTTTCCTACTGGAAAAAGACAATCAAAGATATTTGAAAGGTAAGGTCCCTTCCATAAACCCTGCACCTGTTTCTATAAAATCCCCTTGAATAACCCCCACTTCTCCAAAATACACTTTACATTTGCCTTTATTTACTTTTAGCCCTGTAGAATCCCCAAATTTCTGGTAAGCACTCGTTGAAATGTGCACAGATCCGGGTTCTCCTCTTGCTCATAACGATACATCACCAGCAAATGTTAAGTTTGTCAACTTCGGTTCCTTGCACATTGAGTGGTATTTGAATCATGGCTTATTCCCGTATGCCGCAAACATCTGCACATGTATTCCATGACAATTACAAACAACAGAGGAGAAATGGGGTCCCCCAACCTCAATTCCCCCTTTGCATGTACAAACTGAGTAAGCTTGCCATTTATGTTGTACGTGTAGCTCACAAACTCAACACATAACATTGTTCATCTGATAAACTGTGTAGGCATGCCTAACTCCTTCATTGTAACTTTCAAAGCCCTTCATTTAACAGTATCATAGGCTTTCTGAATGCCCATTTGAACCAGACATTTAGGATCACCACACTTCCTGTTATAACCTCTTATAACCTTTGATTAGTTCATAAACCAACATTATGTGATCATTGATGCTCTTGACAGGCACAAATGCTGCTTGGTTCTCCAGTATAATCCCAGGTATGACCTTACTCAGCCTATTGGCTAACACTTTAGGAATGATCTTATAGAGTATTGTGCGATAGGATATGGCCTCAACTCTCTAACCTTCATAGCAGCAGAGTGTTTAGGTAATAGGGTCGCCGGTGTACTATTTACAGGTTTATACATCCTGCCATTCTCAAAGAAGTCTTGCACAGCTTGCATCAGTTGTGTTTTTATCAAACCCCATTTTACTTTGAATATTTTATCACCAAATCCATATATTCCCGGGGCTTTAAGATCCCCAATCCCCTTCAGTGCACCATAAACTTCTGCCTCAGTTACTTTTCCAATCAGCGTCTTTCTGCTATCACTGCTTAACACCTATCCCTTCCTTATCACTTCTATATCAATTCCTTCCAGTTGTTACACATTCTATCCTACCAGCTCCCTATAGAAGTTCAAGACTTCCTCCTCCATTTCAGCCTGGTTTACAGTCACTGATCCATTATCTTTTTCATGTTTTGAATCCCAGTCATTCTATTTTTGCCCCTTACCAAAGCATGGAAATATCTGTTGTTTCCCACCCAACCTCAACCACTTAGCTTTTGATTCCTGTCTTGCTAATTTCTCATCCACTCTACCCCAGTATTTCACATCCTCAATACTCTTCAGTACTGCTCTGATCAGGTCTTGGTTAAGTTTGTTTGCTCCCAAAGCTTTTTGTGTTTTTTCCAGGTTTTCATTTGCCTTTCCAGCTTTTGTTTGGCTCCACTGATTTGTTTGATATATCCTCTCAAATCACATTGCAGCTTCAGTAACTTCTGCCATAAAACATAGGCCTACCATACATTTCTTTCCTCCAGCTCCTATCAATAGCCTTTAGTACTTCAGTATTCTCCAATAAGCAGTTCAATAGTTTAAACTACGTATGTCTCATATCCTCCTGAGCATCTATACTGACCTTTACTAAGGCATGATCAGAAATGCCAGGTTCAAGATTTTCCACAACTGCATGGGAACTTTGTAAGCCATTCCACATTAACAATTACTCTATTTATTCTGGGATAGATGACACCCCCACCTGCCTGTTAGACCAGGCATAGTAGTCCCCTCTGCTCTCACATTCAAACAATCCCACTTTATCCCTCATAGCTTCCAACTCCCAAAACTCCTGTATTTGTACCTCATTTCCTCCTATCCCATCCTCTGTAGTTAGAACATTATTGGAATCTCCAACGAGAATACATGGACCTGTGACCAGCTGCTGAGTTTTTCTATGTCAATCCACAGTTTCTTCCTCATTCCCCCCCCCTTTATTTCTTGTATAAATGGTTGTCATCCAAAACAGTAACTGATCATCCACACCATGTACTTCACACAAGATCACCTGCTTATAAAACTTGACTTTCCTGAGCTTCACATTACAGACGGAACCCAAATTCTGCCATTTTGATGAGCTGAGTAGTTATTTTCAAACTGCCAGCATCCACCAAATATCATTCTTGTCTCCTCATTTTTCCGTGTTTAACTCTTGTTTCTACTATTACAGCTATGCTTAATTTCAAACTATTGAGACTGGAGCTGATCTCTTTAGTTGTCTTGTTTAACCCCTTCACATTCTAAGAAGCTAACATGGTATATACCCCAGGTCTCCCCCTGGATCAATCCAAACCTTGATGAGATCCTCTTCTTCTTTTTCTGCACTGCTATGTGAACCAGCTGGCCTGTCAAACTTCCTTATATCCTTCTACTTAGTTCCTAAATTTATAGCAAGGCCATTTCTTTTATCTTTCCCTTATGAGCCAACCACATTCAATTTACTACCATTATCACTTTCACCCTGCACTGCATCAGTATCTGGTTCCTATTTCCCATCCGTGGTTACTTCTTCTTTGTGTTTTTATGCCATATCTGCACCACCCTAGCCTCCTTACACTTATGGCCTTCCTTATAACATATGTCACAGAATGGGGGTTTGTTCTCAATCACAACCCGCTGATCAATCACACTGCCATTCACATCCTTGATCTTCACAATGTCCACTATCTTTTGAGAGCTATCAACCTCCACTAACAATCTGGCATAAGAAATTCTAATTTTGTTTGTTGTGCACTAATCCGTAAACATGGGCTTACGTGTCACACTCCCTATCTTACAAAGGCTCCTTTGTCCCCATAGGTGCAGTGGTAGTTTAGGTAATATAACCCACGCTGGTACAATCCTCACCATATCTCTGTCCATAAAGAAATTAGGCTTCCATAGGTGCAGGAAATTAGGCATATTGAATATGGTATATGACTCTCTCTTCATTACCTCATCTCTTTCTATTTTGGATTTGAATTTCACAACAAAATATCCATCATCATTATACAACAAGTCAGGGAGGGTAACAAATGTCCAGACCTTCATTATAAATAATTTTACAGCATTCATTGACATGTCTGCTCCGATGACATACAAAAGTAGTGCATTCTCCCAGTGTTCCAGTTCAAACTTCACATCACCAGGTTCAATTTCAACCTCAAATTCCCCATTGACAACTTTCGGGGCAACAAATTCAATGCTCATACCATTCTGTTGGACTCTATTTCTGCTTATAACATCTACCCACAACCTAGGTGCAGTTGTATCAGTAACTACAGTTTGAGTAGGTTGCAGAATTACCTCATTAGCTTCCAATCAGTTCCCTATATCCAATAAGCTCTCCAGGCTCCGTCTGAATTGAATCCTCTATCACTATTTCACTCTGCTCTTCCTCCAATTGATCGGTGAAGACAACACTACTCTCCTGAGCTGCTTCACTCCACTCCTTCATCGACGAGAACGCCTTCTTCTTTGGCCGTCCTCGTCCCCATTTCATGGCTGCTTCCAATCGCACCACCACTATGTGAGAATCGCCCGCACAGTCATAACAAGTTACCTCTATTTGATTTTTTTAAATACATATTATTACTTGTTTTAATTTATGAAATACAATATTTAATTTTTATAACAAATTGCTCCCCCTGTCCCAACTGAATTTATACTCTTACTTTTTTTTACACTATTTTCTATCAAAGTTTGACCACACATTAAATATTAATATGAACAACAATATTATCGTGTGATATTGTTCAATTCGTCGTAACAAGTAGTTTCTTAATCTCAACTTTTTATTTACCATTATTATACGTAGGTAGACATTTTAACGGTCAAACATGTTTCTTGAACAACGTGATCAGGAGCAGGGGTATTAATTTTTGAAAATTACTACAAATTTTAAAAAAATTACTCTTCAGTCTCCATCAGAAATTTACTATTGCTACCATTAAAAAAAAAAACTACCCTTCAGCCTCCATACATTTTTCCCTAATGCTACCAATATTTTAAAAATTGCCCTTCAACCCCATAAGATTAGATAAATTATTTTTATTAAATAATATTTTATTAACAATTAATTAATTAGCCCCAACCAAGAAAATTTTTTTGGCTCCGCCCCTGAACGTGATAATGCCGAGGGTGCAAATTCACCTGGAACAGAGGGAGTACATCATTTAAGGTTAAAGCCCCATTGGTCTGTCCATAAACTTATAGAAAGACCATATTTTTTGAGACTTTCTCAAACTAAAATTCAACGTGGCTATAATTTAATCAAGATGATTTTAATTTACTTAAATGAAATTTAATATATTTTATAATTATTAATTTTAATTCAATTTACTGATAAAGGAGGGCAGTATGATTAACTTGTAAGAGAAATACAACGAAGGAGCACAAAGCAACGAGGTTGCCCGGAAGACTTAAGCGATGTTGATTTGACCAAACTAATCCTTGGAGGACAAGAAAAGTAGCTAGTCCTAGTCGTGGCGTGGGGTATAGGTTTAGGTACATTTTATTGCAAATTATTGTTTTTTTATTCTGAAAACGCTAATGATTGTTTTTAAGTGCATCCATTGAATGTGATTTTTTTGTTAATATGATATTTTAACAATTATTGAAAAAGGTGAACCTTTAATATTATTAAATGTTTTGATTTGTGTATCAATATTTGTTGATGTTTTACTAGTAGGAATCGATGTTTTATATAATACATATTTATTGATATAAAACTAACATTTTAAAGTGTGCTGATATTTTACATGTTGGAGGTATGATGTTATGCATTTTCAAATATCATATTACTTTGATAATTATCGTGTAAAATTTATATTCGGGATTACATTAAATGTGAGTTATGAAATTTTGTATAGAGTCTTGTAATATATTTATTATGATTATGTCTTCTATTATTTTAGTACTAGGTATAATTTTGTTCGTTTTAATTTTCATAAAAATTAACTATGGATGAATCGATAAGAAATATCAATATTTTGGTTAATATATCAATTTGACATTTTACTATTTTTTTTTTGTTGATATAAGCGGATCATCACATTTAAGCAAACTCTTAAATGAGTTCCAAATCAATCCTAAGTATACTTTTAACACAACAACATGACATGTCAAATGAGGAAGAATATTGTTATAACGAAAAATATAAAAAAGTTCACTAGAGCTCTAGGGTATATTGACTTGTACATATTGTTGTATTTATATGTTAATAAAAATTAGAGTAAAATGCATTCACTCCAGATATTTTTTTTATATTAGTGATATTAGTATGTTAAGGTGATGACCCAGTCGATGATTGACAAATGTACATAATTGTTAGGTTTTCACTCAACATCTAATTTTAACGCAGTGGTTTATGGTAGTTATGCACACTTGTCAATTTTCTATTGGGCCATCACATTAACATACTTAAACCACAAACATAAATTTTCTTCTGCATTCACTCTGAGTTTTTTGTTTGGCAAAATCTTGGGAAAGACCGTCTTTCCATATGCTTATGGAAAAATGCAGTTCAATAATAATAATAAAAAGGTAAAAAGCCTTAGTTGCAATATTAAAAATTTATTATGTAACGTGTAGCAGTTATAAATTTTACAACCCGATTCATGTAAATTGAAAATTTTATCTTCATTTCTTCTAATTTGCACTTTAAATCTTGGTTTTTCCGTTTTTTCAGGAGGCAGACTCTTTTAGTTTTGTGCAGCTACCGTTTAAAAAAAAAAAGCACAAATAACCCATATTTTTCGTCGGCCCAATTATGCATTAGCCCAAGAATACAAGTCCATTAACTTGGAAATTCATCAATGGCAGGTGACGTGGCAGACTATCATATTTCGTCCGAGTCCGCCCAAATTCTCAATCACCTTTCGTTCAGAAAATAGAAAAAACGTTTCCCTCGCATTTTCCGTCTCTTTCTCTGGAGCAGAGAAAGAGGGTTTCAAATTCAAAAATTTCGGCTTCGCAGCATCTGTTCAGCAATATCCAGCTCGCCGGAACACAAAGTCACGCAGTGGAAATGTCTCCCGGAGAAGAAGAGAAGAGAGAGCCGAAGAACTACCGGAGACTGGTTGCTCTGACCGGCGGTGCTGCTATTCTAGCTCTCGCGATCAACTTCGCCATCTCCGCCGTCAATTATCACTCCAGAAATCGCAAGAAGAAAGGTCTGATCCCACTCTCCAGTTATTATGTAACAGTTTCGTTGACTTTAGATTTATGTTCATCATTTACTTAAGAGCTGCTTAGATCGAACGTGCTAAATTGTTAATTAATATGCTATCGGCTTCACGCGCATCACAGTATAGCAATATCCTTGACTTCAATGTTATGTTCTGCAATGCTTCAGAGGTGCGGGGATCCAAAGTGCAAATTAATTTATCAGGTTCGGAGATTTTGAAATTAGCGGACAGAATAATTGCTAGATCTAAGAAAGTCCATGATTCGGTCGCTGCGATCCAGCTCGAAAAGGTATATCTATTGATTGTTTCCTGAACGGAAAAGTTTCTAAGAATTGATTAATGATGTAGTTAAATTGTTGACTTAGCAGGTTACTTATGCAAATGTGCTTCTACCATTAGCTGAGTTAGACGGCGAACTATTTCCCCTCGTGCAGTCGTGCGTCTTCCCTAGATTGGTATCTACCTCAGAAGATATGAGGAAAGCAAGTTCAGAAGCCGAGCGAAGGATAGATGCGCATGTTTCTACTTGCAGGTTTTACATTCAGCACCTATTCATTTTTAGCCTAAATGACATTGCTCATGGTTTAAGATGTAGTCAGTTATAGCAAACCTTCCTATTCACTTTTTTTCACTCAATTGTGATGTGACGTTCATGAATGCGTCAAAATTTGCAATCTCTTTCTGTCCATAGATGCTCATGTTTGTTTTAATGTAATCTCATTCAGTCTTATAATGATGCTCATGCAACTTATGCAGTAAGCGGGATGATGTATACCGTGTTGTTAAAGCTTTGCTGGACAGAGGTGACCATTTGAGCTCTGAAGATAAACGCTATGCTAAGTCCCTGGTATGAGATTGCTATCTTCCCCCTTACTGTTTCT
Source organism: Rubia yunnanensis (assembly GCA_037428765.1). Taxonomy (NCBI): domain Eukaryota; kingdom Viridiplantae; phylum Streptophyta; class Magnoliopsida; order Gentianales; family Rubiaceae; genus Rubia; species Rubia yunnanensis. The sequence continues at coordinate 80,218,871 of CM075071.1, read as the reverse complement.
AGTAGAATTCAAAAGTGAGGTGTAATTTGTGGTCATATGCTTGCTTGAATAATGATATCCAAGGTTCTTTTAAAGCATATATTTATTCCGTCATATTCAGTGACAGGTTAAAGATTTTGAGCGCAACGGGCTGAATTTGACCACGACGAAGAGGGAGGAACATCAGCGCTTGAAGACTCAAATAGATGATCTCAGTTTGCAATATATCCACAATCTGAATGATGATAAGTCCTACATCCTCCTAAATGAGACCGAGCTGGCTGGATTACCCCTTCAATTTCTCAAGGTTTTGTGTTTTTCCATACTCATCAGGAATTCTTCTCGTATCTTCTCATAATTTGACCTGCAAGTTCTGCTAGAAGAGTTGATTAAGACTCCCTACCTTTCATTACTTTTGAAATAATGATTTCCATATTTCACCTGCTTGCCTATTGATATCTGATTTTAGAAATCAAAATTGTATCAGCATAGTTGAAAAATTAGTCCTCTCTACTAGGTACCTGCCCAATCATATATTTTCCATCAGTGGCAAGTTTGAACTCCTTAATTAGAAATTTAGAATCAAGACATAGCCATACTAGGGTGATGTATGGCCTTCTCAACATCAGCAATCAGCAGCAGCAACACCAGTACCTGTACCACTAACTTCTATAAAATCTCCGTGCAGACCTTAGATGAATCTGAAAATGAAAAGGGTAAATACAAAATCATCCTGAGAAGTCACAGCGTGTCACTGATCTTAGAGCTATGCAAGGTAAGTGTGTTAATATATTGTCTACTTTATGAGATCTCCTTAACAATTTAGTTTTCCATTTCCATCATCTTAGTTTATTTCATTTTAGTTGTAGAATTGGGGAATCAGCCTTATTTATCAATTTAAATGTTTCCCAGAACTGAATTTCCCCTTTAGAGCTGGCCTCAGCTTTGTTGATACCCAATCCATTGCTGCATATCCTCATGCTTTTTGTTAACAGAATTATGTCATTTGTGAAAGTATGGAGGTACACACGTTTGCATTGCTGCGTGGCTTTAAAGAATCCTCTGTCTTGTTCATTCTCAGTTGCATGCTCTATTCTTAGAATTTTGTATTAATTGCTCGTTGGCTAGAGCATCCTTATGCCATACAACATTTTTATTAGGTAGGACATACAAGGAAGGCTGTCGCAGTCGCTTATGGAAGGAGATGTGAAGCCAATATATCCATCTTAGAGAAACTGGTATTGAAAATCTCATCTTCTGACATTTAGAAGCTATATATTGAATGCTGTAGCATGATTGCATTTGTATATATGTAAGTTCTCTTTTCTTTTTCTGAGAAACCTTTAAAATAAAAGTTTGCTTTCCATTTTTATTAGTAACCAATTCATCTTTCGAGAGACAAGTTTAATGGCCTTTTATACTGTATAATTGAAGACAACGGTTTGTAATTAATCACCTCATCGAGAACAGTCTTTTGCTCCCAAGTCCGAACATCGAGAACAGTCTTTTGAAATAAGGAGAACTACCTTAGCATTTACAATATTGAGATCCATTATCTATTTGTCCCCTGCTTGTTTATGTAGACTTCTAGTTGTTGAAGTTTCTGGTTCCTTCTTCTTTCATTAATGATAATATGTCATTATCAGATTCAATTGAGGCATAAAATGGCTAGATTACTTGGATATGGCAATTATGCGGAGTTTGCTATCCATCATAGAATGGCAGGTTCATCCTCAAAGGTCAGTCCCTCCTTGAATTGTTGACATGACTCTTCAGTTTCCCTTTAGTAACAGCAAAAGCATATACGAGGTCTTTATAAAAGTTCATTCATTCACTTATTGTTTTTCAATAGTATGTCAGAGATGAATTAGAAGATGATTCCATTTTCTTAGATAAGTTCAGCATGACACCTTATCTATGTTTGTCTTCTTAGCAGAGCTGTCAATCTCTTATCCTAATCGAAAACCCGACCCGGACCAATGCTATCAAATTCAACCCAAAATTCGACCTGATCTGAGAGATGGACTTGAATATGAACCTGATACGATTGAACTCAACTCAAAACCCAAGAAATCTTGACCCGAACCTGAACATGACACGATCAAATTCAACCCAAAACCCGAATATGACCCAATAATCTAAACGGACCCTAAATCAATCCGAATCCGATTAAATCCGATCTTAATTCAACCTGAACCCAATTCAACCCAATAAGTCAGCTATATAAACCATGACCCAATACGACCCAATAATCTGAATATGACCCAATAATCTGAATATGACCCAATAATCTGAATATGACCCAATAATCTGAACTCGACCTGAACACGGACCCTAGATCAATCCGAACCCGATTCAATCCAATCTCAATTCAACCTAAACCAAATTCAACCCGATAAATCAGCTATATAAACCATGCACATAATCAACGCAGAACTAATGTAATTATAAAACCCGATAATAATGCAATTGTAACAAATATTATTATTGAAACATTACCTAAATCAACCTGCATTTAATCGAGTAGCATAATAACCTGATCCAAAATGAACCAACCCGAAACATACTCGAATCCAATATGAAACATAATTAAGAATAACTAACATGATCCGACCCAAACAAAACTCCAGTACAATAAACAACACGACATTAACCCTACCCGATCTAACCTGATAATATTCTGACCCCACCTAACCCGAGTACAAAAATTACGTGACTGTAACCCGACCCGACCCAACAAATGGAAATCGACACGTTTCAATCCGACCCGTTTCCAACCCGACACGATAACCCGAATTGACACCTCTGGTTCTATGTTCTTTGCAAGGTCTGTTGATTTGTCTATGTCATTTTTTTCAGGTATTTGATTTCTTGGAGGATGTGTCAGGCAACTTAAATGAACAAGCTGATAAGGAACTTGCTATCTTAAGAGAATTAAAGGTTAGTTTTGAAACTGACACTTCCCTTTCCTTACTCAATTGTTTTATTGTCCCTTGGAGTTCCCAGCCGTAGTGATTGTATGATTTATACTTTCCAGAAGCAAGAAGAAGGACATTTAACCTTTGGAGCTGAAGATATAGCGTATTATATAAGGAGGGCCAGAGATTTACAGATTGATCTTGACTTTGTAGATCTTAAACAGTACTTTCCTGTCAATTTGGTTCTGTCAGGGATCTTCAAGATATGTCAGGACCTATTTGGTGATTATAAATTTCTTTTACTTGAGATAGTAATTTTGAACCTTTTACATTAATAATTTGATACAATTATTTTTCTGTATTTTTTCTCTCTTAAAAGGGTTAAGGTTTGAGGAAGTCACAGATGCAGAGGTTTGGAACTCTGATGTGCAGCTTTTTTCTGTTTTGGATTTAAATTCTGGAGAGCTCATGGGTTACTTCTATCTGGATATATACTCCAGGTTTGCGCCATCATTCCTAAATTCAGAACTTGTTTGTATTTGGTCTTATTTTAGTAATTAACCTGCATTCAGCTAAAACTGCGACTCTAATGCAATTGAGCAGGGAGGGAAAATATGCTCAGACCTGTGTTGCAGTGCTTCAAAATGGCTCATCAACTGGTCGGGCAAAGCTGGTAATTATTTGAACTGTATTTTGTTTAGAGAGTTTATGCGTATGATAAATTCTTCTGGAATTCCTTGTGGCGTGTTCCTCTGTGCTGTGTCAGCGACACGATTAATGGTTATCAGAAGCACTTGTGCCATTGAATGCCTGTGCCATACCCTCTCTTTTTTACTTAGGTTGCTTGTTACTATTTTTCTAATCAAGTACTGATACCCTTGTATAAAATCCTTATTTACTCACTATTCTACTTAGTGTTCGGCACATTTAACATATTTTTAGGCTTGTCTTTTGAATGTTGTTGCATGCTATGCAGATCCCCGTTGCTGTACTTATTTCACAATTGGAAAAGGAGGTTGATGGCCATCCAGGGCTATTGCGATTCTCTGAAGTGGTTAATCTTTTCCATGAGTTTGGCCACGTGGTATGTGCCAGTCAGTTTATATTGTTTTTCATCTTTCTCTCATGGTGGTGGATCCGGTGATACAGGATTTATTTAATGTGGCATTACGATGCTAATAATTTAATTGAATTTGATAAATTCATTTTATCTATTTTAGAAAATTCTGGTTTGTTGAAATGATAAATTTTCAGTACCAAATGTTGGAAATCAAACAGAAAAAATGAAGGCGCACAGATTTTGAATGTTGTTTAGTTGCCATCCAGTCCAAATTGTTCCTTAATTGCTGTTCAGTAATTTTTTGGTATCTTTGTTTTAGGTACAAAGTATCTGCAACTGTGCGTCATTTGCTGGATTTTCTGGGTTGCGTTTGGATCCTGATTTTGTTGAGATTCCTGCCCGTATGTTAGAGAACTGGTATATGGTTGAACAAAATAAACTTTGATTTTCTCTATTTAATAAGTTAATGTTCAACTTACGTTTCCTTATTATTTTTTTTCCTTGTCAGGTGTTACGAGAGCCTGTCGTTAAAAATGATATCTGGTTTTCATAAGGTAATGAACACTAATGACATCTTAACTAGAATTGTAAATAGGCTCTTGTGATATCGAATACGAGTTATATGGTATCCCTGGGGTACCACGAGCATCATATCCCTCAGGAATATTTTGTGCATTTCATATTGTATGGTGGTGCATTATGTTATATGAGATTGTTCATTATCATAATTTGATTGTGTTTACTACGTTAATATTGTATGCACAAATAACAGTATTAAAATGCACATTCAATACATATATAATACACAATCATGGTACCCCAGGGATAGAGTATAAGTACTGATTGAATACTTGCTGAAGGTCTTACCAGACGGTTTTATATGATACTTCTTGTAGGATATCACAAAGCCCCTCGATGATGATGTCTGTGAATCACTGAAGCGATGGCGATCCTCCTTCTCAGCATTGAGATTGAAACAAGACATTCTTTATTGTCTTTTTGATCAGATAATTCATTCTGCTGACGATGTGGATAGTCAAGGACTATACGAGCATCTTCATCCCAAAGTAAGCCGTGCACATTGCCAGGCTTTAGATCATTCTAGCTGCCAAATGCTTGTCTCAATCTCTTGCTGTCCTTTTCTAGGTCATGTTGGGATTGCCTGCTTTGGAGGGAACAAATCCAGCTTCGTGTTTCCCCGGCTCTGCTATTGGCTTTGAAGCTACTTGTTACACTCGAATTTGGAGTGAGGTCTGAATTACTCTTTTTAAACATTCTTTATTCTGATGCCTGCCATTGTTATTAAGGGAATTAAAACAATTCCATTTTTTCCATTCTATACACAGCACAGCTTTAGTGTTTCGCCTGTTTCCTTTTTTTTTCCTTCTCCCTTTTTCCGTTTGGAGACGGCTATTTAGTTTCATCCATGTGCTGAAATTTGCCATGTTAGGTTTTCGCTACCGATCTTTTTGCCTCAAAGTTCAGCGGTGATCTTTTCAGCCAGTACACCGGCTTGCAGTTCAGGAATAAGGTAACTAAGTAAATCAGTGTCTCCATTAAACTTACCCTGAATGGTGAGAATTACATGCATATACGTTTGAAAGATTAGGTTATGTCAGTCTAGTCTTTGAGAAACTGAAATGTCCAATTTTACTTGTTCGGCTTGTTTCGGAAACTCAAGTGCCCATCTTCACGTCTGTGATTATATGGGGAATTTTAAACGTATGGGATTAACGGTACGGTTCATCTAATGCCATATAAGGAATCATGCCACGTTCTTTTAAACTTGACAGCAGGGATGATCATGGGTTGGATCTAATAAGATCAATACACGACTCCAAAAAAAAATAGTTAGATTCGAACTCATAGGGTCTGAAAATCTTAAACCTATACCGAAACTTGATGGGTTCAAAATGGGTCCTATATGGGGTAATATGATAATATTTTTTCTTCACTAAATAAAATTATATTATCTCAAATACAAATAATTCTAGTTCAATATGCATTTGAATGAATTTTTCAAGAAAAAAGTATACAATGCATATTATTTGTAGAATTAAAAATAAAATGCAATGGAAAGATGAAGTTTAATTAAAAAAAGTTAAAAGGTTTTGGTTGCAATATTAAAAATTTACTACGCAACGTGTGGTAGTTATAAAGTTAATGACCCAATAATGCAACTCAAAAATTTTATCTTTATTGCTTCTAATTTGCAGTTTAAACCTAGGTTTTTCCATGACTTATGAAAATACTGTCTTTCAAGTGACGGGCTCAAAATAAAAATACAAAAAAATATAAAAGTAAGTAAAATTATGTATATGGTTAGGGTTATATGGGTCTACGGGTTCAGGGTCGGGTCTGGTGCTTAATATTTTAGACCCGGACCCTTATTTTAAAATCTAGATCTAGATTCGAACACGATGGTTCTGAATTTTTGGACCCATACCAACCCCATGGGTTTGGGTCGGGTCACACCCATGGTCATCCCTACTTGATAGCACTTTAGTCCAAATTAGTTAATTTTGGTTTGATGAAGTTTAGATTACTTCTCACTTTATTTAATAAGTGCGTCTCTTGAAAGATGGTCTTTCCATAAGTCATAGAAAGACTAAGGTTTAAAGTGTAAATTAGAAGAAATTAAGATAAAATTTTCGGGTTGCATAAACCGGGTTATAAATTTTATAACTACTACATGTTGCATACTAAATTTTTAATGTTGCAACTAAAACCTTTTACCTTTTATTATTCGAATTAAACCCCGTCTTTTCATAAACATATGAAAAGACGGTCTTTCCCAAGACTTTACCTTGTTTAATCTTAGTTGAGTTAAGTTCAATTCAAAATGAGCGTTGAATGATATTTATGAGCCTTAAATGATATTTATGATAAACTAAAAAAAGGTCAAGTTTGGTTATACCATCTGCATCAAATGTTCGTATCCACCAAATAGTGGAAATAAACTTTAAGCTAACGTTGTAGCATTTGATGGGATTACAGGTTTTTGGTCCCGGCGGGGAGAAAGATTCTCTACAATTACTGTCAGATTTTCTCGGGAGGGAGCCCTCAATGCAAGCTTTTATTGAAAGCAAATCTGATTCATGCTTAAACTAATCGTTTGCTCCCTTTGCGTTATTCTCTTTTTGTTCTTTAGGCTATTACGAGAAAGGAAGTTGTAATTTTTTTTTGTTTATTTATTTATGTGCAAGTTGGTCGATTGCCTATTCACGTCGCCGCCTCAAGAAGACTTTTAGCTGGTAAAACCTCAATGCACCCTCTGTTTTTTTAATAAAAAATGTCACTATTTTCTAATTCGATAATTTTGTTTCTATTTGCTAATTTGATAGACATATTTTTCTTTATTGTCAAGATTACTTAAATTTCAATAAATTATTTTCGATTCTCAAACTTAATCTCCTTCCTTTATTCTATTAATTTAAAAGCTGTTTATTTATCATTATAGTACCTAATTATCTTCAAATTTGGTAAATCAGATTCCAGCTTATATTTCTATAATAATAACAATATCCTAATAATCTTATAATAAAAGCTTATCCATTATTCATAGCAATTTCATTTCAAATTGAAAATTTACTATTTATTTAGTCAAAAGTTCTTAATTTTGATTATAAAATAAAATTGGCGTATATAGTACATATACTAATGTGTGATATTTTATCAGATTTATTCTAACGTAAAATTTCAAAATATTAATTTTTTATAAGTTTTAACCATCAATTAAAGGTATTAATAATGTTTGAAGTCAATGTGAAAAGTCATATGCAATCTGAAGTTATTAAAAATAAATTATATTTATACTTCCCGTTTTGTTATTTATGACATTATAGATTTAGGTGCTTGAATGTTTTGTTATTTATGACATTATAGATTTAGGTGCTTGAATTTATGTGAAGAAAATGAATGGATGAAATTGAATATAGAAAGTAAAAGGTAGAATGAGTAGATGAAATTGAAAGAATCTTACCAAATTGGAAAGAGTGTCAAATAAAAAAAAATCATTTATATTAAGTGTGTCATAAACAATAAAACAAAAGATTCATTTGTTATAAAAAGACAAATGGGGAGTGTATTACTCCATCTGTGCCATCCAAACTTGCACATAATATTTTTTACGGTATCCAATAAACATGACTGTAAATATGTGTAGTTATAAACAAAAATCACACTTAAAAAATAGATATTTAGAAACTACATGTTACAACGAATCTAATCATATCTTACACGATAAAATTATTGTTCATATATATACAAATACGTGATCAAAGTTTGACATCTTTAACGAAATTTTATTTTTACAGATTTAGTTGAGGGAGTAGCAAACTTTCTTACTCCTCTAGCCCTCGTCATAATTTAACAAAGATATTAAAAGTGATGTCATACTTATCTTACAATAACATGAATTAATCTGCCCAATTGCCCATATGACTAATTACAAAAAGGAAAAAAGAAAAAGTCCATATGGGCCGTTCAGGTTGTATAAAAAAAGGGAACAAGACGAGAATAAAAGGTATTGAGGTGGCCTACAGCACGGCTCTGAGTCTGACAACATATTTCTATTTTAATAAAGAGCGTGGATTCAATATTTCTTGAAATACATTTTTTTTATAAAATATAAAAGAGTCCGTCTCTTGAAAGACGGTCTTTCCATGAGTTATGGAAAGACCAAGGTTTAAAGTGTAAATTAGAATAAATTAAGTAAATTTTATAACTACTACATGTTTCATACTAAAACTTTAATATTGCAACTAAGACCTTTTACCTTTTATTATTCTAATCAAACCTCGTCTTTCCATAAGTCTATGGAAAGACCGTCTTTCCCAAGACTTTGCCAATATAAAAAGATTTAAATTTAAAATGTAATTTTAAAAAAATAAATAAAATAAAACTATAAATTTTATAACTATTATTACACATTATATAATAATTTTTTGTTATTCAAATTAAAGTTCGTTCTCCATTTACAAGGCCCATGGAAAACTTTGACTAACTTTAATATTGACTCTTACCTTTTCTTCCGGATGGGGGCTAAAATTAATACTGATTGATTCGAACAAAATCAGATTACTAGTCAGTGGAATTTCAGGGTCAATAAGGAAGAAGAATACTGCTAGTATGCTACTACTTGCAGACTTTTTTCTCAGGTCTTTTGTTGGTTTGGGGCTTCCGTGAGCTCTTGAAACCCCTTATCTGAAGGTTTTTTGATCCTGTGCTCTGTTGGGATTATCTCTTTTGAGCATATGATTGCTCATTTTGTTCTGGGTTCCGGGTTTTGAGTCGTAAAGATTCAAACTTTGTTTTGGGTTTTGCTGAAAAAGTGGAGACTTTTTCAAGAGGCTTATTGGTGAAGCTGTGTTGGTGGATTGAGACTTTCAGTGGGTTGATGCTGAGTTGTTTTCACATAACAGAATGTGATTGTTTTTTTAAAACCCTGTTGGTTCTCTTGGTGGAAGTGATGATCAAGGCTTGTTTTGGCTTCTGGTGACTGGTGATTGGTGAGTGCAAGTTCTGATTTTGTTCTGTTTGAATCAAATTTTGGGGTTCTATGGTGGCAATGCAGTTTTTGGTTGTTATGTTATAGCTTGTTTTGGCTGTTTTTACTGATTTTTAGTGGCTTGATTCTGTTATATTGGGGCTGTGAGGTAGCTCTAGCATTATGATCAAGCAAATATTTAGTAAGATTCCTAGAAAGCAGTCGAAATCAGGTGGAAGCTCTCCTAATGGTACCAAGAAAAGGTCTGAAGGAAATAAGAAGGTTGGGGATTCTGTGCATACGGTTGTATCTGCGAACAATTCTTTGTCAACCAGTGGAAATACTACATTGGATAAACCCTATGCCGATGGTTTAGTAACCAATGCTCCATATGAAGCATTGCCAAGCTTTAGGGTAGTTCAAAGTTCCGAAAAGCAGAACTTATTCATCAGGAAGCTGAGGATGTGTTGTGTTGTTTTTGACTTCAGTGATCCCACGAAGAGCCTCAAGGAGAAGGATGTTAAGCGGAATACACTGTTGGAGCTTGTAGAGTATATCACGTCCTCAAATGTGAAGTTCAATGAAACTGTGATGCAGGAAATCATCCAAATGGTGAGTTTGAACTTATTTAGAGACCATAGTCCCCCGCCACGGGAATATACAGTACTAGAAGCCGTTGATGGAGAAGATGAGGAGCCTCCTGCGGATCCTGCATGGCCACATTTGGAGATTGTGTATGAAGTTCTACTCAGGTTCGTTGCATCTCCTGAAACTGATGCCAAAATAGCTAAACGATTTCTTGATAGCTCATTTGTTTGTAAATTGCTTGATCTTTTTGACTCTGAAGATCCTAAGGAGAGGGATTACCTGAAAACGATATTGCACCGGATATACGGGAAGTTTATGGTACACAGGCCCTTTATTCGGAAAACCATCAACAACATATTCTTCCGGTTTATCTTTGAAACTGAGAAGCACAATGGCATAGCCGAGCTTCTTGAAATTTTGGGCAGCATAATAAATGGATTTGCACTACCACTCAAGGAAGAACACAAGCTCTTCATGGTCCGAGTGTTGATTCCCCTACATAGACCAAGGTGCTTAGCAATGTACCATCAGCAGCTCTCATATTGTATCACACAGTTTGTGGAGAAAGATGGTAAGCTTGCTGATATTATTGTGAGGGGACTGCTAAAGTTTTGGCCAGTGACGAGCAGCTCTAAGGAACTTATGTTCCTCAACGAGTTGGAGGACGTTTTGGAAGCTACTCAGCCACCCGAATTCCAGAGATGTATGGTGCCTTTGTTTCATCAAATTGCTAATTGCTTAAGCAGTTCTCACTTTCAGGTACCGATTTCCTTTGCATTTCAGTATTTACTGCCTTTGTTCTGCTTTGTAGATGTATACAACGTGGACACATCTCTAAATGACACTTGATAACATGAACTTATTGTTAGGAATAATTGAATAATACTCATTCATTATAAAGCTAAGAAAAAAGGTGGAACTATAAATTTGTTTTATCAGAGCACAGCCTTTGTGGACTATAGAATGTCTAAAAGATAAATGCAAAAACTCTTCCAAACAGTAGGTACTAGGTAGTTGTCTTTTGGTGAACCAACTTATAAGTTGCATATAAACTAATGACCTTAGGTTGATTCTGTTTGCTGAGATATGCATTAGCTTCTTTCACTGTTAACTTGCACTCTCTGCTCCTATGAAACATATATCAGTTATGTATAGACTATTAATACATAATGCAGATACACATTTTCTTTTTCTATTAGATTGTTTCGTGTGCCTTGGCCGATAAGTAGTTCTATCGTGATGGTAATATGATAGATGTGAAGTTTGCAAAAAATTTGTCTTGGGATCTGATTAGTAACGACTGACTGAAGTATTCTGACCCTGTAGGTGGCTGAGAGAGCATTGTTTTTATGGAACAATGACCATATAGAGAACCTGATTAAACAAAACCGCAAGGTTATACTTCCTATCATCTTCCCCGCGCTGGAGAGAAATGCTAGACATCACTGGAATCAAGCTGTCAGTAGCCTGACTCTCAACATCCGCAAAGTGTTCTATGATCTCGACTTTAAGTTATACGAGGAGTGCATGTATAAGTTCCAGGAAGCCGAGTCAAAGGAAGAAGAGATTAGAGCGAAACGAGAAGCCACATGGAACCGTCTGGAAGTCATCGCTGCAGAGAAATCAGCAAATAAGCAAGCTGTGATTGTTCCATAACACCAGGTTTGTAAAAATCAGTGGCTTTCTTTTCGGATGATGATGCAGTATGACTTCCGCTAACACGTGTTATCTCCGGCCTATTCTTGACAGGGATATCGACATAGCTTAACCTTCTGATTCGTACAAGAAACAAATCTGCAACAAGATTCAGAAACAAAAACTCTATAGGGTATCGTCATATAGCCTCACATTCTTGTTCTTTATGCCTTCTGAGCATGCTATAACTAATTTGCTGGGAAGAACTTTCTTCGAGAAAAGATAAATGCAGGATTCAGTCTTCTGAATAGTATTACATTGATATTGTCATGGTCTATATGATTCCGTGCAAGTATAACTGGGACGGAGAATACATTCTTTGTTCACTCTGTTTGCACTATTTTATTATCACCTTTTAAGTTAAAATAATGTAATCACATTAAGGAGAAGGTGCCCATTTGTTTAGAAGTGTATATTGAAGTACTTTTCTTCTATAATTTGGGGGTTCATCATCAACTTAGTTTTCCAATATTAGTAAAAAAAAAAGAGTCCGTCTCTTGAACCGTAAATTAGAAGAAATGAAGATAAATTTTTTGGGTTGCATGAACCGGGTCATAAATTTTATAACTACTACATGCTGCTATCTAAAAGTTTAATATTACAACTAAGACCTTTTACTTTTTAATATTTTAATTAAATCTCGTCTTTCCATAAGCCTATGAAAAGACCGTTTTTCCACTTTGCAAAAAAAAAAGAAAAAAGAGCACAATTTTTTTAAGGAGTGAGTCGAAAAATCAAATCAACCGACTAACCGTACTGAAAATACGGTTCAACAGTTAAGACTACAGCTATCATTTCATTAAAAAATTAAAGAGCAAAGTGCTTATATAACCTTATTTTTTTTATAGGTGCAAATATGATTCCTAATTTTTAAAAAGTGTAAATATAACCTTGGGTTGGCCTAATTTTGAGTCAATACCGGCTGGAATTGAAAAAACTAAAATACCCCTTGTTATAAATCTAAAAAAATAAAATAAAATCTGCTCATCCTCCCTTCATTTTCACCTTCTTCCCCAATCCACCTTTGTCCTCCGCTCGTCCCTCCCTCGTGCTGCCCCTGACACCACCCAAAACCCAGCCCACCTTCGTCGGAGCGGCGCAAATTGAGGCTTGGGGTGGTGGTAGGGCAGTAGCGTGACGAGGGCGGGAGGATGGAGAAGAAGGTGAAATGAAGAATTGGGGGTAATTTGGTCATTTTATATTAGGACTATGCCGGAATATGTAGGTTAACGCCAGTTTCCGACATCAGAGTTTTGAGTCTTTGAGTCAATGCCGGTCAAGGGTTATATTTGCATTTATAAAAAACTGGGGATTATATTTGCTATTATCAAAAAAAATTGGGGGTTATATAAGCACTTTGCATAAAATTAAAATACGGCTACAGTGACAATTTTTAAAAAGGAAAATAGACATGTAATGGAATGTATGCTGATTTTTATTTATATAATTACACAATATACGGATATGGCAAAGTCTTGGGAAAGACGGTCTTTCCATAGGCTTATGGAAAGACGTGGTTTGATTAGAATAATAAAAGGTAAAAGGTATTAGTTGCAATATTAAAGTTTTAGTATGAAACATGTAGTAGTTATAAAATTTACAACCCGGTTCATGCAACCCGAAAATTTTATCTTAATTTCTTCTAATTTACACTTTAAACCTTGGTCTTTCCATAACTTATGGAAAGACCGTCTTTCAAGAGACGGACTCTAGGGATATTTACAACATTTTAATCATTACAAAATTATAACATTTATACAGAATTAAAAACTCATAGTTTATAAACTTGAGTGCGTTTCTTGAAAGACGGTCTTTCCATAAGTCATGGAAAGGCCAAGGTTTAAAGTGTAAATTAGAAGAAATTAAGATAAAATTTTTGGATTGAATGAACCGGGTTATAAATTTTATAACAACTACATGTTGCATACTAAATTTTTAATGTTGTAACTAAGACCTTTTACCTTTTATTATTCAAATTAAACCCCGTCTTTTCATAAGTCTATGGAAAGAGCGTCTTTCCCAAGATTTTGCCTATGAACTTTCACAAAATCTCGAAAAAAACCGTCTTTCCAAATTCTTATGTCTTTCCATATGCTTATAGAAAGGCGAGTTTTGATAAGAATAATGGAAAGGTAAAATATTTTTGTTGCAATATTTAAAATTTATTACGTAACGGGTAGTAGTTATACGTTTATGATCTGATTAATGCAACCCAAACATTTTATCTTTGTTTCTTCTAATTTACCATTAATCTTTCCATAATTGATTAAAAGATCGTCTTCCACGAAAACTACTCATAAACTTTTGTATTCACAGCTATATTAAAAAAAATTATATATAGTTACTCGTTCAATTATTAGTAATTGAACCGAATTGTTGTTTAGCCCCTAATTTATTTGGTCGAACACTATCCAATTGTTCATACACGCGCCTTTCCAGCGAATAACACCTGGCCACGTCATCAACCCTTAAAAAACACACATATAAATACAAAAAGCATTCAATTCGAGAAACCAGAGAATTTCTCTTCCCGATCAAAGACAGAACATTTCAATTCAAAGGAGAGAAAAAGAAGAAGAAGAAAAGTCACATCTCTTTGTCAATGGGGGATTGGGAATTTGGGAGCTATTAGCTTCTAGATTATCCAAAACGACGACGTAGGCAGCGGCGGCGGCGCGAACACGCCCCGTTTCCCATCCCCCATTGTCAACAAAAAGAAAATTAAATTTTCAACCCCAATTTTCATATAAATTGATTCTGTTCGCATTTTCCTTTTTTGATTTTAGAAATTGAAAAGCATTTTTCGAAATGGTGAGCGTGAAGGTGAAGATCTACAGCGCGCTGACCAAATTCAGCCTCAAACGGCGGTTGCAGACTCTGATCGAGAATCAGGAAGGAGAGGTGGATCGGAACGACGTCGTTTCGCGTCCCGGAGGCGAGCCCCTCGCTCCCGCGGTCCCCACCTTCTCCGGCGGGGTGGCCACCAGGGACATCCACATGGACTCGGTGACGTCACTCTGCGTCAGGATCTTCCTCCCCGAATCCGCCCTGGGCCCCACCAGGGGCAAGGCAAATGATAGGGATCACAATAATAGCAGCAACGGCGATGTGGCGGCGTACGGCGGCTACTCGCCGGTGAAATTCAACGGCTGTAAGAAGCTGCCGGTGGTCCTGCAGTTCCACGGCGGGGGCTGGGTGAGCGGCGGCGTCGACACGGTGTCGAACGACGCGTTCTGCAGGAGGACGGCGAAGTTGTGCGACGCCGTGGTGGTGTCGGTGGGGTACAGGCTGGCGCCGGAGAGTAGGTTTCCGGCGGCGTTCGAGGATGGCTTAGCGGTGTTGAATTGGCTGGGGAAGCAGGCGATCCTGGCCGAGTGTAACGAGTCTATGGGAGTCGAAAACGGGAGATTTTTCGGCGGCGGCGGTGGTGATGGGAGGAGGTTGGAGATCGTAGATGGGTTCGGGAGCGACCTGGTCGAACCGTGGTTGGCAGCTCATGCAGATCCTTCAAGGTACGGGCCGGGCCGGGCCGATTTGATGATTTTTTTTATTTGATTGGTTTTATTAAAAGAGTGTGTCTCTTGAAAGATGGTTTCTTGAAAGAGTGTTTTTGGGTTGCATGAACCGGGTTATAAATTTTATAACTACTACATGTTATACTAAATGTTTAATGTTGCAACTAAGACATTTTATCTTTTATTATTCAAATTAAACCCATCTTTCCATAAGTCTATGGAAAGACCGTCTTTCCATAAGTGTATGCCTTATTAAACTTGTTAAAATTGAAAGGTGCAACATCATCGAATCGTACCTCAAATGTTTGATATCTGATTTTTTTTTATTTTGGGATCAAATACCTGACTATTTATGCTTGCCGTTGGATTTTGTACATTGTGTTTGGTGAATTGTAGTCAATTTTTTAAGTTTCGTGCAAATTATAATATTGAAACTAAGAGGTGCAAAATTATCTGATTGTACCTTAAATGTTTTATGTACTCTATTTCATTAGACTGATATGGTTGTTTAAGTTGTTTTTCATGTATGTTGAATTGATTGGAAATATTTAAATTTGAAGAGGGTAAAGGACGAATGAGCAAATGAGAATGGTTTACGTTTTACTATATAGGGAAGTGTGACAGCCTTACCAAAAAAGACTAAAATGACAAGTATGTCAGATTTGAAAAAAAAATATGACAATTTATGCTAGTATCATTTATAAAAGGGAAAGTCTCAGGAAATACGGCATTTCCATAAGTTTATGGACAGTTCACAGGGCATTTACCTTAAATGTTGTAATTTTTTTATAAAATTTAAATATTGTATTTTATAAGTTAAAACAAGTAATAATCTATTTTTTTGGTGAAATATAAAAATATATGATATAAAAAAATATTTTTAAATTTTGTATGTAATTTAACAAATGCAGTATATAAGGTAAGAAATAAGCTATCTATCCATAAGCTTATGAACATGTCGTCTGTAAGAAGACCAACTTTTTATAAAATTGAAATTGAAAGGTGGAAAATTTGTCAAATTGTACCTTAAATGCTTCATGCATGACGGTATACGTTAGCCGTTTAACTTTATAAATTATGTTTGTTGTGTAGTTATTTATTTTGTGTAAAATATAATTGTATTTGTTGTGTAGTTATCTATTTTGTGTAAAATATAATTATTGCTAAATTGTGTAAATTGTACCTTATATGTTGATGCCATTCTTGGCTCTGTATAGATCAAAACATGTCTATTGTTTCAGTGTTTCTGTATTATGGAGAGACTGATTTTAGCCATCGTTTACCAGGTGTGTTCTCCTTGGAGTAAGTTGTGGTGCCAACATTGCCAATTACGTTGCACAGAGAGCTGTCGAAGCAGGAAACCTCTTGGATCCTGTAAGAGTTGTTGCACAAATCCTGATGTACCCTTTCTTCATCGGCAGTGCACCTCTCCCTTCCGAGATTCGGCTAGCAAACGCTTATCTCTACGACAAAGCTACATCAGTTCTTGCCTGGAAACTCTTCCTCCCCGTTGAGGGATTCGATTTGGATCATCCAGCCGCGAATCCTCTCACCACCCCTCGGGAAGTGCCCCTCAGGCTCATGCCTCCGACGCTCACTGTGGTCGCGGAGCATGACTGGATGAGAGACAGGGCCATTGCCTACTCACAGGAGCTCCGGAAGGTCAATGTGGATGCACCTATTTTTCACTACAAGGACGCTGTGCATGATTTCGCGACCCTTGAAATGCTCCTCGACACCCCTCAATCCCTGGCCTGTTCTGAGGATGTTTCGATATGGGTGAAGAAGTATATATCGCAGCGAGGACAGGAGTTCTCGTACTGAGGTGTACATTATTCATATCTGCCTCATTCTTTTTGTAAGGTAGCTGTAGCTAGCTCCGTTTGCTGGAAATGGGTTTGGTTGATTAGTTTAGGGTCTTTTTCCTCGGTATTGCAGGTTAGCGACCTGCTTGTTCATTGATGTTCAGTATGAATGTGTTCTTTTGTACAGGAGGAAATGAATTGAATATGTGATTTTTAGAACTTTACGTCCCGAGAGATTGAGTTGCCTGTACCTTGTTGGTTAGCTGCCTTGGTTGACCATTCTATATCTGGCTTCTGTTTTGGCTTATACTGGTGCAGGTATATACTTTGCAGGCTGCCGGATGCTTGGAACACTTCGATATTCTCCTCTCTGGTGAGATTCTTGGTGGCTTTCCTTTTTGTATATATATTGCCAGCTGCAATTTCATATCTTCCTGTTTCTCGGAGAATTACTTCGAAAGGATAGGTGCATTAGAGAATTATTTGTTGGATTTGGATAATATGTCTCCTCTTATCCTTTTGATTTTGCTCATTCGTTAATTGTTGCAGTCCAACATAAGAAAGAAGTTGTGCTTTGTTTGAAGTTGACACCATATTTAACATAAACTAATCAATTGTCTAGTATAATATCTGATTATCTTCCAACTCCAAGCTATAAGGAATTTATATGAAAACGACTGAAAGTTTAGAAATGCTGATTAGTGATTAGTTTATATTTGTTGTGCACGTTCACATGGCTTGGTTCTTATCGCCCCCGGGATGCAACCTGTGCATATATAGCCCTTCATAGTTTATGGTCTGATATCTTACGCACTAAGTAGCAGAAACTCGGGATCCTTTTAATGGAGTCGTTGTTCAATCTGTATGATCAACCTGATGAAACTAGTAGCTTGGATTCTTGTTTCTTTTTGCCTTTTCAGGACTCTTTTGCGAACAGCTCTCCCGACCACCTGTTTCCATTTGCAGATGAAAGAATCTCCTCCAAGCGGCTGAAACTGATAGATGGTAGCCTTGAAACTGGGAAGAAGAGTTCATCAAAGCCTATGTTTCGGGAGCACATTTGGGCATACACGCAGAAATACCTTGCAGCTTCTGCCATGGAAGAATCCGCGAAGAATGATGATAAGGAGTTTGTGATCAAGGAAGAAGGAGGAAGTGAAATGAGGCTGGTCCAGCTTCTTGTTGCTTGTGCAGAGGCTGTGGCTTATCGCGATAAGTTCCACGCCTCAACTCTGATAGCATCTCTTCAAGCCGACGCTCTTGTTCTAGGAACCTCGTTTCAGAGAGTTGCTTCGTGCTTCGTGAAAGGCCTCTCTGATCGGCTTGCTCTAGTTCAGGAGCGCGGCGCAGTTGGAGATATAGGCGGCGCAATACCAAGAAGCCTAACTGGATCACTAGAGAAAGAGCAAGCTTTGAGTCTGGCTTATCAGATTTGCCCCCAGATTCCGTTCGGACATTATGTGGCCAATGCATGCATCCTACAAGCCTTTGAGGGAGAGAGTTCAGTTCATGTGGTAGACCTCGGAATGACTTTAGGTCTCCACCATGGCCACCAATGGCGGAGTTTGATCTTCAACCTCGCCATTCGCGCAGGGAAGCCTTGTAGGCTGAAGATCACTGGTGTCGGGAGCTGTTCAGAGCGCCTTCAGCCCATTGGCAACGAGCTGGAGGAGTACGCGCAGAATCTGGGTGTGAAGTTCGAGTTCTCAGTGGTGGAAACCAATCTCGAGAGCTTCACAGAGAAAGATCTCACCATTATTGACAACGAAGTTCTTGTGATCAACAGCATTCTGGAGCTGCATTGTGTGGTGAAAGAGAGCCGAGGGGCTCTCAACTCGGTCCTGAAAACGCTGCGAAAGCTGTCGCCAAAAGCTTTCATTTTAGTAGAGCAGGAATCGAGCCACAATGGACCTTTCTTCTTGGGGAGATTCATGGAAGCTCTTTACTACTACTCAGCGATCTTCGATTCTCTGGATGCAATGCTGCCAAAGTACGACACGCGGAGGGCTAAGATCGAGCAATTCTACTTTGGAGAGGAGATCAAGAACATTGTTAGCTGCGAGGGGCCGGCCCGGGTGGAGAGGCACGAGAGGCTGGATCAATGGAGGCGGAGGATGGGCCGTGCCCGGTTCCAATCGGCTCCGATGAAGATGCTTACTCAAGCCAGGCAATGGCTGGAGAGCATACAAGCTTGCCAAGGTTACAACATTGCCGAGGAGAAAGGATGTTTGGTTCTTGGATGGAAGTCTAAGCCAATCATTGCTGCTTCCTGCTGGAAATGCTCGTCGTAGTACCGCGCCTAGTGTTCGGTAAACTGGTAAAAAATGCTTATTTTAGTAGCTGAAATGCTCGTCGTAGTACCGCGTCTAGTGTTCGGTAAACTGGTATAAAATGCTTATTTTAGTAGCGGAATGCGAAGAAAAGTAGAAACTGGTCTCATTCACAAGCGAGGCATTTTCTTCCAAAAGAAGAATTGCCTTGTGAGACATTCCCTTTTCTGTCTCCTTCTCATTGTTGTATTGATTCATTGTTCGACTGTTTTGTCTTTCTTGATTGAGTTTGACATTAAGGTCTGTAAACTAAGGTTGGGATTCTTGTTTTCTTGTGCATTTCACTGATATTATCAATAAAATCTTGCAAGTTGATGATGCTTATGTGCTCAATCTTCTTTATTTATCGTTCAATTTCACCATGGCAAGATATTATTCCAAGGGCATGATTTGAGCAAGCATCAAGAAGTTTAGTGCTGCACATTTTAATCTGAGGTCAAATAGGATGGGGTGATAAAATTGAGATTTATGCCGGTATTATTTGCATATTTGAGTAACAATCAATATAGCCCTCAAATTATTTTAAATATAAAAATAATCCTAACTAGTTGATTAATGAAAGTGTCGATATAATCTTAGGACAATATTTCCATTGTTGACCGACTTTAACCACACATAAAATGTTTAAAATGTCTTTTGACCTAAAACTTATATAAGTGTTAGGACAATTTTGACCTCATAACACCACCACCTACTTGCTGTCGCCCCGCCACCACCTCCACCCACTCAACCCCACCACCACCTTCCACCACCTTCCACCCCGCCCTTGAACCCCAACCCAGACCCATCATCGTAGTACAACTTGTAATTATTATGGATTGCCCACTAATGGTGCTAATCGTGCGGTCTAGTCACGTGCAATCGTGCCACGACTACTGCCTAGATCCCACGTGCATCGCACTTATCTTAATTGCTCGTAGCACACCAAACCTGTAGGTATATTACAAAACAGTACCCGGACCCGGACGTGGGTACTTCCCACCTCAACCACCGCCGCCGGCATCACCATTTTCCACGGCGGCTTCAGCCTGCCCTCTCAGAACAATAATCAGGTTGCTGCCTCAATAATTTAACTCCACCAGTGACCTCAAGTTCACATTCTCCACCCTCGGAGTCTACGGGAACTCTGGAAACGGCGACAGCGACAGCAGGCTGGAGGAATCCAGAGCTTCGATGAATGTTATAGTGAGGACACGTCACGTTATGCTCCAGACAAACCTCGTACAACGGTACACCAAAACGACGATGTAATCGGCGTGGCGGACATAGCGGCGTAGCCACCACCGAGAGCCTCCTTCTCCGACGAATATGCCGCTCTGATGACCTCTGGTCGTGCTCCCGCTGCAACTCTCTGCAAACCCGCCCACTTCTCCGGTCGAACTCCGCCCCCTTCCCCGGTCGAGCTCCGCCGTTGTTCTCTTCAAATCGGCCGATGAATCCATATAGAGAGAATGAGAAAGAAATGGCAGCGGCTTTGATTCAATCCAATGGTTTTGGAGGGTAAAAACATAATTTCCTTTTATACATTTAAATTTTTTTTCAGTGGGTAAAACAGTGTTTTTATTGAATGGCAAAGTCTTGGGAAAGACGGTCTTTCCATAGGCTTATGGAAAGACGGGGTTTGATTAGAATAATAAAAGGTAAAAGGTATTAGTTGCAATATTAAAGTTTTAGTATGAAACATGTAGCAGTTATAAAATTTATAACCCGGCTCATGCAGCCCGAAAATTTTATCTTAATTTCTTCTAATTTACACTTTAAACCTTGATTTTTCCATAACTTATAGAAAGACCGTCTTTCAAGAGACGGACTCTTGTTGAATTTCAATAAAAATTTGCTGAAATGGGTACAATTACACTTACATTTAGGTCACTGAATTTCTGATCATCACTTTTGCAAAGTTTTTAGAGTAGCTTTTTGTTGTCAGTCAGACCACTTGCTTATATCATTAGTTAGTTTGCTTGTTGGACGGTTAGCACAATGTTTTTTTTTTTGTATATAAACAAGCTGTAATCCGTTCATTTGGCTAAGTTAATCAATCAGTCTTCCCTCGATTTTTCTCCTTATTGAGCAAACTGTTTTTGTTTTATAGATTCATAGCTCTTTGAGCTTTGTTGATTGGTTAAACTGCCTTGATTTCTTCAATTATATTTACACTTTCAATTATGAAAACATTGTATTAACATTTATATGAATTAGAAAGGGATATAAATTTATTTTGAGAAAAGTGTAGATATAACCATTTATAATTGAAGAAAGTGCAGATATAACTTTGCGCTATTCGAAAGTGCAAATATAACTATACTCTTCAGGTTATGTGCAAATATAACCTTTTAGCCGGTTTGAGGGCGGAATACGGTGAAATGACCGATTTGCCCCTGATGACTTTTTTTAAAAACTGGAAAAAACCTATTTCTCAAATGACTATATTACCCCTATTGACATTACCCCATTTTCTCTTTCCTTTTTTCTTTCCTTCATCTTCATTCTCCTTCCCTCTGCTGTTGTTTCTTCTTCCCTCCGCGCCGTTCTTCCACTGCGCCGCCGCCATTCTTCTAATTCTTCCTCTTGATTCCGATCTGCAGATGGTGGTGGCGGATATCTCACGGCTAGGGCTTCACCGTTGGTGTTGTGGATTCGGGGCTAGAGTATGGCGATGGTGGTGTTGTGGATTCGAGGTTTGGCGATGGTGGAAGCGGGGGTAGGGCAAAGGAGGATGCGGCGATGACGAGGAGTTTGGGGTTGGTGGCGAGAAGTTTGGGGCTGTGTCGAAGAGGTAGCACAAGGTGGCGCTAGGGTTTGCATCGAGCGGCGACGGAGTTTGATGACCGGTCAGAGGTGTGGGACAGAGGCAGGGGGGAGGCGGAGATCTGAGCGGGGGCAGGGGCTTAGGTGGTGGCGAACGGGGATCAGTTGGTGGCGGGGAGGGGCTCAGGTCATGGCGAGCGGGGATGGACTCAGGTGGTGGCAGAGATGGGCTCAGGTGGTGGCGGACGGGGCTCAGGTGGTGGCGGGGGGCACACATTGGTGGTGGTGGATTGGAGGTGTGGGTATTTTTGTCTTTTAAAATTTTGTACTATATTAAAAGGGCATTTTGGTCATTTCTGGTCGATCAATTTCCAGAAATGGCTAGTCAATGCCAGAATAGTGGCTTTAGGGTTATATTTGCACTTATGTGTAATAGATAGGGTTATATTTGCACTAAAAAATAACCCAGGGTTATATTTGCACTTTCCTCAACATATAGGGTTATTATATCTTTATATTATCCAAACATTTTTCTCAAAAATATATGACTAATTGTTTTTTTGGACCCAAACATATGATGCAATACCATCTTTTGGTCCTCAAGGCTAATACCATGTTTGTTCAGCAATTAACAAATGCAAAATGATTTATTTAGTCCCCAAGTTGGTTTTCAGATGGTTTTGTGATTAAAAGATGATATAAGATCATATATTTGTCTATTGTAAACCACTTTAAAATCAAATAAATTATTTTAAATTTGTTGGGTTCTGAAAGGAAGCGATATTAATGTCGGAGACGAAAAGATAGTATAGAATTATGCGTTAGTGAAAAAAATACACACGATTATCAGTTCAAAAAGACAGCCACGTGTATGGACGGTATTATCCTCCTATTCCCAGAGAAAAGGAAAGAAAGAGAGAAACAAAACAAACATTTCGAAAACAATATGGATATAGCCTTATAGGATAAGCTAGAAGAACCAGTCCAATAGATTCTTAGAAAAACCAGTGATTTGCCACTCACGAAAACATATTATTCGCAACTGATTCCCAAGCTTTTCGAAAATGGAGGCTTCCATGTCTCTGAATCCGCTCATCAGACTCCCCATGTCCGGTTCAAGAACAGCTGCCGCAGATGACTCCTTTCTGTTCGCCGGAAAATCAACGGCCCGCCGGAAACCGCAGCTCCGGCGGCTGGTGGTGGAGGCCAAGGGGAAGAAAGGGATGGCGGCGCGGCAGTACCAGAGGACTCCTCCCCCTGTTCTTCCCAAGATTGAGGATGATGGCAATCCTCGCTTTGTCATCTTCATCCGCATGGCTAATGTTAGTTTGCTGTAAAGTTTGTGTCTTTTTTCTTGGTTTCAGATTGTGCAGTTTTATGTAGTTTTCGAAAGTTAGTTAACTGAGAATCAGAAAAAGCTCATATTTTTTATATGTTACAGCTGATGTGGCAACATTCTTACCTTAATGTGCATGGAATTGTATGGTTAAGATGATTTGATTTTAGCCTACCTATGTTGAGACAGAGGTGGTACACAGTTTGTGTCTATTCTTGGCAATTTGGGACTTTCAGTTTCATGTAGTTTTAGCTGTGAAGGATCTTTTGTAGGCAGTTTGGGGTTGTTTTTGTTTTCCTCTACTATAAAGTGTGTTCTTTTTCTTAAATTTCATATTGTGTTGTTTTGTGTAGTTTCCTAAAGTTAGTTAGCTAATAATCATAAAAGGCTCATATTTTTAAATGTTACAGCTGATGTAGCAACATCCTTACCTTAATATGCATGGAATTGTATGGTTAAGATGATTTGATTTTACCTACCTGTGTTGAGACAGAGGTGGTACACTGTTTGTGTTTATTCTAGGCAATTTGGGACTTTCAGTTTCATGTACTTTTAGTTTTGGAGGATCTTTTTGCAGGCAGTTACTGTAGTTTTTTCAGTTAACTGTGTTGGAAAAGTTTGATTCTGTGTTTCGTCTGCTATAAAGTGTGTGCATTTTTGTTTCGAAGAATCTCTTTGTTGGGAGAGTTTGCTTCGGTGGCTTCTTGATTATTGATGTTTCATGGTGTGGAAAAGGATATTAATCTTCTTAATATGAAGAGAGAAGTTCAAGAAACCCTTTTGAATTTACTGTAAAAAAGTAGCAATCTTGGATGTTTAAGCCTTTTTGCCATCTGATTCTGCATTTTCTTGAGGGATTTGTGCTGGTTGTGATATGGTTCTGTCTTATGGTTGAGCAGGTTTATCTCTGGTACCCTCTAAATCTCGTGACAGGCGGAACTACTGCCAAAATCATGGTGGCTGCGAAAGACAACTTTGTCGGAAAGTACATTTACAAGGATACCCTTGCCAGGAATCTTGCAGCTGTTGTTTACCAAGTGAGTTTTTGCCTTCCCAGATTCTGTGTTTACTTGTTCATCCTATTCATATTGATTGAGATGTTTGATGTATTACTAGATATGCAAGAGTACTGAGTACAATGAAGCGATGCTGATCTCACATGTTCAAAATGATGCAGGATGAGAAAGAGGTACAGAAGATGGCGATGAAACAGCATCGTGTTCTTAGATCCGCTACTGAATTCAGATACGGATACAAACTTGTTGTAAGGTTTTCAGTCCTTTCTTTATGTTAGCGAATGCATGGATGTTGTTTCTTTCAATGTGAAGGTTTGAACTCATGTACTTGTTGGGAATGTAGGAAAATAATAATTTGAGGGCTGCTCTTTCCAGTAATGATGTTATTGAGGTGATCTTTCTCTGTTCTTATCCTTTATTTTGCATATTTTTTGGATTTTTGATCTTATGTTCTTAAACACTCAAAATTTCAGCTTCCAAGAAAGGAGGAGCTTAAGACAGTGTTGGATAAGGTGAAGGATTTCTTCGGAGAGGCTAAGGAGTCCTTCGGGAAGCTAACTGCCATAGATGCATCATCTGATTCATCGCAGAAAGAAGATACCCAAGAAAATAAACCAAAAGCAAAATCGACGTAAGTTTTCTCAGCAATGGAGTTTCTTGATTCTTTGCTACATGTCTTCTCCAAACTCAATTAGCCCTCTTCATGAAATCTTCAGGGTGAAAAGTTGAAGTCATGAAGACAAAACGGGAAGTTGAAAGTGAGATACAACATTGTATTGATAAAAGTAAGAGTTTTGTGTACAAATTTGTTCATTTCTAAGCTCGTACTTTTCCCCCCTCCCTTGTTCTATATGAATTGCATTTTCCACACCTTACTGGTAACAGAACCCTAGTCTTATACAATGCACCTATTGCAACAGTACATTTAGCTGGTTTGACTATAAGCTTCCTCAAAAGCAGCGAACCTTCTAACAAGTCGAACACTAGGATCAAACTGCAATTTCCCGAGTTCTATTCGATAGAATTGGACTTTAGGTAATTGTAATCTTGACTGTTGGAACTACCCTTTCCTTCCTACCTTGATCGATATGAAATGATGCCTTACTGATAACTAGAACCCTAGTCTTATACAATGCATCTATTGCACGTTCTGTTACATTTAGCTGGTTTGACTATAAGCGTTCTCAGACATAAGAGACTGCGTTTTTCCGAGCTTTATTTAGGCAATTGGAACCTTGATTGTTGGAACAAGCTTGAGAGCTACCCTTTTCCTTGTAGCAAGCCCGAAAATCTCCTGAAGATCGACATCTTCTTCTCCAACCCCATTTGGCAATGCCCAGTCGAAATGGTACAACAACCTAGCAAGAGCAATCTCAACACTAGCCAACCCAAAGGAATAGCCAGGGCAACCTCTCCTCCCACCACCAAAAGGCAAAAACCTAAAATCCTGCCCTTTGAAATCGATATCCACGCCATCCATAAACCTGTCAGGGTCGTACTCCAACGGGTTCTCCCACGACTCCCGGGACCTCCCAATGGCGTAGGTGTTGATCAGGACTCGGGTTTTTGCGGGGATCTCGTAGCCTCCTAGGGTGCATCTGGCCATGGATTCTCTGGGGACTAGGAGAGGGACTGGTGTGTGGAGTCTCATGGTTTCTTTGATTATGGCTTTCAGGAAAATGAGGTTTGGGAGATCAGTTTCTTGGACTTTTCCTTTGTTGGATGCAACTTTTCTTACTTCTTCTTGGGCTCTCTTCATGATTGTTGGATGCCTTGCTAGCTCAGTCATTGCCCATTCTAGGGTTGCTGATGTTGTGTCTGTTCCAGCCACAAACATGTCCTGTTACACACACAAATGCAGGTTTAGGACATGAAAATTGAAAAAATTATAACCGAATGAATTGTATATTTTAACTTTCAAGTACTCTCTCTCTCCCACTTGGAGTTGCACTCTTGTCTTTTGCTGGTCGTTTAGGAGACATGTTTAACCGTTAATATGTTTATATACACATAATAACAGCAAATAAAAAGTTGATATTTAGAAACTACTTGTTACGACAAATTGGACAATATTCAAATATATAATTAAATTTTGATAGAAAATAGTGTTAAAAAAGCAAAAGTACATGTTCAGTTGAGACAGAGATAATACATTTTAAATTTTTTGCAATAAATAGAAACATCGATTTAAATTAAGGTATATTGGAAAAACAACCACGTCATCTACCTTTCAAAAGACAAGGTTTGACTAACAAATTGACAAAAAGTGACTGCATTTCATTTGCCATGCCTACGTCAGCATGACTAAATGGTATTTTTGCATGTTTCCACGTATCCCTATCTTAGTATTTGCATGTTGCATGCTTTTCACTGCGTTGCATCATACTAATTCTGGAAAAGTAAAATTACTAATTTAGGTCCTTCAAAACTCGTTATAATTTCTAATTTAATACTTTTAAGTTACTATCTACGTTTTATTGAATGTGGCACATTTCTCTTTTTTTTTCTTTTTTTTGAGTTTGACACTTTTTTTTGTAAGATTATCTACTCAATCTATTTTTTCTTTCTAAATTCTATTCCATCCATTCATTTCATTCACCTAAATCCAAGAACATAAATCTTGTGCACATCTAATGAAACAGAGGTAGTACTTTTTTTACTTAATATTTTTTTCTTGCATAACATAATTTAAATAATAATATGTTTGTGATAGGAGAAAGTATATAGATTTCGTCTCTTAAAAGATGGCATTTCCATAAATTTTGGAAAGATCAATATTTAAACAGCAAATTAGAAAAAATAAAGATGGAATTTTTGGGCTGTTAATCGGATCATAAACTTGGCAAAATCTTGGGAAAGACCGTCTTTCCATAGGCTAATGAAAAACGGGGTTTTATTGAAATAATAGAAAGATAAAATATCTTAGTTGCAATATTAAAAATTTATTATATAACGTGTAGTAGTTATAAAGTTTATAACCCAATTCATGCAACCTGAATTTTTTATCTCCATTTCTTTCAATTTGCACTTTAAACCTTGTCTTTCCATGTCTAATGGAAAGACCGTCTTTCAAGAGACGGACTCCACAAACTTATAATTGCACGTTGCGTAATAAATTTTTAATATTACACCTAAAATCTTTTGACTTTCTATATCCAACTAAACCTTTATGAAAATGTGAAACCTTTATGAAAATGTGATATTTCCCATGATTTTTCAGAGTATATATGAAATAAGAGGAAATTAGATAAAAATAAATAAATAAACAAAACGAAGATACGTACCAAAACAAGAGCTTTGAGATTATCGTCACTGATGGGGACTTCAAGATCATCTTGTTTTTGAACTCTAAGCAATACATCAACAAAGTCTTCCTTCTCCAAAACGGCGCCGTTTCTGCGCTCTCTCTTCCTGGCATGTTCTTCGATGATTTCATCGCAAACTCTTCTCAGATCCTCCAGGTTCTTCTTCAGCCTCCTCTTCATCCCACTCACTGAGTTGACCCAGTCCCAACCCGGGAAAAAATCGCCCACGCAGAACCCGGCTAGCAGAGCCTGGGTCTCTGTCAGCACCCGGGTCAACCCGCCCATTTCGTCGCCAATAAACCTGATATCAGCATACAGTCCTTCATCATATTTATCAAAATTGATAGATTTATTAAATTTGGATATTCCTAATTCATTAGTAAATATTTAAGTATAGTTTTCTTCACAACATTTTCTTTTTTGAAAACACGACATTTTAATCAAGGAGGGGAAAGTACTACTTATTTTAATTGGATGAGATGGTAGAAATTTTACCAAAAATAGAATGTGTGTCATTAAAAAAAATCCCAATAAGGTAACTTGTCATTCTCAGTGAAACAGAGGGAGTACTACTTATTTCCATCCCAACAAAAAATGGTGCATTTTAACCTTTTGAACTCAACTGAATGAAGTACTATTAATACATCTATTTATGTGTGTAATTTTTTTAAAAAATAATAATTTAAAAATATATCTTACGATGAATTCAACAACATAATTCTAATTTTACATATTTAATAATTGAATTTAATAATTGAAATTAGCTCAGTTTAGTTTGCAAAAGTAGAAATGTATATTTTTTTTACTAAGACGGATGTAGTAGAATATCCTTAAATTGTGCGGTAGATAGTATTCACCTTTATTTTTCCTTTCGACCTGATTTTACAATTTATATTCCTACCTTTTCTAATTTTACAGATATACTCCCTCCGTCTCATGCGAATGTGTACATTTTTTGATCAACTTTCTCGGATCATATTTGACCAACGATAACATTAGTTACGTACACTAACGGTGTGCTAAAATTTAATATTTAAAATATATATCATGTAGAAAATCCAACAACATTCCACATGATGATATTGGTGTATATATACTGTTTGAAATTTATGGTCAAACGTGTCATGAGAAAATTGACAAAAAAATATGCAGATTCGCATGGGACGGAGGTAGTATAAAATTTAACCAACTTATACTTCCAATTTATTTTTTTTATGAATCTTCTCCTTGAAAGACAATATTTCCACGATGGTCAGATTAATGTTTAAAATGTAAATTAGAATAAGTTGAGTAATAAAATTTTTGGGTTGCATTAATTCAATCATAAATCTATAATTACTGCTTTAATATTACATCTAAAACATTTTACCTTTCTATAATTTTAATTCAAATTATTTTTCTATATGTTTAGGGAAACACAGCATTTTCCAAGAGTTTACCTTTTGTTATTTTTAAAAATAAACCATTCATTGACTTTAAAATGGGGAAAAAATATATACCTCCTCCCAAACGCCACCCTGCAGAGGATGTCATTAGAGAGCTTAAAGAAGAGCTCGCTGACGTCAACCCCTTCTCCCGGGTCGGGCCGGGCCTCCGAAATAACCGCCAGCATCCGGGTCACCTCCTCGTCGCGAACGAGTTGGAACGAGCTGACTCGCTTCGGACTCAGCAACTCAGTCACGCAGATCTTCCGCGCCTGGCGCCAGTAGGCGCCGTAGGGCGAGAACGTGACGTCGGAGCAGCCGAAGGAGAGGTACTGCGCGGCGAGGAGCGCCGGCCGGTTGGCGAAGACGCCGTCGTGAGTCCTCAGAACTTCGCCGGCGAGCTGCGCCGACGAGATCACCGCCGTGGGGACGCGGCCGAGGCGGAGGAGGAAGATGGGGCCCAGGCGGTGGGCCAGCTCGGCGAACTTGATGTGCGGCATGTCGGTGAGGAGATGGAGGTGGCCGATGATGGGGATCTTTGGCGGCGACGGCGGCGCCGCCGCCGGATTCCGGCGGCTGCGGAATACATACTTAAAGAAAATTAGGAAGAAAAAAAGGGTGGAGATTAGTAGGAAAATTATGGACGGGAAATCTAGTGTGGAAATACTAATGCTCATTTTTATGTTCTTTGTCATAAGAAGCTTAATTTGATTGGTTTTTTATGCAACTTTGTGTGTGTTTATATATGCATTGTCAGTTTTTGAAAAGGTTGCGTTAGTCAATTTAATACGCATGATGTCGTATAATAGTGTACTATAATTAGGGTGTTGAGGGATAAAATGGACAATTTCCAATTTGTTTATTTGAGTATAACAAAGGCAAAATATAGAGGAAGACGTCTTTCCATGGATTTATGGAAAGATGAGATTTAATTAGAATAATAAAAAGGTAAAAAAATTAGTTGTAATATAAAATTTTATTAGGCAACGTGTAGTGGTTATAAAGTTTATGACCCGATTGATGCAACGTGAAAAATTTATCTTCATTTCTTCCAATTTACAGTTTAAACATTGGTGTTTCAATGACTTATGGAAAGATCGTCTTTCAAGTGACAAACTCGAGAATAAAAATAAATAGTAAGTAAAATATTTGCTTGCAAAGACTTGGATAAAACAGTCTTATCGAATATTATTGTGAAATAAAGGGTCTAAGTACAATTATTTAAGAATGAAGATGACATAGAGTAATTTATGTCATTTCTAAAAGACTAAATTATTTTTTGGGTAATATGCAAATATAACCTTATATGTTAGAGAAAGTGCAAATATAACCCTGAGTTGTTTTTTAGTGCAAATATAACCCTAACTATTATACATATGTGCAAATATAACCCTAACTATTATACATATGTGCAAATATAACCCTAAAGCTATTATTTCCAGCATTGACTGACCAGGGTTATATTTGCACTTTCAATTATCGCAGGGTTATATCTGCACCTTCATTATTGCAGGGTTATATCTGCACTTTCATCAATTACATAGGGTTATATATGCACTTTTCTCTTATTTTTTTAGTCCCCTACAAAGTATCTTATGCCATATTTTGGTCCCCGTTTACAAATCAACCCTCAAACAGTATCCCACAAATCCAAAACGATATGTTTTGGTCCCCATAGGTGATTTACAGGCAAGACTAAGTGGTTTTCAGGTATAGCCAGGGATATAATGGTAATTTTACTAATTTAAAAACATTTTCAATTAAAATTTCTAATTTTAAAATTTTCTTTTCTCTTTAGTTTTTCACCGCCGCTGCGCAATTTAACACAACACCCAGAATCAAGACTAATTTCAGACAAATCCCCCATCAAGAATATCAACACAACACCCAGAATTAAGCCCAAATCCTTCATCGCGGCGGGCAAGGCCATAACCCCGACCCCAATAAAGGAAGTAGTGAGATTAAACACAGCAGCGTGGAATGTTCAGTGAGCTTTCGAGTTTGGACACTTTGAAATGAAACTCGAGATTCTGCAAATTTCCAAATTCTAGTCGGCGGCGGCACGACAGAGCAACGATTTCAAATGCCCCTGATTCACCTGAAGAGGACTCGCCCTGCTCCAGATCTGGTTCCAAACGGGGACGTCTTCTTTGATCTGGTTCCGCAGCAGAGAAGACGAAGCGGCGGAGAAGGCGGTGGCAGACAAAAGACGAGCGGTGACGGTGATGGTGGTAGGCGGAAGACGTCCGCTTTTTCTTTTTCTTTTTTTGATGCTCGCCTTTTCTTTTTTAAACTCAGGGGTATAATGGTTATTTTACACATTTTTACCAATTTTCCGTTGACTTTCTCTGAAAACCACCTTTGGGGACCAAACAAATTGTTTTGAATTTGTTGGGTACCGTTTAAGGGTTGATTTGCAAACAGGGACTAAAACATAGTATAAGATACTTTGTAGAGGATGTTATGGTGAGAAGATTTCATATAAACCTTTTTTTTCATATTTGGATGATATTCTTGGATATGTAATTTTCAAATTGTGGGTGTAGTGCACATGATATACATGCAAGTGTCGAAATAGTCTGAGCTATCATATAGTACTGCCTGCATATAATATACTCTATGTCATATTTTCCATATCCCGTAATTATTGTTATGTTTGTCCTTTTATAGTGTTCAATTATGATCATTAATATTTTTTTAGCTGCGTATAATAGTTTGAGTCCGTCTCTTTAAATACGATCTTTTCATAAAACATGGAAACACCCAAGGTTTAAAGTGTAAATTAAAATAAATGAAAATAAAATTTTTGGGTGGCATGAATCGGGTTATAAAGATTATAACCACTACATGTTGCATGATAAATTTTTAATGTTGCAACTAAGACCTTTTATCTTTCATTATTAAAACTAAACCCCGTCTTTCCATAAGTTTGTGGAAAGACCATCTTTTCCAAGACTTTGCCTAATAGTTTTACATATAAAATTAATATTTAGAAAATAGATATTAAAATGAATCTAACAATACCTCATATGATATTTTTATTATAAATATATTAATTTATATTTAATGCCAAAATTTATCAAGTTTGACTTTGAAAAACTAAATAAGCCAATAATCTTGGTATGAATGGAATAATAACTAATAATGGTTTGTTGTATAAAGTAGAATCGTAGAAAAATAGAAATGTAGCATTTGAGTCATACTCCCTCCGTCCCAGCTATCGGCATTTAAATTGGTCGACCTGATCCGATCCGACCCATTTGAGTATGGTCGGGTCAATGCCCCATTAGGGTCAAGTGGATCGGATCAAAATGGATCGGGTTGTATTTTGACCAAAATCGACTCATTTTGATTCATTTGCAATTGTCTCATTTTCTTAAAATAATCATCAAAGAATTAATTTAATACAATATATCCACCATTAATTTACTTCATACAAATTTTAACATTTTGAATTTTTTTATGTATGAAGCTAAAAATATACTGTAAGAAAACAAGTTTACTATTTTTACATGATTTTGATCGATTTGGGTCGATCTATGACCTAGTCAGACCCGACCCGATCAGATCAAAACTATGAGAATTTTAATCCGACACAATCCAATCCATTTGACACTAAAATTTGGATCAATTTGGATTGGATCAGCTGACCCGTCACGTCCCATAAACACTCCTAGTCCCAACTATTTTCACATTCTTTTTTGGACATGCCAACTTTTTATGCACTCTTCATTCCTAATTGAGTAAGTTTTTCATTTTTTTATTGGGCTGGCCCAACATCATTACTCTTCACACACTAATTTTCAACCCTATTAATTCACTAAGTTGTCCAATTAAAAATCTAAATCAATCATAAACGAAATTAATTGCTACCTAACCAAATTAGACTCCCTCATCTCTGCCCTTGCGCTCCATTAAACACTCTCATTATTATTACTATGTTCAAAAAACATGTTTGAACGTTAATATGTTTATCTACGTACAATAACGATAAATTAAAGGTTGATATTAAGAAAATATTTGTTATGACGATTTAAAGAATATCATATACGATAATATTGTTATTCATATAACTATTTAAATATGTGATTAAACTTTAATAAAAAATAATGTAAGAGTGCAAATTCAGTTGGTACAAACGGAGAACACTACCATTTACCACCACATGTATAGTGCATGATATACATGCAAGTATCGAAACAGTCTGAGCTATCATATAGTACTGCCTGCGTCCCATATAATCCCATATAATCTATGCTATAATAACTAATGATGGTTGGTTGTAAAAAGTTGATGGAATCGTAGAAAATTAGAAATGCAGCATTTGAGTCATAATTGTGAAAGGCTTAGCTCATAGGAAATAGAAGTTCTAGATTAAGCGATAACAATACCAAAGTTTACTAATTTCTGAATAAAATTACGCATTTTTAGTGCGTCTTTCGTTCCATTTTAATTTGTACACTTTCATTTTTACCAGTTAACTTAGACAATATTTGATCCTTAATATCTCTCATTGTATATAATTAAAACTTGTAAAAAGTTGATGTATAAAAAAAGGCAAAATACAAATATGACCCTATGTTTTGGTCATAATGCTAATATGACCATGCAAGATCAGAAAGTGTTTATAATCCAATGATTTGTATCAGAAGTACCGATATAACCTTTTGGCACTATTCCGACGTTGACTTTGTGATTTTCGGCGTCGACCTAATAACAAAAAGACTAAAATACCCCTAATTTTAAAACTAAACAATTAAAGACAAGAATACCCCAATGTTCTTCTTCTTCATCTTCAAAACCACCTTCAGCACCACCTCAATCCGTTCCGCCGCCACCACCTCCGGGTCACAGCTGCTCCACCACCACCACCGCCGGATTGCTGCCGCCGCCGGAATCCAATACAAAAGAAAAAGGAAATTGTAAATCCGAACCATTTCAGAGCAGTTAAAAGAAGCCGAACCATTTCAGTTCTAAAGATACCATTTCAGCTCCCGCGACATCCCCTCCGAGATTTTCATTACAAATCTGCACCACTGCCACACAACCGCCTAGCTCAGCCACCCTGTCGTCACACCGCTCCACCTAGCTCAGTCACCCCGATGCCACACGCCACCACATCCACTGCCCACCCAGCCACAACTACCCCGATGCCACCCTGCAAAACCCTAATCTGACGCCACCGCAAAACCCTAATCTGATGGTGACGCTACACTGGTACATTGTAAAATTCATATGGCGTCCCCGCAAAACCCTAATCTGATGGCTTTACCTAATTAATTCAATTATCACTATTGTGTTTCAACATAACCTATCTAACCAAGTATGCAGTAAAGTAAAGCATAAAGACACAAGACTTGGTTATGCAGTTCGGTGAAATCCACCTACCTCTGAGGGGCCAGACCCAGTTCAGAATGAATCCACTAATCAGAAAGATACAGTACAAAGCACATCATACAATTATACTTATCTTATATAACTATAACGTGAATCTTGCAAGCTCCCTTATTGCTGAAGATAAACCAAGCATGCTTCTACCACACGCCTAAAATACCATACTGCTGAATATACAATCTTTCATAAATCAATATCACGCAATATTCTATCAGCAAGTAGATCCTTCCAGGATGCGGCTGTTATATGTATGTTACAACATAGAGGCCTTTGCATACATGAAGTTTATTCCATCTCTAATTCTAATATGCATGAAGTTATGTGCAGATATAACCACATAATATTCAGATTACAATCAAATCCATTGAAGTTAGGAATTACCATATCTAATCCCTTGAAGTAAGGAATTAAAATATCTCGTCCATATCTCTTTCATAACAAAATAATCATAGATCATTTCCAATTCCATAAATCTAATCCAATCCCATAAATATAAGAATTGATATATTCTCCAAATCAAACACAGTTGAACGATATATACTTCTTGGATTTCATCTTCAGCCATTCCCTGTATTACAGAAATTCCATTTTTGATGTTTCAACACAACAATTCCATATTAGCATAACTTTCTACAATTTGTCAACTAGATAACTCTAGACTTCACATTATGGATTTTTATCATAAAATTGATTGTAATTATGTAGAGTTGACCACGACCTTATATGTTGAGTTATAATTTAGTTCTCCGCCAATGTAATATTCTATCACATCTTTTTTCATATAACGATATTATTCATTGTGTAAACGTTGATAGAGAGGGATCATGACCCAAACAAAGGGGGCATATGTCCATTGTGCTAACCATGAACCCTGATATCACATTCACATCGCATCTTTCCATCATAAAATCAATAGTACTATGTAGAATTGAAACGAGACATTATATATTGAGGTATAACCTAATTTTAAAATAAAGAGTTAAAATATTATTAAAAACACTACAATTATTATTAAAAGAAAATCTAGGGACTCCTAGATGGTGGCAAACGTATCCATTATATTGGTTAGGTATTAGATGAAGCACAATTAGTTACACAAAATTACGAAAGCAAGTAGTTGAGAAAATTAGCAGTAATAAGGTGATGGGCTCATTGAATATCCAACTGTTACCATCATGTTGGGCTTATTTAGTATTAACTGCGTCCCATTTCAACTTCCACACTTTGGATTTCAGTGTTAAATTAAAAAATGTTTGATCCTTAACATACTTTATCAAATGCAATTAAAACTTGTGAAAAATTGAAATTTTGAAAATATATGTTATCTCAGAATAGTATTTATACTTTGTACACTAAATCAATTTTATGATCAAAGTTAATAAGTTTTGACTAAATGAATAGTTAAATTACAGATTGAAATGAGATATACTCCCTCCGTCCCAGCTCAAACTGCACACTTACTATTTGGCACTATTGTCTATCAAACTTTGACTGCATATTTGAGTAGATATATAAGCAACAATATTATCGTATGTGATATTGCTGGATTCGTCATAACAAGTGGTTTCTCAAAAGTAAGTTTTTGTTTGCTGTTATTACATGTAGTTAAACATATGGATGATTAGACAAATTTTTTAATAAGCATGAAAACGATTCTGTGCAATTTGACCTGGGACAGAGGGTGTAGAGTATATTAGAGTAAACAATATTGATGATTTCACAATTTGCTCTCAATTTCCCAAAAAAAGTGTGGCGGGAAACCGCCTATTGACGTCACCCACAGTTCAAATTCTGTGCGTTACTCTTATACTCTATCCGGCAAAGTTTTGGAAAATGTCGTTTTTCCATAAATTTATGAAAAGATGAAGTTTAAATAGAATAATAAAAATAAAATGTCTTAATTGCAATATTAAAAACTTATTATGAAATATGTAATAGTTATAAAGTTCATAATTCAATTTATGTAACCTAGAAACTTTATCTCAATTTCTTCTAATTTACACTTTAAACCTTGATTTTTCCATGGTTTATCAAAATACCATCATTCTCTCCCGCACAAAAATGGTCCCAGAAATGAGTTCCCATAAAATTACCCATAGAAGTTTACCTTTTAATGCAATTTTAGGATGGAGCTGAAAGTTCGGATGGAGCTGGGAATTA
Organism: Rubia yunnanensis; assembly: GCA_037428765.1. Lineage (NCBI taxonomy): Eukaryota > Viridiplantae > Streptophyta > Magnoliopsida > Gentianales > Rubiaceae > Rubia > Rubia yunnanensis. Next base: position 80,182,110 of record CM075071.1, on the reverse strand, counting down.
GAGAGCAATAACTCAACTTTTAAAATAGGGATAAGTGTCAGTATAACCCTATTTACTTGAGTAAGTGTCAATATAACTCTCAGAAGATTTTTGGTGCAAAAATAATCCTAACCAGTTAACATAAGTGCCAATATATAACCCTAAAACACTATTTCTGGCATTGACCTGCGTTGGCCGCATTCGAAATGACAAAAATAACCCTTAACCTAAACCTATAAATATAAGGACAATTTTGCCCTCAAGACCACCACCTCCGCCGCCTTCGACCACCACCACCCCCAGCCTTATAGCCACCACAACCACCTCTGCCGCTCAATTAATTTCGGCGCCACTGCGCCACCAGGGCCACTCCGCCTCACAACACAAAAAAACATAGAAGGGCAACCTGCTCGTTATGTAGAATTGTGGTCTCCGGCGATGGCATTCACACTGACAATGCCACCCTCGATTATCTTATTCGTTCGCCGTTCCACCACCCGTCGTGATGCCACCCACCAGCCCCAGCTTTGCCACCATTGCAATACCTCAATGCCACCCCAGCCTCAGCTTCGCCACCATCGCGATGCCCCAACGCCACCTCCAAACCCTACCCACCCCGCCCGACGCCACTCCGCCCTGCCACCATTGAGACACCCAACGCCACCCATCCCCGACGCTATCACAAAACTCTAACTTACCCTGCCATACGCCACTTCGCTCCGCCAACATAGTGATGCCACAATGCCACCCTACCCGACGCCGCTCCGACGCCTCCTTGATTTAGCACATGAAAGAAGAAAACAAAGCAGCAAATAGAAGAAGAATCAAATCGAAGAAGAATTGAAGCTGCAAATTGACGCCACCCGATTGAGCAAATTGAAGAAGAAGACAGATGAGCCCCAAATCAAAGAAGAAGCAAGATGGGGGGTATAATTGTAAATTTAAATTATTTTCAATTTTTTATTTATTTTTCATAGGGGGGAAACATGTCTTTTCACGTAATTCTGGCTAAACATTACCGGAATTGGTATATTTACACTTACATCAACCATATATGGTTATATTTGCATTTTCAATCATGAAAAAGTTATATTGCCACTTATGTGATGTATGTAGGGTTATAAAAACACTTTTTTTCTTCAAAATAACTCAATTTACCTTTCAAATATTTCTCACTTACTCTAAGTATAACTCAACTTTCTCATAAGTTGTCTCACCAACCACATCATAAATAGATTACAAGGGTAATAACCGGATTTAACGTGGTAAGTCATTAAAAGGACACAAACTTGAATTGTATCAATCCACATATTACTACATCGACTTGAAAGTGTACTTAAAAATATGTTGACCTGTTTTTCTAGTAGTGCTTGAATACTTAAATATTGCCAGTGGTACAGTAAAGAGGAGTGAAAATTATACAAATTGTTCGCGAGCAACTAGCGTACCATTCAAAAATCATACGAGTTGTTCGCGAGCAACTAACATACAATTCGAAAATCATACGAATCAATTCGATCAATTTTAACCAAATATGGAGTATCATTCTCTTTACCTCTATGGCTGCAGCATTGCAGATGAGCAAGGTTACAAGCAACAAGTGCTGGTTTCTAACAATTGGCAGTGTCTTTTCTGTTAAGACCGAATAAAATATAAACCAGGAATCACTCATGGTAAAACATATCCCAAATTTCCAATAGGTTCTTCGCCTAGACGACTCCTTAATCTTTCCACTTTGGGAGCGCGGTGGTGGGGATTACTGGTTGGTGGTGGTGAGCGCGGTGGCGTGCGTTCTAGCGTGGTGGTGGTGGTTGGGAGCGTGGTGGCAGGGATTGCTGTGGCGGACCTAGGATTTCCAATCGGCGTTCTAGGGTGGTGGTGCTGGGGCGAGTGGTGGTGGTGGTGGTTGGGACAAGTGGTAGTGGTGGCTGGGGAGACTGATGGTGGCTGGCGGTGGTGGAGGTGGTGGTGCTGGTGCGAGTGGTGGTGGTGGTTGGGATGAGTGGTGGTGGTGGCTGGGGAGAGTGGTGGTGGTAGCGAAGGTGGTGGCTGGCTGTGGTAAAGGTGGTGATGTTGGGGCTGTTGGCTAGGACAGGTGGTGGTGGTGCTAGGACGAGAGGTGGTGGTTGGTGGTGCTAAGGCGGCGGTGGAAGTGGCGGAGCAGTGGTGGTTATGGAGATGAAGAAGAAGAACTTAGGGATATTTTTGTCATTATATTTTTTATTTTAAGACTAGGGGTATTTTAGTCTTTTTATATTTGATCAATGCCGAAAACTACCTAATCAACGTCGGACTAGTGACAAAAAGTTATATCGACACTTTTAATGCAAAACATAGAATTATAATAATATTTTTTATTCTTACAGGGTCACATTGACAGACATGAGCAAAGCATAATGTCATACGATTATTTTGCCCAAACAAAAACAATAGAATGAGGATAAAAAACACCTTGACCACAAATATAGTAAACTAATTGTAGCCTCGCACAAAGACATGAACTCTTCAACCTAATAATTAGTTGTACCAACGCACTAAGTTAGCATGCAACAAATACATTGAATATAGAACAACATACAAAAATAATTCTGTGCCTCTTTTTCCATATAATTAATAATAAATTTTCTAAAGCATCGTAATAATACTAGTTTTATAATATAATGGGTACACTTTGTTTGAGAATAATCATCAAAGGCAATAGATATGAAATGGTACACTTTGTTTTTTATGTCTTTATGCATTAAATGGAATCAAAATCGCATATAGTTAAATCAGGAGTAAGCATTTGGACAAAGAAGGGGTTTTGAGTTGCCCCCCATGAACCAAACTAGACAGCTTGAAATTGGACCGTTGGAATCTCTCTATGTATCATAAACCTTAAACAATTGGTTTACTTTTGCCCTAATTCAATCCCAATTATATAAAAACATGTCAACGACAAAGACTCACGTCTGTTTCTCCTTCTCCTTCTTTTAATTTTTTACTTTAAGAGATCAAAACATGAATAGAATTGCTCGAGAAACGGCTACATGATAAGTGAAATTGAATCTAACCAATTAAGTTATTTCTATGACTTTCTACATTCGTTTCATAACATGATATGTCGAAACCCTAAAATTTTCTCTACTTCCGCTGCCCGTTACATTCAATTTTTCTCGTTGTTATCATCTTTATGTGGCTGATTTTCAAGAATACCACCTTACTGTGAGTTTATCATATTGTATTCATCATGTTGATCATCCAGCCCTTACAATATATATGCATGATCCTGAAAGATGACAACTATCAGAAATAGCCTAACGCTCTTCACAATGCTTTTCACGCCGAGAGAAAATTTGGCATGTTGAATGACACTTTTAGTCATTTCTCGGCCGACTTCAGTCAATTTTAAGATTGTATTAGATTTACGCTATGATGTTCATTATAACTGTGCAAATTATCAAACGCTCTCTTCATCGATCATCTACTGTGACACAAAAGGAACAATCACAATCATGAACTGCACTTTACATCCTAAGAGTTTAATGTGTATTTCAATTGTAAAAAGTCTCAATACATAAGTTCATTATGTACAACAATCTTATGTAAGGGCAATCATTAGGCAAGACTTAAATAATTATGCAATAAATTAAACCACTATTAAATTAGATACGGATATGGATTTTGTGACCAGAAGATGATAAATTAAACTGACTTTGTTCCATGTCTTCGCTGTCAGAATCTTTGCTTCTCCTTATATTTAAACAACTTTTGTGTCACCATTTCTCTACACTTTGCGGCTGAAGTTTCAAACAGATCAATCAAGTTTCAAACAGATCAATCAAGTTTCAAACAGTCCAATCATCTTCAACAAAAATGGGAAGGCAGCCATGCTGTGATAAGGTTGGACTCAAGAGAGGGCCATGGACTATTGAAGAAGACAACAAGCTTATGAACTTCATCCTCAACAATGGCATCCAATGTTGGAGGATTGTTCCTAAGTTGGCAGGTAAATTTTCACGAAAACAGTCTCTCTATCTGATTGAACGAGGAAAATATATGCATGCACTATGTTTGGTGCGATTTTTTTTCATGAACTAATTGTTTCAAATTTTTTGCTTGATGAATGAAGGTTTGATGAGGTGTGGGAAAAGTTGTAGATTAAGGTGGATCAATTATTTAAGACCGGATCTCAAAAGGGGGGCTTGGACCGACTCCGAGGAAGATATGATCATACACCTTCATTCTCAACTCGGAAACAGGTAATGAGTGTGATTCATATATCCAATTTTAAACCTTTTTTTTTCAAATTTCACGGTCTTCCTTCTAATATTAAATTTTATTCGTACTAATACGCATTCGGTTTATAAAAACTTGCATGTGATCAATTCATTTATAATCAACAGGTGGTCCAAAATAGCAGCACATTTTCCAGGAAGAACAGACAATGAAATCAAGAACCATTGGAACACAAAGATTAAGAAGAAGTTAAGGTCTCTAGGGTTAGACCCGTTGACCCACCAACCAATAAATGACCAAAATGCCCTCAAGAATGAAGAAGAAACTCACGGAGAATACAATAGCAGCTCTTCTTCTGGTGAAGAAACAATGCAATCAAACAATGGCAAAATGGTCATTAACCAAGATCATGAACAACAGAAATTAATTTCAAGTGCTAGTAGTACTTTGAATGATCAAGAAAGTAACCTATATGATTCATACTACAATGTGGGGTTAATGAATGGTATTCAAGAGTTTCAGCTTCAAGAAGATCCTTTTCAAAATTGGATTAATACCCCTGTTCCTTGGGATATTTTCAACACTAATTTTTTCTGAATTACCCAAAAAAGTGTAAAAGAAAATTCCCAAGTGGCCTCATAGTTGAATAGATGAATCATATCTTGTAAGTTTGGAACATCATATACTCACCTTATTTTTTGAGGTGCATATGAGGTGAAGTTTATATTTGTTGTGAAATAGTTTTATGTGTTTGGTAAATAGTTTAAAAATAATCTATTCTAAAAGTAAAACTTGTAAAAATGTTGTAATAGATCCAACTTAATATATTTAGTACTTAAAATAACACCTTTTATGGGGTTGCATTAGTATTTGTTCGTAATAGTGCATGTAATGTTATCGATACAAAGCTAAGAGCATCTCTAAAGCAACGAGCGTCACGAGCGTCATCTATGAATTTCGAGGTCAGTTGATGAATAATTACTGACCTTCATTATGACATGGATAGAAGAGTCTCGTGAATATGAATTTATCAAGTTTTTGTCTCCAATACTAACACTGTTAATGAAACTTCAATGTTGACGATGTATCATGTTTATCATAACAAAGGTTAAAAGCATTGTATTTACTTTTATTTTTTCTAGATTAAATTCAAATGCGTACATATATTTCATTTGTATTATGTTCTTAATTCTTAACTGTATAAATATAGTTGTTAAAAACAAAACACACATATACATATACTTAATTCAATCTCAATGTTTCATTATAACTAACATCGCCCTTTCAAATTTTTATATATTTCTAAAGAAATTTAGAGCGTATAAAATTTCAAATATGATATATCTTTAACTAATAGAAAATATGATATATCTTTAACTAATAGAAAATATGATATAGTTGAATTGATATATACTATGAATTTAATTGAAAATTTAAAATTATTGAAATTTGAATATTTAAAAGTTCAATCGAGAATTTAAATTGATTGTATTTGATTAAAAATTTAATTTTAATAGCCCCAGTTTAACAAAAACCTTGCGCAACCTCTCTTTAATCTTGCGGCACTCCTTCTTCTTCAATCTTTATTCCCCATCTTCCATTAGGGGAGATGGGGAACACCATTTCTTATTTTAATTTATGTTTTTGTTATTCAATAAGTGTGAGATTTGTCTCCACAGAAGTTTTGTTCTTACCTGATCGATTTGTGTTTATGATGATAACTTGATTTACGCTGATGTATTGTTCTCGATCTATTTGTTCAGATCGCGTGTTCGTAATTTTATTTGTAGTTTTATTTTTGGGTTTCCATCAATTTGGGTTCGTCAGATGTGTGTTTTTTAATGTGTTTACTGTTTGGACAACATAGATCGTGGTTGGATTAAGTGGCGTTACAATTGTAGAAGATCCATGTTTGGCGCAGTGATATTGATGTTTGGTACACTCCTCTCTGCCAAGTGCTCATGATTTTCGTGATAAGTCAGTTAATATCCCTGAGGGCGATGTTATAGTTTTTTTATCGGATCTCTGATCTGTAATAGTACAAACGATCAGTCTGGTTGACATGTAATTCCAATATCCTTGCAATAGATTGGTTATTGCTAGAATTTATTTAGGTTGGATGTCAATTCCATTTATTGTAATCGCCGCTGGGCATTTTTCCCAACATCTTGAAATGAATGATTTTAAAACAAATTAATTGAAATTCATATGTATGAAAATCTGATTTGGGTTGATTGGGCTGCGATCAATTTTGTTTCCAAAACTGGACTACAGAAGTGGGCCTTCTCCTTTTAAAATTCATATTTTTACATTATCACACATTTTAAACCCATCAATGAATCACGCGAAAACTAGCCGTTGACGCTAACGCTCTACTCAGTACTCAGTGAAGCCCTCAGCTGAAAAACACCATATAGCTCAGCTGTTTCTTCGCCTCAATTTTCGAATCGATTTCTGTGTATTTTCGACGATTATCTAAACACGGAAAGATACAGAAGCGATTCACCTCGATCGTCACCTCGATATTGCCCTGTTTCAGTTTCGACCTCCAATTTTCCAGTCCATTTCGACTATTTCGAAGGGTTTTTGGCCGATCTGCGAAGCAACAATGGGGGAATCTTCAGCTTTCCTTTCCAGATCGTTTTCTCATCCGTCTCCAAAGTCGTCGGAATCTAGAGAGGTTGGAATCCAATGAGCTTTACTTTTATGCTTTTCGAAATGCTGATTTTGCTGTTGTTATTTAAATTGAATAATTACTTTGTTAGGTTAAAGGCTTCTTGTGGAGTCTTTGTTGCTGCGGTGAATTACAGATCTACTGTTAGTGATACGTTTTGCCTGATTGAATTTTGCCTGTTCTACGTTTCAATTGCGATTATTTGTGTGAGTGTGTGTTCGTGTTGATCAGATTGTCTCTGTAACTAGGGTTGTTGTGTAGTTCGACAATTCGATCCTAACTGTGAAGGCACAATTCGTTTTCTAGTGCATGTCTAACGTGTTGCGAGAAGAAAACTAAATGTGTTTTTTCTTGTTTTGATATCTTCATGATGTGTATTGTATATTGTGAGAGTGAAAAGTTCTGGATTCTATTGGTAGTGATTGGTTCCTGCCTTTATAACATATGGAATTTGCGTGTGTGTGGAATGCAGGAGGATCCTATTCGCAAAGCCCTAACGTCATCGGTTTCGTTAGGGAGATTTATGTCTGAGACATTAGCCTGGGATAAATGGTCGGCATTCAGTCAGAATCGATACATAGAAGAAGCCGAGAAGTACTCTAAACCTGGTTCTGTTGCTGAGAAGAAAGCTTACTTTGAGGCCCATTACAAAAAGCTTGCAGCCAAGAAAGCTGCTGCGTTGCTTGAGCAACAATGCCCTGCAGCTGACAATGTGTCTTCAGTGCATAAGATGAATGGAAATGATGATAATTCTGCAGCAGAAATGGAGCTGGCATGGGAAAGTGGTGAGGGTGCCAAGAGTACAGAGATTCATGGAGTGAATACCTTACTTTCTATTGATACAAGCTGGAAAACTCTGCCTCGGGAGAGACACACAGAAGGTGTCCTAACTGAGGAGGCAGAAGTGGCTATAGGACAGCCTCCTTTCGCAGATGAAAATGTCAAGCCACTGAGCAATCAGCAGATGGATGTGGAAATTCATGATGTACAAATATACGATTATTATTAGTTTCTTGTTGTATACTGATTACTCCATTAACTTTCCTCACTAGCTCTGCCCTTGTTTTTCAGAAGGCATCTACATTGGGAGGTTCAGTTGCCGAGAAGAAATCTTTCTTGGAAGCCCATTACAAGAAAATTGCAGCAAAGAAAGCTGCTGCAGCTGACAATAGTTATTTGGGGAATAGAACAAATGAAAATGATGATAATTCTGCTTCACTAATAGAGCCAGCACAGGAAAGTAGTGAGGGTACCAAGATCCCAAAGATGCATGGAGAAAATACCCTCAACACAGGTGCCTCACTTTCTGTGGAGGCAAATCAGCATGCGCTTCTTGAAGAAAGGGGCACAGAAGGCACCCAAACTGAGGAAGTAGAGCTTGCTATAGGGCAGCCTCCTTCCACAGAGAAAGGTGTCAAGCCATGTAGCAGTATTCAAATGGATGTGGAAACTAATGAACAAGACGAGATGGCGATACAGGTATTTTGTAACTATCATTGGTTTCCTTTTTGTGAACTAAGATTAGTCCATTTTCCTAACTTTTTCTTTCCAGAAAGCATCTACATCCAGTGATTCAGCTCCCACGGACAAGATTGAAGATGCATATTCTTCTGGAAAGCCATCATCAAATGAATGTGGATCAAATGCTAGATCTTCCGTCAGGCCAAAGGCAACTATTTCTTGTAAAAAGTTGGATCATACTGAGACTCCTGCAAGTAAGAAGAGATCAACTCAATCTTTGGAGAAGAAGAGATCTGCTACCCGAACCGATGAAGCAAAATGCGCTAGAGGGCATCCTCATTTCACTGAGAAGGATATCAAGCCATTAAGAAATCATCACAGGGATGTTAAAGCACATGTTGAGAAAGGCAGAAAAGCAACTATTGAGGTATTTTTGTCATTTTTATAGCTTCTTATTATTTACTGATTCCTCCCATTTACCTTTCTTAATAGCTAGGCTTCCTTTTCAGAATCCATCTGCATCAGGAGCTTCAGCAACCTCGGACAAGAATGAGGATGCATGTTCTTCTAGAAAGCCTTCATCGAACAATCATGGATCAAAGTCTGGATCATTTGTCAAGCCAAACATGCCTACTTGTCCTAGAAAGTTGGACCATACTGATACCCCCATCAATAAGAAGAGACCAACTCAATCTATGGAGAAAAAGAGTCCAAGTATCCATGCAGCTCACATGTCAATGAATTTCACTTCTCATGCTTTCGATGCCAGTAAGACATCATCATCTCCAGTATCCAAAAAGATAGTTGATTCAAGACTTCACAAATCAACTGTCGGAACAACTGCAATGAGCTCAAGTCAACAAACTCTACTTAGGGTGCTGAACTTTCTCCTAGACTTAATTTCACTCTTTTCATCATGAATCATGCTTGACCTTTTCTCTTCTTCCTACTCTGTAATTTGTAGTCTTCTGTTGGTGGAATGTCGCGTCTCAGAGCAACTCCTGAACTGGGGAAAAACAGGTAATCACCTTCATAGGTGGAAGAAATGAGAAACATAAAATGTGGAGTTGCAACTAGGTTATCACTTAGTGAACTTCTCAAATTTTGTTTTTTTACTGAACTCTGTAAACAGAGATGGAAAACCTAAACCAGCGTGTCAAAGCAAAGTGAAGTCTACAACTTTAATGCGGTCCTTCTGCTTAAGGAGTGATGAAAGGGCTGCTAAGCGTAAAGAGGTAATGTCTGAAGTAGAAACACGATGCAAACCTTCTGTTTGATTTCTTTAGCTTCAATGTGATTTTGTGTTTCCATTTGCAATTTCAGTTCTTTGAGAAGTTGGAGCAGCAGAAGCTCAGTTCAGAGGCTGAAAAAGAACTGTGCCAATCAAAACAAAAGGTTTCTTCTTGTTGATCCAATTGATAAATTGCATCAGTGTAAATGACATTTTATAGTGATTCGAGTGGCAAATAATCACCTTTCAAAGCTTCAGAAACAAGTGATAAAAATTTAAGATGGCAAATAGTCAGAAATAGGCAGGATCAACACTCTCCATTAATTAGATGTCAGTTGATGATATGTGTATATCTTCTCTATTTGCAGGAAAAAGCAAAAGGTGTATCCAATGCTGTTCATCGGTCAGTTCCCTCCCTCGCTGAAGCAAAAGCAAATTTCCATTCTTCAACAATATCAGCAAGTATTGCCACACAAAAGGTACTCTATTGTACTTTAGTAATCAGTTTTATGAGATGAGCATAAAAAAATAGTTTTGGTCATGCTACCTGATGGATTTTAGCTGCACACGTGTGATAAAAGTTACCATCTATATGGTGTTGGCACTGATTGTTATGCGAAAATCATCTGTTTCATGCATATGATATGTTAAAATCCATCTGGAGTACACATCTGGCCAAGTTTGTGCCTTTTTGTTTATGTTTAGTGTTTAATTGGGTGCGCTATAGCTAATGCAACATTCTTATGTAATGTTACATCGTTATAGCTCCCGACACATTCTTATTTTCAACAAATCAAAAGGAGGCTAGCGTCCGAGGCTCGAGATAATAATTCTAGACCACCATGGAGATTCTCAAAGAAGACTGATAGCATTGGGGATGTAGCAGAAAAGAAAGTGACTGTGACTCCAATGAAGAAGAGCAAAAGTGAGAACAGTGGTCCTAATTTTCAGCTTTCTACGCGTAATTAGCTCGTGCCAAAAATGATACTGGGTGGTCAGGTAGAATTAGATATAGGCATATATGGCCTTTCTATAGTCCTATTAACTTCTAGCCGATCACACGCTGTAATGTTGCATTAGCTAGAGAAGAGATTGTGAAAGTCCGAATCTATTGTATAGTGCATCATATTAATCAATCGAGTTCCCGCGAATTCTCTTTGAAATTTCTGTTCTTGTACACTTTTCTTGTGGAGCTTTATCTGAAAACAGTTTCCAATCAGAATAACATAGTACAGTTGACTGGATTATGAAGATCAATAGCATTCTTCTTCTCAGAAGATGTTTACATTAGAACAGGTATCACACTATGAATAAACCGTGGTCTATCACAGATTCAAACGGGTACTCAACTTCATACTTGAGTGAATCATACAAGAAGGCCGGCTGCATTTCAGCATGTAGCTCCGGGGAACTGTAGTTTAGAGATGATATGCTGTCGGGAAGTATATTCACCGGCTGAAACTCACCTTGAAGATAGCTGTAGTATGGATTGTCATCCCACGATGATCCCAAGATCGATCCATTTGCCATAACCGGGCTTCTTGCTACAGGTTCTTCAAAAATCTGGTCTAAACTCCACATATTACTTGGAATTTGCTTGAAAACTTGACCATTTGTAGCTGCTTTTCTTTCAGGATGAGCTGAAAACAATCCAGTGTTTCCCACGGGCGATAGCTTTGTAGGTATGTCTCTTTCTAAGTTAGAAGGTTTAGGATTAATCATAACACTCTGACAGATACTAGTCAGTGGGAAAGGATTGAACTTGAACCTGTTCTTCGGCTGGAAATGTGGCTTACAATCTTCGCTAATATGACCACGCGAAGTTGCTTCTTCCCAATTGAACTGTTTCTGCATTGTAGCTGCATGTTTCATTTCTGCACTTAAAGCTTTCCTTGGTTCTGCAATAGGCACTGAAACAGTACACTTATTGTCCCCCTCGTGGATTTTGAAGTCGAGATTCTGCCTGATGTGCTGCTTATTCGCTGGATTTTGAACGACGTGGTTCGCATTAGGCTCTTTTGAGGAGACAATGTCAGAATGCTTCATCCCAGAAGCATAGGATCCTGTTAACTCTTTCTCCTTCTGCAGCCTTCCAAGGTAAAGCCGGTATTTCTGCGCGACGAAAGTTAACTCTGTTAGATAATATGGATCATAAGTTTCTATCAACATATTACACAGCTAGAAACTCATGAAGTATACCTAGAATAACACTATGGAGAAGATGAGAACCTGCAGAATATATACCAAAGAACAGAAATGGTTTCTTTTCTGCCATTTGCTAGAGTACTTTTGTTTACCTGCAAGTGACTAGCTACATTTTCCCTTGTTAGCCAAGGAACAGCCATCATGTCAAGTATTTTCTTCGGCCCGACTTCTGCAGAACCAAATAAACAACGATGAATCAAACTGCGAAAAGTCGAGGAAACAAATGAAGGTTAGTACTTCTGATGTTCTCAACTCACTTTCAAAACCAATGTGATGAACAGCATTGACAAACTTCTGATGAAGTTCCACTGTCCAAACGACTCGTGTTTTCTTGACAGATGAAGGATCATTGCATTCTCTGTCGTCGTTTCTGCCTTCAACATCCTTCCTTTTCCTCCCTGAAATCGAATCAGATCCGCACGGGAAGTGTCTCTCCTCGTACATCTCACAGCCATTTCGCAGCATTTGAATTTCATCCATGCCTTCATGGAGCTCGATGTCTCTGACCTCATGGATTCTCTTCCTGAACACATGCTGCCATATGTTGCGAAGCTCCTTCATTCTTATCGGCTTCAGAAGGTAGTCGCACGCGCCATGTTGCACGCCTTTCATGACCCTACTCGTCTCCCCATCAACAGACATCACTGCATCAGACAAAACTCAGCCTCATAAGTACTTATCATACAACACAGATGGATGAGGTGAGAAGATTTTATTGACAGAAGAGATTCACTTATGACAGGAAGATCCATTTCCAGTCCGACGTGCTCCAGAAGCTTGAATCCATCCATGTCGGGCATGTTCACGTCGCTGATCACTATATCGAATCCATCTTTTTTCTCTCGGAGCAGATCCAGGGCTTCTCTTGCTAAACCACAGGTGGTCACTGAAACACAGAACCCGACACCGTTGTATCAAGATCATGTTTAGCATGGTGGAAACTGAAAATGTGATTCAATTTGTAATTGCACTAGGAAACTGAAAATTGTTCTTTCTTGTAACTAAACTAAGGATTTCACTTCATGATAATAGGTGTTTTGAAGCTATTAGATAAAAAAAGATTCTTGCAAAACCAAGTCACCCTAACAATCTGAAATAGCCATAAGACCAAACAAATACAACCGAACAAACTAATCATCAAAATCAAACATCATAAACTATCAAAATGATCAGTTTCACACAATTAGGCCAACAAGAACTCAAAAGTTGAAGCTATAAAGCACCTTCATAAGAGCATTTCTTGAGCATCTTTTCAAGAATCTTGAGCCAAGTTGGATCATCATCAACAACAAGAACCCGTAAACCGGCCGGAAAAGACTCACTCTTAGGTGAAGCAAATCCAGTGCTCTCCATCATCATCAGAAGAGGGGGGGAAATCCCTTTTCTTCACAAGTCTTGAAGAAATGATCAAGAATTCCCAAGAACACTTTAGAACTAGAAAAGGGACATAAACATATGTGAATTTGTATCTATGTTTTCAAACAAATATATGGATTTGTGGAGAGATTAAGGTGGAAGTGAAGAAGTGATCAGAAGAGTTTAAAAAGGAAAGAGAGAAGTGAAGTGGGATTAAAAAAAAATGAGAGTAGAGAACCAACGAATATTGGCGCCGGCTACATTTCTTCAGTGTGTGCATAACACTGTGCGTGTGCGTTTTTAAAAAAAAATGGGTTTTCATTTATTTTGGCATAAAATTTGTTTTTTCCCTAATCTTTGGAGAGAAAAAAAGAAGAAAAGTTGTGTTTGAAAAAGAATTATTTGGAGGGAGACTTTTATATTTCTTCCCGTCCTCAAAATTATTGCTCAGACAATTTGTAGGGTTTACTTTTGACTTTTCAAATAATTATTTAAAAGTATATTTGGCAGTTAATAATTTAGGCAAAGTCTTGGGAAGATGGTCTTTTCATAGGCTTATGGAAAGATGGGGTTTGATTAGAATAATAAAAGGTAAAACGTTTTAGTTGCAATATTAAACTTTTAGTATGCAACATGTAGTAGTTATAAAATTTATAACCCGGTTCCCGAAAATTTTATCTTCATTTCTTCTAACTTACACTTTAAACCTTGGTCTTTCCATAACTTACAATCCCTTACAAACGGACTCTTTGGTCTTTCCATAAACAGACTCTTTTTATAATCCCTTACAAAATTTAATGAGTGCGTCTCTTGAAAGACGGTCTTTCCATAAGTCATGGAAAGACCAAGGTTTAAAGTGTAAATTAGATAAAATTAAGATAAAATTTTTGGGTTGCATGAGCTAGGTTATAAATTTTATAACTACTACATGTTGCATACTAAATTTTTAATATTTCAACTAAGACCTTTTACCTTTTATTATTTGAATTAAACCCCGTCTTTCCATAAGCCTATGGAAAGACCGTCTTTCCCAAGACTTTGCCAAATTTAATTATGATAATAAAGTAATTAAAAATCAAAATGAAAATAAAAGGCCAAAATGGCAAAGCTTCACACTACTAAATTGGTTAAAGAAAAAAGTCACCACAGTCCCAAGCATCAAAAGGGCTTGTATCATTTCATTTGACAAGCTTCGATGAATCTCCCTCAAATATTAGTTAGATTAATTCCAAATCCTAGCTTCAAAAAATATATAAAAATCCAAAACCTTCTCTCAAAGAAAATTCAAAAGAGTCCGTTTCTTGAAAGACGGTCTTTCCACAAGCCATGGAAAGACTAGAGTTAAAAGTGTAAATTAGAATAAATAAAGATAAAATTTACGAGTTGCATGAATCGGGCTATAAGTTTTATTACCACTACATGTTGCATAATAAATTTTTAATATTGCAACTAAGACCTTTTACCTTTTATTATTCTAATTAAGTCTCGTCTTTCCATAACCCTATGAAAATACCATCTTTCCCAAAACTTTGCCGATTCGAAAACCCTAAAGTTCATATTAGATTAAAACAATGGAAAGTATCATAAATTAACAAGTTGTGACATTATGCACCCCATTTCAACAACATGGCATCATAAAAATTCCTAATCCATCGATTTGGAATTGGCCCAATTGACCAGTGAATGACTATTAACACGATGTTGATGATCATGAAAAACACAACACGACAAAGGTGTAAGGTCAATCTTAAAATGACAGTTTAACTTTATTAATATTAACCAAAACCATGCGTGTCAATGTTTGTTATCTCCTAATTCAATTGTTTGGTCAAACAAGAAAGTTGGAAAGAATTAAGTTGACTAGTTGTAAAAGTGAAGTTTAATCAGGAATAGAGCGGAATTCAATGGAAATCCATCGTGCATTTACCTCTGTAAAATGAGGACAGGGAGGTTTTGATGGGAGTGGGATGGAAATAGATATAATGAGTCGGGTGTAAGTAATTTTATTTTACTTCCGTCTTATCTCTACCGTAACTCACGAGGATGACTTTATATCACTGGTTTTAACTTGTGATAAATTAGTTCTTTACCCACCATTGAACCGATCGAATTTTATGTAATGTTTATATAGGTCGTATTTAAATATAAGTATTATAATTAGTACAATGAAATAAATTTTAGATGGCATGGAGATTCAGATGGTGCATCTAAGATGGGTCTGAGATGGATATGGCGATTCGGATGGATGATGAGATAGAAATAGATTAGGTTGAATTTTGATAATTGTACCTGTCGTGAGTGATTGGAAGAATAAATATAAATTTTCAATAAAGATACATACAAAGAAAGTCACAATCCGCACTCTGACCGTCCTATGTATTTACAAATCTCTTTAAACAATAATATAATCAATATATATGTGTGTGTAAACTATACTCTAATGAATTTGAAGAAATTTATATGACAATAATATTAACACAATACCATATTTAAAATCAAAAGTTAACTTTAACAGGTGCATACATAACACAAATATTCCAAAACAGAGAGAGTGATTTTAAAACCAAACAAAATAGCATCAAAATTAGATAAGTACGTGCATATTCGCATGAGACAAATAAATCATGTCTTTATTTTTAAACAATACCGACATTAGCTTGAGGATTAGGGTTTAAATCAAAACCAAGAGGGAAGATCTTTGTAATCAGGAGAATTTAATTTTAAATTTATACTATACAGCTTAACTTTGATGTATTATTCTCATTTTTCACAATATTTAATTTACTTTTAATAAAATTCAATTCATTTTAATTCAAATAATCCAATATGTTAAAAAATCACTTTAAATCCTGACAACTACCGCGTAGAAATTTCCTCCCATAAAGAATCCTCATGGTCACAAAAAGTAACCATTCAAGTGTTTAACCTTTAAATGTCGTGATTTTTCTTCCTATCAATCTGGGATACCGAAAAAACAGAATCATGACCGCGAGAAATTCCTCCTTAAAATTCCCCCGCAGTTGTGACTTGTGAGTCGTTTTCCAAAAGTCCCATGTGGCTGATTTACTTTGGTAACTTTCTACCAAAAAAGAGGCGCCAATCCCACCACCTTTGGCTCAATATGCTCTTCATTGTGCTTAATTACATTTTGGCCTATTTTTATTGACTTGCAATTTCTAAAACCCAATTCTTGGTTAACACTTGGAAACCACATAAGCTAAAATTCCAATTTCCAAACCCCTTTTTAACAGGTGAGAACCAACATTGCTATTAGTATATCATATGGGTGTGATTGTGCATGAAAATACTACTTAATTGGCTACATCTCTCAATCATATGCATGAACACTTTTATTTTTTCAAATTCTCATTGGGGTGTTATAAAGCAAGCCTTGTACTACTAGGGTGTACTTTATTAATTTGATATTGGTTGTCTTTTTTATAAAGTTGATTTTAAATGCTTTGCTTTATTCACCCTCTACCCCCAGAACAAAATACGGTTACAAAGGCACCTATGTGGTCGGTCAAAGGTTGACTATGAGTGATTAAGTGCTTGGTTGAGTATGGGTTATGTATTCGAATTACGGCAATTGCAATATGGGAATTTCTTCCATTAGAATAGTTCCTTGTGACACCAACAAATGATCGTACATTGAACGCCGTGATTTCGCGCATCATCAATGACGCCAGGATAACGAGACCTTCATCCTGGATTTTACCTTTTACTTCAAGCTTTTGACATGCAACAATTTGCTTTTACTATATTACATAATAAGTGGTAGACAACCACTGGCTTCAGCCCAGTGGCCAGGGCGTACGCCCCCCAGCTGCATCCCAGGTTCAATTCCGGCCTGGGGCAGTATTATGGGGTTCAGTCTCCAATTACATCGCTCCAGGTGTAGGAGCCTCACTTTGTGTGAGTTCTGTGGGAGTCTCACCCCACCTTTGTGTGAGACACAGGAAAGCCTCACCCCCTTTGTGTGGGGCAACTTGGATGTGTTAATAAAATTGGAGTGTGTATTCAAAAAAATGTGGTAGACCTGGAATCATCTTCAACAATAATCAATATGCAATACTTTCCTAAGGCGTTACAAGCTAGGGTAACAAATTGGCGAATGAGTCAAATACAGGTTGAGTAATATGTGTATGATCCATTTAAACCGTTTTATGATGGATAAAAAATGGATCGGGCTTAAAACAAATTGGGTTAAAACCTGCTCAACCGGCGGGTCAAAATTCCCCTAACCCGCAGGTCGAAAATGAGTAACTCTGCGGGTTTCAGCCATATGTTGACCCATATGAAATTACATATCAACCCATATGGATAAACCTACGGGTTTCAACCCATATTGCCCCATATAAGTTTACATACCAACGCGTATTGCTAAAAACACGGATTTCAACTAATATATTGACCAACGTGAGTTTGTATATCATAATTTCCTATGTGTTACGAGCTCAGCTTACTCCTATGATCTTGCACTTGAGGAATCATTGGTTTTTGCGCAAGATTTAAACATTGATGGTGCCGTACTAGGTGATGCTCGGGGAGTGATCAACATGGTACGGGGAGACAGAGACTTCAACAAATTGTACTCAAAATCGTCAGCTTCATCCAAGTTCTGATTTGTAGGGTTTCGATTCGAGGTTATTTCTAGATTTTCAGACATTAAAATTTCGTAACTCACTCGCTTATGAGTTTTGCAGAGTCAATTCTACTTGTAACAAATGTTTCGACGTCTCCACCAAGTCTCTTGTCAATTGAGTCTAAGCGATTTCCAGAACCTTAAATAAAAAATCTTCATTTTCAAAAATAATAATTAATAGTAGGACAACAATTATTTTTTCCTCTTCATTTTCAGATATTTTGCGATCGAATATGAGCTATACAATCGTTTAATAGAATAAATACTTTTTTGCTTTTATAAGCTTTCAGGTTTTTGTGTACTAATTGGTTCTTAAGTAAAAGTCTATAGCTTTGGTTGGACTATTATACTTAATTAATCAAAATTATTGAGGCATTTAGAGAAGACAACAAATCCTTGTCGGGTCAATTTTGAGACCTTACTTTGTGGTGTTGTCTCCATATTCTAGGAGCGTGACCTTCACGCCTCTAAATGGGCAACCTTTTTGTCCAACTTGAAAGGGAATTTTAAAGATGCTTTTGTCAATAAATCATATGATTAGCTTTCCTAATAGTCATACCATGTGTAAAATATCACTTCAAATTGAACAAAGCTATTGGAGTTAAATGCAAAATCCTTCACTCTCAAGGCTCTATCATCCTAACCTAATCCACGGGTATATGTGCACTTCCGGAAAACTGGTCAATGCTCCGTCATCCTAACCTAATCCAGTAGTATACGTGTACTTTTCGGAAAACTAGAGGATACATGTGCACTAAACAAGAAATTAGTCGGCATGAAGGCACTTTACCTTGAATGTTAGCTAGTTCAATTTCACAATGCATAGCTAGTGGGATTATCGTTCAAATTGGTTCACTAATCTATGGACATTTTGAACTCTAAAGTAGTGTCATTTGCACTAAACAATGGTTTAACTACCTTAAGTGGAGTTTCATGGATTGCATAAACCCCAATTTAGCTAAACTAATAAAAATATATGTCACTAAGTGTGTCCACGACATCAAAGTTAATTAGTCCCCATGATCATTAATCTTGTCTACAACATAGATAAGGTGGCATCTCCTAAATGTATTCCTCACATAAAAATAATTAACAAAGAGTATAAAGTACTAGTAGCACTTATTAGAACTCCCTCCGTCCCGGTTAAACTACATACTCCACTTTATGATATTATTTACTGTCCAACTTTGACCATATATTTGAATAGATATATAAACAATAATATTATCACATGTTATATGGTTGGATTCGTCGTAACAAATAGTTTCACAAAAGTAACTTTTTGTTTGGCGTTCATGTGCGTAGTTAAACATATTAACGGTTGGACGAGTTTCTTGATGAGCGTGAAAAAAATTCTGTTCAATTTAACCTGAGACAGAGGGAGTATAAAGATTGGTGTTGTACTTGTGTACTCCCTTGGCTCCTCTTTAAATGACCTCCTTTAGAGTGACACAAACTTTTTGAGAAAAAAATAAATAAGTGGTGGGGCTTGAATTGAGAGCATAAAAGGTAATTGAATGATTGAAAATGATCTAGGATTAATTAAAAATGAAATGAGTCAAAATATAAAATAAATTATTCCCAGATAAAAGTGAGTTATTGTAAGAGAATCAGATGAATTATTTTGTTATACCAATGTTAACAAAAAGGGCTATTGTGATGGATCCACTTTTGGAGGGATACCCTACTTGGTGGGTCATAATGACTGGATTTGACACTAATTAAGTAGGAAGTAGAGCTGGAATTTTTTTTATTAGTGGATACCCCTATATGTACGGGGCTTGTAAAGTGTTACTCCCCACGGTTTCTCTATTATTGACACATTTTTCTTTTTAGATTATTTTATTTATATTGGCACACTTTCTATTTTTAGTAAGATTCTTTCAATTTCATCCACTCATTCTACTTTTTACTTTTTACATTCAATTTCATTCACTTATTTTTTCCACTTAAACTCAACCATCTAAATTCATGGTGCCACTGTTAGCCAAACAGAGGGAGTACATGTAAAGTTTTGTAAGTTGTAATTTTAAAACAATTTACTTTTCTTTCTTTGGTTAATTAAATAGGGGAGAAGATAAACTCTACTCCCCATGTCCCTTTTAATCTTTTAAAGTCAAAAATTTGTTAGTTACTTAGATTGTCAATATCTTTACGCTCCCCCTGTCTCATCTATATCTGCAGAGAGAGAAAAATGGACAAAAAATCTCAACTTCTTAAAATGTCCTTTTTGCCCTTCCACCACCACCAACAACCTACATCACCACCACTAACCAGCAAAAAACAGCTGTTAATTCGAATGAAACTCAAACGGATTATGGCCATTGTTTGTTTGTGTATGAATTGATGAGATGAGAAACGTAGATCTGGTTTGTGATATGTGATGAAAAAGGAGTTTGAGCAAGAAGTTTTGTGAAAAAATATGAAGAATAAGGGTTGAGGAATCTGGGTTTTCTCTGAAGAAGCAGAGGGGAGGAGTTTGTGGAATTGGTGATGTAAAATTTGAAACATTTGAGGGTAAATGTGTCTTTTGTCATATTGAATATTCCCTAAAATGGAAAGTGTTCAGATTTCGTAATCCAACTCATTTGATTAAATGTCTTTTATTTTTCAAATTGTTCGATCATACAGTTCATACTGTTGAATAATGGCCACTCATGCCCTACATTTTTTTAAGCACCTTTCTCTTGTTCCAAATAAAGTCAAATATTTAATTATGTCATAATAACACCACACTCGATTCACTAAAATGTACTCCCTCCGTTCCGTTTATTATAGCACAACAAGGAATGGCACTTGGATTTTGGTAGCAGCTGAATTTACGTGAAGAAATGTGAAAAGTCAAAGTTTGTAGGCAAGTGTACAGCAGTCAAAATGATGACAAGTATCCATGGGAAGAAGCCTAATTTTTCCCTCCAAACGAGAGACTAAAACGCATCAAGGAAAGTGGTAAATTTGGGAAATCAAAGCCATCAAAATGGTCAAATATTATGGCTGTCCCCCCTTTTTTTGGCATGAAATTCAGATGTGCCAACAAAAGAAAATTGTCCATTTCTGGCAAGTGTGCCATAATAAACGGAACGGAGGGAGTATGTTACTTCTTCAACATATATTAATTCACAGTACGTCTATTAAAAGATGATATTTTCGTAAGTCATGGAAAGATCAAGATTTAAAGTGTAAATTATAAGAAATGAAGATAACATTGTTGGGTTGCACGAATCGGATTTTAAACTTTATAACTACTACACGTTGCATAATAAAATTTTAATATTACAACTAAAACCTTTTACCTTTTATTATTTTAATTAAATCTCATCTTTCCATAAATTTATTAAAACAGGGTTATTCTCAAGACTGTTTTTCCCAATACTTTGCCATTAATAGGACTACTAAAATGCAATTCTTATAAAGTGGTACGAGTGATTTTTTTTTTTCTTTTGGGCTATGGGGTTTCAACTCAAATCATCTTTCTTCTTTTTCAAGCTGTAAATGATTGGGGAAGTTCAAAAGGGGGGTAGTGGGGTAGGGAAATGTTTGAGAAGCCACTTGTTAATGGCTATAAAAAGAGGAAATGCCCACTAACAAATGCCTTTTCTCTTGCCTAAAGCACACTTAATATATTGGTTAGCTCACTAAATTCAACAAAAATAAAATAAATAAATAATAGAATCATTGGGGACTAACCAAATGGGAGGATGAACTCCATGCAACTTCTCAAAAGTGGAGTGAAAAAGGACTAATTTAATAAAAAGAGAAAATGTCCAGAATGGTACCGTTTCTAGGTGAAATTTACAGTTTAGTACCTGATTTTTTTAAATATTCTGAAGAGATACCCATTTTTTCATAAATGTCTTGAAAAGGTACTTTTTAATTAAAAGCTGGTACTTTTTAATTAAAAGGTGGTACCATTTTGGTGCAATTTTGATCCAAATTCATACCCATTTTTCGCTGAAGGTACCTTTTTGGGACTAATGAAAAAATAGGTATCTTTACAGAATAATTTTAAAAACTAGGTACCAAACTGTAAATTTTAATTAAAAGCGGGTACCATTTTGAAGAATCTCCCTTAATAAAAAGATGGAATTTTCACTTTCAAAATTTTATGCTCTTCTTGCCCCTTTCCCCCTCTCCTTTTGTTGATGTTCATTTTGCATATGGTTTTGGTGCTAACTCACCACCTACGTATTCTTCTCTAGCTTCTCTACTTGTAGACCTTTTCCGTTCTTTTTGAGTAAACTACAATTCAACTCGGTTCAGTTTAATTGCTAGTAATAATAATAATAATAATTTATAATGAGATCAGTTTCATTTATTCAGAACATTTCAGTTTAATAAAAATGAATATACATAACTTCAAACTTTTAAATGCTATGTATATATTTGTTAGGAGGAATTCATAATCTAAAAGCAGTATCTTTTTTATAAAATAAAACTTAAGAGAAAAAAGAAGAGTAAAGTACTCATATGACCCAATGTTTTGAGGGTTTGTACTAATATAACTATGTGAAGTTGGAAAGTGATATTGTAACCCTGTGTTTTGCTAGAATGTGCTAATATAACCCTGGAGGCCTGAATTTGGTCGGAAATACATGAAATGACTATTATACCCCCGTTAAACAATAAAAGTAAAAAAAGTAAAAAGGCAATTATGCCCTCATTGTTTATTAACCACATAAATTTTCTTCTTCTCTTTTCTTATCTGTTCCTCGTCTGAACCACAGAAATTTTCTTCTTCTCTTTTCTTCTACGTTCCTCGTTTAAACCCCTTTTTCACACTCTGCAAATCCCCTAGCTCCACTCTTCACACTCCGATGAAGATTCCATTTTTTCACACTTTGCAAATCCCTGTCAATTTCCAGTAGCGTATCTCCTCTTCGGCGTAGCAGCGGCGGGGCTTGGGTTTCTCGGTGGTTGGGGAAGAGTGGAGCTAGGGTTTAATCGGTGGTTGGGGAAGAGCTGTGGGACTAGGGTTTCCGTTGATTGGTGGTGCTCGAGGGGGATGAGGAGGGTGAGGGCGAAAGTGGGTAACGATGTTGGGGTACGACGGCGATGGTGGGGTATGGTGGCGGCGACGGTGAGTCTTCATCTTTCAATTTGTGTCAAAAGGGTTTTCCAATTTCTGTGGTGTTCATTTTTTCAATTTATGTGGAGCGACGTGGTGGTGGTGGTGGTGGTGGAGCGACTGCGGTGGTGGTAAAGCGGCTGTGGTGGTGGTGGTGGAGCGGCGGTGGTGGTGGAGCGGCGGTTGTGGTGGTGGTGGAGTGGCAGCTGTGGTGGTGAAGCAGCGGTGGTGGTGGTGGAGCAGCGGTGGTGGTGCTTCTGATTAATGCTAGGGTATTTTAGTCCATATATTTGTAATTTGAATGCTAGGGTAATTTAGTCTTTTTAATTTCGGTCAACACCGAAAATTACTAAGTCAATGTCGGAATAGTGCCACGGGGTTATATCAGCACTTCTAATGCAAAACACATGACTACAATAACACTTTTCAACTTCACAGAGTCATATTAATACAAACCTCCAAAACATATGATCATATCAGTATTTTGCCAAAAAAAAAAAAACCAAATTTGCAAATGACTTCAACAAAAGAACCTTTGCAAATAAATTGACATTGGCCCATGTGATTATGCACAGTTTCATCCCAAAATAAGCCCTTGGAAGAGGAGTTAAAAGGCCCACTTTTATTGGGCTCAAATAGCCTAAAGGCCACATATTAGTGATCCAAAAATATCCTAAGTTCTTCTTCATCTCCATAGCCACGGCTGCTCCCACCACTACTCTGTCATAATGACACTGCTGCTGCTCCTCCACCGCCGCCCGCCAGCAGCCGCCGAAATCTGGGAACTCAAAACCAGGTCAACAAAATCACAGAATTCATATGCAGCATGAATTCATACCACATCTCACAAACATAAAAAACAACAAAATCCTCCAGAATTCACAAACCAAACAAAATCAAATCAAATCAGTCCAACATACCTAAAATCAAGAGCCCAGCTGCCCGAAAACCTTAATCCACTCCGGCCACAGACACAATACAGGGATCGGAAAAGCAACAGCTCCAGTGCATCGATCTGTTTGGAAATCTTGCAGAGTTTTAAATCATAGAGCATCGATCCACCGCCTCCGCCCAGCACCACCACTGCCACCCAGCACCACCACCGCCACCATCTCTAAACCCTAGCATCATCGCCAATCATTTCAGCCCAAACTTCATCAGACCCGGATTCTAACTTGCAGGTTAAAGAACCCGGCCGCCACCCAACTCCAAAGTGAAACCCTGGGGTTTTTGACCCGGTTTCACGTTTTCCGGGTCACGTGATCCAGCTGCGCGACCTGAATGCAGAATTTTTTCGCCGGAGCTTGATCGGAAAAGCATCGCCTCCACGCCCAAGATTTGCCCGTCTCTGCTGCTCCGATCATCTCCGACAGACCGTTCTTCTCGCCGTTCGCCACCGTTCTTCCTCAGATTCTGGTTTGGCGCCATTCGTCGCCGTTCGCGGGTTTGCAGGACTAGCGGGAGAAGAAGCGTCGTTCTTCCTCGTTACTGTCCGGCCGTGTCTACAGTTAAAGCCAGCGAAGAAGAAGCTCAGAGAAATTGAATTTCCCAAGAAATTGATAAACTAGGAGAAATTGAGAAGCTTCTGAGGTTTGGGCAGAATAGATAACGAGGATATAACTGTCCTTTCATATTTTCTGAATTTTAATTTATTTAATCAGTGGTATAATAATCAATTCACATAATTCTGATCAAATTCAAG
This sequence comes from Rubia yunnanensis, assembly GCA_037428765.1. NCBI lineage: Eukaryota > Viridiplantae > Streptophyta > Magnoliopsida > Gentianales > Rubiaceae > Rubia > Rubia yunnanensis. Next base: position 80,157,574 of record CM075071.1, on the reverse strand, counting down.
TCTCCAGGATTATATTATTATTTTCGAGCAAATAATAGAATTATAATAGCAATTTCTAATCTTGCAGAGTCATTTCGACATTTTTAATCTAAACATAGGGTCATATGAACACTTAACCCATGATTATAAGTAGTGCTTTTCTCAACAAGTCCGAAGAGGTGAGACAAAATGTCAATATGAAAACGGATAAAAAAATTAAATATTTAAATTTTATGTAAACCGATCCTAGTTTAATCTTTCTTTTGAAAATATTTTAATCAATTAAATTAACATAGTTTATGGATTGATTTTTTATTTTGAAATACAACCGAATACTTGGCCCGAAACTCAAATATTAAATAAATTAATTAAATACAATATATTGAATTTACCATATAATTTGTATAACTTAGATGATTTACATTTTTATAGATGAAAGGTTTTTGTGTGTTGAATTAGTAATTAAGTGTGTAATGTGTATGTTTTCAGAAAAAAAGTGTGTAATGTGTAAAGTTTAAAATACTTAAAATTTAGCTAAAGTCTTAAACACTTGAAGAGAAATTAAAACACTTGAAGAGAAATTAAAGTTTAAGTGTGTAACATCCGTCGCACTTTTAAAATAGGTTAATTTTATTTGAGTGAGTCTCCTAACAGGCGGCCTGTCCATAAGCTTATGGACAGGCCACTTATTTCTTACCTTATACACTGCATTTCTTAAATTATATACAAAATTTAAAATTTTTGAAAATATTTTTTTATATGATATATTTTTATATTTTCACCTTCAAATACATATTATTACTTGTTTTAACTTATAAAATGCAATATTTAAATTTTATAAAAAAATCACAACATTTAAGGCAAATGCTCCTGAGGACTATCCATAACCTTATGGAAAGACCGTCTTTCCTGAACGTTACTCATTTTATTTAGCAACACAACTCTCTCAACTTAATAATTAAATTAGAACACAAGACACAACTCATTCACATGTTTTGAATCTTACATCAAACATAGGAAGATAGACAATCTCAACCACAATTGGACCAATTGAGACTACTACATGAATCAAAGCCTCAAGTCAAGAGTCAAAATTCTTGATGGGACCAGTTCATCAAGCAAGATAAATCAAACCATTAAAACTTTTCTCCCACTTAAAAAAGTTTGAAAACAACACTGGTCCCAAATTAACACTGAAAGAGACCCTGTTGTAATTAAAAAAGTAGTAAAGCATAAAGAGAGCAAGATTGTCACTTGGTTCCTTATTCTTTTTCATGCTTTTGGGAATTGGGATTCTCTCTGCTCTGCATGGCTTCATGTTCCTTAACCAGGTATAATACCCCAATAATTTAAGGTCATAAATAGCCTAATGTGCCCCCACATCCGTATCTGTCAGACTTATCAGTAAAAATTGGAAAAAATGCTCAAAAAAACAAGAAGAGGAATTCAGTGGATTTGCTTTGATGGACACTCTTAACCAGGATCCTACTCCTTTGTTTGGCTCAAATTCCAGATAAATCCCAACATAATAGAATGTCTAGAATATGTAAATGAGCTACAGTGGAAATAATGGGATTTTCTTGCTTTTCTGCTTTACAGTTTAGGGGCTGCAATAATTCAATCTTTCTTTTCCAAAGCAGAGAAAAGGGCTGTCTTAGAATGATGTTTGAGTTCTTTTCCTAGGTGTTCAAAACATGGGAGCATGAGTCCATTTTTTTGAAGTGGGAGCTTTTTCTTGCGTAAGCAGAAGATCAGGAAGTTCCAAAAGCCCTTCGTTCTGAATTCTCTTGTTTCTTGAATATGGGTTTTGCTTTGTTTTTCTTTCTGTTCTTGGCATGCTGCTTAGCTCCAAGAATTCTGGGCCAGGTTTCAGGTATGTCCCTATTGTTTGATCTCTACAAGAAAATGTTCTTTGAGGCTTTAGCTATTACATCATGTTGTTTATTTGTTTAGCTAGATCAGAAATGAATGAAATGAGAAGAAAAAGATTGCATTTTTGCTTTGCTGATTTCTTCAATAAAATGCGTTTCAGCTACAGTGGTTGAATGGAATGAAGAAAGTTGCAATTTTTAACATGTTGTATTATGAATTCATATCCCTATTTTTAACTTCCTCAAGAAAATGTTTTCCAGCTATTATGGTTCTGTTTTTGTGCCATGAAAAGTTGGGATTTTTAACATTCTGCAATTGAACTCATCATGCAGAATTTATAAGCATAGATTGTGGTGGGAACAAGAACTATACAGATTCAAGCACAGGCTTGTTTTGGACATCAGATAGTGCATTTATTAGTTCCGGAGAGCCTCTTCAAGTGGAAACTACAAATGGGTTCTCACCCCAATATAGTACTAGGAGGGAATTTCCTATAGACAGCAAGAAGTATTGCTACACTCTAAAGACTAAAGAGAGAAGAAGATACATTGTTAGGGCAACATTTCTGTATGGGAACTCAGTGACTGGAGAGCCCTACCCCAAGTTTCTGCTGTTCTTGGATGCTACCAGATGGTCTACTGTGTCGGTTTCTGATGCTTCTCGGGTTTATGTCTATGAGATGATCATAAGGGCACCCTCGGATTCCATTGATGTTTGCTTGTGCTGTGCCACCACTGGATCCCCATTCATCTCCACTCTCGAGTTGAGGCCTTTGAATCTTTCGATGTATGCTACCGACTATGAAGACCTGTTCTACCTGAAAGTGGCTGCAAGAGTCAATTTTGGGGCTCTCAGCAAGGATCCCCTGAGGTAATCTGCAAACTCTCATCTTTTGAAATGTCATAGAATCATGTTTCTGATATGTGTCTTTGTTCCCTTTAAGGAGTTTTATTTCCATGATTTTGCATTTATGCCCTTACTTGAGTTGATTTGTGTGGTGGAAAAGTTGTACATTATAGAAAAGAACCCTTTGTGTAGAACGGAGGGAGTATTACATTGAATGTTGTTGTTTTGAAATCTGCCATTTCTAGCTCAGGTATCCAGATGACCCATACGACCGAATATGGAGTTCTGATCAAGAAAAGAGGCAGAATTATCTTGTTGGGGTGGCTCCAGGTACAGAAAGAATCAGTACAACGAAATATGTGAATACTAACACACGGGAGTATCCTCCGGTAAAGGTAATGCAAACAGGAGTTGTTGGCACACAGGGAACGCTCAGTTACAGATTGAACTTGGAAGATTTCCCAGCTAATTCGCGGGCTTATGCATATTTTGCTGAGATCGAAAACCTGGCTTCAAATGATACTAGAAAGTTCAAAATGGCGCAGCCTTATACTGATTATAGCAGTGCAGTGGTGAATATAGCTGAAAACGCGAATGGGAGTTACACTCTGTATGAACCGAGTTACATGAATGTGACTTTGGATTTTGTGTTCTCATTCTCCTTCGTGAAGACCCGGGATTCCACTCGCGGCCCCCTACTTAATGCCATTGAGATAAGCAAGTATGTAGAGATAGCTGCAAAGACTGATGGAAAAGATGGTAACAAGATTGTATATTTTATCTGTGTAGAACACTCATTTTTGTATATTCCATGTTTCTGCAGTTTAGCTGACTGGTTTCTTGTTCATTGTTGAAGCGAGCGCGCTCAATGCCATTAAGTCAATGTCTGAGGGAAGCGATTGGGCGGCTGAAAAGGGCGATCCTTGTGTGCCTGCAGCCTGGGAATGGGTGACTTGTGGTGATACGTTACCCCCGAGAATCACAAAGATGTGAGCTGATTGAGTTTCTTGAATATCGTCATTAGTTTGGTTATGGTGATGCAAAACTTATGTTTGATGTTCCAAACAGTGTTCTTTCAGGTAAGAATGTTCAGGGTGAAATCCCAGCTGAGCTGAAGAACATGGAAGGATTGAAAGAACTGTAAGTATGAAAACATGGAAAAAAACTGTAATTTGAGCCTCATGATGAGTTTCTTTGACTGGTTGAAATGCTTTCTTTCTGTAGGTGGCTAGATGGAAATGATTTTACAGGTCCAATCCCTGACATTAGTAATCTTGTCAATCTTGAAATCCTGTAAGTTGCACTATGTAGTCTTCAAGAATTCAGACCTTCTTTGCGGTCCAATTTATGTCTGTAAATCTGCAGGCATTTGGAGAACAACAAATTGACTGGCACGATACCTTCTTACATCGGCAGTTTGCCAAGTTTAAAGGAAATGTGAGCAGAAATCAGAATTGCTAAACATCTTTTTTCGCTTTTGTATGTTGAAGTCGTATTTAGTGTATATATGGTGCAGATATGTCCAAAACAATTCATTGAGCGGGGAAATACCTCCATCTCTGTTGACAGGAGAAGTCGTTTTCAGGTGAGTATGGCTCGTTCATCTTTCATATAGTTTTGAGATCCATTTGAACATTCGCGTAGTTATATGAAAAAACAAATGCTTTTTCTGATATCTTGTCACAGATATGAATAAGCAAATGCTTTGTCTGATCTTTTGTGACAAATATGAAAAAACAAATGCTTTTTCTGATCTTTTGTGACAGATATGAACACAATAATCATCTGAGAAAGGGTGGAAGTAAAAAGAGGCATTACAGATTGATACTCGGAATCTCAATAGGAATGCTTGCATTTCTGTTTGTACTTTTCGTGGGAAGCATAACTGTACTTCAATACATCAGAAGAAAGAGATCTTACAAGAACATTAACGACAAAGACAAAGCGAGTTCTCTGAGAACCAGCACGAAACCATCAACTAACTATTCTGTCACGCGAGGAGGACCCCTATTGGATGAAGGCGTGGCGTGCTATTTCCCCATCAGTGAAATCGAAGAAGCAACAAGTGGCTTCTGTAGGAAAATCGGGAAAGGAAGTTTTGGCCCGGTGTATTATGGCAAGATGAAAGATGGGAAGGAAGTAGCTGTCAAGATCATGGCTGATTCCTCTGCTCATGGAAATAGACAGTTTGTTACCGAGGTATCTAAACTGATTTCATTTGCCATAGTTTATCAGAGTTGAAATGATGAAGAAAGAATCATACTTGCATACTTTTGTAGGTTGCACTTTTGTCAAGAATCCATCATCGGAACCTTGTTCCATTGATAGGATATTGCGAGGAAGAGCATCAGCGAATGCTTGTCTACGAATACATGCATAACGGGACTTTGCGCGATCATATCAATGGTAAAGAATCTGAGAAACATTTAGACTGGTTAACGCGCCTTCGCATTGCAGAAGATGCTGCCAAAGGTGAATCCCATCTCTACTTAATGTGCACTAGGCCTTTTTATCATGACTTATTGGCCTTAATTTCACAAATTTTGCAGGACTCGAGTACCTGCACACTGGATGCAACCCCACAATCATTCATCGCGACGTGAAAACAAACAATATTCTCCTGGACAACAACATGAGAGCTAAAGTGTCTGATTTTGGGCTCTCAAGGCAAGCTGAGGAAGACTTGACACATATATCAAGTGTAGCAAGAGGAACAGTCGGCTATCTTGATCCCGAGTAAGTAATCAATCAATCAATTGATAGTTTGCTAAGCTGTTTTGATTATCCACATCTTGACTGAGAAATCTTGACAGATACTATGCAAATCAACAGCTGACAGAAAAGAGTGATGTTTATAGCTTCGGCGTTGTTCTTTTGGAGCTCATTTCAGGAAGAAAACCAGTGTCATATGAGGAATATGGCACTGAATGGAGCATTGTCCATTGGGTATGATTTTATTCTTTTCACTAACATATCACGACAACAACGTCGAGGAAATACCCGCGTGAATTCCCACCATTTCTTGGCTGTTTTTCCTTTCAGGCAAGATCATTGATCAGAAAAGGGGATGTTACCAGCATCATAGATCCTACATTGGCAGGGAAAGTGAAGATGGAGTCGGTTTGGCGAATGGCGGAAGTTGCAATCCAATGTGTGGAACAACATAGTTCTTCAAGACCTAGGATGCAAGAAATCATCTTGGCTATTCAAGAGGCAATCAAGATTGAGAAAGGAGATGAAAAGGGGTCCAATGTGGGAAGTTCCTCAAGAGGGCAATCTTCAAGAAAGACACTTTTGACAAGTTTTCTTGATATGGAAAGTCCTCATCTTTCAAAGGATACCTTCTTTCCATCTCCAAGATAAGAAACTTTCCTTTCTCATCAATGTTTCATGTACATTATACAAATGTTAAGACAGGTGATTAAGAACACTAATCCACTACTTACTTCCTAAGGAATCTTGTTTTGGCTAGCTAATCTTACTTGTATACATACACATGAGTTTAATCCCATCTTTTTCCTTCCCTTCTCTTGGTGAATTACATTTCACTCCCATGGGTTTCGAACGTTTTACAATTCAGTCCTTCATTTTATTGGTAATTACATCTAGTTTAATGTTCGAATTCGAATACCGAGTATTATAGTTTTTTGGAATTGGAACTAATGTGACACCGTTTAATTGAGTTCGCACCAAATTGGGTTTTGACCTGAATTGCAGTTTATTTTATAAAATATTTTTGTTCATATGATTCATAACTTTGATTTTGGTCAGATCGGTTAAAAATGCCGATCCAATTCAATTCATAATTTTAAATAAAATTTAAACGAGATTGTTTCATAATTTTGGCTCGAGTTTATTAGATTGAGTTTTGGGTTGGGTTGGTTGACCCGACCCGACCTGACCCGACCAGCAGGTCAACCTGAAACCCTACAATTAAGTCAACCAATGTGCAACATTAATGATCTGAACTCCCTCCTTATAGAATTATCAAGATTCTCCAATTTCTTGATCAAGAAACAAGTGGGAATTTCAATTTCAGATCTTCACATGAATCTATCTGTTCGAAACAAATGTCCAATGGACAAATGGATTTAATCAATTGCAACATTATGAAAATCCCAGTTCTAATTATTAAAGCTTAAAACCCAATAAGCTTCCGTTTTTGGTTGTGGGCAGAGTTGAGCCCACAGACTACTAGTCATATTCTCAGATGTAAATCAAATTTGTGATACATTTTCGAATCTTGGATTTTAATCTGTGAGATTAAATTATGAAACGCCATCATTCAGATCTATTAAAATTTAGTTATATTATAAAACTTTATCCATTTAAATAATTGGGACGCCCTCTAAAAAATATGACATGTTGCAGCACCACCTACGTACGATCACCACCAAAATTAAGACCTCCGCACTAGCATTTTCATGGATCACTTAGATGTTGAGAAATCACTACGGATTACACAATTTCATAACGTCGGATGTTTTTAATAACATTTTTAACAGATATGTGACTTGACCTGAATATTTATGCTATATAAAAGTTGGATTAAAAGACTACGAATATTTAGAGTTAAGTACTAACATGACCATGATTTTAGGTTGAAATTGCCAATGTAACATTGCAATATCAGAAAGTGTCAATCAAACCTTTCACTTCGCTGAAATTTTAGTCAATTTTCTGATGGCTAGATTTTGTGGAAAAATAATTTTGCCCTCAAATTAAAAATAAAGAGGGAAAAAAATGAAAAGATGAAAACAACCCTCATTTTCTTTAGGTTACCAGTGGTGAATTTGGCAGCGGCTTCTACCGGCGGTGATGGAGCACGGAGGCAGCATTGGCGAAGCTTTGAAGAAGAAAGATAGGTTTCGAGGAAGAAAGATATGTTTGTCATAAAGGGTGTTTTTGTCATTTCATTTTCCGGTCATGCACGAATTCATTTGGTCAATGCTAAAATTAGGAAGTTTGGCTATATCAACATAATTTTTTTGAAACTTAAGGTTAGAATGACACATACAGTAACTAGTTAGAGTTAAATTAACACTTTCTAATACTGCAATTTGCAAGGTTATACTGTTACTTTCAACCCGATAAATACTTTCTTAGCAAACAAGGTAGACAACTATTGATGAATGCATTTTCTAGGTCACATTTGGCGGGTTGAATTGCATTTATGATTATTTAGTCTTAAGGAGCATTCAAATATAATTTGACTCTCGAAAATAATTTGTAAAGTAACCTGCTCTTCAAAAATATTCTCTGTAATGCAATTTTCTGTCTGAAGCAATTTAATAATTATTGGAGCATCATAATCACACTGTGTAACTATTACTCAAACAAAGATTCCTTTGGTACACTGAAACCCCATTTATTTTAATCATTTCCATTATTCAAACTTTGCCTCCTCACCTTCACAAAAATACTGTTAATTGTATGCACTCATCACTGTATTCTTCAATAATTTTGAAAACATATTTTTAGACTTAAATGGACACAAAACCATATGAAAATATTCCAAAATGGGAAAAAATAAAATGACCTTCAATACGACGTCGTTTCTATTTCTTGAATTCATTGACTTTCTAGAACTTTGAAACATATTGTTGTCAGAAACACTGGAGCAGAAGAAAGAGCAACACATAAATTATTTGACTATTTCTCCCAAATCAAATCAAAGTAAGGAACTTCCACTTGATTCCAAACCACATTGCTTGGATAACGAATTCTAGTTGGATTGTGTAAAATGCTTTATTTATTAGGCAAAGTCTTGGGAAAGACGGTCTTTCCATAGGCTTATGGAAAGACGGGGTTTGATTAGAATAATAAAAGGTAAAAGGTCTTAGTTGCAATATTAAAGTTTTAGTATGAAACATGTAGTAGTTATAAAATTTATAATCCGGTTCATGCAACCCGAAAATTTTATCTTAATTTCTTCTAATTTACACTTTAAACCTTGGTCTTTCCATAACTTATGGAAAGACCGTCTTTCAAGAGACGGACTCTATTTATTAATATGAAAGTAATAAATTATTTTTTATAAAAAATCAAAATATACTTTTTTTTATCCCTAATAAAAATTTAGGGTTAAGCGATTATATAATTCTCCATTTTTTAAAAGTACAAATGTAATTTTTAAAAAAATAAATGCTTAATGTATATTTAGGGGTACATAGGGTAAAATAGGCATGGCACATATGAATTACTTTTTACTTTTTTAAAATGGATGGACATTTTTGCCTTTTCACATAATGGCGAAGAATATTGTTGACCAAAACTTCACGTCAAACCAGAGTTAAATTAACACTTTTAAAAAATCGAATGTTGTATTTGCATTTATCAAAAACTCGAGCGTTATACAAGCACATTACCTAAAAAGGTATACTTTATCATAACAATTTTAAAACATCATTTCTGATATCAGGACTTTTTTTCGTGAAAACCTCAATAGAATAAGATAATTGACCGACACATGACTTCATTTATCCAATCTTTTGCCCTTTTTGCCCTTCTATTTCTTTACATTTGCCTAAGTTATAATTATAACATGAAACAAACAAAAACATTGAGGTTATGTATCCCCATAATGTTTGGCCAAAGAGACCATAATAAAAACCTTAAAATGTCGTTTGGCTCCAGAAAAAAATCTCTAAAACTATGGATAATTTTCTTATAAAATTATGGAAGTGGCCATTTCCACGTGTCTATGAGGAGGTTTGAAGCAGCAGCATTTGATTGCCCAGTTGTCAACTTCTGATAACGATTTCAATATTATATTACGCTTTTAATATATCCTCAAAAGCTCATCCATTAAATTCTCCATATATCCACACGTCTCCATATATCAATATTTGATTCCGTTTCTTGAAATACGGTATTTTCGTAAGTCATGGAAAGACCAAAGTTTAAAGTGTAAATTAGAAGAAATGAAGATAAAATATTTGGGTTGCATGAATCGAGTTATCAACTTTATTACTACTACAACTACATGTTGCATAATAAATTTTTAATATTACAATTTAAATCTTTTACCTTTTATTATTCTAATTAAACATCGTCTTTACATAAACTTATTAAAATACTGTTTATACCCAAACTTTACCTTAATATTTTCTCAAAAACAATAACTTCAATTATGACTTGTAACTTAACTGGCCAATATGAACAAAGCATCCTTTTACTTAACAACATTAATTGCTTGATTAAAATTAGATTTAAAGGTTCTTCATTTCCCAGCTGGCAAGTCTCTCGATCATTTGTTTGGTACACAAACATCAAAACTAACAAATATTAATAAATCGAACTTCTCAGTGTGTATTCATATTATTATTTTGAATCGAGTACTAAAATGATTAACTTTAATTTGAAAGTATCAATATAACTTTTCAAAAGTGAGAAAATGTTTAATCCCGGAGCGGTTGAGTTCAGTTGTCAATGAAAAATTTGATCGAAATTTAAGGAAATGATAATTTTACCACTGGATTAAAAAAGGGTAAAATTGAAATTCAGTTTATGGGCCAAGGATATTTTCATCATTTCAAGTTTGGTCAGCACCCAAATCGACGAGTCAACGCCATAATAGGGATAAAAAGTTATAACTGCACATTTAATCATAAAGGTATGGTTATTTTAACACTTTCTCATTTTACATGATTATATTAGCACTTTTATCATAAAGTCAGAGTTAGAAGTATAAAAATCCCTATATTTTTATCAATTTTTTTCTTGATTGGATTATCAACTACTCCCCTAGAACTACAAATGCTAGCTTTATTTATATCTATGTTGGTTTAGTTGTTGGGAATATAGGAGGAGTTGTTAAAATTCATATGATGGAATATACATTGATGAAAGGCAAAGTCTTGGGAAAGACGGTCTTTCTATAGGCTTATGGAAAGATGGAGTTTAATTCAAATAATAAAAGGTGAAAGGTCTTAGTTGGAATATTAAAAATTTAGTATGCAATATGTAGTAGTTATAAAATTTATAACCCGGTTAATGCAACCCAAAAATTTTATCTTAATTTTATCTAATTTACACTTTAAACCTTGGTTTTTCCATGACTTATAGAAAGACCGTCTTTCAAGAGATGCACTCTTAATGAAATCTTTGCTTTTTATTGAAATTATGTGAAAAAATTAATATGAAGCCTGTACTTGGTAAAAATTATCCAAGGTGTATGTGAAACATATCATATTAATTAAGTAATAAATAATGTCATTTCATACATTCGTCTTGTAAAAATGTATTTTCAAAAGAAAGATAAACCTCTTTAAATTCATCGATTCATGATATATTAATCATTTTTAAGTTACACACAACCAACTATTAAATAGGCGGATTATTGATAAAATTCCAAATAAAATAGAAAAACACCACCACTTTATAATTAATAAGTATCTTATATAATAAAAATAGTATAATCTGATACATTCACCTTGTACAAATACATTTTTCAACAGAAAGATATACATTCATCGTATACCATATTCATTTTAAAAATTACATCCACCTAATTAATTTATTGATGAGATATTAACATTATTTTGGTATGTACATTGAAATAAAAATCATACATATCCACAAAAGAATGCATTTATGTGGAGAAATGTATAGATTGATGTATTTGGCTGCAACTGGAATATTAATTATTTGCATCAACTTATTTTACTTTCTGACTTCCTAAATTCAATTTAATCCACTCATTCACAAAAATCTCCAAACACATAAATCTATGGTGCCACTATTAGTAAAACAGAGGGAGTAACTGAGTTTCTACTGTTCGTTTAAATTGAATTCAACCGAATTAAAATAAAAATAATAAAATCTAAACTAATAATTTAAAAATAAATTAAATAGTATTAATACTTCCTCCGTCCTAGACTAATCTGCATAAAATGTTTGTTGCGGTCTTCGAAAAACATGTTTGACCTTTAATACGTATAACAACGTATAATAACAACAAATAAAAAGTTAATATTTAGAAACTACTTATTCTGACAAATCCAACAATATCACATATTATAATATTATTGTTTATATATCTATTCAAATACGTGGTCAAAGTTTGACAGTGTTAACTATCAAATAATAAAAGTGCAGCTTAGTTCGAGACAGAGGAGCATAAATTTTTGTTTAACAGAATTGAAAATGAGGAACCTAAAAGAATAAAATATACTCCAACCCATTTTTCTTCACTTATCTCACTTCATCTTGAATAAGATTCATCAACCGCTGAGACAATATTCGATCTCTTTCCTCTCTGCTGACCCTCAATTGGATTGTCACATACATCTTCTTCATTAAAATTTGCAAACTTACCCAAAAGAAAAGGTAGGCACATAAATTAGAAAGATGAGATGACAAGAAGTGCATTGCAACAAAGATTATATAAAGAGGAAGCCAAACACAAATTGAAGATACTCAGAAAAACAAAAAAACCCAACCACTTATCTTGAAACCGCAAGTAGGCATATCTCTCCTCCTTAATTCATCATCATTTCTGTCCGACCAACAAAGCCTCATGCGCAAAGCCGCCCCTTTTCCCCAAGAAGCAAAAGGGTAGTTAAAAAAAGTTGCTTTTTTGAATTCTGATGTTCATTGAAGAAGAAGAAGAATTATAGAAATCTTTAAGAATAGATTATTGTTAGGTTATTATTGTTACACGGATTCTTTCTCTATTGCTGTTGTTGTCCTTTACTGAGCCTTGTGGTTTTCGCAAGCTCCTACAAGAGTACCTTCCCCTGTCTTCTAGCCTCAGCTTTCTCGAAAGGGGGAGTGTTTTTGTTTTCTGGGAAAAAGATTGGGCTGCTTTTCTTGATTTCTAGGGGTGCCCTTTTGTTGTGAGGAAGGGATGGAGATGATGTATTATCAGCTGGGGAGGGCTTCTTATCAGGATTCCCTCAAGGTTCTGGAGGCTGATATTCAGCATGCAAATGCTCTGTGAGTGCTTTTTGATGTTTTTTGTTATCTGGGTTTTTGATGGTTTTGGTTGTTTTGGTACTCGTTGAGCTGTCTGTGGAGTAATTTGAAGGGTAAAAGGTGAGATTTTTGAGGGTTTTTGCTGTTTTTGGTTGTTTTGGTTCTTATTGAGCTGTTTGTGGAGTAATTTAAGGGGTGAAAGTTGAGATTTTTGAGGGTTTTTGTTTGCCCTTTTGGGTGTTGAGCTGTTTCCGTGAAATGGTTTCGTGGGATTCAGCCAATTGGGTTTTGCTTGTTTAGTTTGCTTAGAGGATTACCTTTGACTTGGAGATTGATTTGTTCCAGTTTTGTAAAAGGTGCTAAACTGCTTAAAGTAGAATTGCTGGAGTCTTTTTCCTGCTTTTATTGCTTTCTTGATTTGGATTTTCTTCCTATCAGTTAAAAGCCCAGATAACACAAACATTGAATTGTGATTTGTGAGCTTTGAAGTTGGTGCTGATGAAATGATACTGTCTCAGTTCATAATGATACTATCTTAGAGTGTTTTCTATGGTCTGGAACTTGTGATTCTTCTGGGTTTATGCAGATTCATTTGTTTAACATGTTCTTGTTTGGTTTATTGATTAGAGCTGCTGAAATTCCTAGAGCAAAAGGCGGTGCACGCCTTCAAATGAAACTGGTTTACAACCAGTTGGCTCCACTCTTTCTGTTCTTACTCCAATGGATGGATTGTTCTTGTACATGTCTCCTTCCGAGATATCTAAATCTTTTCCACGTACTTATCTATAAGGTCAGATCACTGTCATTGTGTGAGAATTGTGCTCTTAGTTGATTTCAATGTGAGAGGAAGATTGAATGAATATTCCTTGTCCGTGCCTCTTCAGGTTTACGCAGATGGAAGACCAAGGATATCTAGGCATGCAAGGAAAGCGAGTATCAGCGACTTTTATGGTATGTTCTTTACGCAGATTGATTTATTTTGTTCTTGGTCAGTTGTATTGTGAATGTGAACCTCGTATCATTATAAATAAATGAGAACAATGCACCTTGTGTGGCGAGATTATCTAATACTTAAAAAGGAAATCGAGTACCACCAGTATTGTAGTAGCCTTAACGAGTTTCATTTCATCTCAGCCATTATAATGCCGTCGCTACAGCGACTTCACGAGGACCTAGTAGAACTAAATGGAGCCGATAGCATCTGCAAGAACAAAAGACTGGAAGTAGGCAGCGCATTCGCCAATTATGATCCCGAGAGAGAAGATGAATGCGGGATCTGCTTAGAGGGCGGCACCAAAATGGTCCTCCCCAACTGCTGCCACGCCATGTGCATCAATTGCTACCGCGATTGGTAAGTTCTACATTGCATTCCAGGGTCTCTTCTACATTGTTTCCCCAAAGACTCAGAAGATAAAAATCCGATATCCAAAACTACTTGCAGGAACACGAGATCAGAGTCGTGCCCCTTCTGCCGGGGCAGCATAAAGAGAGTGAAGTCCCGAGACCTGTGGGTTCTTACGTGTGGAGACGACGTGGTGGATGCAGACACAGTGTCAAAGGAAGATCTGTCGCGGTTCTATCTCTACATCCAGAACCTTCCAAAGGACTGCTCCGACGCCCTGTTCTTGATGTACTACGAATACCTAATATGATTCGAGCTTTTGAAGGTGTACATATAGAACAGGCCGACCATCAAATGTAGATAGGGTCTGGTTCTTCTGAGGATGACAACATTGAAATAACCACCACTTGGTTTTAACTGTGGTGCATTGCATAATACACACCTTAATGGCATCAAAATTCAAGAGGTCATATGTTTACTTCTGGCTTTTCATCAGCTGCTAACTGCAAGAATGAAGATTAGGTATCTGGTGAATTGATTGTTAATAATAATAATAAAAGTGCTGCTAATGTTTTTTACTTTGGAGCTTTCCATTTAGTGTGTGTTAGAGGGGCTCCAGCCTCGTCCCATCATATATATATGTTCACTTTTCTCTCCAAAATTTCTGACAGATTTTTTGCTGTTCAAGAAAAATTTCTTTGTATGGGTAAGAAATCGATGTATTTCCACGGTCTCTTCGTTCGGTATATGAGTTCTTTTAAATTTGTAGTTGTGGATTAGCAACTACCTAGTCAACAGACCAGGGGTTAGCTCCGCGACTAGTCTACAAGCAAGACCAATCATTTGTTGGCTTCAAATCTAACGGACAATCATATCATATATATGTGTGTGTCTTTCATTTTTCTGTTTCTAAAATTGTTTGGACGGTATGGTAGAACAATTGGACCATAGATAGAAGGACAAAAATAATTACACGATTGTTTGATTCAAGTTACACTACTTTTAGCATTTTAGACTTTCATCGTCACATTATCATGTGATATTTGGCGAACACATTAGTGAATTCAATTTCTCCTTGCTTTACATACACATAATTAAAGGATAAAACATAGATTCATTCTTATACTAGCCCCTCACCTATACACTTTTAGATAGAACCAACAATTTATAACGTAGCAGGAGGAGGCGTGGAAGTTAAGCCAGGCCAAAATACCACGCCTTTACACGTAAACTTAAGAGAACATAAAAGGCGTGAAAAAAATTTAGCTCCAAACGTCAACACAAAGCTTAACTAACTGAACACTCTCCATAAGTAGAAAAAGGTAAGGCGTTGACGTCGATACGACGTCGTTTGCGGTTGAGACTTTCAATGCAATCGTAACGAACGAGAAGCCATCGCAGAGCTGGTTCTGGTTGTGGTGTTTCTTTCTATTTTGGGACATTAATTTCTGCATTTCGAGAGATCTCTTTTTCTTCACCAAAATCATACTGTTGGGGCCTAAAGAACCCTTTTTTATTGCACCCTTTTCGATGGGATTCTCCAAGGTACAATCTTTTCTGGATTCGGCTTAATGGGTTCCTTTTGTTTTTGTTGATTGAGTGGTAAAAATTGGATCTTTTTGCAATTTGCAGATCTGATCCTGTTGGATTTCTCATGTGATTGAGAGCTGTTATGGAGAATCCAGTCTCTAGTGATTCTGTTTCTGCGGAGCCCACTCCGAGTGTAGAACCAGTTGTTGAGGTGGCTTTTCTGATTAAGCTGTTCAGTTAATTTGATTGTGTGTTATATAGGCAATGTAGAACTTGTGCTGTATATGGTTACATGCATGGCATTGGATTTGAGAATGAGAATGAAAGTGAAAAAAAATGGTTGTGAATTGGGATTGGGTTTTGAGTTTAGTACTGTTTGAATGTTTGATTCTGTTATATGATGAAGTAAGCAGGCTTCAGCTTAGATTGATTGCCTTTGAAGTGTCGTGTGTGTGTGTGTGTGTTCGTGTTTCAGGCAATGTGTTGTATGATTGTATCTTCTTCTGTATATGTGGTTAACATGCATGGAATTGGTTTTGAGGATTAAAATGTGAATGGCATTCGGTTTAGAGTGCCCTAGGATTGGATTTTGAGCTTCTGATAAGGGCTTCGGTTTTCGGAGATTGCCATGTTTAAACGACTCTTTGTTTCTTGAATTAGTTTGGGGATAAGTTTTTGAGTAGTTTTGGTTGTCTTGTTTTTTTTCAGGTTGAGAGAACACAGTCTCTAAAGACGGGTGAGGATGGAGGGAGAGAGGACATGTTTGTTGATTGCCCCGATGAGATAGAGGAAAGCCAGACACCTTCCGGAGGGAAGGAAGAGGTACCGGATAATCCAGAAGAAGAAGAAGATGAAGTACAAAGTAGACCATCGGCCGAAGCTATGGACTTGATAGCCGAGATAGCTGTCTTGCGAACGAAAGTTGAGGAAACTGTCGCAGAGAAAGAAAGCATTGTTCAAAAATACGAGGTCTGATCATTCTTGAACTGTGTGAATGTCCATGTTATATACTTAACTACAAGTATCTGAATTGAGCTTTCTTGCAGGAAGAAAGAGCTACTTTAAAGGAGACCGGGGATAGAGTTTTAACGTACTTCCCTACTACGATTCATCAAGGAGGGCAATTCTTGGATGATTCTGTTGGAGACAAATTTTTTCATGTTGAGCGGAGTGTCTCACTTTTAGTTGAAAAGTATAATCAGTGTCTCTCTGGAGCTGAGAAACTTAAATTAGGGTTGACAGATATAGTGGTAGATATTTCTATGGAAGATGAAGTGGGAATATTCTCTATTGCACATGATAAGCTGCTTGAGTTTAGAGCAAAAGAGATGGATTTGGTGGGGAAACTGGGATATTTTGAAACTGAAAATATGACTCTTCTTGAGCAACTTGATCAGAACAAAGCGGTTGTTGGAAAGCTTGAAGCCGAGCTTGAGCAGGAGAGGACACGGTATTCTAATACGAAAGAGAAGCTTAGCATGGCCGTTACAAAAGGAAAGGCATTGGTGCAGCAGCGAGATTTGCTAAAACAAGCTCTTGCAGAAAAAACAAGCGAGGTGGATAAATGCATGATTCATCTGCAGGAAAAGTCTAGTGAATTAGAATCTTCAGAGCAGAGTAAGGGATTGTTGGTACAAACTGAAATGATGGTTGCTCAGCTACAAGATTCCCTTGCTCAAAAGGATTACTTGCTTCAAAAGTGCGAAGACATTTTGTTCGAGGCTACAAGTGGGGAAAATGAGTCCTTGGATTTAGTTGAGAAGCTGAGAGGGATTGCGGATGAGAGAAATGCCCTCAAAGGTTTGACTGGACATGTCCAAAGATTATCAGACACGCTGTCGTCGGTTAGTTTTCCTGAAGATATTTTGTCAAACGACATAGAAGCTCAAGTCGCTTGGCTTGTTCAGTCACTCTTTTTGTCCAAAGAAGAAGTTGCTAAGTTGCAAGAAGAGATAGTTCAAAAAAGAGAAGTTTCAAAGGAGGCAGTTGATCGCCTTGTTACAGCAATGATGGCTGAAACACAGGAAAAGAGTTATCTTAAGGAGGAGTTGGAAGATTTAAGAAGTAAATATGAATGGATTGTCGCAAAAGAGCACCAGGTCTCGTTGGAAAGGGATCAAATTATTGAAATGTTGCTCAAGGCTTCTGGGATGTCAATAGACGAAACGGAACATGTTGATATTACACAACCTTACTTGGAGAATATTATAGAGAAGATCAAAGGAGAATCTGATGCTTCTATGGAGTCTTCTAGTCAAGCTGAAATTTTTGAAAAACTTCAGAGTCATCTTTTTGTTCGGGATCAGGAGGTTGCACTTTACCAAGGTCTATTGGAGGAAGGGATGATTGATAAAGCAGAGCTGGACCAGATTTCAGAAAAGCTGGTTCGTGTGAGTGAAGAACTTCAGACGTTGAAAGATGAAAAGGCATCTCTACATGCCGAACTTGCAAAATCTGAGGATAAGGGTGCTTTAATACGGGACAAGTTGTCTATGGCAGTCAAAAAGGGAAAGGGCCTTGTTCAAGAGCGGGAAAATTTGCGAAGAGTCATTGATGAGAAGACTGCTGAAATTGAGAGGCTAACTGCTGAGTTACAAGGGAAAACGTCTACATGTGATGACTTGACGGATCAGATCAAGAAACTTGTTACTGATGTAAATTCCATTCCTGAGTTAGAGGCGAGACTTAATGATATTCAGGAACAGAATAAACAACTTGAACAGTTCCTCTTGGAGAGCAATGGGATGCTACAGAGAGTCATAGATTCCATCGAAAGAATTGATGTTCCTGATGGGTTAGTCTTTAAAGAGCCTGTGGAGAAGGTTATGTGGCTTGCGGAGTACCTGAATGAATGCCAAACTGCTAAAACTGAGGCACAACAAGAGTTGGAGAAACTGAAGCAAGAATTGGAGGCATCTGTGAAGTCAATGGATGAGGCCTTATTAGATGCCCAAAATGCCATTTCCAAGATCCAAGAAGAAAAAAGAGAATTAGAGGTTGCTAAAGTTCAAACTGAACAGGAGTTGCAGAAAGCTTCGGAGGGTGCGGCTTTACAGAAGAGCAAGTTAGCTGAAGTTTCAGTTACCATAAAATCCTTCGAAGATGCATTGACATATGCAGAGGATAACATTGCGAACCTCTCGAAAGAAAAGGAAGATGCTTTACTTGATAAATCAACGGTGGAGATGGAGCTTCAGAAATTAAATGAGCTAAATATTTCCCAAATTAGCCAGCTTGCTGAGGCTGAGAAAACCATACAATCCCTTGAAAACGCTTTCTCTCAGGCACAGAACAATTATTCATTCCTTGCTGAAGAAAACCAGAAGATGGATATCGGTAGAAGTGATATGGAGGATGAGATGAAGAATCTCAAGGCAGAAGTTGATTCCCAGGTCAGCAGACTTGCTGATTCTGCCATGACTATAAAGTCACTACAGGATGCAATGTTGGAAGCGGAAAATAGAATATCTGATCTAGTGAAAGAAAACGATGTGGCGGAACAGGAGATTTCAACCCTCAACTCTAAGCTACAGGATTGTTACCAGGAGCTGGATGAGTTCCGAGGCAGAACACAGAATAGCTCTTCAGGAATAGCCCGTTATCTATCCACCCTTCAGAAGCTTCAAAGAGATGATACTCTATCCTCTTTACTAAAACAAAGTTTTGAAAAGAAGATTGAGAGCCTTCAAGGTGCTGATATTCTTCTTAAAGAAATTCGGGATTGCTTCTCCAACAAAATTGGTCCAGACTTGCTACAAAATTACCACTTAATGGAGGTATTGTTATTTCCTTCCTTGCTTGCGGATTAATTTGATACCCAAAAAGTAGTAAGTTAGATGAGATTTTTTATTTCAAAAATTGTGATTGCCGCTCCTCTCTTGGTTTCCAGGATGATCATTCTGCCTCGACCCTTTTACCAGATGGCCTCAATGAGGTCTTTAAGATAGAAATGGTTAATGGAGATGGGAACAACATAGACGAAGAGGACATCTCGCTGCATATGGAGAGAACTGTTGAAGGATTGAGATTAAGAGACAAGAGTGCTGCTGATCAAATCAAAAAGTGCTCCAGATTCCTGGATGACTTCATTAGCGCTCTTTTGAAAAGATTACGCGTGGCAAAGGATGGGGTGATAGTTGCAAGCGAACTTATCAACTCTCTGAAGCAAAGAGTCAGTGATGTTGAAATGGATAGCCAAGCTCAGCAGAACATGATTTCTACGTTAGGAAGCGATATGAAGACTTTATTGTCTGCTTGTACTCAGGCTACTGAAGATTTGGAGGTACAAATCCAGAATTACTCGTTAGCGTTGAGCTCAACCCGTGAAGTAGAAAATCTTCAGTACAGCCCTTCCGCGGAATCAGAAGTGTTTAACCCAACAGTTGAAGGCACCAGAGATATGCAGATAGCAGAGAGGCTGTTGTTTGCCTCCAGACAAATTAGGAATCTAAGCGAAGAGACTCACAAAGCAATGAACACTACATCTTCGTCAATGGAAGACTTGCAGAACGAATTGAGAGAAACCAAGACCACATGTGAGGAACTGTTAGAAGACAGGGATGCAAATTTAAAGAAAATATCTAAACTAGAAGCTGATCTGGGAGAAGTGGAAAGGTTGTACCATGAGACGAAGGGCAAAGTAGCTTCACTAAGGGAGAAAGAAGAAGAGCTTTTAGCAGCATTTTCAACTGCAACTATGCGAGAGCGTGGTAAGCTCATTTACTAGCATCTGTTCATGTGCTAGCATAACATACATTCTACTGTGATTGTATCTAATTTTTGTTTACATGATCTTAGCTTTGAACCATCTTGTTGCAGAGATTCAAGAGCTCCCTTTATCAGCATCTGAAATCAACTCCATTTTTGAAAAGATAAATGCATTGGATCTCTCTTTTATTGATTCTGATGCTGATGGTGTACACAAGCTCTTCTATATCATCGATAAATTTGATGGTCTACAACAGAAGATTATCTCAGGATCTCAAGAAAAGAATGCAATGAAGTCTGTTCTTGAAAAACGAGAACTTGAACTGGGCAATCTGATGCAAGAGGCTGAAAAATTGAAGACTGAGGTTGAGAATCTGAAATCCAAGAATGAATTGCTACAACAGCAGATTGACTCAGAATCTCAAGAAAAGAATGCAATGGAGTCTGTTCTTGAAAAACATGAACTTGAAATGGACAATCTGATGCAAGAGGCTGAAAGATTTAAGTCTGAGGTTGAGAATCTGAATTCCAGGAATGAATTGCTACAACTGCAGATTAACTCAGAATCTCAAGAAAAGAATGCAATGAAGTCTGTTCTTGAAAAACAAGAACTCGAAATGAACAATCTGAAGCTAGAGGCTGAAAGATTCAAGACCGAGGTTGAGAATCTGAATTCCAAGAATGAATTGCTACAACAGCAGATGAACTCAGAATCTCAAGATAATAGTACAGTGAAATCTATGCATGAAAATCAGGAGGTTGAAATGGAGCTTCTGAAAGAAGAAGTTAAGGAACATTTTGCGGGGAAACAAGAGGCTGAAAGAATCAAGGCTGAGCTTGCACTAGGTCTCGAGAGTATCATCCGTATCTTGGTTGGTGATGACTTGGTTGAATATGCAAAAACAGCTGATGTGACAGGGCTACTTCCAGTCCTCGAAAAGATGGTAAGGACTACAAAGATGGAGACTGAGAATCTGAAATCCAAGAATGAAGAACTCAACACTAAATTGGCAATCGCCCTTAATGACTTGTCAAGCAAGGCAAAATTACTCAAAGAATCTAATCACACTAGGCTGACTTCTCCTGAGAAAATCAAGGAAAAGGGCATATCTGAACCATCCATGTCTAATTCTGAGCCAGAAATATCTGAGATCCAAGATCTGGTATGTTTTTTCACCATTTTTGCTGCCATTACGTTTTCTTGAATATTTCCTAGATGATTCCTCATATGAACTATTTTTGCTGTTCTGCAGGGTCCTGTAGGAAAAGCTGTATCGCTATCTTCAGTACCCTCTGCAGCTCACGTACGCCCTATCGCCAAGGGCTCAAGCGATCATCTTGCAATCAGTATTGATCCCGAAACTGAAAGATTGATAGACAACAATAAATCTGATGAAGATAAAGGTTTCTCCTTTTTCCCTTGTCTCCTTTTCTCCATTTAATCAGGAATTTCGGCCATAAGTCTTAGCTCGGATACGATCCTTTCCCAAATGCAGGTCACCCGTTCAAGTCTCTGAACACATCCGGCCTCATTCCTAGACAAGGAAAGATGATTGCAGACAGAATCGACGGAGTTTGGTATGTAGCCTTAACTTCATCTTCCAAGTTCATACTTTTGTCATATGTTTCGCCCCCGTTCGAGTTCTGACAACATTGTTGGTGCTAATATGTTCAGGGTTTCTGGGAGCAGAGGTTTAATGAGTCATCCCAGAGGAAGGCTTGGTCTTATTGCATATTGCCTCTTCTTGCATCTCTGGGTTCTGGGCACCATTTTGTAACGTTTCCTTGTTTAAGAACCTATATTTTGACCTGTAAAAAGAGAAGAAAGATATACTTTTGTTTCCTCTTTTTAGTATGCTAAGATTCAGATGTACATAGGAATAGGGTTCTTTTGATCCTCTGCTATCACATTTTAGGAGTTTTAAAGATTCTCAGAATCCAAATCCTTCATAAAGATGTAAACTTTCTAGAAATGGCTTACATTTTACAGAAAATCTCGAGCTGTAATTCTTCTATTTTAGTCAGTTTTCAGCATCAAGGAAAATTTTTACACAATTTTTATCAATGGCTACATTTGAATTTGATCATACGGAGTACATTTTAATTATTTTTAGATTTCCTACATTTTTAAAGTACCAACTATTCATGCACCATTAAAATACGAAAGTAAAGGCCGTCTATGATCATCAAACCATTAAAATAACAAAGAGTAGGTTTTCTGAGAGGCGACCTGTCCATAAGTTTATGGATATACCACTTATTTTTTACCATGTATTTGTTAAATTACATACAAAATTTAAAATTTTTGCAAATATTTTTTTATATCATATATTTTTATATTTCACTTTCAAATACATATTATTATTTGTTTTAACTTATAAAATGTAATATTTAAATTTTATAAAAAATTACAATATTTAATATAAATACCCCTGTGAACTGTCATAAATTTATGGAAAAATTGCATTTACTGACACTTTCCTAATAACAAACTAAAATGATTGATGTGATACCAAACTGAATTGTCTATTGCCAAATATAATTTGAAAGAATTTGATAGAAATTGTGTCATCTCAAATGAGACAACAATGCTTTATGAATGAACAATATCCAGTGGGACAATATCTAATAAAATGGCCATCTCTATCTCATTGGCCCCATAAGATTTGAGGGTTTTCACATTCACCTCCAAACTTTACTTACATTTCAAAAATGTCCCCAAAACTGAAGGTATAATACGATTGGATTTCAAAAAGGAATAGATTGAATTTGCCGGGCTCCAAGAACACGACTTTATGGATATGTTGCTCAATCTAAGCAGGCCATGCAATTTAGTCACAGCCCTTCATCCAAATGGTAATGATTCCATTGTATTCTGATAAAGTGCAGTATTTTCTGTGTTCTGTGTTTTTATCAGAACTTTCGTCAATTGGGTTTTTCTGGGTTCACTTTTCTGATTGATATTTTGATTGCAATTCTTCAAATCAGGTGTAAATCTGGGGGCTCCTTCTGCTGAGGTTATACTCTCAAACCTTTGATTTGAGTGTTCAATTGTTTCAGTTTATGTGTAATTGTTTGTCTTAAAATTCACAGGGATGCAGAGTTGGTATGAAGTATTTTCGGGTTTATAATGCAGTCAAGAAATCAAAGAAAGGGAGAAGATCACAAAAGTTTGAAACTTTACCTGATGATGATGCATCTTTAGCAGATAATAATGTTGAAGAGGACAATGGGGTGTCTTCTTTGGAGAAATCCGAGGTTAAAAGTACAATCTTGGTTCCTTCCAGAGATGCTGTGCTTCAGGCATGCACCATCACTTCCTGTCTGATTGGAGGTCTTGGCGTCGCGATTAGGCAGGTACTTGTTCTTCAAGAATGGAAGAATCTTGAAGTTATCTAAATAGGGAGATTATGAACTTTTGATTTCAAGTTTCATTAGTATATTGGAGATGAATATATCATTCTGTTGGCTTTCGAATTGATTGTTGGACATTGTCTTAAATGTGTTATAATGTGCATATTTAGCAGTGAGTTCAAGGTATAAAGATTGTTGTGTTGGTTTTTGAATCGATTCTTGGACATTATATCGAGTGTGTTAGAATCGGGTTGAAGTTAAAGTGTGCATCTTTTATGAAATGCTTCTTTCCGGGTTGGACTTGCAGGTTTCTCACCTTGCATTCATAGAGGGCTTGCCAGTAAATGACTGCTCTTCCGAAATATCATGTAGGGTCTTCGATGTATGTTTCCTTTAAACAATACGGCAATGCAATGATGTTAATTACTGGCTCTGTTAATTTGAAACTATAGTTTTTTGTTGTAGTTGGATTCGAGCCATGGCATATTGAGTTGATTGCAGGATTAGTTGTACTTGTATCATCCTCGAGGTACATTCTGCTAAACATGTGGACAGATTTCGCTGACTCGAGTGAAGCAGCAAATCGCCAGGTTCTTAGTTCCTTGGAACCTTTGGATTACATGGTTGTTGCATTTCTACCAGGAATCAGCGAGGTATATACAATTAGATTTGACATGGGAAACAACGTACGAATGATTAAACGTGTCTGATTGAACAGGAGATTCTTTTTCGTGGCACATTGGTGCCTCTCTTTGGGATAAACTGGACAAGTGTCGTTGCAGTTGCTGCCTTGTTCGGGATATTGCACCTGGGAAGTGGCCGAAAATATTCTTTCGCCATCTGGTAACTATTTTGTGTTCAAACTATTATAAGTACATTCATATAAGTTCAAGAATATAGATTGTCTTGAATCTGTTTTGTTTTGTCAGGGCAACATTAGTCGGGGTTGCTTATGGTTACGCGACAATCATGTCCTCCAGCCTCGTGGTTCCAATGGCCGCGCATGCCCTGAACAACCTAGCAGGCGGCATCCTATGGCGAAACACATCAAGATCATCATCGAATTCTGCCAAATAAGAAAGGGCTTGCACAGTGATACAGATCGAACACGACATTGTAAATACGCGGTTAAGACACAACTGTCACGTCACTGCATCATTAAAGCGAGGAAGGGGAGGCTGGTTGTTCATAGGTTTTGGCGATGACTTCCCAAATGGTTTCTTACTCATGAACATCATGGGAAAAATGTTGGTTGTCTGCCTACTTTTGGCAGCTGAAAGTTATGGCAGCATTAATTTTGTGCCCTTTACCTTAATGGAATAACCTTGTTCTAAGCAGTTGAAAGTTCATCATGTGCAGCTCTACCTAGTCATAAAGATTGGGCACCCCTACAACCTTTATGCATTGTAGCAGTGCACCTTTATCAAACTGGAATGAAGAAAGAGTCCGTCTTTTGAAAGACGGTCTTTCCGTAAGTTATGGAAAGAGGTTTAAAGTGTAAATTAGAAGAAATAAAGATAAAATTTTTGGGTAGCATGAACCGAGTTATAAATTTTATAACTACTACATGTTGAATACTAAAATTTTAATATTGCAATTAAGATATTTTACCTTTTATTATTCTAATTATACCCCGTCTTTCCATTTCTCAAGACTTTGCCTTGAAAAATAGTGAAAAATAAGAATAATAAATCAAAACTAAATTAAATGTTAATGAACTAGTGAAGTGCAGTTAATCTAAATAGAATGGATCGTTTAAAAATATGCATTAGCAAGTTACATATGTATTATAATTTGAGTCCTTCTCTTTGAAGTTCAAGACCGTCATTTCATAAGATATGAAAACACCGAGGTTTAGACTGCAAATTTAAATAATACAAGATTTGCACTAATCGGGTAATAAACTTATAACTACTGCACGTTGCATAAAAAAGTTTTAATATTGCAACTAAAATTTTCCCATAAGCGTATGGAAAGACGGTGTTTTCCAAGATTTGCCGAACATCAGATCATGAAAACGGGCATCCGTGTCATTCACCTACTACCCGTTAGTTTCTTGCAACAACTACGACCATTTAGTAAGATCACAAGAAAGCCTCTTTGACCTTTCCTCTTTTTGGGTCACCAATTAAAAAACTTGTTTTATACAATTGAATATCCTTCATCACGCAAAGAAATGGTCCCAAAACCTCCCATAATGGATGACCTAATGTCACAACATTTCTTCATCCTTCTTCTCTTCTCCATTGGCCTCTTCTCTTTCCTCAAAAACACCATCCTTTTCACCAAGTGGATCTTCATATCTTTCCTCAAACCACCAAAAAAGCTCACAAGCTATGGATCATGGGCTCTCGTAACCGGCTCGACCGACGGCATAGGCAAAGCCATGGCCTTCGAGCTGGCCAGGAACAACCTTAACCTAGTCCTAGTAAGCAGAAACTCACGGAAACTCGAACAAGTGTCATCCGAAATCGAATCCCACTTCCCGGGAACCCTAGTGAAGAACATCGTTCTGGACTTTTGTACGGATGATCCTGACATAGGGGACACGATACGAGGTCTGGACATAGGGGTGGTGGTGAACAACGTTGGGGTGACTTATCCGGGTGCAACGTTTTTCCATCAAGTGGAGGAGGATGTGTGGATGAACCTTGTTAGGGTGAACATCATAGGAACAACAATGGTGACGAAGGCGGTTTTACCGGGGATGTTGAAGAGGAAGAGAGGTGCCATTGTTAATGTTGGCTCTGGTGCTTCCATTGTTGTGCCTTCGCATCCTCTCTATGCTGTTTATGCTGCAACCAAAGGGTATGTAGTTCTGTGTCTCGTTTCATACTGCACAGTTGTTTTTTCGCGATAGGTGACGGTCGTGTTTGACGGTTAATATGTAGCTACGTATAAAATTGATCTTTAGAAAGTACAAAGTTTTGAAAGTTATATAAATCGAAATTTCACAGAATCATACTCTCTCCGTCCGTTCTATTGAAAGTTATATACTCCCTCCGTCCCAACCGAATGTGCACACGTTTTGATCATGTTTGACCAATGATAACTTTAATTACGTATATTAACAGTGTGCTAAAGTTTGATATTTGAAAAATACATCATGCAGGGAATCCAATAATATCTCACATGATGATATTGGTGTCTATATACTAGTTGAAATTTATGGTCAAACGTATCTTAAAAAGTTGATAAAAAAGTGTGCAGATTTGGCTGAAACGGAGGGAGTACCAAAAAAACGTAAATTCTATGTTACATTACATGCCTTATGAGATGGGAATTATATTTTTCACTGCAATTAAAATGAGTGATGGAAACATTGAAAGTTATGGTACAAATTAGTGACATATTATTCCTCTGTCCCACATATTATATTTTTGCACTCTTTTATTTTTAGAATATTCCATCTATTTTTGTACTCAAGCCCGTCTCTTTTTTTTTAGCTAATTTTTATTCATTTTTTATGTTAAAAATGATGAAATTAAATTTTTAAAAAAATATAAGGCAAAGTCTTGGGAAAGACGGTTTTTCCATAGGCTTATGGAAAGACGGGGTTTGATTAGAATAATAAAAGGTAAAAGGTCTTAGTTGCAATATTAAAGTTTTAGTATGAAACATGTAGTAGTTATAAAATTTATAACCCGGTTCATGCAACCCGAAAATTTTATCTTAATTTCTTCTGATTTACACTTTAAACCTTGGTTTTTCCATAACTTATGGAAAGACCGTCTTTCAAAAAACGGACTCAAAATATAATGAAGGTACCATACCAGTACATAGAAAAGAAAACATATAATAATAAATTCTTAAAATAAATTTTTTTCTCTCCACAAAAATAGCTTGAACGGAAAAAGCTGAAAGGGATGGAGAATATGACAGGGTGGCCCATCCCGGCCTGTTTATGCACAACAAATGTGCTAATTAAGATGGAAACGTGGCATGAGACTAGTGTAGGATTTTTTTAAAAAATATTTTTAATTAAAAAATGTTGGTTTGAATAAGTTACTCCATTCGTCCTGGTTTAAATTGAACAGAATATTTTTCAAAGTCTTCAATAAATATATATTTAACTGTAAATATATGTAATTACACATAATAACGATACACAAAAAGTTGATATTTTAAAATTTCATGTTACAGTGAATTTAATGATATCTCGTACGAAAATATTATTAATCATTTACTTATCCAAATATATGATTAAATTTCGATAAATTTAATTGAGAAAAAGATTTTGTTCAATTTAAGATGGGACAGAGGAGTGCAACTTTTGGTGTGAGTTTGGTGAAGATGTGGCTAGTGACTTATATTTTGAAAGTTCGAGAATTTATATTTTCAAATGCTTTACTATTAAAAAAATATATACAGTTAGTTTATGAACAAAATACTCCCTCCGTTTTTTTTTCATTGACATCTCTCTTTTGGTGTTAGAATTGAGGAGATGCTAAATGAGTGGATGAAATTGAATTGAAAGAAGAGAAAGTAAAATGAGTGGATGTAAAAACCTTAAACTTGCCCAAAATAGCAAGTGCCAATTAAAAAAACACCACTTTTAGTAAGTGTGCCAATGAAAAAAAAACGGAGGGAGTAACTTATACTCATATTAAACACATTATTAAGATCGGGATAAATATCAATATAACTCTATGACAATTTTTAGTGTAAGGATGGAGTAGTATTAGTTTTTATTCTTGTAAACTCATAATACTAAAATCTAATTTTCCAATCGATTGAAAATCAGGTACATTGATCAATTATCAAGAAGTATGCACGTTGAGTACAAAAATTTGGGACTTCATATTCAATGTCAGGTACGTACATAAAATGAACCTTTTTTTAGAAAATAATCAATTTCCTACTGAATTTAATTTCAAATTATTCTTTGGGACCGGGTTGATATTGAATTACAGGTGCCATTATATGTTAAGACAAATATGACCTCAAGAGTAGCCAGTATTACCAAGTCATCATTCTTCGTGCCAAGTGCTGAGGTGTATGCCAAGTCAGCAGTGAATCGGATCGGGTATGGAGCCAGGTGTACACCGTGGTGGACCCACTCCATCCAGTGGACTTTTTCTTCCTTTTTGCCTCATTCAGTTCTTGATCGATTGCGATTTTCTACTGGAATTAAAAGGATGAGGAATTCATCCACTAGTGTTTACAAGTAATATTGAATGTTTTGAGAATCATATTTTAGTTGATTTATGAGAAAAATTCCAATACTCCCTCCCTCCCACCCTACATTACAGCACAATCATCGCACACCGTTCGAGACACATGTTTTACCGTTAATATGTTCAGCTACGTATGATAGCGGTACATAGAAAGTTACTTTCTAGAAACTACTTGTTACGACGAATTCAACAATATCGCATACGGTAATATTATGTCTCGTGTATCTATTCAAATATACGGTTAAACGTTAATAGAGAATAGTACTGTAAAGTAGGTGGATAATTTGGGATGAGACAGATGGCGTACCGAGTATAGTATGCTACTATAAAACAATCACACGACACTTTATGTATTGTGTGATTGCTTGTGACTTATGTCAATTTATCGTGAGTGATAGTTGTCGGGAAAAAAATGTAGAAGGAATTCGTTGTTTATTTAATCTATTATTTTGAAGTTTTCGCAACTTCCAATCTCAAGAGAAGGAGTTTTTTTAAAAAGAAGGAAGTTTAATATCAACTGTTCGATCGCAATGCAATGGTGTTGGTTCCGATTCGACAGAGGTAGAATGCCTAGTCGAAGGTCCAACCACGGAATTAACATTTCTTTTCCATAATCCACGATAGGTATAAACATAAAAATTCTACATTGCTTAAGATGTGTTACTTAGTTTTGCTATTGGTTTAACTAACGAAAGCGAAATCAATGTCTAACTTAAATTTTAATACTATGTTTTTTTATCGTCTAATTTTCTTTTTAAAAATGTTTCTTGTAATAGAAATTCCTTCCTCGTTATAGAACAAACAAAAGACCATTTTATGATCATGATGTTTCATTTCTCACAACTATCTATTTTCTTATAACGACAACAATATTATATTATTGAGAGTCTACTTTCCTTCATCTCTAAAAATTCATAAAATACATATATGATTCTATGTTTTGGTTAAAAGTGTCAATATAACTCTGTAAAGTTTAAAAGTGCGATTATAACTCTATCTTTAGTATCAGAAGTACCGATATAACCCTTTGACACTATTCCGGCATTGACCATAACTAAAAAGACTAAAATATTCCTAGTCTTAAAACTAAAATGTAAAGATACAAATACCCCTTGTTCTTCTTCTCCTCCATAACCATTGCCACTGCCGCTCCGCCACCTCCACCGCCGCTCCGTCGGCAGCCGAAATCTGGAAAACGCCAAGTCACCACCTCCAATCTCCCAACATCGCTGCCTCTCCCCAATTCCCAACATCGCCATCGAATCCACCAACGTCATCCTAGCCCTAACCACCACTATCCCAAGCTCTCAGCCCCTCCACAACAACCCCGACGACGACTCTCCCCCAACCCACCCCACGCCGATGCACCCTGCAAAACCATAATCTAACACCACCCCAACACCACCTGCCCCAGCCCATCTGCCCGCCCAGACGCCGCCCTACAAAACCCTAATCTGACATCACCCTCAGCGCCACTCGCCCCACGCCATCGCCCCACCCTGTCACCACCCTCCCCTCTGTCCCACGCCATTGCCCTACACTATTTACCCCAAGCCATCGCCCCACCATTTTCCACTCAGCCAAGCTCCGCCTCTGGATGCTTGACCTCTACCGAGAGAAGGAGTCAAGAGAAGAAAAAAGTGGAATCGAGATGAGGTGGCGGAGCGGAATCAAGAGAAGAGAGAAGAAAGAAGAAAGTGAAGGAATCGAGAGAAGAAAGTGGAATCGATATTAGGGCATAACTGTCCTTTCACATTTTCTATTTTTAAAACAGGGGTATAATAGTTAGTTCACAAAATTCCGGCGAAATTAATGCCTTCAGGGTTAAATTGGCACTTTCAAGCATAAAATAAAGTTAGAATCGCACTTTCAAACTTTACAGAGTTATATTAGCACTTTTGACCAAAATATAGGCTCACATAGGCACTTAACTCTTAGTTATAGTCAAATTTTGGTTCAATTAGTCGTGGAGGCTTAAATAGCAGTTACAGGCTTAAACCAAGTGCAATGGTAGAAACCGCTATCGGTTTCTTACCAATTAAATATATTATTTCTCTCATTCTCTCTCTTCCACCTAATCTTAAGAAACCGCCATTTTTTCCCTCCACAATGGTAAGAAACCACTTTTGACTATTCATTGACTCCACTCGATTTTATCTATCCTACTCATTAATTTTACCATTAATATTTAATTAAATTAAAATTTTCACCCAAAATAAGTTGAATGTGAAATTTAAAACTCCCTCTGTCCCAGCCATTTTTGCAATTTAACTATTCATTTAGTCAAAATTGCTTAACTTTGACCTTAAATTTGAATCGATAAATATGTAAGGATATTGTCATATTTGATCTTGTTAGATTCATAATGGCATGAAATTTTAAAATATTAACTTTTTATAACATGTACTTACACACAATTATAGATATCAATGATCAAACTATTTTTGAATCAACTGACGAAAGTCAACTTGTGCAGAATTGGCTAGGACGGAGGGAGTAATACATTATAATTTTTATTAATAGAATTTCTGAAATTTTAATTTTTTAAAAAATTCATTTTAAAAAATAGCCGTTGGAACACGTGTCACAATACGGTTGGGAATCATGTCCCATTTTAAATCTAAAATGGAATTGGGTTTGGGACACGTGTCCCAAAATTTTGAACGGGAAGGAGAGCTAAAATTTAGAGATGTTGGACACATGTCTCAACTAGAGAGTGCCACATGTCAATGGCTTTAAAATTTAAAAAATAAAGGGCGGCACGCGGGACACATGAGCCAATTTTGACTGACATGTGTCCCAAATTCGAAAAGAAAAATGGGCCGCTTCAAGGCTCCAACAGTCTCATACCCATGTGCTGCACTCAAGTGCACCGGTTGCTAGGGTAACAATTGTTTGGCAATTCCTTATTATGAAACCGTCCTAAAAACCACCAATATGGTTGTTTTCAATTTCTAGAACAATTTTTTAACCTAAGAAACCACTATTACACTCGCTGAGTCTCAAAGTGCCCCCAGCTCAACAGGTTTCCTCCCCCATATATAAGAAGCTTCTAGTATAACCAGACATACAAATTCCTAAACCGCCGCAAAAACCCTCCGCGAGTCCGTCGCCGGCGGGAACAATGTCAAAACGATGTCGTAAAGTGAAGGATTCCGACGGTCGCGAATCGGTGGACACTCTGTTCATCCGTACCAGCCTCGGCACCCGCCTCGTCACCACCATTCACAACTCTGCCACCGTCGCCAATGCCAAAAGTAGCCTCTCCTTTTCCCCCTTTTACCTATCTTCTGTAGTATAGTATGAAGATTCTGAGAGATTTGGCGTTTTTTTTTATTAGATTGCGGAATAGGGTTGATGCTGGTGTTATTGCATTTATACTTGTAAAGGGTTATTGTTTGATTGTTACTTGCTACTAGTGTTAGTGTAATTACTGGTCGTGTTTCTGATGTGTTTTTGAACTAATAAGTAAGAATGTAAGTTGGAGAAATGGGGATAAAGTCCATGTAACTGTATGATTCGTGTGCTGTACATTGTAGAATTATATTCGAAAAAGTAGAATCTGCTCATTTGGATTGATTGGTTTCTTTTAATGGGTTTAGGGAAGATAGAGTTGGAGCATTCCCAGGTGATTCCAGCTATGGGAGAGATTAAGATACATACGCTGCAGGTGCTTATTTACAGTGTTTCGACTTCTTGATTTACAACGATGTGTTAATGGTGGTGGTTTTTGTGCATTGGTAGGTGGAACACCAGGGATATTTCTATTGTCTTACGGACTCCATGCCCTTGTCTAGTGCATATGTGGGACAGGGATCTTCGCGGAGTAGGTCTCTTTTCATTGAAGCTACTAGTTCCGAGCATGATGAGAAAGTAGGTATTCTTCGACCTGAGGTTAATAACAATCAGGAAGAGCTTCCTCCAGGTAATGCTACAAGCTTACCTGACAAAGACGAGGCTGCATACGAGGCACAAAATCAAAGTGTTCACCCAGATCATTTGGATCCTGTAGCTGAGCCGGATGATGGCAGTCAACATGTGGCTCTGGCTCTACAGAATAACCATCATGCAGGAACTGATGAAGAATTAGCTGCCAGTCCTAGCAATGCTGAAGCAGGCTCAAAAGAAACTTCGATCTCTCATGGGACCAAGAATAAGGAGGGGGCTAAAAAGGAGGTTGTGGGAATCCAGATTAGCTCTGTTGGGGAGCAAAGTAAATGTACTGGTGCAGATTCTTCAATTGCCATGAAGGTTGCTGCTGATGATACAGTCAACGCTGATAAAAATGACAGCGCTGTTCCTCAGATTGAAAATGATGGATCCAATATTGTTGAACTGGATCGGAGTGTTTCGGCTGATTTACTGGTTCAAAGTGAGGCAACAGGAGGTGCTGGTTCTATTAGCCCTAAGAGGAAAAAGTGGAAGGTTGAGAAATCTGGTTGTAGAACAAAGAAAACGAAGACAAAGAAGTCTACAACAGTCGATCAGAATTATTCTGTAGGGGAACAAGCAGCCACTGATGATGGCCTTTCTAGTGCACCTTTTGAAGAGGTCACAAATGAAGACACGGATCCCCAAATAACGCTCACACAAGATGCAGTGAAGCCAATGTCGAAATCAGAGGTACTTTGGGTACTTGGTGTGCATCTAGATCATAAAAACACAGAAGAAATGGATGGAATTGCACGGGAAGTTGTTGAAACTGCTAATGAAAAGCTGGTTGCAGGACAGCCTGAAGACGTTCAAGGTCAAGTATTGGATCAACTCAGTAAACATCAAGAGGATGACAATATGAAGGAGAAGAAGGAGAAGAGGAAAACGAAGAAAAAGATGAGTAGTCGTAGCTCTGCTGCAGAGGATATATCAACTTCAGGAATGAAAGAGCAAAGTCATGGTGCTGAAGGAGTAGTGGCTTCATTGACTTCGATACAGGAAGCTGGGAATGAAACGTCACAATTTATGGATGTTTCTGTGTCAGTTGCTCCAGGAGACGGTGCAGAAGCTCTTCAAATGCAGGAAGTACTTTTGCCACTGGTTGGCGTGCATCCAGATCATAAAAACACTGGAGAAATGGATGGAAATGCACGAGATGAAGTTGAAAATGCCAATGAAACTGCCAATGAAAAGCTGGTTGCAGGACAACTTGAAGACGTTCTAGGTCAAGTATTGGATCAACTCGGTAAACATCAAGAGGATGACAATATGAAGGAGAAGAAGGAGAAGAAGAAAAAGAAGAAAAAGAAGAGTCGTAGCTCTGCTGCAGAGGATATATCAACTTCAGGAATGAAAGAGCAAAGTCATGGCGCTGAAGGATCAGTGGCTTCATTGACCTCGATACAGGAAGTTGGGAATGAAACGTTTCAATTTATGGATGTTTCTGTGTCAGTTGCTCCAGGAGACGGTGCAGATGCTCTTCAGATGCAGGAAGTACTTTTGCCACTGGTTGGCATGCATCCAGATCATGAAAACACTGGAGAAATGGATGGAAATGCACGAGATGAAGTTGAAACTGCCAATGAAACTGCCAATGAAATTGCCAATGAAAAGCTGGTTGCAGGACAACTTGAAGACGTTCAAGGTCAAGTATTGGATCAACTCGGTAAACATCAAGAGAATGACATTAGTGGAAATATGAAGGAGAAGAAGAAAAAGAAGAGGAGTCGTGGCTCTGCTGCAGAGGATATATCAACTTCAGGAATGAAAGAGCCGAGTCATGGTGCTGAAGGATCAGTGGCTCCATTGCCCTCGATACAGGAAGTTGGGAATGAAACGTCACAATTTATGGATGTTTCTGTTTCAGTTGCTTCGGGAGAAGGTGAGGAAGCTCTTAAGTTGCAGGAGGTACTTTTGCCACTGGTTGGCATGCATCCAGATCATGAAAATACTGGAGAAATGGATGGAAATGCACGAGAAGAAGTTGAAAATGCCAATGAAAAGCCAGTCTCTGAGCAACCTAATGTTGAAGATCCAGCACTAGATCAACTAGGAAGACATCAAGAGAATGGCAGCAGCTTGATGAAAGAGAAAAAGAAAAAGAAGCGGCCTTCTGAGACAACAGGTAGAAGAAAGCCGTCGTTGAAAGGAGAAAAGGAAGATTTGGGTACAACTAGTGCTGAAGTTCCATTGCTGAACAGACCTGAAATGGAGATTAATGATGTGAGTAAAGGTGCAGATGAAAAGATCGACTTCTTGACTTATTTTACGCCTGGTCAATCCCAAAGTGAAATTGAATCTTCAGTCAAGGTTAAAGGAACATCAAAATCCACGAAAGAAAAGAAAATGAAAGACCAGAAAAATGATGCAGGTGGGACAATACTTGAGAAGGGCAGGAAGCCAACTACTGCAAGCCGCAATGTGGGTACTAGAGCTGCCTCTTTGACTGCTAAATCCAATGGTCCAGAAGAAACTGTTCAAAACACTAAGATTGCAAAGCAACATCAGGCTTTTAATCGCAATGCCACGTCTACTGGAAAAGGCTCCAGTGGCAGGAGTCTTCTTAAGAGCTCTGGAAAAGGAAAGAGTTTGTTTAACAAGGAGCGGAAACTCTTTAGTGACAGTGAAAGTGAAAGCTCTAGTGATGAAAATAAGACGACCAATTCAGATGCAAGTACCCAACCCCCTTCAAGAAATTCTTCTTCTTCAGATTCTTCCTCCGACGAAGAAAGTGATGCTAGTCAAGACTCAAAACAAAAAGGTACAGAATCTTTTAAAGCAAGCAGCAGCCTTCCAATTTGAGTTGTTTGTCAAAGAAATGATATTTTTCTTCGAATCTATTGTTGTGCAAAGAAATTTAATTCTTCCTAATCCTCTTTTTTTTGGACAGAAACTAAGGGTACAGGTGCTGGTGCTGGTCCAAGTGTATCAAGTAAGAAAAAGTAAGTATACGTTGCTGTTTTTTTTTTTTGAAACGTACATTGCTGCTTTCTCGTTGGGTTATTATGCAATATCACAACTATATATGTCAATGTTATATAAAGACTACAGCAGTGCTTCTGAGCTTTTGAACCTTGATTCTGTTATTACATTAGCGTATTTGGTTTGATCAATATCTGCAATCATCCAATGTAGTAACTTCAGTAATTTGTGTATGCTGATTTCTTTTTCAGCCTTTGTATGCATACTCCATTTTGGGGACTTTGTAAACATAACTGTTTAAATTTTGCAACTTTTTGTGATTAATCGTGTACCTGTACTTCTTCCTTGAAAATGATCAGTGCTGACCATGGATTTTTGACAGATTATTACCTGGCATCGGAGAAATGTCCATGGATGCAATTATCAAGAGCTCTAAGCGGTTCAAGAAAACTAAGTTTACGGCATCTCAGTCGCAAAAACCAGATAGCCAAGCTAATTAGTAGTTATTACTGGCTTCGGACTCATAGCAAGCGCATTTTGTAGTTTTTGCTTGCCATTTTTGTTTGCTGCTGCTGCATTCAGCTCTTGCTGTATCTTGAATCATTGCACTAAGTTATGTAGTTGTATCCCTTATTCAGTGTCCAACATTGGATTAAAGTGTCTTGTTATTAGTATTTCCCATTCCCCCTCAAATCTTTTTTCATTACTTGTTAACCCCATTAAATCCCATTCACTGTTTGACCAGAGTTTTGACCAAATTAATTCCTACTCCCTCCTGTCCTCTATTCATGATCTCATTTGATCAGGTATTTTTTCAATGCATGTTTGGCTATCGATAACTGTTGTTGTATACAGTAATCGACATCACGTGAGATGCCTATGGATTGTCAGTAATGTGTTTTTTAAAAGTAAAATTTTATTGTATACAGTAATGGACATTATGTGAGTTGTCTTTGGATTCTTCGTAACACGTAATTTTTTAAAAGTTAAATTTTATAATTTATTATTGTAACAAAAGTTATCGGTCAAACATGCTTTGAGAAAATGTCGAAAAAATGAAACCACATGGAGCACTTTTACTGGTCATGAGACCATTTTGTAACATAAAGGATAAACAGGGTATGTTTATAATACAAAGTTAATGTTCCTGTGCCAAACTGTGAATTTGAGTAAAAGTGGATACCATTTTAAGTATTTGCTCAATTTCTCTTTACTTTAATTCCAAATTTCTTCTCCCTATATTAATAATAGGAATTTATTAATACTCCCCCATCACACAAGTATTGACATATTTACTTATTTTAGAGAAAATCTCTCATTAAATCGATTAACGATTAGACTAATCATTAAAATTCACAATTCAGTTATACATGTTAGACTAATCATTAAAGTAAACGAAATTAGTTATATCTGTTAGTTAGAGACTGTGCTATCTAATCTTAGTGTAAATATGTAACAATCTTACAATTTAATGAGAATAAAATCACTTCTGACCAAAAAAAAAACAAAAGTAAACATTCCACTAAATCAATTTTATAAAAGAATGATTTCTTTACACATGGACAACTATTTTTCCTCATTGTTAATGGTGTAAACTCCCAACAACAAAAAAAATCAATAAGAAAAAAACCGTTTTATGACATCATTTTCTTCGAAAGATGACCTCAGTATCCAACCCGAACCCGTCAATGGTCCGAACCCGAACCAGCTCCGACTTCTTGAACAGCTTCTTCAACGGCTCAATGCTGTACAAATCGTTAGCCGAATACTTATCGGTGCCCTTCTTAATCGACACGTGTAAAACGCACGCGCCGCCGCGCTTGAGCGTGCGTTCAATCTCCGCCACGAATTTCTCCGGATAGAGCGCGTGGTCGAACACGTTCGAGAACTCCAGGTCAAACACGGAGTCCCCAAACGGCTGCGCGTGGAAGTCACCCTCCACCACGAGCGGCGGCGACGGGACGAGATCCATCCCGATGGAATCCCCCACCCCGATCCTCTGCAGCGCCTCCACCTCCTGCCCCATGCGGGCCCCGATGCAGAGCACCTTGGATTCGTTTCGGACAAAACCCGCCTTCCTCAGATCGTCGAAGAACGCCGAGAAGACCTTGATTTTCCGGTCCCAATCCCGGGTCTTCCATACTTCCCGGAGATGCGGGTTGAGCGTCTTGTTCAGCTGCCGCTGGATGTAGGAGTCGTAGGATTTGTATCCCGGTCGGATCTTGAGGCCATCTTCCGGGTCGGATCTTCCGGCGGCGGGAGAGGAGGAATTGTACGAGAGGAAAAGGAGGAACGGGATTGAGATGAAGAGAGTGATGAAGATGGCTTTTGGAACAACAGTTTTTCTGGGAATTTCTTTCATGATTCTATACAGAATTGGATGAAAAATTTATGGATTTGGGAACTGGAACTGGGGTTTTCTGTTTTGGGAATAGTGGGAATTTCTTCGGAAGAAAAAGTGGGGTTTTTTTATATGCTCGTGTCGGTGGGGTATGACAGTTGTGCAAGCTCTGCAATGCAAGTTTCTTCGGCCTTCATTCTGTATTCACACCTAACAGATTAAGTGGGCACGGCGGTGCGCGGTGGTCGGAAAAGAGTTTAGGAAGGAAGAGTATGTGGATCATTATAAGAGTATTTATAGTTAGATTTAAATGCTAAAATGATCATCATTTTAGATTGAAAGTACCAATATAATCAGACTTTTTAGTTAACGTTTGTTTGGCCGGAATCTGGTCAAAAGACAATTTTACCCTTACTAAATATGGAAAAAATGAGAACCAACCCGCCACATCCTTTTCTTTTTCCAGGCAGATCCCTCGTTTCGTTTCTTTGGGGGGGGGGATTTGATGAACATACATGTGTTCACACACGGAGGGAAGATTTGGAGACGGGAGACGGAGAAAGATCTGCGACGGGGGGCCTTTGATAGTGTAATTCGCAATGGAAAAAGATCTGGAGGTGGTGCTGTCGCAATAACGGAGGGCAGCAGTAGCAAGGGAGGGGCTAGGGTTTCCAGATCCGATGGAGGGCATCGGTAGCGAGGGGAGGTAGTAGTAGCCGGAGCCGAGGCAGAGGCTGTAGTGGGAGCCGATGCAGATGAAAGCTGCCGTCGATGGAAGCACAAAAAATCGAGTAGATGGCCACCAGAGAAGAAGCTGGAGACCTTTTCTTTTTCTTTTTTATTTTTTTAAATCAGGTGTATAATTATCATTTTGCATATTTTAAACCAATTTTACCGTTGACTTTCCCTGAAAACAACCTTTGGGAATTTGTTTGGTACCGTCTGAGGGTTGATCTGCACACGGAGACCAAAACATGGTATAAGATACTTTGTAGCGGACTAAAAAAACAATTTAGTCTTCCATTTTTGGCAAGATTCCTTCGATTTCATCCACTCATTCTACCTTTTACTTTATACATTCGATTTTATCCACTCACTTTTTTCACCTAAATCCAAGTATTTAAACAGCTAGAAAAATTGAGGGAGTATGAATTATTTGACCGGATACCATGATATGTTCATAGGAAGAGGAACAAGCTGGACACATGCACTGGGGGAGTTATGTTTCTTCGTTTTTTAGATAGTAGTGTTGATAAAATGTACATTTGGATTAAATTTTATTTACTAAATAATTTGATATTTGTTAGTGTGATCGGTTGAGTTAGAGCACTGTTGTACGTTAGTGACTTTAGTTTAATAGGATTACACCGAATTTGATGAATGGCCAGTTAAGTTTCTAATGATGCGATTATCAGATTTTGCTATTTAAATACATAAAAAATGATCTTACGAATATATGAATTGCTCAGTGTCATTGGCACTGAAATTCAGGTTCTTTCCATTTTCTTGTGCTTGCAAAACCAGAGAAATATAACCAGCACATCTACTACAGATTTACAGTTGTACAAAGAAATGCATTAAAATCCACCCAACAAAAACTTGCATTAAAATTTATTACATTAAAGGTGCAATTATTACATTCTAGACAAATTCAGATCAAGATCTCATCTTGTTGATCTGGTTGAGTGCAGGCTGTAGAATGTTGTACAGCACCCATGCAAGGGCAGGAGTGATCACAAACAACAAAAGCTGGCCCCTGTTGTCCCCTGCAGCAGCCTCGGCAATGGCGGCGATCTCGCCTGCCGATGCCTGGAGCGGGCTGATCAGCCCGCTCCAGGCACCCAGGCCCCCGAGTCCCAGCCCGATGATAAGGCCTTTGGTGCTCCTCATCTTGTTGATCTGGTTCAAGGCCGGCTGCAAGATGTTGTAGAGCACCCAGGCGAGGGCTGGGATCAGGGGGAGCAACAGGGCCAGGCCCCGGTTGTCGCCCTCGGCAATCTGGGCTATTTGTTGGGCTGCAAAGGCTGCATCACATGAGCTCAAGGTTGAGAAAACTGCTCCAGCTAGGGCTGTTGGGGCCAAAGGGTGTGTAAAGATTGATTCTTGGGAGTTTTTTGGTGCTTTTAGGCCTTTGGGAAGGTTTTGGAGGGAAAGTAGGGAGATGGGCTTTGCTTGTTTTGATGCATTGAGTGGTTTTGGGGAGTTTGATGAGCTCAAGCAGTTGGCATTGAGGTTGAGCAAAGCCATTGTTGTTGTTGCTGCCATTGTTGATAGAGTGAGGAGGAATTCACAGAGAAGAAAGGGAAGAAAATGGCTGGCTTTTCTTGATTTCTTGAGGGGTTTGGGGAAATTAAGGATTATGATCAAATGCCAAGTAAGAAAAGAGGGAGAGTTTTGGTCCAATGGAATGGTGATTTTCTGGATTGTTTTCTTATCCTAAGAGTGTGTTTGGTGGATTTTGCACCTTACATTTCATACCCTACCTTTGATTCTTATCAACTTCTTCTTCTTCTGTTTTGTGAGAAGAGAAAGAAACTTCTATGCATTTCATTTTCACAATTTGATCAAATATTGGACTTTGGTGCTACATTGCAACTCTTCTTTTTGGGCTTTATTTGGTCACCTTTCTTGGTTCATATTCATTCTTAGGCCCTTTATAGGACAGCTTTTGGGCTTGTTTGGATTCAATTGTCTTTTGGCATTTCACAATTTCAAGATCACCTTTTTATGATCTCAAGATGAGTTGTTTGGTTTGGAAAATGGGGAGTGAAATTAATCACATTTAATGAGATGTTTGACTACACTTTGAGTTCTTCCAACTAAATCCCCAAACATGATCAAGAAAAATGGTCCCTTTTCTTTCAAATGCACCATAGTTTTTCTTCCCTAGTTTTTGGAAGCCCACTATTTAGTACTCCTTTTTTGTTCGAATAAAAACCTCACTATACTTAGTTTAGTTTTAAACAATCAAAGTAGACTAGAGTAAGTGTTCCTTGCACTTAGGGCATGGGCAGTGGTGGTCTCTTAAAATTAAAAGACCGCTTAAGAGACCGAAAACCACAACAGTGGTGGTCTCTTGAGTGGTCTCTTGTTAAGAGACCACTCACCGGGCTCTTGGTAAGAGCCCGGTCAAGAGGCCGAATGGAGTCAAATATGTGCGGCTGGCACATGGGCTTGCTGCGCAAGCTTTTTTTTTGCAACAGTGGGACACGTGGCGCCCCCTGAGTGGGCCACGTGTCCCACTCAGCCACTCTTATTTTTTTTAAAATTTTTGTTGCGGACACGTGTCACCCAGGGATTAGGCCACGTGTCCGCAACATTTTTTTAGTGTAATACGGCTGCAAAAATTTTAATGGGACACGTGTCCCATTCTGGTGGCGACACGTGTCCCAAGCATTTTTTTTTAAAAATCCAATTTTTTTTATTTTTTAAGAATTTCAATTTTAATATTATTTTGATTTTTAAATTGTAATATTGGGCTGGAGTAGATCAATATTTTATTTAGTATTTAAAGTTATGTTCATAGTTGTTACAATTGGTTTCGCGCACTTTTTATGTTTTCCATATTATTTTATAGAAAAGATGAATTCTCATAGTATTCATTTATTTAATTTCGTTTCGATAGCTTCTTCAAAAAAAATTGAAATTCATTTTATTTTTTACACTGAAGCATCGTATTGACAAGAACGAGAAAAACAAATTATTTAAAATATTTTCAAAAAACGAATTTAAATTTAAATATTTGAACATTATATTAAAATAATATGGAAGCGAATTTAAATTTAAAAACGAATTTAAATTTAAAAACCAATTTAAATTTAAATATTTAAACTTATTTCTGGTGGACAAATTTATTTAAAATAAAATGTAATTGTCAAATTAATGAGTAGGATAGAGAAAATCAAGTGGGTTCCATAAATAGTGCACAGTGGACTCTTAACCATTGTGGAGAAAAAAAAGGGTTGTCTCTTAAGTGGTCTCTTAAACTGTTGAGGTGGAGAAAAAAAAGGGTTGTCTCTTAAGTGGTCTCTTAAACTGAGGTGGAAGAGAGAGAGGGAGAAAAATAATATATTTAATTGATAAGAGACCGGTAGTGGTCTCTGCCACTGCCCATGGCCTTAGACTTTGCATGTTGAAATAGCCTTGAATTCATCATTATACTCCACTTTGATTTTTAAAACATCAATAAGATATGAATATGGTTTGGAGTTCGAGAAAAGGTAAAACAAGCATGACCATAGTTTAATTTAGTTTAATTTATAAGGAAGAAAAACAACATGACCTTAGTTAGAAGAGTCCGTCTCTTGAAAGACGATATTTTCATAAGTCATTGAAACATCAAGGTTTAAAGTGCAAATTAAAAGAAATGAAGATAAAATTTTTGGGTTGCATGAATCGAGTTATAAACTTTATGACTAATACACGTTGTATAATAAAATTTTAATATTACAAATAAAACCTTTTTATCTTTTATTATTTTAGTTAAATTCCATCTTTCCATAAAATTATGCATAGAATAATATAAATATTATTTAATTAATTAGATTTGCCCACCTTCGACCTTCGTTAAATTCCACGAGAAAAGGAAGTTTTTCGAAAGTGTTAATAAAATAAAAGACCTTTCCAATTTCTCTTTCTATTCCCAGCACTTCTTAATTCTGACCTTCCTAATTCAGCCACATGTTACAATTCATAAATTAGATTTAAAAAATCGGAAAATGGGATCTTTCTCAAATGTTTTTTAGCAATCAATCAGCTTGAATTCCATAAACCTTAGCAAAATTATCCCAAGAAATTCGCCCTCAAAACCTTAACCATTTCTCAATAATTTGCAGCTCAAAGCTCTAAAAGAAAGAAACACTAAATTTTCAAGAAAGTTCAGTTCTTGAGCTTAAAAAATGTCGACTTTTTCAGTCCCAATTGGCAGTATAACTCCCAGTTCGCTTCTATCCCCATTCAATCACCGGAGTAAAACCCTAAACCCCAGTTTCCGGAGGGCCCACCTCGGATTTCTGCCCAATCATGGGCTCTGCGGGCGGGGCGGAGTTGGGGTGGCAAGATTCGGGTCGGGTCAGGCTCCGTTTCTCGACCCGGATGGCGCTGAAGGGATGATGATTAAGGACGTGTTTGGCAGAGTTGAAATGTTTCTGTATACTGTTGCTGATGCTGCTGTTTCTGGGTCCCAGGATGCAGTTCTTGACAGCACTACAGCAACTAAGCAGAGTGATTGGTTTTCTGGGATTACTAATGGGATGGAGACTGTTTTGAAGGTTGGTTGAAGCTATGGATTTCTAATGTTTTCTTGTGTTTCGATTGCGGTTTTATTAATTATGTGTATGTTATGCTTTAGAAGAGTCTTGTTTTCGTTCGTGTCAAGAATTATGGGTCGAAAGTTCGTGTCAAGGAGTATGTGTAATGAATAAAGAGTCTTGTTTTCATGCTATGTGTGTAGAATTCTGTTTCGAATTTTATGTGAATATCTAATTGAAACTGTTCTATTGTTTTCTCATTAATGGAATATGGTTGTTGCAATTGGGTTAGAAGAGTAATTTATTGGACAAACATTTCTGAAACTAAGAAGTGTAGATTGATTAAGAGAGTTGCGCATTCACTGAGTACAAGATGTTGTGCATTGGAGAAATGCGCTTCTCTATATGTGGAACAGAATAAAGGTCTTGTTTCCGTGCTATATGTAGATTTTGGTTTTAAAAGTGTATTGTGTTACCGGGGAAGTATTGATAGTTATATTTGTGAACAGTCAGTGATTTTGTCTGAGCTATATCAGCTGCTAATTGCTATGTATATGTTTCTTTTGTTTTCAGGTTTTGAAAGGTGGCCTATCTTCCTTACATGTTCCATATTCATATGGTTTCGCTATAATTCTATTGACTGTTCTAGTAAAGGCTGCTACTTTTCCTCTGACTAAGAAACAGGTCAGTTTTTACCTTGGAAATGAAGGCCTCCTGTATATTTTCGTGTCTACATTATTCAGAGTTTTCTTATTGAATAATTGGCGTTTTACAGGTGGAATCTGCTATGTCGATGCGCA
This sequence comes from Rubia yunnanensis, assembly GCA_037428765.1. Taxonomy (NCBI): domain Eukaryota; kingdom Viridiplantae; phylum Streptophyta; class Magnoliopsida; order Gentianales; family Rubiaceae; genus Rubia; species Rubia yunnanensis. The sequence goes on along the minus strand of CM075071.1, from coordinate 80,113,604 downwards.
CGTTGGCGCCTCAAATAAAGGCTATCCAGGAACGGTATGCTGGAGATCAGGTAATTGCTTATCCTTTCTTCAAATTTAGTCTTTTATTTCAAATGAATCAATTGGATAAGAAAGCACCCGTTTCATGAGGTGACCGGGTTAATAGGAGAAATGAAACCTTTTGGGATAAGTGAATACTTATTGGTTGAGCTTCATTAATTTACTTGCAGGAAAGGATTCAACTCGAAACTGCTCGGTTGTACAAACTAGCTGGCATAAATCCCTTAGCAGGTAGTTAATACCAATTTTCCTTACCAGATTGTGAATTCTTCTTTAATGTTGATGAATGTTTTCTTTTCCTCTTGAGATGGAAAGGGTTAAAAATGAAGTTACTTCTCATTGATATTTAACCTGCGTGGTAGATTTTTGACTTGTGCGATTCACTTCAGTTTAATAATATTGTGTTACTGTACAGGATGTCTGCCAACTCTTGCTACGATTCCTATATGGATTGGGCTTTATAGAGCCCTTTCGAATGTGGCAGATGAGGTAGCTACGTTCCCCTTAATTTTGTATCAGATTGCTTTCGTATTGTAATTTTTGTTGTCTGGAACTTCTTTCAACACTATTTGATTGAATGAACTTTCGATGTGAAGGGGCTCCTAACAGAAGGATTTTTCTGGATACCCTCATTGGCTGGTCCCACAACAATTGCCGCCAAACAAACTGGCAGTGGTATCTCTTGGCTTTTTCAGTTTGTTGTAAGTAACCCAAGTATGATCAAGTTCCTCATGTGTTTTGAATTTTTATTGTCCCACATCTCAAATGAACTTTTTCTCTCGATGTCAGCATGCAGATTTCCTTTCTCGTATGGTATATTAATAAAATGCCGTTTCTTATTGGTAGTTTTTCTCTTGAAACTCTCTCGTAACTGGTTTTGAAAATTTTAACGTACCATTTGGTTCAGGATGGCCATCCACCTCTTGGATGGAACGATACCTTGGCATATCTAGTCTTGCCAGTGCTGTTGGTTATGTCACAATACATTTCTGTCCAAATTATGCAACAACAACAACCACAGGTTATTTACTTTTAATATATTAACGTAATATTAGAAGCCTTTGACCAGTTTATTATTAGCATTTGGCTCACATTGATGAAATTAACACGCGCTCCTCAATTCTCAGACCAACGACCCAAACATGAAGACTTCTCAAACCATCACCAAGTTCTTGCCTCTATTGATTGGTTATTTTGCTCTTTCAGTTCCTTCTGGTCTAAGCCTGTATTGGTAGGTTTCTTTACTTCAATGCATTCAAATGCCTCCTTGTTTGTTTTGGGAAAGTTGACGTGACGCTATGTACTTTTTAGGTTGACGAATAATATTTTGAGCACTGCCCAACAAGTATATCTTCAGAAGGGGGGTGCCAAAAATCTCACAAAGCAGCTCAATGATGAAATTGTTAAGAAAGAGTTGAGAAAGATGCCAGAAATACCGAAAACCATTTCTGAAGCAACTGCTAATACAAAGATTGATAGTGTTGAAAAGCCTACTTCACAAGGGCCTCGTCCGGGAGATAGGTCAATTTCTCCTACGTGCTCTTCTTGTACTAAAACTGCACAACCATTATAATTTCTGTCTGAAAGAGAAATTTCATTTTCCAGGTTTAAGCAACTGAAGGAGGAGGAAGCAAGAAAACGAAGGCAACGAGAGGAAGAGAAAAAGAAAGCTGAAGAGGCTAAAGCTCTATTAGAAAGCAGTGAGCCAAGTAATGACGTCAATTCGGTCGAGAAATCTACAAATGGTGTTAATGAGCATCATTCTGCTAATGGTGCTATATCTTCAGGAGTCGAGAACCATGTGAAGACTGCAGATTTAAATGGTTCTCCGGGAGATGATCGAATAGACGAACCACAGCTTGATGGATCGACAGACAAGGTAAGAACTAGTAAATGGTTCATTTAGTATTTTGCCATCCAAGAACTTTGTTGCAGCATACTTCATATCAGTTCCACCTATTTTCCGAGATGTTGAATGCCTCTGGGGATTAATTCTCATAGACTAGAACTTTTGAATGCATCTGTGGCGGTTAATTTGATCAGTATCCACGTTAAAACTTTTTCAAGATGTAATTCCTGAATATTTACTCATTTGTGCTCCAGGATGAAGTCGCTGCTGATGTAGTAAGTGCAGACAGAAAAATTCGCGGGAAAGAAGAAAACGAGGAGTAGAGGTGAATTCCCGACACGCTAAACATGATCCATGGATATCATATCGATCATCAAAGAAGGTGAGCTTGGTAGCATACAAATCCATATACCTTTATACACGTGACGTTGATCAATCCATTCGGGTTGGCATGATGGATGCAAATGAGAGAGGAGTATAAATGTCTGTTGAGCCCTGAAATGATTTCAGACGGGACTGTGAAGTCCGATATTTGGTTCAGTGGTAGTTTGATCAGAACTCAGAAAGGACATTGTATAACTGTAGTTTAGAGACAGGGAAAAGTATAATACTGGTTCTCATACTCGATCTGACTAAAGCCTGATTTCCACAAAACAGTGTTTTTCGGCTTTTCGTGCTTTTGTTAGACTTTCACATGGTAACTCGAACTTTTATACGAAACTGTTAAATTTCAACTTGTGACGAGATATTTACGTCGTGCTTATGTAGTTTGGTATTCTGTCATAGCCTCGTATGTATCGAGTAGAGGCTCCAATGGTGGTGTTTTCGAACCTGCGATTATAGCTTTTAATGTTATACTCTCTGTTTTTGTTTAATAAATGGCTTAAACATTCATTGAATGTCTATTAGCAGGAGTTTTCGAAACTGTACTAAAGTTTTTCAGATGTGTTTTTCGTCGTAATAGAATATCCAGAATTAACGAGTCAATTTTGAGGAGCATAAACGAGTCAACTCGTGCATGCATGCAAGGGGCAAAAGTGACATTAAACGCAGTACTCCCATATCACTGATTAAATCTATCGGTACGGAAAATCAAGTGTTTTTTAAAAAATAAATAAATCAAACCACTAACAATGATGAGGGGGAATTGATTTATTGGAAGGAGTTCGAACCTCGGCAGGTGCAGTGTGGGAGTTCTTTCAGTGGGGGGGCTCCTTGTGACCACCGGGAACGTTTGAGGACCATGTGCTTGGCTACGGGAGTGCTGTGATTTATCTCTCCGATGAGGCCTGTGATGTCGGTGGTCAGGGCGGCTGAGGGCGAGCCGTTTAATCGCCTTTTGGGAATTGATTTATTGGATCCCGGGAAAAATGTTGAAAATTACTCTTTCAACTTACATACTCTGTATCATTCTTTTAGTTAGAAAGATTATTCGCTCACATGTAAATTTTTTTCTAAATAAAATTAATATAAAAGGCAGATTTTTTAAATATCCTTTCATTGATGGTATTATATTTTTGGAAAAAAAATGAAAAAAGAAGATTAAGCGGTGAAGATCGATGACTCGCTGTTCTCTCAAGTTTATTTTTTGTGGAAATAAACTGAACTAAACATAAATATATTTAAAAATAATAATGATATAATTAAATTAATCTAAATCTTATCTAAATATATTTTATGAAACTAAAATATTGAAATAAACTGAGTTGTAAATTAAATGGGAGAAAACGCACTCTCCGATTCTCCCTACCAAGATTAGCCCTGCATTGTTATTGTGTTCACCTTGCTTAAAGAAATGAGACACGAATTAACAATTCCTAATACAATTATTGACACACTTAATTATTATACTATCAACGCTGTCACGGTGGCAGTGGTCCAAACATAATTAAAACAAACAAATGTATCAAGTAATTACTACCTTTCTTCTCGTTACTAATTTGGATTTTAATGAATTAAGTAATTAAAGAAGCAGTTTTATCCATAAAAATTGTCAACGAGTTCCTGCATGAACTATATATGGATAACTATTTCCTGTTTACTCCCTTAGTTCCAAGCCAATCTCTTTCCATGGAAAAAATCAAATTGCCCCTTCAACCTCCAATCCTCTTCCTCTCTCCAATCTTCTTTCATGCCTGTGCCTGTCTTTTTTTTAGTTAACCCATAAAAATGGGACGGATATTTATTAGGTTCCCCAAACTTGAAAGTGCAAAAAAAGATTCTTTTACAATGTGTTGCTTCAAAATTGATTTTGAAGACTTTGTACAAAAGGGTAAGTTGCGGTAGTTTAAATTGCTTGAGCAAAAGTCAATTTAGGCGGATTTTGTCGATGATTCCATTTTCCATGTCTCCACCCCTCGTGTTAACATGAGTAAGTGGCCAGATCTCCAAAAAAGCTCTAAGTATGAAAAGGATCGGTTTTCCATCTGTTGTCCGGTCTTTTCTTCGCCACCACTTGATTCGAGGGTTCGACGCACGGGGCCTCCAGGCATGCCTGTGCCCCTGTCTTCCCGTCTCTGCCTGCGATTCTGCCTCTGCCTTTGCCTGTGATTCCGCCTCCGCCTCCGTCCTCCTACCTCCCGCCTCCAGTCCTCCAAATCTGAACCCGTGGTGGCGTCAATGGCATCAATGGTGAGGCAGAGGCGAGGGGTGGCACTAGCGGAGGAAGCGAAGGGTGGCGCTAGCGGAGCCAAGGGGAGAAGGGGTGGCGTTGGGGTTTAGAGGGAGGGGCGGTGACGCGGGGCGGAGCAAAATGAGAGAGGAGAGGAGAGGGATTCTGGTGGAATGAGGTGGGTTATGTAAAAAATATAACCCTATATGTTGAAGAAAGTGCAGATATAACTCTCAATTATTTTTTAGTGCAAATATAACTCTGACTATTGAATAAAGTGTAAATATCCGATGATTCCAGCGTTGACTAACTAATTCCGGCTATTAACCCACTTAAAAAGACTAAAATACCCTTCTGCCCCAAGCCTTAAATGAGAAGGACAATTCTATCCTCTTCGCCAACCACCACCACCACCTTCAAACCACCCGCCACCATCATTCAACCACCATCTTCACCACATTCAAACCCCTGCCACCACCTTTCAACCAACACCACCTTCAAACCGCAACCACCACCTTTCAACCCCCGCCATCAGCATTCCTCAACGCCGGACTCCGACACCCAGATGAGAAGGTGATCAAGGAGAATGGGTTTGGAGCTCAGCCTTCCACCGGCAATGATTTGTTGTTAACCGAATAATGAGCCCAGAAACTAGAGGCCAGTGATGAACATGCCGAGAAAGAAAACCAGAATTACCATGATGATGCCTAAGCTCGCCAAAAAAATGATTAAACCAAATCTGCAACTGTCGTGTTCTCAAAATTGCTGAGAAATCACGCCTTCCATGAGATTGTATCATAACTTTGTGGGCATAACAAAACCCAATAAAAAACCATAGCAAAATTCTCCATGTTGATACAAACCAAAACAGATCCAAGCAAAAGTTTATCCAAACTCGGCTTACAAATAAATTCAGTCCAAAATCCATAGTCTTCTCCAAAATCAGTGCAAACATCTGTTGGATATCAACATATTTATGCATATTCAACATAAAAAACCATCCAAATCTGAAAAACTTACCCGTCCAAAATTGTTCTCCATCAGACAGCTCAAAATTCAAAGAAGATCCAATTTTAATCCAAACACCAATCATCACTAGTGCGCCATCGTGCCTCCTAAGCTACCGGAGAAACACGCTGGAAACTCCGGTTGCGTCAAACTTTGCGGGCGAAAAGGGAACCCAGCAAAAACACGACAAGATGCATCGCAGTTGAGCAAATTTGAGCAGGTCTGTTCAATAATCTTCCATGACCACGGGCGGGAGAAGACACCGGAGTTGTGTTGAAGCCCAGAAACGGCCGGGAGAAGTCACTGAAATCCGCACCTAGGCATGCTTCCAAAAACGCGAGCCAGAGAAATGCCAAAGTCGGTTAGATCAAATTTCTAACCAAGGAGGAGACAAGATGAAACAAATATTCCAGAAATAAGATCAGAGAAAAATGGGAAATATATGAGATTAGGGGTTTAGAGTTAGATTTGTAATTTCAATCTTTTTAATATTTCTTTTTTTTACAGAGGGGCAAAATAGTTATTTCAGCGTATTCCGGCCTCCAATAGGCTGAAAAGGTTATATTTGCACATAATCTGAATACATAGGGTTATATTTGTACTTTCGATTAGCGTAGGGTTATATTTGCACTTTCGATTAGCGTAGGGTTATATCTGCATTTTCTTCAATTATATAGGGTTATATCTGCACTTTTCTAAAAATTTAAATCTATAAGGGTAAACATGTCTTTTAGAATGTTAGATTTTACTTAACGAGGAAAGTGTGCAAATTTTTTTGGGACAACCAAAAAAGAAACGTGTGCATATTCCCCTAAGACGGATGAAAGTGTGCAAATTTGTTTGGGACAACTAAAATAAGAAACATGTGCAGATTCCCCTGATACGGAAGGAGTACTAAAAATGAAAGGTATTTTGATAAAAACAAAATTAATCTTCAGCTGCTTTTTAATATAATTTTTTTCATATACGCATCTATCAAACACACTCAAAAGATGCTATTCTCTGTGATGTGATCCTCTACTAATAATTGATAGTTGGACATACCATAAAATTTAAATGATAGTACTTGTGATAAACAATTGTACATTTGCTCATTCATGCATATATATATATATATATATATATATATATATATATATATATATATATATATATATATGCAAAGCTACATACATTGAGTCTTGTACTCCTCAAAACATAACTATAATTTGTTAGGGTGCCCTTAACGGAAGGACCACATGTCCTTCAAGCAATGCCAAACATTTATACATGCAACAAGTTATTCCTCCATATTTTGCTGGCCAAAAATAAAAAGCCCTAGAAAAGATATAAAGTCACTGTCTCGGTGTTTCTTGTTCTATAGTATTTAGTTTATGTTTTTTCGATCTAATTTATTACTGAACTAAAATAAGATGAATTCAAATTAATCACAGTCAAAATTAGAATAATAGGTTACTAATCTTAACAAAATTGAATTGAACTGATCTAAATTGAGTTGAGCTAAAATGGAAATAAAACCCCAAAAAAAAAACACTGAATTGGTATTAATGGAAGACTGCCGTGTACAAGATTGTTTATTTTAGAATTACAGCAAACTACGCACACGCAATATTATTTGGTCAAAATCACGCAAACTATCTATTAGTAGTAGAAATTAATAGAACTTCAAAGGAAAAGAAAACACTCTCTGTTTTAAAATAAATTTAATTATCAACTCAAAATTTTACCTTTTTCTATAGAGTAAATACTAAATAGCGTACTTGTAACGTGGATTTCTTTGGTGACAAGATTCGCACAAATACTTTGCCGAAGAGTATAGATTATGATTTACTCCGTATTGTTTCTCATACTCTTATTTCGTGAGGGAAGATATTACATTTATTTTCAGACAGATTTAATTTTTTTTTTAACCAAATATCCGGACTCCTTCTCGTTAATACTTGAATAATAATAATACTTTTTAGAAGTTGAGATTAATCTTGCATATTGTTTGGATGCACGGGAGTTTTGTGTCTATTTTTTATCTCGTATATTTATCTATTACATGAATAAATGAATTCACAAAAGATCGATTATAAGTATTGTTAGGATAAATCAAATTCCTGATTAGATTATCATTTACTATCTAGTAGGATTATAATATAACCAGTAATCTGATTTATCCTAAAAGGTATCCTATTTGGACGGGAAATACAAGAAGCATTATACTTCCTTCGTTTCAATGTAAGGTTTACATATTTACACAGACATTAATGCATGCTGATGTAGCAGATAAAGCGGTGGATTGAAATGATCCGGTCAAATTTAAGAGACATGGGGAGTGTAGAAAAGATAGTATTATAATGCCTAGCCTGAAAAATACGTTGTTTAACTTAAAGATATCCTTCTTCACACAAATTTCTCTCACCCTCATTATACTAAGTTGTCTTAGATTTTTTTAAATAATACAAAGATTTAATGAGACAGTCTCACCTAATTTTATGATAAGATTGTTGGAGTAAATATAATTGGGTAAAAATGAAAGATAATGCGGAATACTTTCTATAATTTTTAAAATTTTATTCGATCTCTTTAAATCTCTCTGATAAAACTTGTTAGGTAGAAGGGACAAATGTGTTTTTATTATGATTTGCATCATCCTTGTTTTCTAGTGATATTCCATTTCCATTCCTATCCTTATGCACCCAAAGTTATTCGCCACGAATCAAGTACATCCATTACGAGTTTTTCTTGATGTTAAAACGTTTTGTTATTTGAAATGTTAGCAATAATATAAAGCGAATTACGCTCTGTTATCTGGAATTTATCTGAATTAGTATGATCTGATTCGATTTAATTTAAATTGAACTTAAAATTCGCGTGTTAAAAAATAGTACTGCCTCCGTCTCAGCGTAAATTGCTCACTTGCTTTTTTGGGCACTATTCTCTATCAAAGTTTGATCGTATATTTGAATAGATTTATGAGCAACAATATTATCATATATGGTACTGCTGAATTCGTCGTAACAAGTAGTTTCTAAATATCAATTTTTTATTTGTCGTTATTATACGTAGGTGAACATATTAACGGTCAAACATGTTTTTTAAATAGTTGATAATGATTGTTGTGCAATTTAACCTGGGACATAGGGAGTAATTTAAGTTAAATTTCACCAAAATTAAATTCACGTTAAACTGAACTGATTTGAACTAAACTGAATCAAACTGAACTGAAATACTGAGGTATAGAGAACGACCTTAGTGTTCAGTTAGTTAAAAATCCATGATTATTTGATTCATATAAATAAATGATTATCAGTGTAAATGAGTTTATCACATCTCTGAAGTAAACCTACGGGCACCACTTGATGTAAGTTTTCGAGCAATAAAAAGGGTCGGGAACCCTATAAACCCGATTAACTATTGAAAAAAAAAGAAAAAAAATACTTTTATAATCCTACCTAATTGACAATATAACCTTTCAATATTTGAAAGTACCAGTATAACCCTATATAGTTAGTGAAAGTGTCAATATAACCCTATAAGTTTTAAGGATGTGCTGATATAACCCTACAAACATTATAAATGCGTTGATATAACCCTAAAAACATTAGGAATGTGCTGATATAACCCAATAAGATTGCATAATGTGTTGATATAACCCTACCTAATTTCAGCGAACTATGGCGGTCCGGTGAACTATGAGGGTAAAATTATCCACCTAATTTCAGAGTTAGCCCAAAGGGTATTTTGGTCAGTTTACATAGAGCCAACGCTGAAAATTTGAGGTCAATGCCGAAAATGAGGTCTAAGAATTATATTGGCACTTTCATTAAATAGTTAGGATTAAATTTGCACTAAAAATTATTATAGAATTGTATTAGCACTTACTCAAATAGATAGGGTTACATTGACACTTATCCGACGAAAAACATGGTAAAGGTGAATTCACAGCATGAATCTATTTCAGTGTTCGGTTCAATTTCTTCCCCCTTTAGAAACGTACATTACACAACTATCCATCCAACTGTGAGAAAATATAGCTATAGCTTCTGTTTTGTATACAAATAGAATTGTTATTCATTCACTTCGCAATCAATCCTCCCTTTTTTCTTCCATTCTTCCCTATTCTCTCTCCTACATTTTCTCTGCAAACAACTATCTCTATCCTTCTTTCCATCAAACTCACCTTCATAGCATAAAACCCAGAATTCTGATCAGATTCTGGTGAAAAAATTTGATAGGTTTTGAGGAATCCGAGGTCAATACCACGTGTAATTTTTTGGTCCTGATTTTCTGTTAACCGATCTGTAATGATCAGAATGTATAGAATTGAGAGTGATCCTTTTGTAATATGTTGTTTTTGGACAGTTGTGTATCGTGTAGGAATGTAAGATGATCAGTTCTGTATTTGTTGGTGGTGGATGATGGATTAGTTTGTGATGATGATGATCTTTTTTCTGTGTAGAGCAATAAAGATGGGATTTTTATGTGAATTACTGCCAATGGTTTTCTGGGTTTTTGTGAATTTAATGGATGGTGTTTAAAGTTATCTTTTTGTTGAGGAAGTATTTGTTATGTACTTTGATGGTTGGGATATGCTCTGCTCTGTCATGTGATCGGGGGGCTTTTTGTGGTTTTGATCTTCCTGTTTTAGTGTGTGACTGTGTGTAAAGATCGAGCTTGTGAATTCTGTAGCATGTGCTTAGTCAACTCTTTAAGAATGTGATGTAATTTATGGTGTCATTGTTTCTTGTTTGTAGGTTTGAATCTTGGAGGCTGCTGATTAGCTTGTAGTTATAATCCAAGGTTCATGCTTGTTCTTAACTTTCATTTGTTTTGGGTTAATGTTTTTGAGCTCGTTGTAAGCTGAAGTATGTTATTATTAATGATTAGAGTAGTGCCCGATGGATGCCACCTCGAGTGGAACATCGAGTGTTCAGTACCATAACATTCCCGAGCAAGTTATCATTCCCGAGCAGCCGATGGTGGCTGTCATAACCTCCCCTTTGCCTGCATTTGATCGACAAATCCGGCATTGCTTTGGGAATGCCAGTCCCGGGGAGTTTCCGTTGTCTGCGAATCCCTCCATTGTTCTCCATGTTCTGACTGGATGTAATTTGGACCCTCAAGATCTCGCAAAACTTGAGGCAAGTTTATGTTTTGAGTTATGACTGATTGATTGAATTGATGATGCTGCTGATTGCTTAGTAAATTCCGTGATGTTGTTTTGCAGGCAACATGCTCTTTCTTCAGGCAGCCTGCACATTTCGCGCCTGATTACCAGCTCTGTCTAGCAGAGCTTGCTGCTCTCGACATGTGTCAAAAGAGGGCCATTTTCAAGCCAATGACAGATGAAGAACGTCAGAGTTTGAAAGAAAAGTGTGGGGGCTCTTGGAAGCTGGTTCTTAGATTCCTACTCGCGGGGGAAGTATGTTCCAGGAGGGAAAAATCGCAGGCCATAGCAGGTCCTGGTCACAGCATTGCCGTGACAAAAAGTGGAGCGGTTTACACATTTGGCTCCAACAACTCGGGACAGCTTGGAAATGGGAATGTTGAGGAAGAATGGCGACCTCGCCCGCTTAGGTTGCTACTTAAGTTGATTTCAGAGTAGAGAGAAAGAGACGGTTGAGTGGAGGTTCTGATTGAACTTGTTATGTTGCAGATGTCTTCAAGGTGTTCGTATAATTCAAGCAGCAGCCGGTGCTGGTAGGACTATGTTAATTAGTGATACCGGGCGAGTTTATGCATTTGGAAAGGATTCATTTGGGGAAGCTGAATACGGGGCTCAAGGAAGTACGCTCGTGACTACTCCTCAGTTAGTGGAATCTTTGAAAGACATCTTTGTTGTGCAGGCTGCCATCGGGAACTTCTTCACTGCCATATTGTCAAGAGAAGGAAGAGTCTACACATTTTCTTGGGGAAATGAGACTAAACTCGGTCATCAAACAGAACCTAATGACCTAGAGCCTCACCCGTTACTAGGGGCACTTGAGAACATACCCGTCGTGCAAATTGCAGCCGGTTACTGCTACCTTCTCGCTCTGGCTTGCCAACCAACTGGCATGTGAGTCCCTTTAACATATTGTACAACCTCTTATCAGTTGGCATGAAGTAAGCTATGCTTTGCGTGATGTTACACTTTTTCCTTTCTTGATATTGTAAATCGCACGTATTTATATTGCTAAGAGAGTGGAAGGAGAGATTTCGATAAAAGAGTATGTTTTGGACAATGTGCATTCATAAGACATTGTTAGGAAGACTGGAACTTGGCAATTACATCTTGTTGATTTCGGTTCATGTTAACCTGCACTTTATTATTTGGTGATAGAATCTTTGTCCAAGAATGTGATTTTCCTGCTTGTCTTGCCTTCAGGATTCTTGTATGCAAATGTTTGATCAAATGGTCATAGAATCTTTGTCAAGAATGCAACTTTCTTGTTTGTCATGCCTTACGAATATGTAAAATGCATATTTTAGATGGTTTTTATGTCTGTCTTGCATTTTGGTTCTTATATGCTTTCTTGGTGATTGAACAGGTCAGTTTATTCTGTTGGTTGTGGTTTGGGTGGAAAGCTAGGACACGGAACAAGAACCGACGAGAAGTACCCAAGGCTGATCGAGCAGTTCCAAACTCTCAACCTTCAACCAGTAGTTGTTGCTGCCGGTGCTTGGCACGCTGCAGTCGTCGGGAAAGATGGAAGGGTTTGCACATGGGGTTGGGGACGTTATGGCTGCCTAGGCCACGGGAATGAAGACTGCGAATCAGCTCCCAAAGTGGTTGGAGCTCTAAGCAACGTCAAAGCAGTCAATGTTGCGACAGGGGATTACACAACCTTCGTAGTTTCAGATGCTGGCAACGTGTATTCATTCGGCTGTGGAGAATCCTCGAGCTTGGGACACAACACCGCGGATGGGGATGGACAGGTTCGATCTCTGTCTCCACTTCTGATATCTAACATATGTGTTCTCATATCCCTGAAATGTAGAAGAGTCGATTGATTTTTACAATATAAACTCATTTAATCACTTGGGATACGATGTGCACTGCATTCCTGGTGTACCATGTATACAACTTGAACAACCTTGCTGATGCGACGTGAGCGATTTTCAGGTGAATAGGCACACGAACGTGCTAAGCCCGGAAATCGTGACATCGCTCAAGGAGGTGAATGAGAGGGTGGTGCAGATCAGCCTCACCAATTCGATATACTGGAATGCACACACATTTGCTCTGACAGATTCCGGGAAGCTTTACGCGTTCGGGGCCGGAGATAAAGGGCAGTTGGGGATTGAGCTTGCTGCCAATCAGACAGAAAGGGCAAAGCCAGAAAAGGTGGATATTGATCTCAGTTAATGGTTTAGTTAACCTAATGGGGAAGATTTATGCATAATCTGTTTATATTAATGTTGATGATTGTAAATAGAAGGAAAAAAACTAGTACGAGTAGTAGGGATTTATTAACTTGTCAAAAGAAATTTGCTTTGGTTTGGGTGGCTGAAGCAGTAAATAGGTGACAGATTCCTTTCTATTTTTAATCTAGAATTCCTCGATTTGGTTTTTCTAACTTATGTGTTTATTGTTTAGAGAAAAGTGCATATATAATCCTATATAATTGACGAAAGTGTAGATATAATCTTGCGATAATTGTAAGTACAAATATAACCCTACATATTTAGGTTATGTGTAAATATAACCTTTTCAGGCAGTTTGAGGCCGAATTAGGATGAAACAACTATTTTACCTTTGCCTTGAAAAAAGAAAAAAAAAAAAAAAAAGGGTAACCGGATTCTTCATCCCTTCCCGCTTCTTTCTTCTTCCCTCGTCTGCTCCTTCCTCTTCTTCCTCCGCGTTTTTCCCTCCACCATCCCCTCCCCTCCCAGCTTCGACCAGCGCTCCGCAAAGTCCCGCAGCTGCAATGGCCACAGAACCGTTCTATCTGCCGCGCATGGCAGAAAAGCCGTCGGAGAAACCAGGATCGTGTCAAAATTCAGAGCAATCCGTCTGTTTCTCACCAAATAATTGGCAGGACAAAATAATAACTGAATCGGCAATAATTGGCTAGGTTTCGCACCACGTCTGTTTCTCTTTCTCCTTTTTGGTGGCGGGGTCTAGGCATCGTTAGGGTGGTAGGGCGCTAGACTGAGGATGACGGGCCTAGGATGGGTCTCAATTTCCGTTGCTTGGCTGAGTGGCACCGGAAATTATGACGATGGGAGGGCTTGGTGGTGGTGGTCGACGAAGTGAGCTTGATGGTGGTGGTCGGAAAAGCTAAAGAGGAGAGGGCTTAGAGTCGCTGAAGAAGATGGCATTTTCCAGGCACTCGTTAGGTGGCGAGGTGGGCTAGGCTGCCATGGCTGCAGCGCGGCGGCGTGCTGGTGGTGGACGAGTGCCGGAGGTGGCGGGAGCTGGTGAGATTGGGGAGATGGGGGAATGGACAAGCGTCGGGTGGGGAGTGGACGAGCGCCAGAGGTGGCGGGGGCTGGTGAGATTGGTGGAGGGACGTCGGGATCGGTGAGATTCAGGGGATGGTGGTGGCCGGGCTGGTGGTGGTGGTGGCCCGCCGGTGGAGATGGAGCCAGGCAGGTGGAGGTGGAGCCAAGCGGGTGGGGGTGGAGCCAAGCGGGTGGGGGTGGTGGTGGTGGTCAATGTAGAGGGCATGATTGGTCATCTCATGTAAGACTTTCAGCATAAGGGTATTTTAGTTTTTGTAAGAGGGTCAATGAGCGGAATTTCTTAGTCAACGCCTGAAATATGGTCATAGGGTTATATTTGCACTTTCATTCGATGATCGGATTGTTTTTACACTAAAAAATAACTCAATGTTATATTGACACTTTATCAATTATATAGTGTTATATTTGCGTATTATCTTATTCTTTATTTGCTCTGTGTGATCATGTGTTGCTGCAATTTATGCACCAAATTGAAAATTAGTGGTGTAAAAATATGGACTCATAAGTGGCCTGTTATTTTTGTTATCTATTGGGCCTTAGTACATTATAGTAAAGAGTTGGGTTGATAACTTCTCTTACTGGGTCTAAAGAAAAGACTATTATGACTAGGAGTGAGCCAACCAAATTGACCAACTAACCGTACTGATTTATTAACAATAAATCATTGAAAGACGATCTTTCCATAAATTATGGAAAGACCAAGGTTTAAAGTGTAAATTAGAAGAAATTAAAATAAAATTTTCTGGTAACTAAGACCTTTTACCTTTTATTATTCTAATCAAATCCCGTCTTTCCATAAGTCTATGGAAACACCGTCTTTCCCAAGACTTTGCCATAAATAAATCTACGTCGATAAACTTCTTGTTCAAAGTGTAATGCTTAGCAAATTGAGTTTTTGTACTCATCGCTGCTCTGCATTATCATTTTAAGGAAATTGGTCGATTTTGATTATCATTATAAGAAAATCGAGACATGCTATACTTGTTGCACTAGAGTTCGTCTTGTAAAAAACATCATTTTCATAAGTTGTGGAACAGCCAGGATACATTCTAACTTACATATTGCAACGTTTAACTTGAGAGAATTGTATATATTAATAATAAGCTATATCTGGATGTTCGAAACACAAAATAAAAATTATTGCATTTACAAAAGTACATAAATAAAACTTTCAAGTGCGGAGAAAATGAAACATCGGTAAGTACAACTTTTATATTTGTTTATTGGAGTTGCACTAACTCTAAGGTCCCATTTTGGGCCAATTGCAATATTTCTGTAACACGATTGATGTTTTATCAACACTTTAAAAAGTATTGCATTTATGAAGGACCACAATAATTTCATTTTCATATAAGAGTTCATTTATTGAAACACGCTCTTTTCATAATCTATGGAAAAACTAAGGTTTAAAGTGTAAATTAGAAGAAATGAAATTAAAATCTTTGGGTTGCATGAATCAGATTATAAACTTTATAACTATTACACATTGCATAATAAATTTTTAATATTACAACTAAGACTTTTTACCTTTTAATATTTAAATTAAACTCCATTTTTCCATAGACATATGAAAAGACGGTCTTTCCCAAGACTTTGCCTTCACACAAGGGTGCATAAATAGAAATAAAAGTGAGAGTCCATTATATTTAGGCAAAGTCTTGGGAAAGATGGTCGTTCCATAAACTTATGGAAAGAAGGAGTTTAATTAGAATAGTAAAGGGTAACAGGTCTTAGTTGCAATATTAAAACATTAGTATGCAGCATTTAGTAGTTATAAAATTTATAACCCGGTTCATGCAACCCAAAAATTTTATCTTCATTTCTTCTACTTTACACTTTAAACTTTGATATTTTCATGGCTTATGGAATATCATGTTTCAGGAGATGGACTCTTATATTTACATCAAAACCATTCTTTGTAAAACTAATATCATTTATTGCTGTTTATATGTCCTTATTAAAAATATAATCATTCTCCCATGTGTATATAGGAAGGTGAATTTGCTTTTCAATAATGAAATGGAAGGTAATTCAATTTAGTTGGTCAAGTGATTTATGATCACTTGATCGTACATCACAAAAGTCCAACTAAAGTACTGTCCTAATAAATAAACTGTTGTGTTTTATGTCGGTGAAGGGCAACATTTCATAAATTTTTGCATAAGAAAGAAGGTTTTGTTATGAACATAACCAACGGTTTGTTGACAAAATAGAACTCAGAAAATCCATAGTACAGATTCCACAGTAGATTTCCATGAGGATTAATTCATCTGAGAATCACATGCAATTCGATGTGCATTATGTAATGACTGAAGATGTGGATTCACTCCATTCAAGATTCTTTCTGAGTGGCCATACTCAAATGTTTAATGATTAGAGTTCAGAATTTATGCTAAAAGCTGTCCTAAAGAACATGAATCTATCAATCACCACAGAGAATTTGGAAAATAAGTAACTTTATTAACAAGATCTGACCGCAGCAAAAATAAGTCAGCCTTATAACATTTATAAAACCGATCATACTCCCACATTGCATGAATACAATCGATTTTATAGATGGTAGTTATCTTATAGAATCAGTTTTCTTATGGAATTAGTTATACATTGTAGTTTTCTTATAGACTTAGAATCTTATTCCTGTCAGACTTTGGTTTGTTGTAACTCTATATATTGTAAACCTCATCATTGATGAGATGTGTCATTGATTAATATCAGTGCACCATAATGAAGTACTCTATATTTTTATCACAAAGCTTAAAGCTTCATCTTAGTGTTTGCTTTATGAAAACTATGGATTGAGGGACCAATTGAAGGTGAGTTCTTGACTTCTTCTTGTGAATTCTCTATCGAAATTCTTAAGGGGGACAAAACTCACATGGAAGAACATGCCTATTCCCTTCAAGAAAATGGACACTTAATTAACAAGTTGATCAAACTTCAACGTAAGACCGAGGTCCGCGTGGGGTACCATTAACTTCCTGACCTCGTCCAATCAATTTCCTTCACCAATAATTCCATTAATGACAAATGTTTGTGTTTTGTGTAATGAGAAAATCCATTTCATCTCACAAGCTAGTTCAATTTTGTGATGGCTTCAATAATGTTTGCGCATCTAAATTATTTTAAGTGATGTCATTATTAGATGAGACAGCTTATCAATATAATGAAGAACCATCTGAAAGTGTGGCATGAATGTATGAACACTCGATCTGGAAAAGAATATGAAGCACGTACGCATTTTGAAGAAATTCTCTCGATGGCCCTCGAATAATATTTGGTGATACTCTTTAATGCAACTGAGCATTTTGAAGAAATTCTCCCTATACCACAGTCATAACCGGAGAGGTAAATCACAACACTTCCGTAGCCAAGGACATGGCCCTCGACTGCACTCACATGCGCACAGGGGATCCCTCCTACAGGAGAAATCCCCACACTGCCGCTGCCGAGAGTCGAACTCGTGATCCAAAGAGCGTAGACCATGCCCCTAACGACTTGGGCGATCATGTGAGTGTATTAGACATTCCCTCGCACTGTGGTCTCTTGTAGTCCAAATCCAGTGCCATGTAACGTTAGAAACTGGACGATAGTAACTTCTCCTCATCTCAAATTGTGCTTCCCTCATGAAAGGTTTTTCCCTATTAGAGAAGGCCATATGGAATAGAGAGAAGTGCATGAGTTCTTAGAGAGAGAAAAAGGAGTTGCGTGTTTTGTCTGGACTATTGAAAATATAAACATGAAACTTAGATTGTCTGATCGGGATCAGGGTTGATCCGCCATACTAAAAATTCGTCGTAAAGTAACACTATATAATTGTAAGAACATATCATTCATTTTCACAAACTCGTAGAGTATAAGTGCGACGACCATAATTCATCTCAAAATTTAACTCACTACCAACATGTTGAGATACACGGTGTAAATCAAATAAAGAAAGAAGGGATGAAAGTGGAAAGCATAAATAATTTGAGGGTAAAAGGAAAGATTAGCAACAACTCCGCCGACACTGTAATCCCATTTCCAAAATTATGACCACAATTATCCTGAAAATTGTGGCTACAAAAAGAAGGTCCTAAAAGTGTCCGAAACAATGAAATTATCAGTGATTTGATAGCCATCTTTATATGGGGCAACGAACCAACAATAACAACAAGTGCATGCGCATTAAATTTAGTTTTTCCGAATCAATTTAAGTAGAAAAAATAGTAGCAAGTAGGCCTTCGTTGTCCAATTTCCTCCAATAAATACACAATAAACCAAACTCCAAATTGCACCACTATATAATCTCCACCCTCGTTCATCTCCAAATGTGCAACTTTTCCACCTTTTTCTTTGTACCCAATTCTTGCAAAATGAAGTGTTTCGTACTCTTTTCACTTGTTTTTTCACTCATTCCAATCCTCACATTCTCCTTCCATGTCCAAGATCCTGAATCAGTAGTTGACGAAGTTAACCAGTATTGCGCTACTTTTTCTCTCTTGGTACTACCTTTTAAGCACAATGTACAACATTTGATCAGACAAACCACCATTCTTTTGTAGGAAAGTGAATGCATCAAGGAGGAACCTCGCCTTCCTCTCCTGCGGCACAGGGAACCCCATTGACGACTGCTGGAGATGCGACCGCGACTGGGAGAAGAACCGGCAGAGATTGGCCGATTGCGCGATAGGGTTCGGGAAACATGCCATAGGTGGAAGGGATGGAAGAATATATGTTGTCACAGACAGTGGCGATCATCCGGTCAATCCAATGCCTGGAACTTTAAGGTTATATCTCTGGTTTACTACCTCTGGTCCACTATATATGGCCTCATGAAAATGGTACAAATTTTTTTGAAAGCGAAAGGAGAGGTGGGGATTGAATTGGGAGTATAAAAAGTAAGATGTGTGGATGAAAATAACCTATCATTTACCGAAAGAAGAAGGGGTCAAAATAAAAAAAACCATCCCCATAAGGAAATAGGAACATACTTAGAGGACCAGAAGGAGTATTATTTTTGTGCTATTTGACCTTTACAACTAAAAACCCACTCAATTAAGTCAGCGAGTTAAATTCAGCGGTTGTTTATTAATTTCAAAAAGGGCATAAAGTAGTACTTATTAAGAATTGAGGGGTATGAAAGCACATCATCCCCGATTTCTTATTAATGTACTACTTCATATTAACTAAGGGGTGGTTTAGCACCCGAATCAAATTCAATGGTGGTTTATTACTTTCATAAAAATGAACCTATTTATTGAAAAATATAGGGGTATAAAAGCACGCCACCCGGTATCTATCTTACACGTGCCTTTGTCTATTGACAGCATGTCAATATCTATTATAATTCTGGATCCGCTATTGTTCGAACAGGTATGGAGTGATCCAGAGGGAGCCCCTGTGGATCATATTCCAGAGGGACATGGTGATCCAGCTGAAAGAGGAGTTGATGATGAACTCCTTCAAAACCATAGATGGTAGGGGGGCAAGTGTCCATATCTCTGGAGGACCTTGCATAACAATCCAATATGTGAGCAACATCATCATCCATGGATTGAACATCCATGACTGTAAACAAGGTGGAAATGCCTATGTTAGGGACTCCCCTGAGCACTATGGTTGGAGGACACTTTCAGATGGGGATGGGGTGTCCATTTTTGGAGGATCCCATGTTTGGGTAGACCATAATTCCTTGTCCAATTGTAGGGATGGCCTTATTGATGCCATTCATGGGTCAACAGCCATTACCATTTCTAACAACTACTTGACTCATCACAACAAGGTGATGTTGTTAGGGCACAGTGATACCTTCACTCAGGACAAGAACATGCAGGTCACCATAGCCTTCAACCATTTCGGAGAAGGGCTCGTGCAGAGGATGCCCAGGTGAACCCCTCCGTCTTTCACAGTTTCTAAGAAACATGTCTGGTCGAGAATATTTTCAATTCGGGAGTATTACTCAATCTTTCGCGTTTTTTTCAAAAAACATGTCTAATCGTTGATATTCTGACCGACATTGAAATGGTGTTTTTGCAGATGTAGGCATGGATACTTTCATGTGGTGAACAATGACTACACTCATTGGGTAATGTATGCACTTGGAGGGAGTGCTGCTCCTACCATCAATAGTCAGGGGAACAGATTTCTTGCTCCTAGTGATATGGACAGTAAAGAGGTAAAAAAAGTCCCATTTTTTTAGTGAAAAAAAAAAGTCCCACTTTGATGTAGAATTTGTCTCTAAATAGGGCCTTTTGTTTCAAAATTCAAATTTTACTTCTAAGTATTTGACATTACAACTTTCTCAATCTCCTGTTCGTAACGCGGTTGCTGTAGAATGTCAAACTTTCTCACTTTCGTGATGTGCGTTTTCGAATGTCTGGTTGCACTTTCTAAAGGTTCCATCTTCTTGACAACATGATACTAACCATATTGATGGTGAAATTTTGTGATTCTTAAGGTCACTAAGTATGAGGATGCACCAGAAAGTGAGTGGAAGACATGGAATTGGAGATCAGAAGGTGACCTAATGCTAAATGGAGCATACTTTACTCCTTCTGGAGGATCAGCATCTTCAAGCTATGCAAAGGCATCCAGCTTGAGTGCAAAGCCCTCTTCACTCATCAGCTCCCTCACTGAATCCGCCGGCGCGCTTTTTTGCAAGAAGGGCAAACAATGCTGATGAATTTAGGCAAAAAGTGTAACACTACAAGAAGTGGAAGAAAATTGTATAAATTTAAGGTTATTTGGCAAGTATAAAATGTTGCCATTGGCTTTTGTAGAATTGTGTGCAACTTCAACCTCAGCCCTGTCTGCTTAAGACAGAGATTGCAGAGGGGCTGATGAGTTGGGATTGGTTGATACAAAAGTTTGATGAAGTCCCATTCAGTTATTGGAACAAGATTTATTGCTATGTCTCACATTCAAGAGTTGGGATTATGGTCCATTCCCTTTGGGATACCAACCTGCTTTTAATGCTCCACAGTCCCAATTCATGGATGCATTATTTCCCCTAAAAAAGGGAAGATAAGATGTTGCATGATCTATCCTCCCTAAGATTTAAAATGTAAACTTTTTCTGTTATTTTCTCAAAAAATGAAATGATGAAAATAACTTTATTTCATATTATTGAAATGTCACTATCACTTCCACTTTACCGCCCACCCCACCAGCAACGAAGATTTCACCATCCAATCTCAACCATGCTACCACCCCAGCGAAACTTCAACACTCCAACATAATGTCTAGGGTTTCACCATCCAATTCCAACCCCACCACCACTTGCTAGGGTTATACCACCACCCACGATGCATCTATCAGGATTTCACCCAATCCTAACCTCTGACACTGTCGCACTCACCTTGGATGTCACATTTCACCACAATTCATCTTGACACCTTCATTCGCCACTCGCCACTCCCCATCACCACAGCTTCACTCTGCCTCTATCGCCACCCTTACCTCGCCTCGACGCTTGTTGTTGATTACCCAATGACCAACCACCAAGTCTCAATCATCCGTCGCACTGCATCGAGTCTCACAGATCCAATTGCATTGAATTCCTCCAAATGTCATTGTCATCAACAAGTTCAAATTCAACCACCGTCTTTGCTCTCAGTCACTACACCCTTCAATCACACGCTCGTATATCATCATTACCATTACTAGATCTTCACCGAAACCCTGACCAGAAGTGTGGAATTTAAGCTCCCAACGATTTCGACGTGGGGTTCATGTATAAATTTTCGAGGTGGGAAGAAGAATTTTTTTCTCTTTTTAAAGTCAACTAATTGGTAATGGTAATTTAGTCTTTTTCTTTTTTCCGGAGATTATTTTTATCAGATTATTTCAACTTCAGAAAACTTGGGATCATATTTGAATGCGGGACTATGGAAGCAATTTCTTCTAATTCAAAATTACGAAAATCATTTCTCTTTATTCCAACAAAAATGATCTCTCTCCAAACGGAATTGGCAAGCTCTCGCCAAACCCTACGTCGCGACACCTTCTTGCTTCTTCTCTGAAGTTCTCTTCTCCGATCTTTTCCTCATCTTCCCATGATGGGAAGCTGGGGAAACAATAGTTATTTCAATTGATTTTCTTTTGATGTTTTTGTTATCGAATAAGTGTGGATTTATTTTCATACATTACTATTGTTCTTCAATCTGAAAGATTAGATTGATGTGTTCATGATGATCATTCAATTTAATTGTTCATGTCGATGTGTTTTGTTCGATCTGGTTTCACAGATCGTGTATTCGTAATTTCGTTTACATTTCTCTATCAGAATTCTCATTCTCGAGTATTTTTTAAGGTGTTCGTTTGGATAATATAGATCGAGTTTTGGTTCAAGATCAAGTGGTGTTACAGTTGTTGTAGATCCCCATTTGGCGTAATGGTGTTGATGCTGATATGCTCATCTTCGCCAAGTGGTCATGATTTTTGCGAAAAGCGAGTTAACATCCCCGAGGGCAATGTTACAGTTTTTTTTTATTTGGATATCTGATCTGTAATAATACAGACGATCAGTCTGATTGACATGTAATTTGAATATCTTGTAATAGATTGGTTATTGCTAGAGACTTGTTAGGTTGGATGTCAATTACACTTATTGTAATCGGGATATTTTTCCCAACCTCTTAATGAAAGATTTTTCAAAAAAAATAAATCTCTCTCCAATGACATATATTGGAAGCCCGAGATGTTTTGTTTCAAGGAAAACGGCTCCATACTATCATAAATGAACAGATCCTGTTTGCAGAAAAAAGCAGAGTTGAGCAATTGCCCAACGGCTCAACTGTTTATGACCAACTAACATGCCTCTCATTCATTGCTTCTGTTCTGAGTCTTCTGTAGCCATCTTCGGGCCATGTTAACTGAACACCACCAAAATGAAGAGTTGTCAGAAGACATTGAATGCAACACAATTCTCACCGCAGCTCAAGGTGAAGGATGAAGCAATTTTGTGCTACAATACGAGGCTATACTAAGATCTTGTTTATTTTACGTCGACTGAACTGAATTGAAAAAAAAAACTATAAATAAGTGTAATAAAAAATAGCAACAATGTGACTAAACTAAACTTAATTTCATTACCCCTCCGTCCCAGTCGAATCTGCACACTTTTTGATCAACTTTCTCAAGACACGTTTGACCATAAATTTCAACTAGTATATAGATACCAATATCATCATGTGAGATATTGTTGGATTCTCTGCATGCTGTATTTTCTAAATATCCAATTTTAACACACCGTTAATATACGTAACTAAAGTTATCGTTGGTCAAACATGACCTGAGAAAGTTGACCAAAAAGTGTGCACATTCAGCTGGGACGGAGTAATACATGAATTCTCAATTAAAATGAAGAATAGATAAACTCGAGAGAACAGTCAAAAACCTAATTTCCCGCTCACAGTTCAGTTCTCTTACGCTCGAATTAAAACCATCACTATACCAAACACATCATCTTTAGCCTGAACACAAATGATAGCCTAGCTTCTACTAATATAACCTAACTACTACTACTACCATGGTTTCTAATGTAAACAAAATGGATGGACAAGCAACTTTTGAACACACGAAGAAGCATTTAAACTTAGAGCACAGAGAAGTGCTAAGTGTTGTTACTGAAAAAGCACAGAGATAAAAAAGAACGTCAATTGCTAATCTCAGCTAAACTGTTTGATCTAAAAAATGGTCTCCAGCTGACCAAGATCAAGACGACAGTCATACATATTTGAAGAATCTAACCACTCCGGAGAGAAAACAAGACAAAATATGTCTAGGGAGCAGCTTCATTGATACAGACCGAGTGCTAATCAAAACTCTGAAGGAGAGATGACATCATCAATCTTCAGGATCATCTTGACAACCTGAGTTGCAAGCAGTAACTGCTGCTGCTTTCCAATCAAACTCTCAAAGACATTTTGCTCGCGCATGTTAGTTGTGCCGACGTCATTGCAATCGATCCCACAGCAAGGATTATTCTCCTGCAATAAAAATAATCAAATCTGAAAAGAAGAAAAGAAGATGAACAACTGTGAAGGCATATATAGAGTCTAGAATACCTTGATTTGCTGAGATTTCACAGCAGATAGAGTCTCAATAGGCTGAAGCCCGCTGTTCTCAGCAAGAGCCATGGGTACAGAATCCAGCGCATCCGCAAATGCCCGAATAGCATACTGTAGAGAAGGTACAAAAACAGTGTTTAGTTTGATATTCACTGGCAGAAGATCTAAACCGAGTGTACAAGGTTTTAACCTGCTCAACTCCAGGATGCTTATCAGCAGCTGCCTCCACAGCAATTGAACAAGCTATCTCAGCAGACCCACCTCCATATACTATAGAGTTGTTTCGGATAAGATTTCTAGCTACACATAAGGCATCATGAATGCTGCGCTTTGTTTCCTCAATCATCATCTTGTTACCTAAAACATCACAATTAAACGAACCAAGGGTATGAATTTCTGGTTCATATTGATTTTATGATACCATTGATTTCAAGCTAAAAAATATACTCCTTCCATCCCAACAAAAATGGCACATTTACTTTTTCACGATCTCCAATGATCATGTTTGACCATCAATATCTCTAGCTACATATAACAGCTCCATATTTAAAAAATTGATATTAAGATAATTCTAACATCTCAAAGGATATTTTTATAGTACATATAAAAATTTATATTTAAGGTCAAAGTTTATAAAATTTGACTTGCAAAAAAATGTGCCATTTTTGCGGGGACGAAGGGAGTACTAGTGAAATAAAAGCATAGACACAAAACCAAATGGTCCGTTTTCACCATATTAAATATATAGGATACAGTATAATACAGTTAACTAGTTTGTTTAAATAATCAGAGGAGACGGTTCAACATACCACCGCGGATGAAAATAGTCACAGCCCTTGAATTAGCACAGTGCTCAATGTAAATCATCCGATCTTTAGTAGTGCCAAATGCTTTCTCTCGAACCAAACCAGCCTGCAAATGTTATCAAAGAATTGACTAATTTATATAAGATAGGCCAACAAGATGCCAAAAGAAAACAATAAAAGACAACACATGCATTTGTAAATTTTCAATCATGTCAACATAAGCAAAGATGTTAATTGTGAGTCCGTGACAAGGAGCGACTTCGATCCTAAACATTAAACTGCTTGGAACAGAAACTACACCATGGCCTGAGGCCCTGAAGTAAAGTAAACTCAACATGTGAAAAGAATTTATTTAAAGAAGTTCTTCTGTCCAACAGATGAGTAATTCTTTACAAAAATAGAAGTGCTAGGGGAGTTAATAATCTAAGCAAGATAGAAGAGGGAATATGTACATCAGATTTTCATTCTGAAATTGCAGCATGACATAAGCAGATTTGAAGAATTAAAAATCATGTAAAGGGCGTCAAACTCGTCAACAAATTCATGATATATACTGGCAGGGATAAACATACTATACATAGCATGGCATTCACGCGTTGCCACGGGAAACTGAGTTGCTTGGCAGTAAAATATCAGAGACAAATTATAATGCAAAAAAGAAGTACCCGGCCCAGCTTTTCTGGTGTTAATTCTTGAAACCTAGGGACAATTCTTCCACCTGCTCAAATAGTAACAAGGGCAAGCAGACTTATCAATAAAGTAGTCCAGCGTATGAAAAGAAAAGATGGATGTTGTATAAAGAAGATCAAATTAGACCTGTGGCAATAGCAATTAACTCTAACTCTACACCACCAACCCAACGAACAGCTGGTAGGTTTCTATGCATCAGCAAGTGATTTGCCTCATCATCAAAACCCCATTGACAAATCACTAGGGTGGCACCAACATCCTGCAACACATTTGATCAATAATATTTTGCTAACAACTTATAAAACTAGTGTTTGACTGTTCTTTCACCCATATAAAGCTAATTGAAGCAACCGTACCTTGCATTTCTGGACCATCTTGTCGAAATAATCCACTTCTTGTGCCCTTAGGGTTTGGAATTTCTCAACTGTGTCAATATCAACCTTATGCTTGGTCTTTGGCTTCGGAGGCTCAAATGGGCAAGTCAATATGGCGATGTTCGCATCTGTGATCTCCTTTGGCATCTGTGGATGACTCATGTCCTTGTCCACAATGATTCCATGAATCAGTTCTGTATCCTCTAGCTTACCACCCACTTTACCTTCCACCTTGATTAAATCCAAGTTGACATCTTTCCTCTCCAAATCTGCAACCGCAAGAACTGCCTTCACAGCAATCTCAGCCAGATCTCGCTTACATCTATTGACAATCTTGGACGACAGAGTAGTCATGCAGGTCTGAATCAATGGCTCTATATTTGTGGCATCAAACTCATACTTATAAGCAATATGCTCCAGATGCTCGACAGCAATTCTAGAAGCCATCTCGAACCCTTCCGCAACCCTGATTGGATGAATCCCACGTTCTAGCAGCCGCTCAGCTTGTTCCAAAAGCGCGCCCGCCATGACAACCACCCCAGTCGTCCCATCCCCAATTTCATAATCCTGACTCCTCGATAAATCAACCATTAGCTTTGCAATCTGATTGTCGACATCCATCAGCTCCAAGATCGTTGCACCATCATTAGCTGAAATGCAACAGACAAACAAACAACCATGAGAACAGCTTCAAAACCGCGCATTTAAATCTACGCCAATCATCCTGTTCCAGCACATGAAGCTCATAAACCAACACAAACACTAGAGTACGACAGCGATAGATCCACCTAATCACTCACAAAAGCCAATTCTAGCAGTTACAAGACCCTAGTGTATAGGTAAGACGATAAAAGGCACAAGTGCAGAGCGCATTACTTAAATCTAAGCCAATCATCCATTTCCAGCAAACGAAGCTCATAAACTAACATGATCCCTAGAGTATCACAGCAACAGATCAACCTAATCACTTGCAAAATCCAAATCTGGCAGTTACGAAACCCCTTAGTGAATCGGTAAAACGGTATAGGTTCAACTGCAGAGTGCATTACTAATGTATACGCTAATCATCCATTTCCAGCACACGAAGCTCATAAACCAGCACAAATCTACTCAAAACCCTACAGTATCATACCACACCAATAAATCTACTTAATTACTCACGAGAGCCAAATCTAGCAGTCACAAAACCCTAGCGAATATGCAAACGGAAAAAGCGTAATCATCCATTTCCAGCAAACAAAGCTCATAAACTAACATGATCACTATAGTATCACAGTGATAGATCCACCTTATCACTTACAAAATCCAAATCCGGCAGTTACAAAACTGCCTAGCGAATCGGTAAAACGTTACAAGTGTACTGCAGAGTGCATTACTAATGTCTACTGCAATCATCCATTTCCAGCACACGAAGCTCAAATCACAACGACAAATCTACCTAATTACTCATGAAAGCCAAATCTAGCAGTCACAAAACCCTAGCGAATATGCAAATCGGTAAAAGCGTAAGTGCAGAGCATGTTACTTATGGTGACGTCGCCGTCGGGGCTCTGGAGCATCTTGTCCATCCCCTTGGGGCCGAGCGAGGTGCGGAGGATCCGAGCGACGGCCTTGCCGGCGGAAATGTTGGCTTTCTGAGCATCGAGGCCGCGCAGCCGCGTCTTCTGCTCCTGCTCCTTGATTATGATGAACGGGCGGCCGAACTCGTCGAACGCCAACGCCATTGCCGGAGATTCTGCCGGAGATCGCAGTCTCCAGAAGGTTGGAGAAGAAGTTTGTTTGTTGCCCTAGTTTTACACACACTCTAAAACCCCTTGGATGTGCTCCCGCTTATTTTCTGCCCTTTGGAGAATTATTTTCAAACTACTTTCTGTTTGGGCTTGCTTATTGGGCTCTCTATGCCTCTTTACAAAGCCCAACTCTTATGCTGCATTTTCAGAACTTTGCAGTTTAACGGTTCGGCTAAAAGTGAATGATAATAATAGTTTAATGATCTCAATCTCAATTTGACGATCGTGATGAGAATGTGAGGAAGTTTATTGAGGGAGTCTTATCTTTTGATCTTTTATTCCCTCTGTTTTACTATTGGCACCACTATTGGCACCATATGTACAGGTATTTGAATTAGGTGAAAATAATGAATGAATGAAGTTGAATGTAGAAAGTAAAAAGTAGAATGAGGGGATATGATTTAATATTTCATCAACTCATATTGCATTCTTCTCTGTATGTTCAATTTCATTCGCTCAAGTGAAAATTATGTGTCAAATATAGTAAAGAAAATGAATACATGACAAAGAAAAGGGAAAGAAACCAGAAAATAAATAACAAATGGTGGGTTTCCTGACAGGTGGCATGTCCATAAGCTTATAGACAGGCCACTAATTTCTTACCTTATACAATGCATTTGTTAAATTACATACAAAATTAAAAAATTTTGGAAATATTTTTTTATATCATATATTTTTATATTTTCACCATCAAATACATATTATTACTTGTTTTAACTTATAAAGTGCAATATTTAAATTTTATAAAAAAATTACAACATTTAAAGTAAAATCCCCTGAAAACTGTCTATAACGTTATGGAAATGCCGTCTTTCCTGATACTTTCCCAGTAACAAATACGTGCAAGCAGCATCAATTCTGCATTCTTGGAATGCAAAATTCCCAAGAAGATCAAAATACATCATCATCATCACAATTCAAAACAAATTAAACTTGGAGAAGTACATTTACAATGTGTTTCAACTTTTCATGCATGCATGCATTCACTTAGAAGAAAAACGCGCCAATAACCGCCGAGGCAGCCACGCCGGCAAAAGAGGCTTCCACGGCGGCTCCGCCGCTGGCTGCCCCATCGGCGGACGGGGTGTCGGGGAAAGTCCCAGCAGCTACAGGTCCTCCGACGGGTGCAGCGCCGTGGCTGGAGCCATCAGTGGTGCCGATAATGTCGTTACCGGCTGTCGGGCCCATGGCCGCTACGGCGCCACCAGCTGCGGGGCCCATTGCTGCCATGGCCTCGGGGTTGTTGGAGATCGGAGAGCCGGCCTTCGCCGCTGCATCGCTGAACATTTTCAGGGCCTCATCGGTTGATTTCGGAGCGGTGGTGGCTGCTGGCTGTGCATCGCCGGAGGCCGTTGCAATTCCGACAGCGGCGAAGAAGATCAGAGTAAGGGCAAATGATTGACGAGCCATTGTTATCAGGGAGAAAAAAATCTTTATGAATGTTGTGAATATGCAAGTATTCCCTGATGACAAGCACGCCAGTGAAAATGGGTTGAAATGCTGATTTATAGTTTTTCTAGGAAATTAATAACCAGAGCATGTGCATAATTTTAGCAGTGGTAAAAAAATTTCATCCCCCGGAATAAGAAAAAGGAAAAGTGAAAGCTAGTTAACTAAAATTTCGGTGAGCCATATAACTTAAAATGGCAGCAACTAACTTTTCACATTTATGGCTATATTCTAACGTGAATACAAAAGTCTAGAAAATATTATTTAATAGATTAAATCAGAAGTGCAAGTTTGGGAGCGGAAATCTAAAATTTGGCCCAAAATCTAAAATTTGGTATCGGTTAAATATGGTATCGGTTAAATATGGTATAAGGGTATTCTAATGTATTCAGAAAAGGTAACTGGATGTTCTCAAATGAAAAAGATTACATTTACAAGTATAACTGCAAAACTCAGACCAAACAAAATTGTTATGCATTGTTCTGAACCTATAAAATCCATTCTAGAATGATGAAAAATGCAAGCATTATTGACTCCTAGTAGAGCAAGATACGGTATACTTCTATGATATCAGCTAACCTGCTTCTAATCAAGATCAAAACGACCTCCGAACCTGCCCCGACTTACTAGGCAGCATTTCCATCCCTTCCGAAAGAGCACTTGAAGCTTCTTTTTGTTTCTAAGTGCCAAAGCGGAGCAAAGCCGTTAGGGGGTGGGAAACCAGGGATCCCGGAATTTGATGAAGAAAATCAATATTGTTTTCTTCCAATCGTTGGGATGCAGTAGCCATCCACAGTAAGCAATGAACCGCCTCCTTATTAGTACATTCCTTTAAATACAGGATTCGTGCGGCATATGCTAGCACCATATTCATCATACTCAGCCTTCGTATGGCAAGCCTATGAATAAAGAATTGCATTAATAAGCTGCAACACTGAGTACTTTTAGACTATACCAGAATAAGACCCGGGCGCATCCTATGTCAGGAGACAGAGGACTGGAGAGTAGAATAGCAGACATTCACATATGATTATACCCTTGTGGATTCATCATGTTATCCAGCTTATACAATTCAGAAACAGTATTTCATTCTTTACATCTGTACATCATGACATACATCTTAAACTAGACGGTTGAAAAAGAATGCAATTCTAGTGATGTATTTTTACTTCCTGGACCTTTTTTCCTCAACCCCATAAGTTGTTCCCTACCTTCTTCCTTGAGAGTTGCACTTAAAACTAACATGTGTATATCTTAGTATGAGCGCACTTAACACTAACATGTGTATATAGCGCAACTGGGGAAATTTATATGAAGATATATTACTAGGACACGGTCATCAGAAAGAATATACACCCACAGATGAGAATAATCACACTGACTCTAAATGAAGACACATACCGCTAAAAATTCAGGTGTAGAACCAAGTACGGAGCCTCCAAACCAAACTGCATATCTCTGGATTGGATGGCTGACAACATTGACTTCTATTGGCTGTGCCTGTTACAAAAGTACACAAAAGCTGAGACGTCCATTATTGCATAAGTAAGAAAGTCAAACTTGGATAACCACAACTAAGAGTATAAGACACAGAACAAAAAATGCTCACCGTAGATTCTCCTCGGAGCCGTTCGTTTGATGAAAGAATTCGTGCATCGACAATTTTCTTTAGATCCCGTTGCAACCGTCTACTAAAGTCCTTAAACATGGTTGTTCCTCCAGATAAAACAATGTTCTGGCATGAATAATTAATACATGCACGTCATGATTAATTACCAAACACGATAGAATAACTACCATGACTCACCCCACAATCAGATTTTAAGGACATATGCAGATGCAGAATAAGCCAGGAGATTAACTTTCAACAAATGCTGATTCAAAACTAACGATTCATGCGGAGTGAAGACAATTTATGTTTTGCAGCTGCAAGCAAATGATGTTGACAATAATTTTTGCCTCAGATTTAATGAATACCCTTTCTAGATGGATACCTACCTATAACGCTTCTGCTTCAGAGCCTAAGTATACAAAGCAGCTTTTTTCATCACTAACTAGCAGTTTGCTCACTGAATCAAGTCTATCAGATTACCCTGCCTAAGGAGAAAACTAGCTTTTACATATTGAATGAACAAAATAATTTTGAGATGTAAAGGTGCAGAATTTTATAGACTCAAACCACCTGAGGTGAACCATCATTCCAAGAGTGTCAAACAGTCAAAAATACTGGACATCAACACTTGATAATCTGATGTATTCCAAATACAGGTATGACTCTTTAATCATCAATTAGAAAAGAAAAGCGTTCACAAGTTCAAACTTCACTTCACCTTATACAAAGCTCTCCTTGTGTCTATTGGGGCAGATTGAATACATTTGTCTATGACCTCTGGTAAAGGAGTTGAAAAATCACTACCACTAATCTCTGGATTAAAGAATATCTGCATTGCCCAAAGGAAAATGTCGGCAAAGAAAGTCAAACATCAATTCTCTAACAGTCTCGCTGAAATTTGAAAATATCAGTGAGGGCAGTAAACATACCTCTGGGCCAAGAAATCTCTCATAGCCAACATCACATGTGTACGAAGCTCCAGTCTTTGGCTTGATACCTTTCCACTGTTTCACATACTTTGCTGGCTCCTTGTCATGCTTATTGAACTCCTGAGACCATTTGAAACATTAAACAGAGCATGGACTCCATTCCCAAAATCTTATGGGAAATTCATATGAAAATTTTAATAGGAAGAATAATATTAGATCCTGGGTGCATCATTTTACAAGCTGCATAGCAGCATTTCAGAGGTCAGCAACTGAGATCTGTAACTTCATAAGTACTAAAAGTTAAAACTGGCCAGTTTAACAACAGGTCATGGATCATACCTTCACTATATCTGAACATGTGTAGCAATACATTTCCTTCACTTTTCGAGCTACTTCAAAAGCATCTTCAGGAGGAACATGCTCTCCTCTTTCCTACATAACACCATCAAGTAAACAATAAAAATGAGAAACTGAAACTGCTAGCATCTTCTTTTGAAAGTTGAGTTTTTCTACCCCAGTGTAGGGTTTTGTTTGGGTCCCTTTTTGGCCAAAAAAAAATAACAGAATAAGACTCCAAGCATAATGTATTAATAAGAAAATAACCACAACTTAATTGTCATGAATAACACTGCTCTGAAGCATATAGGCTGTATTTGGCACGCTTATAAGCTACGCACTTTTTATTGTTGGTAAAGTGCTAAAAAACAATTTATTTTGAAAGCAAAAGATATTTTTTGGGAAAAAACAGGAGCCAGTCTCCCCCAGCTTTAAAAAAAACAGCATTGATTATAAGCACAGCTCTGCCAAACACACTCATACTCATCTAGGCTCAAACAATAGTTCCAACTGAATAAATGACGAGCTTTTGAAACAAGAATAAATTCGGATCAACTCTATGTTGAGCTATGTGCTTCTTAGTATCTACATGTAGGTACTTGGGGCCAAAACATGAAAGCGGTTGACATTATTAATTGAAATGTCCAAATTGATAAGTAAAAGCATTGACAGCTCACACAAGCTCCCCCCTTACCATCTAAAAAGAACTACTTGCGGTCTCCTACACTCTACAGAAAAAACAAACTAGCTCTCTTACTATTTCATGTGCTGTAATGGGGAAAAATTAACAGAAAGGGAAACATTAGAATGTTAATTACTTTCATAAGCTGCTGAACGAATCGGGTTACATGTCTCCCTGAGACAGGAATTGACTTGATGCTGCCCCCAATGACGTAACCCTCTGCAACTGGTACAACATGGGTACCCCCTTCACCAACATCCACCACAACCCCTGTCATCTCACACTAACCAAAAGGAAAATCTCAGAAGAAAGCGTGTCTGAAAGAAGATTGACAACAAAAAGAAAAACAATTGCAATAATTCAATCTCAACACTTATCATAAACAAGTCCCTTTTCAGCAACATTTTCTAAAGTAGAAAGATTATACTGATCTACCAAGTTAATCACTGAATCCAACTGAACAAAAAGTTAGAAACAAAATTAGACAAATGAGTATATGCTGCCAAACATGTAACAATGACCGACAAGTGCACTCATTTTCCAAGTGCTAATCTTGTTCCTAAAGTTGGTGACTTTTCAAGAATTTCACAACTCAAAAAATATTTACAAGAAAGGGATCAACTCCTATATGCCACCAAAGTATCTTACTCACATAATGTGACATTGATAAGTCTAAAGCAAGCCCTTCAAAGGTTATCTGAGATTAATCAGTCTTGAAATTGTTGGTTATTCCTAGTAAAGAGAGGGTGCCACCTCATTGTGTTCCAGTGGCAGTAAGTAATTGAACGTCCCACTATCCAAGGCGTTTCAAATTTACTGAATAAATCTTATCTCATTGAAAAAGGATCAGTTCATAAGCTTAGGCTATCTTAACAGCAGTTCTCTTAAAGCAACTATATGAGATAATGCAGTATGCACAATCACTCCTAACCTGAATCACCAAATTTACTCCACCTATAGAAACCAAAAAACAAAGGAATCAAATCAAATTCCAACCTTGGACGTGGTGTAGCCTGCAGCTAAAGCTAGAACGGGCTGCACAGCTATGTAAAGTCCGGGAACATTAAATGTCTCAAACATGATCTCGCCGGTATATTCCCGGCTCTCAGGGGCAGTCAAGGGACTCTCAGTCAACAAAAAGTAATGATCCTCGGGATCGCAACGCAAGTAATCAAATATACACTGCTGCCAGAACCTCTCCATAGCGTCCCAATCATCAACCTGGCCGTGCTTAATCGGATAGCTAAGGTTATAAGTACTATTACTCTTAGATCTAGACAACGCATCATCGCCTATACAAAAATCAAGATCCGCCATCACACCAGCACTGTACTGCGACAGCCAATTATTGGATTTCCCGGTGGCCCCGCTGCGCTGCTGGCTCACGAACGAGTCATTCACAGCAACGACCGTCGGGGTAATGAAGCACGGCTCCACGTTTCCGGCGAAACCCATTTTAGTATACCTGTAAAAAAGAGCAATTCGAGTTAACTTCTCATTGAGGAATTTCGTCGAACACCTTGCGCGCATGGGTAAAAGAGGCGTACCCGGTGCCGTTGTCGATGACGACCGCGGGGCGAGAGGTGGCAGGGTCCATGAGAGAGAGAAGAGCGAGAGATTTCACGGAGGCGGTGGTGGATCTGCGGCTGAGATCCTGATAGGGGTTTAAGGGAACTGATCATGGTCGTTGAAAACGAGACGTTGAGGGCACACCAAACGACAGCGTTTGGTATGTGCGTTCTAGTGGGTAGTTGGAGGCGGCGGTGGTTGCGGCGGCGGAGCCAATCATTTCATCGGAACGGCACGGTGGTCATGATTTTTCCGGTTAATCGGGCCGCCAATTATTTAAGTTAGCGCCACCGCGAGTGTGTGTTTGTGTGTGTGCGCGCGAGAGATCCTAATGGAGTAATATTAAGGATTAGTGGATACTTCCCTTAGCAGCCAAACAATGTAAGCACTAAAACTTCTCTTTTGTTCGAAGACTGTAATTATTATTCAGATCTAGTGAGTCTAAAACCACTAATCACATTGCTGATAGAGTCCGTACTTAAAAGACGTTATTTCCCTGAGGCATGAAAAGACCCAAATTTAAATTATAAATTTAAAAATATTAAGATAAAATTTTTGGGTTATGTGAATCGGGTTATAAACTTTATAAATGTTATATGTGGCACAATAAATTTTGGAAAAAGTGTTTATAACTCTACCTGATTGACATGAGTGTCAATATAACATTTTAATATTCGAAAGTGCCAATATAACTCTATTTAGTTAGTTAAAATGTCAATACAACCCTATAAGTTTTAAAGATGGGGAGTTCCTCTAATTTTATGAATTTTTCTAGAATTCCCCTTGATATAACCTAGCAAATATTAGAAATGTGTTCCTATAACCCTACAAACATTAGGAATGTGCTGATATAACCCAATAAGATTGCATAATGTGCTGATATAACCCTACCTAATTTCAGCGAACTATGACGGTCCGGCGAACTATGACGGTAAAATTGTCCACTCAATTTCAGAGTTAGCCCAAAGGGTATTTTGGTTAATTTACATAGAGTCAACGCTGAAAATTTGATGTCAATGCCGGAAATGGGGTCTGAGGGTTATATTTGCTCTTTCCTTAACTAGTTAGGGTTATATTTGCACTAAAAATTATCATAGGGTTATATTGGCACTTACTCAAGTAGATAGGGTTATATTGACACTTATCCAATAAATTTTTAATATTGCAACTGAGACCTTTTACCTTTCATTATTCTAATTAAACCCTGTCTTTCCATAAGTCTATGGTAAGACGGTCTTTCCCAACACTTTGTCTTGATTATATATATAATCACTAAATTTTCACAAATATAAACTTTAAACTATGGCAAAGTCTTGGGAAAATGGTATTTCCATAAACTTATCGAAAGACATGGTTTAATTAGAATAATAAAAGATAAAAGGTCATAATTGCAATATTAAATGTTTATTGTACAACGTGTAGTAGTTATGAGTTATAACCTAATTTACACAACCCACAGGTTTTATTTTCATTTCTTCTAATTTGCACTTTAAACCTTGGTCTTTTCATAACTCATGGAAAGACTGTCTTTCAAGAGACGGACTCTTAAATTATTATTTAAATTTAATATATTAAGTGCTATTAACTAGTAGGCAAAATATTGGAAAATATTATCTTTCCACAGGATTATGGAAAAACGGGATTTAATCATAATAATAAAAGGTAAAAGGTCTTTGTTGCACTGTTTCGTCATTGACTTGGCATTATCCGGCATTGACCATAACTAAAAAGACTAAAATAACCCTAATCTAAAAACTAAAAATGTAAAGACAAAATTACCCCTATCTTTTCTTCTTTTCTACAACACAGCCACTGCTCTGCCACCTCCGCCGCCATAGAAAACAAACCATCACCAGACAATAATTAGGAGTATACCAGATCCGGCGAGCAAACTGGAGTCCGCCACCACCTCGTCCTCCCACCATCACCGCTGCCTCACCTCGTCGCCTCACCACCTCCCCTAACCCAACAAACCTAGCACCGGTGAATACTCCCACTGAAGCTCGACACCACCCATCTCGAACTAGCTAATGCCGCTAGAAAGCCACATCTCGAACTAGTTACTGCTGCTCGAACGCCACCTCTAGAACACAACTCTTGAACGCCACCTCTTGAACCACCTCGGTCGTCGCAGCTTCGCCATCGCCACCACTCGAACTAGCTACCGCTGCTCGAACGCCACCTCTCGAACGCAACTCCCGATCGCCACCTCTCAAACCACCTCCGTCATCGCAGCTTCGCCACTGCCACCACTCGTCCCAACCACCACCACCACCGCTCGGCCCTAGTCCCGCCACCACTCGTCCCTAGCATCGCCACCACTCGCCCCAACCACCACCGCTCATCCCTAGTCTCGCCACCACTCGTCCCTAGCACCGCCACCACTCGCCCCAACCACTACCACCCTTCACCCCATCCTCCGCTGAATCGGTCAACTCAAACAAAACCCAAAAACCTAAACTGAAATGAAATCAAACTTCCCGACTAAACTGAAATGGAATCGGGCGGAATCGGGCTTGCCGCTGCCATCTCCTTTGTGGAGGCTTAGAATCGAGATCGCCGCTGTGCCTTAGCCATCGTCTCCGTCGAATCGCCAGGTGGAGCGGAGTTGTGTGAAGTTAGGTGGAGTGGCGAAGCAGAGGCGGCGGCGGAGCGGAGTAAAGAAACCCTCTTTGGTAACAAAAAACCAGAAGAAAAAATGCGCTAACTTAATCCTAACACGACAAAGAATAAGGAAATACGGTATAATAGTTAAAACAAGGGTATAATAGTTATTGAGTGCGCCTCTTGAAAGACGGTATTTCCATAAGTCATGGAAAGACCAAGGTTTAAAATATAAATTAGAAGAAATAAAGATAAAATTTTCGGGTTGCATGAACCGAGTTATAAATTTTATAACTACTACATGTTGCACACTAAATTTTTAATGTTGCAACTAAGACCTTTTACCTTTTATTATTCAAATTAAACCCCGTATTTCCATAAGCATATGAAAATACCGTTTTCCCCAAGACTTTGCCATAGCTATTTAATATATTTCCGATCAAATTCAGGCATCTAGGGTCATATTAGCACATTCTAGCAAAACACAAGATTACAAAATAGCACTTTTCAACTTTATAAAATTATATTAGCATAAATCACTAAAACATAAAATTATATGAACACTCTACTCTATTTTTTTCCTCTGGACAGATCTGAGATTGGGCAAATTTGTTGGCATGCGAATTGGAGCGTAGCAATGAGTAAATTGGATGTAATGATTAGGAGAAACAGCTAACGTACGCAGTTGGATATGTGCCCTGTTTCGGACCGGGCAACTGCAATCTGTGGCACTGCCCAAGCCATTGAAGTTAATGAGATCGTTCAATGAAAATGACAGAGTTGGCCTTCCACTACTCTACTGTGTCAGACCTCTATTCTGTGAATTTGACCCCTTTGTTTTCAAGTCGGGGGCCTTTTCGGCAACTCATAAAATACATGCAATCTTGTTTAGCTTTAAAATTATTTTTGGGTTCCCTAATTTGAATGGAACTACTCCCTACTTTTTTCTATTTATGGTACCATAAATTTAGCTATTTGAATTTAGATAAATAATAATGAGTCCGTCTCTTGAAAGACGGTCTTTCCATAAGTCATGGAAAGACCAAGGTTTAAAGTGTAAATTAAAATAAATGAAGATAAAATTTTCGGATTGCATGAACCGGGTTATAAATTTTATAACTAGTACATGTTGCATACTAAATTTTTAACATTGCAACTAAAACCTTTGTTATTCTAATTAAACCCCGTCTTCCCATGAGCCTATGGAAAGACCGTCTTTCCCAAGACTTTACCAATAATATGAGTAGATGAAATTGAATGTAGAAAATAAAAAGTAAAAAATAGAATAAGCGGATAAAACTAAAGAAAATATTCATTTATAGCGTGTGCGGTAAATAACAAAATAGCAGGAGCATCTGGACTAGTATATTAAATTAAAAGTAATATTAAATTAAAAGTAAGCAAAGTATAATACATGAGTGCGTCTCTTGGAAGACGGTCTTTTCATAAGTCATGGAAAGATCAGGGTTTAAAGTGTAAATTAGAATAAATCATGATAAAACTTTCGAGTTGCATGAACCGGGTTATAAATTTTATAACTACTATATGTTGGATACTAAGTTTTTAATGTTGCAACTAAGACCTTTTACCTTTTATTATTCGAATTAAACCTCGTCTTTCCATAAGCCTATGGAAATACCGTATTTCCCAAGACTTTGCCATAATACAATATCAATAATAAAAATAAATTAAGCTTAGTATGATACATAGTATTAAAGTTATAATGGTAATGATATTGCTATAAAATATTTTATTTTAAATCAATACAGAGCAATGTACCAAGTACGCTAAATAAAGATATTCTACGACTTTGATATTACTTTGCTTAAAATATTATCTATGTTGTATAAACTGTGACACTTGAAAAACAAAGATCGACGTACCTAAATAAACATAAGCCTTGATATAAAAATATATACAAATCACAAAGCACGGTTTATACAATCCGATCGAGAATAATATATCGACGTATTGAAGAACATCCATCAATCTATTTTGCTCCTATCACGTGGTTATTGTGATTACCCGGCTTTAATTAATATACTAGTTAGAGTCCGTCCCTTGAAAAAAGGACTTTCACAACCCAATGGAAATATCAAAATTTAAAGTGCAAATTAAAAGAAATGAAGATAAACTTTTTGGGTTGAATGAATCGGGTTATAAACTTTATAACTACTACACGATACATGATAAATTTTTAAGAGTCTGTATCTTGATAGACGGTTTTTCCATAAGGCATGGAAATACCAAGGTTTAAATTACAAATTAAAAGAAATTTAAATAAATTTTTTGGGTCGCATGAATCGGGTTATAAACTTTATAATTGTTACATGTTGCATATAAAATTTTAATATTGCAACTAAGATTTTTTACCTTTCATTATTCTAATTAAACCCGACTTACCATATATAAGTCTATAGAAAAACGGTTTTTCCTAACACTTTGCCTTGATTATATATATAATCACTAAAATTTCACAAATATAAATTTTAAATTATGGCAAAGTCTTGGGAAAATGGTCTTTCCATAAACTTATCGAAAGACATGCTTTAATTAAAATAATAAAGGTAAAAGGTCGTAGTTACAATATTAAAATTTTATTATACAACGAAGTTACAATGTTTATAACCTAATTTATACAACCTGAACATTTTATCTTCATTTATTCTAATTTGCACTTTAAACATTTTTCATTTATTCTAATTTGCACTTTAAACATTGGTCTTTCCATAACTCGTGGAAATACCGTCTTTCAAGAGACGGACTCAAAATCGGCAAAGTCTTGTGGAAAGACCGTCTTTCCACACGCTTATGGAAAGACGGAGTTTAATTATAATAATGAAAGGTAGAAAATCTTAGTTGCAATATTAAAAAATTACTATCTAACATTTAATGGTTATAAAGTTTATAACCCAATTCATGCAACCCGAAAATTTTATCTTCATTTCTTCTTATTTACACTCTAAACAACCTTAACTTTCTATCCCTTATGAAAATACCGTGTTTCAAGAGACAGACTCATTTTTTTTGTTAAATGAAAGTAAAACTAACACTTCCATTTATTTATCCCGCGTGACTGGCTGCATTGATAACGCAATAAAAATCTAATTTCCTGTCATCACATCAAAATGAAATCTTAAAAAAATGATTAATTTTTGTCCATCACAAATTAAAGACACACTCCACAGTATATATTTTATTCCCTCATTTAATCCCCTTATCCTGCGCCGCCCTCTGCTTATCCTGCGCCGCCCACGATCCAATCCCTGCAAATCTCCATTATTAATTTAACAGCTCGAGAAGAAAAATAACTGCACCACCAGCACCACCAGCACCACCACTTTCTCTCTCACCTTCGCCCCCTGACACCTCTGTACTAAACTAGTACACATAATTCACACACAGTCACACAGTGGGCAATTTCTCTCTCTGCATTTACAAACTGTACCTACCTTATAGAGAACCAAGTACGCATTCTTTTACTCCTTTCTATCTTATGTCATACCACACCCCACTCGGATCCACCGCCTCCCCCCGATCGGAGATTCTGGCGCGTGACTTCACTCGCCGCCGCTGCAGCTACACCGGCGGTGCTGAATCTGGTGAGACGGCGGCGTGTTTCGAGATTTGATCGCCGGAGGGGGATGAATCCGCTGTGCTGCATTGCTCCGGTGACGGTCGATCGGGATCGGGGGAGTCCCGCGGTGGTGAAGTCGCAGTCGCAGAGCGAATTCGAAGCGGCGGTGAGGATCCCGACGAGCTTCAATTCGCGGCAGAGCTTCTCGCGGATTTCGTCCGTGAACGGCGGGGATTCCGATGCGGCTGCTCCGGATTGCGGCGGGAAGGAGAGTAGCGGTGGTTTCCGGGAAGATGTTGCGGATACCAGGGCGGCATTGTACAGCGGGAAGCTGAGCGTGGCCGGAGTGCTGTACAAGTGGGTGAACTTCGGGAAGGGGTGGAGAGCGAGGTGGTTCGCGTTGGAAGACGGAGTTCTGTCGTATTACAAAGTTCACGGCCCCGATAAGATCGCGATGGCTCCGGGGAGCGAGAAGGGGGTCAAGGTGATCGGCGACGAATCACGGCGGTACATGAGGAAAGCTAGCGGCATTGCTCCGGCAGCTGATCATCTTCCCGGAGCTAACGGGATTGCGCGGAAATGGAAGCCCTTCGGGGAAGTCCATTTGAAGGTGTGTAATCTAACTAGCTCCAGGGCATCTACAACGGTGGTGTTTTTGGACCTGCTCGAATATTAAATGCCGTGTTGTTTTGTTTTAATGCAGGTTTCTTCTGTTCAAGCTAGTAAGTCGGATGATAAGAGGCTCTCGATATTCACTGGGACGAAAACTCTCCACCTGCGTTGCTCCTCCAGGGAGGATCGCGCGTCGTGGATCGAGGCGCTGTTGATTGCTAAGGACAGATTCCCCAGGATGTTGTCTAGCGGGGACCTTTTATCTTCTCAGGAGTTTGTTGTGTCGACGGAGAAGCTTCGATCAAGACTGCTGCAGGATGGAGTTGCCGAGGCAGTGGTTAAGGATTGCGAGACTATCGTGCTTCATGACCTTACCGAGCTGCAGAGCCAGTTGAAGGCTCTTCAACTTAAGCACATCATGCTTCTGGACAGAATGAGGCAGCTAGAGGTTGTTACTTGGCTAGTACTGCAGAAGGACTTCAATTTTTACATATGATGTACTCTCTTGTATTAACTTTTCGAGTTTTTCCATGGCAGACGGAGAAGATTGAGTTGGAAACAACTGTGGTTGACGAGACTAAGGAAAGAGATTCATCTGGTGGAGGCAACAGAAGATTCAGTGGTCAGTTTCAGGCAGCTTATATCTAATTTGTTGAAATTACGAGGGACTAACGATACCATATCACGGCACTTATCATTTACGAGTATAAAACCTTCATGTGGATTACTGATAACTCTTTTAGTGAAAGTTAGTTTCTTGCAGGTTAAATGAAAACTCAATCAGCTTGTAGCATGTAACTTTGGATTCTCCTTAATGTTGAGAAAATAGCTCTGTTCGGAATTAAAAGCTTTTTTGTGTGAATTTGGATTTTAGGGAAGCTATATTCTTGGTGAAACGTTTACTTTTCTACATTTTGGCAGAAAAATATTAAAGTTTCACTAGAATAATTGCATATATCTCTAATTTGGAGGTTTCTTAGTCAGAGAGTGGTCTTCAGTAAAATGCATACATGGCTGAAACTGGATAGATATTATTCTTAATCTTCCAGTATTGTTTTGGTGCTTGGAAGTGATTACATGAGGTCTTATTATTTGAAGCTGTAATTCTCAACCTTGCTATTATTGTAGATTTTTATTCCATCATGTCGGAGGGCAGTGGGAGTGACTCTGATGCCGATAATGAAAGCCGAGATGGTGGATATATTGAAGTAGAAGAAGATGGTTTGTTTTTCGACACTAATGATTTTCTGTCTGCTGAATCTCTAAGAAGTGCTTCTTATCGGAGCAGAGACAATACTGGAACTGCTCGCAACTCTTTTGCAAATGATAAGGGGCCATTATCTTCAGATTGTATGGGAGAAGGTGAAATGGATATAAAGGAAATTGAGTATCCATATGTTAAAAGACGAAGTAATTTGCCTGAACCGTCGGAGAAAGAGAAGCCAATCGGTTTATGGTCAATTATCAAGGATAACATAGGAAAGGATCTGTCCGGTGTTTGCCTGCCAGTTTACTTTAACGAGCCCCTATCTTCACTGCAAAAATGCTTTGAGGATTTGGAATACTCGTATTTGGTAGATCGTGCTTTGGAATGGGGAAAACAGGTAAAAATACTCCTCATTTTTGTTCTGAAAATCAGTTCCTCACATAAATTGTTCACTTGGTTTATAACTTAAGTATGCTTTATTCTGCATCTCTGTTTTGTGCTAAATATCATTTGCTTTTGACTTCTGCAGGGGAACGATTTGATGAGAATCTTGAATGTGGCAGCTTTTGCAGTATCTGGTTATGCATCAACCGAGGGTCGCCAATGCAAACCTTTCAACCCCTTACTCGGGGAGACATACGAAGCTGACTATCCAGATAAAGGTCTACGATTCTTCTCAGAAAAGGTAACATCCTCAATTATTTCGCGTATTCTTGCTATTCCTGTCCACTGTCCTGTTAAGAAGTTCAATTGGCTGTCATTTCTGATTGTGCGGGATGCGAATCGTTTCAGGTGAGTCATCATCCTATGGTTGTCGCTTGCCACTGTGAAGGCAGAGGTTGGAACTTCTGGGCAGATTCTAACCTCAAAGGCAAGTTCTGGGGCCGTTCTATTCAGCTCGATCCCGTGGGGATTCTTAGCCTGCAATTCGAGGATGGTGAAACATTTCAATGGAGCAAGGTCACGACCTCTATATACAACATCATTATTGGCACAATATATTGTGACCACTACGGTACAATGCGCATCAATGGTAGTGGCAGATATTCTTGCAAACTCAAATTCAAGGAGCAGTCTATCATAGACCGAAATCCCCATCAGGTATTTCTACAAAACCCAACATTCCAACTGGCTCAGTGCTTCTGAATCTGAACTGATCTAACCTTGTGTCGATATAGGTTCAGGGATTCGTGCAAGACAACAAAACCGGGGAGAAGGTGGCAATGCTGCTGGGGAAATGGGATGAAGCGATGTACTACGTGCTGGGAGACCCCACTACAAAGCCGAAAGGCTATGATCCCATGACAGAAGCCGTGCTGCTTTGGGAGAGAGGCAAATACGTTACCAAGACACGATACAATCTCACACCATTCGCCATCACTCTGAATGAACTGACTCCCGGGCTACGCGAGAAGCTGCCTCCAACTGACTCCCGGCTCCGGCCAGATCAACGCCACTTGGAGAATGGAGAATACGAGCAAGCGAATTCCGAGAAACTCAGGCTTGAACATCTTCAGAGACAGGTCTTCCATTTGCTCTGATAAATATACCTTAACCTATGAGTTTTTAGACTTTGTAGTTTCTTACAGGTGTTTACTTAATATTTGTGCAGGCAAGAAAGGTGCAGGAAAGAGGTTGGCAACCGAGGTGGTTTAAGAAGGACGACGACGGCGGCTACCGGTACACTGGTGGATACTGGGAAACCAGGGAGAAACGTAATTGGGGAGATATCAGCAACATATTCAGTCACCGGGCCGGTACCGATACGCCTCAAATTCAAATTCTTGAGTAGGCAACAACTCGTAGAAATGTGCTTAGTTTTGATTGCGAAAACAGTTTGCTCAACTAGATTAGTAGGAACCACTTCTGTAATTTACGTCGGGAAAGAGGGGTGTTTCTATGACTACGATTCGTGTATTTGTCATACTTCCTCCGTCTCATCTTATTTTGCATAGAAATTTTTTTTGGTCAAAAAGGTTAAAATTTGACCACATATTTGAATGAGTCTGCCTCTTGAAAGATGGTATTTTCATAAGTTATGGAAAAATTAATGCTTCAAGTGTAAATTAGAATAAATGAATATAAAATTTTTAAGTTGCATGAATTGTATTATAAATTTTGTACAACTACACGTTGCATACTAAATTTTTAATATTGCAACTAATATTTTTTACCTTTTATTATATAGTTTCTAAATATTAATTTTTTGTGTCATTTTCGTTTATAGTTAAACATATTTACAGTATATTTGAAAGCAGAAAGGTAATTTTGGTGGAAATTAAGCCAGCAGCCCTATCAAAGGTTTAAATTTTTGTTACTGGGAGAAATTCTCAAACTAGGTATAATAATCAAGGCAAAATCTTCAAGTCAATATTTGTCGAGGGTATTAATAAAGTCGGTGCATTTTCAAGAACTTTAAAATTATTTAGTAGGTATTCCCTTTGCCCCACATCAAATTGCACCTAATATTTTGCTAAGTTAAACTTGTCGAAGTTTAATTATATATTTGGATAAATAAATGATCAA
This sequence comes from Rubia yunnanensis, assembly GCA_037428765.1. Classification (NCBI taxonomy): domain Eukaryota; kingdom Viridiplantae; phylum Streptophyta; class Magnoliopsida; order Gentianales; family Rubiaceae; genus Rubia; species Rubia yunnanensis. Next base: position 80,068,849 of record CM075071.1, on the reverse strand, counting down.
TGATATTATCGTATGAAATATCGTTAGATTCACAGTAATAGGAAGTTTTAAATTATTAACTTTTTGTGTGTCATTATTATACATAATTACATATACGATTTTTCTAACGAGTACTCATGGGCACTCGTTAACAACTTCAGATTCCATCGAAAACCGTGTTATTAAATGCAAATCCATCGAAAATTGTGTAATAGTACATATGGAGTATAAGTTTTTGAGGGACGTCATTAATCATTAACTCTATTTGCATTTAATAACACGATTTTCGATGGAATTTAAAGTTGTTAATGAGTGCCCACGGGCACTCGTTAGAAAAACCGTTACATATATTTACAATTAAAAATATTTATTGAAGACGGTGAAAAAAATTCTTTGTAATTTGAGGTGGGACGGACGGAGCAAGTAAAAAGCGGTCCAACCGGAGGTCACGTGTGCGTTTAATCCGTATGTGTTCATCTCTCTATTGAACATCTTCCTTCTCGAGGAAATATGCTACTGAAACTGAATTTGCCGCCAACAAGTGTTGTCGCGTTTACAGCAAAAAGAAAGCTCTATTCTGCATTGTGCCCTGAAAAGCACAAGGTAATTCATTATTCATATCTTTATGTTATTCATAAAGTTTTAATCTTTAGGCTTTCCTTGCTCCAATCAGAAATAGAATGAATGGTGGATTAATTTGTACCCTTTTAAAAAAGATTGAAACTTGATGTTATGGGCTCCATTTTATTTAAGAAAGATTGAAACTTGATATCAGGGGTGCCATTTCGGGTTTCTTGAAAGGGCTAATGTTGGATGTGTGTTGGATAGTATGTGATTTGCATCTATGTTAGAACAGAAGAAATAAGCTGTAGTGTTTGATGTATTCAAATGGTTAGAGTTCTTGATTTTTGGTGTTTTCTTGTGGGTGGTTTTGAATTTTGAATAGAACCTACCTAGTGTTGAATTTGTGTCGAAATTGCTGGACCGAAAATGGGCAATGAGGAGCCCAGATGCTGAAATTCACCAGGTAATGGTGTCTGAAAATGGCGAGCGGTATGATTTTCGGAACAATAGGGAGCCAGCATTGGGGGAGCGCATTAGAGGGAGGCAGGTTGGAACGCGGTCGTTTTATGTTGTGAGGGATGATCTGCTGCATCCCTTGGTGAATGGTAACAAGGCGCGAAAGTTAGATGCATTGCTTCCGTTGCTGGAGGATAACTCCGTGACTGATGTGGTAAGATGTGATCATGGAATCATATTGCATTTAGATCGAGAGCGTTTGCTTAAATATGTGACTGTGTTTGATCTTTTTCATCAGAAATTGTGGTACTCTATTGTACCTTAATGAACTAGACTTCTTGTTGAAGTTGTATCTTGAAACCAATTAGTCTCTGGCTCGCTGTTATAGTTACCTTTTTACCGCTCTGTTGATAGATATAGGCACAGGATCATCAGTAATTTTGATGATTATTGCTACATTGTTCCTTTACTGAATAGAATTCCTTGTAAAATTTGTATCTTGAAACTAATTAGCCTCCGGCTTGCTGCTATCGGTACATTTTTACCACTCTGTTGATAGATTCTGTTGATAGATGTAGGCACTGAATCATCGGGAATTTTGATGATTGATTTCTAGGTTTTATTACTGAATTGTTCCTTTAATGAATGGAATTCCTTGTAAAATTCATAATCTTGTTTAGTTTTTGACCATTCTGTTGATAATTGAAGGTCACTTGCGGAGGCTGTCAAAGTGCTCATGCTGCAGCAGTTGGTACGTAAATTAACTGTTAAAACACGAAAGTTATGGCAGCCGTTATCTTTCTGATTGGATGTGTTAACAGCGGTTTCATGTGCCGAGAGAAGAATGAAAGCGCATCTGCTTCTTCGAGGAGAACAGCCCGAAACTCTTACCGGCTATGCTCTTATCTCCACGTTGTATGGAAGTGTGACGTATGTGGAAAGGTCATTGTATGCCAGAAGGGAGGAAATGCTGGCAATGCACGCTAGCTCCATAGCCAGAACTGATGGATGTGTCGAATCTCTCAATGATTTGCTGGAGATGGCTTTCTTTAATCCTGTCCCATTAGCTGTTTCTCGAGAAATCAAGAAGAAGAAAGTCGTTATCATCAATGAAGGCGCAGCTGATGTTGTGGCATTATTAGGTAGTGATCCTATAATCATATTCTGACATTGTTATTTCAAATTTAATAGACATGATATTCTTTCTTCTTTTAGGCGTAATGAGACTGGTGCAGCATTTATCCCAGGACCATTTGTTCGGAAAAGATCAGGCCATCAGAATTGTTGTAGATGCCGGGACTGGAACAACTGCCATTGGTCTAGGACTCGGGGCCATGTGTCTAGGGTATGAACCGATTTTACTTATGTACAAATCCACGAGACTTTTAAAACTACTTTCACAAATGCCATATTTTTTACGCTAGGTTACCCTGGGAGGTTCATGCTGTAATGCTTTCAGACACGATCGATGGATACAGGAAAAAAGAGGAAGGTCTGATTTCCGAGTTCCAGAGAATTTCTGGTTCTCAGTTGATCAATGCAGGCAAAGTTGTGCATTGGGTAGAACGAAGATCGCCAAGAAAGTAAGCATCAACTGATTTTCCTCTTCACTACTGATCCTAGATTCCTAGGTTTCTTTAAGATGAGGATTTTGCCAGGTTCGGGAATGTGATGAAAGGAGAGGTAGACGAATGCCAAAGAATTGCACGGCAAACTGGCATACTGGTTGATCCCGTGTATACTCTGGCCGGTTGGGAACTGGCCACGGAGTTTTGCCTAGATGATGGAAGAAATGGCAATGTCGCGATACTTCACACCGGAGGCACACTAGGAATGTTTGGACTTGCACAAAGGTATAACAAGTCTTATTTCCAGAGCCTAAGATGATGGAGTTCTTATCAGCATTAGTGGAGGGATTGATTTATGTTTATGTAAAAACCTAGTTCCATTTTCGCGCAGTTTCCGAAACCATTTTTTCTGCAAACACGACGCGAATTGTGACTCTGGATAAGATCACCCGATCCATTAGCAAACCAATGATTATACAACTGTAGTTAGAGTTGGTAGTTTACTTTAGTTGATTTGATTTGATTTAGGTACCTTGGATACCTTGGCATGTTGTAAAAACTAAATAAATGGAGACAAAGTTGTGGTGTTGGTATGTTTGTTTATCTTGTCTTGAAACAGAAGTAGAACATCTTGTTTTGTGGAATGCCATTAATGATCTCATACATGAATAATTATCAAAGGCTTTTAAAGTGCAGCCTTCGATGTCTTGTCTTCATTGATTTTTCAGGTAGTAATGTCATTAAAACAGTACAATTATCGTGCTCTTTTCAATTGAACTGATGTCTGCACTTTAGTTCAATCGCTTCAATTTATTGCAAATCAGACGATGTTGGTTACAGTCGTAACTAAGAGAAACGATCATAATAGAGTTTGTTACGTGAAAAACGGTCTTTCCATAAGCCATGAAACACAAATAATTTCTTTAAATATTGTTCAACAAACACGATGAAAATATGGTAAAGGTGGAAGGTGGTGGTGGTGGAGTGGCAGAGCCACCCATGAGCAACTGTTGGAAACGGTGGTGTCCTTTTTATTCCTGGTAACAAGGGGAGCAAACCGGGATGTTCCCTTCCAATTGGACCCCACTTTCCACTCATTTGGATTTATTTTTCCTTTTCATTTTAACTACTCTAAAAATGCACAAGTAAATGCTTTAAATAAAATAGTTCCTATTTTTTTTGGAAAAAATACTCTCATTTGGTTAAAAATGACCAAATTACCCTTATTGAATATTAAATTAAAAATAGAGCATATTTTAAAAAATCTTCTCACCGTGAAATTCTTCCCTGGTCAAAATTTGTTGGGAGCTCAGGCCCCTCCCCATTGGTCAGGGTTCCGATAGTGGTGTAGTAACATTGATAACGATATTATAGTGTGTGGTTGAACTCAAACGCATAGTTGATGGCGTGGTATTGGGAGGACCTCAGTACGATTAAATTTGTCAGACATATCGCTACATGAGTGGATGATTAGGACTTGGTGGGTGGTTATTGGGTCATCGACAACCAGCTCAAAGGTTGGTTTGAAGGAGGTATAGGCAAGGTGAGAGTGATGTTGCGTAGGAGGTGGAGTGGCAGCTGGATGAGGCATAAGAGGTGAGTGCAGCGGTGTCGAGATTGAGCCGCTTATGATGAAATTCCGATTGATGGTGCGGGAGCGATGAAATCTCGGTGAGTGGTAGCAGATGGTTTGGATTGAGTGATGAAATTTCATGGACCGGTTCGGATGGTGAAATTTCGACTCGGGTAGGGGATGTGATTGGGTAATGAAACCCCAAATGGCAAGTGGTTGGATGACAAACCGACAGTGACCGCTAGTCCAGCGAACGCCACTCTTTATTTTTTTTTCCCCTTGCCCTGAAACAGTGAGAGAATTCAAATTTAACACTTTAGTACCGGTCAATAAGTATATCTGCTGTTTAATAAAACCTGCATGTCGATCCAAGGTTAAATCTGCACTTTCCAAAAATTGCACAAGTGAGCGTGTAGGAGTGTACATGGAGAAATGGGAAAGGCCAATTGTGTCTTTTTATTTAGAGCTTAAAACAGTACGGCTTGACCCGGCTCCGGATTTGGATCCATATGCATAAGTAGAGGCGTCACTTTCACACACCTTTTCTTATGCCACCAAAAGCAAGCTACACACAGAAAAGCGGTCTTTCTCGTCTTTGGCAACAAATACACGGAATATTGCATTCGGATAATATATTGGGTGGGCAAAAGCTTTCTGCAGAGGAAATAGGGAACATAAGCTACTCTCCTATGCTTTCCAATGTTCAATTTGAACGTGACATAGAACCAGTTTTTATTGGGTATTGCTATATCACGCCCTGTATTTTACTACTTCACGCCCTAATACGTATATACACGTATAATATCAATATTAAATTTTAAAAATGAAACAAAATTTAAAAACAAAAATAAAAATAGAAACCACCGCCGCTGCTCCGCCGGTCCGCCGCCGCCGCCGTCCCTTCTGCTCCACTTCTTCGTCTTCTCCGGCGGTCTCGCCACCGCCACCACCGTCACCGTGCCTCCTCCGCCGTCCTCGTCCGCAGTAAAACCCCTAGCCCTGCCGCCGTCCTACCTTCGCCTTGTCCCCGCCGTTCCTCCTCCTTCGTCCCCGTCGATCGAAACCCTAGCCCCTATGTCTCTCCTCCTTCGTCGCTGTCGAGCTCCACCCGCCGTCGATCGAAGCTAGCCCCGTCGATCGAAACCCTAGCCCCTCCGTCTCTCCTCCTTCGTCGCCGTCGAGCTCCACCCGCCGTCGATCGAAGCTAGCCCCGCCATCCTCCATCGTCCTCGAGGGAAACCCTAGCACCGCCGGCGGAGAAAGGGAGAAGTGGCGGAGAACGGGAGCCCGGTTTGCCATGAGGGCGAGGAGAATGGGACCGATCCCGGTTCGCCAGGAGGGCGAGGAGAGCGGGACCGATCCCGGTTCGCCAGGAGGGCGAGGAGAACGGGGCCGGTTCGGGCTAGGGCAAGGGCGAGGCGAACCGGAGAGGAGAGCCGGGTCGGGCTAGGGCGAGGAGAGCCGGGCCGGGTCGGGTGAGGAGAACCGGCGAGGAGAACGGAGACGGAGAACGGAGAAGGAGACCGGAGGAGAAGGAGCAGCGGCGGAGGAGAAGCTGAGGAGAAGGAGCAGCGGCGGAGCAGGAGACCGGAGGAGAAGGAGGAGAAGCGGAGGAGACGGCGCGGTGGAGGAGAAGCGGAGGAGAAGGAGCGACGGCGGAGAAGATGAACGGACCGGAGGAGAAGGAGAGCGTCGGCGGCGGAGGAGAAGGAGAGCGGCAGCGGCGGAGGAGAAGGAGAGCGGTGGCGGCGGCTAAATTATATAAATAAATTAATATTAATTAATTTAAATTATATAATTATTTAAATTAAATTAAAAATACATATTGTATATTAAATAGTATAAATACAGGGCGTAATCAAGTAAAATACAGGGCGTGAAATAGCAATTCACGTTTTTATTTCGTTTCAATAGTTTCCCGATTTAGTTATTTGTGTCACATTTTTCAATTAACGTTTTCAAAACATGTTTGAAGGATGTGTTGATATAACTCTATAAATATTAGAAATGTGCTGATATAGTCCTACAAACATTAGGAATGTACTGATGTAACCCAATAAGATTGCATAATGTGATGATATAACTCTACCTAATTTCAGCGAACTATGGCAGTCCGGCGAACTATGAGGGTAAAATTGTCCACCTAATTTCAGAGTTAGCCCAAAGGGTATTTTGGTCAATTTACATAGAGTCAACGCTAAAAAATTGAGGTCAATGCCGGAAATGGGGTTTTAGGGTTATATTGGCACTTTCATTAACTAGTTAGGGTTATATTTGCACTAAAAATTATCACTGGGTTATATCGGCACTTACTCAAGTAGATAGAGTTACATTGACACTTACCCCTAAAAAATAACAAGAAGGAGAGGGTTTAAACTTTTGATCGTCCTTGAGCCAAACTATTTTTCTGCAGGACTTCTTCTATGGTATCATCATCATCGTAGTAGAACTGAACCGGTAAGTTTGAGCCGGGTAGGAAGTTATGTGTAAATTCAAATTTATGGAATATTGAAATTATATTAAATTACAGTGTAGGTTAGTAGTCGATGAAGGCATGATCGTGATGAGTTCCACGAAATGGTGATCCGATGGTAAAACAGCAATTGGATGTTTTTTCGGATGTCGTTCTCAACTAAGCAAAGAGGACGTAGTATGAATTTTCACTGTAAAATCATTAACCCATATTAAACTATGGTACATAACTGGATGTCTGGTTCAGTTAAGCTAAAAGTTGTGATGTAACTAGATGAACCAGACTGAAAACAAAAGGCTAGAGTACTATAGTTTGAACTAGCAAGTTGTCGTCCTTAAAAACTGGAAATAGGTTTCACTAGTTCATCACCAAGACTTAAAAGTTAATGTGAATAAAATAACACCATTACCAATAAAATGATTCAATGCTATTTTTTATTCATCAACGTAGGTTTACCTTTTTGCCAAATGCATGTAAACATCATTAAAAACGTATTACCTTAATACTAATATACTTGTCAAAATACAAAAAATTGCCAACCATGTCAAAATACAAAAAATTGAAATAATACTCCCGTCGTTGCCAACCATATCTTATTCCACAACACTCTAGTCGTTTCCCCCCACCGCTAGGGTTCCGTCCGTCCCCACCCCCCCCCCCCCGGCCGCTGCTGACCATATCCCGTTCCACAGACTTCACCCACCCATTCCACATCAATGATTGAGCGCGGTGATTGAAGGCTCAGCCACGATGCGGGGATGGGCTCAACGGAGGCGATGGGCTCAACAACGGAGGATGTGGAGGCACAGATCGAAGGGATGGAGGAGTGAGGGTGGCGAAGGGGGGGTTAGATCTGCATTACAATCTGCCAGAGGCGGTGAGGGTCTAATCAGAGAAAGGAGAGAAGGAAGGAGAGATTTAAAAAGAATACTCTCTCTGTCCCGGATTAAATTACTCACTTAGTTTATGACATTTTTCTCTATCAAAGTTAGATCGCATATTTGAATAAATAAATGAGACATAATATTATTGTATGTAATATTGTTGAATTCGTCGTAAAAAGTAGTTTTTATGTATTAACTTTTTGTTTGCCGTTATTGTAAGTAGCTAAACATATTAACAGTCAAACATGTTTCTTGAATGGTATGCAATGATTAGGCTGTAATTTGAGTTCACCCCAAATTCCCATACCCATACACACCCCAAATTCCCATACACATACCTACCTCATTACCCATGACAGGTACACCTCATTACCCCAAATTCACCCCCACATTAGGTATTATACAAAATTCATACCCGTCCATCACCCTGTTTGTACTCCCTGCCCACTTCATATCTATTGTACTCATCCCACTTGTATCTTCAAAAATAGCTAAAATCCACTTTCTTATAGTTGAATTTATTTTAAAATAAAATAAATATATTAACAAGGAATTATTATAGGTAAGATCTGTGCAATATGATAGGTAAGATATGTGCAATATGAATGAATGATAATTTATTATATATTAAATTAGTGGGTATATAACGGGTTTAGTGGGGCAGGAAGGGGATGAGGCGGGCGTGAACTAATATCCACGCCCGACTCACTACCTATGGCGAGTATAATTTCATGCTCATTCCCGCCCATTAGTGTGGGTACGGGGCGGACTTCCACCAAAACTTACTCCACTGTCATCCCTAGACGGAGGGAGTAATGAAGATTAGGAGTAAGATATTTCATTTTTTTACAAGGGTAAAATAGTGTTTTCACTCGATTCCGATCTAAATCTGTTGGAATGGGTAAATTTGTACATACACTAACTATTTAGGGTTATATTTGCACTTATGTGAATTAGATAGGGATATATATGCACTTTTCTTTTCTTTTTTATCTCGTTGAGAATAAATGATTCCTCGTTGATCTGATAATATGAATCGAACTAATCTAAGTTGAAATGTAATTGGATAGAAAAGAACCGATGGGATCATTTTTTATTTTTTTGAAAGATTACGTACAAGTAACCAAATTAGATATTAATCGCTTAATCTATGACCTAACTTGGAGACATCGTCACTGAATTTGTCAAAGTTCAGTGGAGACTGAAACTCCATCCTTGATGGGACTATTATTTTTATGTCAGTGAACAGAACAATTAAATACGTGGGATTATATAAGTAGAAAGAGGATGGTTAATACTATAATTAAGGACATGGTGATTAGTTTAATAATGAAAGGGCTATGTGGAAAACGGTGGAGGTGGCATTGGAAGACTCGTGTGTCCCAGCTCGAGTCAATGTAATCTACTACGGCACACGTGTGACCCTCTCGTTTTTTTTGTTTTTTTTTTCTTGGAATACGTGTGACCCTCTCGTTTACACATGCAAATCAATTTTTAAACAAAAAAGCCCATGCATGATTTATTTTACCGTACTATATTGTTGGAAAATTAATCTCGTGCATAGTTTATTTTAGGTAAATTATTGCGAAAGAACGTCAAAAGATCTATCAGATACGTGAAAAGACGTGGTTGAATTATAATTATAAAAAGATAAAATATTTTAATTGTAATATTAAAAAATTTTAAACAATATATAATAGTTATAAGTTAATGATCTGATTGATATAAAATGAAAACTTTATTTTGATTTCTTCTAAGTTGCAGTTAAAACCTTGATTTTTTCATAACTTATGAAAACCGTTTTTCAAGAGACAGACTCATTATTTTATGAGTCCGTCTCTTGAAAGACGGTCTTTCCATAAGCCATGGAAATGCCAAGGCTTTAACTGCAAATTAGAAGAAATAAAGATAAAAATTTTGGGCTGCATTAATCGGGCCATAAACTTTATAACTACTGCACGTTGCATAATAAATTGTTAATATTGCAACTAAAACCTTTTACCTTTTTAATATTCTAATTAAACATCATTTTTTCACAAGCCTATGGAAAGGCGATTTTTCCCAATACTTTGCCTTATTTTACTGTATATTTTTGGGAAATTAATCTCAGGCATTTTAAAATATTATGTATCATAATAATAATAAGTTTAACGTGATTCATCACATGTATAAGTTACTTGTATAAGTTGAATTATATTTATTAATTTATTGAGTCAGCCAAATTATATAATTAACAGATCCAGACCGGAACATATGTATTTGAATCTTTTATATATATATATATAATTGATAATATTTTACTACTCTTAATTAATAATGTTACTCGTACATCTTTTTAAAAAATAAATCCTAAGTACATTTGTACTGTAACTAACTAAAACTGACGGTAAAGTATTGGGAAAACCCGTCTTTCCATAGGTTTATTAGAAATATGAGGTTTAATTAGAATAATATAAAGATATTAGAATAATAGAAAGGTAAAAAAATTTAATTACAATATTAAAAAATTATTATGCAACGTGAAGTAGTTATAAGTTTATAACCTGATTGATGCAACCCACAATTTCGCCCCCTTAATTTCTTATAATTTGCAGTTTAAAACTCAATTTTTTCATAACTTATGAAAATATCATCTTTTAAGAGACGGACTCAAAACTGACTGTGTTAATAGAAAATGTGGTAAAAATTAGGTTTCCCATACTACAGTTAAACCTCGATAAATAAATGTTCGATAAATGAATAACCTCGACAAATGAATAATTTTTTTCTATCCCGACTTGGGCTAAGGGGCTAAATGAATAACCTCGCTAAATGTATTAATGAATAATTTTCTTAAAATCCTTAAAGACCCTATGTAAATATAAATGAATAAGCATCACATTTCATTAGATATATATATATATATATATAGTGCGTCTCTTGAAAGACGGTCTTTCCATAAGTCATGGAAAGACCAATGTTTAAAGTGTAAATTAGAAGAAATTAAGATAAAATTTTCGGGTTGCATGAACCGGGTTATAAATTTTATAATTACTACATGTTGCATACTAAAATTTAATATTGCAACTAAGACCTTTTATCTTTTAATATTCTAATCAAACTCCGTCTTTCCATACGTATTGGGAAAGATCATCTTTCCCAAGACTTTGGCTAATTAAAAATATATTTAAAAAAGTGAGAATATATAAAAAAATCGACGAAGTAATACAAAGGGTAACAGACAGAGCGATATAATTACTTACCCCATTAGATTACATGAGATTACGTACAGATTTGAGCCATAATCTTTCTTACCATATGTATCGTCCCGTCAAGGGTGGACCCCATCAGATTATGACCTTGATTTCGGCCCTACTTTTTTTTGACTAAAAAAATACTTCCCTATGTCTTCTTAACAATAAATTTTAGAATGACAACAAAATTTGATTGCACTGACAAAAAAAATTAGTGAATCGTTATATCACGCTAAGTATGTTACTTGATTACGTCATTTATTTATACTGTTGAATATATAATATATATATTTAATTTAATTTAAATAATTATAATAAATTTAAAATAATATTAAATAAAATATTAATTTCAATACATTACCACCGCCACTGAAGGTGTTTCTCGGCGGTGGTGCACGACGGTCGGCGATGATTTAGCCGGAGGTGAAGGACGAGGCGAGTTCGTATTCTCCGGCGGTGGAGGACGGCGACGGCTATTTCGATGGAGGTGGAGGATGGCCGGCACTGAGTTCATCTTATTCGACAAAAGTTCGTCTTCTCCGTTGACTAGCACCAACCCAGTTCTCGTAGCCTCGATCCCCTTTCCCAGCTCTCCTTCTTCGGTCCCGATCTCCTTCTCCTCTACTCGTTCTCCTTTCCCCGCTCTCCTTCTCCGTTACAGCTTCTACTTCTCCTCTCCAGTTCTCGTCGCCCAGTTCTCCTCACCAGGTTCTCCCGCCCCGGTTCTCCTTCACCTTACCCGTCTCGATTCTCCTTCGCCCTACCCACCCCGGTTCTCCTTCTCCTCTCTGATTCTCGTTCTCGTTTCCCTGCCCCCATTCTCACCGGACCAGAGTTTATCGGGCTGAGTTTTGCTTGGCGGGGGACGAAGGTAGAGCATCGGCCGCCCATCGATGGTGGGTGGCTGGGGACGGGGACGGTGGGCTAGGGTGGCTGGGGACGAGGACGACGATGGAGAAGGCTGGGGACGGCGGTGGTAGGGAACGGTGGCGGCGGCGGAACCATTGTTTTTGGTTTTTTATTTTTATTTTTTTTTAAAAATTAAATTTGTATTATACACGCACGTACATATTAGGGTGTAACATAATAAAATACAGGGCGTGATATAACAACACTCAAAATTTATTTCCATATTTTACTCCCGCTGGTTTTCTAACCTTGGCTTACACATTTGGGCACTCTTTTTAACAAAGTGAAATGAATTGTGATGATTGCATTGAAATTACAAAAACTAAATTGAGTGGAAGAAACAATTTAGGATTTGCCAAGTATGGAAAGGAGCCAATATAAAAAAAATTATCCCTAAAAGGAAAGTGAGTCAATGTTAGAGAATAAGAGGAAGTACATGGTTCATACAACCTCCATACTTCAATTTTTAATGTGGTACAATGCATTCTCCCCCTGGTCTAGAATAATTGGTAACTTTACAATTGAAATATTTATCTTTTGAAAAGTAAAATGAGTGGAGGAGATTGTATAGGGAAGGTAAAAAGTAAATTGAATGGATGAAATTAATCATAATTTTGTCAAAAAAGGAATGTGTCAATATTAGAAGATCAAACAAAAAAGAAATTAGTGACAATATTAAAAAAACTAGAGGGAGTACATAAAAAGTCTCGAAAAAAAAACATTTTTAATAGGCATATGAAAAGGAGTCCGTCTCTTGAAAGACGGTCTTCCATAAGTTATGAAAATACCAAGGTTTAATGTGTAAATTAGAAAAAATGAAGATAAAATTTTTGAGTTACATAAATCGGGTTATAAACTGTATAACTACTACACGTTGCATGATAAATTTTTAATATTGCAACTAAGACATTTTACCTTTTATTATTCTAATTAAACCCCATCTTTCCGTAAACTTATGAAAATACGGTATTTTCCAAGACTTTGCCTATGAAAAGACGAGATTGAATTAAATTTTTAGAAAGGTAAAATATTTTAGTTGTTGGGCAGAACTTATAAGATGTTGTGCTCACTTTTTAGTATTTGGTAAAGTACTAAAAATAGCTTATTTTAAAAGCTCAAATTATTTTTGGGGGGAAAACAGGAGCTTGTCTCCCCCATTTTTCAAAATAAATCAATTTTACTTATGATCACGGCTCTGTGACTCTGTCAAATCGACACAATTGATTCTAGATTTTGTAATTTCTTTTATAGATATGTTATATAGCAACAAAATTGTTATACTGTAGTTGTTTTCAAGGCTTGAAAACAATGAAAAGTAAAAATTTGTGTACTGGAAGAAAATGGGAATATTAGTTAATAAAAAAAATAACTCACAAAGAAGTTTAACTGCATTTAGCAGGACCTTTAAATTGAAAAGAAAATGATTGGTCGCATTCTCAGGGTTTCCAACTCCCTCGGTGTTCCTCCAAAAATGTCCAAAACCGACAAACAAGATACTGTTACTCACACTACACAAGAAAAGACAAACAAATTTGTTAAGATGAGATTTTTGCATTTTACTCCATTTTAAAAAATATATATTGAAAACTATATAAATATAATCCTATGTAATAGAAAAAGTGTAGATATAACTCTGTAATAATTTTTAGTATAAATATAATCCTAAAACTATATTCCGGCATTGATCGACTGTTTCCGATCATTGATTAACTGAAAATGACCAAAATACCCTTTGAGCCAAATCTAAAAATTCCTTTCCCATTTTATCCCTAAACTTCTTCTTCTTCTTTATCATACCCCTCCTGGCACCGACCACTGCTTCTGCCACCGGAAAACACCAGAAACCACTCACCCATTAGTTTGTAAGCAAAATCCTCCATTTCAGAGAATAGACAATTTGTCCGGAAAAAAAAATCCAACTTCCATTTCTAACTCGACTATACACTCATAACATCTCCAATATTTAAACAATTGTATTTAGATCTTTTGAATCTTAGCCCAAGTTTTTGTATTTATAAATTGCTTTATTTACAAGTTATTTTTTTAAAACTATTTGGTAAAGTATTAAAAAAATAAGATTGAGTATATAAATGAGATGGATGAACACATTGTACTACGAGTAACACATTTGTTTCATTATATGTGACAAACTTCTTTTTTTATATTATTTTTGTGGATTTGACCCTCTTTACATTTATAGCAAGCGCTCTTCGATTTCATCATTCATTCTACCATTTTCTTTCAAAATTCAATTTCAACATCTTATTCCATTCAAATAAATTCAAATAACTAACTGTATTTTTTAGACACTGGACTTTTTGGCCAAAAATCAGAAATTTTTTTTATAAAAAGAAACACAAAAAAAGTACTCCCTCTATTTTCTTAACTCCGACACGTACCATATTTGTATGTTTTTTAAAATTTGTCACATTTTCTTTTATGGTACATCATTCACAATCACTCATTGAACTTTTTACTCTCTTCACTCAATTTTTTAAACATATTTCAACTTGCAAAAAAATAACACGTAAATCTATAGTGCCAAATATGATGAAACAGAGGGAGAAGGCGGAGAAAAAAGAAGTCACAAGAGTTAAATACGTGTACCCCAAAAACAATAAAGCACTCTGTACTGCAGTCAAAGGCACCACTATATCTGGAAAAAGGTACAACCTTTTCTGCAGCCAGTACAATTACTCTTTTCCTTTTCCTTCTTGTTTTTTTTTTGGCAAATTACTCATAAAGCCCTCTGGTCTGCTCCTCTCAGCCAAACCAACGTGAAAGCTTGTACTCCCTCCATTTTTTTTTATTGGCACATTTATTAAAAGTGGTATTTTTTTTAATTGGCACTTGCTATTTTGGGCAAGTTTAAGGTTTTTACATCCACTCATTTTACTTTCTCTTCTTTCAATTCAATTTCATTCACTCATTTAGCATCTCCTCAATTCTAACACCAAAAGAGAGGTGCCAATGAAAAAAAAACCGGAGGGAGTACCTTTTCATCTTTCTATTTAAGATATTTTCATCTTTTCATGAACATTTCAAGTTTATGCTAATATTTAGTTTGTCGTTGCCCTATTATTCTTATTTTTAATTGTATTTAAATTTAATCGCATTAGTTGAGTTCAATTCGATTCAGTTAAAATTAGTGAAGCATAACGAACCCTAATACTTGTCAAACAGAAATTTATCAAAATCCGCGGAACCTAACATTTGTCCAATAATTACCACAAATTGCTTCAAAATTCTGTCAAAATTAGTCGTCGTAGCGGAACCTAACAGTTGTCCAACAGTTATTAGGAATTGCTTAGGAATTCAGTCAAAATCAGTTCAATGGAATGTAAACTAACATGTGTCCATCAATTATCAGGAATTGCAATTTTCAGTCAAAACCAGTTCAATGGAACGAAACTGGACATTTGTCTACTAATTATCATGAATTGCTTTGGAATTCAGTCAAAATCAGTTCAATAAAATGGAACCTAACATTTGTCCAACAATTATTATAAATTGCCTTAGAATTCTATCCAAATCAACTCGACACAATGGAAACGAATATTTGTCCCATAATTATGGGCTTTGAAATTATGTGAAAATCAATTCGGCATAATGGAGCATAACATTTGTTTAACAATTATTAAAAAATACTTTAAATTTCAGTCAAAGTCAGTTCGACATAATACAACCTACCATTTGTCCAACAATTATCATAGAGTATTTCCGAATTCAGTTAAAGTCAGTTCAAACATAACGAATTCTAACACGATTACAAATAATTTTAAAAAAATTTGTATGCTAGATTACATATAGTCTAATACTATTCCCTATTTGGTTAAAGTTCACAAACAAGATAAACATTCAAATATTGTGGTTAGGGGAAAAAATAGAATAATAACTTAATTACAGCACCTCATAAATCCCCTTCTGGTAGTATGATTTTCGAGTGTAAAATACTTATAGTAATTGAATCACCTTACAAAGAGTCTTTTGATATATGCAGTCAAAGTCAACACCTAACATTCAATTTTACCCGTAGTTCATTTACACCGTCATTTATCTTCATCATTTGCATTAATTAATGGTGGCTATATCTCTACACTTTTATTCTCACTATTTGTGAGTGTATTTGGAGTACCTTTTTCTTAATTTCAAGGAGTACATTTCTTGGCTTGAAAAAATATTCACTAACGTTGTATAAAAGGGAAAGTATTGGAAAAGCCGTTCATTTTATAAAAATTGTGTGCAAAGTTTATACTCCCTCCGTTTTTTTTTCATTGGCACACTTACTAAAAGTGGTATTTTTTTAATTGGCATTTGCTATTTTGGACAAGTTTAAGGTTTTTACATCCACTCATTTTACTTTCTCTTCTTTCAATTCAATTTCATCCACTCATTTAGCATCTCCTCAATTCTAACACCAAAAGAGAGGTGCCAATGAAAAAAAAATGGAGGGAGTACAACAATAAGAGGTAACATTACAATACAGAAATGCGGGGTTTAATTACAATAATAAAATGTAAAATGTCTTAATTGCAATATTAAAAATTTATTATGCAATGTGTAGAGTTATAAAATTTATAATCCGATTCATGCAATGCAAAAATTTATCTTCATTTCTTCTAATTTCCACTTGAAACCTTGATTTTTTTCATAACTTATAAAAAGACCGTATTTTAATAGACATACTCTTGATATAAAGTAGTATGGATAAATGTTATACATTAAATATCAATAATCACATACATTAAATATCAATACTTTTAAAAAGATAATATTCCATCTGTTTCATTAGATGTGACACATTTTTATTTTTCTGGTTATTTTGTGGATTTGACATAATTTTCTTTCTCTGCAAGATTATTTTAATTTCATCCGTTCATTATAAATTTTCTCGCTCTAAATTTATTTTTATCCACTCAAATGACAATCAATTCACATTTATTTTCTTATTTTGATACAAAAAACAGTACAATTAACCTACTCCCTATGTCCCAAATTATTCTGCACATAATCTTTTTTTGGTCAAAGTCGTCAAACTTTGACCATATATTTAAATAGGTATATGAACAATAATTATATCGTATGAGATATGGTTGATTTCGAGTAACATGTAGTTTCTAAATATCAATTTTTTTGTGTATCATTATTGTCCGTAACTACACATATTTACAATCAAACATGTTTATTGGAGACCGTAAAAAAATATTTTACATAATAGGCTGGAATGGAGAGAATACCTTAAATGTTATAAAAAAATAGAAGTACACTCCGCTTTCCACCATATTCTTAGAATAAAATTGAAGATTAGAACATATTATATTAATAATAGGGTCCATCTCTTAAAATATGATATTTTTATAAGTTATAAAAATACCAAGGTAAAAACTATAAATTAAAAAAAATTAATATAAAATTGTTGGGTTGCATTAACCAGGTCATAAACTTATAACTACCACACGTTGCACACTCTCTCCTTTTTGGGATGATTTTTAAACATTGCCTCATTTCTTATTTGGCAAGTTCTAGATTGTTTTCATTCACTCAATTTACTTTTTTACTCTTTCAATACATTTTCCACCACCAGTTCCACCTTTCCTAAATTCAAGTGCCAAAAGTAAGTGAGCCAATTTTAATGAATCGAAGAGAGCTATAAATTTCTAATATAGCAACTAGCACTTTTTACATTTATACAATTCAAATTTAACCTCGCATTTTTACATACATATGGAAAGACGGTCTTTCCCAATACTTTACCAATTATTTTTAAAAAGTGGATTTTGCAAAGAAGAATAATAAATCAAAATAAATTCAAGGGCCATTTTCGTCATTTCACACCATGTTTAAATAGCAATATAAATAAGCCTGGGTGACCCATTATCGTCCTCAACATTCTCAGTCGAAACTCGTCATCCAACTCTTCCCCCTCTCTCTCCTCCTCCACCTTTCTCTCTCACACAGCTACACACTCGACTAGGTGCTACACAGAGCATAAAAACCTAGACCCACAGAAGCTAAACGACAGACCGTAGGCTTTTATGGGATACAGATAAACCCCATTCCAAACGTCGTCGTTTCCTCTTCCGGCATGGGTGACACCGCCGGCTTCCTCCGCTTCCCGGCCGGAAACCTCGACCCCGCCGCCCAGGAATTCATCCCCGTTTCCCACCTCCCCGTTCACGTCTTCTACCCGTATCCGCAGCACCACTACTTTGCTCCGCCGCCGCCGCCGCCTTATCCGCCCACGAGCTTCTTCACCTCTGTTTCGCTACCTCCGACGCGCAGCATGCCTTCTCGGACTCTGCTCCTGAGCATGGTTCCGGCTGATGTCAGCGAGTCGACGGTGCGGCGGGAGCTGGAGGTGTTCGGCGACGTGCGGGCGGTGCAGATGGAGCGGCTCCGGGACGGGATCGTGACCGTCCATTTCTACGATCTCCGGCAGGCGCAGGCGGCGCTGGTGGAGATACAGGAGCAGCACATGCAACAGCAGTACAGGCTGAGGAGGCACCACGACGCCGTTTTGGCTATGAATTACGCCGTGTTCTTCCCTCCTTCCCCGCCGCCCGCGCGCGGCCTCGTCTCCGGGAGGGCCGTGTGGGCCCAGTTCACCTCGCCGGTGACCTCCAGCCTCCCCGACGGGAACAACCAGGGCACTCTCGTCATCTTCAACCTGGATCCCCGCGTCGGCCCGACGATTCTCCGACAGATTTTCCAAGCATTTGGTAGAGTACCATCTTCGATCAATTTTATATAGAGTAAAACCTTGGAGTAAATACACTGTGTTTGTTTTAGGACCACAGAATAGAATATGGCCATTTTTAAACACATTTTTCCCACCTTAAATGAATGCAGGTGAGGTTAAGGAACTGCGGGAGACGCCTAGGAAAAGACACCAGAGATTCGTGGAGTTCTATGATGTCCGGGATGCGGCCCGGGCTTTGATCGAGATGAACAACAAGGAAATCCATGGCCGGAATATCGTCATCGAATTCAGCCGGCCGGGAGGCCATGGCCGGAAATGCTCGTCATCGTCAAAACCAAAGCCGCCATACTCACTGGGCATCATTCCGGCCGGCATGCCGTCGCCGTTGGTGCGTCAGGCTTCCGGGCGGTGGGTGGCGAACCCGGAGTACTTCGATAAAAAAGACACCACTAACACCTCCGGCGAGTTCAGCTCGAACTCCAGCGGCGGGTCGGTGGAGAACTCCATGGCGGCGTTGAGCCTCGGGGCGGGGCCTCGGAGCAGTAGTACCACAAGCAGTGGAGGTAGTACCTCGAAGCAGAACCGCCATAATCATCATCACAAGAACCGGTCAAAGGTGCCATTCAAAGGCTCCTCTTCGACTTGTTCAAGGCGGTCAAAGGTCGATTTCAATCCCAATCCCGATCCCGATCCTCGTTTCTCCATCAACGAAGACGTAACCATCGAATCGAACTCCGTGGATTCCAGAACCACAGTTATGATCAAAAACATCCCCAACAAATACAGGTATTTTCAATCATTTCAATTCGATTTAAGGATTATACATTCGAATGTAACTGTGTGTGTATTATCGCAGCCAGAAGCTGCTGTTGAACATGCTGGACAACCATTGCATACACAGCAACGAGCAGATCGGAGACGATGATGATAAGCAGCCATATTCATCATACGACTTTGTTTACCTTCCTATCGATTTCTCGTACGTTGTATTTTCATTTGTGGATTACATGTTTTCAGTAGAATCAGATTCCGATAACCTATGATGCTTCGATTGGATCAAGGAACAAATGCAACGTGGGATACGGGTTCGTGAACATGACCTCGCCGGAGGCGACATTGCGGCTTCACCGGGCCTTCCACCGCCAGAGCTGGGAAGTGTTCAACTCCAGAAAAATCTGTGAAGTTACATATGCCAGACTTCAGGTATGTAATATTTCTCGAGGAAAATAGTGTTCTTCTGTAATTCTTTTGCATGCACTTTGTAAATTCATATATATCGAGTCGTAATCCATTTTGTAATTCAGTATTATCTGTAAAATGTTAGGGTTTGGAAGCGTTGAAAGAGCATTTCAAGAACTCGAAGTTCCCGTACGAGGTTGACGAGTACATGCCGGTGATGTTCTCGCCGCCGCGGGATGGGCGGCGGTTGACGGAGCCGGTGACGGTGAGCGCCCGGTTCGTCGGCCCGAGAATTAAGTGTTCGTTGTCTTCATCGGAGGAGGGAAATAATGGGGCAGTAAATGGTGATGGCGATGAAGATGATGGTAATAGAGCCGGGTACAGTGGCGGCGCCGGTGGTGGCAGAGGTAGTGGCGTGATGACGTAAGTGAACAGTGTAATGGATTTTACTTGGTTTCGTAGTTTTGGTGGTTAGGAATGTTTTTTCTTCTTTCGTTGTTATTTGGTTTCTTTACAACCGAACAACTGTTTGTATTCGGTGACTTAGTTTGGTTTTTGGATATTTCAAGTAGTGAAAGAAATAAGAAAAAACTGTTATAAAAAATGAAAAGAAAAAAGCTAGTGGTTGTGGTTACTGGCGAAGAATGGGTTGCCGTATGAGTGGTGGAGAATGGATCGAAAGAGTATAAAGTAAATTGAATGAATGAAAATAATATAGAATTTTTTGAAAGGGTTTACAAAGGAGGCTATTTTTTGTACTGAGTAGAAAAGTATGGATTCACTAAATATAAAATTAAAATGGGTTAATAATACACAATATCAATAACGGTTTTATCGGATATCTTTTTCAATAATTTATTTAGGGTTGTATCAAATAAAGCCCTATATTCTTACACAAGTGCAAATATAATACTAAGATGATTTAAAATACAAAAATATTAGCACTCTCTTTGTTCCAGTCGTACCTGTAGAAAGAGAAAATAAATGTTTTAATTTGAGCAAGGTGAAATGTCTAAATTGCCCTTACCATTAATTTGACCAAGGAGGGGAGGAGTTGGTAGTTTATAGTAGGGTTAGGGTTTTAGAGTAAAATTATAGTGTTAGAGGGTAAATGTGTCAATTAATTTGTTATATCTTTCCTAAAATGAAAAGTGTGCAGATTTAGTTGGGACAAACTAAAAATGAAAGTATATAGATATGTTTGGGACATAGGGAGTAACTACTTTTAATGAAAGTACATATATAAGTCTATCGACTATATTCCAACATTGATTGGTCATTTTCGGTCATTGACAGATATAACTCACCAAAATGCCCTTTGGGCCAAATACAAAATTTGAAAGATAAAAATGCCTTTTCCCTCGATGTTGTTCTATCACCATTGCTACTGCTCCATCACCTTTGTTGTCGTACATCCATCACCTCTCAATCGGCTGAGAGGAGGAAATGAAACGGCAGAGAAGGAAAGAAAGAGGAGTAAGGAGTAGGAAAAATTAGACTTTAGCGACATCATAGACATTTTATTTTTCAAACTTTTTCACATGTCATAATAGTAATTTCACTGAATTTCGACATAAATCTTTTCCGTGAAAAGTTCGGATTCACTGTTAAGAAGAAGGGGTAAGCATGTTGTAGTTTGGAACCCTATTGAGAGATTACAATAATATCCCTCTAAATTATAAACGGTTTTGTGACTGTTTCTAGTGGAATCCTCAATGAGTTCGTCTCTTGAAAGACGGTTTTTCTATAAGTCATGGAAATATCAAGGTTTCAAGTGAAAATTAAAAGAAATGAAGATAAAATTTTTGGGTTGTATGAATCCGGTTATAAACGTTATAACCACTACACGTTGTATAATAAATTTTTCATATTGCAACTAAAACCTTTTACTTTTCTATTATTTCAATAAAACTCCATACTTCTATAAGGCTGTGGAAAAACGATCTTTCCCAAGATTTTGTCATCCCATGTATGCTTAATTTCTTGAAAATTCTTAAATTTTAATGGAGCTGTGGGTAGCTTTTAGGCTTGTAACTTTCTAGTGTAGTGTAGTGGTAAAGTGGTAATACCCTAAACGTGAAACATTTGTCACTTCTTGTAAACTTTATTGAAAACATAGGATTTAATGCCTTTAATGGTTAAAATTCACATCAAAACTCTCCTCCTCGATCTTTTCAAGGCTTGAGCTCAACCGCTTGGATTTGTCTAAAATGTTTAATGCAGTGCATAATGTGCATTCTATCAGCTTCAAATCAAATTTGAATTCTATCACAATTACTATGAACAGAATATGATTGAAAAGAAAAGAGTTTAAGTTTTTTTGATGAATTCTGTATCGCCATTCACAGATGAAAGTTCAAACTAGATGGAGGTTTACCGTACTCCTTCTGTTCGGGCATAAGATGCATATTTACGGTTGTTATACATAGTTAAACATATTAATGATTAAACATATTTTTTTGAAAATCGTAAAAAAAATTCTGTGTAACTTATATTGGGATGGAGGAAGTATGTGGAAGTGTGGGCCAAACTAGATGCTAATATGTGAGCTTAATGCTCGTTAATGCTCGTTAATGTTCAATTTTGTTCTTTTTTAAATAACTGATTAAATCAACACACGTTAACATCTGATTCGTCTCACTCCCCCACATATAATTAATTTCCACATACTACAAATTATTCCGATAAAAGTACTACTCCTTTACCCTTACCTTAAATTGAAATTATTTTTTTAACAGATAGTGATACTGTTTCGCTAATAGTGATACTGTTTTTAATTTGGAATGCTTATTTTATATCACCACATTCTAATTATGACAAGTTTAAGGCTACTGTATCCATTCATTTTACTTTTTTTTCAATCAATTCAATTTCATCCACTCATTCATCATCTCATAAATTCTAACACGCAAAAGTGTTGTGCAACTGTCGGAGAAACAGAGGGAGTACAATAAACTCACACCATCTTTGTAATTTTTTGATAGATTTTGGAAAGTAACCCTTGTTTCTTTGACTACTACACGAAGAAAAACGAAAGCAGTACAAACCTAACTTTTACTGCTCAATTCCTACTTTATGAAAATAAAATAAAGTGCTCAAAGGAGAGGTAAATTGTAGAGCGTCGAATTATGCGTCCCAAAAAAATGCTTCTTTACTGGGAAAAAACAGACGTTTTATCAGTTGCAGAAGAAGGTTAGATTCAATTGTGGTCCGAACTCCTGGCATACAGGAGATCACGAAAGCGAAGGGAGAAATCGCTTTTTCATCCATTGGCTAGGGTTCCAAGGTATTTGTGTCCACTGGATGAATCAATGCTTCTATCACTGCCAGGCTCGGTTTTCCACCTCCGTTGTACATTTCCCGCTCTGTATTTTACTACTTACGTCCTAGTACAAGGATTTTGTGTATTTTCTGCACGTAACTTTATGCATGTTGATGTAGCAGAGAAAATGGAGAATTGAAATGAGCTGATCGAATTTCAACCATATATTTCAGACTAAATTCCTACTCCCTCCGTCCCTATAAGGTCCTGTTTTATTTTTGCACGGACATTTATGCATGTTGATGTGACTGAAAAAGTTTGGGATTAAAACAAGTTGGTCAAATTTAAGCTCGGGAAAGGAAATATGAACCTTTGATTGAAACAAACAAAAATAGAAAGTAGGAACATTATACAAGGACGAGTGGAGTAAAGGTCTCTGGTTCTTTAACATTTGCAGCCAACAAAAGGTTTTTTATTTCACTTTTTGCAAAAGGACATTTGTAGGTTTGATTAAAGAAGCAAGTTGTTGAAAAAAGGAGTAATAAATCATAATGGGAAGGGGTAATATAGGAAATATACATTATTGTCCCCATAAATATTGAAAATGTGTAATCATCTCAATAAGTAAAGAGTGTCAATCTTAATGGCTAGAGGGAGTATAATTTTTTGTTCGAGTATTTATGCAATGCTGATTTGGCAGGGAAAATGAAAAAATGAAATGAATGGGTTAGATTTCCGCCATTAATTTTAGTCGGAATAAGAATATAGAAACTATCGGTTGGAACAAATGAAAATGAAAAAGTATGTGATAAAATACGAACGTGTTAATTATAGGTACATTGATATCTAATCAATGGTCATCTCATCAACATTGAGTATCACAATATAAGTATAGACTTACAAACTAAAAACTAAAAGGGATAAGATTCCAAAATTTTTATAATAAATATTAAGTTTATACTACTATTAAAAATGTATTTTAAAACTAGTAATGATTAGATAAATTTTTTAGTAATCTTAAAAAATATTCTATGTAATTTAAAATTAAACCGAAGGAGCATGGATACACTTATCTTTTTATATATATGCCACATGCATTTCACTTTAAATTTTAACTCTTTTAATCATTATCCTTTAAAGATAAAGATGTCAGAGCCCTGGTTTTATGAAATCGGAAAGAATGACTGAAAATTATGAGTTTTGATCTTATACTCCAAAAATACTGTGGTGCAGTTAATAGTTACTGTTTGTGTAATTTGCTTTACCCTATTTATGAGGAAGGAAAATCCAAGGAAATGGTGACAAAAGATCACTGTAATTATGATGCTTTGCCCTAGGTTTTAGCTACGACATCTGCCGCCGATTTACCATTTATAGACAAAGACCCAAAGGGCTGTCCTTCATTTCCTTTTCTTGCTAATTACTCACCAACCCAAAAATTACAATCATTACTCACCACTTCCCACAACCTTCTACCTATCCCTTCCATTTTCTCTCTTCACTCCATCCTTTAAATTATTTGTGCATGGAGTTATTCAAAGCCTCATCTTATAGTCTCGCAGCTGGGTTGAGTTATTGAGTCGATGTGTGGATCTTTTTCAATTTGACACAATATTGGGTTGTGGAGTGTTTTTGCAGTGGTGCGTAAGGGAGTGTGTTGAAAGATATATCATACATCAGTTTCTTACAGGGATGAAAACTAATATGTAAGGTATTGGTCAGTTTCACTTAGTACCAATTAGTTTTAACATGAAATCCCAAGATACTTTAAAATTTATCGACGACAGCAACAACGAAACAACATAAAAAAATTGGGTGGCGACGACGTAAGTCTGTACTGGACTAAGTCAACAGATAGCGGCGAGCAGCGGCAAGAAGGACGTCAACTCCGGTCGGAATTAGGGTTTTAAGATTTCAGGCTATTTATCTCTGATACCATGTAAAATACTCCCTCGGATTTTTTTATATTGACATTCTTTCCCTTTTTGGACGGTCTTTTTATATTTGCCTCTTTCTCTTTTGGCAAATCATAGATTATTTTCATCAACTGAAATTACTTTTTACTCTCACAATATAATATCATCCACCCATTTTACTTTTTAAAAAATTGCGCCCATTGTTTGGTGCCAATGTTTTGGGTCCAGGGGGAGAATAAATGTATTAATCAACGATGCATTGATTTTTCATAAATGACACGTCTAAACAATGATGAGAATTACAATATATAGGATTACAAACTAATGTTCAAGAAAATTACCATATATAACCTAACCTATAAGGAAACCTAATTATATAGGGAAACCACCATCTATAACATATCCTATAAAGAAAATAATTTCTATTCCTTTATCATAATGTTAGAGTATCAATTCGTAAAATAAAAGCAAAAATAGTGATGTTACCGATATTTAGGCCATGTTCTCTAAAGTTTATATGAAATAATCTGACCTGATATGATTTGATTTAAATCAAACTTAATTTAAAATAAGTGTATTGAATAATAATAATGTATAACTAAATTTAATTAAATTTTATCAAATTTAATTTACGCTGAACTAGTTACGGAGAACAAGGCCCTAGTGTTACATTGATAGCATAGAATTGGTGTTTCCTTGCAATGCTGATTTTATGCGGTTAAAATTGCAGCACTGTAGTTTAATTTTTTTTGATGCTAGTGGAATTTGAGCAGAACAATGATAAGTAATTAATTAAGTAATTAATGAAAAAGGGTATGGGTGAAAGATTTTGGAGGGTGAAAAAGGAGAACAGAAACAAAAAATAGAGCACGATTTGTCCACCATTTCCATACTTTGTTGTTTATTTTGAGTTAATCAAGGCCACACGGTTGCCCATTTTTGTCTCCCACTTTAATCTCCCAACTCCATAAACCAATTTTTCTTAACTTTAATCTCCCATGTTTTATCCCTTTTCTATAATTCATGGGGTTTCTGGTATTTTCACCCCATTAAGGATGTAAATAAACCCTCCCTCCCGCAAAACCTACTCATTACTGGTATTCTTCAATATTTTTTTTCCATCTACTCATTACGGGAGAGGAAGAATAACGATTTATTTTAATTTATGCTTTTTGTTATTCAATAAGTGTGAGATTTATCTCCACGGGTTAGTTTTGTTCTTCGACCTGGTCGATTAGATTGTTGTGTTCAAGATAATAACTCGATTTAGTTGTTCACGTTGGTGCGTTGTTCTCTATCTGCTTGTTCAGATAATAGGTTCATAATTTTGTTTGTGGTTTTGTGTTTGAGTTTTCATTACTTTGTATTCGTCAGATCTGTGTTTTTCAAGGTGTTTACAGTTTGGACAACATAGATCGTGGTTGGATCAAGTGGTGGTACAGTTGTTGAAGATCCCTGTTTAGCGCAGTGATATTGATGAGTGATAAGCTTCTCTCTGCCAAGTGGTTATGATTTTCCCAGGAAACAAGTTAATATTCCTGAGGGCGATGTTAAAGTTTTTTTATTGGATATTTAATCTGTAATAGTACAAACAATCGGTTTGGTTGATATGTAACTTATATATCCTTGCAATATGTTAGTTATTGCTAGAATCTAGGTTGGACGTCAATTTTACTCATTGTAATCACCGCTGGACGTTTTATACAGCATCTTGGAATCATTGCTTTAAAAAAAATAAAAAATATCAATGCAAATAGAAGATAAGAACCTTTAACAAAAAGTATGTAACTTCTAGTTTCATTGAGAGTCTGGACTCCTTCCGTCCCACCTTAAACTGCAAAGAATATTTTTCACGTTGTTAAAGAAACATGCTTGACCGTTAATATATTCAACTACGTATAATGTCGGCAAACAAAAAGTTACTTTTTAGAAATCATTTATTATGACGAATCCAACAATATCATTATTGCTTGCATATCTGTTTATATATACAGTCAAAATTTGACAGGAAATAGTATCAAATAATAAGTGGATAATTAAAAAAGGTTTCTCTTTATTCCTGCAAAAGGTTTCTGTTTTCTTATTTAAAATGAAATTTATGATGAAAATAAAAGAAGTGCCAATCCTCCGTTTTCCCTCCCACATAGCACCAAAAATATCAGTGTAAACTCCCAAATTGCACACAAAAACATCAATGCAAATAGATGGCAGGAACTTTATAGGGTCTATTTTGCCGGGCTTATAAGTGTTTTGCTTATAATTTAATTATCTATTTTGTGTTTGGTAAATAGCTGAAAAATAATTATTTAAGAAGCAGAAGTTATTTTTTTGGGGGAAAAGCATAATTTGGTCTCCCTCTGCTTTCAAAAGAAGCCAGCTTTACTTATAAGCATAGCTCTACCAAACACACCCATACTACCTCCGTTTCGTTGGATTTTGCACCATAGGTTTGAGTGTTTGGATATAGCTAAATGATATAAGTGGATGAAATAGAATTTAGAAAGAAAAAAAAAGTAGAATGAGTGGATGATATTAAAGGAGAAAATAACAATTTCGATGCCCACTTTTAGGTGATATTACAGGTTTCGTTCCTCTTTTTGTACTATGTGCCTAAAAGGTTCTCAAATTATTACGAAATGTTCTCAATTGGTTCCTTTATCAGGCATAACACGTTCAAATTAAGTTAACAAACCCATCAACAGTTACCAATATTTTAAAAATTATAATTTACTAGCTTTTGTGACACTGTCACAACTATAAAGGTCGACTGAATGTTGACTCATTTAAATCGGCTAATAGTATGTGGAAACGTTTGAGGAACAATTTTTAAAATGAGGAACGAAACTGTAGTTTTGCCTAAAATTGGGTACTAATTCTGTCCTTTTCTCAATATTGGATATTTGGACAACATAGAAAGCGTGCCAAATCTATAAAAACAACTAAAAAAAGAAAGTGTACTAAATTCAACGAAATGGAAGGAGGGAGTAACTCTTAATTTTTTTTAAAGGGCTACTTTCATTTAAAAAAATGCCTTTTAAACATGGGAAGCTTTGGTTTGTTTCCAAAAACAAAATTAAGGCCCATGGGCCAGTTTTGGTGTAGTAGCAAAAGGGCTGTTTCCTTTTGGATGGGGATTTCATCAAACAACATTTATTGATCCAAACCAATACAACAAACATGCCAACAAATACACAAACACAAGCTGAAGCATGAATCTAGAGTTCATCTTTGGTTGGATTTGGCTTAGGATTGTTTGAGGATGTCTTAACAGGATATGAAGCCTCCATTGCCACCCCACAAAGCCCTTCTTCAGCTTCAACACCCCTCTGAATCCTCATGTAACCTTGTTCTCCCCAATGCTGGCCCCATGAGTTCTTAACTGTCCAGTACTTTGTCCCGTCGAGAGTCGTGCCATACCCGACAACAGCCACGCCATGATCGAGCTCCTTGCCACAATCTCCGTTGAACACTCCCTGTCAAAACCAATCGTGTCATCGTGCCATATTTCATGATATGGACAAATCATACGATAACAGAATCTGATGATCCCAAATAGTCTTGATTTTGTTGTTTAACATGTCTATTATGGCAAACGAAAAGGGAGAGACTAATAGCTAAATATACCTCGGAGTAGAATTGCAGATCAATGCCTGATGCATCCATGGCGATTGACACTGGCTGATTAGCGACGGCTTTCATCAAGGCCTTTTCATCATTCGCGGGAACCATTTCGTGCCCGTCAATTTTCACAACAGGGGCATTCATCTGCAAAGCCATAAAAATCCACCAAAGTTATAAATTTTCTCCTTGAAGAATTTGATCTTTTAAGGTCGGAGTTTGTACCTTGGCTGAATCACATCTTCCGGCTCTCGCGCTGTATGGGTACATCGTTTCAGTTGTTATCCCCCCACTTTTCTTGATGAACTCGTATGCGTTTTCCATTAGGCCTCCGCTGCAGCCTTCATTGTCGGATTCACAGTCAACGAGTTCTTGCTCAGATAGCGAAATTAGTTCCCCGGTTTTTATCTTGTTGATCCCTTCTACTCCAACTATAGTCGAAAATGCCCAGCAGCTACCTGTAAAACAAATCAAAAGCACGAGAATCAGAAAATTCCTACTTTTAATTTGGAAAACACACCCAGATTTCCTCTTCAAGAAAGAAGAAGACATACCACACCGGCCTTGATTCTTGACAGGAGTGACGGCTCCTTGCTTTCTCCAATCGACCGAGGCTGGAAGGTTTTCAGTCTTCCTGTGCGTGAACGGGGTATTAAGTCGGCTTCCCTTGAGCATCCTGAAATGTTTGATCTTAGAGCTGTAGAACTCTCTGAACTCATGGTTAGTCATATCAGCAAACGGGTTCAGCTTCAACTTGTAAGGCTTGTCCTTCTTGTTAGCCTCGTGAATGTGCTGGACATTTGCCTTGAACACATTGAAACGCTTCTGTTTCTCAGTCAGGTCTCGAGAAACAGTGTGGTGGCTTCTCCATCTTTCATACAAATCCCACAAATTCTCATCGGAAGCTACATCTCTCTCCGTGATCTCCAAACTCTGTGCCACCCCTATGAGCACAGCCAACAAAACAGCAAACAGGAAAACTTTCCACATTTTCATAGTCAAATTAGGTTCTTACACTGCCTGAGAAGGCTTGGCTTGAGATAGTCTGCAAATGTTCTAGCTTTATATAGATAATTTGAGTTTAGATAACGTTTAATCCATATCCATAGCTCTCAGCATTGTACAAAAAAAGTTACAGAAATTAAGGGGAATTTCGGCTACTTTCTCAAAAGGCTATTCTGCTATTTTTAGAATCAGTTTGTAACTTACGGCAAACAGGTACTTGTCAATCACAATTATTGTTAGTCTGTTCGCATAACATCCTGAGAGGCTTCAAAGCATGATTCTTACACTTTAGTGAAATATAGAAAACACCATCAGCAAAGTTCAGAAGCAAATTGGAAATTCAGGCGAGCATATTGCTATACAGTAAAATATGGATCATTAGCTATGTGAATTGTGTAATTTTCCCCCAATTTCTCATCCACAATAAAACACAAATTATCACCACCAAAAGCAGAGCAAATTGCATCTATTCTATTTCTCCTTTTCTAAGCTAAACAAAAAGACAAAAAAGATGAGTGCATAGAGGAAAAGCAACAAAATAAGCACTCTTTAACAATATATTTTAATGGAAAGTAACACTAACCGCTCCAAAAAAGAACAAGATGAATCCATCCATCAAGCCATTAGCAACTTGGAATACGTTATAGCTATCCCTTCTGGCATAAGTGCTCCGTACTCGTTATCTGTCAAAAAAAAGACCTGAAGATGGGCAGCATATCAACTCCCTTAGTTTGATCTTTATATCCTCCCTGCCTACTTAAAAAGCCCACATTAAAGGGGAAACTGGGCAATCATACAGAAATAAATCGTCCTCTTTAAAAATCATTCAAGATGCTGGGAAAAAAGCCCAACAACGATTACAATGAGTGGAACTGACATCCAATCTAACTAGACTTCAGCAATAACTAATAGACAATCATACAAAAATAAATCTTCCTTGAACAATAGGTACTGCAATTGCTATTCTCGCAATCCAGTAAGGTGCTATCATCAATAGATAATCTAATGGACAGTGATTTAACTCTCTTCAGCTGGAAACATAAGTTTGTTCAATAAGATAACAATTCGAACATGGATAAATAAAATGAAACCAGCTACTTTCATCAAGTGCTTTGATTCAATCTCATAATGCAATAGCAATGCTGAAGATCAGCTCAACTCAATACCATAACTTCAACTTATTACCAAATTAAAAGTAACAAAAGGTCTCATAAATGGAATTACACATACTATGAAGTTCATAGCTGATCATCGATTCATCCCAGAAACAGTTATGATCAAAATCATATCCTACAATAATCGAGTGGCTGCAAACATCACTGTTCCAGAAAATTAAGAAAAGTACATGGCATTTCTGAAATGCTAGTTACATTGAAGACATCGAAGCTCAGAGAATAGATTCCCCTTTTTCTTGGTTCTGCCTCAACAGCTCCTCCCTTATCTTCTTAATCTCAGCTTCTTTTGCCATTCTCTCTTTCTGAAGAAACATATAGAGGAAGACAGAGGAATTAAAACAAGAAACACACTAATACAAAATCAAGATAGTTTTCCACATGCCAATCGCAGTCCACTGAACTAGGCAAAATCTTTAGGCCAAATTATTAAAATTCCAATTAATCCAACTCTCAACTTATAAAGCAAATAATTTTCATCAATTATCCACAACCCCCATCAATTTTCCTCCAAAATACACCCATATAAGTTTTTTTTTAAATCACATCTTTAAGCATTCAATCCTCTAAAAAATCGAAAACAAAAACCCAATGCCTGCCAATCCAATGCGAAAAAAGCAATCACTTTTCATCATTCATCCACAAACAACATCAATTTTCCATTACCAGATGCCTCCCAATCCATTACCTAAAAAGCAAGCATTTTTCATGAATCATCCACAAAACCCATCTAATTCACAACAAAACCATACCCAGAAAAAAAACTCACATCATCACACAATGTAATTCAGCTGTAAATTCAGACAGGTAAAGCTAAAATACGACAAAACCCAAATCGATTCTACCAAGACAAAGGCACAATCTTTATCTGCATACAAGTAAAATTAAACAAGTAGAAACATCAAACAGACCTTTTCGTCCTGATGGAGAGCGATCCATACGTGGACTTTATCCATGGTGCTCCAGAACGCGAAGGCCCCCAGCGACATCCCGACAAATGTCAGAACTTTCACCATCACTGCGTGTTTTTGTTCTTCGTAGGTAGATTGAAAAAATTGAATCCTTTTTCGTTTTTCGCAGGTAGACTGAGATTGAACCCTTCTTACAAATTCCTAATCTATTCGGGCTTTTACCGTTTACAGTTTCTGAGTGCCTGGATCGGGTTGGATCGTTGGCGGGCTTTAAAACTCCGCGTTTAGCTTTGTATTGGGCAAAATAGTGATTTGACAGGTTTATGCTAATATGACCATCTGAAGTTGAAAAGTGCTATTTTATTCCTATGTTTTGCACCAAAAGTGCTATTGTAGCCCTGTGTTTTACATCAAAAGTGCCGATATAACCTTTTGGCACTATTCCGGGGTTGACTTAGTAATTTCTGGCATTGACCTAAATTAAAAAGACTAAACTACCCCTAATATTAAAATTACAAAGAGATAGACTAAAATGCCCTAGGATTCTTCTTCCTCTTCACCACCACCACCACCACCGACACCGCCACTCCACCACCACCACCACCGCCAGAAACACAAAAAATCAGAAATCGATCATCAACATCACCACCACCACCACCACCGCCAGCAACACTCCACCACCACCACCGCTGCCAGAAACACAAAAAATCAGAAATCATCGATCATCGATCATCGATCATCGATCATCAACATTACCCACCGATCAACAAAGAACCACAAATCAAAACTCAAACAAACACAGAAAATCGGACAAAGAAACACAAATTGAAAAACTAAGGGCACATCGGACGAAGACTCCATCATCGCTCCACCACCACCACCGCCGCCGCCGCTCTACCACCACCACTACCAATCGACGAAAACCCTAGCCCATAACTCTTCCCCAACCACCGATTAAACCCTAGCCCCACCGGGCAACGAGCACATCCCGCCGCCGCACATCACTCGTCCTCACCGGGACCCAGCCCAACCCAAACCCCATTGCGAAAATATCCGAGCCAGACCCAAGCCCCGCCAAAGGAATCGAGGACGGAGAAGAAAATAGAAGAATACAATGGAATCAGGGAAGGAGAAGGAGAAAAAAAAGGAATCGGGGAAGGAGAAGAAAATCGAGGAAAGGGAAGGAGAGGAGAAGAAAATGGAATCAGGGAAGGAGAAGGAGAAAGAAGAAAATCGCGGAAGAAGAAGAAAATCGTGGAAAGAGAAGAAAATCGAGGGCATAGTTGTCCTTTTACATTTTTTATTTTTTAAACAGGGGTATACATGTATTTCTGGCCAAATTCAGGCCTCTAGGGTCATATTAGCACATTCTAGCAAAATACAGGGTTACAATAGTACTTTCCAACTTCACAGGGTTATATTAGCACAAACCCTCAAAACATAGAGTTATATGAGCACTTTACTCTTTATTTTTCTAATCAATTGATAGATGTGATAAGGGTTTCTCTTGAAAGACGATATTTTTATAAGTTATGGAAATATTAATGTTTAAAGTGTAAATTAGAATAATGAAGATAAAGTACTTTTCTATGCGATAAAGTATAAATTATGGCCAATATTTTTAATTCATTTGCAATTTAATTTAATTTAATTTAATGAAATAAATATTATGATTACTATTTGAGAATTTTGTGAAATTGATTCTATATTTTTTTTGAAAGTGGTGAAATAACCTTGAGTTTTTTTAAAGTGTCATAACGATCCTACGATTTTAGTATCAACAGGACATGATAATACTGTTTGACAAATACTTGGAGTTATTTTAGCACATTCAACAAATGCTAAATTATTCAGTACTTTCAAAGAACTGTGATTTTTTTTTCTTCATTTTAAGATGATACTTGTTAGTTTCCCACATCACTGGTTGACAAGTTACGACTCAATATATAAGATCATAAGTCACCCATATAGTACCAAATGGTTTTGTGATTGAAACACAAGTTACGACTCAATATATAAGATCATAAGTCACCCATATAGTACCAAATGGTTTTGTGATTGAAACACATGATAATAATATGGTATCAGAACCCAAGGTTAGCTCATGACACCTTTATATCCAAATTTACCGTTGTATGTGAGAAGGCGTGTTAGTCAACCACGGTGTTAGTATCCCACGTCAATTGTTGACAGAGTTACGACTCAATATATAAAATCACCAGTCACCCCTACATAATACAAATTGAGCCAAGGATTCTAATAACATTTAGATTCTAATTCTTTGTTACTGATTAACCAAACCAACTTTGATTAGATTAATGAATTTCAGAACATAATCGTTGTGTGTAAACAGAATAATAGATGTCATCAGATACCACAACAATACCATATCATAGATAAAATCGAATTAACTGATAATTACAAAACAATCATCAGATACCACAACAATACCATAGCATAGATAAAATCGAATTAACTGATAATTACAAATTCAACTTCGAGTGTTTGTCATTGAAGCAAATAAATACCATGGAATGCCAAATATCCATGTTTTTGTTATTTTTTTACAATCAGCTGCCGTCTAACCTAGTTAACTCTTACACCAAACGTATTTTTACAAATTAACAAACACTTTGGACATTCTTTAACTTGTGCTAGCTGTGTAATTTAAATTACGGTCATTTTCTATTAGGCCTTGTTCTTCGGAGCTTACTTGCACTTCAATTCGGTTAATTTCATTTCAATTCAGTTCAGTTCACTTCATTGAAATTTTAATTTCATGAGATTTAGCTTAATTTAATCTTATTATTACTATTTTTCAATACATTTACTTTTAATTTATTTCAGTTTAGTTCAGTTCAATTCGAATCAGTTCACTTCGGTTTAGATTAGCTCTAGAGAGCAAAACCTTAGTCTTATTTGGGATAAATTGAATTGAACCCAAATTAAATAAACTGAATCAATAATAGTTAAAAAGTAATATAAATTAAAGTAGAATAAACTGAATTGAATTAAATTGAATTGATAGAGCGACTTTCATATTAAAGATTCTATATATCTAGGATTTCGTCTTGTACATTAGAGAATTTATTTTATATCTAGGATTTCGTCTTGTACATTAGATAATTTATTTTATATCTAGGATTCCGTCCTGTACATTAGAGAATTTATTTTATATCATGTATTTTTGTAAAGCCAGATGTTGTATGCCTAGTGA
This sequence comes from Rubia yunnanensis, assembly GCA_037428765.1. NCBI lineage: Eukaryota > Viridiplantae > Streptophyta > Magnoliopsida > Gentianales > Rubiaceae > Rubia > Rubia yunnanensis. Next base: position 80,034,230 of record CM075071.1, on the reverse strand, counting down.
TTAGCAGCATAAACTAGATAATCTTCTTGTTCAATTTGAACTTCTACCTCCGTTTCATTGGATGTGGCATACTAGCCTTACGTGCGTGGATTTAAGTGAATAAAATAAGTGAATGTAATTGAATTTAGAAGAAAAAAAAGTAGAACGGATGGATAAAAATGAAGAAATCTTACAAAAAAAGGAAAGTGTGTCAAATTCACAAAAAAGAAGAAAAAGAGGAAAGTACGCCACATCCAATGAAACAAAGGGAGTATACAAGTATATAATCCAGTTCATGTTGAAAACTGAAAGGTTCAAACATATCGTCTATGATTCTATCACTTATAATGTGCAATGTTTTATTTTAAAATACGGAATTATAAGTGTTCAATAATTTATGAATATACCGTCTTTCACCGATGATAACGGCTAAGTTCAGACAAACATTGAGCATGGTAATTTCATTTTGATATGTCCAAAGACATTCAAACAACTTAACCATTAGTGCCGGCAGAACTGATGCGGCAAATGTCATCTCTACATTGATACATTTGACAAGAATATTAAGATAGTAATTTACCTCTGTCTGGATCGATTAAACAAGCCAAATGACACTAAAATATACACATATAAATATAAGTCATATAACACCTTAATTAGGTACCACTTCTTTTGCATGCTATGGGAGAAAAGAAAGGAGAAGGAGGCGGAGGCGGAGACAGTGGTGGCGCCACCAGTAGTGGCGGCAGCATTTTCCAATGCGCCGACGGGGTGGACAAACTGCTTATGTTTCTGGGCACTTTAGGAAGCATTGGAGATGGGATGATGGTTCCACTTATTTTGCTAAGTCTCTACAGCATTATCAAATCTTATGGCGATTCTGATGTTTCTTTCTCCATTGAAATTGTGAACAAGGTATGAATTATGCATTGTATCGTTCTGTTTAGTTCTGCATACAGAGTCGTGTTTCTATGGTGTACGGCTTTTTTGTTTAGTCATTTGAGTGTTTATATCGCTCTGTTCTGTTCAATATAAAAGGTCGTGTTTTTATATACTCTTTAGCCATTTGAGTGATTATATCATTTTGTGACACGTAAAGAGTCGCGTATTTATAATTATCTAGTCATTTGAGTGAGTGTGCGATTCTTTTGAATTCATCTGCAGCTTTCGCTGAGGATGCTTTATATTGCAACTGGAGTTGGAATTGCAGCTTTCGTAGGTAAGAAGTGTTTGATTTTTATTTTTACTTTGAGGTTATTATGGAGAGCTTGATTTTACTGTGCATGATATAAGTTTTTGGATATAAATGTGCATCTTCTGGGCATGATGCGTCCTCCACCTTCGCATCGAACGCCGGCTACTGTAGCCGTACTAATAGAATTTTCTCTATTTTACTGTCTTACATCTGTCTGATAGAATGTAAAACTCACACCGATAGTGACCATTGTTTATCAGAGGGATTGTGTTGGACAAGAACGGCTGAGAGACAGACATCCAGGATTCGGACAGAGTACCTGAAATCGATCCTCAGACAAGAAGTTGGGTTTTTCGACACGCAGGATGCTTCATCCAACACTTTTCAGATCATCAACTCCATATCCGCGGATGCTCATTGCATTCAGAGTGTCATTTCTGACAAGGTGCGTACACATAAATGCTCGTGTTTGTGTTTGTGTTCTTGATGAACTGAGTCGTTCCCTGTACCCTGAACCCTGAACCCTAAACTGCAGATACCAAACATATTGGCGCGCTTATCAGAATTCGTGGCTGGAAATGTGTTAGGGTTCTATCTGTCATGGAAAATGGCATTGGCTTCTGTCCCGTTTGTGGTCCTAATCGTTGTTCCGACGGTTACCATTGGGAAGCTCTACATGGCTCTCCAAGGTAGAGTTAAGGATACGTATGGTGTTGCAGGAAGCATTGCAGAACAAGCGATTTCCTCGATAAGGACAGTTTACTCTTACGTTGGAGAGCAGGAAACACTGGATAGATTCACGCGAGAGCTCGAGAAATGTATGGAGTTTGGGATCAGGGTAGGGATCATGAAGGGCATTATGATTGGTAGCATAGGAACAATGTTTGGATCTTGGGCTTTTCTAGGCTGGGTAGGGAGTGTTCTTGTCCTAAATGAAAATGAGAGCGGTCCGCGTGTTTTCATAGCCATTTGCAGCGTCACCATGGCTGGCCTGTAAGTTCTCGAAGCAGTTTTTCTAACACTGTCACACTTTTTTAATCTGACGCGGATTTTTCCTTCGTGCTGATTGCAGGGGGATAATGGCACTTCTTCCTCATCTCTCTGTGGTATCAGAAGGGAGCAATGCAGCTAAGCGAATCTCTGAGATGATCGTTCGCGTCCCAGAAATCGACACACAATCCACAAAAGGAAAAGTTCTGAGCGTTGTAAGAGGGGAGATTGAGTTCCGAGAGGTCCATTTTCGCTATCCATCGCGGCCGGATTCCCCAGTTCTTCAAGGGCTGAATCTGAGAATCAAGGCTGGAAAAACAGTAGGCCTAGTCGGAGGGAGTGGTTCGGGGAAATCCACAATCATCGCTCTGGTGGAGAGATTCTATGATCCAAACGAAGGTGAAATTAGAATCGATGGTCACAAAATCAGCAGGCTTCAGCTCAACTGGCTGAGGTCTAAGATCGGGCTGGTGAACCAAGAACCCATCCTATTCGCTACTTCGATAAAAGACAACATATTGTTTGGCAAGGATGGAGCTTCCATGGAAATGGTCACAGCTGCAGCCATGGCCGCGAATGCGCACGACTTCATCACAAAGCTGCCCGGTGGATATGACACGAATGTAAGTTACATTCATAGTACATCAATCATTAAAATGTACCTGACTTAGAATCTGTGTCCCTCTCAGGTGGGACAATTCGGCGTGCAATTGTCCGGAGGGCAGAAGCAAAGGATCGCTATCGCGCGCGCTTTGCTAAAAGACCCCAACATCCTCCTCCTCGATGAAGCGACCAGCGCGCTGGATGCAGAATCCGAAAGGGCAGTGCAAGAGGCCCTCGATGAGGCCTCGCTGGGAAGAACCACAGTTATCATCGCGCATCGCCTTTCCACCATTCGCAAGGCTGACAACATCGTTGTTCTTCAGTCGGGTAAAGTTGTGGAGTCCGGATCACACCAAGAACTCATGGAGAAGAGAAATGGCAGCGCTGTTTACTTCCAAATGCAGCAGTCCATTGCAGCACACCAAGGCGCGAGGAGCTCTCGCGCGCAGACTCCTAGATCGCCCCATAGCTACATAAACACCCCGATTTCCTCCCCTATAAGCCCAGCTTTTTCAGCAACTCCTCAACTCCATTCCTACATTGATGAAGACAACGATGAGGACTTAGCTAGTAAAACAGGAATTTCATCAAACAGGAGATTGTTCAAAATCAGCGCGCCTGAATGGAAGAGAGCCCTCCTCGGATGCATAGGAGCTGCTGCATTCGGCGCTACTCATCCCATCCATGCCTACTGCCTGGGAGCACTGGTATCAGCGTACTTTGAAAGCGACAGCGCGCTGCTTAAGTCAGAAACGCGAACCAACTCCGTTATCTTCGCGATCCTGGCCGTCGTGACATTCGTTTCCAACTTTGTCCAGCACTACAACTTCTCCATCGTGGGAGAGCGCGTGACGAAGAGCGTTCGCGAGGAAATGCTGGAGACAACGCTGACATTTGAGGTCGGGTGGTTTGATGAGGATGGCAACACGAGCGCGGCCATCTGCGCGAGGCTCGCGAGTGAGGCCAGCCTCATCAAATCCCTGATTGGAGATCGCGTCGCGCTGTTGGTGCAGGTCTTCACCAGCGCGGCGCTAGCGTTCGCGCTGGGGCTGTACCTGACCTGGCGGGTCGCGATCGTGATGATCGCGATTCAGCCATTGATCGTGGCCAGCTTTTATTACAGGAGTGTTTTGATGAAAACTATGTCTAAAAGTGGTCAGAAAGCGCAGAATCAAGGCAGCCAGCTAGCAAGTGAAGCAGTGATAAACCACAAAACAATAACAGCATTTTCTTCCCAGGTATTCATAATTTTATGTTTCTATTTATATTAGGAGAATAGCTACTCCATATTTCTATTTCTTTTCCTTTTTCTGTTCTTTTCATGTTTTTCACAAGCATTGTCGCCTGGACCGATAAAATGAAACGAACTGGATCGGAATGTAAAGATCGAATCCGAATATATGGAATTTCAATTTTTTCTTGATCTAATTCTTTTTAAAGATTTCGAGTTTCGTTCAGGTCCTGTCCAAAATTACATTTTCCAATACGAACCCGATCGACCACTATTTTACTCTCATAAAATATTTTTAAATATTAATATATATTTATTCGCTAATATTCTGTTATTATTTTGTTATGTAATTTTCTAATAACTTCTATTTTACTATTTTTTAAAGTTATTATAAAGCAAAAAATGAATAAAGTTTACTAGAACCCGGTCTAGAATATCCACTACCAGCCGGTTACTATCCAAGATTTTTTGTCATTCAAGCGGGCCCGATTCCATCCAATCCTAGACCGATAAACAATCCTGTATATTTTAATTCTCATCGTGAATGAAAGATGCGTTACTTATGAGATGTGTAGTTTATACCATATCAATTTTAAACATTTTATATCTTATCACCAGGACAAAATCTTGAATTTATTCATGGAAACCCTAAAGGAGCCCAGGGAAATGAGCAAGAAACAGTCCTGGCTCTCAGCTATGGCCCTCTTTTCCTCCCAATTCATCAATGTTGCAAGCATTGCCCTAACATTCTGGTACGGCGGAAAGCTGATGAACGAGAAAAAAGTGCGGCCGCGCCACCTCTTCGAGACATTCTTCGTTCTCATGAGCACAGGCCGGAGCATCGCGGAGGCCGGAAGCATGACCAACGACATCTCCAAGGGAAGCAACGCCATCAAATCCGTCTTCGCGATCCTGGATCGCGAAACCAGGATCGACCCTCGAAGTTCTGATGGGATCCGGGTCGAAAAGTCACTCAAGGGGAAGATTGAGCTGAAAAGTGTCACATTTTCGTACCCTTCCAGGCCTGATCAGGCCATTTTCCAGGACCTGAGCCTGAAGATTCAGCCTGGAAAGAAAATGGCGTTGGTTGGAGAGAGTGGATCGGGTAAATCCACGATCATCGGGTTGATTGAGAGGTTCTATGATCCTACGAAAGGGTCTGTTTTGATCGATGATCGCGACATCAAAAGCTACAATTTGAGGAGTTTGAGGTCGCATATAGGGCTGGTTAGCCAAGAACCTACGTTGTTTGCTGGAACTATTTGGGAGAACATTGTTTATGGAAAAGAGGGTGCAACTGAATCAGAGATCAAGAATGCTGCAATTCTTGCCAATGCTGATGAATTCATCAGGTAAATTTTCATATCCAATTCTTCGATGCTAATTTTTCAACAAATTAAGGGCAGATGCTTTTACTGATTTTTTCTCCTCTCCATGCAATTCCATGTAGTTCCATGAAAGATGGGTACGAGACCTTTTGTGGAGAAAGAGGTGTCCAACTATCAGGAGGACAAAAACAAAGAATCGCCTTAGCTCGCGCGATCCTGAAAAACCCGACGATCCTCCTCCTGGACGAGGCTACCAGCGCGCTGGATAGCGCTTCTGAGAGCCTCGTCCAGGAGGCGCTCGAGAAGATGATGGTCGGAAGAACGTGCGTGATTGTCGCGCATAGGTTGTCGACTATTCAGAAGTCGGATTGCATTGCCGTGATTGGAGATGGACAAGTTGTTGAGCAGGGATCTCATGTTGACCTTCTTAGAGGCCAAGGTGCTTACTATTCTCTCATCAAATTGCAACATGGACAAACTCCTTATAGGGAATGATTTGAGATTACACCGTACTGGTGTATCTGTGACGCGCTATTATCTCCGTTATATACAGAGGAAAATGAGATATGACTTATATAACTGACAGCGTTATTATTGTTCGTTGTATTCGAGTTCAAGACTCGTATTCACGTTACTATGTGTTTATGAAATGATTCTAACTAAAGAAGGAAATGTTGTCTTCAAATTTGCTCATATAACAATATATGTTCTCGTAGCTAATTGATATTTGTTTGAAGATTAATAGGCCTTTCGACCCAATTTTATAAAAATTTAAACATAGGTTAAGAGGCCGTAGCCCATAGCCCATTGAAAATTTTCATTAGCTTACCACTGTAATGTACTTTTCAGCCCAATCTACATTGGGCCGGATCATGAAGAATTTAATTAACTTAAATTGAATGACTAAAATTAATTAAATTTAAAATAGTTGCATAATTGAATTTTCATCAAACCAAAACAAACCAAATATGCTTGGTCTTGGTCAGATTTGTAAAATATAACAGCCGTTTTGGAAGAGTTCGTCCGTGTTATCTTGAGTTTATCTATACTTTAATTTAAGAGAACATCTAAAAAAATACAGTCTTTTCATAAGTTTATGAACTGTTTACATGAGTTTTTACCTTAAATGTTGTAATTTATATATAATTTAAATATTTTATTTTATAAGGTAAAACAAGTAATAATGTGTATTTGAAGGTAAAAATTTAAAAAAGTATGTGATAAAAAAATATTTTTAAAAAAACTAAATTTTGTACTCCCTCTGTTCCAGACTAAGTTACACACTTACTATTTGCAGTCAACATCATCAAAATTTGACCACATATTTGAATAGATATATACACAATAAATACCATAGTATGTGATGTTGTTGGATTCATCGTAGTAAGCAGTTTTAAATATCGGCTTTTTATTTGTCGTTATTGTACTTAGTTAAACATATTAACGGTCAAACGTATTTGTTGAAGACCATGAAAATTTTTTTGTGAAGTTTAGTTTGGGACGGAAGGAGTATGTAATTTAACAATTGCAATGTATAAGGTAAAAATATGTGGCATATCCATAAGCTTATTGACAGGCTGCATATCAGGAGACCCACTCTTAATTTAATTAAGTTCAATTTAGTTTAATTTAGTAAAAAATTATTTTGATAAAATTTAATTTAAATATTACTTTTTAGCTACACTTATTTTTAGTACGATTAAATTTAATTCAACTCAATTACATTCTGAAATAGTGGAAATCAGGCCTTGTGCACGGGTTTTGCATGCTTTCCCCATAACCTTGTGAACAGTTAGGACAAAAGGTGGTATTTAGAAGCATCAAAATCAGTTAACATTTAATTTTCCGAAGCTTAAAAAAACAGTTTTTTTTAAATAAACCAAAGTTGACCATTACTGGATTTGTGTATTTCCTAATGTTCTGACGTAATTATACCTCCTCTTACATAAAAAAAAAATACACATTAATATATGATTTTAAGAAAAGATATGATTGTGTAGTCTTATTATCTTAGTAAGTGCACTATGAAGATAGGGTTGGCAAAATAGACTCACTATCCATAGATCAAATAAGTTGTCTAATTTTAAATTTTAGTTGGTATGTAAAATATAGATTGGCATGTTGAATTTGCGGGTTGACCGCGGATTTATCTACATGGGTCGAATCCAGTGGATTTATCCATATGGGTTGGTATATAAACTCATATGAGTCAATATATGGGTTGAAACCCGCAGATTTACTCATATGGTCTTGTACATAAACCCATGTGACTTCATATATAGTTTGACACATGCAGGTTTACCCATTTTTAATCCATGAGCTAAATGATTTTTGGCCCGCGGATTGAGTGGATTTTGACTTAACCCGTCATCAAATGGGTCATACCCATAAATACTTTTTAATTACCCATATTATCCAACTAATATTCGACTCGTCCATCCAGTTACCACCCCTATGTAAAAATGTGTTGATTTTGTACAATTAGTTGGATTCAGTCGATAACTAATCTATGATATGGTCTCATGTGAGACAGACTAAACTTTAGGCAATGATATATGTGCAATTCTCCCTCCATTCTTCTCTACATTTCTGGTTAGAGACCTTTCCCTAATTTTTCTTATTCTTCTCATAGACCTTTCTCCGATTCTATAATGATCTCCATCTAAATTTTAGACCGAGTAAAACAAGACTTTGTACTAGTTTTTATGTGGTATTACGATGTTTAAGTTCCTTTAATAACATGATGCTTGAGATGCGTTATCCATTTCCTATTTTTATAAGATATTTAGTCCAACTTTTACATAGTTTACTCATTTTTACATTTCCTATTTCACTTTTCTTGATCAATCAAGTGATAAAGAACAAGCTGCTTTTGACGTTAGTAATTGTTAACACCAAATAATTAGCCAATAATTTGTCCTTTTAGGATGTAAAGTCCCATGATACATACCACTATCATTCTATAATAAGGTTAAAATCTAGACAAATCCAAAGACAGTGAGATTATACTTATAGAATAAATTATTTTTCTGATAAAAATATATTAAAATAAACTGATTTTGATGTTTCTAAATCCCACTGTTTGTCCTTAGCATTCGTCCTTGGTATTCACCATCTTATCAGAAAGCATGCAAAAACGTACCTGTGAAAGCATCAAAGACGGCTTCTTTTTTATTTAAATTTATCTAATTAATATATACAAGCCAGTGAATTATTTCATGATAACCAGCATATTATATAAAAACAATGACTAATGAAGCACTCAACACCAAAATTAAGCTTTGTTTAGTGAAAGTGACTACTTCTCAAAAAAACACAAAAAAAAATTAGGTGGGGTATTTTGTATGTGGGGAGGTGAGGGCCAAATCAACAAATGACAAGTGTTAAAACAAAATTAAAATGAAATCCATCTTGATTTCTCTCCTTTCAATTATAACTTCAAATGACACTTGTAGTTTTTTTATTTGACCCTCACATTCCCACATACAAAATTTTTACATAAAAAGTTTTCTGCTCAAAAAAGGTTCTAATATGGCTAGGAATATTGATATTTACTGTGAAAATAATTTATAATGAATAGACTAGTGAATGATGTGATATTAAAACAAAAGGTAAATAAGTCAAAATAGATTGTTTAAAACAATACAAAAGTGTAAAATATATCGCAACATGTTTGAATGTAAAAGTGCAAAATAGATTGTTTAAAACAATATAATATTTATACCAAGACTTGAGTGAGATGATCTCATAAAATCTTATAGGCTCTATTTGACAGAGTTTTTAACTTGTTGTGCTTATAAGCAACACACTTTTTAGTATTTGGTAAAGTGCTAAAAAACAGCTTATTTTGAAAGCATAAATTATTTTTTGGGGAAAAGCAGCTGGTCTCACTTAATATTATGGATAAGGGTGGTAAATGGGGGGACGAGTTGAATATGAGTTGGGTAATATGTGTTGTTAAAAAAATATGGTATGATTCATTTTGACCCATTTTATAATGAGTCAAAATGGATCGGGTCAAAACGGGTTGGGTTAAAATCCACTCAACCAGTGGGTAAAAAATTATTAACCTACAGGTAAAAAAGGGTAAACCTGTAAGTTTTAATTCATATTTGAATCCATATGGGTTTGAGTATAAACACACAAGGGTAAAATGTGCGGATTTCAATCTATATATTGACTCGTATGAGTCACACACATACCACACACACACACCACACACACATACACAAAACACACACAAACACACACACACACACAACACACAGCACACACACAACACACACACGCACACAACGCACACACACAACACACACACAAAACACCACACACACACACAACACACAAAACAACACACACACACAACACACACGCACAACACACACGCACACACACACGCAACACACACACACACACAACACACACACGCACATGCACACACACGCACACACACACAACACACACAAAACACACACACGCACACACACAACACACACAACACACACACACACACAAAACACCACACACACACAACACACACACGCACACACACACAACACACACAACACACACGCACACACACACACACAACACACAAAACACCACACACACACAACACACACACAACACACACGCACACACACACAACACACACGCACACACACACACAACACACACAACACACACACACATAAAACACCACACACACACAACACACACACACACACAACACACACACGCACACACACAACACACACAACACACACACGCACACACACAACACCACACACACACACACACAACACACACACGCACACACACACAACACACACGCACACACACACAACACACGCACACACACAAAACACCACACACACAACACACACACAACACAACACACGCACACACACAAAACACCACACACACAACACACATGCACACACACACACAACACACGCACACACACAAAACACCACACACACAACACACACGCACATACACACACAACACACGCACACACACAAAACACCACACACACAACACACACACAACACACA